>OU342745.1:134747313-136148225 GCA_910589775.1 Avena eriantha
ACACACATGCAATGACACTAGTGGATCCATGTGGTTTGTGAAAAGAACAGACATGCAATGAATCTATCTATGGTTAATGAAAAGAACACACATGCAATGACATTGGTGGTTCCATATGTGGTTTGTGAAAAGAACACACACGCAATGAACTCTAGTGGATCCATATGTGGTCTATGAAAAGAACAGACATGCAATGACAGTGGTGGATCCTTGTGTGGTTTGTGAAAAGAACACACATGCAACGACTCTAGTTGTGGTTAATGAAAAGAACACACATGCAATAAACTGTGGTGGATCAATATTTTGTTAATGAAAAGAACACACATGCAATGACACTAGTGGATCAATATGTGGTTTGTGAAAAGAACCCACATGCAATGACACTGGTGGATCTGTCTGTGGTTTTTGAAAGAACACACATGCAATGAACTCAGGTGGATCCAGATGTGGGCTATGAAAAGAACAGACATGCAATGACTCTGGTGGATCCTTGTGTTGTTTGTGAAAGAAAGACATGCAATGACCCTAGCTATGGTTAATGAAAAGAACACACATGCAATGACATTGGTGGTTCCATATGTGGTTTGTGAAAAGAACACACACGCAAAGAACTCTAGTGGATCCATATGTGGTCTATGAAAAGAACAGACATGCAATAACAGTGGTTGATCCTTGTGTGGTTTGTGAAAAGAACACACATGCAACGACTCTAGTTGTGGTTAATGAAAAGAACACACATGCAATAAACTCTGGTGGATCAATATTTTGTTAATGAAAAGAACACACATGCAATGACACTAGTGGATCAATATGTGGTTTGTGAAAAGAACCCACATGCAATGACACTGGTGGATCTGTCTGTGGTTTTTGAAAGAACACACATGCAATGAACTCAGGTGGATCCATATGTGGTCTATGAAAAGAACAGACATGCAATGACTCTGGTGGATCCTTGTGTTCTTTGTGAAAAAAGACATGCAAGACCCTAGCTATGGTTAATGAAAAGAACACGCATGCAATGAACTCTAGTGGATCCATATGTGGTTTATTGAAAGAACACACATGCAATGACACCGGTGGATCCATATGTGGTTTGTGAAAAGAACACACATGAAATCGCACCGGGGATCCATGTGTGGTTAATGAAAAGAACACACATGCAATGCACTGGTGGATCCATATGTGGTTTGTGAAAAGAACACACATGCAATGACTCTGGTGCCATATGTGGTTTGTGAAAAGAATAGACATGCAATGAACTCTAGTGGATTCATATGTGGTCTATGAAAAGAATAGATATGCAATGACTCTAGTTGTGGTGAAGGAAAAGAACACACATGCAATGACACTGGTGGATCCATATGTGGTTTGTGAAAAGAACACACATGCAATCACACTGGTGGATCCATATGTGGTTTGTGAAAAGAACACACATGCAATGAACTCTAGTGGATCCATATGTGGTCTATGAAAAGAACAGACATGCAATTACACTGGTGGATCCTTGTGTGGTTTGTGAAAATAATAGACATGCAATGACTCTAGCTGTGGTTATTGAAAAGAACACACATGCAATGAACTCTGGTGAATCCATATGTGGTTAATGAAAAGAACACACATGCAATGACACTAGTGGATCCATATGTGCTTTGTCTAAAGAACACACATGCAATGACTCTAATGGATCCATATGTGGTTTGTGAAAAGAACACACATGCAATGACATTGGTGGATCCATGTGTGGTTTGTTGAAAAAAAACGCATGCAATGACACTAGGTTATCCATATGTGGTTAATGAAACGCACACACATGCAATGACACTGGTGGATCCATATGTGGTTTGTGAAAAGAACACACATGCAATGACTCTGGTGGATCCAATATGGTTTGTGAAAAGAATATACATGCAATGACTCTAGCTGTGGTTAATGAAAAGAACACACATGCAATGACTCTAGCTGTGGTTTTTTGAAAGAACACATATGCAATGACACTGGTGGATCGATGTGGTTTGTGCAAAGAACAGACATGCAACGAACTCTAGCTGTGGTTATGGAAAGAACACACATTTCAATAACACTGGTGTATCCATATGTCGTTTTTGAAAAGAACACACATGCAATGACTCTAGTGGATCCATATTTGGTTTGTGAGAAGAACACACATCCTGTGACTCTAGCTGTGGTTTATTAAAAGAACAGACATGCAATGAACTCTGGTGGATCCATATGTGGTTTATGAAAAGAACACACATGCAATGACACTTGTGGATCCATATGTGGTTTGTGAAAAGAACACACATGAAATGACTTTAGATGTAGTTAATGAAAATAACAAACATGCAATGACTCTAGTTGTGGTTAATGAAAAGAACACACATGCAATGACACTAGTGGATCCATGTGGTTTGTGAAAAGAACAGACATGCAATGAATCTAGCTTTGGTTAATGAAAAGAACACACATGCAATGACACTGGTGGTTCGATATGTGGTTTGTGAAAAGAGCACACACGCAATGAACTCTGGTGGATCCATATGTGTTGTATGAAAAGAATAGACATGCAATGACACTGGTGGATCCTTGTGTGGTTTGTGAAAAGAACACACATGCAACGACTCTAGTTGTGGTTAATGAAAAGAACACACCTGCAATGAACTCTGGTCTATCCATATTTTGTTAACGAAAAGAACACACATGCAATGACACTAGTGGATCCATATGTGGTTTGTGAAAAGAACCCACATGCAATGACACTGGTGGATCCATATGTGGTTTTCGAAAGAACACACATGCAATGAACTCAGGTGGATCCATATGTGGTCTATGAAAAGAGTAGACATGCAATGACTCTGGTGGATCCTTGTGTTGTTTGTGAAACAAAAGACATGTAGTGACCCTAGCTATGGATAATGAAAAGAATACACATGCAATGAACTCTAGTGGATCCATATGTGGTTTATTGAAATAACACACATGCAATGACACCGGTGGATCCATATGTGGTTTGTGAAAAGAACACTCATGAAATTGCACCGGGGATCCATGTGTGGTTAATGAAAAGAACACACATGAAATGCACTGGTGGATCCATATGTGGTTTGTGAAAAGAACACACATGCAATGACTCTAGTGCCATATGTGGTTTGTGAAAAGAATAGACATGCAATGAACTCTGGTGGATCCATATGTGGTCTATGAAAAGAATAGACATGCAATGACTCTAGTTATGGTTAAGGAAAAGAACACACATGCAATGACACTAGTGGATCCATATGTGGTTTGTGAAAAGAACACACGTGCAATGACTCTGGTGGATCCATATGTAGTTTGTGAAAAGAACAGACATTCAATGAACTCTGGTGGATCCATATGTGGTCTATGAAAAGAACAGACATGAAATGGCTCTAGTTGTGGTTAATGAAAAGAACACACATGCAATGACACTAGGGGATCCATATGTGGTTAATGAAGAACACACATGCAATGACACTAGTGGATCCATATGTGGTATGTGAAAAGAACAGACATGCAATGACGCTAGCTATGGTTTATGAAAAGAACATACATCCAATGACACTGATGGATCCATATGTGGTTTGTGAATAGAACACACATGCAATGAACTCTGGTGGATCCATATGTGGTTTGTGAAAAGAACACACATGCAATGACTCTAGTTGTGGTTTATGAAGAGAACACACATCCTGTGACTCTTGCTGTGGTCTATTAAAACAACACACATGCAATGACTGTCATGGTGGTGGCACGGCAGATGCCATGGATAGGCTAAAGATGGGGCTAATGTGCACTAGAGGTATCCAGGGAGGGATAGTGTGGTGATTCGACACACAGATGTTTGTATTTCACTCTATCAATGGTGGATTAAAAGGGCTCCTCGAGCTGTTCATGAGAACGAGACTAGTTATCTTACCCCCCCCACTACTATGCTCTAGAGCTCTTCCAAGACAGAATGATCGATCCCTTGCTATGGAGGTCCTGGTGCTCCTTATATAGGGGAGCCCAGGTTACAAAGTTAGGGCATACGTGGCGGCATATTCCCCGAATATACCCCTTGGTTAAAGCTAGATGCTTACTTATTCACTTTAATGGTTAGTACGAATTGTGGACGTAACCCTTCTGTGTGCCCCTTGCCTTTTGGCGTCACCAGACACGGACTACGTCAGCTGACATCGCCCGAGTCACCTTTGTCGTCCACGCCCCGCTGGTCCTTCCCTCTGCTCGCTTAGCTCATGCTACAGCGAGTAGAGGCCACCTTTTGACCAACAGGAGATTCCTTCCTTCTCTTGGAAGCCAAGTGGTAGCCCGGCTAGCACCCGACTAACCTGGCAATGTGGGTACCTGCACACATGGTAGATAAACATGGCCGACATATATTTCATGCCGGCTGGATTAATGCTAGGCAAACGCCCACCGGGCCGGGTTACTCCGTAAGTCCACCTACCTTGAGGTGACCTGGCCATCACTTGCGCGCCGTACCTCGGCTAACTCGGCCTTTATACCCGGGTGTGACCCTACCCGGGGGTATCCCCCCAACATTAGTCCCCGAAGCTGGTGCGGTCTTAGCAACTTCAACTGTTAAGGCCACAACAGGTTCCTCTTATCCGAATCCGTACTTCTTCGACCGAGTTATTCCGTAACCTAGTCTCTTTGGCTTGACGTTCCCTTTACTCAGTCTGAGTTACCTCTCATTGGCTGGGTCATCGTCCGTGCGTCTAGGTCATCTTCCCTTCTCTCATACGCTTCCCCGCGTCCTACGTGGAGGGTAATCATCACTTTGCCTCATTTTAAGGGCCGCTCTAGTTTACTGTGCTGGTTACTGTAGTAAGTGTTAGGAATAACTGCTCCGCACGTCCCGTCGTGGTAGCCCCTCGTTAACTGTATCATAGCATCATGTCGTAGGATTCTCTGCTCCATGTAACCCCTGCTGTGGCACGAGCCTGATTAGCTAGTTGGAAAGATACACGGCCACACCATGCAGTTGGTCCGCAGCAACCGATCCCACTACGTGCCCGTGAGGTGCGGTTAAATAGGGGGCAGGGTCGGCCCTTGTGGAATTTCCCCCACTCCGCACGCTCCCCTGCCCTTCACCTCCTTCTTCTCTACAGCGACACCACTGCCGCCGCTGCTGTTGCCTTAGCGTTGCGCCGCTGCCGCCGCGCTTAGACGCTCCTTGCGACCGCCCCACCACCTCTTCTCAAGCCTTCCACCATGGGGCCCTATACCTCCAAGTTCCCCATGGCCAGTTACACTTTCTCGGACTACTTCCTTGAGGATCTTGATTTAGCCATGACAGAGGAGGAGGCCGCCATTGTTGCTGAGGAGGAGGAGGAAGATGAAGCCCACGAGCATGGCGCTTGGGCGGGCGCTTTCGTCTGCCAGGACGATCTGGACTGGCTCTATGCGACCCGCCGCATCCCCGCAGGTATCGCCTGCCACCTCGCCGCCGAGGAAATTTCCCCTTCACCAAATGTAGGTGAGTATGTCGTCTTCCTCTCCAATTTTCAGAGTGGCTTTGGCTTGCCTATCTCCGATTTTTTCCATGACTTCATCTCCACCTACCAGCTTCAGCCTCACCACCTTCCTGCCAACGCAATCACATCTCTTTCCTCTTTTGCCTCCGGCATAGAGGGGTATATCGGCCTCTGGCCCGCCAAAGAAATGTGGATCAAGTTTTGTGGTCTCCACAAGAATGTTATCCCGGATCCTCATCTCTTGCCTACTGATAAACATCTTACCCAGTGTGGTGGAGCCTCCATTTCTCCTTGCAAGAACTCTGCTTTCCCCCGTGTTACCGGCCTTGAATCTTGCAAAGGCTGGGCCCGGACCTTCTTGTCTGTCCAGAATGGTTCGGATGTAGACTTGATCCGGCTCCTCCCCCTCAAGATGGGTGACCCCGATACCTCTCTGTGGGAGAATATCCCGAAACATCCCACAGCCTTGGAAAACTAGGTAGATCGCCGGATCAAGGAGCTGGTCAAGATGGGGTTGCGGGGCGAGTATGCTATGATCACTTTCGTCCGCAGCTGGTGGAAGAACATTTAATGGTTCCCTATATTTTGTGTATTTGGGGGCCCGGATTATTCGCCCCCATCAGGGGCTAGATAATCCGGCCTACCCCTTTTGGCTTTTCTAGCCAAGGCGCGACGCTCTTATTGAGGTCGGATTTTCTCCTCAGAAAATCCGAACAGGGGCGGTTTTTCCTCCCCTGGCCGGATAATCTGGCCCGCGCATGGGGCCGGATAATCCGTCCCCCAGAAGATGACCAAATGGAATCAAGGTGCGACGCTCTGATTGAGGTCGGATTTTCTCCCCGGAAAATCCGAACAGGGGCGGTTTTTCCTCCCCTAGCCGGATAATCCGGCCCTCGCATGGGGCCGGATAATCCGGCCCCTAGAAGATGACCAAAGGGATCCGAGGCGTGACGCTCTGTATGGGGGTAGATTATTTGCCGGATAATTCGAGTCCGGGGCGGAGTTTTCCCCAAGCCGGATAATCCGGCCCTCATTTGGGCCGGATAATCCAGCCCCAAATGGCTCCAACGGCTCAGTGGGTGTATGGGGTATAAAATCCCCTTCTTCCCCATCGAGCAGATCACCTGATTCACTCAAAATTATTCAGACCCTTTGCAAGAGCTCTCTCACCAGATCTCCCACTTCAACCACCCGAAGGCTTCGATCTTTGGGGGAATTGAAGGAGGAGACAATCTTCATCGCCATCACGAATCAAGCGCATCAACTCCTCTCCATTCATTTGGAGAAATCCCTGATCTAGTATTCTTGTCAATATCTAGATCTTGTTCTTTGTTATTGATAACTTGTTCTTGTGGCAGCTTGTTGTCATTATGGGAGCCTCCAAGTTGATTGTGGAGTTGTGCCCTGCTAGTTGTGTAAAGGCATCGGTACCCGCCTCGAAGGGTTCCTATAGTGGAAAGGTGGATCAGGCCTTTGGTGGCGGGATCCATCGGAGAACAGGGTGAGGCCTATTGTGGCGTGGTGGTCTTAGTACCGCCCACCCCTCCAACACAGACGTACTTCCCTTAACAAGGAAGGAACTGTGGTAAAACAAATCCTTTGTCTCCGTGTGCTTCACTACGGTTCACTCGTTCCTCTTCCACTCACTCTTTACTCGCTAGTAGATAGGTTTGCATATAGGGAAATTCCACCTAATAGTTTATCTAGAGAATTTACCCTTTGTGTTAAGCCTAAAATTGAAAAAGCATTAAAATTTGAAATAGAACCTATTCACCCCCCTCTAGGTTCCCATACGATCCATTTCAGCCGGGTCTCCCCTGCAGTAATGCTCCCACAAGATTGGTTATCTGAGTAGCCCCCTTGACCCCCATTGAACCACCTCCTTCGATCTTAACAATTCTGAGGTGTTCCGCCGGGTCAAGGCCATTTTCAAGGTGAAGAAGGAGTTCTCCGAGGCGTGGAAATGGGGGCTTGCACCCTTTACCCGGGCGAACCCGCCTCCTAAGGTAAACTCTTCTCTTGGTATTTTTTAGGGTCTTGCGGTATGTTGGATAGCTTCCTAACTTAACCATTTAGTATTTTTTCTCTTAGTTGTTTCTCTAGCAGACAGTTGAGGATGGCAAGGAGCTGGCCCTACAATGGGTGGCGGACTATGCAGAGCCGGATGAGGAGGAGCCTGACTCAGAGAGGTTCTTGCCTACTCCGGACAGCACCAAACGACCCTCTAGTAAGGCCTCTTCTCTGAGGGATTGGCCGGATGACGATGACCCCGATGTTGAGGTTATGGAGGTACTTGATCTGGTGCCCATCTCTTACGCGTTCCCGGTTATGTTCAAATCTTCAGCTAACCCGGCCGGTCAGGTCCTCGAGGTCCCCCTCTCTCCACGGATGATCCGGCTCCTGCCGCCTCCCAGAAGCACGCGACAAACTCGACTGCAGCTTCGGAGGTGCCCCCGCCCAAGAAGAGGTAGAACAAGTACGGGGTCAAGTCTCCGGCTAAACCCGTGGTCAAGAGCATAGTCCGGAGGACGCCCAAACCTCGGGCACCCCCAACCTCGGACGAGTGAGTCATTTTTCTTTTCCCAATCCCCTCCGAGTCTTTCTGCTTCTGCCTTTGCCTTTCTTTCTCTTCTTGACTTGTTGCTTTACGTTTCTCAGCGCTCCTAGGGTTATTCCCCAAAGTGGCCCCAGCATTTCCTTTCCGATCCGGAGTGCCCCATATCCCCCCGCGATGGTGACACTCATCCGCTCAGTCCCATCCTAGAGGATTCCACAGCATCGCTAGATCAGTTCCCACCTCATCATGAGGAGGGCAACATCGATGCGGGGGTCAATGGAGCGGCCGAGGACACGACAATGACGGATCTCCCCAGCTTCTCTGCTCCACCGCAACTGTCAAGCTCTGAGGTGTCAGCTTCATCGACACCGCCCCATGTGACATCTTCTTTAGTTCCTGTTTCTTCCGCATCACCAGTATCCGTACTAGCAGCACTAACATCACCCGCAACAATAGCACCAGTAGCACCAGCAGCACTAGCAGCACCAGTACTAGTAGCACCAGCACCAGCAGCACCAGCAACAACAACAGCCACAACCAATCTAGCTTCCAAGAAGAAATCTTAGGCCGCTGCCTCCGGATCCATCGTGTCTATTAAAGACATTTTTCCGCCAGCCTCCCACGCTCAGTCCAGCTCTGTAGCCTCGGCTCTTCTTCAATGGCCCACATCATCTGGCAAGAGCAAGAAAGCCGCTGAGCTAGCCAAGGATTCCACGTCCGGATCTGAGAGTAGCAAGCAGTTGACCTCGCATACCAGTCTGGCTATTGCTCAGTCCATGCAACGGGAGGCCCATGCCAAGGGCTTGGTGATGAGCCATTCACTCAGCGGCGAAGATTATAGTCCGACGCTCATAGAATATGTCCATAATTGGAATGACGCCAAGTTTATAAACCCGCAAGATGACCTGCCGGAGAAGTTTGGCCCGACAGAGTTTAGCGCTCAGATGAACTCCGCTACCAAGGCTATCTCTCTGGCTGGCCGGATAATGGAGGTAATCCATTTTTCTGCTATGCTCTTTATGAATGCAAGCACTTATAGATATACCCACTAGTCCCTAAGCCTCCGAGGGAGTAATTTATTACTCGGTCGGATGCTTTTTGGAGAACTAGCCTAAGTCTTTATTGTTTTCAAATATCCACACCCCTAGAGCCGGGTTAAGTTCCACTTGTCATGGATCTTGTATCCTTCGAATATCCACACACCTAGAGCCAGGTTAAGTCCACTTAGCCCAGATCTTGTATACTTCGAATATCCACACACCTAGAGCCGGGTTAAGTTCCACTTGGCCTAGATCTTGTATCCTTCGAATATCCACAAACCTAGAGCCGGGTTAAGTTCCAATTGGCCCGGATCTTGTATAATTCGAATATCCACACACCTAGAGCTGGGTTAAGTTCCACTTGGCCCAGATCTTGTAGACTTCGAATATCCACGCACCTAGGGCCAGGTTAAGTTCCACTTGGCCTGGATCTTATAGACTTCGAATATCCACACACCTAGAGCCAGGTTAAGTTCCACTTGGCTCGGATCTTGTAGACTTCGAATAACTTTCTTTCTATCTATGAACTAACAATGGCTTATTTTAGATCACCACCAAGCGCCGAACTACTGAGTTCCAGCGCTTGCTGGACTCATACAAAGATCTTCGTGCCAGACACGGAAAATTGTTGGTTGATCACCAGAAGAAGGGTAAATTTCCTTGCTTAAGACCTTTTCCTTCTTGTTCCTTCAAGTTACTCGCTATCCGTATTAACTTGTTATCCGAATTATGTAGCCGAGGCTGAGGCTGAGAATGTCATCATGCGCACAAATTTGGCTGAGATCTAAGGTAACTTCTCTTGTTCCCTTAGCCCTTGCGTGCTCTTTCCTTGACTCGGTAGATATTTATACCTTGGCTCTGCTGGGTCAATCCACTATTGCAGTTATACTTCAAGATATCGTGCCCATCCCTAACATGATGACTCACTTTCTTGAACAAGGAGGGAAGCACTAGGCTAAGCTAAAAAAAAGGATGATGAAATTGCTCAACTGCGCCTCAAGGACAGTGAGATTACTCGACTGAACACCGAAATCCAAAGGCTCAAGGACCTCCACAAATCTGAGTTGGATAAGGCTGATCAGGAGTTCGCCGAGGAAAAAGAGAGCCTGACAAATCAGATCTCCAAGGACAAGGACTTGCTGCAGGAAGCCGACATAAAACTTAAGTCGGTGACCTCCGAATATTAGAATCTCCAGGCTAAAAATATAGATGTGTATACCGAGCTCACTCGGATCCTTTTCTAGATTTCACATGAGTTCTCTTCCTCTTTTAAATTCTGGTTCCTCCAGATTAGGTGTTTTTGCTCACTGACATCCTTCGTTTTGTTTGCAGGCAAGTTCCTAGAGACTGACTCCGTCGCCTCTGCCGCTGTAATCAGGTCCCATGCTCAGTGAGGTAACCTAGCCGACCCTACCACCGAGTCAGTTCCTTATGACATGGAGGATTTGTTGGTGAGCCTCGCTACTCGCCTGGAACTAGTGAAGAACTATGGGGCAAACATTATGCCGGCAGCGATGCGGATGTTCAATTCTCTTTGGCCCACTAAGCCCACTCCCAAATGAAGCGCTGCTTTCATAGAAAAACTAACGGAGTGCGGAACTCAGTTGAATTTGTGGCAGGAATCTGCTACATGAGCCGGAGCTGACACAGCGCTGAACTTCGCTCTATCTTGGTATCAAGAGCTGGATCTGAATTTGCTTGAGCATTTGCGCACCGGATCAAAGTGGTCCAATGACCCGGAGTGCATTGCTCAATGCAACACCTGTGCCAACAAGCTTATCCAATATGCCTTTTGCAATAGTTGGAATGAGGGTCTGACCTACCTTGACGCATTTGATGATGCCTATGTTTCTGACGGTGCTGAGGACGAAGAGGGTGAGGAGGAAGACTCCGAGCTTGGCGATGATTGATACATTGCAAATGTATCTATAATTTTTGATGTTCCATGCTTGGTTTTATCTACTTTCTTGTGTTTTGTCCACACTTTGGAGTACTTTTCATATGATTTCTTGGACTAACCTATTAACAAGAGCCACAATGCTAGCTACCTGATTTCTGCTGTTTTTGGTTCCAGGAAAGTCAGAAAATGAATATTCTCGGAATTGGACGGGACAAAAGCCAAAGTCAGTTTTTCACCGAGGGACACCTGGAGCCAGAATACGAGACGGAGAGGGGCTGGGGCATATTCGATACGGAAACCCTAAGTACCTGATCAAAATTCCATGAAAGAGTCTGTAGCCGCCATCATCTCCATCCCTAGATCGGGAGGGATCTTAAGCTCTTCCCGGCACCCTGCTGGAGAGTGGAATTCACCCTGGAGGCCTTCTTCATCATCATGCAAGCCTCTGGTGTGATGCGTGAGTAGTTCATCTCTGGACTACGGGTCCATGTAGTAGCTAGATGGCTGGTTCTCCTCCTTTGTGCTATCATGTTTAGATCTTGTGAGCTCCGTTCATGATCAAGATCATCTATTTGTAATTCTGCATATTGTGTTTGCGGGGATCCGATGGATATTGAGATGCTATTTCAGATTGATTATTGATTCTATCATGTCTTTGTTATTTGTGATCTCGCTTGCTTTCCGTTGTTAGTAGCTATCTTGGCCAACTAAATGCTAGCAACTCCAAGGGGTAGTATTTATGCTCGATAGTGGGTTCATGCCTCTGGTAATCTGCGGAAGTGACAGAAATCTCTAAGGTACTAGATGTGTTGTTGCTACTAGGGAGAAAACAACAATCCTTTGTTCATAGAACAATCATATTGTTTACTTTACACGCAATTCATAATGCAATTATCCGTTGCTTGCAACTTAATACTAGAGGGGGTTCGGATGATAACCTGAAGGTGGATTATTAGTCACAGATGCAGTTGGATGGCGGTCTATGTATAATATTGTAATGCCCAATCGAATCTCAGAGTCAAGATGAGTAGTATATTCTTGTATGCTTTCTGGATGTTTGTCAATTGTTCACCCAGCATATTATCTATCTTAAGGAGAGCCACCTCTAGTGAACTATGGACCCCGTTCCTTTCTTTTACTAACAATCTACAAACTGTTTACTGCTTTGTGTTTACTTTCTGCAAACTATTACTTCCTTCCATTCGATACGTCTAATCCTTTGTTTTCAGCAAAACAGCTGATATTGACAACCTCATCACAAGTTAGGGACAGAGTTCTATGGTTGTGTTGTGCGGGTATCCACGTTGTTGCTGGCACCGGTAGTGCGCTCTGGCAAAGTTCAGCTAGCAACACCTTTGGGGTGTTTCCTTGCTCCTACTGGTTCGATTAAACCTTGGTTTCATACTGAGGTAAAACTTTTTGCTGTGCTCATCATACCTTCCTCTTAGGGTTCCCCAACGAGCTCGATATATTTTGTCCATCAAGCTATTTTTCTCGCGCCGTTGCCGGGGAGTCAAGGACATCTTCACAAGGGGAGTCCCTCATAACCAATCTCTTTACTTTGTTATTTTTGTTTTGCTCATTTTACTTTTGTTTTGTTTGCTTGTTTCTTTATCAAAAACACACAAAAATTAGTCTTACAAGTTTGTTTTCTTTATTAAAAACACAAAAAAAGTTAAGTCCTTCTATAATTGTTACCTCTTCCTTAGCACACCATGTTGATCCCTAAGTTCACCCTGAAAGACCTTTCAATAGGTAGTGGTTCTATAATTGGAAAATATAATATTGAAGAATTCTTTAATCATGTTAGTAAGCATGAGGATGTTGAGGATAGATCCCTTGTAGAAATTTCTCCAAATTATGAGATTGCTGCAGCTTCTTTAGTTCACATGTTGGAAGCTAGGTTTGTTAACCTTAATCCATTAATGCAAGCAATGTTTCTTAAACTTAAAGAAATTGATGACCCTGAAAAAGAGATTTTATTCTGGAAACTTTGCTTAAGGAATTCTATGATGTTGCCAAGGAAGCTAGGAAAGTTTTTGAACGTTTTATTAAGCTAGGCTCATGTGTAGATGTTATTGGTACACGAGAAAAGATGAAAAAACTTAACCTAATGGGGAGGAAACTAAGATACCAATACCTTTTAAACTTGTAGCAATGCATGAAGCTATAGAAAAGAATCTTGATTAGATTGTTCCTAAAAACCCATTTGATAAAAATAGTAAACCCAAGAGCATTGAGAGAGGATCCTCTAGAACTTATTTAGATGAGATACCTTGCCTTGTTGAAAATATTTCTAGTATTAATCTTAATGCTTCTTCATTTGAGAACACTTGATCCTTTTTCTTGCTTCTTATGCCTAACTTAAAGGCATTAAAGAAAAGTACTTATTGGGAGATAACCCAAAAGGTTTAGATGAGTCTTGGAAATTATTACCTTTGTAATAACCGCTCCTTATCCTTTTTATTTGCTTTTTGTGCCAAGCGTAACCTCTAATGAGAGAGAAGTAATGATTGGGAAAGTTGTTGTCCCGAAACAGATTTTTGTGCTTCACCGTAACAATTCATGTAAAATATCTATACGTCCTTTTGAGGCGTAAAGTTTTGTGCTTCTGCCCCAGGTTGTTAGCTAACTTTCGTTAGTTCAACACTTTTTGAGTTGAGTAACAGAAGGTCTTCGAAAAAATTCGTCTTTACCTGCTGGTCTGTTTTGACAGATTTCTACCATTTTCTACATTTGCTTCTTGTTGGTTCCTTTTTGAGTTCTTTTGGGGAATTGAGCTTTTTGAGGGAAGTGATACAGTAGCTTGTGTTTTAATGGAAGTTTTATTGGTGCTATAACTGAATCCAAAGACCTATTATCTTGAGTGCACTAATGTTGCTAATAAAGATTGAGTGAAGTTTTGTATGAAGGAAAAATTTCAGGTGTATGGAAGGAATGAGTAATGAGATGAAGGATGGACTAAACCTCAAGCTTGGGGATGATACGCGTGTCACCCCAAGAAATATCCAAGAAGTACAAGCGTCAAAGCTTGGGGATGCCCAAGGCATCCCCCTTCTTCATCAATAAAAATCCCAGGTTTCTTCCAAACGCTTCATTTTTATTGTTTCATGCACAGTTGTGTTGTTCTTGGAGCGTCTTCTTTTTCGTTTTCGTTTTGGTTTTTCGTTTGCTTAGTTTTCTTAGGTTGCTGAATAAATTGGTTGGACCCCCTCTTTCATTGCATTGGTTTCAAATTGTTTGGTTTGGATTGGAAAAGAGCAGGAAAGTTCATGTTTAAGTGGTAAAGAGATCTTGTTTTTGACTATGGCCTATGCTTTGTCATGCCATGCTTGATATTGTGTTGGCTTTATGCTTAGTATTATTTTCTGTAGCATGACTTGTTATAAACAATTGAGATTTCTTAATGTGCCTTGGAAGGATCATGCGTTGTTTTAGCATATTAAAGCATAGTATTGTGGTATTCTCCTTTGATGCTTTATTTGGGTTGACTTGGCGCATGCTCACACCATGTTATGACAATCCCAAGTCACCATAAGCCTTTATGATCCTTTAGTTTTCAATTGTAGTATCACTTTATGCTTTGATCAATGACGTTTTGTCGCTCTGCATGATTATGGCTATTATTGCTCTCTTAGTTTGTCGCTCCCAGTCTTTTGCTAGCCTCCACAACCAAGTATGAGTTCCACTCATGCATCCAACTCCTTATACCAAGTTATTCCAAAGAGTCCACCATACCTACCTACTAGCATATGCTATTCCAATTATATTCATGCTTTTGTTTACCTTCCAAATTAAACTTGTTATGAGAAAACTAGTGATTAAAGCTCTCACGAACTTGATGGCACACTTTACTTTTCTTGCCCTTAATAAACTTGAACCATTGTGTGGTCTATGTTGTATATGCTTGCACTTATTTGTTGGGGATTAGCAGAACCATGCTGTCATGGGGAACGCTTTCAACATTGCACTTGTACTTTGTACCTAGTTGATATCATGCTCTTTTGACTATGGATGTCATCGCTGTGAAATGAAAGGGGAGCTTGTAAGGTCATGGAGTTATGTATATGTGTTAGAGAAACGCCTGGTCCGCTTGTCTAATCCATGCTGACATGGTGGAAACCTGCGGCGTAACCATAATGAGTTGTATATGACGCATTCTTCTTATAAAAAAAGAGTCAGATATTTTGAAAAAAGAGAAAAAGAAAAAAATAAATTATGAAAAGAGGAAAGAGAGAAAAAAAATACCATATTCCCATGGTAAATAAGAAGATTGCTGAGATGCTCGTTGTCTGCTTGCCTTGTCATTTTGATATGGGGATTCTTCCGTATCATCGGGCAAGGGTACCCCATTGGCGGTTCTCTATGATGCACATGTCCTTACGATGACAAGAACTTACCGGTGACTAAACTTGAGTAGCATGAGGAGCGTCCCTCATATTCAAGGGACATGAGATTTCCAACTTATACTTCGCCAAGCATATACACCATAGTTTGTTCACTTTAACCTTAATCACTTCAAGATGCTTATGATAGGGGCAATGAGAGCTGAAAGCTATTAAGTACCATAATTTTTGGAATCTCTTTATGAGACTTGAATCCCTACTTCCTTCTATGAAGGCCTCTCTTTTACTTTTATGTTGAGTCTCCACCTTCTACCTTTATGCACCTACTTTGAGAGCATAGTGGCCATTCTTAGTTCTATGTGCATTGTCCCAAGACTTGTTGATTGATGCATAACTTTGATATTGCTTGTTTTAAACTATTTGTATCTAGTCACTCTTATGAACTTTGAAGGTGTCCTATGCATTTATGTTTGCTACTCTATGAGGGACAAGCTAAATGCCACTATGCTATGTTTTCTTATGTGAAACAAAAAAACGTCTTGCAAAGCATTGTTATTCATTAATCTTTTGTTTGTGCCTTTTCATGTTGCAACATAGTTTCTTTGTCTTATTGCTAGAACTTTGTCTTTCATGTTATGATTGAAGTACTATGATCCCAGCTTTGAATGTTATACAAATACTTTGATCAAGTTTATGATGGTGCATGTCACCTTAAAAATTATTCTTTCTTTTTATCACATACCTACTCGAGGACGAGCAGGAGTTAAGCTTTGGGATGTTGATACATTGCAAATGTATATATAATGTTTGATGTTCCATGCTTGGTTTTATCTACTTTCTTGTGATTTGTCTACACTTTAGAGTACTTTTCATATGATTTCTTGGACTAACCTATTAACAAGAGCCATAGTGCCAGCTGCCTGTTTTTTGCTGTTTTTGGTTCCAGGAAAGTCAGAAAAGGAATATTCTCGGAATTGGACGGGACAAAAGCCAAAGTCAGTTTTTCACCAAGGGACACCTGGAGCCAGAATACGAGACAGAGAGGGGCTGGGTCCCGGCGACACCACCTGGCCGCGCGGCCAGGCTTGGCCCGCACCAGGGGTGGTCGGCCCGGCCCAGGCACCTCATCGGCCTCTCCTTCCGCCTATATATTGCCTCTGATACGGAAACCCTAAGTACCCGATCAAAATTCCACGAAAGAGTCTGTAGTCGTCGTCATCTCCATCCCTCGATCAGGAGGGATCTGAAGTTCTTCCCAACACCCTGCCGGAGAGGGGAATTCACCCTGGAGGCCTTCTACATCATCATGCAAGCCTCCAGTGTGATGTGTGAGTAGTTCATCTCTGGACTACGGGTCCATGTAGTAGATGTCGTCGGATTGAGGACAAGTACGCCATGAGGGGGTCCTCGAGGCATGCGGAAGAGAGGGGTGTGAGATGTACGGTGTTTTGGGACGGTGAGCACACAAGTTTACCCAGGTTCGAATCCGCCGGCTTTGGACGGATCCTACTCCTGCTAGCAATCCAGTAATACGACAGAGCCAGAATATGGGTTACAAGGTTACGCCTATGCGAGTTGAGATTGTAGACTAGTGAGGTGTCTAAATCGTTGCCCTAAAGGCTCTCCCTAGGACGGCTTATATAGATATCTGGCCTAGGGTTTACAGGAGAGATCTATCCGGCTACGACTAAGAGTCGGTTACAGAGTACATCTTCAACTACAAGTAACATTATGGGCCTAAGTCGGTGAGTCTTCTGGGCCTTCCCTTAGCCGGATTGGACTCCGTCTTTCTCCCTGACTGGGCCGCCCGTGAAGCAAAGCTCTAACCCGAACTGGGCCACCCTGGTCAGTGAGGAACTGTGAGGATACCCAGAAAGTATCCAGTTGACCTATTTGGAAAGTATCCTGTATCTCTGCCATAGACTAGGAAGAAAGGTGTGTATCTTGTTGACCTGTTTGGAGTTGTTCGTAAACTCCATATCAGAGAGGGTAATTCCTCTGCCCAAGCCCCTGCAACACGTCGTAGTGGTGCTTCTAGTCTCAGTTTTACGCCCTGTAGGATTAAACCATTTGCTCTTTCGACTTGCCCGTTAGCCTGCGGATGTGCGACTGACGCAATGTCAAGCCGGATATTTTGCTCGTTGCAGAATTCAGCCAATTCTCCCATAGAGAAGTTACTCCCGTTGTCCGTGATAATGCTATGTGGATAACCATACCGGATTATAACATCCTCGACAAATCTTTTGGCTGTTGCTCCATCACAACTAGTGACAGGTTTAGCCTCAATCCATTTTGTGAATTTATCCACCATCACTAAGAGGTGAGTAAATCCACTTGGAGCTCGTTTAAATGGTCCTACCATATCAAGCCCCCAGACCGCAAAGGGCCATGTTATAGGTATTGTTCACAGCTGATCAGCCAGAACGTGAGCTTGCTTGGCGTACTTTTGGCAGCCTTTGCACGTCTTGACTAATCATTCGGCATCTGCCTGAGCTGTAAGCCAAAAAAATCCATGTCTAAAAGATTTTGCCAATAAAGATTTGGCTGCAGCATGGTGACCACACTCGCCTTCGTGGATTTCTCTTATGATTTCCACTCCTTCTTCCGGAGATACGCAGCGCTGAAAACCCCCAGAAACACTCCGTTTATAGAGCTCACCTTTAACAATAGTATCGGCTTTTGCTCGTCGGATAATCTGCCGGCTCAGAACCTCGTCTTCGGGTAATTTGCCATCTACCAGATAATCTAGGTAGGGTTGAGTCTAGCTAGGAATTACAGCCAGAACTACTATTAGAGATGAGTCGGATTTGGTCGGATATTCCTCATCTACTCCCTTTATTGAGGGAACTTTGAGGTGCTCTAAAAAAACGCCATCCGGGACTTCTTTCCGCGCAGAGCCTATCCAAGATAGTGCATCTGCTTCCTCGTTTTCTGCTCGAGGGATGTGTTGAACCTCAAACCCTTCGAACGATTTAGATAGATCATCCACGATAGCTTTATATGCTGCCATGTGTTTATTTGCATTACAAATATTCGACACTTGTTGAGCAACAAGATCCGAATCTCCATAACACATCCAATGTTGGATGCCAATATCCTTAGCAATCCGGATTCCATGCAGCAGTGCTTCATACTCGGCAATATTGTTCATCGCTGTGAAGTGGATCTGCAACACGTATAGAAGTTTATCTCCTTGGGGTGATTTGAGCACCACGCCAGCCCCCGAGCCCCCGTGAGTCTTAGACTCATCAAAGTAGAGGGTCCAATATTTCGTCTCAGGGAGGATCATATTTTCCTTCGTCTCTGTGCAAAGTCAGCAAGAATTTGGGAGTTGATTGATGTCCGAGGTTTATACTCAATATCAAAAGCTGAAAGCTCTATACCCTATTTGGCGACGCGTCCTGTGGCGTCACTGTTGTTGATTATATCTCTCATGGGAGTTGTGCTAACCACGGTAATTGGATGCTCCTGAAAGTAGTGTTGTAACTTACGTGATGCTAGAAAAACACCATAAGCCAACTTTTGATAGTGCAGATACCGTTGCTTTGATTTTGTCAGGACTTCGCTGACAAAGTTAGTCGGACGTTGCACCAGGTGTTCCTAATTTTCCTCTGGTCTCTCCACCACCATGACGGTACTAACGACCTTATTTGTCGCAGCAAGATAGAGCAACATCGGCTCCTGAGGTTCCAGCGCTGCAAGGATAGGAGCAGATGAGAGTACTTTCTTCAGGTCTTGTAGTGCAGCTTCAGCTTCGTCAGTCCAAACAAAATCCTTGGTCTTTTTCAGGAGTTTGTATAATGGTGCGGCTCTTTCACCAATCCGGCTTACAAATCGACTGACCGCAGCGATGCAACCAGTTAATCTTTGTACGTCCTTCAGGAAAGTTTGCCTGGAAATATTGAGTATAGCCTTGATTTTGTCTCGGTTCATCTCTATGCCTCTTTGAGACACGATGAAACCTAACAATTTTCCGGCTGGTATTCCAAAGAAGCATTTCTTAGGGTTAAGCATGATGTTGTATTTTCGTAGATTGGCGAACATTTCCTCCAAGTCAGAAATCAGCGTTTCCTTCTTTTTGGACATCACCGGAATATCATCCACGTATGCATGTACGTTTCGTCTGAGTTGGTCGTGGAGGCAACGCTGCATCGTGCACTGGTACATAGCTCCTGCGTTCTTCAGCCCAAAGGGCATCGTAACAAAACAGAAGGTTCCGAAAGGGGTTATGAATGAAGTTTTGACTTTGTCAGATTCCTTCATCCGGATTTGATGATAACCGGAATAGGCGTCGAGAAAAAAGAGGTGTTCCGAGCCTGCCGTAGAATCGATAACTTGATCAATTCTAGGCAGAGCGAACGGATCTTTTGGACAAGCCTTGTTCAAGGCATTATAATCAACACACATCCTTAAATCAGTGCTTTCCTTTTTAGGGACCATTACTGGATTGGCCGACCACTCAGTGTGGATGACCTCTTCTATGAATCTGGCTAACTCGAGCCGTGCTAGTTCCTTAGCTATAGCCTTACGCTTTTCATCACCAAAACATCGTAGGGACTGTTTGATGGGTTTAGCGTTCGGGTTTACATTTAAAGAGTGCTCGGCAAGTTCCCTAGGTACTCCGGTCATGTCAGATGGCTGCCATGCGACAATATCTTGATTTGCTTAGAGGAACTTGACGAGCGCGCTTTCCTATGCGCTACCTAGGCCTACGCCTATCTGGGTCACCTTGGAGGGGTCATCATCCTTCAATGGCGTCTTTTTCGTCTCTTCTGATGCCTTGAAATCCGGATTTGGCTTTGTCACCTCCTTCTTTGTTGCGGGCATCTCCGACGGATCTATGCTCTTATTGATCTCCTAGTACTCCTGGGCATGCAGCATGGCTTCGGCAAAGGAGGCATTTCCATCCTCGCACTCTCGCGCTTTCTTCGGGTCTCCCCTGATGGTGATCACGCCATTGGGACCTGGAATTTTCATCATATTGTAAATGTAACACAGACGAGCCATAAAAGCCTAGTAAGTCGGACGTCCGAATATAGCGTGGTACGCGCTCTTGAACGGGACCAGTTCGAAGGAAAGTGCCTCTGTCCGATAATTCTTTGGAGTTTCAAAAGTGACATCCAAAGTAATCTCTCCCAGGGAATTAGCTTGTCTTCCTGGGACAACTCCGTGAAATATCACAGAGCTATGGTTCAGCTAGGTTTCCGAGATCTTCATCCGGTGTAGCGTTTCGACATAGAGAATATTGATGCTGCTACCACCGTCCATGAGGGTCTTGGAGAAACCATAACCGTCAATAAGTGGGTTGACGATTAAGGCGTATTTTCCTTGCCTGTGCAACTTAGGCGGATGATCAGCGCGGTCAAATGTGATTGCCACTTCCGACCAGTCCAAGTATTCGGGGACAGCCGGAACTGTTGCGTTGAGCTCGTGTAGAACTGCTTTCTTGACCTTTGCTGGTTGACATCCGAGGAAAGTGACGTAAGTGTCCTTCTTGGTGGGAAACGTTTTCTTCCCTTCTGGCTTGGGATTTGAAGCATCAGCTTCCTCCATGTCGGAATCTTCCTTGGTCTCTTTGTCATTTTTGGGATTTTTCTTTCCCTTCTTCCGCTTAGCTTTGTGGCCCGTAGTGTCATCTCTTTTGATGTCGTTGTTGAAACAACACTCAGCGTTGGTGTGGGACGACCCCCCCATTGTTGTCTGGTGATGCACACATCGGTTATTGGCAATGTCGGCCCAAGAGAAGGTTTTGCCTGGTTGCTGGTCTCCTTTACCTTGGACCCTTGATGTCCCACGGCCACACCCGCGGCCTCCGCCGCGTCCTCCTCGTCCTCCAGACCCGAAAGTAGCGGGTAACCACCGCTGTTTCCGCGTTGGGTTTCTCTTCCGAGGTATTTTTGCGCTTCTGAGCTTGTTGCTTTGGTTGTTTTGCCGACTGAGGCACAGCTAGGGCATTGAGTAATCCTTCTGCATCGTCGTCAGCATCTGCATACTTGCTCACTGTTTCTATCATCTCTCCCAAGTAAGTGACCTTATCACACTTCGAGCGGTGACGTAGTAGACCAATTGGGAGTCCTGCGATGAAAGATTCAATCGCGGTTTGATCGTTTACTCCTTCACAGGAGTTCTTGGTGTCGATCCATCATCCGAGGTAACCCCGGAAAGTTTCTCCGGCTTTCTGGGTGCAACGTTGTAGGTCTCCGACCGTACAGGGCTTCCGATATGTGCCTTCGAAATTCCGAAAGAACGCACTTTGTATGTCATACACGTTATGGATGGTGTTCTTCGGAAGTTCATTGAGCCATGATCGTGCCATCTTCCCCAACATAAGTGGGAGATATCGGGTTGCGACCAGGCTGTTTCCACGTTTAGCGATGCAGCAAGCTTGGAAAAAAATCCTGTAGCCAGGTATCTGGCCAAGCAATGGCGTCGTAGGCTTGGATATGTCTTGAGATGGAAATCCTTCCGGGAATCTTGTAGCTCTGATGTGTGGTCCGAAGCATTTTGGGCCCATGTAGATATCTTCGTTTTCGAAGCGCCGCGCCTCTATATTGGACTTGATCTTATGCCTTGCATCGTTCGGGGATAGAGATCGTCCCGAACGTCAGTTGTGGTTGCGGTGCCTTGGAGCCAGACTTCGGCTTTTGCCACCACCTCCTCCGCCACGTCGTCCTCCTTGTCCCCCTTGGGAGCCGTTGTGATGACTGCTTGGTGGAGAAGGTGGGGCAGCTGAATTGTTTCCGGCTGATCGCCGGCCTCCGTCCGGAGCGTCTTTATTCTGGTTCCGGGGAGGGTCTTCACTATGACGAGCCCCCTGCCAGCTCGTGCCAGCATGGTTTCCGTCGTTCCTTCGTCCGCCGTTCCCACCATGGTGAGGGTCAGCCGGACGGCTTGCATGTCTAGGAGGTGGCATTTTTTGACGATCCTCATCCCGACGTTTTTCTTTATCTTCTCCCCTTCGATCGTTAGACTCTCGTCGGGGAGGGTTTCTCGGATTCAGTGCACCAATGGCCTGGGGCGACGTTGCTCCAGTCACACGCAGTTCTGTGATGTTGTCCTGATGATCCGGTTCTTGAATAATTGTCTTCCCGGATTTCGGGGCGATGATACTGCTCCAGGACGCGATGGGGTCTTACGTCAGCCCATGCCGGATCTCTGCGACACTGGTAGGAATCCGAGACCAGTTTTTGACTTCCGGACAGGGCGACCTTTTGCTGCTCCAGTCCCTTGTTGAGTAGTTTGATACCCAAATGGATCTCCTCTGGTCGTGGATTAGCCAATAAAATTTCTCGGGCCGCCACGGTATTCTGTACTGGGGTTGGATATACCCAATCTCTTTGCTATCTTTCCGTGGCTTCCCCATCTCATCTCCGAAAAGGACGGCATGAACATGTGGGAATTGGTCGTCATTGGTGTGACGCTTTCGTGTCTTCTGATGCAACCGAGACATGTAATCCTTAGTTGCCATGCATTTCTTCTCCTCCTCGATGTTTTTGGCTTCATCCAGGAGTTGTTGACGACGCTCTTCTAGGGCTTGGGCCCTTTCGTCCAGCTCTTCAGTAGTAAGTTCTGCAGCTGTAGGGATAGGTGTGGTTAATGCATCATCGATGAGTTTACGCGCACCTTCGGTGATCACGTGTCCATCCACAGATTCTTCTTTTTTCGGATCGTCTAGGATAAGTGCTCCATCCGAGTCTTCTTTGTATTCCTCGGCAATCACCTCTTCTGCTAGAGGGTCTTCTGCCGGGGTCTTGTTCTTCTTCTTTGCCTTCTTGGCAGCGCCAGTAGCATAGACGGCTTTGGGTCTGTTTCCCGGAGTCAAGCTCTGATCGGTACTTTCAGACATCTGGACTTCGGGATTATCTCCGACGTCCATGTCATCCTGCACTTTGGGAGAGTGTTCCCAGGATCCTTCATCCATGGCTTCTCCTTCTTCTGCAGCTTTGGAGTTATACTCCTCTTCATATTCCGCGGAGAACTTTCGGAAATCTGTTGACGTCATCGATTCATCCAAGGATGCGGGTACATCGGCGTTTGTTCCAATTGCCTCCAGCACAGAGTCGGTGTTTTCTCCAGCATCGGCAGAGCCGGATCTGGATCCCACGTATCCGACGAAGTGCGACGCGTGCTTCCTGAGGTACCTGCGGCTTTCGCGATCAGCCATGTCGAAACTTCTAATGGTCTCGAGAATTGTGTCTACACTTTCACCTTGCAGTATCATACGTCGCAGTGTGTACCTCGGGAAAGACCTGTCTATCCCAGCGTCATTAGAGCCGGAATCAGTGTCGTTGACATGTTCCTCTTGAATTTCGACTTCCATGGGTGGGTCGATCTGGGATCCTGCTTCTCTAGGGAGATCCACTCCAGATTCGACTTGGACCGCTAGGTCTTCTTCAGGCTCGGATTTCTCCATTATCTCCGCAACTGGTGCGGGCTGGGTGGGATTAGGGTTTTCTGAGATCTGGAACTCTACCGCCTCCACGGACAAAGGGGACCCAGAAGATTCTTCTACCTCTATCATCACCGCTGGGGTGGGTGGGGCAGCTTCAGCGAAACCGATGTAAACATCGATCTCGCCAAAAGACATGATTGTGTAGGTAGTCACGACCTGCCTAGCCGGAATCCAAGTCTCGTCGAGAACGATGAGAGGGGCGTCGCTGGCGTAGAGGATGCGACCGACGGCGATAGTCTCGCCGATTCCGATTCTTGCAAATTCCGCTCGGAACGCAGATCCAAAGCTCACTTGCCCCACGGTGGGCGCCAACTATCGTCGGATTGAGGACAAGTACGCCATGAGGGGTCCTCGAGGTGTGCGGAAGAGAGGGGTGTGAGACGTATGGTGTTTCGGGACGGTGAGCACACAAGTTTACCCAGGTTCGAATCCGCCGGCTTTGGAAGGATCCTACTCCTCCTAGCAATCCAGTAATATGGCAGAGCCGGAATATGGGTTACAAGGTTTCGCCTGTGCGAGTTGAGATTGTAGACTATTGAGGTGTCTAAAGTGTTGCCCTAAAGGCTCTCCCTAGGACAGCTTATATAGATATCCGGCCTAGGGTTTACAGGAGAAATCTATCCAGCTACGACTAAGAGTCGGTTACAGAGTACATCTTGAACTACAAGAAACATTATGGGCCTAAGTCGGTGAGTCTTCTGGGCCTTCCTGTAGCCGGATTGGACTCCGTCTTTCTCCCTGACTGGGTCGCCCATGAAGCAAAGCTCTAACCCGAAGTGGGCCACCCTGGTCAGTGAGGAACTGTGAGGATACCTGGAAAGTATATCCCCAACAGTAGCTAGATGGCTGGTTCTCCTCCTTTGTGCTATCATGTTTAGATCTTGTGAGCTCCGTTCATGATCAAGATCATCTATTTGTAATTCTGCATGTTGTGATTGCGGGTATCCGGTGGATATTGAGATGCTATTTTAGATTGATTATTGATTCTATAATGTCTTTGTTATTTGTGATCTTGCATGCTTTCCGTTGTTAGTAGCTATATTGGCCAAGTAGATGCTAGCAACTCCAAGAGTTAGTATTTATGCTCGATAGTGGGTTCATGCCTCTGGTAATCTGGGGAAGTGACAGAAATCTCTAAGGTACTAGATGTGCTGTTGCTACTAGGGAGAAAACAACAATCCTTTTTTCATAGAACAATCGTATTGTTTACTTTACACGCAATTCGTAATGCAATTATAGGTTGCTTGCAACTTAATACTGGAGGGGGTTCGGATGATAACCTAAAGGTGGATTATTAGTCATAGATGCAGTTGGATGGAGGTCTATGTATAATGTTGTAATGCCCAATCGAATCTCAAAGGAGTCAAGATGAGTAGTATATGCTTGTATGCTCTCTCGATGTTTGTCAATTGCCCCGCTGTAATTTGTTCACCCAGCATGTTATCTATCTTTAGGAGATCCACCTATAGTGAACTATGGACCGCGGTACTTTCTTTTACTATCAATCTACAAAATGTTTACTGCTTTGTGTCTACTTTCTACAAACTATTACTTCCTTCCATTTAATATGTTTAGTACTTTTTTTTTCAGCAAAACCGGTGAGATTGACAACCTCATCGCAAGTTGGGGACATAGTTTTGTGGTTGTGTTATGCAGGTCTCCACGTTGCTGCTGGCACCGGTAGTGCGCCCTGCCGAAGTTCAGCTAGCAACACCTTTGGGGTGTTTCCTTGCTCCTACTAGTTCTATTAAACCTTGGTTTCATACTGAGGGAAAACTTGCTGCTGTGCTCATCATACCTTCCTCTTGGGGTTCCCCAACGAGCTCGATATATTTTGGGCCATCAATGATGCCAAGGACCCGGAGGACGAGGAGGCGAACCCCGAAAATGAGGCCGAGGCTGGTGCCCTGCCTACTGATGCCGAAGTACCTCCTCCCACTGTTAATGATCTAGCTCCAGCTGCTGCTCCATGAGCTTTAAAAACACTTAACAATATTCGTTAGATCCCTGTTATGCTGGGTGAAGTTGTATCTATGGACAATGGTTTGGTTTGCTACGATCAGTTTCATTTGCTACTAAGTTCTTGACGTCGGATTAACGTGGGTGAAGTCCCCAAGTTTCCTTTTCATGTTCCTTCAATTTTATGACTCGGCTCGCGTCTGCCTTGATTTGGTTTTTTGACTTACGAGCCCGATGTTCAAAAAATTGGCTTACTAATACTTGAAACTTTGAGATTAGCTCAAAATAATCCGATGAAAAATAAATGAAGTAAATACAGGGTTAGTCCAAATAACATATGTCGGCTCAATTACTTTCCTTTCCTTAATCGTTTTTCATGTGCTTTGCGATTCCAAAAAATTTCTCTTGCTTGCCATGAAGCCAATTCTTGTTCGACAACAGAAAAGTCAAAGAGTTGGGTTTTGGGTGCTCACACACTACTAATCCAGCTAAGGTATAAGCAACTTAAACCAGCCGACATATATAAGACATAAAGACAAGAAAGACAATTATTATGGCAGTCCCCGAGTTTCTGCTAGGGGTGTTGGAGTTTTGTTGATAAGCTCACTGCCGACATACATACCGACATATGAGTAACTCAGATACATTCACCTCTTTGTCAGGTGTAAAAAGGACGAAGTAGTGCTACATTCCATGGACGCTTAGATTCCTCTCCAGACCTATCCGCCTTGTTCTTCTCCTGTGGTTGTCCATCAATAAGATAGTAGGAATCATTGTGCAAAGCTTTGCTTACAATGAAAGGTCCTTCCCATGGAGGGTATAACTTATGGATGCCAGCAGTGCGCTGCACCAACCGAAGTACGAGATCACCTTCCCTGAAGACTAGGGGGTTTACTTTCCGGCTATGGTAGCATCGGAGGTTTTGCTGATATATGGAGGATCTGGACAAGGTCAGTTCTCTCGCTTCTTCCAGTAGATCCACATCATTTTTCTGGGCTTCACGCACTTCATCTTCTGTGTATTGGGTGACTCTTGGCGAATCATGCTCTATGTCGGCTGGTACTACAGCTTCTGCCCCATATACCAGAAAAATTGTGTATAGCCTGTTGATCAATTCGGAGTTGTTCTTAAACTCCAAAGTACCGCTGGTAGTTCTTCTATCCAGCACCCCGCTGATATTTGCAGCGACTCAATGAGCCTGGGTTTTATCTCGGACAAGATTAGTCTGTTGGATCTTTCCACTTTCCCGTTTGATGCGGGTGGGCTACAGATGCGACATCTAGCCGGATCTTCTTCTCTCGGGAGAACCTTGCAAATGATCATTTAGTAAAATTTGTGCCATTATCAGTTATGATACTATGGGGATAGCCATATCTCAAGATTATGTCCTTGAGGAATGTCACTGCTGTTGCCCCATCACATTTCCTAATTGGCTTAACTTCAATCCATTTTGTAAACTTGTCCACCATAACCAGGATGTGGGTCATTCCTCCCTTTGCCAGCTTAAATGGTCCTACCATATCCAGGCACCACACAACAAATGGCCATGTAATGGGAATAGTTTTGAGTTCTGACATTGGCATATGGGTTTTTGTGATGTATCTTTGGTAGCCATTGCATTTTCTCACAAGATCCTCTGCTTGTTCTAAGGCACTTGGCCAATAGAATCCATGCTGAAAAGCCTTTGCCACTAATCTCTAGAGGATGCATGATGACCACATTCTCCTTGATGAATGTCTCGGAGTATGTCAAGCCCTTCTTCCGGGTCTACGCATCACTTCAGCACTCTGGTTACACTTCTTTTGTATAACTCGGTGTTGATGATAGTGTATGCTTTCACCCTTCTCAGAATTTTCCTTGAGAGCACCTCATCATCCGGCAAAGTTCCCTCCTTTAGGAATTCAAGTATTAGCTTTGCCCACGCAGGTATAGCTCAGATGGGAAAAATCTCCTCATCAACTTCCATTGCATCCACCGACATTACTCTGCCCAAACCTGACTGAATAGTCCCCGGGTTGCTGAGGCAGTCCCCGGGTTTGCCGGAGTGCTTCCCAGTCTATTTCCATTGGAGTAGCCTCTGATCCGGTGATAGCCGGGATATATATTGACTCGGATTCTGGTGATGGTGTAATAGATGGTTTTCTCAAGTGCTCCAAGGCAATGCCTGGCAGAATTGGTTGCCGGGATGATCCCAGTTTGGATAATACATCAGCTGCCTCATTTTCAATCTGAGGTACGTGATAGAATTTTCACCCCTCGAAGAAACCACTAATCTTCTAGACGTAAAATCTGAAAAGCGCCATGTTTGCATTCAGAGCATCCCAATTGCCAGACACTTGCTGCACCACCAAATCTGAATCACCAAAACATAGTATCCGATGTATGCCTAATTCCTTTGCTACTTTGACTCCATGCACAAGTGCTTCGTATTCAGCCACATTGTTTGACACGCTAAAATGGATCTGGAGGACTTATTTTAGTTGGTCTTTCGTGGGCGAGGTAAGCACTACGCTGGCCCCCAGTCCTTCCTTTAGCTTTGATCCGTCAAAGTGCATTCGCCAGTAGTTTGAATCCGGTAGAGGTGGTTCATACTACATCTCAGCCCAATCCACAAAGAAATCCGCCACTGCTTGTGACTTGATCGTATCTCTTCTATCCAACTATGGTGCATACGGGGCTATTTCAATTGCCCATTTTGCAATTCGGCCGCTAGCATCTTTATTACCGATAATCTCGTATATGGGCGCTTCACACACCACCTTGATGGGGTGCTCCTCGAAGTAATGTTGGAGTTTCTTAGCCGACATATGCACGCCATACGCCATCTTTCGATAGTGAGGGTAGTTTTGTTTTGAAGCTGACAACACCTCGCTCAAGTAATATACATGCCTTTGCACCGACTTTCCTTCCTCGTCGCGCTCCACTATGATTACTGCACTTACGACTCGGTTGGTCAGGGCTATATAGAGCAACATTGGCTCCTTGGGTAGTGGCACAGCTAGTATTGGTGTAGAAGACAACATCTTTTTTAACTCACAGAACGCGCTATCATCTTGCGGTGTCCATGTAAATTTGTCTTCCTTTTTCATTAACTGGTAGAGGGGTAAAGCCTTCTCTCCTAGCCGACTTATGAACCGACTTAACGATGCCAGATAACCAGTGAATTTCTGTACATCTTTAAGGGACTTTGGCAGTTCCATTCTATCTATAGCTTCAATACCTCGGCTGGACACGAGAAAACCGAGTAATTTTCCAGCCGACACACCAAAGGTACATTTTTCCGTGTTAAGCTTCATCCGGAACTATCTTAGGTTCACGAATGTCTGTCGGATATCATCAAGGAGCGTATCGCTTTCCTTAGTTTTTATCACCACATCATCCACATAGACTTGCACATTTCGACCTATTTGGTCATGTAGACATTTTTGCATGCATCACTGATACATAGCTCCTGCATTACGTAATCCAAACGGCATAGTGTGATAGCAATAAGCCCCATAAGGAGTGATAAATGCACTCTTTATTTGATCATCCGGATTCAGGGGTATTTGGTGGAAACCAGAATATGCGTCTATGAATGACAATAGTTCACATCCGGCAGTTGAGTCTATGACTTGATCTATCCTAGGCAATGGGAATGGATCTTTCGGACACGCCTTATTCAGGTTCGTGTAATCAATGCACATACGCCATACCACAGCCACGTTCAGATCATCCTTCTTCTTTTCCACAAGCACCGAATTAGATAGCCAATCCAGATAAAGTACTTCCATGATAAATCCGGCTGCAAGGAGCCTAGCTATCTCATCTCTAATGACTTTTCTCCTATCTTCGGCGAAGCGGCAGAGAGGTTGCTTCACCGGCTTAGCCCCGGGTCTCACATTCAAAGAGTGCTCGGCCAACTCCCTCGGTACACCTTGTAGATCCTATGTGGACCAAGCAAAGATATCCCGATTCTCACGGAGGAAGTTGATGTGCTCGCTTTCCTATTTGTCGCCTAATCCAACACCAATAGTCACGGTGCGCTCCAGAAACTAATCGTCAACAGGAACTTTCTTTGTATCTTTTGTCGCTTGAAATGAAACACTTCCGTGCGGGTTACTTAGAGCTGGCATATGCTGCTACACCGACTGAGCCAGTGCAGCCACCTCCATGATTTTCCTCTTCTCCTGAGCGATCACGAGTGAATCGGCCAGATTAGATCCGGCAGGTGCACATTCAATAGAGCGCCTAAAGTCCCCAGCTATGGTAATTACTCCCCTTGGTCTGGGTAATTTCATCTTCAGGTAACCGATGTGAGTACTTGCCATAAAAAATTTCAGAGCGGGCCTGCCGAGTAATGCGTGATATGCGCTTTCCAAGTTCACCACCTCAAATTCCAAATTCTCAGTCCGACAATTGTCCCTTGTGCCGAATAGCACATCAACCCGTACCATTCCAATTGGTTCACATGAACCTGGCACAATGCCATGAAAGTTGGTCCTAGTTGCCTAGAGCTTGATATCCCCAACTTGTGCATGGTATCCTTGTACATGACATTAATGCTACTGCCATTATCTATCAGTACCTTTGAGAATCTCACATTGATATGGCCCAATGAACGTCGGATCCAGCACCTGCGTAGGTCCCTGTACTTGTCATAAGCTTTGGGTGATCCTTGATACTCCAAGTAATCTCCTGATCCGACCAAGGCATATACCTCACCATAGCTGGCATTACTGCATTCACCTCCATGTGTCGGCGCTGCAAGCTCTTCTGTTAGTCTCTTCCGTGGTAAACACACAGTAACTTTGATGGTGCTCTCTGTACTCATTTATCCCCTCATTGTCGTGATATCCTTGATCTTGTTGCTGTTGGTTATTTACTTGGTGCACGGCATCCCTCCTTTCCTCATTTTCATACCTCAGGGGAGGCGGAGGCAACATAAGCTATTGTATGTTCCCCCAGTGAACAATTGCTGCCGAGGCGCTTCATACCGAGGTCCATCATGCCGAGGTGCATCGTGCCGAGGTGCCTGAGTATTTCCCGAGCTACCTTGCTCTAACTTCCTCATCCATTCACATTGCCGGTCGTATGGTTCGCCGGACTATTTGGACTTGGCGTATGGAACGTGCATGGATGATCCAGCATAGACTCGAATGTATACCTCGGACGGTCCTTTCTCTCTTGCCACTGTTTCTTCTGCTCCGGGGTCTAGGGCTTCTTTCCTTCACGCTTTTGTTGCCACTGTTACCCTCCAGGTTTCTGACATTGGTTCGCGGCGGCATTGGGATGATCTCGGTTCATAGCGGCCACCTGCTGCAAGCTGTACCTGTAATCTGGATGATCGTCCCTTCTTTTACCTCAGAAATCATTCCTCCTGGATGACCCAGAACCATTTCTGTTGTAGTACTCCTCGTTGGACTCGCTTGACATTAACCGGGGCTGCGTTCGGTCTCCCAAGGCATATGAACCTACGATCTGGATTGTCTCAGCCAATGTGGTTGGCATATCTCACTGCAACCTCTGCCACAACATACTTCCATACCTACAACCTTGGGCGAACCACGCTATAGCTTGTGATTCAATTATCCCTTCGCATGAATTGCGCACATTACACCACCAGGTCAGAAATTCTCTGCCCGGCTCATTTGGCCTCTGTTTGCATAAAGAGTCTGTGGCCAGTTTGGACTCTTGTAGGTGCTCGAGAAGTTGCTTACGAACAGCTCCTCAAAATCCAACCAATAGTTGATACTCCTTGGCGGCAAGTTGTTTAGCCAAACCGTTGCTAGTCCCTCCAGCATCTGTGGTGCATATCTCACAGCCCATCTCAAGTTTCCTCTAGCTATGTTCACTGTAGTTGCATAATCAATGAGCCAATCATCCGGCTATGTATTGCCATCATACGTCTTCGTTCCTCTGGCCAGCTGAAAGTTCGGCACTGGTGGTTCCCTCATGATCCTAAGTCCAAAACATGTCGGACCCGGAGGACCTTGCACCTCAATCAGCTCCGACCTATAGATTCGGTCCAGCTTCAGTCTGGCATCATCCGGCTACAAGTTCCTATTCCCCAACCATGATCCAATCACATGGTGTTCCGGTATGGGGAATCCGGCATCAACCATTGCCGAATAACTATCATTATACCTGTCCTGACCCAGACGAGTGTTTTGTAGTTGCATTGCATGACCTGCACTTCTCTCCTGCCGAGGTGCGTAATGCTATTGGTGTTGAGGCGCATTCAGCCCTATTTCCGCTAGATTACGCTGTCCGGCTTGGCCATTGACAACGTTCCTTTGTCCAGTGTTGCCTTGGTCGTGGTTACCTCGGCCAGCTTCACCTCAGCTAGCACTGTGGAGATCCTCATCAACTTGCACTACTTTTCCTTTCCCTGCCCTTACCGGGTCATACGGGACCATTTGTTTGTCTCGTCTCCACGAGGTTACCACCTCCTCTTTCCTAGGAGCATGACTCGGGGACGATGTTGTTGGGGATATACTTTCCGGGTATCCTCACAGTTCCTCACTGACCAGGGTGGCCCACTTCGGGTTAGAGCTTTGCTTCACGGGCGGCCCAGTTAGAGAGAGAATACGGAGTCCAATCCGGCTACAGGAAGGCCCAGAAGACTTACCGACTTAGGCCCATAATGTTACTTGTAGTTCAAGATGTACTATGTAACCAACTCTTAGTCGTAGCCGGATTGATCTCTCCTGTAAAACCCTGGGCCAGATATCTATATAAGCCGTCCTAGGGAGAGACTTTAGGGCACCAGATAACACCCAATACTATAGACGCTCAACTCGCACAGGCGATACCATTGTAACCCATATTCCGGCTTTGCCGTATTACTCGATTGCTAGCAAGAGTAGGGTCCGTCCAAAGCCGGCGGATTCGAACCTGGGTAAACTTGTGTGCTCACCGTCTCGGAACACCGTACGTCTCACACCCCTCTCTTCTGCATGCCTCGAGGACCCCCTCATGGCATACTTGTCCTCAATCCGACGATACATGTGGCCCCAGCAGATTTAGTCGGGTCATTCCTTGCCGAATGAACCATGCGAGATGGTCCGGGCTGCGCCGGGTTTTCCTTGTTCATTTCCTCGTTTTGCTGACACGCTACTCTCAACAGTGGGTTAACTCTTTCCTGTTGCCTTTCTCGGGCTTCTCTGGTCAAACCTTCTAACTCGGAGGTAGCTGGATTGGCAACCCTAAGGGTTTTAGACGGTGTACTGTATCTCTCTAGTCCGGCAGTTACTGTTGTTTATGTCTGACCCGACCTATGCACATATTCTCTGTCAATTTTGAGTAATCAGGTTTCTACCTCGGATTTTCAGACCATCTAAACGATTTGCCTTTGCATACTCCCTTAGAGTGATGTTCAGTGACTGTTGCAGCTCAGCTACGTTTTTTGCACCAGCCAACATCCTCTGCCTAGTCTCCTCTAACTCGGCCTGTGCCTGAGCCGGATCTACTACAGACGCTACGGGTGTTGCTAAGCTATCTATTGCCTGCTGCAACACGTTCTATGGCCTTTCTAGTGGAGGAAATCTAGATCTTCCCTACTTTGGTGTTGTTTCAGGATCTGGCACCGGGTCCTTGCTCGCTCCAGCATCTAGCACCGTCATCACGACCTCAACCCAGCTTGTGGGCCGAGTGATACGCATGCCGCGAGCCGCGCCGAGAGGTGGTTCGCCTCCCTTGACGATGTGTCGTGGATGTACGCAGGACTCGTTGATGCCAATGTAGACCTTGTGCGTGCCAAGCTTGACGAAGAGGCCGTTGTGCAGAGGAGGTTTCCTGCCGAAGCTCCCCGTGTTGTCACTGACGTAGTCCAGCGCCCCAAAGCGCTGAACGAGCGTAGAGACGACGCACTCGCCGGTGCCAAAGATGCTTCCCGTCCGGATTTTTACTCTGCTAGCGCCGCTAGCCCCACGATGGGCGCCAACTGTTGTGGTGGTGGCACCGTAGATGCCATGGATAGGATAAAGATGGGGCTAATGTGCACTAGAGGAATCCAGGGAGGGATAGTGTGCTGATTCCACACATAGATGTTTGTATTTCACTCTATCAATGGTGGATTACAATGGCTCATTGAGTTGTTCATGAGAAGGAGACTAGTTATCTTACCACCCACTACAATGCTCTAGAGCTCTTCCAAGACAGAATGATCGATCCCCTGCTATGGAGGTCCTGGTGATCCTTATATAGGGGAGCCTAGGTTACAAAGTTGAGGCATATTCCCTGAATATGCCCCTTGGTTAAAGCTATATGCTTCTTTATTCACATTAACAGTTAGTCCAGGCTATAGACATAACCCTCTGCGAGCCCCTTGCCTTTTGGCGTCACTAGACACGGACTACGTCAGCCGACATCACTCGCGTCACCTTTGCCGGCCACGCCCCGCTGGTCCTTCCCTCTGCTCGCTTCGCTCACGCTACAGCGGGTAGATGCCACCTTTTGACCAATGGAAGATTCCTTCCTTCTCTTGGAAGCCAAGCGGTAGCCTGGTTAGCGCCCGACTAACCTGGCAACGAGGGTACCTACACACATGGTAGATAAACATGGCTGACATATATCTTGCCGGCCGGATTAATGCTAGGAAAACGCCCACCGGGTCGGGTACTCTGTAAGTTGGTCTGCCTTAAGGTGACCCGGCCAGCACTTGCTTTGACCGCGCCGTACCTTGGCTAACTCGGCCTTTATACCCCGGCGTGACCCCACCCGGGGGTATCCCCCAACAATGAAACTGGTGGATCTATGTGGTTTATGAAAAGAACATACATACAATGACACTGGTGGATCTATATGTGGTTTGCGAAAAGATCAGACATGCAATGACTCTGGTGGATCCATATGGTTTGTGAAAAGAACACATGTCCAATGACTCTAGCTGTGGTTTATGAAAAGAAGACATGCAATGACTCTGTTGGATCCATATGTGGTTTATGAAAATAACATACATGCAATGACTCTAGTGGATCCATATGTGGTTTGTGAAAAGAACATACATGCAATGACTCTGGTGGATCCATATGTGGTTTGTGAAAAGAACACACCTGCAATAACTCTGGTGGATCCATGTGGTTTATGAGAAGAACACACATCCAATGAACTCTAGTGGATCCATGTGGTTTATGACAATAAGACACATCTAATGAACTCTAGTGGATCGATGTGGTTTATGAGAAGAACACACATCCAATGAACTCTAGTGGATCCATGTGGTTTATGAGAAGAACACACATCCAATAAACTCTAGTGGATCCATCTTGCCATAATTTGATGTATGCCACGACCTATTTCATTGTACAAGACACTAACTTTCCATTTTTATACTACTCAGTTTTGCCCTTGTGTTTTTGATACTACTTGCCCTCTCTCTTTCGTAGAAGCCCAAACCTGTGCTCACTCTGTCTTCTATGTCCTGATTGGTTGACAAAGTTGTCACACGGATCGTGCGCACCTACCGTTGATCCTGTGTGATCCAACGACAATCGTTGCACACGTCGGGCCCTTCACAGTACAACGTGAGACAGCATGAACATCTCCCTCAGCGAGACTTCTACAAGAAGGAACACGAAGCCGTCCATGGAAAAAGTTCCCGAGTGGTCATGTCATGTTTAATCAAGTCAGAAAAGCCTACTACTGCTACTACAACACATGCACAAGGCAATGGGGTCATCGAGCGCACGGTTGTCGATGGGACGCTCTCAATCTCCATTTTATTGCCACTTCATTTAATTAAGACATATCCATTTTTACGTAATGCTCTCAATCTCACTTCCAACTTGCCCTACCGCAAGTAACTTCCATGCGTCAAGGAGGGCCCTCAAGTAGACCTAACGTTGCTAGAAATTGGTTCTGTGCCACTTGCATGCAGTGGAATCAATGTCTGCCATGAGGATGTTTTCAATGCAGTTCTAAAGTGGAGATCGTGGTTGTTTCAAAAAAAAGGGAACCCAAAAAAGTGGAGATTATGGTAGCCCCACCCCCCTCCCCCCGCCCACCACACGTGTCCACTTGAGGACTACGAACGGTCCAGTGTTTATAAACCCACTCACCCTTGTTCTTCCTTGAGCTCGTGCCATTTTCCCCAATCTACCTAGTCCAAAACCCCAATCTGCACCTATCGCCATTTGCACCACCTCCTTCCCTAGGTGCGCCATGAAGCGTACGCGTGGAGACGAGTCAGAGGTGAAGCCAGATGAAGGCGCATCAGCAAATGGCTTAGTCGTCGCCAAGCAGGCAGAGGCATTTTCTCCGGACACAAACGCCTCTCGTCACCGCACCATCGAGGGTTCAAACTCATTCGTCCAGCCAGTTGCCGTCTCCATCGAGTAGCAGGTGGCCGACAATGTCATGGTGCCAGCGACAGATCTAGATGGGGGGCCGGAGGCAGGTGGAGGCAATCCGGTGCTCTACATCAACGAACCCATCGCCGTCTAAGAAATCTTTGATGCAATCGCAGAGAATGACGAGTTCGAGGAGGAGGTCCCTGATGAGGAGTCTGAGGTACTATATTGCTAGCTTCTCTAGTCGCAGCCGCAGATTTCACTATTCATACATAGGATTTGCTCAATCGTGTATAGATTCTTTTGCTCTTGAAGTAGGGTAGTATATATATATATATGGTTCGGACGGTCGATTGATGCATCTATCATCTAATCACAAAGCCCCAATCCGTCTAGTCACAAAACCCCAATCTGCTCATCTGCCATCTAGTAAATTTACATTTGCTCAACTCGTTGTTGTTCATACGTTTCTTCTTGTGCTGTAAATTTAATTGATTAACATTTGATTTAGGGGTTTTAGGGTTTGCTAGTTGAGCGTTGATTTCGATACACAACGTTCCTATAACATTACATTTCTATTCCTTACCGAGCCTAATGATTCAATTTTGCTCCAAAATAGTGCAAGGGAGACACATCGATGGTGTCGTTTTCTTAGGGATGGTTAGTTAACCTGAGGTAGCAATGTACATAAACAATATAGGTTGTGTTGTTGGTATCTTGGTTCTCCAACTCCATCTCTGAAAAAAATAATAAGGCCCTTAGTTTATTCTCATATGGAACCTATATATATAATCTTTGTATTGTTTCTGGTCTTTGAATGAGTCGTATGATGCATATGTATACCCCTGAATATTATTTTGTACGATTACATTTCAATTTCTTATTATGGCCAATGATTCAAATTTGCCCCAAAAGAGAGGCAGCCACAATGGTGTCAGATTTTTTCAGGGATGAGTTAGCGAACCGGGGGCGATGTACAAGAACAATTTAGGTTGTGCAATTGTTCCTTGGTTCACTTACGCCATCCCTGAAGAAACTTATGAGGCCGCAATCTTTATTCTACAGTCATAGAACTATGATATTTAAATTATGTATTGCTTGCATTCATAGTGTATAAAAATTACATTTCAGTTTGTCACCGAGGCCGATGATTGAAATTTTCCTCAAAAGAGTTCAAGGGGAGACACATATGATGGTATCGTGTTTTAGGGATGGGTTGGTGAACCTGAGGCAGCAATGCACACAAACAATATAGGTTGTGCGTTGGTACTTTAGTTCTCCAACTCCATCTCTGAAAAAATTATGAGGCCCTTGATTTATTCTCATATGGAACTATATATATGATCCTTGAATTGTCTCTGATCTTTGAATGATTGGTATGATGCATATGTATATGCACGGTTTTGATCATAAGTATTTTTAACATGTACCTGAAGACTAATTGTTTGGTTTTTTATTTATAATTACAATATTTAGAATTGTTTTTGTACCTGGCTATGTATATACCTGAATATTCTTTCGTAGGATTTTCAATTTCTTATTGTGGCCAATGATTCAAACTTTCCCCAAAAGAGAGGCAGACACATTGGTGTCAGATTTTTCAGGGACGAGTTAGCGAACCTGGGCGATGTACAAGAACAATATAGGTTATGCAATTGTTACTTGGTTCGCTCATGCCATCCCTGAGGAAACTTATGAGGTCGTAATCTTTATTCTACATATACTCTGATGCAATTGATTGTCATTGTGTTGAGATGAAATGATATATGAACTGATCAAACTATTGCTGAGATGCTTTCTCTTTGATATCCACGGATATATTGTCTTACATATACATGTTGTAAATTCTTGAGTTGTAATAAAATTCAATCATATGTATGAGTTCTAAGTTATGTTCTTAAAAATCAATAGGAGGATGATGATGATATGGACGCTAGCAAGGAATCCAGGGACAACAAGAGCCGCTACGTGCTAAGGCGGTTACGGTGTGGGCTAATCTGTTTCTACCGTAGGAGAGACTGTTTCGCCCATTCTGTGGCAGAGCAATCAACGTGGACCTCGATAGAATGATCCAGCACGCAGTGGGTGTTGCCAGAGGCGGAGGCAGAAGGCATAGGCCGATTACCTTGGTGTGGCACGCAGCCTTCGGCAAATTCCTCCGGGATTATGTTAGGACTGGCCTTTATCCCCTCGACTAGGTTGTCCGTGCCTCCCGCTAATTCCCCTGCCCTACTAGGCGTCTCCGTGTCCCGGCCTCCTGCTGTTGCCCCTACTTTTATTTTCTTTTAGTTAATTATTACCTGTGTGTGGCATATAAGACAATATATCTATGGTGTCTCTGGTGAACCTTCTAGATATATTAATCTACTCCTTTATATGGAGTGCCTTAAATTTTTTAGTGTTCAATTATATTACTGATCATGCTCATGCATACTAAAAAATATTTCTAGTGCTCGATTATATTATAATTGTCAAGAAATACATCAACAAGTTAAATTGGTCAAAATTTCGTATTGAAGTAACTACATGATCTCACATCAGCGGTGGATGTTGGCAGAAGCCGAATGCATCAGCCGAAGACCTTAGAGCGGCACGCAGTCTTCAGCAAACTCCCTTACAGGTTCAACAACGGGTTGCCGCCGCCCAGCTCTGAATTCGCTTACAGGTTCAACATGGCAGAATTTGAGCTACCACAGAGACCTCGGCAGACGGCGAGCTCGGATTCTGGAGGAGGAAAATAGGCCGAGCATGGTCGACACGGTGACAGATCTCACTGGGAACCAATTCTCGTCCCCGCAACGTGCCATGGGTGCGGCCATGGTGAGGGTGAGCTCCGACTCGGGATGGGGAGGAGAGCAGGGTCGAGCAGGTTCATCATGTCCTAGCTCCACGCCATGGCCGCGACCACGGATTGCCGCTCCTTGGAAGAAGAAGATGCGTAATGGATGCAGGCGCCAACGCTGTAAGCCTACAGGGAGGAGAGCAGGGCCGAGCATGTTCGTCCATGTCCTAGCTCCGCGCCATGGCTGTGACGCCCCATAGATTGCCGCTCCGGGGAACAAGAAGACGCGTAATGGATGCAGGCGCCAACGCTGCAAGCCTATTTGACGCCTAAGCAATGGGAGCGACATAACAGCGAAAACTGACAAGGAGGCCCAACTTGACAGCCGTTAGCCTGATATTTTGTATTAAAACATAAAGTTGAATTCGTGCTAAAACGACCATCTGAGTATTTTGCATGCCAACTGTGGTCATCACGGCTGATTACAGGCAACTTGGGTACCGCGTTGCCTGGGCGCCTCAACTTTCAGGCCGCAAAATGATATTCTCCCGTATGGTGCAAGGAAGGATTCCGTATTTGCATAACCACCATCAACAAGGTAAAATTTCCCGTTGGGTACTTTAAAACCAGTGTTTAAGGCAGACCGAAGGACTTTTGCATCCGTAGAAGATCCTTCCCAACCACAAGAGATGTAAGTGACAATTAGATCAAAATCACATGCAATCATCACGTTGTGGTTGAGGTTTCCCTTCCTATTGAGAAAAGGAGCAGCAAGGTGGGGTGATAGACTAACAGGAACATGTGATCCATCGATTTCTCCTATACAGTTCTGCAAAAAAATAGATGAGTGGCAAGGGATGACGAGATTCAATTTTTTGACATATTAATAGTTGCACTTTAAGGAAAAGCTTCAAGGTGTCAAAAAAGAACTTTGAAATATGGGTAGAATCGATCATCGTTGGCAATTTTTGGATGCGGTTGGTCAATGATGGGTGGCTTCAGAAATTGCCTACTTAGGACAGGGGTGATGTTGAAGAATTCTTTTATGCTCTTGTGGAAGGTGTGCTTGCTATGTTGAAACTCCAATTGCAAATCTTGAAATGAGGCATTGTGTGACAACATGTAGAGAAAAATAGCGAGTTTTTTCTCCACCTTAATCGTTTTGTCATTTAACAACCTTTCTCTTCTAAGGTAGGATGCTAAAGATTTAAAAATGTGTGCTTCCATCCTATAGGCTACCCGGCAGTCCTTCACATGTCCCTCAAGAATTCCTTCGGCACACTCCTTTCCTTATAAAACGGAGCTATGGTGTTGCCTTCTCTCCATTTGACCTCTACTACCCATTTGGCGAAAGTGCAATGTTGGTAATAGTAAAAACATAAACTCCTCGTCATCTTCCTCTGTCCTCTTCCTAATTTGCTCTAGCCTTTGTGGATTCATTTAGCACTAAAAGAATAGTAATTAAGGATAGGCAATAAGATTTAAAGAGCTAGCAAGTATGATTACACAATAAGTAGAAGTAGTAAATATAATTCATACCGAAATCCGATGTGCTCACAGGATCCCACGAGGGTGGCGGTTCATCCACTCTTACTATAGTCCAAGGGGTAGGTATCTATCATAAAACAACGCTGAATAGATTAGACACAAGTATGACATGAACAGATCAAAGACATACTATAAACTACAAAGTTAATTGACTTGAGAAGAGCAAGCTGAGGAGAAAACAATTGTTTTGCTGATGCTAATTCGTACTATAAGTTGTGTTGATGTAAACGAGAATCAAGCATAAAACTGTCTATAAATAAACTAAAAGATCAAGTATGTTTTGCGTTGATGCACCTCGAAGAAGAGAGTAGTTGAGTGAGTGACAAAACCTCATGCCAAAAATCTGGACCTAGCTATATTTGCGAGCATTAGCTAATTATATTACTAGCTAGCACTAACAACACTGACGGAAACAAACGTATGTGATGTAGTATAAACTGCCACAAGTCTCTACATGAACAGAACACCCAATCTGCAAGTGTGGATCACTAGCTTTATTTATGAATGTCCAATATAGAGAGTTCTGAAGTGTGGAAACGGGAGGATGACACGAAAAGGCAATGATATAGAAGTACTTAAAGAACGTATACGTGTAATGACTATATTTATTAAAAATTAGTGTCCTATGATACCCACAATGAGACATAGTATCATCCATAATATCTAGAAAGAAAGAAACATATTCTAGTAGGCATCAATTTTGGCCGTCCATGTTTGAAACAAAATCAGAGACAAACCCATCACTTTGGTGAACGGTGGTGAAAGGAAAACCCACCATGCACCGTGATGTACCATGAGCTGATAATAATTTTTTGTTATTATTTCAGGCTAAAGATAGTCTGAATATCAAATGATAAATGACAAAGCGACGAGGTCTGCAAGACAACAGAGAGCACACACTTCCTAGTGCATGAGCCGAGAGTAGATATTTTTGCGTCAGCTAATTTCTGAGATTTATAAATAGCTTTCCATATTTCTTTTGATCTAATTTGATACATATAAACTATACAAATAACCAGGCTGATTTGTAATAGGAATAAATGCATACTGATTTATGAAAGCGGTTACATTATGGACTGTCCATTGCGCTGGGTACTCAACAACTACACCATTGGGTTGTTTTATTCTTTTGTATAAAAGATCCAACAATATCAATACCGTACAGCCAGACAATCATTGGAGAAAAACAATGGCAATAATTGTTCTGAAAGAAAAGAATTCCATTCCTATTGAGCAAGAATCCATCTCCACTATGGTGTCCTAGAATCAAAAACCCTAACTTAGGTTGGACCATGGTGGAAAGAAGATACATACTAGGCTGACCTGCCAATCCTCAAATCCATCTCCACCATGTCGTGTATGGTCCCTATCTCTTCTCTCCGTAAGATCTGAAGAACAAGATCAGAGGGAGGGAGGTGGACGCCAGCGGCAGCCTAGAAACCCTAGGACGGGAGTAGACGGGGAGAGGCGTGGGGTGGGGAGAGGGGACTCACCGGAGAGAAGCCGGAGGAGGTGCCGTCGGTAGCTTCCCAGGTTGACGTCCACGTCACCTCCTGTTTGCGCCGTCGCGTCGTCTCCAGTCCGTCACTTCCTCGCCAATACGCTAGGCTGGACTCGTGTGAGAGAATACCTTCTCCTTGTCCGGTTTGGGCTGGTATATATTGGGATGGGCCAAGATTAAACTCGGAAAAACACTAGAAGTAAACGGACTAGTCGGTATTTTTGGGGACTAGCCGGGAGCTCGGAAAATACCTTCCTAATCTGGAAAAAACATGACTAAGTAAATGAGGCCTCAAGGTTGTAATTTTCCACAGCATTCACGTGAGCTAGGAATTATGCAAGCTGCCAACGACTCCTTGTTTCTTTGAATCAAGAAATAAGAGAACCACCTCGGGAAACGTTTAACTGATGGCGGTTGGTGATATTAATCATTGTCCTTTGGTATTTGGTAGCTTTCCACTATCGCAGATTCTAGGGAGTACTCCCTCCGGTCCGGTTTATTAGGACGCACGCAGTTTAAGAACAACTTTGATCAATAATTTTGGTCAACAAATTTTATATAATATGTCACAAAAATATTATTGGATTCATCTTCACAAGTAGTTTTCAATAATATAATTTTTGTGACATATTATGTAAAATTTGTTGACCAAAATTGATGGTCAAAAATTTTCTTAAACTGCGTGCGTGTCTAATAAACCGGACCGGAGGGAGTACTAATTTTGGTCGAATCACAAACGCTCTGACCACTAGTCCCACCTCACGGATCGTATGGACTTCTCAAATCCGTTCCAGATTGTTGGCTGTTGGTGCTTCTGGTCTCGTTGATCTCACACGGAAGAACGGCATTGTTCATCGGGTGGAAACGATCGGACGTTATGACGATGATAAGAACGCTCTGCAGGCCATATGCTGCCACGACCAGCTAATCTTGTCAATCTTCTCCTCGGATGTCGTCAAGTCGTAGATCACCGATGATGAAATCGTCAAAATCATCGATTTGTTGTTTTGGTGAAGAGGGAGCCGCCGAACCATAGATCGCCGGTGATGGGGCCATCGAGATTGCAACATCAGCGCGCCCAGTTCCCAGACGCTGCAAATTGATGAGGGGTTTATCTCATCAATGTCCATTGTTATGAACTTGGGTTTGGAGAAAGAGGGGTGCACTGGAGATCTCGTTCGACTAATAGACAAACAACGCGGGTTAAGATGTTTACCCAGGTTCAGGCCCCGGGAGGGAAAATCCTACTCCTGCTTGTTTGCTCTTGATTGATGATGATCCGAAGGATTACAAGGTGCCTTGATGGCGATGGCGCGCAGATTGGGTGTGGCGTATGTGTGTATGCTAGGGTTTGGTGATGCTTAGATCTGTTGTGGCGTATATTGCGATGGTTGTGGAGATCGTAGATCTATCTATTGGTTGCCCTTCTCGTTGAACCCTCCTAGCCTTAATATATGAGGAGGCTAGGTCTCAGGTACCCATACGAGTTGGTTACAAGTTGTATTCAAACTCTAGTTTCGAGCTTTCATTTTCTTGCGCGCTTGGAGAGTCCGTGTCCATATGAGCTTCATACCATCCGAACCATCATGGGCTTCATGGACCTTGTCAGGTCATCGAGTGGGCCTTCCGTAGGGCCGTACCAGCTAGGCCAATAGTAGGTGCACATAGGGAATACCTATGTCACCTAGGTTTCCACCACTATATATACCTCTTGTAAGCCGCCGACTGAAATAAGTTGTATCTGTAAAATCACCGTGTGTAAACACTCCCCGTATAGTGAAGTTTCGCTGGCTGGCGCCCGTGGTTTTTCATCTCTTTGTTGAAGAGGTTTTTCCACGTTAATCCCATGACCAGTGCTGTGATTTCGTTATCGTTCTCCGTTATTTTCTTGTCGTGTTTATAACACCGATTCAAAATAATTTCTACATGAAAAAAATGTGTATCAACATTGTGATTCCATTCCTGCGATCAATTCTTAGTTCATTGACCTTTTAGAACTCTATTTCGGGTTCATGTTTACACTTTTTTGAACGAATTTTGTCAAATTCATTGCACACAGACAAATGTTTGGAATTTCCTTCGAGGAATTGCTTTGTCACACCCTCCCTCAATCTGAACTCACTCCTAAAGCATCAAGAAGGTTGAGATTGCGCCTACAGACCTCAAAGACGGGCAAATATAGAAGATTGGTGAAGATGTCTGCAAGTTAATCCTTCGATGGGATGAACCTGATTTGTAGTAGCTTCTGTGCAACACATTCCCTAACAAAATGATTGTCAATCTCAATGTGTTTTGTCCGTGAATGGAACATCGGGTTAGATGATAGAAACATAGCACCGATGTTATCACACCAAAGGACCAGAGGATGAGGTTGGGAAACCCCCAACTCCTGAAGTAAGGACTGAGGACATATAAGATTAGCGGTTGCATTGCAAATGGCCATGTACTCGGCTTCGGTGCTGCTACGGGAGACTATGGCTTGCTTGCGTGCACTCCAGGCGATCAAGTTAGGACTCAGAAACACATCATAGCCCCCGTAGAGAGCCTGTTATCCGGACAACTAGTCCAGTCAGCATTAGAGGAAGCAGACAGTACCCCTAATGAACTGGCACACATGTGTAGACCAAAAGACACAGTGAGGCACACATAATGCGGAATGCATTTAACAGCAGACTAGTGCATGTCAGTGGGTGCATGAAGCTCCTGGCACACCTTATTAACGGTAAAGGAAATATTTGGGTTGGTAATCGTCAGATACTTCATGCCTCCAACAATACTACGATACTCAGTCGCATCATCAGGAGATAGAGGAGCACCATCAGTAGCCGAGAGCTTGTCAGTGGATGACATGGGCGTTCGAGATGTCTCACACTTGAGCATACTAGCACAGAGAAAGAGATCAATGGAATACTTCTTTTGTATTAGAGCCCAACCACGAGACTGATGAGTAACCTCGATACCCAAGAAGAAGTGAAGCTCGCCCAGGTCCTTAACAGAAAAATCATCCACCAGAGTAGTAATATGTGCATCATCAGCCGGTGAGGAAGAATTGACAATCATAATATCATCCACATACACAAGCAAGTACATGGTCACGCTCTGTCATTGGAACAAGAACAGTGATCTATCTGCTATCGAGGTAATGAATCCATGAGCACAAAGAGATCGAAGCCAAGCAAGCATGCTAGGCACGAGGTGCTTGCTTCCGACCATTGACAGCCTTCGTCAATCGACAAAGATGATGAGTCTGAGCGTGACCAACAAATCTAGGAGGCTGGCGTATATAGACCTCCTCTTCTAGCAAACCATGAAGGAAGAAATTATGCACATCAAGTTGCCGAAGAGACCAACCTCGAGAAATTGCTAGAGACAGAAGAAGACAAATAGTGGTACGCTTGACGACTGGACTGAACGTGTCCTCATAATCCAGACCATATCGTTGTTTGAAGCCCTTAGCCACCAGACATGCTTTGTAGCGCTCAATGGTACCATCAGCATGTTTCTTCACCTTAAAAACCCATTTGAAATCAATGATGCAAGGTGGAGGGGAACTAGAGTCCAGGTCTCATTCTGCATAAGCGCCTGATATTCCTATTCCATTCAGCCCTCCCATGCAGGATACTCATAGCGGCTTGATAACTGCGTGGTTTAGAGGTTGGATCGGCCGCAACATGGGCCATGCAAGAAGCTAGCCAAGCAAGAGTGTTGTTAGTACGCTCCAGGGGATGAACAATGCCACTGTGGCTGCACGTGTGCGGTCGTGACATTGCAGGCAAAACATGAGGTGACACAGAGGCAGTAGGCGCGGGTGGCGTTGAAGACGGCCCATGAGTCGTTGATGTGACCTAGGCCAACCCAGTTGACGCTGCTGGAGAGGAAGTCGGGCCAACCATTGCTAGGGAGGGCGAGTTCGGCTGCACGGGAGATGCTGAGTGCGCGGGCGATGCCGAGCACAACTTGGATGAGGCCAGACCAAAGTCCGAGCGAGCGGGCAAGGACAACCTAGTTTGGGCGGGCAACACCGAACTGGCAGGGAACCGGGCTCAACGCGGGAAGCCGAGGACGAGTCCACAACTGAGGCGGAGTCTACCAGAGGGTCGTTGCACGAATCTGCTGCGATAACACCGTGATCAACGTCAAGACCAGCCGCGCAGGGGCTGATTGGGGTTGGTGCAGCGTAATGGAGAAATTCCAAGCGAGCACCACAGCCGATTTATTTACCATGATTAGGCAAAAACATAGGAGAATATGCAACATCTTCAAATTGGCCACGCAAAATACGACATGAATGCACCGGTGTGGCTGTGATATGTCGTTGAGGCATGGTGGAGAATGGGAAAATGTTCTCATCAAAGACAACATCACGAGATATATAGACACAATCATTGGCACATGAAGGCATTTGTAACCTTTATGGAGAGAACTATACCCAAGAAACACACATTTTTTAGAACAAAACTCAAGTTTTCGAATATTATACGGACGAAGATGAGGCCAACACGGACACCCAAACACCTTGAAAAAGGCATAAGCAGGAATTCCATGCAAGGGGAGCTCAATAGGCATTTTCATATTAAGGACATGCGTATGTAGTCTATTAATAAAAAACATGCGGTGGCAAAAGCATCACTCTAAAAACGAAAGGGCATAGATGCATGAGCAAGGAGTGTGAGTCCAGTCTCAACTATATGATGATGCTTATGCTCTACGCCGACATTCTGGTGATGTGTATGTGGGCATGACAAACAATGAGAAACCCCAAGATTATTAAAGAAGGTGTTGAGGTTGTGATATTACCCCCCCCCCCAACCCCCAATTCGACTGGACATGAATACTCTTATGCTTGAGAAGACATTCAACATGTGATTGAATCTGAAGAAATATATCAAAGACATCAGACGTACGCTTAATAAGATAAAGTCAAGTCAATCGACTATAAGCATCAGTAAAACCGACATAATTGTTGTGATCACTTACAGAGGTTTGTGTAGGACCCTACACATCTAAAAACAAAAGTTCGAGACGACTCTTTATTTCTCTAGTAGACGACACAAATGGAACTTGATGGCTCTTGCCTTGATGACAAGCATCACACATAGCTATCTCTTTATTGCTATATGGCAGCTCATGAAGATGAAGAATATGACGAACTATTGGAGTGGAAGGATGACCAAGGCATGCGTGCCACTGGGACTGCAACACACAAACACTGCTGAAGACGTGAGAGACTGACAACTCCTCCAAATGATATAAGCCTTAACACAAGCGACCACTAAGCAGGACGTCCCTCGTAGCCTAACCCTTAATAAAAAGATCAAATGGGTGAAATTCACATAGGACATTGTTATCATGAGTAAGCTTAGGAACTGATAAAAGATTATAGGTCACCAAGGGCACTCGTAGAACATTACGAAGGTGGAGCTGCCTAGAGAGATGACTAATTAAAAGAGATGCTTGGCTAATATGAGAGATGGGCATACCTACCCCAATTGTAGTGTGGACCTTGTCATGCCCATGGTAGGGCTGATGAGTGGTGAGCTTATTGAGCTCACTCGTTAGGTGATCCATTGCGCCAGTATCTATGTAGCACGCAGGATCAACATGGTAGGATGGTGTAGACCCCTGCTCCTTAGCCTTCACGGCGGGACCGAACTCTACCATGGCAACTTGGCCTTCATTATTCTTGCCATCATTACCGATCCCCGGAAAACTCCGCTGGAATTGACGTGGCCCTCCTAGTCACAGAGTTGGCAGATCCGCAGAGGCCGAGCCGAGTTAGCACCAGATATGGGCGGCTAGCGCCAGAGGGTGCGGAAGTATGTGGTGGGCCACCATGCGTGGACCAGTAGGCCATAGCAGCATGGTCGACGAGGATGGCTGACGTGTGGCGGGCCTCAACCCGCTACTCGGAGCTCAGGAGCCAAGAGTACAACTCGTGGGGAGGCATCAGTGGTTTCACCATTGACGGCCTCCACCAGAATGTTGTACTCAGTGTCCATCCCTTGAAGGATGAATCCGGCAAACTCCTCATCGTGCAGCGGCTGGCCCATGGAGGTGAGGGTGTCCACCAGCACCTTGATCTTGTTGAAGAAGGTTGTAGCATAAGAGTCCAGCTTCTTGATCTCGCCGAGCTCACGACGGATGGCCATAGATCGTGACATAGATACCAAGGCGAAGGCGTTCTCAAGTATGTTCCATACCTCCATAGAAGTGGAGGCGAAGAGCACAAGACCAGCGACCCCCTCTCCCAAGGCGGACTAGAAGGCGGAGAGGATCAATTGATCCTACTACATCCACGCACGATGCTCGGGGTTGATGACCAGGCCATGCAATGTCTCGATCACCTGGGGCAGATACGGAAAAGAACATCCAAGCAGCTAATGGCTGCAAAGCAGCGACATCACCTTGGCGTGCCAAAACAGGTATTTCCGGAGTCAAACGGATGGTGATGAGGTTGCCCAAGTGGAACGGGCCGAGGGCACGCTGATGGTAGTAGCCGGGGCAGCGGATGGCATGACGGCGGTAGGGGCCGGGGCGCGTAGGAGGCGGCAACAACAGGGGCTGAGGCAGCGGGCGCTAGTCCCAGGGTCGATGGTGAGGTGGCCTAGGACATGATGCCCAGGGAGACGACATAGGCGCAGATGTCGTGGATACGGAGACTACCATGGTGGCTGGACGGACCCAGGCGACAGTGGCGGAATCGGGGTCGAGAACATGGACCCATAACTGTTGGTGCCAAAGAACTACGGCATCGATAGAGCGAGCGAGTGCGACAACATGTTGAGGAGGTAACCAAGCAACGCATGTATGACACCGGCGCTAGATGAGCCCGAGGAGGAAGCGGTGGTCATCGGCAGTGGCTAAGGTGGGTGGCGGCAGCTACCTAGGGTTTGCAGCGGCCGATGGGGTGGAGGTAGATCGGTTTTAGGCTGACACCATATTAGACTTAGGGTTTGGGTGAACTTTCTCAACCCTCTAGGAGTGGCATATCTCTCATATATATAGGGGTACATAGTACCAATACATGACAAAAACCGAATACTTTCTATACAATACACAACACTATAGCTATACAAATCTAACAAGACTGGATCGGATAATGACCGGTCATGGATTCAACTACGGATATACTACACTAGAGATTCGAAACAGAAATAGAGCGGACTCGGGATAGATAAAGAAGTAATTGGAATGGTACATGTATAAGTAGATCGGCAACAAAAATTGATTGATAAATTTAACAAAGTACTCATGAATTCAATAATTGTAATTTTATTGAATGAGTAAATATAATTTGACCACATGAAAAAGTAAGTCGATGTGTATGGAATAACACAAACACAAGGGCTAAAATAACATTGACGCATGCTTCGGTAACCCAATATCCTGACAAGTTTGGACTTTATATTTGGTAAAACAACTATGTAAGTGTGTTGATGTTTAACGAATGAACTCACCAACTCACTAACTATTATTCGTGCTATATTAGCTCTGACATTTTGGATAAAAAAATCAGATTATTCGATGTAAATCTGTCGGATAACCCTAAATAATTTTTTGATGGCTATACTATGCATACAATATCCTATACCGTATTTAGGTATCAAGTTCGGATCCGGATATCCATATCCAACGTATTCGGAAACTAATTTGCTGTGAAAATTATCCTATGCGTTTACATGCCTATATGTATGTTACACGTAACAATCCATTGTCTCATGTTACCATGCGAGCCAAGCACCAATGATTTTCTTACATCTAGCACTTAGTGGGGAACCAATCAAGAGGCCCAAATTTGCACAAAACATGGCCTGGCAATCATGGCTCCCGGTAGAAGATCTCCGAGATCCTTAAAAAGGCTACGCGGCTTCCAAACACCCCCTTAGTGGATCCGTATATGCCATGTACAAGTTGTTTGCATGTTTTTTTTTAAAAAGGAGGTCCCTAAGGACCTGGAGCTGCATATTATATTACAAACGGTGGCATATATTTTACATAGAGGAGGACCCTGACAGAAATAAAATAACTATGAGGACTTGTGGTTTTACATAAAGGATCCTGCAATAGATTTTGGAACTGCAATCGAGTCCTAGCACACCGTGAATAAAGAGACCACTCACCATCAAAGCCAGCGCCGACGCTACCTGGGACGAGCCACATGGAGCACCGTCAGTGCAACGTGCTGGGAGGGAGTAGACAAAGATCCTCCCCTTGGCCTTTCGCCTGGAAGAAAATCAGCTGTCATATGGTTGTGGAGGGATTCCGCACGGCCATGAGAGAGGCAGGGGCAAGATGGCAAAGGCCACCATGAGTCCCCTGCCGAGCTTCTCCAAGAAATAGTAGCTCACGTATCCCTCAATCTAGCAGCATCAGGGGAAACCGAGCCGCCCTCCTCTTCCCCGTCGCCACCACGGTCGGCCAGGAGAATGAGGCGGGCGCCGGAATCTCTGAACCATAGATGGTCACACTTATTGATGGAGCTGACATCTATTTTCTTCAACAGCTTCCCCCATGGAAACTTGGCAAAGATAGTCGTTAAACACCACCCACTAACATGCACAGCCACCGAAGCAGCAAAGCTTCAGATCCTAGCTTTATTGCTGGAGATACCTACTGCTTATACCCTCGCTTGGACCTACTGTGGTCACCGGAGCAGTACCGCGAGTAGCACAAACCATATGACGCACCAAAGCTAGCTGAGGAACTCTGACGACCTACACCCACATGCGACAACGGGAAAAAAATTTACACCTACTATCTACAAGGGGGCGACCTCCCATCCCCCACCATCTCCATCCGGTGAGGCCGCGGGATAGGAAGGGTAGGGGAGAGGGGAGCACCAGGCGACTCTCAACTAGGGTGGAGGAGAGAAAGCAGGAATAGAGAAGAAATGAGAGCCCTACTAGTTGTTCGCATGTAATCCTCCCATATATGGGCTTCTTAATTGTTATGCTTTGTGTTGTACTGCACAAGTGTGTCCTAGTATGCCATTTTAGTACGGCCCACTTTTGTCGTGCACATGCATGTGGTGCTTTGGATGTCTTGTAGCAAGTTATAGTAGTAGTATAATGGATCTTGGTGATTAGTGGAAGTTGGTGTTAGAGTATGTATTAGCATATATATTAGGAGGATTGCCCTTGTACTCTAATTGTATTTGTACTCTGAAACTTGGCCTTAGCCTATATATAAACACCGGAACCCCCACATATTATGTGTGAGAGGTTTCCCCCAAACAATCATACCGTCCTACATGGTATCAGATTAATCTCGTTCCTAAACCCTAAACCCGCTGTCGACTCTAACCCTAGCCACCGTTGCTGCTTCACCTTCCATTACCCCTCATGGCTAAGAACGACACCACATGCACCCTCGTCTCTGGCAACAACGGCGTCCTCGTGACCGCCAACCCCTCCTCCCTCCTTCCTAGTGCTGCATCGCATAGTAGTGCGCCAATCATCCTCTCTGTCGATGCCGCGAACTACACCAAGTGGAGAATCTACATGAAGGCCTCCCTTGACATGCCGGTCTCATCGGCCATGTCAATGGCACCACTGTGGCGACTCCTACATATGCGACATGGTCACCCAACGACTATGTTGGCCTCAATCTCCTCCAGAAGACGTCGCCGACATGGTCCTCGCCCGGGATCATACCGCGCACTAGCTATGGCTAGCTCTTCTCCACCAACAAGGCTAGCTATGCAATCTACCTCAACAACAACCTTTGCCAGCTGCTCTAGGGCACGTCCTCCATCACTGAGTATTGTCGTGGTCAGAAGTAGCTCTCCGACGCCTTCGCTGATAATGACTCCCCTATCTCCAATCGCGCCCTCGTCCTCAACACACTGCGTGGACTCAGTACTCGGTTCACGCTGCCTCCACCATCATCTCCATGACCGATCCATTCCCACCTTCATCCGTTCTCGAAGCAAGCTCCTCATGGAGGAGATGCAGCAGGAAAACGTGGCCACCAACGCCGCCTCCACAGCCCTCCTGGCTCAAGCCCTACGTCCTGCTGCACCCGCGTGCACTAGCATGGATCACAATAGTGAACCCTCCAACACCGACCTGTCTCGCAAGGGGAAGAAGAAGACCGATGGTTATCTAGCCGTGGCGTCATACCGCACATCTACATCCGGTCCTATGGGCCCCTGGTTCTGCATATCTCCTACCGCGGGACAATAGTGCCCCTCCTTCGAGCGCCGACATCCTTGGCCGCCAGCCCCAGGCCTACACCACCACGAATGTGCCGCTCTACAAATCGGCGCTACCTCAACCTCGCCAGCTATCATGCTATTGCCGACGAGTACGCCATGGAGGGTTCCTCATAGAGTGTGTTTAGAGACTTGGAGTAAGGAAGTAAGTTGGCGGGTATGAGGTTACACAACTTACCTAGGTTCATATCCACAACGGTGGTGAATCCTACTCCTTCTATAAATCACTATAATGTCAATACGCCGAGTTATAGATTGTAAGGTTCATTATGCGAGATGCTAGAACCTGTTGTGCCCTAAAGGCTCCCAAAGGTCCAGCTTATAAAGCCGTCAGATCCTAGGGTTACAGGGTAAATTACATACCAGACAAGTTATAGAGTCCTACACTAATACTAACTAGTCTTCATGTCTTCCACTCCAAGGATCTAGCTTCATCTATGTCGGTGTTGTAGCCTCCCTGTATCCAACATGGGCCTCCCTTCTGGATCCACCTAACTGGGCCGCCCAGCAGGCCATAGGCCTTGCTACCAACTGTGGGCCACCCGGGTTAGCTGAAATAGATCTATGCTATGGTGATACCCATAATGCATATCCCCAACAGTAGCCCCCGAAGAACTTTAAGATATTTTGTTGTCTTGCTGCTTTAAGTATCAAATGCTCCGCCTAGGTGATGTCGGCAATCTTGGAAAGAAATATCTTGAAGTACTCTCAAAGAACGCGGCAAATATTTTTCTATGTCTTCAACTTGTAAGTTGGAGAACCATTGAGTCTTGGTCATCTCTTAGGTAGTCGGTAACCTTCTGGTTTCACCGAAGATTTTTCAGACATGATATATCCACAACAGTTGTCGGGAAGATGACGTAGTGTACAAGCTATGCTTCCTCGAAACTCACAAAGGCTAGTGAATAATCATTGCGATTTTCCCACGAGAGAAATCTGAAACATTGGCGGAAATTATGGGGACATTATGAAATTACCACGCACATTCCCGCATACATACCCCACGTCTAATCCTACGGATTTCAACTTGCAGGAATCTTGATGCTAGGGCTATATAGGTTACTATTGGTAATTAACCGCATTCACCCATATTACCCTAGCCGTCATATTGTTCCTCGCGATGAGCACCGCTTTGATCTCTCGAGCAAGAAACCCTAACCCTCAATCCCATCTCCCTTATCCTCTTCATCCAATGTCAAGCTCCAGCATCCCTTCCTCTGTGCCACATGGTGATGCTCAGACCGAGCCATCTCGGGAGGTGGTCGTGCCGTAGGAGGGGCTGCCGATTACGGTTAGTGCCGTGGTGGAACAGTCCACCGGCGGCGACTAATAAAGGGTGACGCACGACCTTCTAGAGGAAGAGAAAGATGCAGATTCTCAGCATGGTGAGTGGAGAGGTTCAAAGCTCACTCTGACAGAGCTCAATGATCTCATCGCCTAGGGGTACCTCCCATCAACGGATGGGCTCAACTGGCGGCTGGCGCTAGCCAACGAGGTCATGCATTCTCCCCAAGTCAGGGAAAAGGGGTAACTCAAAGCCTAGATGGTACACGGTGTTTCCCTCCCAGTATCTGAATTCTTCCTCGAGGTACTGGACTACTTCCGAGTTCTTTCCCACCACCTCTCTCCAAATAGCATCCTCGTCCTTAGCAACTACGTAGCTTTGTTCGAGGGATATATCGGCAGGAAGCCTATGTTAGAGATCTTCTGCTACTTCTTCACCGTCAAGAGGGAGTCGAGCGCTAGCAAGGATGAACTTGCCAATTGTGGGTCCATTAGCTTTAAGATTCGTCTGAATCAGAGGCTCCCCGACATCGTCGGCCATGAGTCTGTCAAGAGCTGGCATGAGACCTACTTTTACGGCCTAGACATTCCTCTAGAGAACCGAGAATGTACATATCCCGACTTTGTCGATAGCACTGCTGCTGAGTCCCCCACCTAGAGGACCAAAGCTGTTCTTCCCTCTGACAATGAAGCCTCGCGCATCATAAGGCGGATCTATTGGCTCGTCAAGAGGGGCTTGGCTGACTTGGACCTAGCCGTGTGCTGGTTTACAAGACGGATACAACCTCTACAACACTATGCCGACTTGATGCACAAGTACACTAAAGACACGAAGGATCCACTCCGGATTTCTCAGGACAACTTATCTAGTGGCTCCATCAAGATTTGTATGAAGGACATGGTCAAGGTGAAGGATAGGAAGTGTGGATTCACCATCACCTTAACATGTTCAAAAACAGTAATTATCCAGAGGTAATCTTCTTCGCATGTTATTCATTCTCCGGAGTTTTCTCCGACTTGGTTCCATCAATCACACTTCTAACAAAACCTTCTGCCAGCTTATGGGTCTGGATGAGCTGGACATGGCTCAAAAAGTCTAGGACCCCAAACTCAAGGACGCGATGGTCTTGTCGGATGATGTGGCCTCCAAGGATCAAGCTGCTCTAGCAACAAGGAAGTCAAAGGGCTCCACCCCTGAAGCTATCGTCGGGGGCAAGATGAAAAAGAAGACGGAGGGTGGAGCCTCCAAGAAAACTACCTCCTCTCTGGAGGTAGAGAAAAGAAGAAAGAGCGCCACCATTCCTTTAACCAAGGCACTAGCTATTGTGTAAGCACTTCTTAACTCTGACTTTATTATTTTTCAAACTCATTCTAGTACTATGTTTTAGGAACAAGAATATTGTGTTGAAACATAATTCTAGGGACAAGGGTGTTTATCCAAAAAAATCCCTAGATGCCACTCCATCCACTCCTGCCATTGAGCACCTACCTGCCTACAAGAACCACCACTACTGTTGCCCCTGAAGTCTCCAACATGGAGACATATATCATTCCTAGTCAGGATCCTTTAATCTTGACAGATATTGGAGTGAATCCTCCTAGCACTCAGGTAACTCAGGAGAGTTCTCCCATTTCTGAATCAGCTGAAGCCACAGCTAAGGATCCTAAACCAAGTGGCAGGAGTTGGTGGTGATGGTGGTGGGAAACCTGGCAACTAGCATGGCAGTAGGTTCCCAGCTAACTCCCTTGACATCAGATCAAAGGTTAGCAAGGGCCTCCTCAATGCCATTGGCTGGAGCACCATCCACCACAGCTCCTCCGACATTGAATGTCGAAGATCTGTTCCGGCAGGCCGACCTCTATGTTCATAATGTGAAAATATTCCAAGATAACATAGTCGGAACTACCAACAACTTGAATATCATTGCCACAGTTAGTCCTTGAAACTTTGCATTTTACTTAATATATATTCCATTGTAGCTCCCGAGAGCTTAGGCAGAAAACCATAAGTTTTTGGCTTGAGTTTTCTTAGAGTAGGCCAGTTTTACTTTGAGATGTAGCCCCCGAGTTTCTAGTTTGAATCAGATTATTCTGACTAGACACTCTTAGATTAGTTGTATAGGTCAAATTGTCACACTGTAGCCCCGAGAATGTAGTGGGAAAACTTAAATTGTTAGACTAGATGCTCTAGAGAAACTAAAATGTGTATTTTTGTAGAATGAACATTCTTGGAGAGCTTCTGCTTCTGAGAAGTTCATCAAGATAAAAAAGGAGTTATCAGAGGAGAAGGGTAAGGTTTCCTTCCTAAAGGAACAGATAGTCCCGAATAAAAGTCTGTCATCTTTCTGATACTCCATTATATCCTAAAATATTGTTTTCCCTCCAAGTATGATCAATCATTTTATTTCTTACGACTTGTAGATGCCATTGCCAAAGCTAAGGACATTGTGGAGAAATCCAAACATATTCAGGAGCTTGACACCGAGAACAAGATTCTGAAGGAGGACCTGGCAAATGCTGTCAAGATGCATGAGGAAGCCCTCAAGGCCATGCAAGAATCCTCCGACACTGCCATTGAAAAGCGCAATAAGGAGATTGAAATGCTCAAGGTGAAAAATGATGTTACTGAAGCGCAAATTTCTCGAAGCCTTGAAACTTTCAAAAAACTGCAGAAGGAGCATGATGCCTTGGCAGAGGCTTGCTAGTAGGAAGAGATAAGCATGCTTGGTAATCACTTCTCTATCTTTCCATTAAGTATGTGGGGTAATCGTATGTTGTGATGCTCATAGCCTTGTTTGATCTACTTGTGAGTTATAGCCCCCCTTGGTTCTTATGCTTGACTTTTTGTGAGACAGAAGACTCTCAGTGCAGAACCATGCCCTCAGGTGATGATGCTTAATAGAACTATCAAGAACCTAATGAGCAAAATTGCCAACTTTGAGTGCCAAAAATCACTACTCCCGAATCCACATAAAAACATTAGAAAACATGTAGGCCACAAAACTTTAGCTAACGCCTGAAGGCAGAATTTTCACAAGTGCAAAAGCAACTTGCGCATAAAAGTTGTTATATGATCGAAAAATGAATAACTAAAGGAGGTAAAAGACTCTAAATATGAAGGAACCAAATGCTTTATTTCATTGATCATATAAGGTACATATTACATAAGGGGAATATGCTAAGTATAAAAAGGATGTAGTTGTGCTATGTTCCATGGTCAATCTATCTCCGGATAATCATCATCGCGGTCACATTGCTTGCGATTGTGATCTTTGAATGGCATATATTTCAACTCGCGAATATCAACGAGGTAATAGGAACCACTGAGAAACGCTTTTCTTATGATGAACGGTCCTTCCCATGGAGGGGATAGTTTGTGTGACTTCTTCTGCTTGAGGTGAAGCACTAGATCGCCCTCCTTAAACAAGTGATGCCAAACGGGGCAACTATGCTAGCTGCATAGCTTCTGCTTGTTGATGGCAGATCTATGATCTGCCAGAACGTGTTCTTCCTCGAGCAGGTCCACAGAGAGTTGTAGGGATTCTTCAGCATCATCTTTGTCGTAGGAAGCAACAAGAGGGGAATCGTTGAGGGTGTTGGAAGGTAGGACTGCTCTTCCTCCATATACCATGAAGAAAGGGGTGTAGTTGGTGGATTTGTTAGGAGTTGTTCGCAAGATCCATAGTACGGATGGTAGTTCTTCTTCCCAGGCTCTAGCTGCTCTATGTAGCGGTGCCTCCAACTTAGTCCATCGGCCCTTTCAACTTGACCATTAGATTGTGGATGTGCCACAGATGCTAAGTCAAGGTGAATGCCTTTACCTTTATCATGACAATAAGCCTCTTCTCCGAGTGATAGGTTACTCCCATTGTCGCTGATGATGCTATGTGGCAGATCAAATGTCACCACTAGATCCCGGACAAATTCAAGGGCGGTTGCCCCATCGAGCTTTCTAATGGGTTTAGATTCAATCCATTTTGTGAACTTATCTACTACTACTAGCATATGAGTAAAGCCACATGGTGTTGTCTTCAAGGGTCCAACCATGTCAAGCTCCCAGACTACAAACAACCATGTAATCGGTATATTTCACAATTTTTGTGCCTGAACATGTGGCTGCCTCGCATAGTACTGATATCCCATACACATCTCAACAATCTTGTCGGCGTCCGCCTGGTGGTGAGCTAGTAGTATCCTTGTTAGAAGGCTTTGGAGACCAACGATCTGGGAGCGGCGTGATGCCCGCAATCACCGAGATGGATCTCTCTAAGGATCTCAATTCCTTGCTACTAAGACACACACCATAACTAGGAATATTCCTGTGTTGCTTCTTTTGTATAGATGGTCGTCAATGGTGGTGTAGGCCTTTGCTCTGTGTACTATCTACCACCTTTTGACTTTGTATGTCGGTGGGTTCCGTCTTTGAGGTAGTCCATGAACAGTTTTGTCCATGCCGAAGGGATCACAACAACTATGTTGACAAATGAATCAACCCTATTCAGATTTTCTAGGTCTGCTCCCTTCATGGATGGTACCTAGAGGTGCTCCAGGAATATGCCAGGTGGTATCAGTTTACGTGTTGATCCAAGCTTTAATAAAATATCCGCTTCTTTGTTATACTCCCTCTTGACATACTTGACTTCATAGCCGTCAAATCCCTTGGATGTCTCATCTACTTTGTCTCGATATGCTGACATCATAGGGTTCTGCACATTCCATGTTCCAGCCACCTGCTAGGCAACCAAGTGAGAATCTCCACAACAAACTATGTGCTTGAGGCCAATATCCTTGGCTACGCAAAGTCCATGAATAAGAGCCTTGTACCCTTCTATATTGTTAGTGGTGTTGAAGTGAATCTGCAGGACGTACTCGAGCTTCTCTCTCATTGGTGATTGTAGTAATACACTAGCTCTCGATCCATTGAGCATCTTGGATCTATCAAAGTGCATGACCCAAAACTCTGGCTTTCGTACAAGAGTGTTAGTTGGGATTTCTGTCCAATCTGCGATAAAGTCTGCCAAGGCTTGAGATTTGATAGCATCACGCTTCTTATAGGTGATTTCGAAGGTGGAAAGCTCGATGCCCCACTTTTCCACCCGTCCTATTGCGTCACTATTGTTGATGATGTTGAACATTGGAGATTTGTTCACTACTGTGATAGGGTGCTCCTGTAAGTAATTCCTCAGCTTCTGCGAAGCATGGAGTACTCCACAAGCTATTTTCTGGTAGTGCGGGTAGCGCTGCTTAGATTCTGTCAGGACTTCACTTATATAGTAAAATGGTCACTAGACTCCGTGCTCGTGTGTTGGCTCCTTCCGCTCCACCATGACGACGATGCTAATAACCCAGTTGGTTGCCGCCATGTAAATTAGCATAGGCTCCCTTGATTCCGGTGCTACCAAAACTGGTGGAGAGGAGTGTATTCTCTTCAACTCTTGTAGTGCAGCGTCTGTCTTGTCCATCCATATGAATTTTCCCACCTTCCTGAGCAACTTGTACAATGGCATGTCCTTCTCTCCAAGTCGGCTGATGAACCGGCTTACGGCTGCAACGTAGCCTGTGAGTCATTGGATGTCCTTCAAGCATGTCGGGCATTTGATGTTGAGGATGTCCTTGATCTTCTCCAGGTTCAACTTAATTCCGTGATGCGAAACAATGAAACCTAACAAGTTGCTGGCACGGACCCTGAAGACACAGTTCGAAGGGTTAAGCATCATGTTGCATTTCCGGAGGTTATCAAAGGTTTCCTTTAAGTCGTGGATGTGGTTGTTTGATTTCTTTGACCTCACCGCAATGTCGTCCACGAAAGCATGTCCGGTTCTACTGATTTGGTGATGTAGGCAATGTTGCAGCGTCCGCTGGTATGTAGCACCTGTGTTTTTCATCCCAAAGGGCATCATGACATAGCAGTATGTGCCATAAGGTGTGATGCAGAAAGTGGCCAGTTGGTCCGACTCATGCATCTTAATCTGGTGGTATCCATAGTATGCATCTAAGAAACACAAAAGTTCCAAGCCAGCCATCGAGTCAATGACTTGGTCAATGGGAGGCAAAGCAAACAGATCCTTTGGGCATGCTTTGTTCAAGTCGGTGTAATCAACACATGTTCTTAAATCTTTGGTATCTTTCTTAGGTAAAATCATGGGATTTTCCACCCAATCGGTGTGGATCACTTGCGAGATGAAATTAGCTTTAAGTAACCTATCTAGTTCCTTGACAATGGTGCGTCGATGTTCATCATTGAAGCATCGTAGCGGTCGTTTCACCGGTTTTGCTTTAGGATTGATGTTTAAGTTGTGCTCAGCAAGTAACCTAGGAACACCTTTCATGTCGGCAGGTTGTCAGGCGAAGATCTCCTTGTTCTCATGGAGGAACTCAACGAGCGTGCTTTCCTATTTGGGATACAGTTGTGTGCCAATGGTGGTGGTCTTGGAGGAATCTCCTTCAACAAGTTGCACCGTCTTGGTCTCGATAGCTACCTTGAATGCGGGTTCATAATCAGATATCCGCTTCTTTTAAACTGGCATCTCCGAGGCATCGACCTGGATCTAGATCTCCTTGAACACTTCACCGTAGAGTACTGATTTGGCATAGGCTGCTTCTCCTATCGCACTCCCATTAGGTACCGCCATCTTGAGCTTGTTGTAGATGTGACATGGCCATGAGTGGAAAGTATGGAAGATATCGTGTCCAAAGATGACGTGGTACACGCTCTTGAAAGGTACCACCTCGAAGGTCATTTTATCTTTGCGGTAATTATTAACATCACCAAAATCAACCTAAAGGGTAATTCATCCAAGGGATTGAGCTTGCTGACCTGGAACATTTCCATGAAACATGGTGTTGCTCTGCTTAAGCTAGTTCTCATGCAAGTTCATCTTATGAAGTGTATCAACGTACATGATGTTGATGCTGCTTCCGCTATCCACGAGGCACTTCATGAACTCGTAGCCGTAAATCAATGGGTTGATGACCATGGCATACTGGTTCTCTATTGGGATGAGATCTAGGTGATCCTCTCTATCCCAAGTAACTGTAATCTCCGACCACTTCACATATTGGGGTTTTTCTATGTTTTGGCCATTGGAGTGTAGAGGCAGGTGTCATAGGCGGCGTTCTTATTCTCGTATGGATGTTTTCTCTTTCCCCCGCCATCGCTCTTGTCGGCGGGCTTGGGGTCAGCATCCTCCTCCATATCGTCATAATCCTTGGACTTCTAGTCTTCCTTCTTACCCTTGCCTTTTCCGTGGGGTCTGTTCATCCGACTTTGCTTGTAGCCAGATGTTACACCCCAAAACGTTAATCCAAGCTTATCAAGATACAAATCATCAAAATTAGGGTTAACAAAAACTTTTCCAAAGTGAAAATGAAAGCATTCATGTGTATGTGCATTTAATTTAGGAATTGATTTGAATTACCATGGTTCTGTGATCCTTTGCTTGTAAAATGTTTCTTAGGTGAAATAAACATCATCTAAGTCATTCCCAAACTTTTTCCAAAGAAGAACAACTCAAAATGAATATTTGAAGTGAATGGTCATTTTGGCAAAATTAACTCCCATGCCTACTTTGGCTATTCCTAGTACTTAAAACATAACAGAAACATGTGTGGATATTTACACCCCTTGATAGTACACATAATGAGGTACCAAGGCCCACTTTGTGATCTGTTAAAAACTTGCAAATGCTAATTTTAGATGACAGTTTACATTTTAATCTAATTCATATGGGAAGATCCCATTATTTCAAAAACCACTCAAACAAGCTCAACTTTCAAAACCCTTGCGACCAGAGACTACTTAGCATTAGTTTAGATCACTCAAAAATTTTGAACTCAAAATTCAAAAGTTTTTCTCTTTCGACCATTTTGTCAAACACCTTGTGGGTAAGATCAAAGTGGCCTAACTATTACTGTTTTGGGGTTGATATTGTCTAGCCACTTGAGGTGCTTTGATCACCCTTGTCACCCCCAAGTCTAACCAGACCAACACCAACACATCCCCTACCTCCTAGCTGCACTTCAAGGCCATGCCGAGAGCACCTTGCCGGCCAACTTGGCCATCACAGTAGCAGACCGCTTCCCCCTCTCTCGCCATGTCTACACACTAGCCTGTGGACCACCGCCACCATCCAACCAGCCCCAGCCCAGAGACAGACACCAGAACCGACGGAACCGCCGTGCGCGGAAGCTGGTCGACCATGCCGAACACGCCTAGTGCGCCACGCCCGACCCGCGTGCACAGACCGCCCCTCGACCGCAGCCCGCGCCCACCGCTTCGCCATGACCCAGGGAACACCCCAGACACCCCCGTTGGCCGCCCAATGCGCCACAACCACCGCTAGCCGTCGAACCCGCAACCTCTGCCGCCTAGAGCGCGTGATGCTCCCGACCAGAACAGAGCTCGCCTTGCCACGCCTTTAAGCCTTAGAGCACCGCCAGGAGACAGGCCACCATCCCCTACCTCAAGCCACGCCGCTAGCCCCCTGTGCCGCCCTCGCCGGAGTCGCCTTCCCACACCGCTCGGTCTCACCGTCGAGCCTATATAAGCCGGTCTCCCTAGCACGAAATCCTCACACTCCCACCCTTCTCAGCTCTCACTGATCCTTTCCCCTCTCTCGCCGGAGCCAATCGAGCCGTAGTTCGCCGGAATTGCACCGGAGGAGCCCGCTGCATAGGAGGAGAAGCCCCGTCGATTGAGACCACCGCCGGAGCTACCTCGACCGTCCCTGAGCTCGCCGTCGACCACCAGTTCTTTCGCCCGCCTCGCCGTCGTCTCTGGAGCCCTGGTACGTCCCCGGTAGACCCCCACCGAGCCGCTAGGGTTCGAGCTCGCCAACGACTTGTTCGTCGTCGACGACAACCCTCAGCCGTAGATCTCACTTCTAATCCTACGATCCACAGGGCGCATACCGTTTCGCGTGTTAAGAGCCACTGACAAGTGGGACCCCCTGTCAGCTGAGCCCCGCGCCGCGGAGCGCCACTGGGCCGGCCCATGTTCGTTCCCGCGCTAGCCCAACCGTTCAAAATTGGATTTTTTTCTTTTTAATTTAACTCTTAGTTCTGTCCCCTAGTTCGAAAATCAATTCAGAGAGATTTATAAAATCCAAATTGCATAAAACCAATTTTGCTAGAAAGGAATTGGAAATCTCTATCCAAGCCCGTTGGATTTAAATCAATTAGAGTTATAATGAATCTATAGCAAAAATAACAAGGCAGAGACTTTTCTAACTTCCAACATTTTTCGAAAATAAACTATAAATGCTTTTGAGTTGATTCCAACTCTCAAAAATCACACTTGACAATATATATCTGAATATATAAAAATATTAAGGTTTACATGCAGTGACTTTGGACTAGTACCAAAATAATGCTATATATGCATTTCTATTCACTTTAAATCATTAAATACTCCCTCTGATCCATATTACTTGTCGCAGAAATGGATGTATCTAGACATGTTTTAGTGCTAGATACATCAAATCCAATGACAATTAATATGGATCGGAGGGAGTAATAAACTTAAACCAAAGTAATATTGATGCAACCTTTAAATCCCATTCCCACATGTTAGAATATGTGGTGATGACATGTGTCAACACGATCCCATATTTTAAGTGGTGAATATTAAATCTTAGTTAAATTTTCAATGAGTAGAAATTACTTTTCTAAATTAAAAAGAATAAAACTAGTGAATGAAACTTGTGATGCTTGAGATGATAATAGATCATCAAATGTGTGTTGTAGAATGCTAATTAGACTAGTTAAGTATTGTTTGGTGATTGTGTACTCCGTATGTATTTATAGACGATAGTACCGACCAAGCTTTCGAGGAGGAGGAGTTCTACCAAGAAGAAGAAGAAAACTTCAACCACTGCACCAACCGCAAGCCACCATTAACAATGCAAGCTAACACTTGCAAGTATAATGCTTAGCAAGCTAGGATTGAACTAGATGGGTTAGCAAAGATGCTTTAGGCATGCTTTGGTCACACTACTTGACTATTAGTACCCCAAGTCTTATTTACAAGCTTTACTTCCTTTACCTTACACAAAGTTCTTTACTTGTTTTGAAGATAGCATAAAAAGTATAAAACTTGACCTATTTAGAAACCCTTTAGATGTCATTATATGGCATGAGATTGAACCCATCTTTTCAACCTTACTGAACACTCTTAACTTAGTAGTTTAGAGTAGATCAAAAACTTGAGTCACTTTAGATGGGAACACTTGGTGAAAATGAATTTTAAAAACCTTGGAATGATGAGTTATTCTATTGAGATGTTTTGACAAGTGTTGAGAAACACAAATTGTATAGGATGGTGAAAATGTTGAGGCATGAGCCTTAACCCATTTATAAAACCGATGGTTGGATTCGGATGCGATACCATTCCAAATTTACCGTACAACCACACTACCTGAATTGGGTAAGGCTTACCTGGAAATTTATATGCATTAGTATTAGTTCCCTCGCGGGAGAGGTTTGAGCTGAGGCTACCTCTCAATGTTGTCCACCTATGTAGTGCCCAAGATGACTGATGGTCATGGTTGGGAGGCCATGCTCATAGGAGAGGTACTTATACTAGGGTGTGTAAATGGAAGGTTATGTTTGATTTCAGCATACTAAGTATGATGATTCAGGGTTATCCCTGACAGATGTATCGAATCTTGTGGTGAAAGTGTACCACCTCTGCAGAGTGTCAAACTATTCGAATAGCCGCGTCCGCGGTTATCGACAGTTGGAATGGCCATACTGTTTCGTTGTCAGATGTTTTCCGAACAACTTATGAAATGAATGATGAATTCTGACTTGACCACAACAAGGTTGTGTTTATGACAATAGCTTCCCAACTTAAGTGATCCTAGAACTTTATATTATCTTTGTTTGCTTCAGAACTCACCTTAGGTTTCAAACTTAACTTTACAGTTAGACTTAGTTTTATCACTTTAAATTAGAACTATATTACTTGTTAGAGGTAGTTTGCGAGTACTTAAATAGTACTCATGGCTTTGTCCCTGGCTATTCTCATGGCCAGACCATGAAGGAGACTATCAAGAGGATGGCCAACAGGATGGCTATGATAACTAGGACTATCTGCCTTCGTCAGCATTGCCTGTGCCCCTAAACATGGACCCCACTTGTACACTTATCTTTTATTTCCGCTGCTTGTTGTATTAAGACTGGATCGTGAGATCCTTATTTGTGTAAGACCTTATGTATGGTTTGTAATGGATGATGTACTATGATATCCAATCCGTTATGTCTCGCAAAAATGGTAATCCTGGGATTGCGAGGTATGGCATAACGGGCATCTAGGATTAAAAATCCGGGTGTTGACAAGTTGGTATCAGAGCCATCCTGACCATAGGAGACGCTAGTTAGAATGGAAGTCTAAACAAAAACTTAGTTTCAAAACCAAAGTGAGTATTTATGAAAAAACTATCTCCTCTCTTATCTTTGTGTATTCATTCTTTCTCAAAAATTCATGTTCCCCAAAATTCTTACATTACTACTTATAATTTTGACACACTTGATCACTTCACTAACTTCCTCATCCTAAATTCTTGTAGATGGAGCCTCAGTTCAGCAAGTTCTACGAGTTGGGAAACAGAGGTCAGCTGATCTTTGAGAGGGGTCTGGATTCACTGTCAGAGTTACTGGGACGCCCACATCCGGAGTTTCTTGGAGCTCAACTTCCAGGACCCCCAGGAGGAGACCTACAGTGGCTAGTCACCGCAGATCTTAGAGGAAGCATTGAAGCACCAACTTCTGGGAGAATTCAATTCTCCGTGAGAGAGAACAACTGGCTAGCTGGGTTAGCCAGGGCAATGCATGAAGCTCTCGCACATCTATGTGCCATCAGCGTCAACCAAATCCAAGGAACCCGTTTTGCCCACTATGCAAGACGTGACTTCATGGGAATGCCGATGGAGATGCCAAGTCATCCAGCACTGAAGCGCCAAGTGGAGAACCTTGACTTCCTGTTGTATGACCGTCAGAAGGAGCTGGACAATGCCAGAGAGTTAGCCAACCAGAACCGTGCCATTGCCGACCAGAAGGCCTAGACTTTCGCACTGCTCGTCTAGGATCGCCAGTCTCTTCGCCGCTAGCGTGCAAAGAAGGATCGCACCATCGCCTGTCTTCGCAAGAAGGTGGCCGACCTCGAGAAGACAGTCAAGGAGCAGGCAGCCCAGCTTGTAGCAAAGGAAGAAGAAGATGAGGGTGAAGACATCCAGGGAGACATGGATTCTTACCTCAGCAATGATGATGACTTTCTGGCGGAGGATGCCATGGACTTATACACTGACGATGAGGACTCCAACTTCATCGACGATGAGTACATGCACTAGGGCACCGTCGTAGCATGAGATGTATCGGTCCAAATGTATCGTAGTTTGTAGAATGGTTCTTCAAACCATCTGCCTTCCCTTGTATGTTGTGGTGTCTGTTATATCGTGTGCTTGTTTGCATGAATGAAATGAAGTTAGTTGAAAACCCTGAGTCTAACTAAAAGTTTTAGCTTTGAAAACCCCAAAACCACGAACCTTAGAATTTCCCTCTTACCCCTATATCAATCTCAATCTTCAGATGACTCGTGGAAACCAAGGACGGATCAGCTCGTCGCAAGAACCAATGCTGCAGATCTTGCAGAATCTCATCGCAGACCGTGAAGCAAGCAGGGCAGAGCGCCAAGCCAACTTAGCAACCTTGCAGCAGATCGCCCAGATGGCTCTCAACAACCAAGGGCATGGAAATCAGGATCATCAAGGATCCAAGCTGAAGAACTTCCAGAATACCAATCCCCCAATCTTTAGCACCTCTGAAAACCCACTAGATGCTGATGACTGGTTACAGACCATGGAAAACAACATAGAAGTTGCAAGAGTTGATCAAATGAGAAAGTTCTCTTCACCACCCACTATCTGGCGGGAGATGCAAGAGCTTGGTGGAACCGTATCCGCCTGATGAACCATGGTCAAGTGATGACATGAGAAGCCTTCAAAACCAAATTCAGTCGCACCCACGTGCCGCAAGGTCTAGTCACTAGAATGAGGGATGAATTTCAAGAACTGAAGCAAGGAAGAATGACTATAGTGGAGTACCGTGACAGGTTCCTGTCACTTGCCAGATATGCACCTGATGAGATCAACACGGAGGCCAAGAAGAAGGAGAGATTCCTGAACGGACTGCACGATGAGATGCAGACAGTCCTCGTCAACATCCGTTTCGAGGATCTCGAAGAGCTAGTCGACTCTGCCATTCAGATGGAAGGGAAGATTAATCAGGCAAACGACAATCGCAAACATCGTATGATGCAGCAATCAGGATCCAGTAGTCACCAGAAGTACCGTCCCAACCCTTCATCGGGATATGCACTAAGGAACAACCGACCCCCAATGTCTCGCCCAAGCTACCCCAACCGTAGCGGAGGCAATGTGAAGTCCGGAGGAAACAATCACAACTCCAGAAATGCCAACAATTTCAACCGTGCACCTTCCAAGAGCAACAACAACAACACTGAACCCAGAACTGGTAGCAATGTTGTGCCTGTCGCAGTAAAGGACAAGTCCCAAATCACTTGTTTCGAGTGTGGAGTTAACGGTCACTACTCCAATGAGTGTCCCAAGAAGACTGCAGCCAATGTCAATGTGAATGCCCCAGCTCAGCAGCAGCGTCGTGTTCAACCAGGAAGAAGATTTGCCCCTGGGAACCCTCGCAACCGCAACGACCGTCTTTTCCACATGAACGTAGAAGAATCCCAGGAAGCGCCAGATGTAGTGCTGGGTATGTTTTCTGTCAACTCAGTTTTAGCAAGAGTATTGTTTGATTCTGGAGCATCACATTCATTTGTCACCGAAGAATTTGCATGCACTAGTAAGATTCACCCCACCAACCTGAAGCATGACATGATAGTTCAAATCCCCAGCTCAACAACCAAAGCTAGAAAAATTTGCAAAGTTGTGCCTATCAGAATACATGGGATATATTTTTATGCCAACCTAATTGTACTTGGAACCAAAGGTTTGGAAGTAGTACTAGCTATGGACTGGATGTCCAGGCATAAAGGACTGATAGACTGTGCTCAGAAATCCATCACCATGACCAGTAGCTCTGGAGTAACAGTAGAGCATATCTCTGAAACCTTACCCCGTCAATTCAAGTGCAACAAGAGTGTAGCCCTGCCCACCATTGACCAAGTGAGAGTAGTCTGTGAATACCCCGACTTATTCCTAGATGAATTGCTAGGTATGCCCCCGGATAGGGATATTGAGTTCATTATTGAACTAATCCCCGGAACCGGACCTATAGCCCAGAGACCCTATAGCATGAACCCCTCAGAGTTAGTAGAACTGAAGAAGCAGTTAGATGCCATGTTAGCAACAAGCTTGATTCAACCAAGAACATCGCCATGGAGATCACCAGTGTTATTCGTCGACAAGAAAGATGGAGGCAACCGTCTGTGCACAGATTACAGAAAGTTGAATGATGTCACCATCAAGAACAAGTACCCCTTGCCAAAGATAGAGGATCTATTTGATCAGTTGATTGGAGCCCAGGTATTCTCAAAGATTGATCTTAGGACTGGTTATCACCAACTTAAGATTCGTGCAACGGATATTCTGAAGATCGCCTTTACTACTCGCTATGGCTTATACGAGTATACGGTTATGTCTTTTGGATTAACCAATGCCCCTGCTTATTTCATGAATCTCATGAATAAGATCTTTATGAGTTTCCTAGATAAGTTTGTAGTTGTATTTATCGACGACATCCTTATCTACTCCAAGTCAGAAGAAGAGCATGAGAAACATTTGAGAGTTATCCTAGAAACCCTGAGAGAGCATCAGTTATATGCCAAGTTCAGCAAGTGTGAGTTTTGGCTGAAAGAAGTAGGATTCCTAGGACATATTGTGTCTACCGGAGGAGTCTCTCTTGATCCCGCCAAGATCAAAGATGTCAAAGAATGGGAAGCCCCAACCACTCAAACCCAAGTCCATGCATTTCTCGGATTAGCGCGATATTACTGCTAGTTCGTAGAAGGATTCTCGAGCATAGCCCGACCAATGACCCAATTGTTGAAGAAGGACAAGAAGTTTGAATGGATAGACAAGCCCCAATATTAATCATGCCAGACATCAAGAAGCCATTTGATGTATATTGTGACGCATCCAAGATTGGTCTAGGATGTGTATTGATGCAAGAAGGCAAAGTCATCGCGTATCTCTCTCGACAAATGAAGCAGCATGAGCAGAACTATCCGACCCATGATCTTTAGCTAGCAGTTGTGGTTCTAGCATTGAAGACATGGCGTCATTATTTGATGGGTAATCGCTGTGAGATTTACTCAGATCACAAGAGTTTAAAATATATCTTCACTCAAAAGGAGCTGAATATGAGGCAAAGGAGATGGATAGAGCTAATCAAGGATTATGACCTAGACATTGACTATCACCCCGGCAAAGCCAATGTGGTAGCGGATGCTCTTGGCAGATTGCCATGTAGGCTAAACACCATGATCAAGGAGAAGCAACCAAGTTTGTACAAAGAGTTGGAGCAGTTCATGACTGAATTAGTTAGCAAAGGATACTTAGCTAGCATTGAACTTCAACCCACTTTAATTAGCCAAATCAAGGAAGCCCGGAAGGGGAATGAAAGTATCGACGGAATCAAACGTCGTATTGGTACAGGAAAGGTACCTGGATTCACCGAAGATGAAGAAGGTGTACTGTGGTACAAACGACATATCTGTGTGCCAGCAGATTTGGAGCTGAAGCAGGTCATCATGAAAGAAGCTCATGATACTCTTTATTCTATCCACCCCGGAGGAACGAAGATGTATCAGGATTTGAAGGAACAATTTTGGTGGCACAAGATGAAGAGAGAAATCGCAAGCTACATCGCCAAGTGTGACATCTGTCAAAGACTCAAAGAAGAGCATCAGAGATATGTAGGACTGTTGCAACCATTGCAGATTCCGGAATGGAAATGGGATTCAGTCGGAATGGACTTTATCACCGGCTTTCCTATTTCTAGTAGGGGAAATGACTCAATCTGGGTCATAGTTGATAGACTGTCCAAGGTAGCCCACTTTATACCTGTCAAGACTACCTACCAGAGTGCAAAGTAAGCAGAACTGTACATCGCTAGAATTGTTAGTCTGCATGGAACCCCCAAGACCATTGTATCAGATCGAAGAACCCAGTTTACCTCAAGATTTTGGCAGAAAGTCCAAGAAGGATTAGGAACCAAGTTGAACTTCAGTACCGCTTTTCACTCGCAAACTGATGGACAGACTGAGAGAGTCAACCAGATCCTAGAGGATATGCTTAGAGCTTGTGTGTTGGAATACGGATCAAAATGGGAAGACTCCCTGCCTTTCGTAGAGTTCTCATATAACAACAGTTATCAAGCTAGTTTGCAGATGGAACCATTTGAATTCCTATACGGAAGAAAGTGTCATACCCCTTTGAATTGGTCGCAAGTAGGAGAGAGTCAGATCTTTGGGCTCGACATTCTCAAAGAAGCTGAAGAGAAAGTTCGCAAGGTCCGTGAGCACCTCAAGACCGCCCAATCCAGACAGAAGAGTTATGCCTACAAAAGAAGGAGAGACCTGACATTCAGTGTAGGAGATTTCGTATACCTCAAGGTCTCGCCATTGAAAGGAACTCAACGCTTTAGTTTGAAGGGAAAGTTAGCCCCCAGATATATAGGGCCATTCAATATTCTGAACCGTCGAGGAGAAGTATCGTATCAACTGGAACTGTCCGAAGAGATGTCAGCCATCCACAATGTGTTCCATATCTCGTTACTTCGCAAATGCTTAGAGGTGCTTGAGAAGACTGAAGTTTTCAAGAACATCGATCACAAATCTGTAGAAATCAACAATGACCTGACCTATCGGGAAGTGCCCATCCATATCTTATAAGAAGCCTACAGAACCACCAGGACCAGGAGCATCAAGTTTCTCAAGATTCAATGGAGCAACCATACTGAGGAGGAAGCCACTTGGGAGCGCGAAGATTACATTAGGACAGAGTTCCCAGATCTCTTTAGTTCCTAAGTTATCTTTGTAAATCTCGGGACGAGATTTTGTTTAAGGGGGGAAGGTTTGTAACATCCTAAAACTTTAATCCAAGCTTATCAAGATCCAAATCATCAAAAATTAGGGTTAACAAAAACTTTTCCAAAGCAAAAATGAAAGCATTCATGTGTATGTGCATTTAATTTAGGAATTGATATGAATTGCCATGGTTCTGTGATCCTTTGTTTGTAAAATGTTTCTTAGGTGAAATAAACATCATCTAAGTCATTCCCAAACTTTTTCCAAAGAAGAACAACTCAAAATGAATATTTGAAGTGAATGGTCATTTTGGCAAAATTAACTCCCATGCCTACTTTGGCTATTCCTAGTACTCAAAACTGAACAGAAACATGTGTGGATCTTTACACTCCTTGATAGTACACATAATGAGGTACCAAGGCCCACTTTGTGATCTGCTAAAAACTTTCAAATGCTAATTTTAAATGACAGTTTAAAATTGAATCTAATTCATATGGGAAGATCCCATTATTTCAAAAACCACTTAAACAAGCTAAACTTTCAAAACCCTTGCAACTAGAGACTACTTAGCATTAGTTTAGATCACTCAAAAACTTTGAACTCAAAATTCAAAAGTTTTTCTCTTTCGGCCATTTTGTCAAACACCTTGTGGGCAAGATCAAAGTGGCCTAACTATTACTGTTTTGGGGTTGATCTTGTCTAGCCAATTGAGGTGCTTTGATCACCCGTGTCTCCCCCAAGTCTAACCAGACCAACACCAACACATCCCCTACCTCCTAGCTGCACTGCAAGGCCATGCCGAGACCACCTTGCATGCCAACTTGGCCATCGCAGCAGCAGACTGCTTCCCCCTCTCTCGCCATGTCTACACGCTAGCCTATGGACCACCGCCACCGTCCAACCAGCCCCAGACCAGAGACAGAGACCAGAACCGCCGGAACTGCCGTGCGCGGAAGCTGGTCGACCATGCCGAACACGCCCAGTGCGCCGCGCCCGACCCGCCTGCACAGACCGCCCCTCGACCACAACCCGCGCCCACCGCTTCGCCAGGACCCAGGGAAAACCCCAGACACCCCCGTTGGCCGGCCAACGCGCCACAACCACCGCTAGCCATCGAACCCGCAACCGCTGCCGCCCAGAGCGCGTGACGCTCCCGACCAGCACAGAGCTCGCCTTGCCGCACCTTTAAGCCTCAGAGCACCGCTAGGAGACAGGCCACCGTCCCCTACCTCGAGCCATGCCGCTAGCCCCCTGTGCCGCCCCTCGCCGGAGTCGCCTGCCCACACTGCTCGGTCTCACCGCCGAGCCTATATAAGCCGACCTCCCCAGCACGAAATCCTCACACTCCCACCCTTCTCACCTCTCACTGATCCTTTCCCCTCTCTCGCCGGAGCCAATCGAGCCGTAGTTCACCGGAATTGCACCGGAGGAGCCCGCTGTAGAGGAGGAGAAGCTCTGTCGATTGCGACCACCCCCGGAGCTACCTCGACCGTCCCTCAGCTCGCCGTCGACCACCAGTTCTTTCGCCCGCCTCGCCGTTGTCTCTGGGGCCTTGGTACGTCCCTGGTAGACCCGCACCAAGTCGCTAGGGTTCGAGCTCGCCAGCGACCTGTTCGTCGTCGACGACAACCCTGAGCCGTAGATCTCACTTCTAATCCTACGATCCACAACGCGTGTTAAGAGCCACTGACAAGCGGGACCCCCTGTCAGCTGATCCCCGCGCCACGGAGCGCCACTGGGCCGGCCCATATTCGTTCCCGCGCTAGCCCAGCCATTCAAAATGGGATTTTTCTTTTTAATTTAAATCTTAGTTTTGTCCCTAGTTTGAAAATCAATTTAGAGAGATTTATAAATCCAACTTGCATAAAACCAATTTTGCTAGAAAGGTACTGAAAATATCTATCCAAGATCGTTGGATTTTAATCAATTGGAGTTATAATGAATCTATAACAAAAATAACAAGGCAGAGACTTTTCTAACTTCCAACATTTTTCAAAAACGAACTATAAATGCTTTTGAGTTGATTCCAACTCTCAGAAATCACACTTGACAATATATATCTGAATATATAAAAATATTAAGGTTTACATGAAGTGACTTTGTACTAGTACCAAAATAATGCTATATAGGCATTTCTAGTCACTTTAAATCATTAAATAATAAACTTAAACCAAAGTAATATTGATCCAACCTTTAAATCCCATTCCCACATGTTAGAATATGTGGTGATGACATGTGTCGACATGATCCCATATTTTAAGTGGTGAATATTAAATCTTAGTTAAATTTTAAATGAGTAGAAATTACTTTTCTAAATTAAAAAGAATAAAACTAGTGAATGAAACTTGTGATGCTTGAGATGATAATAGATCATCAAATGTGTGTTGTAGAATGCTAATTAGACTAGTTAAGTATTGTTTGGTGATTGTGTACTCCGTATGTATTTATAGACGATAGTACCGACCAAGCTTTCGAGGAGGAGGAGTTCTACCAAGAAGAAGAAGAAAACTTCAACCACTGCACCAACCGCAAGCCACCATTAACAATGCAAGCTAACACTTGCAAGTATAATGCTTAGCAAGCTAGGATTGAACTAGATGGGTTAGCAAAGATGCTTTAGGCATGCTTTGGTCACACTACTTGACTATTAGTACCCCAAGTCTTATTTACAAGCTTTACTTCCTTTACCTTACACAAAGTTCTTTACTTGTTTTGAAGATAGCATAAAAAGTATAAAACTTGACCTATTTAGAAACCCTTTAGATGTAATTATATGGCATGAGATTGAACCCATCTTTTCAACCTTACTGAACACTCTTAACTTAGTAGTTTAGAGTAGATCAAAAACTTGAGTCACTTTAAATGGGAACACTTGGTGAAAATGAATTTTAAAAACCTTGGAATGATGAGTTATTCTATTGAGATGTTTTGACAAGTGTTGAGAAACACAAATTGTATAGGATGGTGAAAATGTTGAGGCATGAGCCTTAACCCATTTATAAAACCGATGGTTGGATTCGGATGCGATACCATTCCAAATTTACCGTACAACCACACTACCTGAATTGGGTAAGGCTTACCTGGAAATTTATATGCATTAGTATTAGTTCCCTCGCGGGAGAGGTTTGAGCTGAGGCTACCTCTCAATGTTGTCCACCTATGTAGTGCCCAAGATGACTGATGGTCATGGTTGGGAGGCCAGCTCAATGGAGAGGTGCTTATACTAGGGTGTGTAAAGGGAAGGTTATGTTTGATTTCAGCATACTAAGTATGATGATTCAGGGTTATCCCTGACAGATGTATCGAATCTTGTGGTGAAAGTGTACCACCTCTGTAGAGTGTCAAACTATTCGAATAGCCGCGTCCGCGGTTATGGACAGTTGGAATGGCCATACTGTTTCGTTGTCACATGTTTTCCAAACAACTTATGAAATGAATGATGAATTTTGACTTGACCACAACAGGGTTGTGTTTATGACAATAGCTTCCCAACTTAAGTGATTCTAGAACTTTATCTAATCTTTCTTTGCTTCAGAACTCAGCTTAGGTTTCAAACCTAACTTTACAATTAAACTTAGATTTATCACTTTAACTTAGAACTATATTACTTGTTAGAGGTAGTGTGCGAGTACTTAAAGAGTACTCATGGCTTTGTCCCTGGCTATTCTCATGGCCAGACCATGAAGGAGACTATCAAGAGGATGGCCAACAGGACGGCTATGATAACTAGGACTATCTGCCTTCGTCAGCATTGCCTGTGCCCCTAAACATGGACCCCACTGCTACACTTATCTTTTATTTCCGCTGCTTGTTGTATTAAGACTGGATCGTGAGATCCTTATTTGTGTAAGACCTTATGTATGGTTTGTAATGGATGATGTACTGTGATATCCAATCCATTATGTCTCGCAAAAATGGTAATCCTGGGATTGCGAGGTATGGCATAACGGGCATCTGGGATTAAAAATCCGGGTGTTGACACCAGACTCAAGGTCCTCCTTGAGATTATTGACAAACTAGAAATTGCGGTTATTGTGGGTGGACTAACCATTGGTATCCATGTGCACGAAGCACGACATATCCCGGCATTCCTCATATGTCTAGGGAACATGGGGCGTAGCAGGTGTAGCTTCACTAGTGTGATGCTGCCCACGACCAGCTCCGACCACGTCCATATGCTATCCGCCTTCGCCTCTGCCAGCGAATGCCATGGCGACCATGTCGGGTACTTTCTTTCTTTGGGAAGATTTTCTGCTTGTTATTGGTGTTTTTCTTTGCTTGGTTGGGGATGGCAACTACAGGTAGAGTGTCGCGAGCATCATCATCAGCGGAGGCAAATTTGCTATCCTTGACTATCATCCCATTGAGATCTAGCTTGCCCTTGTTCTGAGTGCACTTCAGTGTATGACATAGCAGAGACCCTCTTTCCAAACCGTCATTGAAGGAGGCCATAGTAGTTTGATCATGTACTCCCACGCACGAATTTTTCATGTCGAGCCAACAGTAGAGGTAGTTCCAAAATGACTCATTTTTTCCTGTACACATCCTTCTAAGTCACCAACAGTGCAGGGATGCTCCCTCGAAATTCTTGGTGAACGCCCTGTGCATGTCCAACCATTTGTAGATAGATTTCTCCAGCATGTCATCGATCCATTATCGGGTGGTGCCAATGAGCATGAATGGGAGGTACGTAATGACGACATTGGGGTTTCCCCCTGTGATTTCTATTGCTTCTTGGTAGTCCTGCAACCACGTAGCTGGTTAGGCCGTGCTGTCGTAGGGCTTGATAGTTTTGTCGATTCGGAGACCCTTGGGGTAGGTTATTGTCCGGATAACCGGGTAGAATCATCATGGCCCTAGGTAGGGTCTTCCAGAGCTTCTCGGAGATCATCTAGGTGCTGACATGCATCATAGGGCTTTGGTTGTGGAGCATTATGCTCTCTGCCATGGGGATGAGAGTTACGTCGTGGCAGGAGAGACCTACAAGATCCTCCACCATGGTGGCTGCTTGGTGGTGATGGCGGCGGTGGTGGCGGTGGCGCGATATTAGTCCTCTTGTTTCCGCCATCTTGGTACCCACCATGACCATCTTGATTGTTCAGAGCCTTTCTCCTTCGACCATTATTGGCACTATGCTCTCCGCCATAGTGCCCCTACTATCGCGTATGATGATGCCACCTTATGGGCTTTCTTGGAGGAGGCATGCTGGTACAATGGTGGGGTGGTGCATCTCCATATCATTGAGATTGTCATGGAGGGGTCGGTGAGCGGAGGGGGTGTGCTTTGGCTCTGTTGATGGAGGATATGGGGATAGCATCGTCTCGATTCTGCCCGTCCCTCCGCCTTTGTTACGTGGAGCCTGTGCGCGATCCGACGTCTTGAGGTAGGTCTGTGATTTGATGAGCCAGAGATCTCGGCATGCGGTTGTTTCGAGTGCTAAACTAGCAAAAGTTCGGATTGGTCTCAAGCGTATGTGAAGTTGCCTTCTTCTGTTGTTTGACAGCCTTGGCGACTAGATCATAGACCTGGTCAACCACTGTGGGTGATCTATCCTACTCCAGTAGGTTCTTGGTGACGACCATGTTTAGGGCAGGGGTTGGCATGACCTGCTTCCTCTATTTGTCAATGTAGGGGGTAGCCTTTGGTTTCTCCGCCTTGTCCTTTCCCCATACTACTTTTCGTCGAACATCGGGGTCTTGGACGACATGAGTGGGATCTCGTGCTTTCTTCTGCTATGCCAGCAACTTTTTGTACTCTGCTTCCATTTCTCTTGCCTCCTTGATGGATTACTGCGCCTTGGCGAGGCCCTTATTGAGCTGAGCGCTCTGCTCTGTGATGCACTTGGCTTCCGCCAGGATTATTTGGCGCTTCTCGTATAGATGGACAACATTCCAAATATGATCCACGGTCACTGGCTCTATGGGAGTCTCATCGTATATCACTTTGAATATAGGAGTAACATAGACATTGCCTGCTGTCGAGGTTGATTCCTGCACTTCGTCCGGTCATTGATTCCTGCACTGGCTGCGGGGGGATAGCCGGAGGGGGAATGGCCTTCGCCAGATCCATAGGATCTACAGCGTTCTTACATGTGGTTTTTGTCCTCCTGACATTGTCCATTGCTGGCGGCGCCGCTTAGGCACCTTGGTTTTCTTGTGTGATGGCCACTAGCACTTGGTGTGCAGCCACTTCTTGTTCATTGCACTCCTCACGATCCATCTCCTCCTCGATCTCCCTCATGGCAGTGTCGAGTTCCTCTGAGTTGGATGGTTCACTCCCATAGTCCATATTGCCGATGTCGGCATAGAGTGTGTCCAGGACTGAGTCAGAGTTATTGCTGGCGGTTTTGGAGGTAGATCCTGATTTTGAAGCAATGTAATCAGCGAACTTGTTTTTGTCGGCAGCGGCAGAGCAGTTTCCTAGAGTAACTATGTCATACTGGGCGTAACTGTTAACATTCGCAATCACTTTGCTGAAACTTAGTTGTCCGGCAGCCTCCCGTCGCCTTAGCGAATGTTGGAGGAGTGTGCCCTTTCGAGCCCTTCAACAAAGTTTAACACGGCCTTCGAGTCAGAGATTCCCTCAACTGAGATTTTTAGGTACTCCTGTGGGGTTTCTCCTTTCCTATAGATGCAACATGGTAGGTGGAAGATGCTCACGGTAGCCACTAATTGTGACCTTTGCTTCTGTAACACTTGGGTGAGCCAAGTGGATCTGCTTTGGTCTTCCACCATTACATCCTACACATGGGCGGTTTGGCTGGGCTTTTGAATTGTTGAGATCTAAGCCAACAAACTCTGAAGAGAGATCTGTCTCATATTTTTCTTCCACGGTCATGTCCAACCCATAGGCAGTCCGTGCGGATCTTGACGTGTGTCTGACTTCCTGGGAGATTGATCATGAGCCAGTTTCACCGATGAAGATGTGGATGTCCCTAATAGGGACGATGGAGCAGCGGGTGGGGTTACTCTTCACCGGGATTCAGAACTCATCCAGAGGGACGATTGGAGCCATGCTAGAGACGATAACTTGCCTGATGGATATGGTGTTTCCGATTCCTGTGAAGTGCTCGGGCCTCACCCACTATAGAGCTTGAAGCGCCTCCTGCCCCACGGTGGGAGCCAACTGTCGTGGTATTGTTGACAAGTACGCCATGTAAGGTTCCTCATAGAGCGTGTTTAGATATGTGGGGTAAGGTGGTGAGTTGGTGGGTATGAGGTTACATAGCTTACCCAGGTTCATATCCAAAATGGTGGTGAATCCTACTCCTGCTATAAATCACTATAATGGCAATATGCCGAATTACAGAGATTGTAAGATTCTCTATGCGAGAATTGTGTTTCTAGAACTTGGTGTGCCCTAAAGTCTCCCAAAGGTCCGGCATATAAAGGCGACAGATCCTAGTGTTACAAGGTAAAGTCCATGCCGGACAGGTTACAGAGACCTACCCTAATACTAACTAGTCTTCGTGTCTTACACTCCAAGGCTCCGGTTTCATCTATGTCGGTGACATAGCATCCATGTATCCTACATGGGCCTCCCTTCTGGATCCACCTAACTGGGCCGCCCAGCAGGTCGTAGGCCTTGCTACCAACTATGGGCCAACCGGGTTAGCCGGAATAGATCTATGCTATGGTGATACCCACTAGGAATATCCCCAACACCATCCTATGACAACTCTGGCCTCAGCGTTGCCCTCAACAACCTCTACCAGAAGGGCGACTAGGTCATGGACTCTAGCGTCACGTCTCACATGATGAACAGTGAGGGTAACATTCGTTTCTCTGCACCTCTCTCTCTTCCACACTTTATTACTGTTGGGAACAACACCTCCATGCCAATCTCGTCTTCTGGCTCCACCTCTTTCCAGTCTCCATCCGGGCATCCTTTCTGGCTCAATCATATTCTCCTTGTTCCATGTTTAATTCACAAGCTTATTTCCATTTGCAAATTTACTCGTGACCATTCATGTTCTAATGAGTTTTTGTGGGCCCCTGGATTAGCCATCTAGGAATCCCTTATGCATTGAACCACGATCCCATGATCAGTGTGTCATGGAGCATAATCTAGGAGCATCAAGTAACATCCATTACTTAAGTGGATACAAACCATACCTTAATGCCATTATGGCTATACCTTTCCTAAGCCATGAGGGGCTAACATCCATCATCAGTAGCGGAACTTTATCGAAGCATCGAGTGCAAGTCATGCCTAAACCCTACAGACAACTGACTGGGAGAACATCCTAACTCACATAGTCTCCTTCTTGTTATTCTTAGTCCTTCTTGAAGCCTGACCAAGTATATAGCCACGGACAATGCCAGTGAGTATGTTTGAATGTACTCGCAAACCACCTTAAGAGAGCAATAATCATGGGATATGCAATATGGCCGTGGTTGTAGGATAGATCTATCTAAGGCTCTTTTCTAAACCAGTTTCTCTTGCAGATATAGCATCTCTACATCATTGTTGAAAACGTTTTGAAAACATTTGAAATAATTTGGAATTGAAAACCACTAGGTTAGGGTCGCCCACTTTTACTTCCTAGTCAACCTATGACCACGATACTTTCCTTTCTAGTGATCCCGTGACCAACTTATCTCCAAAGCCTATGCTTTCCAAAAATCCTTTTTGAAAACAAAACCAACAACGCTATGCAGCGGCATTCCCAACTATCCATGACCGTGGACATGGCTATTCGAATAGATTTACACTCTACAAGGGTTGTATACTTTACCCACAATATTTGAGTACCCTGCATTGATCCCACACGGATCATGGGTTGAGTAACAAAACATGACTCTTACGATGCGTAATCTAGTGTAGGCACCTACCCTATGAGTTGATCTCTCAACACCAGGACGTCGAGTACCAAAGACCATTTGGAGCACATTTTACACTCACGAAAAGTGGGCACTTTCAATGAGAGGCTCATAATATCGCTCGGCTGGCCACAAACAGTTTGTTTCTTCCCCTAGTCAACATTATCAATAAGGACCATTCACCAGGGAAGGCCCAAATTTGAGGGATACCATCCCTTTTAGTAGTTGTGAGGCATCCCATACCATATCAAACAAACTTCAAGTCAAGCCCCATCCCATTCCAAGGTAATGTGGTTGCACGGCTTAATTGTTCCAGCAGAACTGCATAGAACCAGGTGTGTTTTAGTAAACCTATTTCCTCCTTCCCTTTCCAATATCATTTGTAAAATAAAACCTTTTTGTTTTCCAAAACTTCCTCTTGGTAAGACAATCTTAGCAAGGTTTTACCATCAGAACCATTTGCAAACTTTCCTAGGGTTTCCCAACCTATAATTTTGTTTTAGCAGAAAAGGGTTTCCAAGGGGTATGGTGTAAACCACCAATATAATATACTAGGGTATGAGTAGATGTCATCAAGGGGTTGTACCTAGTAGTACCATTGTGTAATAGCTTAGAGGATCCAGGCTACTACGCGATATAAATAACCATATGGTAAAACAATGCAGTTTTCATAAATAGGTAAGTAAAACATGCATAAGATAAATATTAGGACAAGATTATGAACAAGTAGGTGGCTTGCCAAGGTAGAAATATGTCCTTGGATTCCTTTTAGAAATACAACAATAAAACATTCTCCTCTTTGACTTTGATACAATCGCGACTATCGTCATCACGGATCGCACATGCAAGCAAGCAAGGTCCACAATCAACACAAGAATAACAAGCACTAGTACAATACATTCTGCAATTGAACAAGACATAAATACACTTTGTAACATCCCAAAACTTTAATCCAAGCTTATCAGGATCCAAATCATCAAATTTAGGGTTAACAAAAACTTTTCTAGATTAAAAATGAAAGCATTCATGTCTATGTGCATTTAAATTTAGGAATTGATTTGAATTGCCATGGTTCTGTGAGTCATTGCTTGTAAAATGTTTCTTAGGTGAAATAAACATCATCTAACTCTTTCCCAAGAAAATCCCAAAGAAAATCAAATAAAAAACAATTAAAAAGGAGGAATGGTCATTTTGATCATTTTAATCCACTACACTACTTTGAGTATTCTTAGCACTCATATCTCAACAGAAATAATTCTGGATCTTTACACCCCTTGATAGTACACATTATGAGGTACCAAGGCCTACTTTTTGATCTGCTAAAATACTTATTTTAAATGGCATGTGAAAATTGAATCAATGCATATGTCTAGATCACCCCTATTTCAAAAACCACCAATTTGAGCTCCACTTTCAAAACCCTTGCAACCAGAGACTACCTAGCATTAGTGGAGATCACTCAAAAAATTTGAAACCAAAATTCAAACTTTAAGCTCTTGCGGCCATTTCATCAAACAGGTGGCAGACACAAATCTGGCAATTTCCAAAACACTATAGTGAGCAGCGGATTTGGTCACCATTTGGGCCTAACTCGGTCCCCTTGTCCCCCCAGCTAAAACCCCGGCCCTAGCTCTCTCTCCCTCTCCCCTATTTTCTCCAGTGCCAAGCCGCCCGACGCCATGCACCAGGTTGACCATGGATAGCTCGCGCCAGCCTGTCCCGTGCTCTCCTTCGGTCGCTGGCAGATAGGCGCCATCACACCGCACTGCCTCGACCAGCCCCCGACCAAAATCGAGCAAAGGACCAGCCGCATTTCTCGCGCCCATGCCTATGTCCGCCATGCCGATCACCCCAGAGCGTCGCGCCTGCCAGAGCAGCACCGGCCTCGCCATGCCCTAGCCTTGGGTGGCAGCACCTGCAGCAGGCCCAGCAACCGCCGAGACACCCTCGTTCGCCGCCTCGCGACCAGCAGCCCGGAGGAACCGCGTCGAACACCGCCGCCCTCGCTCAGTGCACCGCACGCTCCCGACCAGCTTAGACCTCACCTTGCCGCGCCTTTAAGCCTCAGAGGATCGCCGAGGGATAGAGAATCCATCGCCGCCCTCGCCCATGCCGAGAGAGCCCCACACCGTCGTCACCGATGACCTCACCGGAGCTCGCTCTGCCCTCTCGTCGACCCTATATAAAGAGGCCACCCTAGCCTCTTTTCTCCACACTCACTCACTCCCCACCTCTCACTGAACCTCACCCACCTCTCGCCGAAGCCGCTCGTGCTCTGCCTCACCGGAATTGGAGCTGAAGCCACCGCAGCAGGAGGAGAAGGGCATCTGTGATTTAGGGCACCCGAAGCTCCGCCGCAACCGCGCCTCACCTCGCCGTCATCTACCAGTTCGTTTGCCGACCTCGCTGTCATCACTGGAGCCCTGGTATGCCCCAATCGAACCCCACCGCCGTGTCTAGGTCAAGTTCTCGCCGGAGTAATCCGTCGTCGACGATGACTCTCCACCGTTAGATCGTCTTTAGATCGTGTGGCCCAGAATGCGCGATGCCGTTTCGGTGTTTCTGTGCCGCTGACTTGTAGAGCCCGCATGTCAGACAGCCCGCTGCGCTCACTGTGCGTGGCTGCGCCGACCCAGTTAGTTCCCGCGCGAGTTAGAAATTCAAATTTAGCTTTTTCCATTTAGAGTTAATCTAGTTTCTGTCCACTAGTTTAAAAATCAATTCTGGGAGTTTGACAAATCCAAATTGCATGAAACCAATTGTGCCTGAAAGGATTTAAGTTATCTATCCAAGACCGTTGGATTTAATTCAATTAGAATTATAGATCTCTCCTAGTAAAAATAACAAAACAGAAGCAATTGCACCTTGCAACATTTTTTTAAAATCAACTAAGATAGGTTTTGAGTTGATTCCAACTCTCAAAAATCACATTTCATCATATCTACCTACATATGTAATAATATTAAGGTTTACGTGCAGTGAGTTTGGACTAGTACCAAAATAATGCTATAGAGGTATTTCTAGTCACTTTAAATCATTAAATAATGAACTTAAACCAAAATAATATTGATCCAACCTTTAAATCCCATTCCCACATGTTAGAATATGTGGTGAGGACATGTGTCCACATGATCCAATATTTTAAGTGGTGAATATTAAATCTTAGTTAATTTTTCAATGAGTAGAAATTACTTTTCTAAAATAAAAAGAATGAAACGAGTTAATGAAACTTGTGTTGCCTAAGATGATAATAGATCATCAAATGTGTGTTTTAGAATACTAATTAGACTAGTTAAGTATTGTTTGGTGATTGTGTACTCCGTATGTATTTATAGACGATAGTACCAACCAAGCTTTCGAGGAGGAGTTCTACCAAGAAGAAGAAGAAGAAAACTTCAACCACTTCACTTCACAAGGCAAGCCATCATGAACAATGCAAGCTAACACTTGCAAGTATAATGATTGGCAAGCTAGGATTAAACTAGATGGTTTAGCAAAGATGCTTTAGGCAATCTTTGGTCACACTACCTTGACTATTAGCACCCCAAGTCTTATTTACAAGCTTTACTTCCTTTACTTCACACAAAGTTCTTTACTTGTTTTGAAGGTAGCATAAAGAGTATAAAACTTGACCTATTTAGAAAACCTGTAGATGTCATTCTATGGCATGAGATTGAACCCATCTTTTCAACCTTAGTGAACACTCTTAACTTAGTAGTTTAGAGTAGATCAAAAACCTGAGTCACTTTAGATGGGAACACTTGGTGAAAATGATTTATGAAAACCTTGGAATGATGAGTCATTCTAATGAGATGTTTTGACATGTGTTGAGAATCACAAATGTTTATGATGGTGAAAATGTTGAGGCATGAGCCTTAACCCTTTTATAAAACTGGCGGTTGGATTCGGATGTGATACTATTCCAAATTTCCGTACAACCACACTACCTGAATTGGGTAAGGCTTAGCTGGAAATTTATATGCATTAGTATTAGTTCCCTCGCGAGAGAGGTTTGAGTTGAGGCTAGCTCTAAATGTGGTCCACCTATGTAGTGCCCAAGGTGATAGATGGTCATGGTTGGGAGGCCATGCTCATAGGAGAGGTGCTTATACTAGGGTGTGTAAAGGGAAGGTTATGTTTGATTATCTGCATACTAAGTATGATGATTCAGGGTTATCCCTGACAGATGTATCGAATCTTGTGGTGAAAGTGTACCACTTCTGCAGGGTGTCAAACTATTCGAATAGCCGTGTCCGTGGTTATGGACAGTTGGAATGGCCATACTGTTTCGTTGTCAGATGTTTTCCAAATTGACTTATGAAATGAATGAGGAATCTTGACTTGACCACAACAGTGTTGTGTTTATGACAATAGCTTCCTAGCTTAAGTGATTCTAGAACTTTATTTTATCTTTCTTTGCTTCAGAACTCAGCTTAGGTTTCAAACTTAACTTTATAGTTAAACTTAGATTTATCACTTTAACTTAGAACTATATTACTTGTTAGAGGTAGTTTGCGAGTACTTAAAGAGTACTCATGGCTTTTGTCCCTAGCTATTCTCATGGCCAGACTATGAAGGAGACTATTAAGATGATGGCCCCCAGGACGGTGATACGTCCAAAACGTATCTACTTTCCCGAACACTTTTGCTATTGTTTCTCCTCTATACTTGTGTGATTTGGATGCAACTAATGCGAACTGACGTTGTTTTCAGCAGAATTTCCTTGGTATCTACTTTTTGTGCAGAAAATCAACTATCAGGAAAAATCCCGGAAAATATGCCAAAAATCCTATTTCACCCGAAGACTCCAGGAGCTAGAATACGAGATGGAGAAGAGCCCTGGGGTGGCCACACCACCTGGTGTCGCGGTCCAGGCCAGGCCACGCTAGGGGGTTGTGTGGGCCCCCCAGGCACCCCTCGGCCTCTCTCTTCGCCTACAAGGAGCCTTCTGACCTAAAAACTTCGGGGGATTTGACGTTTTTCTAGAAGGAGTTCCAATCCGCCGCCACCACCAGATTCCATGAAACAGTACCAGAAACTCCGTTCTGGCACCCTGCCGGGATGGGGAATTGGTGGAGATCAGCGCCATCATCATCACCATCGCTTCTCCATCGACCATCCATGCTTCCCCATCTATGAGTGAGTAATCCCCCGCTGTAGGCTATGGGGATGGTAGGGATTGGATGAGATCGTTCATGTAATGGCATCAGATTGTTAGGGCATGGTGCATAGTATCTTTTATTAGTGCTTTATGACTTTGTTGCGACTTGTTGTGCTTAATGCTTGTCACTAGGGCCCGAGTGCCATGATTTCAGATCTGAACTTATTATTGATTCATTATGATAGTATTGTTCTTGGTCTTATCTGCAAGTTGTATACACACATCGTTGTCCGAAACCTATGGCCCCGAAGTGACAGAAATCGGGATAACTGGAAGGGAAAGGCTTTGATGTGAGGATCACATGTGTTCACGGAGTGTTAATGCTTTGCTCTGGTGCTCTATTAAAAGGAGCACCTTAATTGCCAGTAGTTCCGTAGAGGCCCCGCTGCAAACGGGCTGGCAGGACAAAAGATGTTGTGCAAGTTCTTATTGCAAGCACGTACGACTATATATGGAAGACATGCCTAGGATTGTCTAGTACTTGGATGCTTTATCTTATTTATCTGCATTTTCCCTATGTTCTGATTGCTATGTGAATTGTCTTGTCCATGCAACGCCCGTCCATCCATCCCTATGCCTACCGCACTCGAATCCCACTGTTTACTGCTTTTGTTACTACTATCTTTGCTTTACTACTGCTGTTACTTTACTATTCCTACTACAAAACTATTGCTACTGATAAACTGTTGTGAGCAACATTGTTTCTAGGTGCAGCTGAATTGACAACTCAGTTGTTAAGGCTGATAAATATTCTTTGGCTCACCTTGTGTCGAATCAATAAATTGTGTTTCACTTCCCTCGAAAATACTGCGATACACCCCCTATACTTGTGGGTCATCAAGACTATTTTCTAGCGCCGTTGCCGGGGAGCATAGCTTTATTTATCAAGTTCACTTGGATTCTCTATTGTTCGTTGCTACTCATCCATCATGGGTAAGTATCGTGATGGCAACATTCCTATTTTACCAACCACTACAAGAAGAGGTATGATTCTGAACACCTCTACTGCTCTTGATTCACCGTTTGTTTTGAGTAAGTTCCTTACACCACCACATACACATGCTACACACACTGCTACTATTGCTGAATCTGAAACTTCTGATACTTATGATGCTACTTCTACTGTGCTTGATAAAAGTGGTTCATTAGGTCCTTTCCTAGATGCTACGATTGCTAGAACTATAGCTGGAAATACCAAAACTCCTAATGAAGGCACTGCCACACCTGTTAGCTCACCTGAGTCTAGTAAGAGTTATGATGCTGAAGAAGATTATGTTGAGATGACTGATGAGTTTATTGAAGAATGCACCCATGATAGGAGCGTTGCTAAGAGTCTCCTTGAGAGGCGTACTATTAGACCCAAATTATCACTTGATGCTAAATTTGCTGCTTCTCCCATAAACATTATAGATGAAGATTATGATTTCTCTCTCGATCTATCTTACATAGCTATTGTCGAGAAAGAACCTTTTTGTGGGACTAAGAATGAAAGTGCGGTAGCACATATGAATGAACTTTCTACTATGAGTGGCTTGTTTTGTGATGATATTAAGATGCGTACTTACTTTGTTGCTAAGATTTTTCCTTTTCATTGAAAGGAGAAGCTAAAACTTGGTTTAGTAATTTACCTCCTGGATCTATTGATAGCCCTGAGTGCTTGATTAGTACTTTTCTGCAGAAATATTTTCCTCCCAGTGCTAGACATGCTATTTTGCAGGAACTTTTTGATTTTAAACAGGGAGAAAAAGAGGTATTGCCCGAATCTTGGGCAAGGTTTTGCGCTTTGATTCATGCACAGGCTGGAAGTCCATTACCTAAGAATGAGCTTCTTGATATATTTTATAATGGACTAACCAAGAAATCTAGGACATACCTAGATAGTTGTACTGATTGTGTTTTCAGGAATAGGACTCTAAAGGAAGTTGAGGAATTAATGGCCAAAATAAGCAAGAATTATGAAGATTGGACTCCTCCTAAACAAGTTACACCTGAAGTAATTGTACCTAAACCAGCTATTCCTGTGCCTATTCCAACATCAAAGAAGAGGGGAGTTATTGAATTAAATGATGAAGTGATGAAGGAAGCTAAGAAATGTCTTAAGGAGAAGGGAATTAAAGCTACAGATGTCAATAATTTACATCCTATAGAAGAATTATGTAAGCCTATTCCCTACTCATCCACTATTGAGGTACACTCTCTCCAACACTTTGATGAAGGTGATATCCCTTATTTGAAACCTCCTGATCAATGCTTAGAAGAATTTGATATCTTTATTGTTAAGCAAGATAACTTTAATAAAAGGGTGCAAAATCGTCTTATGGAAAACACTAGAGCTATTGTTGAATTGAAAGATATTGTGGAAAGAACCTCCAATGATGTTAAAATGATTGTTAAACACTTTCAAATGGTTCAAACTCAAATAGATCAACTCGTTAAAGTGCAAAACGACTTGCTAGTTAATGCTGCTAAAGAAAAACATGGTTATGAAATTAGAACTAGAAGTGGTGCTGCCACCCAGGATCCTCTATATCCCAAGGGGCATCCCAAAAGAATTGAGCAGGATTCTCAACAAGCTGAAAATAGTGGTTCTACTCGTAGGAAAAGGAAAAAGACACATAAAACTGTTGTAGAACCCTCTGAACCTGCTATAGATCCTAATAGTATATCTATCTCTGATGCTGAAACTGAAAGTGGTAATGAAGAAAATGAAGTGCCTAATGAAGAAAAATTTGAAGAAGAACCTGAAAACCACAATAAGACTACTAAATACACTAAAGAAGATTTTATTGCTAAGAAACATGGTAGTGAAAGAGAACCTTGGGTCCAAAAACCTATGCCTTTCCCTAATAAGAAACACAAGTCAAAGGAAGATGAACACTATAATAAGTTTTGTGAGTGGATGAAGCCTTTATTCTTGCAAATTCCTTTGACTGATGCTATTAAATTGCCTCCTTACTCAAAGTATATGAAGGATATTGTCTCGAATAAAAGGAAGATCCCTAATGAAGAAATCACTACTTTGCTTGCTAATATTCTTTCAATGGTAAGGTTCCTAAGAAACTTGGAGACCCAGGGATTCCAACTATCCCTTACTCTATTAAGAACAGTTATGTTAGAACTGCTTTGTGTGATTTGGGAGCTGGAGTTAGTGTTATGCCTTTCTCTCTCTATAAGAGGCTTCAACTTGAAAAATTGATACCAACTGATATATCTTTGCAAATGGCTGATAAATCTACCACTATTCCTGTGGGTATATGTGAGGATGTACCTGTTCAGGTGGCTCATAATTGCTTGATATTAACTAATTTTGTTGTGCTTGAAATACCTGAAGATGATAATATGTTTATTATTCTTGGGAGACCTTTTCTTAATACTGCAGGAGCTGTTATTAATTGTAATCAAGGAAAGGTGACCTTCAATGTTAATGACAAGGAGAATACTGTCTATTTCCCCAAGAAGATTGAAAGGACTTATGGCTTGAATTCAATTGAACATGTTGAAGGCATTCAAGTTGGAGAAATATATTGTCCCATACCAAGAGAAAAATTTGAAACTATTATGATTGGGACCATTGCTATCAAGGTTAAGGTAACATAATCATTAGTGGAGTACAAAGTTTTGTCTCATATGCAATTGTTTTGGTAGCAAGACTTGATCAACCTTGCTAACAAAAGGATTCCATTGAATAAAACAATGTTTTCATTATGATTATCTCCGGTTATTTCTATCCTTTGCATTTTAGTTTTTGCTTTCGTTTAGTTTTCTTTGTGTTGTTAGTTGCTTGCATGTTAGAACTTCTGTAGTTCTAGCCTTGTTTTGTCTTTGCATCATGTTTCCAAAAAAGAAAAAAAAGATCTGTCTGTCAGAGAAATCATTCTTCTATTTCTGAAAAATGCCCAAAAATAAAGTGTCTCGAAAAATTCCAGAAAATTCATATTCAATTTTTACGTGAAAAAAGGGGCGGAGGAGTACCTGGTAGGTACCAAGGGGGCCACCAGGCAGGCACACCATGTGGTGGCGCGGCCAGCCCTGGTGTGGGCCACCCCTGGCCCCCCACTACTTCTCTCACCTACCACTTTCTTCTCTCTCCCGAGTAAGCTCTAGTTCATAGCTCAAAATCGCATTCTCTCTGTGCTTCCTCTCAATTTCTTCGATCTCTTTGCTTAGCCCATCTTTCTTGCTGAAATTTGGAGCAATTGTTCCTTGGTATGTGACTCCTCCCCTTGTCCAAGTAGATTTGTGTTTAATGGATTATATGTTGAGTATTTTGCTGCTGTAGGTGACTGGTTATGAGATCTTGTAAGCTTGTTTGATGCTTAGAGATATAGTTTTGATGCATGTTTAGGACTCTTGCAAGTCCCTATGAGTAGAATCCTTCATTATATTTACTTTGCAATCACTTGTTTAATAGGTGTTTAAATTTCAGAATACCAAGCATGAACAATCATACTTTTGGAGAGATATTTGAGAGTGATGCACCTAGGAGGTCGAGGCCCTCAAGAACAGCCTCTCAAGCTAGGCCATCATACAATGAAGACCTCATTGCAACATGCATTGGCAGTGAAAGGGATGATGGAGCACCCATCCTCTTTTCCTTGTTTTACTTTCTTGCAAGCTGCAGGTATTCTTGATGATTTCTTGCTACTGATTGGGAGGGTTGGTTTGACCTCTTATATGCTAGATGAGAGTACACAATATGCTATGCTCACCAAAACTTTTGTGGAGAGCTTCTCATTTACTAACACACCCTATCATTCTACTGTCTCTTTTAAAATTTATGACATGCCTTTCACCATGCCTTTGGAGAGATTTTGTAGTATTGTAGGTGTGCGTATGACAGGGACCGTGAAGAAAATTCAAGGGCGACCGGCTGATTTGCTAGAGCTATACCGAGGGGTGACCAATGATGATGACCGCGTGGCGCAGCGTGGAGAGATAAGAAATATCCAACTCCCTGCTCTTAGATACTTTGCATATTATCTTGCCACTAGTGTTTTGGGTAGGGACAACACTAATAACATCTCCAACTATCATTTAGCATTCCTTGCTGCTGCGCTTAACAATGATACTCCGTACAATCTTGGCTCGCTTATTGCTCGCCGCCTAGCTGCTAGGGGGCCTATCTATGGGGGCATCATTTCCTCGCGTGTAGTCAATGCATTAGGTCTTTTAGTGGATCCCAATGATGCTATGCTAGCACCACAGAGGCTCGACCTTGTTGCCATGAAAACTCATCACTTTGTCACTGCTACCTCTGATTTGAACAATCTAGTATATAGGATGCTTTTCACTGACGGGGATGAAAGGGAGATCCTTTTGCCACAGCCTGCTTTGTTTAGTGTTGACAGGAGACCGTGGTTGCGCTCCAAGGAGGAGGTGGACAAGCAGCTTCGCTTGCTGGGTTTCCACAAGCAGCACCAGGAGGATGTGCCCTCCTATGATTACTCCGTGCACTACGGAGGGACGTACTCGAGCTCGCACCAGGACGAGGGTACCTCCTCGTCATAGCACGATGACACTTCATCCTGCCCAGCTTGGGATTCATACCCACTTAGGCCAAAAGCCTAAGCTTGGGGGGAGGTATACCGACACCGCACTCATCTCCATATCATGTTGCGTCGGTACTTTGTATATTCATGTTTTCGTTCTCTTTTTAGTCTTCGTTCTTCTTTGCTTTTGCTTTCTAAAAACACAAAAAGACCAAAAATATTTTTGTTGTTTCTCTTTGGTTTAATTCTTCCTTTTGCCTTGGTTTGCTTTTCCCTTTTTGCTTTGTTTGAACTATTCGAAAAATCCAAAAAGATTTTTCTTTGTTTTTCCCTTTTTAGTTCTTGTTTAAAAATCGAAAACACCAAAAATATTTGTCGTTCTTCCTTGGTTTTTGCGAGTTTGCTACAGGGTTCAGCAGTTCTCAATGGAATATTGGTTTCATATTATTATTCAAGCCACACAAGTGAAGAGCAATAATGAGGATTAATGACAACTTGAGGCGTGGTAAGAGGCTGGTAACGAACTCTATTTGTTTTCATTTTTGTACATATACTCATCACTGTGGGCATGCTTAGTACGTTCGTGTAGAGTGTATGTTTTCTTTGGATGCTTAATAGATCTTGCTTTCTTTTGATTAGCTCCAGCTCGCTAATAGTTTGTAGCATGTCTCATGAATGTTTGCTTGCATTACTCTATTCATAAATTGGTATGACACCATGGTATCCTCCTCTGAATGTTTCATTTGATTGACTTGGCACATGCTCACGCATGCTCATGACTGTAATAATCAGTTAAGCCTTGATGAATTATTTTGCATTGAGGATCTTGAATCACTTTCATGCCATAAGTAGTCATGTTTTGTTGCAAGCATGATAATGATAGCTATTGCTCTCTCGTTTGTCGCTCCCTTACTATTGTTAGCCTTCACTTCCACTGAGTGTTTTACTCATGTTTCCAACTCCCTAAACCAAATATTTCCAAAGTGTCCACCATACCTACCTATTAGCATCATTTGCTACTTCCGTGCATATTCAATATGTCTTGTTTTCTTCCGTATAAAATGTTTGCTTGTTATGAGAAACTTAGTTAGTAAAGCTCTCACGAACTTGAAGGCACACTTTATTTCCTGCACCTAATAAACCTGAACCATTGTGAACTCTCCATGAAAGTTATATGCTTGCAAATTATAGGCTGGGGATTAGCAGAACCGTGCTGTCATGGGGAACGCTTTCAACACTTGTAAATATATACCCAGTTGATACCTTGCTTTTATTGTTTGCGGATGTCGTCGGTGTGAAATAAAAGGGGAGCTTGTAAGTCCATGGAGTTATGTATGTGTGTTAGAGAGACGCCTGGGCCGCTGGTCTAATCCATGCTGACATGGTGGAAACCTGCAGCGTAACCATAATGATATCTATGAAGCATTCTTCTTATAAAAAAAGAGAGAGATAGCTATTGAGAAAAACAAAAAAAAGAGTTTTATGAAAAGACGAAAGAGAGAAAAAAGCACCATTTTCCCATGGTAAATAAGAAGATTGCTGAGATACTCATTGTCTGCTTGCCTTGTCATTTTGATATGGGGATTCTTCCGTATCATCGAGCAAGGGGTACCCCGTTGGCGGTTCTCAGTGATACGCACATACTTACGATGACAAGAACTTACCGGTAACTAAAGTTGAGTAGCATGAGGAGCGGCCCTCGTACTCAAGGGACTTAGGATTTTTAGTTTATAGTCTGTCAAGCATATAACTCAGATTGGACCTCACTTTCACCTTAACCACATTAAAGATGCTTATGATAGGAGCAATGAGAGCTCAAAGCTAACAAGTACCATACTTTCAGCATTTGGAAGCCTTTCAAATTATTCAAAACCTTTTTCTTCTACTTGTTGAGTCCCCACACATTCTTTGAGCACTTTCTTGAGAGCATAGTTGCCATTCTTTATGTTTGTTCCATTACTTGATTATTTGTGTTATGACTTTGATGCTTGTATTCTTGTTATCTTTACTTCTAGTCATCACTTGAACTTCAGAGGTGTCTTGGCATTCATAATCAAAGGCAAGCTAGATACCACTCTATCATACCTTTCTATGAGCATTGTAATGTTGCTTATGTTCGTGCTTCATGCTACTTATTATTCTTGAGTTGGAATCTCTTCATAGCTTGCAAAGACTATTAAGTAGACTTAGTTGCATACTCTTTATTATGAATTGTCTAAGTAGTTGATCACATTGTTGAGAATATTTACATCATATGAAGCAAATGTGTTCGTGAAAGTTCTTTTATCGCACTCAGTTTTCAACTGAATTACTTGAGGACAAGAAATAAGCTAAGCTTGGGGGAGTTGATATGTCCAAAACGTATCTACTTTCCCGAACGCTTTTGCTATTGTTTCTCCTCTATACTTGTGTGATTTGGATGCAACTAATGCGAATTGATGCTATTTTCAGCATAATTGCCTTGGTGTCTACTTTTTGTGCAGAAAATCAACTATCAGGAAAAATCCCGGAAAATATGCCAAAAATCCTATTTCACAAGAAGACTCCAGGAGCCAGAATACAAGACGAAGAAGAGCCCTGGGGTGGCCACACCACCTGGTGGCGCGGGCTAGGCCAGGCCGCACCAGGGGGTGGTGTGGGCCCCCCAGGCACCCCCTCGGCCTCTCTCTTCGCCTATAAGGAGCCTTCTAACCTAAAAACTTCAGGGGGTTCAACGTTTTTCCAGAAGGAGTTCCGCTCCGCCGCCACCACCAGGTTCCACGAAACAGTACTAGAAACTCCGTTCTGTCACCCTGCCGGGACGGGGTATTGGAGGAGATCATCGCCATCATCATCACCATCCCTTCTCCATCGACCATCCATGTTTCCCCCATCTATGAGTGAGTAATCCCCCGCTGTAGGCTATGGGGATGGTAGGGATTGGATGAAATCGTTCATGTAATGGCATCAGATTGTTAGGGCATGGTGCCTAGTATCTTTTATTAGTGCTTTATGACTTTGTTGCGACTTGTTGTGCTTAATGCTTGTCACTAGGGCCCGAGTGCCACGATTTTGGATCTGAACTTATTATTGATTCATTATGATAGTATTGTTCTTGGTCTTATCTGCAAGTTGTATACACACGTCGTTGTCCGGAACCTATGGCTCCGAAGTGACAAAAATCGGGATAACCAGAAGGGAAAGACTTTGATGTGAGGATCAGATGTGTTCACGGAGTGTTAATGCTTTGCTCCGGTGCTATATTAAAAGGAGCACCTTAATTGCCAGTAGTTCCCTAGAGGCCCCGTTGCAAACGGGCTGGCAGGACAAAAGATGTTGTGCAAGTTCTCATTACGAGCACGTACGACTATATATGGAACACATGCCTAGGATTGTCTAGTACTTGGATGCTTAAATCTTATTTATCTGCATTTGCCCTATGTTCTGATTGCTATGTGAATTGTCTTGTCCATGCAACGCCCATCCATCCCTATGCCTACCGCACTCGAATCCCACTGTTTACTGTTTTTGTTACTACTGTCTTTGCTTTACTACTGCTGTTACTTTACTATTCCTACTACAAAACTGTTGCTACTGATAAACTGTTGTGAGCAAGATTGTTTCCAGGTGCAGCTGAATTGATAACTCAGTTGTTAAGGCTGATAAATATTCTTTGGTTCCCCTTGTGTAGAATCAATAAATTGGGTTTCACTTCCCTCAAAAATACTGCGATACACCCCCTATACTTGTGGGTCATCAGACGGCTATGATAACTAGGACTATATGCCTTCGTCGGCATTGCATGTGCCCCTAAAGATGGACCCCACCGCTACGCTTATCTTTTATTTGTGCTGCTTGTTGTATTAAGACTGGATCATGAGATCCTTATTTGTGTAAGACCTTATGTATGGTTTGTAATGGATGATGTACTGTGATATCCAATCCGTTATGTCTCGCAAAAATGGTAATCCTAGGATTGCAAGGTATGGCATAACGGGCATCTGTGATTAAAATTCCGGGTGTTGACACACTTTAGTAGGTTTTGTTAACATCGACTCACAACAATTGGTACCATCTCAATTGCTCCTTTTGAACTTCTTTTATGTAATTACTAAGAACTACTTTAAAAAAAGGGTTTATACCAAGGACAAGTTTTGTATGATACCAGTACACAAATGTGGTATCAGTAGGTAGGTATTGGAATAACAAAACCACTAGAAGTGGGTTCATCATTTTATCACTTTTATTTAATTAGTTATGCAATTCCTAGTGATATTAACTCCTGTTTTGGTAGTTAATTCACTAGAAAATATATGTATGTCAAATAAACTTTTACTTTGAGGGTTAGAAAAATAATTGAGTATAGGTTCATTGTGAGTTGGTTTCACCTCAAAATAATTAACAAAATGCCCTTGGGAAATTCCCAAAGTCAGCTCTTCAATCAATTTGTCCTTTTTATCAGATTTAGTCTACATGTCTTTTTGGTATGAAACTAAGGACACATGGTAGGAAGCACTCATACCTTTCTTTAGAATTTGGGTTCACTGTTTTTACAGTTGTAGAACTCTAGTTATTATTTATTAAGTGAACTAAATGTAGTAGTATTTAATTCATCAATATTCATTGGTTGCTTAATAAATCCTGAAAACCTAGGATTTGGTAAATCTTGAAGTACCACATCACTGAGTGTTGGGATCAACTCCAAATGTGTTATTGATTTATGTCAAAACATTGTTGAAGTCATATCTAAGGTGCTTTGTTATTTTTACCATTATAGAAATACATATCCACTTGACATGAATCCAAGCTCACATGGAAGGTACTTTGAATACCTACTAGTAGAAATTGGTTTCAAGTTAATTTGATATGTGCATTTCCCAGAATTAGTCATTTAGTGCATAAGACACAAGATTGTATTTTAATTACTAGGAAAATCCTAGATATTAACTGGCCATGATTCTTGGACTGCATGTTGTGGAAAACATAGGGGTACGTGTACAATTTTAGATCTAGAGATTTACAAGTGTGTATCATTTTACTTAGCATTGATTGGATCTAGGGAAATATAAAAATAAAAGGAAAATATAAAAGGCACATTCCAGATCTGCATGTTGTTGGGCCGCATAGCGCGGTGCCAGCCCATCTCGCTAGCCATCTAGCACGCGGTGCCACTCAAGCTGGAAGGCGGGGCCTATCCATTAGTCACACATGTGAGATGAAGGGGTATTAGGAAAGGTAGGTCGTTCGATTAAGTTTGAAATGATGGTCGGCACTCGTCATCTACCATGCGATGGACGCACCAGGGACAAAACCCTAACATAGATTAGGGAGGATGGTGCATCACCTAGGGGCATGGGGAGATGATGGCAAGGTGACGAGGCAAAGCGGTGCCTCGAGGGGGCTCAGCTACATGCAGAAGTGATGGATTTGGTGTCGAAATGGATCTTGAGCATCCCCGCCAGCGAAGCTCTCTCGGAGGCATGAAGGAGGTGGTGACTGGGGTAGTTATAGACAAGAAAAAGGGTAAGGTTAGGTTGATCCCATTGAGCATAGAAAAGGAGAGAGGGGTGCCCTAGAGCAGCGGCAAAATCCTCTACAATCTTGAAGTATGGAGGGGGAGTTCCTCTCCTCCCTTGCAGAATAGGGTTAAGGGTCGAGCAAGAGCTCCTGGGGAGCAAGGTGGATATGTGGGATTGGAATGATGGTGGTGGTGCGGCTATTGGTGGCCAGTTGCCTTTTATTCCAAGATGGGTGGTCTAGGGTGGAATATGTCCATTTGGACAAGGAATAGGGGTGTGGGGCACTTGTTGGGCCATGGGGGCGGTGGATCTCATGTAGAGAGGTCAAGGAGGGTAGAGAGGGGGCTGGTGGGGCACTATAATGCAGGGGTTATCTCCTCTCCTTGCTTTGGGTAAGAAAAAGAAATGGAGATGGATAGGAGCTAGGGCTTGTTGATTGGCGGAGAGGGTGGTGGAGAGTGGTGTGTTGTTCCTAGGGTCGAGCACAGAGTGGAGGAGGGGGTGCTTCTCCTGCCATACATTTAAATCATCAAGATTTACAACATAGTAACATCTTTCTCTCCATCTCTAAGAGCTATAGGACAAGTAGGAGGGGTGGTGCTATAGTGGTGCTACAATATCATAACCAGGGGGATAGGGGTGCTATGATGAAGGGATTTAATTGAAATTGAAAACATCATAAGAATTGGAGTTTGAAAGGCATAAGTGATCTTGGGTCAAAATATTGTCTTGCCATCTAAACGTTGCTAGGTTTAGTGATTTTCGAGATCTTCTTGGACCATGGGCTAGATGGGGTGATAAAATAGGTGATGAAGATTAGAAGTGAATCAGATAACAAGGAGGAAGATAGTCTTCCTACTAGGGTTTTGATAATTTTCTCACAAGATATTTGGTGAGGGGTATTATTAGGATCAACTATCCTTGTCTTTCTTGACAAGGGTGTGGGAGAGATTTGTTGAGAGATATGCTAGGATCCATCCAATATTAAGGGGTTGAGAAGAGAATGATTTCCATTCATTATCTTGATATTTAGAGGGTGTGTTGTTGATTTGGTTTTGTCACTAGGGATGAGCTCCTAGAGTAGCTCAGATAAGATCCTAACAAACAAGTCCGGACAATCATGTTTTAAGAATAGCAGATCAAGGCAATTCATACAAACATCTCAAAGAAATATACCACATACGCAAGAATATCTCTAAGACTTTTGAAGTTAAGTTTTGAAATAAGTAGACAAGGTTTTTGTGTTTTAAAGAAAGTGAGAGTCTATGGGCACTTCTACCAAGAGAGTAGAAGAAATATTGTAGAAAGGTTTTGGAAACACTTGGGGAAAGAGTATTTAGAAAGATCTACCTTGAGAACATAGGGAGATGGTATCATATAGATGTCCTTAGTTTTGTCAATAGAATGAAGAGAAAACACTTTTGTTTACAAAGTCATCTTGGCTCTGGTTTTGAAATGCCAAAACATTTGAGAATATGTAAAGTAAGCCAAGACATTATATTTTGGTAAATAGCTTTGGTAAACCTTTGATAAGGTAGAAGGTTATTTTGTTCACATCATCAGCACACACAAAAGAAGAACAAGCAAGCAGGCAACTACTACACAGCTAAGCAATAAAAAGTTCATGTTCCCCCTAATTTTTGCACTTTGGAAACATAACCAAGGTTACGAAAAGATGGGTGTTACAGTTTGACTATCTCAATTTTTCTGCAAAGGACCTGAAGCCACGTCACATGATCCTTCATTACAATAGTGAAGGGGATCTCTACAGTTTTCCTAGGACCCTTCATCGTGCACCACCAACCGCCATGCTCCCTTCCAACAACGTCGATATATGGCACCAAAGTGTTGGACACCCTTGCTAAGATGTTATGTCAGTGCTTCAACATTTTTCTTTAATCAAGTGTAATAAAATCCAGTGCGCTCATGTTTGCCATGCTTGTCAACTCGGCGAACACGTGTGTCGTGGTATTGTAGACGAGTATGGCATGGAGGGTTCCTCATAGAGCATGTTTATAGACGTGGGGTAAGGTGGAAAGTTCGAAGGTACAAGGTTAAACAACTTACCCAGTTTTAGATCCACAACGGTGGTGAATCCTACTCCTGCTATAAATCATTATAATGGCAATATGCCGAGTTATAGAGATTGGAGTTCTCTATGCAAGATTTGTGTTGATAGAACTTGTTGTTCCCTAAAGACTCCTAGAGGTCTGGCTTATAAAGGCACCAGATCCTAGGGTTATAGGGTAAAGTCCATATCATATAGGTTACAGAGTCCTACAATAATACTAACTAGTCCTCGTGTCTTGTACTCCAAGGATCCGGCTTCATCTATGTCGGTTTCGTAGCCTCCCTGTATCTGGCCTATGCCTCCCTTCTAGATCCGTCTAACTAGGCCGCCCAGTAGGCCATAGGCCTTGTTACCAAATATGGGCCACCCGGGTTATCCGGAATAGAGCTATGCTATGGTGATACCCAATATGCATATCCCAAGAGTATCCCTAGGAGAACTTTGAGATCTTGTGTTATCTTGTTGCTTTATGTCTTGAATGCTCCATCTAGGTGATGTCGGAAAACTTGGCAAGCAATATCTTGAAGTCATCCGAAAGAATACGACAAATCTTCTTCTCTGCCTTTAACTTGTAAGTTAGATAATCATTGAGTCTTGATCATCTCTTCGGTAGTCAAAGAAGTTGTTAGGAATATGATGTAGTGTAGAGCCTACGCTTCTTTGAAACTAACAACGGCTAGTGAATAATCATTGCGATTTCCCATGCGAGAAATCTGAAACATTGGCAGTGGTTATGGGGACGTGGCGAAATTATTGTGCATGTTTCCGCACACATAGCCCATGTCTAATCCAACATATTTCCACTTGCACGAATCTTGATGCTAGGTCTATATAGGATACTGTGCTGGTAATTAATTGCATTCACCCATCTTCCCCGACCTTCTTCTTCTTCGTGATGGGCACCGCTTTGAGCTCCCCGAGAAAGAAACCCTAGACTCCAATCTCATACCCCACCTTCAACTCCTCCAGTGTCGAGCTCCAGCCATCCTTCCCCTGTGGTGCAGCCCGACGCTCAGACCATCCATCTTGGGAGTTGGTTATGCTAGAGGAGGGGCTGGTTCTTCCGGTCATCGCTGTAAGACCCCACTTTTAGTTAATCTTATATTAGGGTTTTATTGTGCATTCATGAGCATCATTTATTTTGCTAAGAAGAAAAATGTAGGAAAGAAACAAAACAAAACCCTAAACCCAAATCCCCCTCTCTTTGAAATCTATTTCAAATAATTTTGAAATATTTGAAAATACAAAATGCATGTAGGCCAAATGGATTAAAAGGGACCTAGAAGTATTTCAAATTATTTTACAAAACCTAGGTAGTTTTGAAATGCCAAAAATAGTTTTGAAATGGTTTGTAAAATGGATAAGGAGATATAGAAAAATAAAAGGTTTTAGGCAGAAAAAATAGCTAGGGGATAATCTGGTCGTGCAGCTAATTGTCCTTCCTCTATCTGCCGCCGGTGCAGCAACCATAGCCCTTCGTCACTCACCTTGCTAAGGCCTAGCCCATCCCATATTCTCCTCCATGTCGTCTTCCTCCTGGAGCAGTAGAGCTGCTGGGTGTCGCAGCCTCAGTCGTCGACCTCCACCCACCGCCGTGCAAGATCACCACTAGCCATCTCGGGCGACCATTTTTTGGTGGCGCCACCACCGTTCGGTAGCCCGCATCGCTCTCTCTATAATGCCCCCAACCACGCAAGCACGCGCACGCGCCTCCTACCACACGATTAGAGCACCACCCGGGAGGAGCTCCATGTCTGATGTCAGCATGAGGCAATATATCCTCTTTTCTTTTGTTAAAAATCCTTTTATAATTCTTTTTTGAAAAAATACCCCGGTGGGACCTATCTATCAGATTTTTATTTATTTTGGAAAATAATTTTTGTAATTGATAAAACTATGACATGTGGGACCAAGTGGTTAAATATTTTACATATTCCAAAATTGTTTTAAAATGATTTAAAAATGGATTTAAATTGGGAAAATACATAACTAATTCATAATAAATCATAAAGATATGTATAATATATCAAAATATTCAGAAAAATAAGATCCACATCTTAGCATCAAAATCATGCATTGCTAAGCAACTTCAACTATCAAGTTCATTAGAAGAACAAATTACCCCCTCGTAGGTGATTCTAAGGTTTCCCTATTTTAGGGTTTAGGACCCTCGGACCCTGTTTAAATTGTCAATCCTGCAATATGGTTTCATTCTAGTACTATCTAACTTTGCATATAATCATACTTTTTTGAGAATTGCATCGATTCCATGTATTGATTGCTTTCCTTTCTTTTTGGTGTTTGGTTCTTCCCGATAGAATACGACATTGAGTCCGAGATTGAAAATAGAGATCAACACCATCAAATATCAAAGATCAATACTTGACTAGTTGTAATAAAGTCAAGTACAAGGTGTCCGAAGGTCGGCTTATTGGTTATCAACGGGCAAAGGCAAGCATAGCACCACCATTATACAATCCTATGTTTTCGAAAGTATTTCAATTCTTGCCATGATGCATATGATTCTACAGTGGTCTTTTATAGATAGAAAGAGTATCATGTCTATTTCATTACTCCCTTTTGAAGCCTATATTACCTGATACACTGCTCCTAGCATAACTAGGTCCTGCTCCCAGGGCCCTAGAATTATTTCAAGTTATTTTACAAAACCTAGGTATTTTTGAAATGCCAAAAATAGTTTTGAAATGGTTTGTAAAATGGATAAGGAGATATAGAAAAAGAAAAGGTTTTAGGCAGAAAAAATAGCTAGAGGAGAATTTGGCCATGCAACCAATTGTCTGTCCTCTGTCTTCCGCCGGTGCACCAACCACAGCCCTTCGTCGCTCACTTTGCCAAGGCCTAGCCCATCCCATATTCTCCTCCATGTCGTCTTCCTCCTAGAGCAGTAGACCTGTTGGGTGTCGCAGCCTCAGTCGTCAACCTCTACCCGCCGCCGTGCAAGCTCACCGCATGGTATCTTTGGCGACCATTTTTTGGTGGCACCACCACCATTCGGTAGCCCGCATCGCTCTCTCTATAATTCCCCCAACCAAGCAAGCGCGTGCACGCGCCTCCTACCACCTGATTAGGGCACCACCTGGGAGGATCTCCATGGCTGATGTCAGCATGAGGCAATATATCCTCTTTTCTTTTGTTAAAAATCCTTTTATAATTCTTCTCTGAAAAAAATTCCCCTGTGAGACCTATCTATCAGATTTTTATTTATTTTGGAAAATAATTTTTGTAATTGATAAAACTATGACATGTGGGACCAAGTGGTTAAATATTTTACGTAGTCCAAAATTGTTTTAAAATGATTTAAAAATGGATTTAAGTTGGGAAAATTCATCACTAATTCATAATAAATTATAAAAATATGTATAATATATGGAAATATTCAGAAAAATAAGATCCACATCTTAGCATCAAAATCATGCATTGTTAAGCAACTCCAACTATCAAGTTCTTCAGAAGAACAAATTACCACCTCGTAGGTGATTCCGAGGTTTCCCTGTTTTAGGGTTTAGGACCCTCGGACCCTGTTTAAATTGTCAATCCTGCAATAGGGTTTCATTCTAGTACTATTTAACTTTGCATATAATCATACTTTCTTGAGAACTGCATCGATTCCATGTATTGATTGTTTTCCTTTCTTTTTGGTGTTTGGTTCTTCCCGATAGAATACGACATTGAGGCCAAGATTGAAAATAGAGAGCAACACCATCAAATATCAAAGATCAATACTTGACCAGTTGTAATATAGTCAAGTACAAGGTGTCCGAAGATCGGCTTATTGGTTATCAAGAGGCAAAGGCAAGCATAACCCCACCATTATACAATCCTATATTTTCGAAAGTATTTCAATTCATTCCATGATGCATATGATTATACAGTGGTATTTTATCGATAGAAAGAGGATCATGTCTATTGCATTACTCCCTTTTGAAGCCTATATTACTAGATACACTACTCCTAGCATAACTAGGTTTGGCGTGTGTGCACTACTAGAGCTTATAACTGAGTCCTTCTTAGCCATGCTTAGCTATTGGTCCTGGTTCATCCACATGATGTATCATATGCAAATGAATCTACTATGACAGGAGATCGAGATATGTTGATGAGATGAGATTAGTGGAGAGGTTAAACATGCTAAGGTTTTTATGGGAGGCCATGGTGGGATGTGGTATTCGTAGTCCCATGCTCTCCACCCCTAGGAGCCGAGTTCTTGCCTTCGGAACCAAGATGATCGTGCAACCACATGGGGGCATGGAATCCCCCTCGACTTAGTAACTTGCCTAGTTTGGATCCATGAGTCCTTATTTTGGTTTTGGATCAGCATCTGCATTTTGGATGAGTTGAAGATGGCGCATCATAGAGAGTGTGTCTAGGGAGGAGGGCTCTATGGAGCCAGACTCTAGATTCTTGGACATATAGATTGGGTCCAAGCTGAGAGTGCGGCCAGCTATAGCAGACAGAATACCCTTTCTTGGTGGCTCATGGATCTAGGAGAAACTAAGGTAAAAGTCATGTTAAACCACCCTCTGCCAACGCACAAGGGAAGTGCGTTTACCTAGGGTCATTAAGAGAAGCTTGTTTGTGTGGGTAAAGTTGTACACCCCGGCAGGATTAAATCTTTTCAAAAAGCCATGTCCACAGTTATGGACAACCTGGGAATGGATGTGGAGATCATAGAGAACATTAAACCTACTCATAAAACTCGGCAGATCAACGTGTGCTTAAGGATGCTTCCTCAGTTTACGAGGGGGTGTTCCTAGTTGAGCTTTAAATGATGATGATTTGGTGGATATCAAAATATGTTGATCTATTAGTTGGAGGTGTTGCTCTCTTACCCCTTTTAAAATGATCTAGTAGTCGAGCATCTACTCCCTCTTGTTTTATAAACAAACACAACTTTATGCAAAATAGCTCCACCAGCCATAAGTCTTGTGGAGTACACCCTATACTCACTCTTGCTTTGTTGATACTTGTACTGTAGAGTAAGTGTTCCCCTGAAGATGAGTTTGGGTGCAACATCGACATTGACAAGTAGTTTGGGGTTCCCGGCTAGCAGCCTGGAATCAATGGGCTAGGACGTCATCGTTATGCTTTAGGCCTCTTAGGCCATTTGTTAAGTATCCTATATTTAATAGCATAATTTTCCTTCCGTTGTTTGATGTTTGTGGTCAGTGGCCTCTACTTGTAATATTTTGGCTCTTTGCTCAGTTATGAGCTTATTGTAGAAATTTTTGTGTCGTAGGGTCATTGTTATGTTACTGATTCTTTGTTGGATATCCTCGAGATCTAGGTTAGGTTTATGTCAGACTAAGGTCTGGGATTTGTATAACCCTGATCCCGGGGGGGGGGGGGGGTCACATGTTTTTGGTATCAGAGCAGTACCTGATCCCCGGGGGGGTCACATGTTTTTGGTATCAGAGCAGTACCAACCATAGGAAAACCTTCCTACTAGTCGATGTTGAGTTTAGTGATTGTGAAAACAATTTCAAAGATGAAAAGTATTTGTGAAAACTGTAGTATGCTTCTTTTACTCCTTATCTGGTATCGCTCTAACTCTGGGTCAACTTATCTTGTTTTGAATTAGACAATTTTTGATATCTCATCTAGTCTTTTCAAATCTTAGGTGCCTTTTGGGCATGTCGTTTCTTAACTAGTTGACCTAGTTGTTGAGTTATCTATAGTTGTGCTTGTTGTGAGTTCCTTGTTACCCTTTCCTCTGCTTCATATGAGAGATTCCTTTCCATCATGATCTCTTTGTCTTATTAGCCCATAATATTATATTGTACGTTGCATGGTGTTTTGTTCTAGGCTTAAAGGTTTCCTTTCACCTTGTGTGCACCCTTTTCATTTGTTCGGGTACTTCAGAAGTATTTTATTCATTTCGAAGCTACCTCGTGATTACTACCTTGTAGTGAACATTATGACACTTAAGTAATAGTTACTTCTTTCTCATGTTTTAACCCTTGGACTTGAACTGAAGGTCCCGGATTGTAATGGATTCTAGTGTTGTGAATCTTGTACATGAAGATGATCTTTAACCCAAGGTCCATCCTATTTACCTAGTTGTTAATGTTCATGCATTATATAAAGATGGCTAATTTTAAATATGGCCTTCGAGCTTGTAGTTATTGTCCCTATTTAATTGTGACAATTAAGGACTTCTCCTATGATGAGTGCATATTTGCATCATGTTTTATATTATTATTTTGCATTTTAGATGTAGGATCTTGGTATTTTACGGCGCTCGCGCGCACATTTTATGTCTGTTTTTACCAGGATCATGATAGATGATGGATACAATGGACACAATTCTTGGAGCAGTTGTACTTAGGAGAAAAGGAGTCAAAAACAACGTAAATTATTTATTTGGGAAATATCAATAATACCAGAAGAAAACCCGAAGAGATCAAGGCATAGAGACGGTTTAACAACCAACTATATGGCGGGAATAAATTTTCCGGCCATATAGTTCCCGCCGTATAGTTGGCGCTACCACCGCCTCCTCAAATAGTTTCACCTCGTGCAACTGGATCAAAGAGACGACATACAGAACAACCAGAAATCACCAAAACCTCACCTCCGGAAGGCATATAGAGGGGGAACTCATCCACCGGGGATCCATTTTCGTCCTGCATAGATCCGGGAGGCTAAGGCATCGATCTTCATCATCAACCGCTGCATCACCACCATCTCCATCCATCCCATCTACATCTTGTCTAGATCTTGTTGTAATTTCCATACTCGTTGTGGATTTATACACGTACTATTCATCTATGATAGATTCCATTGTTATTGCCATGATGTTGATTGCCTCCATGTCTGAGTAGATCTTTAGTTCTTGGGGAGATGGAGAAACCCTAGTATGAGACTGAAATAATATAAAGTTTATTATGATATTCATCGTTGTGACCATGAGTTAGATTGTCTTTATCTTGATGTTGGGAGCATTCGACCTCTCAATATTTTCCTAATGGGGACTTGATGGAGGGAACTACTTGTTGGTAGACGTGTGTTAGCACTTACAGTGACTATAAAGTTGTTGGCACTCCTTACATATCAACTTGGGAACCGAGGAAACTCACGGAACACTATCCATGCCATGGGATACATCCTACAGGATTAAGCTCCTTAATAGCGCATTAATTTGATTGATGTCGATTGCTGACTACTATGGTTATGAGGATGATGTGAGCAGTGGTTGCTTCCTATTTGTCCAAATACGAAGTTCCTCCCATACATACACAGTTGAGAATGTTCATGATAATAATCTTTACCTTAGTTCTTTATAATGCTAGTGGTATATCCGCTACATCCTGAGAATGCCTTTTTCCCTATTGCAGTTCCAATCTCTCTTACATACGCGATAATTATTTTCTATGTTCAGTTGTTTAACTTTACTTATTGTTGCTCTAATACCAAAAACCCAAAAACACTTTTTTACGCAATACTCGCATTTTATCTTGTCACTTAGAACTTTATCTAGCATTTCTATTGTAGTATTTAATTCAAGAGTTATTGGACTTCAGACTCCTACTCCCTGTGGGATCGATATCTTTATTGTGAAACTAGCTACAAACAATGTGTGCACTTGGAGTCATCAAGCTATTTTATGGCACAGTTGTTGGGGAGCTAAGCGCTATAGGTCTTTTAGTTTTTGCTTATTTATTTTTGTCTTGCTAAGTTTTTTTTGACTTACAGGTTTCCACCAACATGATGGAGATTGAGCATATGACTAGTGCTAACCCACTCAGCCACTTTGGGAAGCCCTATGATATTTATAAAAGAGACAACTCCAATGAGAAGACAAGGGGTTTGAAATAAATCCTCTATTACTTGGTATTCTACACAAGAAGCAATTTACTGGGGATGGAGAAGATCCTGATCCATATGAGAATATTGCATGTTTCAAAGATATATGCGGCACTTTTCAATTACTAGGATATACCGCTAATGAGGTAAGGGTTAAAAAAATTAGTCAGACTTTGACTAGTACAGCTATCTCATGGTATAGATCTCTACCGCCAGAAGCCACTTCTACTTGTGATAATTTAGCCTATGAGTTTCTAGAAAAATAGTACCAATTATCAAAATCTTTTGGAATCAGGAGTCTCGGGTCAATATTCTCGTAAGGGGGATAGAGCTGTAAGATCCCACTTTTAGTTAATCTTATATTAGGGTTTGTTTGTGCATTAATGAGCATCATTTATTTTGCTAAGAATAAAAATGCAGGACAGAAACAAAACAACACCCTAAACCATAACCCCCTCTCTCTTTGAAATCTATTTCAAATAGTTTTGAAATATTTGAAATACAAAATGTGTGGAGCCCAAATGGATTAGAAGGGCCCAGAAGTATTTCAATATATTTTACAAAACCTAGGTATTTTTGAAATGCCAAAAACAGTTTTGAAATGGTTTTTAAAATGAAAAAGCAGATATAGTAAAAGAAAAGGTTTAGGCAGAAAAATAGCTAGAGAAGAATCATGACACACAACCCAATTCTCCTCCCCTATCTACCGATAGTGCAGCAGCCATAGCCCTTTGTCACTCACTTTGCCCAGGCCCAACCTAACCCATCTTCTCCTCCATGTCGTCTTCCTCCTGGAGCAGTTGAGCTGCTGGGTGTCGCAGCCTCCGTTGTCGACCTCTATCTGCCACCGTGCAAGCTCACCGCTGGCCATTCCGGCGACCATTCTTAGGTGGCGCCACCACCATTTGGTAGCCCGCGTCACCCTCTCTCTGATGCCCCCATCGATGCAAGTGCTTGCCTCCTACCACCTGATTAGAGCACCACATGGGAGGAGCTCCATGGCTTACGCCAACATGACATCAGCATGAGGCAATATATACTTTTTTAAGTTTATTAAAATTCCTTTTATAATTCTTTTTTTGAAATATAAAAATACCCCTATGGGCCCTACCTATCAGATTTTATTTATTTAGGAAAATAATTTCAGTAATTGATAAAACTATGACATGCGGGACCAAGTGATTAAATATTTTATATATTCCAAAATTGTTCAAATGTTTTAAATTATTTAAAAATGGATTTAAATTGGGAAATTTCATAATTAATTCATATTAAATGAGAAAAATATGTATAATATATTTAAATGTTCAGAAAAATAAGATCTACATCTTAGCATAAAAATCACGCATTGTTAAGAAACTTCAACTAACAAGTTCATTATAAGAATAAATTACCCCCTCGTAGGTGATTCTAAGGTTTCCCTATTTTATGGTTTAGACCCCTCGGACCTTGTTTAAATTATCAATACTACAGTAGGGTTTCATTCTAGTACTATTTAACTTGCCATATCATCATACTTGCTTGAGCATTGCATCGATGCCATGTGTTGATTGTTTCCCTTTCTTTCCGTTGTTTGGGTCTTTCCAATAGAATACGATATCGAGGCCGAGATCGAAAACAGAGATCAACACCATCGAAGATCAATACTTGACCAGCTGTAATAAAGTCAAGTACAGGGTGTCCAAAGATCTGCTTATTGGTTATCAATGGGCAAAGGAAAGCATAGCCCACCATTATACAATCATATGTTTTCGAAAGTATTTCAATTCTTGCCATGATGCATACGATTCTACGGTGGTCTTTTATTGATAGATAGAGTATCATATCTGTTGCATTACTACCTTTTGAAGCCTATATTACCTGATCCACTGCTCCTAGCATAACTAGGTTTGGCTTGTGTGCATTGCTAGAGCTTATAACTGAGTCCTTCTTAGCCATGCTTAGGTGTTGGTGTTGGTTCATCCAGATGATGTGTTAGATGCAAATGAATCTTGTATGATGGGATATCGAGATATGTTGATGAGATGAGATCAGTGGAGATGTTAAACATGCTAAGGCTTGTATGGGAGGCCATGGTGGGATGTGGTATTCGTAGTCCCATGCTCGCCACACCTAGGACCATAGTTCTTGCCTTCCGAACAAAGACGAGTGTGTAACCACACAGGGACGTGAAGTCCCCCATGACTCAGTAACTTTTCTAGTTTGGATCCATGAGTCCATAGTGTGGGTTTGGACTAGGCATCTGCATTTTGGATGGGTTGAAGATGGTGCATCATACAGGGCGTGTCCAGGGAGGAGGGCTCTGCGGGGCTAGACTCTAGATTCTTGGACATAGAGATTGGGACCGAGATGAGAGTGTGGCTAACTATAGTAGATGGACTACCTTTCTTGGTGGCTCATGGATCTAGGAAAAGTATGGTAAAAGTTGTGTTCAATCGCCCTCTACCGACGCACAAGACAAGGTTGTTTGTGTGAGTAAAGTTCTACACCCCTGCAGGGTTGAATCTTTTTGAAAAGTCATGTCCATAGTTATAGACAACTTGGGAATGGATTTGGAGATCATAGAGAACATTAACCTAATCGTAAAACTCGGGAGATCAACGTGTGCTTAAGGATACTTCCTCAGGGGGCGAGGGGTGATCTTAGTTGAGCTTCACATGATGATGATTTGGTGGATATCAAAAGATGATGATCAGTTAGTTGGAGGTGTCGCTCTCTTATACTCTTTTAAAATGATCTGGTAGTCGAGCCTCTACTCCCTCTTATTTTATAAACAAAGACATCTTTATGAAAAATAGCTCTACTAGCCATAAGTCTTGTGGAGTACACCCTATACTCACCCTTGCTTCATTGATACTTTTACAATAGAGTAAGTGTTCCCCTAAACATGAGTTTGAGTACGATATCGACATCGACGAGTAGTTTGGGGTTCCTAGCTAGCATCCTGGAATCAATGGGCTAGGATGTCATCGTTATGCTTTAGGCCTCTGAGGCCATTTGTTAAGTTTGTTATATTTAATTGCATAATTTTCCTTCCGGTGTTTAATGTTTGTGGTTAGTGACCTATGCTTGTAATAATTTAGCTCTCTACTTAGTTATGAGCTTGTTGTAACAATTTTTGTGTCGTAGGGTCACTGTTGTGTTACCGATTCTTTGATGGATATACTCGAGATCTAGGTTAGGTTTATGTGAGACTAAGTTCTGGGATTTGTCTAACCCTGATCTCGGGGGTGTCACAGCCGCCATGGTGGAACGATCCACCGGCGTTGACCACAAAGTGGCGGCGCAAGACCATCTAGAGGAAGAGGAGGACGTAGATTCCCACCGCGGTGAGTGGAGGGGATCGAAACTGACTCCCGTGGAGCTCAAATACCTCGTCGCCGAGGGGTACCTCCTGTTGATGGAGGGACATGTAGCACCCCAGGAAAACCACTACTAGAAAATCACGCGTTGTTTACTATTTTGTGCATCATCATGACATCATGCATATTTTTGCCTAAAATTATTTTGCTAAAAGTTGATGTTGTTTTCTAATTAGCCCCTCGTTTAATTTCAAATCAAAACCCGGTCCTTCTGGATATTTTTGTTTGTCTAAAAACTATTTGCAAAAGTATTTCTAAAATAAATCAAACAAATAAATAAACAAAATAAAGGATTTTTATAAAACTAGGGAGGCAGCCACCGGTCAGGACCAAGGCCCAACCAGCAGCCAGCCTACGTAGATCAACCAAACCCTAATCCTAATCCTAATCCGACCTAGACATAAACCTCCACACCCCGCCGCTGCTGACCCACACAACACCAAAATACAAGCATGCCACACACAGCCCCACAATGCGACGCTGCACACACACACAACCAGTGGACACACACAACGCACGCACCCAGACCCACACAAATGCAACACACGTGGCACGCTACCCAGTCCTACACCCCACCACATCATCGCACCCAACGCGCTCCCGCAACCCTGCTCCCCCGCGATCCCCACCTCCCTATCTTCAGTAGCGACTGCCACCTCCCTCCTCGTCTCCGACGACCACTGCCTGCAAGATCCCCTCTGTGTCGCCTCTGCCCGCGACCTTCCTCCTGGCTTCGAGCGCTACTGCCACCGGCCCCACTTCCTGCCCCCTCTGCATCGTGCCACCGCTAGGACCACCTTCCACCACCTCCATGCATGCCCCATCATCCTCCCCTCTCTCGCTAGCCTTACCTCGGGTCCCTGTGCTACCGATCGCGACCGCGTCCTCCTCCGCCACTACCCTGGCATCCCTGTCTCCAGCACCGTCGAGCTTGCCCCACGGCCATGGCCAACCTAATCCTGTGCTCCCTTGATCCCCATTCCCAGTTTTCTCTCTTTGTAGTGGACACCGTCGTTCCTCGTGAGTGTGCTCCGTTGCTCTTTGGTTGGCCCTGATACATTGCAAATGTATCTATAATTTTTTATGTTCCATGCTTGGTTTTATCTACTTTCTTATGTTTTGTTCCAACTTTGGAGTACTTTTCATATGATTTCTTGGACTAACCTATTAACAAGATGCCATAGTGCTAGTTGCCTGTTTTCTGCTGTTTTTGGTTCCAGGAAGTCAGAAATTGAATATTCTCATAATTGGATGGGACAAAAGCCAAAGTTCCTATTTTACCGGAAGACTCACGAAGCCAGAATACGAGACGGAGGAGGGCCAGGGCCTGGCCACACCATGTGGTGGCGCGGGCTAGCCCTGGCCGCGCCACCAGGTGGTGTGGGCCCCTCTGGCCTCCACCGACCTTGCCTCTTCGCCTATAAGAAGCCTCTCGATGCATAAACCCTAAATAGTCAAGCCTCCAGCCACGAAAAGTTCCGCAGCGCCGCCGCCACCGAAGGGGAGATTCGGGGGACAGAAAGTCTCTGTTCCGGCACCCTGCCCGGACGGGGAAGTGCCCCCGGAGCCATCTCCATCTATCTCCACCACCATCTCCATTGCCATTGCTGATTCCCATGATGAGGAGGGAGTAGTTCTTCCTCGAGGCTAAGGGTTCTACCGGTAGCTATGTGTTCATCTTTCTCTCTATGCATGATCATATTGTTATCATGAGCTTGTAATCTATAGATCTATTCTGCTACTCAAGTGCTTTAATGAATCTCTGCTCTCCCCATGTGTGTGAAAGTGACAGCGTGCTCACCATGGTGGCACTTAGGCTAGAGATTACAAATACTTGTTATGAGTTATATTTGGAGTTGGATGTCTTTATGAAATTGTGGTGTTTGTTGGACTCATCTAGTACTCAAGGTGACAGTGTGGGATTTTCTAGATGGGAAAGTCTTACTTTGAGGTGTGCTGTTATAGCCCTACCATCGATTAGATTGTTCAACCGGAGAGTATTTCAGCGTAGGTCAAAGGAATGCTGCCAATGGCAATGTCGAACAGCATGATCCGGTGAGAACAGGGAAAAATGTACCTCGGCAATAGCAACAATAGTACGTGCCTCGGCAGGAGAGAAGCGAAGGTCAAGCAGCACAACAGCAAAACGTTCGTCTGGGTCAAGACAGGTATAATGATGGTTACTCAGCAATGATGGATGCCGAATTCCCTAGACCGGAGCACCATGTGATTGGATCGAGGTTGGGAAGCAGGAATTTTTACCCGGATGACGCAAGGTTGAAGCTGGACCGAATCTATAGGTCAGAGCTGATTGAGGTGCAAGGCCCCCCAGGTCCGGCATTCTTTGGCTCCGGATCATGAGAGAACCACCCGTGCCGAAATTTCAGCTGGCCAAAGGGACAAAGACATACAATGGCAGTACAAAGCTGGATGATTGGCTCATTGATTATACAACAGCAGTAAACATAGTAGGGGAACTTGAGATGGGATGTGAGATACGTGCCCCAGATGCTGGAAGGACCTGCGAAGGTTTGGCTAAACAATTTTCCGACAGGAAGTATCAACTGTTGGTTGTATTTTGAGGAGCTATTCATAAGCAACATCTCGAGCACCTACAAGAGGCCAAACAGGACACAAACTCTGGCGTTGTGCAAGCAAATACTGAATGAGCCTGACCGAGAATTTCTGACCCGGTGGTGTAACGTGCGTAATTCGTGTGAGGGGGTAATTGAATCACGGGCTATAGCATGGTTTTCCCAAGGCTATAGATATGGAAGTATGTTGTGGCAGAGGTTGCAGTAGGATATGCCAACTACATTGGCTGAAACGATCTGGATCGCAGATTCGTATGCGCTGGGAGATCCAACGCAACGTCGGCTAACGTCAAGCGAGTCCAATGAGGAGTATTACAACAGGGATGGTTCCGGATCATCTAGGAGGAATGATTTCCGAAGTAAGAGAAGGGACGATCGTCCAGATAATCGGTACAGCTTGCAGCAAGTGGTCGCTGTGGACCGAGATCAGCCTAATTATGCCGGCACGAACCAGCGTTAGAAAACTAGAGGTCAACATTGGCAACAAAAGAATGAAGGAAGAAAGCCTTGGACCCCAGAGCAGTAGAAATAATGGCAAGAAAGAAAGGACCGTCCGAGGTATATGTTCGAGTCTATGCTAGACCAGCCATGCAAATTCCATACGCCAAGTACCAATAGTCCAGCGAACCATACAACCCGGCAGTGTGAATGGATGAGGAAGTTAGAGCAAGGTAGTTCGGGGAATGCTCAGGCACCTCGGCATGAGGTGCCTCAGAATGAAGCACCTCGGCAGCAGTTGCTCACTGGGGGAACCAACAACAGCTTATGTTGCCTCCACCACAACTGAGGTATGAAAATCAAGAAAGGATGGATGCTGTGCATCAAGTGAATAACCAACAGCAGCAAGATCAAGTATACCATGGCAATGAGGGGAGAAATGAGTACAAGGAGCATCATCAAAGTTATTGTGTGTTCACCATGGAAGAGAATGACAGAAAGAGCTTGCAGCGCCGGCATATGGAGGTAAATGCAGTAACTCCAGCTGTGGTGAGGTATATGCCTTGGTCGGATCAGGAGATTACGTGGAGTATCAAGGATCACCCAAATCTTATGCCAAGTCCGGGGACATATGCACTGGTCCTGGATCCCACGTTCATTGGGCCAAACATCAATGTGAGATGCTCCAAGGTACTGATAGATAATGGTAGTAGCATTCACATCATTTACAAGGATACCATGCACAAGTTGGGGATATCAGAGAATATGCTACAAGCTACCATGACCACTTTCCATGGCATAGTGCCGGGTATATCATGCGAACCAATTGGAAAGGTCTGGGTTAACGTGTTATTTGGCACAAGGGACAATTGCCGGACAGAAATTTTTGAATTTGAAGTGGTAAATTTGGAAAGCGCATATCACGCGTTACTCGGTAGGCCCACCTTGAGAAAGTTTATGGCAAGTACTCATGTCTGTTACTTGAAGATGAAGTTACCAGGTCCAAGGGGAGTGATAACCATAGCCGGGGATTCCAGGCGTTCTATTGAATGTGCATCTGTCGGATCTAATCTGGCCGAGTCGCTCATAATCGCTCAGGATAAGAGGAAAATCATAGAAGTAGCTGCGCTGGCTTAGTCTGCGCAGTAGCATATGCCGGCCCTGACCAACCCACATGGTAGTCTATCATTCCAAGAGACAAAGGACACTAAGAAAGTGCCTATTGATGATCATTTTCTGGAGCACACTGTAACTATTGGTGCTAGGTTAAGTGACAAATAGGAAAGCGAGCTTGTCAACTTCCTCCGTGAGAATTGGGACATTTTGCTTGGTCTACGCAGGACCTGCAAGGTGTACCGAGGGAGTTGGCCGAGCACTCTTTGAATGTGAGACCCGACGTAAAGCCGGTGAAGCAACCTCTCCGCCGCTTCCCTGAGGACAGGAGAAAAGTCATTGGAGATGAGATAGCTAGGCTCCTTGCAGCCGGATTTATCATGGAAGTAGTTTACCCGGATTGGCTCTCTAATCCGGTGCTTGTGAAAAAGAAGAAAGATGACCCGAATGTGGCAGTGGTATGGTGCATGTGTATCGATTACACGAACCTGAATACGGCGTGTCCAAAAGACCCATTTCCACTCTCAAGGATAGATTGGGTCATAGATTCAACTACGGTGTGTGAGTTATTGTCATTCATAGATGCATATTCGGGTTTCCACCAGATAACCCTGAATCTGGATGATCAAATAAAAACTGCGTTTATTACCCCATAGGGGCTTATTGCTATCGCACTATGATGTTTGGATTACGTAATGCAGGAGCAACATACCAGCGATGCATGCAAAAATGTTTACATGACCAAATAGGTCGGAATGTGCAAGTTTATGTGGATGATGTTGTGATGAAGACTAAGGAAAGAAATATGCTCCTTGATGATATCCGGCAGACATTCACAAACCTAAGACTGTTCCGAATGAAACTTAACCCGGAAAAATGTACATTTGGTGTGCCGGCGGGGAAGTTACTCGGATTTCTTGTGTCCAGCTGAGGTATTGAAGCCAACCCAACGAAAATTTGGGCTATAGAGAGAATGGAACTGCCAAAATGCCTCAACGATGTGCAGAAATTTACTGGTTGCCTGGCATCGTTGAGTTGGTTTGTGAGTCTGCTAGGAGAGAAGGCCTTGCCCCTCTACCAGTTAATGAAAAAGGCAGATAAATTTACATGGACACCACAAGCGGATAGCGCATTCCATGAGTTACAAAATATGTTGTCCACGGCACCAATATTAGCCGCGCCACTATCCAAGGAGCCAATGTTGCTCTATATAGCCGCGACCAACCGAGTCGTAAGTGCAGTAATCGTAGTGGAGCGTGAAGAGGAAGGAAAGTCGGTGCAAAGGCCGGTGTATTACTTGAGCGAGGTGTTATCGGCTTCAAAACAGAACTATCCTCACTATCAAAAAATGGCATATGGCGTGTATATGTTGGCTAGGAAACTAAAACACTACTTTGAGGAGCATCCCATCAAGGTGGTGTGTGAAGCACCCATATCAGAGATTATGGGCAATAAAGACGCCAGTGGCCGAATCGCAAAATGGGCAGTTGAATTAGCTCCGTATGCACCACAATTTGATAGAAGGGATGCAATCAAGTCACAAGCAGTGGCGGATTTCTTCGTGGATTGGGCTGAGATGTAGTATGAACCACCTGTGTCGGACTCAAATTACTGGCGAATGCACTTTGATGGATCAAAGCTAAAGGAAGGACTGGGGGCTGGCGTAGTGCTTACCTCGCCCACGAAAGACCAACTGAAATACGTCCTCCAGATCCATTTTAGCGCGTCAAACAATGTGGTTGAGTATAAAGCCCTGGTGCATGGACTCAAAGTAGCAAAGGAGGTAGGCATACACCGGATACTATGTTTTGGTGATTCGGATTTGGTGGTACAGCAAGTGTTTGGAAATTGGGGTGCCCTGGATGCCAACATGGCACTTTACAGATTTTATATCCAGAAGATAAGTGGTTTCTTTGAGGGGTGTGAATTTCATCACGTACCTTGGATTGAGAATGAAGCAGCTGATGTATTATCCAAACTAGGCTCATCCCAGCAACCAATCCTGCCAGGCATTGCTTTGGAGCACTTAAGAAAACCATCTATTACACCATCACCGGAATCCGAATCAATCTATATCCTGGCTCTCCCCGCGTCAGAATATACGCCTATGGAAATAGATTGGGGAGGCACCTCAGTAAACCCGGGGACAGCTGCGGCAAACCCGGGGACTGCCTCAGCAAACCCCGGGACTGTTCAGCTGAACCCGGCAGGAGTTATGTCGGTGGATGCAATGGAGGTTGACGAGGAACCTTCTCCCATCCGAGCTATACCTACATGGGCGAAACCCATATTTGAGTTCCTAAAGGACGGAACATTGCCGGATGATGAGGTACTCTCAAGGCAAGTCCAGAGAAGGGCAAAGGCATACACCATCATTAATGATGAATTATACAAAAGAAGCGTAACCACAGTGCTGCAGCTATGCGTTGACCTGGAAGAAGGGTTTGACATACTCCGAGATATTCATCAAGGAGAATGTGGTCACCACGCATCCTCCAGAGCATTGGTGGCGAAGGCTTTTTGGCATGGATTTTATTGGCCAAGTGCCCTGGAACAGGCAGAGGATCTGGTGAGGAAATGCAATTGCTGCTAGAGATATGCCACAAAAACCCACATGCCAATGTCGAAACTCAACACTATTCCCATTACATGGCCATTTGTTGTGTGGTGCCTAGATATGGTAGGACCATTTAAGCCGGCGAAGGGAGGAATGACCCATATCCTAGTTATGGTGGAAAAAATTACAAAGTGGATTGAAGTTAAGCCAATCAGGAAATGTGATGGGGCGACAGCAGTCACGTTCCTCAAGGACATAATCTTGAGATATGGCTATCCCCACAGTATCATAACTGATAATGGCACAAATTTTACTGAAGGGGCATTTGCGAGGTTCTACCGAGAGAAGAAGAACCGGCTAGATATTGCCTCTATAGCCCACCCCACATCGAACGGGCAAGTGGAAAGATCTAACAGACTAGTTCTGTCCGGGATAAAAACCCGGCTCATAGAGCCACTACAAAGATCAGCGGGGTGCTGGATAGAAGAACTACCAGCGGTACTGTGGAGTTTAAGAACAACTCCAAATCGATCAACAGGCTATACGCCATTTTTTCTGGTATATGGGGCAGAAGCTATATTACCAGCTGACATAGAGCATGATTCTCCAAGAGTCACCCAATACACAGAAGCCGAAGTGCGCAAAGCCCGGCAAAATGATGTTGATCTGCTGAAAGAAGCGAGAGAACTGCCCTTGTCCATATCCGCAATATATCAGCAAAACCTCTGATGCTACCATAGCTTGAAAATAAACCCCCGAGTCTTCCGGGAAGGTGATCTAGTACTCCGGATGATGCAGCGCACTGCTGGCATGCATAAATTATCCCCTCCAAGGGAAGGACCTTTCATTGTAAGCAAAGCTTTGCACAATGATTCATACTATCTTACTGATGCATAGCCACAGGAGAAGAACAAGGCGGACAAGTCCGGAGAAGAATCTAAGCGTCCGTGGAATGTAGCACTACTTCGTCCCTTTTACACCTAACAAAGAGGTGAATGTATCAGAGTCACTCATATGTCGGTATGTATGTCGGCAATGAGCTTATCAATGAAACTATTGTACCCCTAGCAGACACTTGGGGACATCCATAACAATTGTTTTTTCTTGTTCGTACGTTTTTTATGTCGGCTGGCTTATATTACTTATACCTTAGCCGGATTAGTAGTGTGTGAGCACCAAAAACCCTACTCTTTGACTTTGCTACTGTCCAACAAGAATTGTCTTCATGGCAAGCAAGAGAACAAGTTTGGAATGGCAAAACACATTAACAACGACTAAGGAAAGGGAACTAATCGAGCTGACATTTATTATTTGGACTAAACCCTTGTTTACTTCATTCACTTTTCTCTGGGTTAATTTGAGCTAATCTCAAAGTTTCAAGTATTGTTGAGTCAATTTTTTGAACCTCGGACTCGTAAGTCGAAAAACCGAATCAAGGTAGACGCGAGCCGAGTCAAACATTCGGGGAACAAGAAAAGGAAACGCGTGGACTTCGCCCATGATTAATTCGACGTTAAGAACTTAGTAGCAAACAATAGAAATTGTAGCAAAATAAAACCAAAGTGCTTACATACAACTTCACCCGGCATACCGGGGATCTGACAAATATTGTTAAGTGTTTTTCAAGCTCAAGAAGCAGGAGCAGAAGCCGAATCATCGGCCGACAGAGGAGGTACTTTAGTGTCTGTGGGCGGGGCGCTAGCCTCAGCCTCGTCTCTGGGATTGGCCTCCTCATCTTCCGAATCTTCGGCATCATCACCAAGTTTGGAGGCCTCGTCCTCACCGTCCTCGTCCTCCGTGCCCTTATAAACTTAGGCATCATCAATTACATCTAGGTAGCTCGGACCCTTATTCCAAGCGTGGCAGAAGGAGTATTGGATGAGCTTGTTGGCGTAGGTTTTGCGTTGAGAGACACACTCCGGATCATTGGACCACTTTGATTCAGTGCGCATACGCTCAAGCATCCCCAAGTCAATCCCTTCGTACCATGAGAGAAGGAACTGCATGCTGTATCAGCTCCGGCTCGCGCAGCAGATTCCCGCCAAAGGTGCACCTGGGTTTCGCACTCCATCAACTTTGCTATAAAAGAAGTGCTTCACTTGGGGGTGGGCTCAGAGGGCCAGAGAGAATTGAACATCCGCATCGCTGCCGGCATGATATCTGCGCCATAGTTCTTCACCAGCTCCATGCGAGCAGCGAGGCTAACCAGCAGATCCTCCATGTCATAAGTGATTGACCCGGCGGTAGGACCTGTTGGAATACCCCGCTGCTGGCGAAACCTGGCCACTACACCGGCAACAATAGAGTCGCCCTCAGGGAACTTGCCTGAGCATAGAACAAGGAATGTCAGTGACCAACAAAACATAACACGGAGAGGTAAGAATGGAAAAGAGGAAGGGAACTCACGAGAAATATGGAAGAGGATGCGAGTAAGCTCGGCATACATGTCTGCGTTGCTGGCCTGGAGTTTCTCATACTTGAAGGTCACCGATGTAAGTTTTACATCGGCTTCCTGTAGCAAGTCCTTATCCCTGGAGATTTGAGTGGCCAAGCACTCATTTTCCTCTTCGAACTTCTGATCAGCCTTATCCATCTCGGATTTATGAAGGTCCTTGAACTTTTGGATTTCGACGTTCAGCCAAGCAATCTCCGAGTCTTTGAGGTGTAGCTGAGCTATCTCGTCATCCTTGTGTTTCAACTCATCCTGATGCTTCCCTGCTTGTTCAAGAAAATGTGTCATCATATCAGGAATAGGCACGCTATCTTCAAGTGCAGCTGCAATAGTAAGTTGACCCGGCAGAACCGAGGTATAAATATCTACCAAGTCAAGGAAAGAACCCGCAATGGTCAGAAAAGCGACACAAGTTAGCTTGAATTTTAGCCAGATTTTTGCGCATGATAATATTCCCAGCCTCAACCTCGGCTGGATAATTCGGATGACAAGTTAATATGAATAGTGAATAACTCGAATGGATGTGAATAAAAAGGGCTTAGGTGAAAGAACTTACCTTTCTTCTAGTGATCAACCAGCAACTTGCCGTATCTGGCACACAAATCCTTGTATGAGTCTAGCAAACGCTGGAACTCAGCAGTTCGGCAGTTGGTGGTGATCTAAAAAACAAGACAATGTTAGTTCATGGGTAAAGGGAAAATAATTCAAAGTCTATAAGATCCGGGCCAAGTGGAACTTAACCCGACTCTAGGAGTGTGGATATTCAAAGTATACAAGATCCGGGCCAAGTGGAACTGAACCCGGCTCTAGGAGTGTGGATATTCGAAGTATACAAGATCCAGGCCAAGTGGAACTGAACCTGGCTCTAGGAGTGTGGATATTCGAAGTATACAAGATCCAGGCCAACTGGAACTTAACCCGGATCTAGGTGTGTGGATATTCGAAGTCTATAAGATCCGGGCCAAGTGGAACTTAACCTGGCTCTAGGAGTATGGATATTCGAAATATAGAAGATCCGGGCCAAGTGGAACTTAACCCGGCTCTAGGTGTGTGGATATTCGAAGTCTACAAGATCCGGGCCAAGTGGAACTTAACCTGGCTCTAGGAGTATGGATATTCGAAGTATATAGGATCTGGGCCAAGTGGAACTTAACTCGGCTCTAGGAGTATGGATATTCAAAGTATACAAGATTCGGGCCAAGTGGAACTTAACCCGACTCTAGTTTTGTGGATATTTGAAAACGCTAAGGACTTACACTGAAATTTCTAAGAGAATATGACCGAGTAATAAATTACTCCCTCGGAGGCTCGGGGACTAGTGGATATATCCATAAATGTACATATACGTAAAGCAGCATAGCAGAGAAACGTATTACCTCCATCATGCGGCCGACCAAAGAAATAGCCTTGGTGGCTGAGTACATTTGAGCTCTAAACTCTGTCGGGCCAAACTTCTTCGGCAGATCGTCTTGCGGGTCAATGAACTCGGCATTGTTCCAATTGTCTACGTATTCAATAAGCACCGGGCTGTAGCTCTTGCCGCTAGGAGAATGCCTTGTCACCAAGCCTTTGGTGTGGGCCTCCTGCCTCACGGACTGAGCAGCAACGGGACTAGTATGCAGGACCAGTTTCTTACTGCCCTCTGATCCGGCAGCTGGAGACCCAGAAGTGGAGTCCTTGGCTAGCTCGGCAGCTTTCTTGCTCTTGCCGGACGATGTTGGCCGCTAGAGAAGAGATGAAGCTAGAACGCCGGACTGAGCTGCAGAGGCTGGCTGAAATATGTCCTTAATGGACATAGTGGATCCGGACGCAGTGAACAGAGACTTTTTCTTCGAGGGTTTGGTGGAGGTTGTTGCTCGCTTTGGTGCTGGGGGTGGTGCCGGCTTTGGTGTTGAGGCTGGTGCTCCTGTACTAATGGTGCTGGTGTTGGTACTGCTGGCACTGGTGTTACTAATACATAAGAAACTGGAGCTGAAGACGGAATTGTTTGGGGCGGCGCCAATGAAGCTGGCACCTCGGAGCTGGGCGGTTGCGGTGGAGCAGAGGAACCCGGGAGATCCGGCATTGTCGTATCCTTGGCCGCTCTACTGCCCCCCACATCGTGGTTGCCCTCCTCATGATGAGGTGGGCTCTGATTTAGCGTAGCCGCGGAGTCCTCGTGGATAGGACTCGTGTGGGGGAGAAGAACCGCTCTGGATCAGAGAAGAAATGTTGGGGCCGCTCTGGGGAATAAACCTAGGAGCTCTGGAATAATGAAAAAGTAGCAAGTCAAAAAGAGAGAAAAAACAAATAAAAGGCAAAGGCAGAAGCAGAAAAGTTCGGAAGCAAACGAAAAAACAAAAACAAGTTACTCATGTGACGTTGGGGGCACCCGAGGTTTGGGTGCCCTCCGGACTGTGCTCTTGGCCGCAGGCTTGGCCGAAGCTTTCATCTTGGATTTCTTCTGCCTCTTCTTGGGCGGTGGCGCCTCCGAAGCTGCGGCCGAGGTAGCCGCGTGCTTCTGGGAAGGGGTAGGGACCGAATCACCCGTGGCGAGAGGGGGAACCTCGAGGACCTGACCGGCCGGGTTAGCTGAAGATTCGGACATAACCTGGAATGCGTAAGAGATAGGCACCGGGTCAAGTACCTCAAGAACCTCAACATCCGAGTCATCGTCATCCGGTCAATCCCTTAAAGAAGAGGTCTTACCAGAGGTGTGTTTGGCGGTGTACGGAGTGGGCAAGAACCTCTCCGAGTCAGTCTCCTCCTCGTCTAGCTCAGTGCGGTCCGCCACCCACTTGCTTGCTAGCTCCTTGCCATCCTCAATGGACCACGGGAGAAACAGCTGAGAATAAAAGTACTAAATGGTTAAGTTAGGAAACTATTCGGCATATGGAAAGACCCGGAGAAGATACCAAGAGAAGAGTTTACCTTAGGAGGCAAGTTGGTTCGGGAGAAAGGCGCAAGCCCCCACTTCCATGCCTCGGATAACTCCTTGTCCACATCGAAGATGGCCTTAACCCGGCGGTACACCACGGAGTTATTAAGCTCGAAGGAGGAGGTCTGGTGTGGGTCAAGGGGGCCGCTCAGGTATCAGATCTTGTGGGCGCGCTTCTAGAGGGGAGATATCCGGCTGCATACGAAGGTGATCATAATGTCCTTGCCCCGCAACTCCTCCTTGACCAGCTCCTTGATCCGGCGGTCAACCTGATTAGCCAAGGCAGTGGGCCGCTTCGAGATGTTGTCCCACAGAGAGGTGTCCGGGACACCAATCTTGAAAGGGAGGAGCCGGATCAAGTCTTCGTCTGTGGTATTCCGAAGGTAGAAGAAGGTCCAGGCCCAGCCTTTACAGAATTCGAGGCCGGTGACCCGGGGGAAAGCGGAGTTCTTGCAGGGAGAAATGGAGGCTCCACCGCATTGAGTCAGGTGTTTCTCAGCCGGAGTAAGGTGCTTGTCAGGGACAACATTCTTCCTCAGACCAAAGAATTTGATCCATATTTCCTTGGAGGGCCAGAGACCGGTGTACCCCTCTATGCCGGAGGTAAAGGAAGAAAGAGAGGTAATCGCACATTGGCAGGGAGATGATGCGGTTGGAGTTGATATGTGGAAATGAAATCGTTGAAAAAAAATCAGAAACGGGCAGGCCGAAGCCGCGTTGGAAGTGGGAGAGAAAAACGACGAATTCACCAGGATTTGGTGAAGGAGCAACCTCCTGAGCGGCGAGGCGGCAGGCGAAGCCCGCAGGTATGCGGCGTGTGCCGTAAAGCCAGTCGATGTCGTCCTGGCAGACGAAGGCGGCAGCCCAGCCACCGCGCTCAGGGGCTTCTTCTTCTTCTTCCTCCAGGGCGACGATAGTGGCTTCCTCCTCTGTCATGGTGAGGTCAAGATCCTCAAGGAGGAAATCAGAGAAGTGGTAGCCGGCCGCGGGGAACCTAGAAGTGCAAGGGCCCATGGTGAATGGCTCGAGCAGAAGCGGTGGCACGGTCACTAGGAACGGATCGGCGCGGTTGCAGTGGCGCGGCACTAGCGCAGAAGCACTGGCGGCGGTGGTGTCGCTGTGAGGAAGAAGAAAGGCAGGGGGCACGCAAAGTGGGGAACTTCCCTTAGGGTTGCCCCTGCACCGTATTTAACCATGCATTGCGGGCGTGTAGTGGGATCCGTTTCTGCGACCCAACCGCATGTTGTGGCCGTGTAGGCACAAAATCGACCAATCAAGTGCAAGCCACAGCAAGGGGCACAGGGAAGAGAAGATCCCGTGATGTGATGTGGTGTTATAGTTAACGAGGCGCTACCATGACGGGACGTGCGGAGCAGTTATTCCTAACATTACAACAGTAACCGGCGCAGTAAACTGGCGTGGCCCTTAAAATAAGGCAAAGTGATGATTACCCTCCACGTAGGATGTGGGGAAGCGTATAAGAGAAGGAAAGGTAACCTGGATACATGAGCAAAAGCCCGGCCAACGAGGAACAACTCTGGACGAGCCAAGGGAACATCAAAGTGAAGAGTTCGGGTTACAGGATAACTCGGCCGAAGAAGCGCAGATTCGGATAGGGGAACCTACTGTGGCCTTAACAGCTAAAGTTGCTAAGACCGCACCATCTTCGGGGACTAATGTTGGGGGGGATACCCCCGGGTAGGGTCACGCCTGGGTGTAAAGGCCAAGTTAGCCGAGGTACGGCGCGGTCAAAGCAAATGCTGGCCGGGTCACCTCAAGGCAGGCCGACTTATGGAGTAACCCAGCCCATTGGGCATTTGCCTAACATTAACCTGGCCGACATAAAGTATATGTCGGCCATGTCTATCCACTAAATATGCAGGTACCCTCGTAGTTGGGTTAGCCAAGCGCTAGCCGGGCTACCATTTGGCTTCCAAGAGAAGGAAGGAATCTCCCGTTGGTCAAAAGGTGGCCTCTGTCCGTTGTAGCGTGATCGAAGCAAGTAGAGGGAAGGACCAGCGGGGCGTGGCTGACCAAGATGACGCAGGCAGTGTCGCCTGACATAGCTCATGTCTGGTGATGCTTAAAAGCAAGGTGTGCACAGGGGATTACGTCCATATTCCGGACAAACTGTTAAAGTGAATAAAGAAGCATCTAGCTTTAACCAAGGGGCATATTCGGGGAATATGCCTTCATGTATGCCCTAACTTTGTAACCTGGGCTCCCCTATATAAGGAGCACCTAGACCTCCATAGCAGGAGATGGATCATTCTGTCTTGGTAGAACCTTAGAGCGTAGTAGTGGGGGGTAAGAGAGCTAGTCTCCTTCTCACGGACAGCTTAAGGAGCACTTGTAAACAACCATTGATAGAGTCAAATACAAGCATCTCTGTGTGGAATCACCACACTATCCCTCCTTGGATTCCTCTAGTGCTTATCGGCCCCATCTTTAGCCTATCTATGGCATCTGCCGTGCCACCACCACGACACCACTGGTCCAGCCTATAGGATAACCTAGTTAATGGACGATGTAGAATGTCAAAACTATTTTGCAAAATCGGTTGGATAGATCTGGTTAGGTATGTTTTTACTCCTTACCTCTATGCTCTTATCCTCTTTCCTTTGCGTTTTTTGAATATGCTCTCTTACCTTTCTTCGAGTCCAAGATTTCTCGTGGTTGGGTTTCTGTCATACCTTCAGGGTTTCACATTCCTTCCTCTTGCAATGGTGTTTCTACATCTGGTCTTTGTGCTATCTGAGGAATCCTTCATCTATTGTACCTTTCTTTGTTCCTAAATTCACTTTAAAAATTCTTTGTACCTTCCGGTGATTCCAACACGACGATATCATCTACAGCAGATCCAATAAAGAGCATGTATCACTCCCTTGTTTTCGAAGCTTTTCGAATATCGCTTATCGAGATCTTTAGTCTGAATTCGAGAGTGGGTTGCATAATTCTCCTATTCACGTGCAGATTAATTCTTTGAGTGTGGGATGGAGTATCTACCATACCACTACTCTTATCATTCGCTCTTGTAGATTAATTGGTGGATCAATGCAATTGTACTCCTTCCACGGAAGTTAGAGGTGGCCTTACCTTTTGAGATCTCTACCTTCGTCTTTGTTTCTCTAGAGTGTTTTCTTGCGAAATGTGAGAAACAACCTCTTGTTGGTGGTGTCAACAACTTCAAGATAGAGCAAGAATCCGTGTTAGTGGTGTCGCAAGAATCTACACGAAGCGAGAACAGTCAGATGATCACCTTCCTTCCCCGTACCATGAGGCGGATCTAGGGGACGAGATCTCTTGTTAGTGGTGTCGAATTGTAGCACCTCGAGAAAACCACTACTAGAAAATCGCTCATTGTTTACTATTTTGTGCATCATCATGTCATCATGCATATTTTTTCCGAAAAATATTTCACTAAAAGCTGATGTTGTTTTCTACTTAGCCCCTCCTTTAATTTCAAATCAAAGCCCGGTCCTTCTAGATATTATTGTTTGTCTAAAAACTATTTGCAAAAGTATTTCTAAAATAAAATGAACAAATAAATAAAATAAAAGGTTTTTATAAAACTGGAGAGGCATCCACCGTAAAGACCCAAGGCCTAACCAACAGCCAACCTACCACCTAGATCAACTAAACCATAATCCTAAATAGACCTAGACCTAAACCTCCACACCCCCCGCCACCGACCCATGCAACACCAAAACACACGCACACCATACACAGCCCCACCATGCGACGCTGCACACACGCAACCAGCGGCATGCACACAACACGCACACCTAGACCCACACAAACACAACACACGCAACACGCTACACCGTCCCGCACCCCACCATATCGTCGAACCCGACACGCTCCCGCAACCCCGCTCCCTCGCGATCCCCACCTTCATGTCATTGCTAGCGACCGCCACCTTCCTCCTTTTCTCTGACTGCCGCTGCCCACGAGATCCCCTCTGTGTCGTCGCCGCCCGTGACCTCCCTCATGGCTTCGATCTCCACCGCTGCCAGCCCCGGATCCCTCTGCCCTCTCTGCATCACGCCACCGCCTAGGCCTCCTTCCTCCACTGCCACATGCACCCTATCATCCTTGCCTCGCTCGCCGGCCTCACCTCCGATCCCCGCGCTGCCGGTCATGACCACGTTCACCTCTGCCGCCACCCTCGTGTCCCCGTCTTCAGCGCCATCGAGCTGGCCCCGCGGCCATGGCCATACTGAGCACGTGGTCCCTTGATCCCCATTCCTGGTTTCCTCTCTCTACAGTGGACACAACCGTTCCTCGAGAGTGTGCTTTGTTGATCTTTGGTTGGCCCTGCTTTGGGCTTCCCATGGTGTGCCACTGTTGGTGTGAGGATGTGTACTGGCGATGGTGTGATGGTGATTCTTCTGCACGACTATGAATTGCCACCACAGAGCAAGATGTGACTATGACATGATAATGTGGCTCTAGTTCTAGAAACCTCCCGACGAGACAAACAAGTATCTCGACAAGATCGACCCCGACCCCGTGCCACCCAAAGACCACCGGCACCAAACATGTACGCTACCTACCAAGGATGTGAAGATCTTCCAAGGATGAATCCGCTGAAAGATCCCAAGTACCGGAACCAAGTCTGCCTTCGGCAATCGAAGCCGGAGACCCCAAGTTCTTCATTGTGGAGCCCCGAGTACTCCTTCATGGAACTCCAAGACCTCCTTCACGGGACCCGAAGACCCCGATCCTGGATCGAAAGACCCGACCCCGAAGACCGAACCCGAACCCCTCCGCACCAAGATCTACGACCCTAAATGTGTGACCCTTATCCGAGACCCCTATTTTTATAACTGAATTACAATTGTTGTAGATTAAATTATACATGCTTGCATACATATTTTGTGGGTCCGGGTTATATAGTCGATTCACCTAATAAATTAAATATGGAGACTATATGCGGGATACTTTTGTGTTATCTTGACTCCATTTAAATTTGTGTAGTGAGTCGATGCCATGTTTTGCCTTGATAATACAATATTTAAATTGCGGGGTACCTAAATAACTTGAACCTTCTATTTATTTGTCGAGATCATGATTCCTCTTAATATTGCCTAGTTGCATCGAATTTTTCCATCTCATGCATCATATCATAATCATGCTGGATCTTTTGCCGTAGTATTAAATAGTGCATCTGGTGTTCCTTTTAGTGCTTTGCTTCTTCATGGATTAGGATGTTGAGTTGATGTGAGCTTCGACCCATTCTTCGGATGTATCTTCGGCAGTGTTTTTTGGCGAGCGTTCTCCCCCTTTCTACCTATTTTGCATTTATAGTCTTTACTTCCTCCTGTTGATCTATTACTATCCTTGTTATCAATGCTTTAGTTTATGTACCACTGATATACTCTGCAGCCTATATTGTGTTGGACGCTTCCTATTCCCATTTGTTTGGTAGATAGTTGGCCTTGCGAGTCATAGTTGCTTGCTCAAGTGTTGCTTCACATCATTGAGTTCCACCGTTGTTGGTAGGTTGGCACAGGCTTAATGGTGGAGATAATCATGGTTCTACTTATCACTTAATAATTAAATGTTGGAAGTAGATATAATTAATAAAGCGGCACATGTCGGTAAAAGTTGAGATCTTGCGCTTATCTCGCCCACTTGTGTCCACCTTGGACCCGAGTTCTTACACCTGTTCTGAGGCCGAGCGCGCTAACCACATGTGGGGTGGATGGGAACCCTTATCGGCTTACTACATGATTTCAAAGTACTATGTTGGGGGCCACAAACTAGTTTGGTGCGTTATTACTATCACGTACTTATGCCATGCTTTACTGTTTTATTTACTATTGTTGCTCAAGGAGCATTTTATTACTACATTGTTTAGGAACAAACATGGAATGTTTTCGCGGTATCGACAAGCCTAGTCACACTTTCAGGTTCCTAGCCATTTACATCCATCATCACAAACCCTGGGTCTATCTTAGAGCCGGCCAACTTCGTTGTGGGTAGCTTAGTGGGGTGGCCCCATGAAATCATTTTGGAATCATGTGAGTGCTTTGTCGTGATGCCTCGTTTCTTTTTATTTGGTTTTTCCTGAGGTTGATCGTGCGTGTGTTGCTATTTTTGCACCCCTGTAGGATAAATCTTTTTGAAAAGTCATGTCCATGGTTATGCACTACTTGGAGCAGAGTGTCTCGACCATAGATAACTCAAACTAAAGTAGTGCTATAAATTTGACTTTTTCTTGACCAGTAATCAGCTCCACTACAATAGAATGGTTAATTAAAAGTGCCAACAGTTGGTGATATTGGAATATCATATGCTATCCATATCTGACTAGTAAGTGTTGCAACTTCAATGGAATGCTTAAATAAAACTATCAATTGTATGAGTTCCTCGGAATGACTTCCTCGTTTTGTCTGGAGGGGGAACTCCAGGATGGGTTATGTTTGGTGTTAGCATCAGGTTGGTACCGAATAGGTCTCTCTTATTCCACTCTAATAGTTGTAAGTCGTATCGTGTCTCTATAGGTTGTTTCGGTGCATGCTTTGCTGCCGCTAAGCCCACCATACCTATGTAGGCGAGAGCCGCCGAATTCTAAGACTTGCCACGTACTAGCCTCAGTACTAACCGCTCCCTTTTTCCTTTTCCCTTTGTCGGCACCCCTTTACATGGACAAGTATGAGTTCGACCATATTAGCAAGGTTACCCTTCCGTCTTGGCCTGGGCAGGGTTATGGATGCCATTATTTATTCTTTAGAACTCATAGTCCAATTTGCATCTTATCTGTACTCAGATGTTGTATCGTTTTCAAGGTCATTTGGATCTTTGTATTGTACCTTTGTATTCTGGACTCGCTGAGTCGTATTTGTATATATATGTTTCTATGGGATCCATCTTGAACTATTGTGTAATGGTATTACTTTGTTTTCCACCCATACGCAAGTGCTTGGTGGGCATCATCGAATCTTTTCTATGCGGGTTTGGTGGGAATTGCTGAATTCTGCATAGGACTGATTCTATGGTGTTATAGGGCTGAACTAGCGGCTGGCTCCGGCCTGCGAGGTTGTCCCTTCTCCCCAAGTCGGGAAAAAGTGTACCTCAAAGCCCAGCTGATGCGCGGTGTTTGCCTTCCAGTATACGACTTCTTCCTCAAGCCACTGGACCACTTCCGAGTTCTTCCCCACCACATATCTCCGAATAACATCCTCGTCCTTAGCAACTACGTAACTTTGTTCAAGGTGTATGTCGAAGGGAAGCCTAGGTTAGATAACTTCATTTACATCATCAGGGAATCGGGCGCTAGTAAGGATGAGTTTGCCAACTGCGGATCCATTAGCTTTAAGATTCATCTTAATTGGAGGTTTCCAGACATCGTCGGCCATGAGTCAGACAAGAATTGGTAGGAGACCTACTTCTATGGCCCAGACGTTCCTCTGACTGGCCTTTCCTCCACATATCCTGACTTTGGTTATGGTGTTGCAGCTGAATCTCCCACTTGGCGGACCAGATCCGTCCTCCCCTCCAACAACAAAGCTTCATGCATCTCAAGGCGGATCGAGTGGCTCATAGACTTGGGCCTGACTGGCTTGCACCTGGCTATGTGTTGGTTGACAAGATAGATCCAGCCCCTACAACACCACTCCGACCTGATGCATAAGTACACTGGAGACAAAAATATCCACTCCGAATTTTCCAGGACAACTTATCCAGTGACTCCATCAAGATCCCGATGAAGGACATGGTTAAAGTGAAGGATAAGAAGCGCGGCTTCACCATCAACTATGACATGTTCAAGAACGTCAAATGTCTAGAGATAATCTTCTTTGCATGTTATTTATTCTCTAGAGTTTCTCTGACTTGGTTCCATCTATCACACCTCTAACAAAACTCTTCTATCAGCTTATGGGTCTAGACGAGCTAAACATGGCTCCAAAATTATATGATCCCAAGCTTAATGACGTGATGGTATTGTTGGATGATGAGGCCTCCAAGGATCCAGCTGCTCTGGCAACCCAAAAGCAGAAGGGCTCCACCCCTAAAGCTATTGTCGAGGAAAAGAAGAAAAAGAAGACAGAGGGCAGAGCCACCAAGAAATCTACCGCCTCTCTAGAGGCAGAGAAAAGGAGAAAGAGCGCCGCTATTCCTTTAACCAAGGCACCATATGTTGTGTAAGTACTTCTTTAACTCCGACTTTATCATTTTTCCAACTCATTCCAATACTTATACTTTCAACTCGTACGTTTCAGGAAGAAGAACATTGTGCAAAAATGCAGTTCTAGGGACATCAGGGAGTTTATCCCGAAACCATCCCCAATCGCCGCTGCATCTACCCCTGTTGTCGATGCACCTGTCGGCCCAGGAGGATCCTCTACCACTACTGCTGCTCCTGAAGTCTCCGACATGGATATAGATTTCGTTCCTAGTCAGGATCCTTGAATGTCGGTAGATGTTGGAGTGACTCCTCCAAGCTCTCAAGGGACTCGGGAGAGTGCTTCCACATTTGAATCAGCTGAATCTTTGGCTAAGTATGTTGAACCAAGTGGCAGGGAGTTTGTGGTGATGGCAGCAGGGAACCCAACAACCAGCACAATAGTAGGTTCCTAGCTAACCCCTTCATCGTTAGATTAAAGGGTAGAAAGGGCCTACTCAGTGCCATTGACTGGAACTCCATCCACCACAGCTCCTCCGACATTGAATGCCGAAGATCTGTTCCGACAGGCCAACCTCTTGGTTCATAATATAAAAATCTTCCAAGATAACATTGTCAGAGCTGCCAATAACTTCAAGATCATTGCCACGGTTATTCTTTGAAACTTTGTATTTCACTTAAGATATATTCCACTGTATCCCCCGATCGCTTAGGCGAAACACTACAAGTTTTAGCATGAGTGCTCTTAGAGTAGCCCAGTTATACTTCGAGATGTACCCCCCACGTTTCTAGTTTGAATCATATTATCTCGAAAAGACACTCTTATAGTAGTTGTATAGGTCAAATTTTCACAATGTAGCCCCGAGCATGTAGTGGGAAAACTTAAATTGTCTGACTATGTGCTCTAGAGAAACCAAACTGTGCATTTTTGTAGAATGAATGTGCTTAGAGAGTTTCTGCTTCTGATAAGTTCAATAAAATGAAAAAGGAGTTGTTGGAGGAGAAGGGTAAGGTTTCCTCCCTGAAGGAACAGATTGTCCGGAATAAAGGTCCATCATATTTCTGGCATTTCAGTATAGTATCCTCAAAGTTGTTTTTCCTTTTGAGTATGATCACTTATTTTGCTTTTTTCCGACTTGCAGATGTTGTGGCCAAAGCTAAAGGAATTCTGGAGCAATCCAAGCACATCCAAGATCTTGATGTTGAGAACAAGATTCTGAAGGAGGACCTAGCGAACATCGTCCAGACACACAAGGAAGCCTTCAAGGCCATGCAGGAATCCTCCGACACTTCCATTGAAAATATCAATAAGGAGATTGAAATGCTCAAGGAGAGGAATGATGCTTCCGTAGTGCAAAATTCTTGAAACCTCAAAGCTTTCAAAAAACTATAGAAGGAGCATGATATCTTTGCGGAGGATTGCTAGCAGAAAGAGATAAGCGTGATTGGTAATCACTTCTCTATGTTTCCATTCAGTAAGTCAGATAATTTTTGTATCTGTGAACCCATAGCTATCTTGATTTTCCTTTGACTGTAGACCCCTGGGTTTAACCAATATGGGAGGAAACATGTCGGATCTTAAGAGCCAAATGAGCCTTGCTAAAAACTTCATTAGAACCGTCATCATGTAGGTGAAGGTGATAGGCAAATGCTTGGATATCACCATCATGGAGGTGGACTCTGCTACCAAGTTCTCCGAGATCCTTCACCGAGCCCACAGGAAGATTGTTAGCTAGAAGGGGTCATATGTCTAGGCTGGAGCAAGAATGGCGCTAGCCTTGACCAAATCCCATTACGACAATGTTGACATAGGCTTTATTACCTCTGGTATGCCTGCCATTGACGAAGATGGAAAGGAGATTGATAGCTTCGCCATATGGAACTCCCTTGCCGGCTACGATAATCGGGTGGCCAAGTTGGTCAAGTCAGATGTGTTTGTTCCTTCCAAGACCCTTCCAGAAGATATCCTGATGCAATTACATTCTTCCTTGGGATCATTGGATTTCGAAGGCACTGCTCCTGCTGAAGATGTTGATGATGACTGCAAGTGCGCAGACCAATTGTAGCTAGTTTTGAAGTAAATATATCGAACCCACAAGGAGCTATTGGTAAAGGTATTTATGCCCCTCGTTACTCTCTACCAAAGTATACTTATAAGCTGTCTTTGATCTCAAGTAAAGGGTGTTTGAAAGGTTTATGGTTGATTGCAGAAAAGTAATTAAAACAAGTAAAAGAAAACAAGTAACAAATTTATGTGAAAGCGTGGTTGAACTCAATAGGGCTAAAACGTTCTTGGGGATGTAGGATACACCTCTAACATCGTATTATTGTTATGTGTAATCAAGATAACATACTCCTTGTGTCATGATATGTGTGGAGAGAGCCCCATAATAAGATGTTCACTACAAGGCTTGTAGGAAGCCACTTTGTTGAGCCAAGAGTGAGGCCACCTCTAAATAACCACTGTGATGTCTGAGAGCAGTCACCCATACAAACCATCACAATTAAGGGTTTCCCCGTGGATATCGTAATTAGCTTAGGGAGTCCCTCTTTAATCCTACTTTGACCGTGTAGGTTACGAGTCGGCGCCGATCTGTCATGGGGCATTCGAGGTACACTCCCAAGACACGTCCAAAGGATTTATCCCTCCCTTTAGTCCTGAAGGAAAATGAGATGCGGCCGACTACGCATACCATCTAAAGAGAGAGATCAAACACAAATCATAATTATATCATAGACAAGCAAGTCATATAGACACAAGAATAGATCATATTTATTACAAGTTCATAATGGTGCTAGGGTTTCTCCATCTCCCCAAGAACAAAGGAACTACTCACTCGTGGAAGCAATCAACAACATCATCATAATAAAATGAATGGATAAAAGTACGATGGTAGATCTAATGCAGACCAAAACTGGACCGGGAATTACAAAGAGATCTAATAGATGAAAGATGGGAGTAATGGTGCTAATGGAGATGCAGTAGTTGATGATGAAGGGGATGATGCATTGTCCTCCAATGATCCCTGAAGAAGATGGGATTTTTCCCATCCAAGTTCCTCCGTCAGATCCTCTCGGATGTGATTCTTCGTGATTTCTGGTGGCTGTGAATGTCGGATCTCTTTCTCTTCTTCTCTAGGGATAAGTATTTGACGAGGCGGTTGCGATGGCGCCTGGTATGGGCGGGCTCCGCCCGTACCAGTGGTCATTAACAATGCTGGTGCCTCCTCCTTGTTTAGTATTCTTCCAGGTGCGAAGTTAAATTCATAAAATGACTTTAATCACTTAGAAATATCATATATTTACACAATATGATAGCTCTAATTGATATGATCATATATGAATCCATGATTTCGGATCCTGTTGAAACAAGATCAAAATAGCATGCATAGACACAGTGAAATACAAAAATACCTACTCTATTTATGCAAAAATAAAAGGTAAATATGCTTTAATTTTGGTCTCATCAACTCCCCCAAGCTAGGCTCTTGCTCGTCCCTGAGCAAGATGGTGGCTTATGGACAAGATCATCATGTTCATGAGACACGAGTCATTACAATAAGGTAGGAATTCAAGAAGGAATACAACATTGGATGTAGAGATACGTCGGGGGTATTACCATACCCTTACACATTACATAACTTAGAGGCTTCCACACCTTTTTCAGTATTAATGAAATTATAATAAGCTACAAGTGATTCAACATATCATATAATCATGGAGTTTAAAGATATAGAGCACTAAGTTTAGTAATGAAGATTCATGATCATTTTCTCCTTTTCTTTTTTTCTATGTTTGATTCTTTTGATAGCTGCTTTCTTTTTTCTTTTGATATGTGTATGTCTATGTTTTTACTTGCTCCCTTTTCTCTTCTTCTTTTCAGCACAACTATTTGATCATGCTCACTACTTCAATGGCTTTCAAAAACTCTTAATTATAATATGCTACCAGAATACTTCTTCTCATAACTTAATCAATACCTTTGTTGGTGTGGAAGTCCCTAAAATTATGACAGTTGTACAAGTATCATAACACTCAACCTAGTTCAATCATCTAATATAATAATCATGAATCAAACACAACTTCAATTATCATAAAGTCTCATAACTCAGTGGATATAAATCTTCTCTTGAACAAAGGGAACTCGAAGTTGATGCAACTAATGCAAGTTCGGAATTTTAAACCTAACCATGTGTGCATAAAAGTAAACATGTAAAAACTATAAGATAGATTACAAGGTTCTCACAGATCCCCCAAGCTTGGAATCAAGTTGGGTAGATCAAATAATCCATTGCGATTATTTACTCCTTTCTGGGAGTAAAGAAGTCATCATCTTCCTCTTCTTCATCCGCCTTGAGGCTGCAAGCTTGAGCAATACACACAAATCGAGTAGACATCTCTATGATGCCAACATGTAATTCTTTGATTACCTTGTTTAAAGTTCTCCTATCATCGGTCATCTCCATAATGATCTTGGTCAGGAGTTTTACTCTACCATCGATGTCATCAACCTTCTTTTCGAGATCTTTGTCCATCATCCAGTAAGAGTCAACTCCTTCCCCAATGGTCTCAACACAAGCCTGCCAAATCATTTCAAGGTTCATGATCTTTTCTCGAATCTCATCTCGGTTTCCCCTTTTCTTGGAAGAGGTTTCCAGAGGTAATTTAAGAGAAGATCCCTAAAGGTTATACATGTAGGGGTTGAGTGGAGATTCTCCTTTGTTCCTTCCTTGTTCCACATGCCTAAGCATATCCAATTTATGCGGGAACATATCTTCCCAACTAGGGAGTAGAACCACTCATGCGGACTCGCGGTTGGAGGAGGATGAAGTATCTCCTTCGGATCCCTCCTTCTTGGCTTGTCCTTCAGCGAAGTGCTCCTTCTTGGCCCAGATCTCCTTAATATGAAAAGGCTGCATGGACCTTGAGTAATCAAGTGAGATATGAGGTTTCATTGTAAAGGACAAAAAAGAATCCAAGATCTAAAATAAGATGGAAGGGAACGAGAAGGAAGAGAAGTGCAAATTAAAAGACAAAAACAGCAGGTTAAGGGGGCCAAAGTCGGTCACGAGCTGTGGTACGGGCGGGATTCGCCCGTACCGTGCCCCCCGTACGGACTCCTTACCGTGCCCCCGTATGGTCCACCCGTACTAGGTCCAAAAACAATTCGGAATGACCAGAAAAACTAGATGAGTTCAAAGATAGAACCAACTAAAAAGTTTCCAAAGTAGCGGAACTAAGTAATTGAAACTTTGTTACCTAACTTTCGCTTGTTGTATTCTTTAGCTGGGACCAAAAACAATTCGGAATGACTAGAAAAACTAGATGAGTTCAAAGAAAAAGATAGAATCAACTAAAAAAATTCCAAAGTAGCGGAACTAAGTAATTGAAACTTCGTTACCTAACTTCGTTTACTTCACCAACTCTATAAAGTTTCAATCGCAACCCATTAACAGTCTAGGATGAAAAAGAGGGCATAGTATTTTTCAGTCTTACCACTCCTGACGGATATGCTTCTTCAACGTCATATGGTCCTTCCCACCTGGATTTCAATTTCCCTGCAAAAATCTTAAGCCTAGGGTTGTAAAGCAAAACTTTATCTCCGGTTTTAAATTTCTTGCCCTCTAACTTTTTGTCATTCCACTTTTTAACCTTTTCTTTAAATATTCTAGTGTTTTCATCAGCCTCATTATTGAGTTCATCTAAAGCATGAATGTCTAAGAGTCATTTTTCCCCTGCAGTTTTAAAGTCAAAATTCATGGTTTTGATAGCCCACCAAGCCTTATGCTCGAGTTCTAATGGAAGGTGGGAATTTTTACCGTAAACCATTTTGTATGGTGTCATTCCCATAGGGTTCTTGAATGCTATGCGATGCGCCCATAATGCATCATTAAGCTTCAAAGCTCAGTCTTTTCTTGACCTATTCACCATCTTCTGAAGTATGACCTTGATTTCTCTGTTAGATAATTCCACTTGGCCACTAGTTTGAGGGTGGTACAACGAGGCTACCCGGTGTTCTACTCCATATTTTTGAAGTATCTTGTCAAAAGTTCCCTTCATAAAATGAGTTCCACCATTAGAAATCAAAAATCGGGGTACTCCAAACCTGCGAAAGGTGATATCCTTCACCATCTTAAGGGAAGTGGTTGCATCTAGATGATCTATGGGTATAGCTTCAACCCATTTAGTAACATAATCAACAGCAACAAGAATATGAGTATAACCATTAGAGGGAACAGATTGTCCCATAAAGTCCATTCCCCAAACATCAAATGACTCTATTACTAAGTTACATTTCATACTCATTTCTTGTATTTTTCCTATATTACTCATACGTTGACAAGCATCGCAATTTTTAACATATTCGTGAGAGTCTTTAACTAGTGTAGGCCAGTAGAAACCTGACTGCAAGGCATTGGCTGCAGTGCGATTACCGGCATGATGCCTACTGTAGGGACTATCGTGACAAGCTTTAAGGATGTCGTTGGCCTTGTGCTCGGGTACGCATTTCGAGATTATCCCACCTATGCCATGCCTATATAGGTAAGGGTCATCCCAAAAGTAATGTTTTAAATCATTGAAGAATTTCTTTCTTTGATTGTAATCCAGTCCTTTCGGTAAAAACTTGCCTACTAAAAAATTAGCGTAATCTGCAAACCAATTCTATAACTGCAAGGTATTCGCTAGGCATAGATTCGTTAATAGGAATAGGATCCTCTATGATACCTTCCATCCTTGACAAATGGTCGGCCCCAGGGTTATCCTTTCCCTGCTATCTACTATCTGCAAATCATATTCTTGTAGTAACAAGACCCATTTAATTAGACAGGGTTTATCATCCTTCTTAGCTAGAAGATGTCTCAAATCTTGATGGTCAGTATGAACTATTACTTTTGAATTGATGATATAGTGTCTAAACTTATGGCAAGCAAAAATAACAGCAAGGAATTCTTTCTCATTTGTCGCATAGTTCCTTTGATCATCATTGAAGACCCGACTAGTGTATTGAATAACATTGAGATTAGCACCATCTCTTTGTCTTAAAACATCCCCAATAGCATAGTCACTAGCATCACACATAATTTCAAATGGTTCATCCCAATTGGGTGGTTGAATAACTGGTGCAGAAATTAGTGCATTTTTAACTATTCCAAGGAATCAAGGAAATCTCTATCAAAAGTAAAAGGAGCATCTTTATCTAAGAGACGAGTTAAAGGGGTGGCTAATTTAGCAAAATCTTTAATAAAGCGTCTATAGAAACCGGCATGTCCAAGGAAATTCTTTACCCCTTTTATATCTTGTGGAATTGGAAGTGTTTCTAAGGTGGCTAAATTTGAACTATCAATCTTAATATTCTTTTCAGAAACCTTATGCCCAAAAACTATACCTTCCCTTACCATGAAGTGACAGCGCTCCCAATTTAGAACCATCTTGGTTTGTTTACACCGCAGCAAAACTCTATTAAGATTATAGAGACATTGTTCAAAGGTGGTTCCATAGACAACAAAATTGTCCATAAGAATTTCCATGGAAATCTTTGCAAAACTGTCAAAAAAATTTAGAACACACTCTTGAAAAGTAGTAGCTGCGTTACACAATCCAAAAGGCATCAGTTGATAAGAATAGCTTCCATGGGGACATGTGAAAGTAGTTTTTTCTTGATCTTTGGGCTGGATAGCTATTTGAGAATATCCAGAATATCTGTAAAGAAAACAAAAGCAAGAATTATTGCACATCCTTTCCATAATATCATTAATGAGGGGAAGTTGCTTATGCATTGTTTATTTATTCAACTTCCCTAGGTATGCAATGAGTTGGGCTTACCCATTTACTGTCTGATATTGGGTAGATAATACCACTGTGCAACAAACGTATAACTTCCTTTGTTACTACCTCTTTCATTTTAGGATTCAACCTTTTCTGATTATCAACAAATGGTTTAGCATCTTCAACCATAGATATTTTTTGAGTTATTATGGTTGGATCTATAACTTTTATGTCATTAAGAGCGTACCCAAAAGTTTCTCGTTGTTTCACAACTACCTCTAACAATTTCCAGTTTTCCTCTGGAGAGAGCTTATCATCTAAAATCACCAGGTATTTACCTTCCTTATCTAAGAATTCATACCTGACACCTGGAGAGAGAGGTTTTAAAACAATAGGCAGTAGATCCTCGTCCCCTTTTCTTTCAAGTTCTTCATATTCAACCCTGAGACCTTGCTCGACCTCCGGTGCGGTGTTGCGGATCTCGTTCAAATCTTCTTTTGCAGAGTCATTGGCAAGCGAATCATTGCTTGTCAAACTTCTCTCCAACTCAGATTGCGGAGTGCAAAAATATATTGCTGCCAATTTTTCAATAGTCTTCTCTTCCTTAATCTCAACTTTCTTCTCATAAGGTAGTGTCGTGAATAGGCTGTGGTTTATTTCTATAGTTTCTTCACCAAGCTACAAAGATAAAGCCTGCTTTTTGTTTTCAATATCAATGTTCATAGAGTTGTATAAATGATTACCAAAAATCACTGGGCAACTAGGGTTCAAAGGTATTTTGATAATATGAAAATCAACTGGATACACAAAATCCCCAACTGAAATGCAAACATTGCAAAGTATCCCGCGAGTAGGATGCAAAGTTTGATTAGAAAACTTAAAAGTGGCTTCTGATGGATCGAGGTAAGATTCATCAAGGTGATCACGCAATTCTTCATAAATTGTATAAGGCATGATGTTTATGGAAGAACTTAAGTCACAGAAACCTACATAAGTAATACCTCCTAAACAAAAGGGAATTTTTTGCTGACTTCTATTCTTACCATCAATCTTGCCTCCTATCATTTCGGAGGACTCTTTACTTACCATTATCACTTCTTCCTTGAACAATTCGGGTTCCAAAAGTTCTTTTACGATCCCAATATTTTATTTAATGGCTCCCAAGTCCCTAGTTAACCTTCCTATTCTTTTATTCCCTTCACCCCTGCTATCCAGTACTTTAGTTAGAATAGTGTCTCCTCGGCTAACATTCTCTTTTGCATTTTTGAATATTTATCATTATGGCAAGTTTTAGAGGGTTGTTCTTCCACAGGTGGTCTATAGCGTTCCCAATCTTTTGGAAGCTGCAGGTAGTCAGCATAAGGTTTAATAATTTGAATAATCATGCGATGGTCAATATTAAAATTCCCAAGCAGTTTTTCTACCTTTCCTGAAGCTAGAAATCTTTTTAAACAACTGTACTCTATGGGATTATCCTTATTAAACTATGTCTCACAATAGACTTTCTCTATCCTATTCACCGTGTCTAGCAAGTTCCAAGCCCTTTCAACACTGAATTCAGTGAATGACCCATTGTTGAGAGAATCGAGCTCATTTCTATTATTATCATTCAAACATGTGTAGAAGGTGTGTATCAACAGCCAAGGTGGGAAATTATGATGGGGACAGCGATCAAGCAACACCCAAAATCTTGTATACCCTTCATGCAGGCTTTCTTTAGGTTTTACTTTAAAATTCATAATCATGCGCCTTGCACCAAGAGTTTTTGTCCTGGGACAGAAATCAACTAAGAATAGAGAGGCTAGCCTCTCCCAGGAGTTAGTAGTTTTTGCAAAACTTTGTATGTACCAAGAACGGGCCTCATCAATGAGAGTTTGAGCAAAGAGAGCAAACTTAACCTCATCCTTAGTTTGTAAATTGAGGTGGAAAGTCCCACAAATATCTTCAAAGAACCCTACATGCTCATACGGATCTTCTGTACCATCTCCTGCAAATTTCTTTGCATGGAAAAGATCCAAAAGCATGGGGTTAATATCATACCCTCTTAGGTTATTGGATTTTAAATAAGCGTCCATGGGTGGACCGAAATTCCTTATAGCCTCAAGTTGTATTATATGTTGGTACTTGCCCATAATGTATCACCTGAAACTAATAAACAACTTTAGTAAAAAATGAGTTAAATAAGTAACTAAGAACAAAGACCAAAATCGCTTAGCTCCCCAGCAACGGTGCTAGAAAATAGCCTGATGACTGCAAGTGCACAGACCAATTGTAGCTAGTTTATAAGTAAAGATATCAAACCCATAGGGAGCTATTGGTAAAGGTCTTTATGCCCCTCGTTACTCTCTACCAAAGTATACTTATAAGTTGTCTTTGGTCTCAAGTAAAGGGTGTTTGAAAGGTTTATGGTTGATTGCAGAAAAGTAATTAAAACAAGTAAAAGAAAACAAGTAACAAGTTTATGTGAAAGCGTGGTTGAACACAATAGGGCTAAAAAGTTCTCGGGGATGTAGGATACTCCTCTAGCATAGTATTATTGTTATGTGTAATCAATATAACATACTCCTTATGACATGATATGTGTGGAGAGATCCCCATAATAAGATGTTCACTACAAGGCTCATAGGAAGCCACTTTGTTGAGCCAAGAGTGAGGTCACCTCTAAATAACCACTGCAATGTCTGACAACAGTCACCCATACAAACCATCGCAATTAAGGTTTTCCCCGTGGATATCGTAATTAGCTTAGGGAGTCCCTCTTTAATCCTCCTTTGACTGTGTAGGTTACGAGCCAACGTTGAACTATCACGGGGCATTCCAGGTATGCTCCCAAGACACGTCCAAAGGATTTCTCCCTCCCTTTAGTCCCGAAGGCAAATGATATGCGGCCGACTATGCATACCATCTAAAGAGAGAGGTCAAACACAAATCATAATTATAACATAGGCAAGCAAGTCATATAGACACAAGAATAGATCATCTTTGTTACAAGTTCATAATGGTGCTAGGGTTTCTCCATCTCCCCAAGAACAAAGGAACTACTCACTCATGGAAGCAATCAACAACATCATCATAATCAAATGAATGGATAAAATTACAATGGTAGATCTAATGCAAAACAAAATTGGATCGGGAATTCCAAAGAGATCTAATAGATGGAAGATGGGAGTAATGGTGGTAATGGAGATGCAACAGTTGATGATGAGGGGGCTGATGCGTTGTCTTCCAATGATCCGTGAAGCAGTTGGGATTTTGCCCCAGCTAAGTTCCTCCTTCAGATCCCTCTCGGATGTGGTTTTTCGTGGTTTCTGGTGGCTGTGAAAGTCGGATCTATTTCTCGTCTTTGCTAGGGAGAAGTATTTGACGAGGCGGTCACGATGGCGCCTAGTACGGGCGGACGGTATGGGCGGGCTCTGCATGTACCAGTGGTCGTTAACGATACTGGTGCCTCCTCCTTGTTTAGTATTCTTCCAGGTGCGAAGGTAAATTGATAAAATGACTTTTATCACTTATAAATATCATATAATTACATAATATGATAGCTCTAATTGATATGTTCATATATGACTCCATGATTTGGGATCCTATTGAAACAAGAACAAAATAGCGCGTGTAAACGTAGTGAAATACAAAAATCCCTACTCTATTTATGCAAAAACAAAAGGTAAATATGCTTCAATTTTGGACTCATCTGTTGTTGAAAGGCCGAACTTTGGTCGACTAGAGAGGGTGAATAGGAGACTACAAATTTTTATACTTTTCTTGCAATTTTAGGCTTTGCCCAAATTAAACTTCACTAGAGATGCAACTAGATGAACAACCTATATGGCATACGATACAACAAGTAAACAAGATGGTAATTGCAAGAAGTAAAGGAGAGGAACAGATAAACCGGCAAGGGTACACTGAGATGTAATTCTCGTAGTTCACTTCCAAAGAAGCTACGTCTATGTTGGAGAGGTGTTGGGGCCACACAAGGTCACCCGAGCGCCACAAAGGCCTCACCTTCATCTCCGTTGAGCACCACCACAAAGGCGGCCTCACAATCCACTAACCGGTGACCTTGAAGGCGCCAACCGAAACCTTTACAACAAGGTTGAGGGGAGACTCCACAACTCAATTGGAGGCCCTCAACGACACCACGAAGCTTCACAACAATTTTCATAGCTCCGGGGATGCCCTACACCGTCTAGGGTTCCAAGAACCTAAGAGTAACAAGATCTACTAAGGATGGGTGGGGGAAATCATGATTCCTTTGGTGGAAGTGTAGATCTAGGTCACCTCCCCCAATCCTCAAAATATCAAGACGTTTGAGTGGGTAGGGAGAAAGATCTAGGTAGATGAAGCTCTTGTATTAATGGAGGAGAGAGAAAACGAAGAGATAAAATGGAGGAGGGAGAAGAGAGCCTTAAATAGGCCCCTTCAAATGAGCCATTTTCTGCCCACCCGCGACACCACCGGTACTACCGGTGGCGGGCCGGTAGTTCTGGTGAGCAGCTCCTAATGGTCCGGAGCCGCTCCACAAAACGGTCGGAAAGACAGCTCAGCGGGCCCTACTTCCTAACTAGTACTACCGCTGCAAGTTCCGGTCTAGATTCCAGTAAATATAGCACTTCGATATAGAAGTATATCTAAACCGAAATCTTCTTTAGCGTAACCTGGTGCAGAACAAGTGCCAGAAATACTGGGTCGCGAGGATCTGATCGGTACTATCGGGCCATAGCAGTACTACCGCTCAAAGAGGTTCGGTCTAGACAATGATGGCTTGAAGTTCCAGTCCAAACGGACCAAAACTTTTGGCTGGTACTACCGGTGCTAGTTCCGACGCTAATTCCGACAAATATGATGTTTGGATACAGAAGTATCCAGAGGTTTAGCGGAATTAGTGCCAGAAAAACGATCGGAAGTACCGCTCGATCATCTCCCCAAACCCTTTTGGCATTACTACCGGCGCCTGGCCGGTACTACCGGTCAGGACAGAAAACACTCAACCTCCTCTAAATATCTCTCTCTCGTTGTAAACATGGGAAGGTTGTGGATGTGCTAATATGGTCTATGCATGAAAGCGTGATTTCCCACAACCTTCCTAGGTGTACCCCCTCTTGATAGTACGGTCTCCTAAAACAAAGGGAAGAGAAAGTGCAAGTAATAGCCACTTTCTTCAAGCTCGTCAAGAGAAGAGTCCACCAACTAAACCATCCATAGATAAAACCTGTAACTTAGGCACACGGTTAAAACACAATTGAAGTTGTCATCAACACCAAAATACATGAAGAAATCAATATCCTTTCAATCTCCCCCTTTTTGGTGTTTGATGACAACCCCACAAGATTTGCATAAAAGATAACAACAAGGTAAAGCCTTATGAAAGAAAGAAACAGGTAGCTCCCCCTATATGTGTGCAAGATATATGAACAATTGTTCTGGAATGCAATAAGCACACATGCGAGAGAGCTCCCCCTTTCTAAACAAACCAACAAGGGTGCAAGGAAAGGAATACGAGAGAGCGAGAGACTCATACCTTGCACATATACCAATATGGTCAGACAATATTAGATAAATGAAGATACCTCCACAAAATAACTTAGCCCATAATAACCAACTACTATAACATCACATAGATACCACAACACATAGTCTCACCGACATAGTAGCATAGACAAATAGATAACGGAGTTCCACAAGCATACATAACGAAGGAAAAGCATGCACGAGCATAAAAATATCAAAGAAAGAGCGAGCTCATGACACAACCCATGCAAATCCCGTAGGCCTAAAGGAACACTTTCTCCCCCTTTGGCATCAAGACGCCAAAAAGGGACAAAGTAGACAAACTAAGCGCCCTACGCACCAACATACGGAGGAGGAGGCTCGGGGTACCATGAGGCATTGTTCCAAGTGGGTGGATAAGGACCAGTGACCTTAGGCTCATCATCACTGTTAGTCCACCTGCAATGAGAATTGACCTACTAATCCTTGGGCGCGGTCATGGAACTTGACTCAGGAGATACCTCAGTATCAAGCTTCCTCATGATTGCCTTCTCCCTCTTGACACTTTGCCTCTGAGCAACATATGATTGATACTCACATTCCTAAATACAGAAGAAGGTCTTCTTTACTTTCTTCAGCAGCTTCTTAGCCCAAGATAGTTGTCTCTCAAGTCGGGGTGGAGGAGAAGCCTTAGCACGGTCCCCATCACTAGCATGGCCTGCTACCTCAGTAGCGTCTCTCGCAGCCCTCAATGCAGTAGCTTCCCTCTCAGCTTGGGAACGGGGTTTCTCGTGTTTCATCACACGGAGGGTCTTCAACTCATGAACAGTGTAGCCATCCTGAGGAAAGGGAGAGCCTATGGCATCTAGCCACTTAGCATTGATGAGGGTCTGGATGTAAGGAGCATAAGGACACGACCTCTTCTCAATCAAGGCAGACCATATCTCTTCAAACAGATAGTCCATAACATCAATACGTTCCTGAGAATTTCTGTGGCGATAAGTCTGATACATGAGATCAATCTAGAAGGCATGAAGTTGATCAAAGTTACCTGCCTTGGGAGCAATGGTGTTTTGGTAGACTTTGCGCATGATATAATAAGATAGAAGGAGATGAGTAACACTACCATTGACACCCCAACCCTCAATATACAATGGCTCCAAAAATTCAGGAGCAAAGGCCTTGGACCTTTAAACGTGCCACCCATTAGCCCATGGGCCTTGCAAAATGGGATATCCACGGAGATCAGCAAACTCAGACCACTTGGCAGTCAACAACCTATTGAGAGTCATCCACTTCATAGTCCTATCATGGGAATTAGTGTCAATGTAAAGAGTGGAGTAGAACTAAGCAATGTCTCTCTCATCAAAATCTTGACGATGCTCCATAAGCTTAATGAGCCCAAACGTCATGCACATGTCAAGAGCCTCACCAAAGTACTCAGGCCTGCTCTCCAAGTGATCCACATTGATGTGTTTCTGAGGGGCAATAACATGTTTCTTCTTCATAGCATACACTTCAAGATAGATCTCTTCTTGATGCTTGGTGTGGAAGAAGGGGTCTTGAACCAGACGGTCACAGGGAGCAGCATAAGGATCCAACTTGCAAAATTACTCATAGGCGGTCTGAGGCTAGGACGAGATCTTCTTCTTGGTGGTGTTAGGCCCTATGGTGATTCTCTTCAAGCTGGCCAGAACAGGGTGCTTTCCTTCAGCCGTAGCAGCGCGGTGCTTAGCAACAGCTTTTTGACGAGCAGTCTGACTAGGAGGGTGCACAACTTCGTGATCATCTTCATAAATTTCTAGAGGACCACGAGACCGCTTGGAGCCACCACAGGAACCACCTAGCCCTGAGAAGAAGGCATAGAGTAGAGAGGGAATGGAGGATAAGTGCACAAGGTCAAAAGAAAAACAAACAAGAAGAGATTGATAGAATACAGTAATGGATTCCATACTTGGGTGTAGCGGTAGTTCTGCCGAGCCGCCGGAACTACCGGTGGTGTGGAGCCCACCGGAAGTACCAGTCGTCCCCCACCGGTAGTACCGGTGAGAGCACGAACAAAGTAGTTCATCGGATCTAGGGCACCAAAACATCAAATCCAACCAATGTATTGGGTCAATCTATCCTCCCAACAAAACTTAGCCTACCATGATCTCCCGAAACAGTTCTAGCCAAAGAAGCGCCCTAAACATGGCATGCCCTACTCAAGCACAAGAATGGACAGGTCTCCATGAACGGAGGGAGAGAGGAGCAAATACCAGGGTCCATGGCGGGAGATTGAGGTGGGGAAGATTCCCACGGAGCAGATCTAAAGAGGGGTGGACGAAATCGGTGGTGCCGGCGGTGCCACCGTGGCGTGGAGAACTTCCTTGAGCGTGTGTTCTTGTAAGAAGAGGGCCCGAGGGAAATGGGTAAGAAAACCCCGTGGCCTCCCTGGCCCGCAGCTTATAGGATAAGCACTTGACCGGTAGTACCGGCCAAGGGCCGGAACTACCGGTGACACGGATAGTGTGTACCAAGGCGGTAGTACCGGTCCGGAAGGAACTTCCAAGGAAGTTGAGCCCGGAGCGGTAGTACCGGCACTGGCCGGAACTACCGGTGATTTCAAGGAAATTTTTCCCAGATGTGAAATGGTGAGTAAATGACCTTGTGCAAGAAAGAGAGGGGTTCTTGGGGAGGAACAAAGGCTTGGGATAGAAAGCAAAACAGGGTAGAACAAAAAACAAGCAAAACACCAAAAACAAGGGGAAACAACACGAAGGAACACAATGAAAAACATACAATGTCGGTGGGCCACCATATATGAGTATATTTGGCTTGACACTGCGAAGATATATCTTGGGTTCATTACCAAAACTCATCATTTAAGCTCATTTAGTCTCCTTGAGAGACCATAGAAAATGAATACATTAATGTGTGCATAATAGGGAGATTATTGGTTCATATGAGGAACTACACTCCCCCTACATCCATGCGTACATCCAAACAAGGTATTCTTTGAGACCCGGGTAGGTGTGCAAGATACTGAAACCACATTGCTCGAATCTATGATATTTAAATCATGCCTCAACTCCCGGAACCTTGCTTCATCAAGAGGCTTCGTGAATAGATCCACTAGATTGTCCTTGGTAGGAACATACTCCAAAGAAATGTCTCCTCTTGCAACATGATCCCGGATGAAATGATGATGAATCTCAATGTGCTTGGTCTTGTTGTGTTGCACCGGGTTGTGAGTAATAGAAATGGCGCTCTCATTGTCACAAAGAAGGGGCACCTTGTTGAAAGAAAGTCCAAGATCCTTCAAGATTTGCTTCATCCATTGCAATTGAGCACAACAACTTGCGGCGGATATGTACTCGGCTTCTGCGGTGGACATAGACACATAGTTTTGCTTCTTCGAGGACCAACACACCAAGGATCTTCCAAGAAATTGACAAGCACCGGAGGTTGACTTCCTTTCCACTTTGTCACCTGCCCAATCCAAATCCGTCTATCCAATGAGGTCAAAGCTTGCTCCCTTGGGGTACCACAACCAAAAGTTAGGGGTATGAACCAAATATCACCACCACCATGTGGATTTCCTTTGGTGTGGCTTGGAATCTTGCACACATACCCACACTCAACATAATATCCGGTCAATATGCACGAATATAAAGCAAAGAACCAATCATCAAGCGATAAAGTTTTTGATCCGCATCCTTACCCTTGTGATCAAGATCAAGATTAACCTTTGTGGGCATGGGAGTTTTGACTCCATTTACTTGATCAAGGTTGAACTTCTTGAGCATGTCTTGAATATATTTGGCTTGGTTGATGAAGGTTCCCTTCCTCAATTGCTTGACCTCAAAACCAAGAAAGAATTCCAACTCCCCCATCATAGACATATCAAAGCGGCCGGTCATGAGATTAGCAAAAATCCTCATTAAAAGCGCTATTAGTAGACCCAAAAATAATGTCATCAACATAGATTTGGCAAATGAACAAGTTTCCTCCAACTTTCTTAGTAAAAAGAGCGGGATCAATGAGGCCTACTTCAAAACCACGGTCTAACAAAAGCTCTCTAAGGCACTCATACCATGCATGTGGGGCTTATTTGAGACCATATAGTGCCTTATCGAGTTTGTAGACATGGTCCGGTAAGAGGGGATCCTCAAAGCCCGGAGGTTTCTTGACATAGACCAATTCCTTGAAGGGACCATTAAGAAAAGCACTCTAGACATCCATTTGTTGCAATTTAAAGTTATGATGGGTAGCATAAGCAAGAAGCATGCGAATGGATTCTAGACGAGCAACGGGAGCATAAGTTTCACCATAGTCATTCCCTCAACTTGAGAGTATCCTTGGGCAACTAACCTTGCCTTGTTGCAGATGACTATACCATTGGCATCCCTCTTGTTCTTGAAAATCCACTTGGTACCAATCACATCTTGACAATCACTTGGCCTCTTCACTAGTGTCCACACTTTGTTCCTCTTGAAATTGTGAAGTTCTTCATTCATAGCATCAAGCCAATCATCATCTTCAAGTGCTTCGAAGACCTTTTGGGGCTCAACATGAGAAATAAAAGTATGATGAGAACTAAAAGAGGTTAGTTGTCTCCTAGTAGTAGAGCCCCCATTGAAATCTCCATAAACATTATCAAGGATATGGCCATCTTTGATGATCTTGGTGAGACGGTATGCTTGACGGCGGTCTTGGGTATCAAGACAAGATTCTTGAGCAACCACTTGATCATCACCATGATTTGAGTCCCCTCCTTTGACTATATGCATGAACTTGATTACTATCTTCATGAACATCAACCGTAGGAGAGTCATCATCATTGGGTGGAGAGATAATAGCTTGGCCTTGGTCATTGATAGATTGACCTTGATCTTCTCTAGTTTGGCCTTGACCTTCTTCAACTAAACCTTGATCAACATTGTCTTGAGGACTTTCACTATCTTGGTGAGGTAGAGCTTGATCAACTTGAGGTAGACTTGATCTTGGAGAGTCATGAACACGATGATCTTGTGAAGAGCTTGGGGAACCTTTAGAAGCAAAAAAGTTGTCCTTGAGAGGCATGATGGTCTTGTGAGAGTGAGGGCTCCACTTGAGTAGAGCTTGGTCCTTTTCCTTTGGCCACAAGGGGATCCTCAATGGGGTGGAAGAATCCCATACCCATTCTTCTTATGTCTTGGGGAGGAATTTCATCACTTGGATCACGAACACCATCTTGCCTCACAAGAGACTCATGATCTTCATCAAACTTGACATTGCTAGATTCTTCAACTCTTCCCATGGCTTTATTGTAGACTCTATAGGCATCAGATTTACTTGAGTAACAAACAAAGATTCCTTCTTGTGCCCTAGCCTCGAATTTTGACAAGCTGACACCTTTCTTGAGAATGAAACATCTACTACCAAACACCTAGAAGTACTTGACATTTGGCTTGCATCCGATGAGAAGTTCATATGGAGTCATGTTCTTCTTCTTGCATAGGTAGAGGCGATTGGTTGCATGGCAAGCGGTGGAAATGGCTTCGGTCCAAAAGTTTTAGGGAGACTTGAATTCAGCCAACATTGTCCGGGTCACATCCATCAAAGTACAATTCTTTCTTTCGGCAATGCCATTTTGCTGAGGGGTGTATGGAGTTGAATATTTATGCTTGATCCCCTCATTGCTAAGAAACTCATCCAAAGTGTAGTTCTTGAACTCGGTCCCATTGTCACATTGAATGGTAATAATTGTACCATTGTGTTTCCGTTGAACTTGATTATCAAAGTTGATGACGGTTTGTTGAGTCCCGCTCTTGAACTTGAAGAAGTAGACCCATTTGTATCTTCAGAAGTCATCAACAATAACCAAACAAAACTTCTTCCCTCCAAGACTATCATGAGAAGGAGGCCCAAAAAGATCCATGTGAAGAAGTTCCAAGCACCGCTCGGTGGTTATTTGATTGAGGATCTTATGAGGCTTCTCATGCATCTGTCCTTCAATACAAGCCATGCACACATGATCTTTGGCAAAGGAAATGTCTTTTAGTACGAGGATGTGGCCCCCGTGTAGAGACTTTGCAAAGACTTCATGTTTACATGGGCTAAGCGGCGATGCCACAACCAGCCCACATCGTCCTTCACATAGAGACATATAGCATGTGTAGAGGGCTTGCCGGAGAAATCCACCACATACAAGTCATTCTCTACGTATCCAACGAAAGCCACCATGAGAGTCTTGCTCCACATGAGAACCACAGAATGCTCATTAAAGAAAGACGAAAGACCCATAATGGCTAAAGCATGAACAGAAAGGAGATTATAACCAAGGGTTTTGACAAGCATGACATTAACCAAGGATACATTCTGGGTTACTACGACCTTACCAAAACCCAATGCCTTAGAAATTGTTTTATCGCCATAGGAGACCATAGTATTGGCAAAATTAGGCCAAATCTCTTACATGATAGACTTGCTTCCGGTCATATGGCTTGTAGCTCCACTATCAAGCACCCATTTTGCTCCACTGGAGGCAAAGTCCTACAAGAAAATCAAGCTTTGGTTTTAGGTACCCATTTTGCAATGGGTCCCCTTTTGTTAGTCACAAGGGTCTTTGGTACCCAAATAGTCCAATGATAATCATGAGTGTAAGAAGTGCCAATGTATTTCGCATAAACATGACCAACAAAAGATTTGCAAAAAATGTAAGAAGGATTGTTCTTCCCAGCAAAGTTATCACTTTGCACAAAGGTAGAAGCATAAGATGGTCCTTGAGCAAAGCTCTTGCTTTTCTTATTTTTCTTCTTCTTCTTCTTCTTGGGCCTAGGAATGTGCCCAATACCCTTCTTGTTAACTTGCCCTTTTGCAAGTTGTTCTTTGAACTCCTTGTTTTTCTCAATGATGACCCACAAGTATAGGGGGTGTATCGTAGTATTTTTGAGGGAAGTGAAACCCAATTTATTGATTCGAAAAAAGGGGAGCCAAAGAATATTTATAAACCTTAACAACTGAGTTGTCAATTCAGCTGCACCTGGAAACAATCTTACTCACAGCAGTTTATCAGTAGCAACAGTTTTGTAGTAGGAATAGTAAAGTAATAGCAATAGTAAAGCAAAGATAGTAGTAACAAAAGCAGTAAACAGTGGGATTCGAGTGCGGTAGGCATAGGGATGGATGGACGGGCGTTGCATGGACAAGACAATTCACATGGCAATCAGAACATAGGGCAATTGGAGATAAATAAGATAAAGCACCCAAGTACTAGACAATCCTAGGCATGTGTTCCATATATAGTCATACGTGCTCGCAATGAGAACTTGCACAATATCTTTTGTCCTGCCAGCCCGTTTGCAGCGGGGCCTCTAGGGAACTACTAGCAATTAAGGTACTCCTTTTAATAGAGCACCGGAGCAAAGCATTAACACTCTGTGAACACACGTGATCCTCACATCAAAGCCTTTCCCTTCCGGTTATCCCGATTTCTGTCACTTCGGGGCCATAGGTTCCGGACAACGTGTGTATAGAACTTGTAGATAAGACCAAAAACAATAGTATCATAATGAATCAATAATAAGTTCAGATCTGAAATCATGGCATTCGGGCCCTAGTGACAAGCATTAAGCACAACAAGTCGCAACAAAGTCATAAAGCACTAATAAAAGATACTAGGCACCATGCCCTAACAATATGATGCCATTACATGAATGATCTCATCCAATCCCTACCATCCCCATAGCCTACAGCGGGGGATTACTCACTCATAGATGGGGGAAACATGGATGGTCGATGGATAAGCGATGGTGATGATGATGGCGATGGTGATGATCTCCTCCAATTCCTCGTCCCGACAGGGTGCCAGAACGGAGTTTCTGGTGCTGTTTCGTGGAATCTGGTGGTGGCGGTGGAGCGGAACTCCTTCTGGAAAAACGTCGAACCCCCCGAAGTTTTTAGGTCAGAAGGGTCCTTATAGGCGAAGAGAGAGGCTGAGGGGGTGCCTGGGGAGGCCACACCACCCCTGGCGCGGCTTGGCCTGGCCCGCGCCACCAGGTGGTGTGGCCACCCCCTAGCTCTTCTCCGTCTCGTATTCTGGCTCCTGGAGTCTTCGAGTGAAATAGGATTTTTGGCATATTTTCCGGGATTTTTCCTGATAGTTGGTTTTCTGCACAAAAAGTAGACACCAAGGCAATTCTGCTGAAAACAGCGTCAGTCCGCATTAGTTGCATCCAAATCACACAAGTTTAGAGGAGAAACAATAGCAAAAGTGTTCGGGAAAGTAGATACGTTTTGGACATAACAACTCCCCCCAAGCTTAGCTTATTGCTTGTCCTCAAGCAATTCAGTTGAAAACTAAGTGCGATAAAAGTACTTTCACGAACACATTTGCTTCATATGATATAAATATTCTCAGCAATGTGATCAACTACTTGGACAATTCATAATAAAGAGTATGCAACCAAGTCTACTTAATAGTCTTTGCAAGCTATGAAGAGATTCCAACTCAAGAATAATAAGTAGCATGAAGCACGAACATAAGCAACATTACAATCCTCATAGAAAGATATGATAGAGTGGTATCTCGCCTGCCTTTGATTATGAATTTCAAGGCACCTCTGAAGTTCTAGTGATGACTAGAAGTAAATATATCAAGAATATAAGCATCAAAGTCGTAACACAAATAATCAAGTAATGGAACAAACATAAAGAATGACAACTATGCTCTCAAGAAGGTGCTCAAAGAATATGTGGAGACTCAACAAGTAGAAGAAAAGGTTTTGAATAATTTGAAAGGCTTCCAAATGCTGAAAGTATGGTATTCGTTAGCTTTGAGCTCTCATTTCCCCTATCATAAGCATCTTTAATGTGGTTAAGGTGAAAGTGACACAACTAAGAGGATATGCTTGACAAGTTATAAATCGAAGTCTCATGCCCCTTACTTACGAAGACCGATCCTCATGCTACTCAACTTCAGTCACAGGTAAGCTCTTGTCATTGTAAGTATATACGTATCATAGAGAACCGCCAACGGGGTACCCCTTGCACATGACACGGGAGCTATCCCATAATCAAAATACAAGGCAAGCAGACAATGAGCATCTCGGTGATCTTTTTATTTACTATGTGCATAGATTTTTATTGAGGATGCTTCATAGAATGCTATTATGGTTATGCTGCAAGTTTCCACCATGATTAGGCATGGTTGAGGCTAGCAGCCCAGGCGTTTCTCTAACATACATACAAACTCCATGATCTTACAAGTTCCACTTTTATTTCACCCCACCAGGATCCATAAGCAAAAGAACATGATATCAACTAGGTACAAAGTACCTATGAAGCCTTGCAATCGGTCCCCATGATACATGGTTCTGCTAACTTCAACTCATAAAGCGCAAGCATATGCACAACAAAGAAGGACGCAATGGTTCAGGTTTATTAAGTGCAAGAAAATAAAGTGTGCCATCAAGTTCGTGAGAGCTTTACTAACTAACTTTCTCATAACAAGCAAACATTTTATTCGGAAGAAAACAAAGCATATTGAATATGCTCGGAAGTAGCAAATGATGCTAATGGGTAGGTATGGTGGACACTTTGGAAATATTTGGTTTAGGGAGTTGGAAACATGAGTAAAACATACTCAGTGAAAGTGAAGGCTAGCAATAGTAAGGTAGCGACAAACGAGAGAGCAATAGTTGTCATTATCATTCTTGCAACAAAACAGGACTACTCATGGCATGAAAGTGATTTAAGATCCTCAAGGAAAAATAATTCATCGAGGCTTAACTGATTATTACAGTCATTTGCATGCGTGAGCATGTGCCAAGTCAATCAAATGAAACATTCAGAGGAGGATACCATGGTGTCATACCAATTTATGAATAGAGCAATGCAAGCAAACATTCATAAGACATGCTACCAACTATTAGCGAGCTGGAGCTAATCATAAGAAAGCAAGAACTACTAAGCATCTAAAGAAAACATACACTCTACATGAACGGACTAAGCATGCCCACAGTGATGAGTATATGTACAAAAATGAAAACAAATAGAGTTCGTTACCAGCCTCTTACCACGCCTCAAGTTGTCATTGATCCTCATTATTGCTCTTCACTTGTGTGGCTTGAATAATATGAAACCAATATCCACTGAGGACTACCGAACCCTGAAACAAACTCGCAAAAACCAAAGAAGAACGACAAATATTTTTGGTGTTTTCGATTTTTAAACAAGATCCAAAAGAGAAAAACAAGCAAAGCAAAATCTTTTTGGGTTTTTTGAATAGTTCAAACAAAGCAAAAAGGGAAAAGCAAACCAAGGCAAAAAGAAGAAGCAAACCAAAGAGAAACAACAGAAATATTTTTGGTCTTTTTTGTGTTTTTAGAAAGCAAAAACAAAGAAGAACAAAAACTAAAAAGATAACGAAAACATGAATATACAAAGTACCGACGCAACATGATAAGGAGATGAGTGCGGTGTCGGCGTACCTCCCCCCAAGCTTAGGCTTTTGGCCTAAGTGTGTATCAATCCCAAGCTGGCCAGGATGAAGTGTCACCGTGGTACGACGAAGAGGTCCCCTCGTCCTGGTGCGAGCTCGAGTATGTCCCTCTGTAATGTGCGGAGTAATCATAGGAGGGCACATCCTCCTAGTGCTGCTCGTGGAAACCCAGCAAGCAAAGCTGCTCGTCCACCTCCTCCTTGGAGCGCGACCAAGGTCTCCTGTGAACACTAAACAAAGCAGGCTGTGGCAAAAGGATCTCCCTTTCATCCCCGTCAATGAAAAGCATCCTATATACTAGATTATTCAAATCAGAGGTAGCAGTGACAAAGTGATGAGTTTTCATGCCAACAAGGTCAAGCCTCTGTGGTGCCCAGCATAGCATCATCGGGATCCACTGAAAGACCTAATGCAATGACTATGCGCGATGCAATGATGCCCCCATAGATAGGCCCCCTAGCATCTAGGCGGCGAGCAATAAGCGAGCCAAGATTGTACCGAGTATCATTGTTAAGTGCAGCAGCAAGGAAAGCTAAATGATAGTTGGAGATGTTACTAGTGTTCTCCCTACCCAATACACTAGTGGCAAGATAATATGAAAAGTATCTAAGAGCAAGGAGTTAGATATTTCTTATCTTTCCACGTTGCGCTACACGGTCATCATCATTGGTCACCCCTCAGTAAAGCTCCAACAAATCAGCGGGTCGCCCTTGAATTTTCTTCACGGTCCCTGTCATACGCACACCTACAATACTGCAAAATCTCTCCAAAGGCATGGTGAAGGGCATATCATAGATTTTAAAAGAGACAGTAGACTAATAGGGTGTGTTAGTAAACGTAAAGCTCTCAACAAAAGTTTTGGTGAGCATAGCGTATTGTGCGCTCTCATCTTGCATATATGAGGTCAAACCAACCCTCTCAATCAGTAGCAAGAAATCATCAAGAATACCTGCAGCTTGCAAGAAAGTAAAACAAGGAAAAGAGGATGGGTGAGCATCCCGATCATCCCTTTCACTGCCAATATGGGTTGCAATGAGGTCTTCATTGTATGATGGCCTAGCTTGAGAGGTTGTTCTTGAGGGCCTCGACCTCCTAGGTGCATCACTCTCAAATATCTCTCCAAAAGTATGGTTGTTCATGCTTGGTATTCTAAAATTTAAACACCTATTAAACAAGTGATTGCAAAGTAAATATAATGAAGGATTCTACTCATAGGGACTTGCAAGAGGCCTAAACATGCATCAAAACTATATCTCTAAGCATCAAACAAGCTTACAATCTCTCATAACTAGTCACCTACAGCAGCAAAATACTCAATATATAATCCACTAAACACAAATCTACTTGGACAAGGGGAGGAGTCACATATCAGGGAACAAATGCTCCAAATTTAAGCAAGAAAGATGGGCTGAGCAAGGAGATCGAAAAAATCGAGAGCAAGCATAGAAAGAACGCGATTTTGAGCTATGAACTGGAGCTTACTCAGGAGAGAGAAGAAAGTGGCAGGTGAGAGAGTTAGTGGGGGGCCAGGGGTGGCCCACACTAGGGCATGGCGCCACCTAAGGCTGGCCGCGCCACCATGTGGTGTGCCTGCCTGGTGGGCCCCCAGGTACCTACCAGGTACTCCTCTACCCCTTTTTCACGTCAAAATTTAATATGAATTTTATGGAATTTTTCGAGACACTTTATTTTTGGGAAATTTTCAAAAATAGAAGAACGATTTTTCTGACATACAGATTTTTTTCTTTTTTGGAAACATGATGCAAGGACAAAACAAGGCTAGAACTACAGAAGTTCTAACATGCAAACAACTAACAACACAAAGGAAACTAAACGAAAGCAAAAACTAAAATGCAAAGGATAGAAATAAACGGAGATAATCATAATGAAAACATTGTTTTGTTCAATGGAATCCTTTTGTTAGCAAGGTTGATCAAGTCTTGCTACCAAAACAATTGCATATGAGACAAAACTTTGTAATCCACTAATGATTATGTTACCTCAACCTTGATAGCAATGGTCCCAATCCTAATAGTTTCAAATTTTTCTCTGGGTATGGGACAATATATTTCTCAAACTTGAATGCCTTCAATATGTTCAATTGAATTTAAACCATAAGTCCTTTCAATCTTCTTGGGGAAATAGACAGTATGTTCCTTGTCATTAACATTGAAGGTCACCTTTCCTTGATTACAATTAATAACAGCTCCTGCAGTATTAAGAAAAGGTCTTCCAAGAATAATATACATATTATCATCTTCAGGCATTTCAAGCACAACAAAATCAGTTAATATCAAGCAATTGTGAGCCACCTGAACAGGTACATCCTCACATATACCCACAGGAATGGTGGTAGATTTATCAGCCATTTGCAAAGATATATCAGTTGGTATTAATTTTTCAAGTTGAAGCCTCTTATAGAGAGAGAAAGGCATAACACTAACTCCAACTCCCAAATCACACAAAGCAGTTCTAACATAACTGTTCTTAATAGAGCAAGGGATAGTTGGAATCCCTGAGTCTCCATGTTTCTTAGGAACCTTACCATTGAAGGAATAATTAGCAAGCAAAGTAGAAATTTCTTCATTAGGGATTTTCCTTTTATTCGAGATAATGTCCTTCATAGCCTAACAATCTGATGCCATTACATGAACGATCTCATCCAATCCCTACCATCTCCATAGCCTACAGCGGGGGATTACTCACTCATAGATGGGGGAAACATGGATAGTCGGTGGAGAAGCGATGGTGATGATGATGGCGATGATCTCCTCCAATTCCCCGTCCCGGCAGGGTGCCAGAACGGAGTTTCTGGTGCTGTTTCATGGAATCTGGTGGTGGCGGTGGAGCAGAACTCCTTCTGGAAAAACGTCGAACCCCCCGAAGTTTTTAGGTCAGAAGGCTCCTTATAGGCTAAGAGAGAGGCCGAGGGGTGCCTAGGGGGCCCACACCACCCCCTGGCGCGGCCTGGCCTGGCCCGTGCCACCAGGTGGTGTGGCCACCCCTGGCTCTTCTCCGTCTCGTATTCTGGCTCCTGGAGTCTTCGGGTGAAATAGGATTTTTGGCATATTTTCCGGGATTTTTCCTGATAGTTGGTTTTCTGCACAAAAAGTAGACACCAAGGCAATTCTACTGAAAACATCGTCAGCCCGCATTAGTTGCATCCAAATCACACAAGTTTAGAGGAGAAACAATAGCAAAAGTGTTCGGGGAAGTAGATACGTTTTGGACGTATCACTCAACAAGATTCACATGCTTGCAACAAGGTTAGAAGAACAAGGAAAATGTATAATAGGCATAGAGGAAGACTTTGATTGTTCATTGTTCAGTTGAGTTTGAAGTCGCTCATGAGCCTCAAAGAGACTTGAGAATTTACTCTCCAAGGCATGATGTTCCTCTTTGAGTTTCTCAAAGTCCTTTATACATTCATGACCAACGCCAAACTCAACCTTTTCCTTTTTAAGGGCATTCAATAAAGCAAGAGCATGATCTCATTCTTTAACAAGTTATGGTATGATGGCATATGGTCATATACAAGCTTAGCAACACTTTCCTCAAGATTTATTCTCATGTTATGTTCATCTTCAAGGGATTGTGATAGAGAGGCAATCTCATCGGCGGCCTCTCTCTCATTTTTACCTAGCATGTAAATTAGCTCTTCCTTCTCATCTAGCATTTCCCTAGCATGGTCAAGTTGGTTTACAAGAGTTTCAAAGCACATTCTAATATCATCATCTAGATGCTCCATGAATTCACATATGCTTACAATCTCTTTCTTAACCTCTAGACCATCTAGATCATGCAAAGGAAGTTCATTTGAGGGAGACTTGGAAGCTGGTGTTACCTCGGTGGCCTTGGCCATGAGACACTTTTAGTTGAGGTTGATGATGTTCTCATTCGGTGAGTTGAAGAGAGACACTAGTGGGGTAGAAGAAGTAGCAATAGAGGCAACTCCCATGACCTCTCCACCTTGACCTTCACTCTCATCATCATCATTCGCGCCCGAGAAGTACTCTTCATGGACCACCATCGCCCTCTGCTTGTTTGGAGGGTTATTGTTGTGGAAGTTCTTGTTCATGGGGTGAGGAGGTCTTGGCTTGCTCTTGTGAATAAGACTGCCTCCATTGTCCTCTCTATTCTCTAAAGGACATTGGGCCACGAAGTGCCTCTTATCGTTGCAATTGTAGCAAGATCTTGCCTTTGGAGCCTTCATGGTTGAGTTGAATCTTGTGTTGTCCCTTGACCTTGACTTCATGCCCGGCTTGTTCCAAAAAGGCCCTTGATGCGAGAGCCAAGTGCTCATTGAAGGCATATTTGATGTCCTCTTGAGACCACTCACTAGTGTCTTCATCTTCATCAACATCCACCACTTGGGCGTTCAAGGCTAGGTTCACCTTTCGAGACCCATATGCCCGAGCACGAGCGGACTCCGCTTTCTTCTTGGCAATAGTCATGGCAATGACTTCACTCAACACATCTTGAGAGGACATGATGTGGTAGTTGCTTCTCCCCTTGATAGAGTTGAGTTTTTGCTCCTCAAAGGGAAGGAGGGCTTGAACAAACTTCCTCTTCATGAACTTATCATCAACATAGGTAGCACCAAGGTCCCTAATAGTGCAACAAAGAACCTTGAGACGATGATACATGTCTTCGGGAGTCTCATCATCTTGCATTGCAAAGCCATTGGACTCATTGTTGACTTCATCAAACTTGGAGCTTTGAATGCTAGCATTCCTGACATACAACTCGGTGAGATGATCCCAAGCTTCTTTGGCGGTGGAGAATTGGCGAATGTGAGAAAAGTCCTTGGGGTTCAATGCCTTTTGGATCATGCCCAAAGCAGTGGCATTGAGCTACCTGTCCACGACCTCGGCCCAGGTCAACTTCTTTGCATCATATGGTGAGAATCCTTCTTCCACAATCCTCATCAATTCAATAGAAGAGCTAGAAACGTGAGATTGCATTATATATTGCCAATTGGTGAAATTTTAAGTATCTAACATGGGAAGTGCTCCTTGAGGTATGGTATGTGGCATGGGAATAGGTGGGTCCGGAGTGTACTTCGGCGGTGGTGGTACCGCCGAGTAATACTTTCCCTCCTCTCCCTCTTTAGAGGTGGAGTCACCTAGCCCCTCGATGCTCTCACTTGGGGGCTTGGTGGTTTGAGCCACAAATCCTAAGCCCAAGTGTTTTGGGTCAGCCACGAGATTAACCCCGGGGGCGACCACTTGCACAATCGCGGGAGGGGCCTAGGCAGTTTGGGATGCATCATGAGGAGTGGCTAGCATGGGGTTAGGTTTGAGGGATTGCAAGAGTGTCATCATTTCCTCAAACTTGGTCATCATGGATGTCTCCAGTCGATTGAGGTCATCCATGGAGGCCAAGTTCTTGGTGGTTGCACCGGCACTCCCCTCTTCGCCGGCCATTGTCTCTTAGGCGGTTAAGCCCGAAGTAAGAGCCTTGGATCTGATACCAATTGAAAGGCCCAACTTTGGTCGACCAGTGGGGGTGAATAGGAGACTACCAATTTTTATTCTTTTCTTACAATTTTAGGCTTTGCACGAAGTAAAGTTCACTAGAGATGCAACTAGATGAACAACCTATATGGCATATGATACAACAAGTAAACATGACGGTAATTGCAAGAAGTAAAGGAGAGGAATAGATAAACCGGCAAGGGGACACAGAGATGTAATTCCCGTAGTTCACTTCCAAAGAACCTACATCTATGTTGGAGAGGTGTCAGGGCCACACAAGGTCACCTGAGTGCCACAAAGGCCTCACCTTCTTCTCTGGTGAGCACCACCACAAAGAAGGCCTCACAATCCACTAACTGGTGACCTTGAAGGCGCTAACCAAAACCTTTACAACAAGGTTGGGGAGAGAATCCACAACTCAATAGGAGGCTCTCAACGACACCACGAATCTTCACAACAATTGCTAGAGCTCTGGGGATGCCCTACACTGTATAGGGTTCCAAGAACCCAAGAGTAACAAGATCCACTAAGGATGGGTGGGGGAAATCATGATTCCTTTGGTGGAAGTGTAGATCTAGGTCACCTCCCCCAATCCTCAAAAGATCAAGTGGTTTGAGTGGGTAGGGAGAGAGATCTAGGAAGATGAAGGTCTTGTATTAATGGAGGAGAGAGAAAACAAAGAGATAAAATGGAGAGGAGGAAGAAGAGAGACTTAAATAGGCCCCTTCAAACGAGCCGTTTTCTGCCCACCCGCGACACCACCGGTAGTACTGGTGGTGGGCTGGTAGTTCCGGTGAGCAGCCCCCAATGGTCTAGAGCCTCTCCACGGAACAGTTAGAAAGACAGCTCAGCGGGCCCCACTTCCTGACTAGTAGTACCGCCGCAAGTTCCGGTCCAGATTCCGGTAAATATAGCATTTCGATGTAGAAGTATATCTGAACTGAAATCCTCTTTAGAGGAACCTGGAGCGGAACAAGCGCTAGAAATACTGGGTCGCGAGGATCTAACCGGTACTACCAGGCCGCAGCGGTACTACCGCTCAAAGAGGCTGGGGCTGGATAGGGCTGGCCGGAAGTTCCAGTCCAAATGGACCAAAACTTCTGGCATGTACTACCAGTGCTAGTTCCGACGCTAATTCTAGCAAATATGATGTTTGGATACAAAAGTATGTAGAGGTTTAGCAGAATTAGGGACGGAACAACGACCAGAAGTACTACTCAATCATCTCCCAAAACCCTTTTGGTGGTACTACCGGCGCCTGGCCGGTACTACCGGTCAGGATAGAAAACACTCAACCTCCTCTAAAGATCTCTTTCTCGCTGAAAACATGGGAAGGTTGTGGATGTGCTGATATGGTATGTGCATGAAAGCGTGATTTCCCACAACCTTCCTAGGTGGACGCCCTCTTGATAGTACGGTCTCATAAAACAAAGGGAAGAGAAAGTGCAAATAATAGTCACCGTCTTCAAGCTCCTCTAAGAGAAGAATCCACCAACTAAACCGTCCATATATAAAACCTGCAACTTAGGCACACGGTTAAACCACAATTGAAGTTGTCATCAACACCAAAATACATGGAGAAATCAATATCCTTTTAGTTGTATCGAAGTCCCCTGCATTAGAGTCATAGAAACAATGTTGTATCAATTATGTCTTTGAATATTTTGTGTAAATGTGGAAAAAACTATAGTAAGGAAGAAATCTTGAATGCAAGCCTCAAGCTACTTAAACTATCTAGCATGTATATTATTTAAGCAAGTGCTAGCTTATCCATTATTCTGGTCCTTATGCTTGACTTTTAGTGAGACAGAAAACTGTCAGTACAAATCCGAGCCCTCAGGTGATGATGCCTAATAGGACCGTCAAGAACCTCAGGAGCAAAACTGCCAACTTTGAGTGCTAAGAAGTCACTACTCCAGAATCCACATAAAACATCAGAAAACGTGTAGACCAGAAAACTTAAGCTAACGCCCGAAGGGGCATTTTCACAAGTGCAAAAGCAAACTTGCACATAAAATTTTATATGATCCAAAAATGAATAACTAAAGGAGTTAAAACACTCGCAATATGAGTGAACCAAAATTTTTATTTCATTGATCATATAAGGTACATATTACATCAGGGAAATATGCTACGTATAAGAAGGACATAGTTGTGGTATTTTCCATGGCTGATCTGTCTCTGAATAATCATCATTGGGGTCATGTCGCTTGCGTTCATGATCCTTGCATGTCCTATCTTTCAACTTGCAAATATGAACGAGGTAGTAGGAACCATTGAGCAACGCCTTGCTTATGACAAGCGGTCCTTACCATGGCAGGGATAGTTTGTGTGACTTCTTCTGCTTAAGGTAAAGCACTAGATCACCTTCCTTAAACCAGCAATGCCGAATGCGGTGACTATGGTGGCTGTGTAGCTTGTGCTAGTAGATGGTGGATCTCTAGGATGCCAGAATGAGTTCTTCCTCGAGGAGGTCCATAAAGAGTTGTCAGTATTCTTCAGCATCATCTTCGTCGTAGGCGGCAACACAGGAGGGGATTGTGGAGGATGTCAGAAGGAAGTACTGCTTCTACTCCACATACCATGAAGAACGGGGTGTAGCCGGTGGATCTGTTGGGAGTTGTTCGCAAGCTCCACAGTACAAATGGTAGTTCTTTTGCCTAGTCCCCAGCTACTGTATGTATCGGTGCCTCCAAGTGTGGCTCGACTCCCTGCTAAATTAGTCCATTGGCATGTTCAACTTGACCATTAGATTGTGGATGTGCCATGGATGCTAAGTCAAGACGGATGCCTTTATCGTGATAGTAAGCCTCTACTTCTCTGAGTGATAGGTTGCTTCCATTATCGGTGGTGATGCTAAGTGGGAGACCAAATCTCACCACTAGATCCCGGACAAACTTAAGGGCATTTACCCCATTGAGCTTTCTAATGGGTTTAGCTTCAATACATTTTGTGAACTTATCCACTGCTACTGGTAGTGTTATTTTAAGCGTATGCTTAAGCTTGCTTAAGCACGCTTTAGTGCCTGCTTAAGCGTTTAATTTCTCTTTAAGCGAGTGCTTAGCGCTTAAGCCTTCGTTGTGTGAAAAAACGTCCGAAAAAACGCTCACTCAGTGCTCAGCGCTTTTTTGAACCTTGGCTACTAGCATATGGGTAAAGCCGCAGGGTGCCGTCTTCAAGGATCCAACCATGTCTAGCCACCATACTGCGAACGGCCATGTAATTGGTCTAGTTCGCAATTCTTGTGCCGGAACATGTGGCTGCCTTCATAGTCCTGACATCTCAGACATGTCTCAACAATCTTGTCGGTGTCTGCCTTGGCGGTGAGCCAGTAGAATACTTGCCTAGAGGCTTTGGAGACCAATGATTTGGGAGCGGTGTGATGCCCGCAATCATCGAGATGGATCTCTCTAAGGATCTCAATCCCTTGCTGCTGAGACACACACCGTAGCAATAGACCTGTGGTGCTTCTTTTATATAGCTGGCCGTCAATGATGGTGTAGGCCTTTGCTCTGCGTACTACATGTCATCTTTCAACTTCGTTTGTCGACAGAGTTCCGTCTTTGAGGTAGTCCATGAATGGTTTCGTCCATGCCAGAGGGACCACAACAACTGTGTTAACAAATGAATCAAATCTATCTGGATTTTTTGGGTCTACTCCCTTCACGGCTGGTACCTAGAGGTGCTCTAGGAATGCGCCAGGTGGAATCGGTCTACACATTGATCCAAGCTTTGATAGTAGATATGCCGATTCATTGTCCTCCCTCTTGACATACTTGACTTCGTAATCATCAAAGCCCTTGGCAATATCATCTACTTTGTCTCGATATGCCGCCATGATAGGGTTCCACGCATTCTAGGTGCCATCCACCTTCTAGGAAATCAAGTCGAAATCTCCACAGTAAAATATGCGCTTGATGCCAATATCCTTGGCTACACGAAGTCCGTGAATAAGAGCCTCGTACTCTGCCATATTATTAGTGGTGTCAAAGTGAATCTACAGGACATATTGGAGCTTCTCTCCCATTCGTGATTGTAATAAACACCAGTCCCGGGCCATTGAGCATCTTGGATATTTCAAAGTACAAGAGTATCAATTGGGATTTCTATCCAATCTGCGATAAAGTCTGCCAAGGCTTGAGATTTGATATCATCTTGCATCTTATAGGTGATCTCGAAGGCAGCAAGCTCGATGCCCCACTTTGCCAACCGTCATGTTGCGTCGTTGTTGTTAATGATGTCGGACACTGGAGCTTTGCTCAATACTATGATAGGGTGCTCCTAGAAGTAATGCCTCAGCTACCGCGTGATGTCTATGCACTTCTGTTCTTGTAGACAGTTGTTGGGCCTCCAAGTGCAGAGGTTTGTAGAACAGCAGCAAGTTTTCCCTTAAGTGGATCACCCAAGGTTTATCGAACTCAGGGAGGAAGTGGTCAAAGGTATTCCCTCTCAAGCAACCCTACAATCAAGATACAAGAAGTCTCTTGTGTCCCCAACACACCCAATACACTTGTCAGGTGTATAGGTGCACTAGTTCGGCAAAGAAATAGTGAAATACAAGTGGTATGGATAATTATAAGTGGTAACGGTGATAGAAAATAGCTTGATGGCGTGGAAAAGACTAAAGTAAAACTGAAATAAAGATAGAAGCAAGCAAACATGCAATAGATATAATAGCAAACAGTGTTTCAGTGCTTAGAAACAAGGCCTAGGGATCATACTTTCACTAGTCAACACTCTCATATAAATATCATCTCTTTATGATACTACTCTTAACTAATCTCCGGTTGGACACTCTAATCGATGGTAGGGCTATAACAGCACACCTCAAAGTTCGTTTTCCGCATCTATAAACCCCACACTGTCACCTTCACCACTAGATGGTTCCAACAAACACCACAATTTCATAAAGACATCCAACTCCAAATATAACTCATAACAAGTATTTGTAATCTCTAGCCTAAGTGCCACCATGGTGTGCACGCTATCACTTTCACACACATGGGGAGAGCAGAGATCTATTAAAGCACTTGAGTAGCAAGTTAGATCTATAGATTACAAGCTCATGATCACAATATGATCATGCATAGAGAAAGAGATGAAGACATAGCTACCGGTAGAACCCTTAGCCTCGAGAGAGAACTACTCCCTCCTCATCATGGGAATCAGCAACGGTGATGGAGATGGCGGTGGAGATCGATGGAGATGGCTCCGGGGGAACTTCCCCGTCCCGGCAGGGTGCCAGAACAGATACTTTTTGTCCCTCGAATCTCCCCTTCGGTGGCGGTGGCGCTGCGGAACTTTTCGTGGATTTCTGATTGACTATTTAGGGTTTATGCATCGGGAGGCTCTTATAGGCGAGAGGGGAGACCGAGGGGATGCCGGAGGGGCCCACACCAGCCCCTGGCGCGGCCTGGCCTGGCCTGCGCCACCAGGTGGTGTGGCCAGCCCCTGGCCCCTCTCTGTCTCGTCTTCTGGTAAAATATTGACTTTGGCTTTTGCCTGGTCCAATTCCAAGAATATTGATTTCCTGACTTTCCTGGAACCAAAATTAGCAAAAAAGGGCAGCTGGCACTGTGGCTCTTGTTAATAGGTTAGTCCAAGAAATCATATGAAAAGTACTCCAAAGTGTGGACAAAACATAAGAAAGTAGATAAAACCAAGCATGGAACATCAAAAATTATGGATACATTTGCAATGTATCAACATCCCCAAGCTTAACTCCTGCTCGTCCTCGAGTAGGTACGTGATAAAAAGAAAGAATAATTTTTGAGGTGACATGCACCATCATAAACTTGATCAAAGTATTTGTAAAACATTGAAAGCTGGGATTATAGTACTTCAACATAGCATGAATGATAAAGTTCTAACAATAGGACATAGCAACTATGTTGCAACATGAAAAGGCACAAACAAAAGATTCATGAATAATAATGCTTTGCAAGATGTTTGTTTGTTTCACATAAAGAAAACATAGCATAGTAGCATTCAGCTTGTCCCTCATAGAGTAGTAAACATAAATGCATAGGACACCTTAAAAGTTCATAAGAGTGACTAGATACAAATAGTTTAAAACAAGAAATATCAAAGCTATGCATCAATCAGTAAGTCTTGGGACAATGCACATAGAACTAAGAATGGCCACTATGCTCTCAAAGTAGGTGCATAAAGATAGAAGGTGGAGACTCAATATATAAGTGGAAGAAAGGCCTTCAAAGAAGGAAGCAGAGATTCAAGTTTCATAAAGAGCTTCTAAAAATTATGGTACTTAATAGCTTTCATCTCTCATTGCCCCTATCATAAGCATCTTTAGGTGATTAAGGTTAAAGTGACACAACCAAGAGGATATGCTTGACAAGTTATAAGCTGAAATCTCATGCCCCTTACTTACGAACACCGAACCTCATGCTACTCAACTTTAGTCACAAGTGAGCTCTTGTCATTGTAAGTACATATGTATCATAAAGAACCACCAATGGGGTACCCCTTGCACATGATACAGGAGATATCCCATAATCAAAATGACAAGGCAAGCAGACAATGAGCATCTCAGCGATCTTTTTATTTGCTATTTGTATATGTTTTTATTGAGGATGATTTATAGAGTGCTCATTATGGTTATGCTACAAGTTTCCACCATGATTAGGCATGGCTTAGGCTAGCCGCCCAAGCGTTTCTCTAACACACATACAAACTCCATGATCTTACAAGTTCCACTTTTATTTCACACCGCCGGGATCCATAAGCAAAAGAACATGATATCAACGGGGTACAATGTACAAGTGCAATGTTGAAAGCGTTCCCCATGATACATGGTTCTGCTAATTTCAACTTATAAAGCACAAGCATATACGCAACAAAGATGGACACAATGGTTCAAGTTTATTAAATGCAAGAAATTAAAGTGTGCCATCAAGTTCGTGAGAGCTTTAATCGCTAATTTTCACATAACAAGTTTAATTTGGAAGGTAGATAAAAACATGAATATACTTGGAATAGCATATGCTAGTAGGTAGGTATGGTGGAATGTTTGGAATAACTTGGTTTTAGGAGTTGGATGCATGAGTAGAACTCATACTTGGTTACGGAGGCTAGCAAAAGACTGGGAGCGACCAACTAAGAGAGCAATAATGGCCATAATCATGCAGAGCGACAAAACATCATTGATCAAAGCATAAAGTAATACTACAAGTTGAAAACTAAAGGATCATAAAGGCTATAGTGACTTGTTATAGTCATAACATGGTGTGAGCATGCACCAAGTCAACCCAAATAAAGCATCAAAGGAGAATACCACAATACTATGCTTTAATATGCTAAAACAACGAATGATTCTTCCAAGGCACATTAAGCAATCTAAATTGTTTATAACATGTCATGATACAACAAAGATCACTAAGCATAAAGCCAAAACAATATCAAGCATGGCATGACAAAGAATGGGCCACAGTAAAAAACAAGCTCTCTTTACCACTTAAGCATGAACTTTCCTACTCTTTTCCAATCCAAACCAAACGATTTGAAAACCAATGCATCAAAGAGGGGGTCCAACCAATTTATTCATCAAACTAAGAAAACCAAGCAAACGAAAAACCAAAATGAAAATGAAAAAGAAGACGCTCCAAGAACAACACAACTGTGCATGAAACAATAAAAATGAAGTGTTTGGAAGAAACCTGGGATTTTTATTGATGGAGAGGGGGATGTCTTGGGCATCCCCAAGCTTTGACGCTTGTAATTCTTGGATATTTCTTGGGGTGACACGCGTGGCATCCCCAAGCTTGAGCTTTAGTCCATTCTTCATCTCATTACTCATTCCTTCCATACTCCTAAAAAATTTCCTTCATACAAAACTTCACACAATCTTTATTAGCAACATTACTGCACTCAAGATAATAAGTCTTTGAGTTCAGTTTCAACACCAATAAAACTTCCAATAAAACTCAAGCTACTGTAGAACTTCCTTCAAAAAGCTCAATTCCCAAAAAAGGACTCAAAAAGGAACCAACAAGAAGCAAATGCAAATAATGGCAGAAATCTCTCAAAACAGACCAGCAGGTAAAGACGAATTTTTTCAAAGATCTTCTGTTGCTCAAATCAAAAAGTGGTGAACTAAAGAAATTTAGATAACAACCTGGGGCAGAAGCACAAAAATTCACGCCTCAAAAGGACGTACAGAGATTTTACACAAATGTTTACGGTGAAGCACAAAAATCTGTTTCGGGGCAGCAACTTTCCCAATCATTACTTCTCTCTCATTAGAGGTTATTCTTGGAACAAAAAGCAAATAAAAAGGATAAGGAGTGGTTATTACAGAAGTAATAACTTCTAAGACTCATCTAAAACTTTTGGGTTATCTCCCAATAAGTACTTTTCTTTAGCGCCTTTTAGTTAGGCTTGATAGTTTGAGAAGATGCTCACATAAGATATATGAATTGAAGTAAAAGAGAGCATCAAAAATAAAATTCAAAGCACATTTAAGTCTAACCCACTTCCTATGCATAGGAATCTTGTAAAGAAACAAGTCATGAAAGCACAAAGCAACAAGCACAATAAAGGAAAACAAGTGCAACTTCAAGACTTTCAACATAAAGAGGGGAAACTTAACATTATTGAGATGCATAAAACCATGTTTCCCTCTCTCATAATAACTTTCAGTAGCATAATGAATAAAATTAACAATATAACTATCACATGAAACATTCTTATCATGATCCACATGCATAAAAGAATTAATACTCCCCACATAAGCATAGTAATTCTTATTAATTGTAATGGGAGCAAATTCAACAAAATAGCTATCATTATTATTCTCATCACCATAATCATCAAATATAGGAGGCATATTGTAATTATAATTAATTTCCTACTCAATAGTAGGTGGACTAAAAATATCATATTCATCATTGTAATCATCATATATTGGAGGCATAGTATCATCAAAGTAAATTTTCTCCTCCGTGCTTGGGGGACTAAAAATATCATGCTCATCAAAACCTGCTTCCCCAAGCTTAGACTTTTCCATAGCATTAGCAATAATGGTGTTCAAAGAATTCATACTAACAACATTGTTATTAGCATGCAAATAAAGTTCCATAGGTTTTAATTTTCTCTTCAAACACTTCATGTCCTAACTCAAGATAAATACTATAAAGCTCTCTAATATTTTTGTTGTTTTCCATTATGCCTAACTAGTGAAAACAAGAAACAAAAAGACAAAATTATAGAATCTAAAGGAAATAACTTCGAGCACTCACACAAGAGGATGTGAGTACCTTTTACCTTACCTCCCCGGCAACGGCACCAGAAAATAGCTTGATGTCTATGCACTTCTATTCTTGTAGACTGTTGTTCGGCCTCCAAGTGCAGAGGTTTGTAGAACAGCAACAAGTTTTCCCTCAAGTGGATCACCCAAGGTTTATCGAACTCAGGGAGGAAGTGTTCAAAGGTATTCCCTCTCAAGCAACCCTGCAATCAAGATACAAAAAGTCTCTTGTGTCCCCAACACACCCAATACACTTGTCAGGTGTATAGGTGCACTAGTTTGGTGAAGAGATAGTGAAATACAAGTGGTATGGATAATTATAAGTGGTAACGGTGATAGCTTGATGGCATGGAAAAGACTAAAGTAAAACTGAAATAAAGATAGAAGCAAGCAAACATGCAATAGATCTAATAGCAAACGGTGTTTCAGTGCTTAGAAACAAGGCCTAGGGATCATACTTTCACTAGTGAAAACTTATATAAATATCGTCTCTTTATGATACTACTCTTAACTACTCTCCGGTTGGACACTCTAATCGATGGTAGGGCTATAACAGCACACCTCAAAGTTCGCTTTCCGCATCTAGAAACCCCACACTGTCACCTTGAGCATTAGATGGTTCCAACAAACACCACAATTTCTTAAAGACATCCAACTCCAAATATAACTCATAACACGTATTTGTGATCTTGTAACACCCACGAATCGGCCCTATGCAAGTTTTAGTGATTCCCGCCAAACCCGCATAGAAACGATTCAAGGACGCCCACCAGGCACTTTCGTGCGGGTGGAAAATAAAGTAATACCATTACACATTAGTCCATGATGGAACCCACAAAACATATATATACAACAATGACTCCATGAGTCAAGAATACAGATATACTATACAAAGATCCAAAATCACCTTGAAAACAATAGAGCGTCCGACTACGGACAAGATGCAAATGGGGCTAAGAGCCCTGAAGAATAACCAATGGCGTTCATAACCCTGCCCAGGCCAAGCCAGAAGGGTAACCCTGCTAACGACGTCGATCTCAAACCTGCTAAAACAAAAGGGGTGCCGACAAAGGGAAAAGGAAAAAGAGGAGCGTCAGTACTGAGGCCAGTACACGGCGAGGCTAGAATTCGGCGGCTCTCGCCTACATAGGTATGGTGGACTGAAGCGGCAGCGAAGCATGCACTAAACAACCTATAGGGACTCGATAAACTGTCGACTATTAGAGAGAGATAAGAAAGACCTATTAGGATCCAACCTGATACTAACACCAATCATACCCATCATGGTATTCCCCCCTCAAGTCCAAACGAGGAAGCCAAAATGAGGAACTCGCGCAGTTGGCAGTTTTATTCATTCTATTATAGTTGAAGCACTTACGAGTCAGGTATAGATAGCATGAGTCATCCTAATAGCATAAGTAGTGAGCAGTTTTAGTTAACCATGTAGTAGTAGTTGTGGTACTTACTAGTCAGATACAATTAGCATGTGACATCCCAAACCCATCAATTGTTGGCACTTTTATTTCATTCCGTTCGAGTTGCGATACTTACTAGGCAGGTATAACAGGACACGATACACCCCAGTTCCACCAGTTGTTGGCACTTTTATTATCCATTCCGTTGTAGTGAAGCTGATTACTAGTCACATATTAAGTCAAGTTTATATCACTACTTTAGTTATGCTTGTCTATGATCGAGATATTGTGCTCCAAGTCGTCCATAACCGCGGACACGGCTTTCAGAAAGATTTAGTCTACAGGGGTGCACAAATAGCAACACACACACGATCAACCTCGGAAAAAACCAAATCAAAACCCAACGAGGCTTTCATGACAAAGAAATCACAGGATTCATAAATCATTTCAGGGGGCCACCCCACTAAGCTACCCGCAACAAAGTTGGCCGGCTCCAGAACGGACCCAGAATTTGCGAGAACGGCTGTAAACGACTGGGAACCCGAAAGTGTGACTGGGCTTGTCGATACCGCGAAATCGTGCCGTGATCCAAAACAGTACAGGTGCTCCACGCACAATCGTGAATAAAGCAGTAAAGCATGGCATAAGTACATGATAGTAATAAAGCCCCAAACTAGTTTGTGGCCCCAAGAAATAAGAATGAATCAAGCTCTGGCTAAGGGGGATTCATAGAGTCTCCTAGATGTGGATAGTACGAATAGTCAAGGAACAGGTATCAAGTACTCGAGGCCTACGGGACACAAGTGGACATGAAAAACCAAATAACATATATTGTCCACCGGTGCCTCTTTCATTAGTTATCCCAGCAATTTAATAGTTGTATTTAAAGTCCTGATCATCTCCACCATTAATCATCTCCACCATTTATCATGTGTCAACTTGTCGTCAACGGTCAAATGACAACGACGCGAAGTAACACATAAGCAAGCAACTACGACTCACAAGGCTGACTATCTATCAAACAATAGGCAATAGGATGTTTCCATGGCAATATAGAGGTTGCAAGGTGTATAAATGGTGCACGGAAACTAAAGCATCGCAACACGGATAGCAATAGATCAATAGGAGGAAATAAAGACTATAAAAGCAAAATAGGTAGAAAAGGGGGAGATGCTCACCTGGGAAACACTACCGAAGGTTCGTATCCGGAGAACTTGTCGATACTCGCATGTAATCATTGGCCTAATCCGCGAAGAAGCAAACACTAGAAGAAACACCGGATGCAATATTTAATACTACGGTAGAAGATCCGGTATGCTTATGATATGATGCATGGCATGGCACAGATGCGGTACAATTAGGAAATATTAAGTGGATCCGGGGTCCCGACAAATAATTATATGGTTCAAGTTATTTATCTGTCCCGCAGATTAAATGTTGGATTAGCAAGACAAAACATGGCATCGGTTCGCTACACCAATTTAAATGGAGTTCATATAAGACTAGAATAGCCCGCATATGGTCTCCATATTTAATTTAGGTGAATCGACTATTTAACCCAACCCACCAGATGACATGTATGTAGATGCGACAGGTATATGTCATATTATAAAAATAGAGGCTTAGGGTCACACATCTGGGTTCGGAAGATCTTGGGTTCCGAGGGTTCGGGTCTGGGTCCCAAGGTTCGACGGGGATCGGCGAGGTTCAGATACAAGATGGAGAACTTGTCATGTCGTGACGGAGAACTTGGGTTCCAAGCGGTCGACCTTGTCGTCGATGGCGAACTTGAATGGATCGGGTGCCGGTGGTCTTCGGGTCCATGTAGACGGTCGTGGCATTCGGGATGAAGAACTTGGCGTTCCATGTCGGCGACCTTGGCGTCCGGTCCTTGGGCATCGGTGCAGGAAGGAGGTCTTGTCGTACCGGGGTCTCATCGTCCTCAGATTCCGATTAGAGATCTTGGCGGTCTCCAGGTTCGGGTCTTGGTGTCTGAGAGGAAGTACTTGGTGGTTCCGAGAAGGAGGTCTTGGGGTGCCGAGGCTCGGTCTTCGAATCGGTGGAAGGAGGTCATGGGGTTGTCTGTTGAAGTCCGCCGGGTTCATCTCCAAGCATCGGTCTTGCCGGCGTGCGGGCTCGGGGTACTCGGGAAGCCGGAGCAGGGCATGTACATCTTTCCGAAGATCTTGTAGGTCTTGGTCCACAACACGGCAACAGCTACAAGTGCTTGTCTAGCCGACGTGTTCACAGGGTACACCAGCACACGAGTCACACTTACAGAGCCTCAAAAGGCAGACCCGACCAACACTGATGGCACGGACGGGGAGGTTGAACGCAGGCGACAGCCGAACGCAGAACATAGGAGAGGTTCGAGGGAGGGAGCATTGGCATGGGTCGAGGCCATGTGCTGGCGGCAGGACCCGACGGTGTCCGAAGCGGAGGCAGTGGCACAGGGGCTCCGGGAGTGAGGGAATCCCACTGGGGAAGGCGATGGAGTTCCGGAGGAGAAGGCCGACGAGGAAGGTAGCGACAGGGAGAGGAGGAACCGCCGCGAGGAGGCAACGGAGCTCTCCGGCAGCAGGGTCGCGTGGTTGCAGACGAAGGGGCAGCTCGGCGAGGCCGGCAGAGCTCTACAGAGAGGAGCGGGAGGCGGGGCCACGCCGGCGCCAGGCTCTGGTGGAGGGCGGGGAGGAGCTCCGGCGGAGGCAGGGACCGCGGCGAAGAGGGCGGCCGAATCGGCGCTTGCAAGGGGGAGGCGAGCAGAGGAGGGAGAGGACTGGCGGCGACGGGGCTTGGTGGTGGAGGTCGGCGCCGGTGAAGGGAGGAGCGGCGGCGGGGGCCCCTGCAGTGGCGAGGATGGAGGCAGGATGGCGATCGGAAGGTTGGGGAACGAGGAGGGAGGAGGCAGTTGCGGTCGAGGCGTGCATCGCACGCGAGGTGGTGGGCCGGGGGTTGTCGGCCAGGGGTGTGGTGGGGCAGGGTGGTGGGGCCAGCTGGCGGCAGGGTGGGTGCATGCAGGAGGCGTGTGCGCGCGGGGGTGTGGCGATGGTGGCCTGCAGGGAGATGGCCAGGCGGGGACGTGGACCTGGGGGAGAAGGGGATGGTGGGAGCTAGCGACGTGGCGAGCGGTGATAGGACGGAGTGAGGTGGCGAGCAGCCCAGGTGGCGGCGGGGTGGGAGTTTTGGGCAGGTGTGGGGCTGGTCGGTGGGGTGGCTGTGTGGATAGGGTAGGGTGAGGTAAGAGAGGGGTTAGGGTAGGACAGGGTTAGGATAGACTGGTTTTATTTATTGGGGGTGGCCGGCTGGGTCGGTTCGGCCCGGTTCGGCTACCCCCTAAAAATAATACAAATATTTTATTTGTTTAAAACGGGGCGTTTGAAATCTGTTTGTAGACGAAACAGAATAATCTGGAGATCCGGTTTTAATTTGAAATAAAGACGGGGCGTTTAGAAAACAAAGCCAGGCTTTTCGAAAATAGTTTTGAGACAAACCATGCATGATGATGACGATGCTCAAATGCAATGTGGCATGATGACATGAGCATGCGGTCATGATGATGCGCAACACAAAAACATAGCGATTTTCTAGTAGTGGTTTTAGTGGGGCGCCACAATTCGGCACCACTAACAATGGATCTCGCCCTCGAGATCCGCCTCATGGTACCGGGAAGAAGGCCGACGATCAGAACCTTCTCGCTTCGGGTAGATGCTCGCGACACCACTAACAAGATTGTTGCTCCATCTTGAAATCGGCGACACCACCAACAAGGGGTCGTTGTCCATGATCGTCGAGAGAACACTCCGGGAACAAAAGGCGAAGGTAGAGGTATCAACAAATAAAGCCACCTCTAGCTTCCGTGGATAGAGTAAAATTGCTAGATCCACCGATTCAATATACAAAAGCGAATGATAAGAGTAGTCGGATGGTGATCGGTCCATCGCGCACCCAAACCATTACTCTGCACATGAATAGGAGAATTATGCAACCAACTCTCAGAATTAGACTGAAGATCTCGACAAACGAGGTTCGAAACAAAGGAGGGATGTAGGCTCTGCATCGGATCTGGCGTAGATGAGGGCGTCGTGTTGGAAACACCAGAAGGCACACAGGAGGAACAATGAGAAGTCCAACAAATGAAGGATTCCTCAGATAACATGAAGACCGGATGTAGAAACACCGTTACCAAAAGAGGAAGTGAAACCCTGAAGGTACGATGGAAACCCATCCACGAGAAATCCTGGACTTGAAGAAAGATAAGAGAGTAGAATCAAAACACGCAGAGGTAAGAGGAGAAAAGCAGAGGGGTAAGGAGTAAAACCAGACCTAATCAGATCTATCCAACCGATTTTTCCAAAAATAGTTTTGACACTCCACATCGGTCGTTAGCTAGGTTATCCTACAGGCTGGACCAGTGGGGTATCGCAACTGCTGAGCTCTGATACCACTCTGTAACACCCTCGAATCGGCCCTATGTTTCACGATTCCCGCCAAACCCGCATAGAAACGATTCAAGGACGCCCACCAGGCACTTTCGTGCGGGTGGAAAACGAAGTAATACCATTACACATTAGTCCATGATGGAACCCACAGAACATATATATACAACAACGACTCCATGAGTCAAGAATACATATATACTATACAAATATCCAAAATCACCTTGAAGACGATAGAGCGTCCGACTACGGACAAGATGCAAATGGGACTAAGAGCCCTGAAGAATAACCAATGGTGTCCATAACCCTGCCCAGGCCAAGCCGGAAGGGTAACCCTGCTAACGACGTCGATCTCAAACCTGCTAAAACAAAGGGGTGCCGACAAAGGGCAAAGGAAAAAGAGGAGCGTCAGTACTGAGGCCAGTACACGGCGAGGCTAGAATTCGGCGGCTCTCGCCTACATAGGTATGGTGGACTGAAGCGGCAGCGAAGCGTGCACTAAACAACCTATAGAGACTCGATAAACTGTCGGCTATTAGAGAGAGATAAGAAAGACCTATTAGGATCCAACCTGATACTAACACCAATCATACCCATCCTGGTATTCCCCCCTCAAGTCCAAACGAGGAAGTCAAACTGAGGAACTCATGCAGTTGGTAGTTTTATTCATTCTATTATAGTTGAAGCAATTACTAGTCAGGTATAGATAGCATGAGTCATCCTAATAGCATAAGTAGTCAGCAGTTTTAGTTAACCATGTAGTAGTAGTTGTGGTACTTACTAGTCAGATACAATTAGCATGTGACATCCCAAACCCATCAATTGTTGGCACTTTTATTTCATTCCATTGGAGTTGCGATACTAGGCAGGTATAACAGGACACGATACACCCCAGTTCCACCAGTTGTTGGCACTTTTATTATCCATTCTGTTGTAGTGAAGCTGATTACTAGTCACATATTAAGTCAAGTTTATAGCACTACTTTAGTTATGCTTGTCTATGATCGAGATACTGTGCTCCAAGTCGTCCATAACCGCGGACACGGCTTTCAGAAAGATTTAGCCTACAGGGGTGCACAAATAGCAACACACACACGATCAACCTCGGAAAAACCAAATCAAAACCCAACGAGGCTTTCATGACAAAGAAATCACAGGATTCATAAATCATTTCAGGGGGCCACCCCACTAAGCTACCCGCAACGAAGTTGGCCGGCTCCAGAACGGACCCAGAGTTTGCGAGAACGGCTGTAAACAACTGGGAACCCGAAAGTGTGACTGGGCTTGTCGATACCGCGAAATCGTGCCGCGATCCAAAACAGTACAGGTGCTCCACGCACAATCGTGAATAAAGCAGTAAAGCATCGCATAAGTACATGATAGTAATAAAGCCCCAAACTAGTTTGTGGCCCCAAGAAATAAGAATGAATCAAGCTCTAGCTAAGGGGGATTCATAGAGTCTCCCGAATGTGGATAGTGCGAATAGTCAAGGAACAGGTCTCAAGTACTCGGGGCCTACGGGACACAAGTGGACATGAAAAACCAAATAGCATATATTGTCCACCGGTGCCTCTTTCATTAGTTATCCCAGCAATTTAATAGTTGTATTTAAAGTCCTGATCATCTCCACCATTAAGCATCTCCACCATTTATCATGTGTCAACTTGCCGTCAACGGTGAAACGACAACGACGCGTAGTAACACATAAGCAAGCAACTACGACTCGCAAGGCTGACTATCTATCAAACAACAGGCAATAGGATGTGTCCATGGCAATATAGAGGCTGCAAGGTGTATAAATGGTGCACGAAAACTAAAGCATCGCAACACGGATAGCAATAGATCAACAGGAGGAAATAAAGACTATAAAAGCAAAATAGCTAGAAAAGGGGGAGATGCTCGCCTGGGAAACACTGCCGAAGTTTCGTATCCGGAGAACTTGTCGATACTCGCATCAACTCATCGGCCTAATCCGCGAAGAAGCAAACACTAGAAGAAATACCGGATGCAATATTTAATACTACGGTAGAAGATCCGGTATGCTTATGATATGATGCATGGCATGGCACAGATGCGGTGCAATTAGGCAATATTAAGTGGAACCGGGGTCCCGACAAATAATTATATGGTTCAAGTTATTTATCTGTCCCGCAAATTAAATGTTGGATTAGCAAGAAAAAACATGGTATCGGTTTGCTACACCAATTTAAATGGAGTTCACATAAGACTAGAATAGCCCGCATATGGTCTCCATATTTAATTTAGGTGAATCGACTATTTAACCCAACCCACCAGATGACATGTATGCAAGCATGATGATTTAATGATGCGACAGGTATATGTCATATTATAAAAATAGAGGCTTAGGGTCACACATCTGGGTTCGGAAGATCTTGGGTTCCAGGGGTTCGGGTCTGGGTCCCAAGGTTCGACGGGGATCAGCGAGGTTCGGATACAAGATGGAGAACTTGTCGTGTCGTGACGGAGAACTTGGGTTCCAAGCGGTCGACCTTGTCGTCGATGGTAAACTTGAATGGATCGGGTGCCGGTGGTCTTTGGGTCCGTGTAGATGGTCATGGCATCCGGGATGAAGAACTTGGCGTTCCATGTCGGCAACCTTGGCGTCCGGTCCTAGGGCATCGGTGCGGGAAGGAGGTCTTGTCGTACCGGGGTCTCGGCGTCCTCGGATTCTGATTGGAGTCTTGGCGGTCTCCAGGTTCGGTTCTTGGCGTCTGAGAGGAAGTACTTGGTGGTTCCGAGAAGGAGGTCTTGGGGTGCCGAGGCTCGGTCTTCGAATCCGTGGAAGGAGATCATGGGGTTGTCTGTTGAAGTCCGTCGGGTTCATCTCCAAGCATCGGTCTTGCCGGCGTGCGGGCTCGGGGTACTCGGGAAGTCGGAGCAGGGCATGTACATCTTTCCTAAGATCTTGTAGGTCTTGGTCCGCAACACGGCAATAGGTACAAGTGCTTGTCTAGCCGACGTGTTCACATGGTACACCAGCACATGAGTCACACTTATAGAGCCTCAAAAGGTAGACCCGACCAACACTGATGGCACGGACGGGGAGGTTGAACTCAGGCGACGGCCGGACGCGAAACGTAGGAGAGGTTCGAGGGAGGGACCATCGGCATGGGTCGAGGCCATGTGCTGGCGGCAGGACCCGATGGTGTCCGAAGCGGAGGCAGCGGCACAAGGGCTCCAGGAGCGAGGGAATCCCACTAGGGAAGGCGATGGAGTTCCGGAGGAGAAGGCCAACGAGGAAGGTAGCGATAGGGAGAGGAGGAACCGCCGCGAGGAGGCAACGGAGCTCGCCGGCAGCGGGGTCACGTGGTTGCAGACGAAGGGGCGGCTCGGTGAGGCCAGCAGAGCTCTGCAGAGAGGAGGGACCGCGGCGAAGAGGGCCGGGAGGAGCTCCGGCGGAGGCAGGGACCGCGGCGAAGAGGGCGGCCGAATCGGCACTTGCGAGGGGGAAGCGAGCAGAGGAGGGAGAGGACCGGCAGCGACGGGGCTTGGTGGCGGAGGCCGGCGCCGGTGAGGGGAGGAGCGGCGGCGGGGGCCCCTGCAGTGGCGAGGATGGAGGCGGGATGGCGAGCGGAAGGTTGGGGAACGAGGAGGGAGGAGGCAGTTGCGGGCGAGGCGTGCGTCGCAAGCGAGGTGGTGGGCCAGGGGTTGTTGGCTAGGGGTGTGGCGGGGCAGAGTGGTGGGCCCAGTTGGCGGTAGGGTGGGTGCATGCAGGAGGCGTGTGCGCGCGGGGATGTGGCGATGGTGGCCTGCAGGGAGATGGCCAGGCGGGGGAGGTGGACCTGGGGGAGAATGGGATGGTGGGAGCTGGCGACGTGGAGAGCGGTGATAGGACGGAGTGAGGTGGCGAGCAGCCCAGGTGGCGGCGGGGTGGGAGTTTTGGGCAGGTGTGGGGCTGGTCGGTGGGTGGCTGTGTGGATGGGGTAGGGTGAGGTAAGAGAGGGGTTAGGGTAGGACAGGGTTAGGATAGACTGGTTTTATTTATTGGGGGTGGCCGGCTGGGTCGGTTCGGCCCGGTTCGGCTGCCCCCTAAAAATAATACAAATATTTTATTTGTTTAAAACGGGGCGTTTGAAATCTGTTTGTAGACAAAACAAAATAATCCGGAGATCCAGTTTTAATTTGAAATAAAGACGGGGCGTTTAGAAAACAGAACCAGGCTTTTTGAAAATAGTTTTGAGACAAACCATGCATGATGATGACGATACTCAAATGCAATGTGGCATGATGACATGAGCATGCGGTCATGATGATGCGCAACACAAAAACATAGCGATTTTCTAGTAGTGGTTTTAGCGGGGCGCCAGAAATCTCTAGCCTAAGTGCCACCATGGTGTGCATGCTGTCACTTTCACACACATGGGGAGAGCAGAGATCTATTAAAGCACTTGAGTCGCAAGGTAGATCTATAGATGACAAGCTCATGATCACAATATGATCATGCATAGAGAGAGAGATGCACACATAGCTACCGGTAGAACCCTTAGCCTCAAGAGAGAACTACTCCCTCCTCATCATGGGAATCAGCAACGGTGATGGAGATGGTGGTGGAGATCGATGGAGATGGCTCCGGGGGCACTTCCCCATCCCGGCAGGGTGCCGGAACAGAGACTTTCTATCCCCCGAATCTCCCTTTCGGTGGCGGCGGTGCTGCGGAACTTTTCATGGATTTCTGATTGACGATTTAGGGTTTATGCATTGGGAGGCTCTTATAGGCGAGATGGGAGACCGGGAGGGTGACGAAGGGGCCCACACCACCCCCTGGCGTGGCCTGGCCTGGCCCGAGCCACCATGTGGTGTGGCCAGCCCCTGGCCCCTCTTTGTCTCGTCTTCTGGCTCCGTGAGTCTTCCGGTAAAATATCGACTTTTGGCTTTTGTCCGGTCCAATTCCAAGAATATTTATTTTCTGACTTTTCTGGAACCAAAAACAGCAGAAAATAGGCAGCTGGCACTGTGGCTCTTGTTAATAGGTTATTCCAAGAAATCATATGAAAAGTACTCCAAAGTGTGGACAAAACATAAGAAAGTAGATATAACCAAGCATGGAACATCAAAAATTATAGATTCATTTGCAATGTATCACCGTGAAGCAAGGAATACTCCATAAGCTATTTTCTAGTAGTGCAAGTAGCTCTGCTTAGATTCCATCAATACCTCGCTTACATAATAAACTGGTCGCTAGACTCCATGCTCATGCGTTGGCTCCTTCCGCTCCACCACGATGATGATCCTGATAACCTGGTTGGTTGCCACCATGTAGATTAGCATAGGCTCCCTTGATTCTGGCGCTGCCAGTATTGGTGTAGAGGAGAGTATTCTCTTTAACTCTTGTAGTGCAGCATCTGCCTTGTCCATCCATAAGAACTTGTCCGCCTTCCTGAGCAACATGTATAGTGGCATGGCCTTCTCTCCAAGTTGGTTGATAAACCGTCTTATGACTACAACGCAGCCCGTGAGCCGTTGGATGTCATTCAAGCATGTCGGGAGTTTGATATTGAGGATGGCCTTGATCTTCTCCGAGTTTACCTCAATTCCGTGATACGAAACGATGAAACCTAATAATTTGCCAGCAGGAACCCCGAAGAACCACTTTGAAGGGTTAAGAATCATATTATATTTTTGGAGGTTATCAAAGGTTCAGTTTAAGTCGGCGATGAGGTCATTTGATTTTTGGATATCACCGCAATTTCATCTATGTAAGCGTGTATGTTGCGACTGATTTGGTCATGTAGGCAACACTGCATTGTCCGCTAGTATGTAGCACCGGTGTTTTATCCCAAAGGGCATCATGACATAGCATTACCTGTTGTAAGGTGTGATGAATGAAGTGGCCAATAGGTCTAACTTTCACATCTTAATCTAGTGGTATCTGGAGTATGCATCTAAGAAACACAAAAGTTCTGAGCCAATTGTCGAGTCAATGACTTGGTTAGTGTGAGGCAAAGCAAACGGATCTTTAGGGCACGCTTTGTTCAAGCTGGTGTAATCAACACACACTATTAAAAATTTTGTCTCTTTCTTACGTACAAGCACGGGATTTGCCACACAATTGGTGTGGATCACTTCCCGGACAAAATAAGCTTTAAGTAACCTAGCTAGATCCTTGCCAATGGTGCATCGCTTTTCATCACCGAAGCGTCGTAGTGGTTATTTCACCAGTTTTGCTTTAGGATTTATATTTAAACTGTGCTTGGCAGGTTCCCTAGGTACACCTTTCATATCGTAAGGTTGCCGAGCAATGATGTCCTTATTATCATGGAGGAACTCGAAAAGCGCACTTTCCTATTTGGGATCCAGTGATGTGTCAATGGTGGTGGTCTTGGAGGAATCTCCTTCAATAAGTTGCACCAACTTGGTCTCGATGGTTGCCTTGAATGCGGGTTCACAATTAGATATCTACTTCTTTGAAGTCGTCATCTCCGAGGCATCGACCTAGCTCTAGATATCCTTGAACTCTTCACCATAGAATACTGATTCGGCATAGGCTACTTCTCCTAGTTCGCATTCCCTTGCCTTCTTGAAGCTTCCGACAATAGTGATGATACCATTAGGTCCCGGCATCTTGAGCTTGTTGTAGATGTGACATGGTCATGCGTGGAAAGCATGGAAAAGGTTGCGTCCAAAAACGACGTGATAAACGCTCTTGAAAGGTACCACCTCAAAGGTCATCTTATCTTGGCGATAATTATTAACATCACCAAAAGTGACCTAAAGGGTAATGCATCCAAGGGACTGAGCTTGCCGACCAGGAACCACCCCATGAAACATGGTGTTGCCCCACTTAAGATGGGTCTCATGCAAGTTCATCTTGTTCAGTGTATCAAGGTACATGATGTTGATGGTGCTTCCGCTATCCACGAGGTGATGGGGATATGCCAAAGGGGGTATGCCCAGCAGGACGTTCCTATTGGGCCGAATGGCATGTGAGTGTGCCTGAGGGATGGCGACTGGACTTCGACTAAAGGAGAAGCCTGGCGACTGGAGGCTGAAGGCCCAGAAGCATACATGAAGCCTAGTCGGATTAGGTCAGAAAGCCTCCGAGTCCATATCTGGCTCGGTTGTAACTTGTAAACCCTAGCGGGGTGACTCCTATATAAACCTCCCTAGGGTATCCTAAGGACTCACGTTCCATCATACACCCCCTCAAGCGACTTGCTGCTTAGACGCCGAGCTCGCCACCCCTGTAACTCGCTCTCCAATAATCTAATCTAGCAGGAGTAGGTCTTTACCCTCAGGGGGGGCGAACCTGGGTAAACCCATGTGCATCTGCCCCCATCTCGCACCGCAGATGGCCGCCAACTCTTCCTCACGTTACAATCAATCGCTGCCAGTGGCAGCGACTGCCGTGGCCATTTCCACGACACGAGGCACTTAGTGAACTTGTAGCCATTAATCAATGGGTTGATGACCATGGAATACTAGTTCTCTGTTGGGATGAGATCTGGATGATCCTCTTTGTCCAAAGTAACTGTAATCTCTAACCACTTCATGTATTTAGGTACTTTGGGGAGCGTGGCTAGTAGTATCCTCAGAGAGTTTTTCGATGCCTTGACCATTGCAGTGCCGAGGAAGGTGTGACAGGTGGCATTCTTCTTATCGAATGGATTTTTGCACTTCCCCCGATGTTGCTCTTGTCAGCGGGCTTGGGGGCAGTATGCTCCTCCATATCATTAGAATCCTTGGACTCTTTGTCTTCCTTCTTACCCTTGCCTTTTCTGCGGGGTCTGTTCTTCTAAATTTCCTTGTAGCTAGACTCAGGGTCATCCTTCAGATCGTTGACAAACTTGCAATTGCGGTTATAGTGGGTGGACTTATCATTGGCATCCATGTGCACAAAGCACGAAATATCCTGGTATTCCTCATATATCTGGGGAACGCGGGGCATAGCAAGTGTATCTTCACTACTGTGGTCTTGTCCATGACCAGCTCCCCGGCCACGTCCATGTCGTCCGCCTTCGCCTCTGCCAGCGAATGTCATGGCGACCATGTCGGCCACTTGCTTTTCTCGGGAAGATTTTTCACTTGCTATTGGTATTTTACTTGGCTTGGTTGGTGATGGAAACTATAGGTAGAGTGCCACGAGCATCATCATCAGTAGCGTAAAATTCGCTAGCTTTGGCTATCATCTCATTGAGATAAAGCTTGCCCTTGTCCTGAGTGTGCTTCAGCGTATGCTAGAGCAGAGACCCTCTTTCCAAACATCCAATGAAGGTGGCCATTGAAGTTTGATCGTGTACTTCCGCACATGAATTTTTCATGTCGAGACAACAGGATAGGTAGTTCCTAGATGACTCATCTTTTTCCTATACACACCGATGTAGGTCACCGACAGTGTAGGGATGCTTGAACATACCCTAAATTTTTTTGGTGAACTCCTCGTGGATGTCCAACCAATTGCAGATGGATTTCTCTAGTAATTCATCAATCCATTGTCGGGTGGTGCCGGTGAGCATGAGTGGGAGGTACTTAACTGCGACTTTGGGGTTTCCCCCTGCGACTGCTATCGTTTCGCGGTAGTCCTGCAACCATGTAGCTAACCGGGTTTTGCTGTTGTAGAGCTTGATAGTCTTGTCAGTCCGGATACCCTTGGGGTAAGTTGTTATCCGGATAACTCGGCCGAAACATCATGGCCCCAGGTAGGGTTCTTCCCAAGCTTCTCAGATTTCATCAAGGTGCTGACATGGATCACAGGGCTTTGGTGGTGGAGCATTATGCTCTCCGCCATGGGGAGGAGAGTTACGTCGTCAAGACCGAGTCCTACGAGACCCTCCGACATGGTGGTTGCTTGGTGGTTATGGCAGCGGCACGGGATTAGTCCTCTTGCTTCTTCTGCCTTGGGAATCACCGTGCCCATCTTGATTGTTTGAACCTTGCTCCTTCAACCGTCATTGGAGCTGCTCTCTCCACCATAGTGCCCATGCACGCTGTTATCGTGTATGATGATGCCACCCTATGGGTGTCAAGGAGGCGGCATGCTTGTATGGTGGGGATGTGGTGCCTCTCTGTTTCGTCAAGATTTACGACGAGGTACCGGCGAGCGGTGGGGGTGTTCCTTGGCTCTGTTACTTGAGGATATGGGGATGTCATCATCCCGATTCCGTGTGTCCCTCTGCCTTCGCTCCATGGAGATTTTGCGTGGTCCGATATCTTGAGTTAGGTCTCCGATTTGTTGAGCCAGAGATCTCGGCCTGCAGTAATTTCGAGTGCTAGACTGGAAAAAGTCCGGATTAGGCTCGAGCGTCTGTGAGGTGGCCTTCTCTTGTTTCTTGACATCCTTGGCGACTAGATCCTAGACTTGGTCATCTACCGCAGGTGATCTATCCTGCTCCAGTAGGTTCTTGTCGATGACCATGTTTAGGGCTGGGGTTGTCATGAGCTGCTTCCCCTCTTTTTCAATGTAGGGGGTATCCTTTCCCGATCCTAAGTTTCGTTGAATGCGGGGGTCTCAGGCGACATGAGCGGGAGCTCATTCTTTCTTCTATTGTGCTAGCAACTTTTCGTACTCTGCTTCCACTCTTACCGCCTTGATGGATTCCTATGCTTTAGGGAGGTCCTTGTTACGTTGAGCGCTCTGCTCCACGATGCACTTGGCTTTCGCTAGGATTTCTTGGCGCTTTTCGTCTACTTGGAAAACATTCTAGATATGATCCACGATCACTGGATCTACGAGATTTTTTTTGTATATCACTTTGTCGAACGAAGTAACAAAGACGTTGCATGTCGCCGAGGTTGATGGCGGTGGTGGAGGATTTTCTTGATTGGCAGCACTTGGTCCGATCACTGGATCCTGCACTGGCTATGGAGGAATAACCGAAGGAGGCATGGATCTTGCTAGATCCTACAGCGTTCTCACATGGCCGCTGCTCTTCAAGCGTTGTCCACTGTTAGAGGAGTCGCTCCTCCACCTTGGTTTTCTTCCGTGATGGCCACCAGCACTTGGTGGGTAGCCATTGCTTGTTCATTGCGTTCCTCGTGGTCCATCTCTTCCTCGATCTCCCTCATGGCAGAGTCGAGTTCCACCGAGTTGGTTGGCTCACTCCCATAGTACATATTGCCGATGTCGGCATAGAGTGTGTCCAGGACTGAGTCAAAATTATTGCCGGCCATTTCGGAGGTAGAGCATGATTCTGAAGCAATGTAGCCAATGAAATTGCTTTTTTCGTAGTGGCAGAGCAGGATCCTAGAGCAACTGTGTCAGCCTCGGTGTAACTGTTAACAGTCGCGATCACTTGGCTCAGAGTCAAAATCTGGCAGCCTCCTGCCACCTTAGAGAATGCCAGAGGAATGAGCTTCGTTCAAGTCCTTAAATGAAGTGAGGCCCGACCCTTTCATCGGAGATTCCCACAACAGAGTTTTTCAAGCTAAGCCACTTGGTTAGGAACTCATGCGGGGTTTCGCCCAGCATCTAGATGCAGCGTGATAGATCATAGGAACTTACGGTAGCCACGAAGTGTGACCTCTGCTTCTCTAACACTTGGGTGAGCCAAGCAGATCTTCTTTAGTCTTCTACCATTATATCCTGCACATGGGGGTTTGGGTGGGCCTTGAATTGTTGATATCTAAGCTGACAAACTCCAAAGAGAGATCTATCTCTTATTGTTCTTGCGTGATGGTTTCCAACCTGGAGGCAGTTCATGCGGGTCTTGACGTGTATCCGACTTCTTGAGAGATTGATCCTAAGCCGATTTAGCCGATGAAGATGTGGATTTATCTGATAGGGACGATGGAGCACCGGGTGGGGTTCATCTTCGTCGGGATCCAAAACTCATCCGGGGGACGATCAGAATGTTGTCAGAGAAGATAACACATCTGATGGCTACGATGTCGCCGATTCTCGCGAAGTGCTCGGGGCTCGCCCGATGTAGAGATCAAAGCGCCTCTTGTCCCATAGTGGGCGCCACCCGGGTTATGCATATCGACACTTCAACATTTTTCTTTAATCAAGTGTAATAAAGTCTGGTGCGCTCATGTTTGTCATGCTTGTCAACTCGGCAAACATGTGCGTCTTTCGTTTAGTTCATCTACTTTTGCGTTTAATGCCAAGTTTGAGTTAATACATTGTGATTTATGGACATATCCAATTATTAGTAATTCTGGCTTTCGATCTTACCTTATAATCATCAATGATTATTCTCACTTTTATTGGACTTTTCCTTTGCGTCAAAAATAATGTGTGCCACACATCCTTGAGAATTTTTTCACTTACGTCTGCACTCAATTTGGCACCACCATACACTCCATCCAAACGTACAATGGCACCAAATTTCTTAATTTTGTCGTTGATTATCTTATTACTAAATACTGAACGACTCTCCATCTTCCATGTCCCTACACCTCTCAACAAAACAGTAATTCTGAGCATGCTATTCGTATCATTAATGATACCATGCACACTCTCACATTTCATGCTCATCTTCCCGAGTCTTTTTAAGCCGAAGCTCTTACTGCTGCAACGTATCTCCTAAATCGCCGTACTTGCGAAGCCACTGGCTCGCTAACTCCTTTTATGTGTCTCCACGATCGTACTCCTACATATGATACGCTGAGAGTTTTTGGATGTCTTTGATATCCCAATGCTGCTTCGACGACTACACATAAACTCCGACCTTGATCGGTTCACTGTGTGTTTCTCCATTACCCGTCTCAACACTATGGTTATCGTAGTTTTGATCTATCCTCCAAAAAAATAATTAGCTCACGACATGTTGTTCTCGGCGAGGGTGTGTTTTCATTTCATCATGTAGCCATTACTCGGGCACCGACCGCGTCCCACTTGCCATGACGCATGTACTTCCTCTTCACTGACATGCGGGACATCGTTGTACCCGTGGACCCATGGGCGGCGCCCATAAGGCCGACCTCGCCCTTCAGCCCGCGATAGCACCCTACCGCCTCACCTACCGCGGCTTGTTGGAGCTCTTGCTGCGGCAGCCCGCTTACCTACCGCGGCCTTGTGGCAGCCTGCGGCGCGCTAACGGTGGCCTGCCAAGGCCGGTTCTTCTGTCGTGGCAGAGCGATGCGCTCCTGCGCCCTCTTCGACGCGGTCCGCTGCACCAGCTCCCATGATGACACGATCTGGTCTTGTCACCCGCCCCATTGATCGCCTCGATCTTTCGACTGTGGACTCTAGGGCTACTATACAACCCACTATGTTCCGCCAAGCCGTGCAAGATCCTAATTGGCGTCAAGCAATGGCAGATGAACACAAGGCTCTCCTAGACAACAACACTTGATCTCTTGTTCCTCGTGCACCTCAAGCTAATGTTGTCTCTAGCAAGTGGATATTTTGGCACAAATTCTACTCGGATGGAACTCTTGCTCGCTACAAGGCTCATTGGGTTGTTCGTGGGTTCTCTCGGCATCTTGGATTGGATTACGATGATACTTTTAGTCTCGTTGTCAATCCGTCCACCATCCGCCAGGTTCTTCAGATTTCTATCTCTAGCTCATGGCCTATTCGATAGCTTGATGTGAAGAATGCCTTCCTTAATGACTATCTTGACGAGGTTGTACATTGTCAGTAGCCCCTAGTTTTGTTGATGCTTCACGTCTTGATCATGTGTGCCGTCTTCACAAGTCTCTATGTGGTTTGAAGCAAGCTCCATGTTCCTAGTACCAACAGTTTGCTGCATACCTCTCTACTTTAGGATTTGTTGCTTCTCTAACGGATATATCATTATTTGTTCTCCGGTCTAGCTCTGACACTACATATCTCCTGCTCTACGTCGATGGAATTATTCTTACTGCCTCATCTACTGAGTTTCTGCAGCAACTTCTTGCCATACTTCATAGTGAGTTTGCTATAACAGGTCTCAACGATCTTCACTTCTTTCTAGGTATTGATGTTAGTCGTTACTCAGATGAATTGTTCCTTTCTCAATGGCAGTATGTTGTGGATATTCTTCATCGCGCTGGCATGGCTGAGTGTCATCCGTCTCCGACCCCGACAGATACTCAATCCAAGATCTTTGACATTGATGGTAAGCTTCTCTCTGATGCTACGGATTACAGAAAACTTGTAGGTGCTCTTCAGTATATTACCTTAACATGACCAGATATCTCCTATGCAGTTCAACAGAACTGCCTTCATATGCATGCCCCATGCCAGCCTCACTTTGCTCTTGTGAAGCGTGTTCTTCAGTATGTCTGTGGTACTTGGGATTTCAGCCTCCATCTACGTGCTTCATCATCTACTACTCTCACAGCCTATTCTAATACTGACAAGATTGGTTGTCCTAACACTCGTCACTGTATATCCAGGTAATATATCTAGTACGGTGATAGTTTGATATCTTGCTCCTCCAAGCGACAAAGCATCGTCTCTCACTCTAGTGCGGAAATTGAGCACCGTTATATGGTCGCTGAGTGCTGTTGGCTTCGTCATCTACTCCAGGAGCTTCACCGGCCTCTCAATTCTACTACAGTTGTTTTCTGTGGAATTTGCCATCTACATGTCATCCAATCTAGTGCAACAGAAACACACCAAGCATATTGAGATTAATATACTCTTCGTCCGCGAGAAGGTTTCTATGTGCGAAGTTCGTGTTCTGTATGTTCCCTCTACTATTCAATTCGCTAATGTCATGATGAAGGGATTGCCGGTCCAGCTTTTTATTGATTTTTGATCATGTCTCTAAGTCTGAGAACCGCCCGCAGTCAGAGGGGTTACTGTATGTATTACTGTATATATTAGGTGGATTCCCTTTATACTCTAACTGTGTTTGTACTCTAACACTTAGCCTTTGGCCTATATATAAACGCCGGAACCGAACCTCACGTATTATGTGTGAGAGGCTTCCTCCAAATAGTCTTACCGTCCTACAACTGGAAATGATAAATTAAAGGACAAATAAGATGGTAAAGAGAGATCATTGGGTATTCAATTGAAGTGACATCGTCCCTTATTCAACATAAATTTTTCGATCTGAATCTTGTCATGTTTATCTAAATGTACATATGCCAACGCGCGCACCGAAGCTTCACCACATGATAGTTCCATCCAAAGTTTAAACCCAGATTATTCAACTTGAACATCGATATAAATAAAGCTACTCCCTCGAAATCCCCGCGTGAAGCGGACGATGGGGACGCCCGCGGGCGCCGTCACTTTCTTGGAGGCGTCGTCATGGTGCTGCTTGAGCTTCCCCGCATCGATAACGGGGAAACCTTGATCTGGTCTACGAATCTAGCGATGGCGGCGCATATGTGTCGTCCCCTTGTTGGAGGCACCACCTAGGTAGTTCGATGAGTCCTTGGTGCGGCAGCTGAGGCGTTGAGGGACACCACCAAAGCATGATCTTCTGGGGCGATGTGTACATCGTCGAAGGCGCTTCTTGGTCGACGCCTCCTCTGATATGGTGCGGCCCGGCCATTTTCTCTCCTCGACTCTTGGCGTTTTCGGGTGATCGGTGTGTTGTCTTCTACCATCTTGGAGTCGGAGTTGGTCTCCTAGAGTTCTACTCTTCGGTCGTGATGTGGCTTAGCAGCTTGGTGTGGCGTCCCCTCGCCTTCTTGGCCAGGGAAGGTGCAAGGTGAGCCCTTGTCGCTCGGCGGGTGTAGGCTGTGTTGTAAACCGTGTGGTGTTGTGTTTGTATCAGCCTTTTGACGTTGTTTTGGCTGTCTTAGCCTCTTCTTTTGTAAAAAGCCGATACACCTTTCCTGGGTGTATTCTCAAAAAAGAAAGGTACTCCCTCTGGTTCAAAATAGTTGGTTTAAACCGGAGGGAGTAGTTATTTTAAGAAAAAAAGACCAATAAAAAGTAACAACTAGTTTATTTTGCAAAAAAAGGTAACTAGTTTCTTTTCACACTTAAATTATACCTGCGAGAACTTGTTTTAAATACATATTATATATTTTAATTTTTGTGGCACATATGATATCATACATTATCCAATTTTAACGTTGATGATAGGTTTGAATCTCAAAATGCTTAAGAGACTCGTAAACTTGGACGTCATATTATCGGGTCGATTTTGGTTGGAGTTATGATGGGAATATAAGATAGGAAAAAAAAATGACGTGGGCCGAGTTCTTGTTATATCGTGTTCATATACGGGCGAACCTGGGAGCGAAGTTTCAGCCCAGAGAAAAAAAAGGGTTAGTAATCCCTCAACCCATGGGCACCATTCACCGATCCATGTAGTCCACAGTTGATATTCCCGGCCCATTTAGTACCAGCCCAAACCCAATAGGGACGAAAGAAGAAACAAATGCAGGTTGCCGATGGGCAAGCCGGCGGTGGCGGCGCTCTCGAATCTTCCCACCTCGCATCTCGTGCACTCCAGCTCCATTAAAAACCCACCTCGCACCGTAACCCGAAACACCCTCGAAACCCTAGCCGCCACCCTCCAACTACCCCCGCCGCACGCATCACTTCGACGCTCCGACCGCGTAAGCATGCAGCGCGCCGCCGCAAGGGTCGCGTCCCTGGCCATCCGCCGCTTCGCTTCGTCGGCCTACCGCCCGGCGCTCCCAACAGGGGTGGCGTCTCTTCGGCCTTCCACGGAAGTGCTCAACGCGGGCACGCGCTTGTCCCTCCAGCCAACGGCAGCTGCAGCGGCGGCGCTGTGTACCCGGCGCGGGTACGCCGGCGGGGCTCGCAAGAAGAAGGCAGCGGTGAGCGAGAACGAGGATGAGGACGACGAGTTCGAGGCTATGGGCAGCGACGGGGAGTACGACGACGACGAGGATTTGGGGGACGGCGACTCCGACGACTACTCAGAAGATGACGAGGAGAAACCAGTAAAGCGCGGGAGGTGCTGACTCCGCTCGGTTAAAAATGTTGTTTCTACTTCTTCTTGAGATACAGACAAGAAAAGCATAAAAATTAATTTTGATTTAGATGAAAGTATTTAGTACTTTGTTGACTTCTATCTGCTTGTATTCGGGCAATAGAATTTCAGATTTCCTCCTAATGCATTGACGTTGTGCACGGTGCTGATGTGATCCACGGTTTGGTGTTTATTTTTTTTTTTCATTTGAGGCATGTCTCAAAAGGGTGTTCGGTACGAGCGGCCCGGTTCGTTCTTTTTTCAGAATTTGATATCTGTAAGAATTTAAAAATTCTAATTTTTTAGAGGAGTCCTATCCTTCTAAATACACCTACTGCTACTCTTCTCAATAGTTGTGCTGTTAGCAACTTTCACATCCATTTGCTTGTAGAGATTTGGAGATTTGGTGCACACGGACACCAATGATCCTGTTTTTTTAATCGAAAATCATGTTTTTGTGTTCCAAAGAATTTTGAAAATAAATTGGAATGTAGCCAGTGATGTATATCAAAGATGCGCAAAATATCAGTTGAAAAACATGTGTATTTTAAGCTTAAAAAAAAAGACAAAACCATAGATCTTAGTATAGTGATTTCAATTTATTTTTAAAAAAAATCTGAACTTAGTCATTTTTGATAAAAAATTGAAAGTTTGCATATTTGTGGAATACATCATTAGTTACTTTCAAGGTTTTATTTTATATTTTTTTCGAAACTTATAAATATAGTTTTAAGTTTTTGTAATGTGCAGGAAGCACTGCTCGAGGCCAAATCAACTTTCCGTACTGTGACACTATAATTAGATAGATCTGTTGGCATGGATATAACTCTTAGCTCCTTTCAAGATAGTATTCCTAAGGACTTTCCCATTTCTTTCCCTCTACTCTCGCTCGAAATCTCTAGTCTCTGGTCTCTTCTTTCGTAACTCCGAACCGGACTAGAGCTTCTCTTGACGGCGTGGTTGTGCGGGGAGGGCGATGGGAAGATGTCGGCTGTAGTTTTAAGACTTTTTTTTTCTGGTTACCTATATGGAGTCTGAGGTGGGTCTACGGATCCGGTTGGCCTGATATGTCGCGCCATGGGCGCCTTCTTCCTCGTTGCAAATCACATGTGGCAAGCGGTGCAACTAGAGAGGACGAGGAGCTTGTGCATCCCTCTCAATAAAGTGTGCAAGGGGCTTTGGAGGTGGAGTCATGTGGCCAGACTCTCCTCTGTGTGATGGGTTTTCTATTTGTGATCGTGCTTCCATAGTGGAAGCTGAAGGCGGCTGAGACGAATCCTTCTATAGCCCCTCCAAATAAGGTCAGCATTGGCAGCAACTCTATTCTCTTTGCTTGCAAGGTTCCTCTTCTTCCTCATGGTTGCTATGGTGCTGGAGCGAGGTGGGGGATGGTCGGTGCTGGTGGTGAAGTGGATGGTCATCTTCTTCTTCCTCATGGCTGCCATGGTGCTGGAGCAAGGTAGGGGATGGCCGGTGCTGGTGGTGAAGTGGATGGTTGATACCTTCGATCCGGATTGCGGATGTAGTATAGCTGTTTTTTCCTAATAGACCTAGGTTATCGAATCCTCGGGAAGCAGAAAGCGTAGTAAAGTTACTTTAACGGATCTTCGAGAGTTTTAGAATTTTTTTTATGTTTTACTAGACCAAGAGTTTGCTATCTTTTGTTGTTGTCGATGATGGAGAGAGAGGGCTAGGGCTTTCGGTTTCACCTATAGCTATGCAAAATTTCTGATGGGAATAAAAGATAATAATAAAGTATGCATGTAATTATTAGAGCAAAATAATTATATATGGGTAGTGCATCCATAATTACTATTGCCTCCGCAACCGCTTATAGCAAGAACCTACTAGTCTCATCCATAGAAGAAAAATAACTAATGATATGCATAGTGATGTGACCATTAATCCCAAGTAAATCACTCACATACAGCCGTACTATCCCTTCTGTCACTAGGGTTCCCAACCTGCAGATTAGTCATTACTTATACTCCCTATACCTGGCTCAATCCTCGGTGTCTTGGGTACCTTACAAGTCCTTGGATTGAGGCAAGAGAGGATAAAATAATTATCATGTCATACAAACTAATACATGATCCCATCTATGATAAATAACATGCACAAAAGCTACATTGCTAGGCCGAAGCCCTTAGCCTAAAGAGAATTACTCACGCATAGAGATGAAATCAACAATCATAAACACTGCAATGGAAATCATGAGATTGATAGCTACAATGTCGCCAATCGAAGATGAGATCTACTATTACAAGTGGTAGAATATGGCTATGGTGGTGGAGAAGGGTTTGAAGATTATATCTAAGTCTATTCCTCCGGCGTCTCTTCGGTGTTGTGGATGTAGGTTTCTGTAGTTCTGGGGGCTGCTGGCCAGGCTGTTTCTCGTCGTCCGAAGCCTGTTTATATAGGGGTTCGTTCACGAAAGTTGTTCTGTTTGACCTAGCGGTGTCGATGACAACTATATGAATGGAACTATACTGCCGAAATTTTATTCCCGCCATATAGGTGGTCATTAAAGCGTCTATCTCTACTTCACAACCCCTGGTTTCTTTGGGTTGTTGGAAATCTCATATCTTTGACTTTAATGTTGTGCTTCCTATCATCAAACGTCATTATTTGCGCAGGGAAAAATATAAAGAAATAATTGCATACCCCTTTGATCATTAGGCATTAGTGGCAGGGTTTAGAGAGATATTTTATCAAAAATATGAATAATATCCTGTTTAAATATGGATATAGATGGCTATATTTCATAGCCATCAACCTCCCCAAGCTTAAAATTGATCGTCCTCGAGCAAGAAAACCAAAATCAAAAAAGAACTGAGCATTTAAACTGAAATAACGAGATGATGATCTTACTCATGATTGGTAGCCTCATGTTTTCTTCACTTTATTAATCTGAAAAACTTTAGCATAGATAGTGTAATAACAAGCATATTATACAGGTTTTTATGCATCCTTATAGCGCAACAAAATTATTGTTGATATGGATGATTCAAATAAGTAAACTTTATTCCGTGTCATGTAATCAACTCATAGGCTTGTCTTTAAACAATAAAGTATAATCATGTAAAATTAAAAGTGTGAGAGTTTGTCATGAAAAACATATACACTATAGTATCTCAATTCTCCCACATCAATAAATCAAAACTCTTCTATTCATTGTCCTTCAAGAATTTAAGTTCTTAAGTAATTGAGAGCATGCCAAAGATTTTAATTAGTTTATCGGGCTGTGATGGACACTCGTGGCATCACCAAGGTTTTTGTTCCTTTTGCACAATGATTACTCATAATAGCCAGATGAGTGATTCCATCTTGAACACATCTACCTGAGAATACCAAGAATCTTACCCATTATAGCATTGCTATTACATATGTTTAATCAACTCATAGCCGAAATCTAGGAGTTTCCTCCATGAAGATCGTTCGTAGGCTAGTGGAGTTGTTGGCATCCCATGAAGTTTGACACACATAAAGTTATATAATTCTTGTGATTAACAAGTCAAACTTTGGCATGCTCACAAAAACCGCTAAACATTGATTTAATCGAACAAATTCTTTTAAAAAGAGCTATCAAGTTAATCATTATATTCCGTGGTGTTGAGTGTCTCTAGAAATAAGCCTTCAACACTAAACACTACAACACCCAAGCCTTCAATTGTGAGACTTTTTCTTATTACAATTGTTTAGCAAATTTTTAGGAAAGACTTGGTTAACTAAAAGAGCTGGAACAAAAACCCTACTAAATACCCATGCAAACAAAACTTTGCATTCTTATGATTCACAAGTCAAAATTTGACATTCTTATGACCCCGTAAAGAACTTCTCTCTTTTTCTTGTGGTCGTTACGTGTCTTTTGCAATAGGTGGTGTGTTGCTTTGTTATGTGGGCTTGGTCTCCTTTGTTATCCTTTCGTTGACTCAAGTGATAGTTCCCATGTTTCAGTTTTACTAGTTTTTTTTACAACCAGTTTCACTAATAAGGTAAAACTTTTGTTTCCAGGTTTACTCGGCCAGCTTGAGAAAGGATACAACGTTTCCTTTTTGATTCGGCTACCTATCGTATTTCTAGTCGATCGTTGCTACCGAGACGCCGGTACCGGAAGGGTCTCGAGCTTAACTTACAACACACGTCCCTTCTGACCAGATTGAGCACAAGAAGATCGTCGAGTTTCAGAAGATCAATGCGTACGATTATCCGGTTAGTTCCACGTCCTATGCTCTCCATGTGTACGTGGTGTATCTGTTATATGTTGTGCATATTTATATGCGCTCGCTCACGCATAGTTGGTATTTCTAAGCGATTTCATTTTATTTATTCTTAAACTCAAAGTATTCAATATACAGTCATCATCACTAGACTAGTGTCGGGATAGTCCTGGTGGTTTGCTACATATAAGACGTGTAGGAAAGCATCCACTGCCTGTGGGACTGGTTATTGATGCCCGCCTGACGGTTGCGAAGGGAAAAAATTCGGCAAAGAATGGCATATCTGCACTAACGGTTCGGCTGAAGCGGAGTTCACACTTTTCAGGGAATAGGGTGGAAATAGTTGGCAAGCAAGTTGGGTGGAGTTCCCGGCTGATCTGCAGGCGATTGAGCAGAAGAAGTTCACTTGAAACGTTAAAGCGTACAAACAAGATTCCTCGGCGTCCTCTATTATGTTTCCTCTACTAGTCGCGAACTCTCAGATGGCAGACTCTTCAGCGACTACCCATGAAGATATCGAGGTTAGGTACGTCCACACTCTATGTTGTCCAATGTCTATGTCGAGATTATATGTGTTTTCTATGTCTGCTTATCCATTATTACCATGCAACAATATGAAGAACTTATCACAACTCCCTAGAGCCTGTAGAAACATGAAAGGTAAGAACGCTAATCCTTTCTTATATTTTCATCCTTCTTTATACAACATGTGTTCTATTGCAGGTGCAAGACTGAACAGAAAACTTCTGTATCTATAGCGAGAAAGCATCTTCCTTTGGATGGTCCTGGAAATAAGAAGACTTCGAGTGGAAGAAAACGAAATAAGCGAGACTCGCTTTGCATTTTTCTAGACACGCTAGTTGTGATTCCATGTCTCATTCGTTGACTGCGATCTAATACCCGAAACGTTATGTGTATAACTATTGACTACCTCGACTTTCAGAAAATTGAGTGGTGTGTAATATTATACTAGATGGACCAAACACGCTCTGCCACACCATCCTTTGCTAAATGGCATTTAAATTATGTGGCATAGGAGCGCTCGAGTTGCTAGAGTACATATGGTTTTGTATTCGGTTTACTGTGTCTTGGGCTTGTTCCACGGAGGCACTAACTCGACGGGTGGCGAAATTGTCGTCGGATTGATGACAAGTATGCCATGAGTGTTGGGTTCGCAGCATAGAAAAAAAATACTACGATGGGAACTATTATACGCCAAGATCTATCTATTAGATACAAGCAACAGGTAGATATACATCCATAGAGAACATACCCTCGAAGACAACAAAGTTTTGTTAACGATATGGAACTCGTAGATGATGTAGTCGTACACTTGCCAATCTCAAAATCGCGATGAAGTCCAGCAGGTCCAGCTCCAGCACGTCCATCAGATCTAGCTCCAGCAAGTCCAGCACCACCAAGTCCAGCACCGCAAAGCAGCGGTGCATCCGTGACCGCACACACGTCCGGTACCCCGACAACCTCTGTTCCTTGATCCAGCAAAGCAGCGGAAGCAGCAACTCCTTTCCATATAAAGCCACCGGGAACATGTATCTCGCTAATCCGAGACCATGGGGAAAAATACTAGAGGGGGAGAGAGATCCTTCACGAGGAGGTGTGAGTGAGAAGTGAGGAGAGGGGGCCTTTTATAGGAGTAGGGGAGGGTACCCCTCCCATGGCCGGCGCCCCATGGAGGTGACCCTTCACCTCCCCCATTCATGTGGTGGTAACCCCCTCCACATAAATTTGCCTCTTCACATTCTCCATTAAGGTATCCACTTTAAATGCATTAAATTTCTCCCAATTTAATGTTCTCTCATTTAATAAAACTCTTTTATTAATTTTATTCAGAATTTTGTTAATTACTTTAATTAACAAACATTCATATAAAACCCCCTACAACATTTCAATATTACATGCAGAACCAATTTCAACAATTTCACCTGAAACGGTTTCGGTGTCTATTGAAATAATTCCAGCGCTTTCTTAAATCTTTATCTGAAACATATTTGCTCCAAATGGTGTCGATATCCCTTAAGTGTGTCAACCTACGGTTCGCGAATAATGACGACATTATCGATACTCCTCTCAGATCAATAATCAGAAGTGGGACCTGGAGATCCATACTGACTCCTACACATTCAACGACGACTTCTGTGATCATGAGAACCTTTAACGCTAGTAACTAAATCCCTTTGTATCACAATAAATTACATGTCCAAGATTCGATCATCGGTATCTCCATACCTAGTTTGATCTCGTTACCGACATGTATTCTTTTCTCGTTCCCGTGATATAACATTCTAGTGATCTCATCACTTGCTTGCAAGCTAACCAATGTGATATCATCGAGAGGGCCCAGAGTATATCTATCCGTCATCGGGATGGACAAATCCCACTCTTGATCCATGAGCCTCTACATAACACTTTTGTAGTACTAAACCCACCTTTATAATGACCCTTTCACGGTGTGATGTTTTATATTATCAAGATACTCTTCCAGTGTTAGTGATTAACATGATCTCATGGTCTAAGGACTAGAATTACTTTGTTAGATGTTATATCAATATAAACACAATGACTTTGATCGTAATGTTATACTTCGGATGAATGTTCATCACATCATTCCACTAATGTTGTGACTGCGTTATTAACACCATCCAATGTCCATGATCAGGAAACCTTGATCATCTTGTTAATCAACGAGCTAGTTTCTTAGAGAGGCATAACTAGGAACTTTCCTTTTGTTTATTAAACACACATATATTAAATGTTTCCAAATTAATATAATTATAGCATGCAAAATAAACATTTATCATAAACAAAGAATAAGATAATAACCACTTTATTATTATCTCTCATGCATATTCCCTTCAATGAGGGGGTCCTCGAGGCGTGTGGAAGAGAGGGGTGTGAGATGTACGGTATTCCGGGATAGTGAGCACACAAGTTTACCTAGGTTCGAATCCACCAGCTTTGGACGGATCCTACTCCTGCTAGCAATCTAGTAATACTGCAGAGCCAGAATATGGGTTACAAGGGTTTCGCCTATGCGAGTTGAGATTGTAGACTATTGTGAGGGTGCCCTAAAGGCTTACCCTAGGACGACTTATATAGATATCCGGCCTAGGGTTTACAGGAGAGACCTATCCGGCTACGACTAAGAGTTAGTTATAGAGTACATCTTGAACTACAAGTAACATAACAGGCCTATGTCGATAAGTCTTCTAGGCCTTCCGTAGCCGGACTGGACTCCGTCTCTTCTCCCTGACTGGGTCGTCCGTGAAGCAAAGCTCTAACCCGAAGTGGGCCACCTTGGTCAGTGAGGCACAGTGAGGATACCCAAAAAGTATATCCCAAACAGCAGCCCCTGGAAGCCTCCAAGATCCAGAGTCGGATTTCATCATCGTCTAGCTTGATCTTCGGCTTGCAGAATCTTGAAGGGTTCCTAAAACTTCAAAAGAAAGGATAGCATCCGGGTCTCAAAACGAGTCGGACCTATGAATACATTATTTAGTTTTCTAGCTCGAAATTCAAACTAAGCCGGAAGTTGGTCTCTGACGTAGCTTGACACTAGTCATGGTCAAGTCACGTCACTGACAGACATTCCCGCCAGCACGACCGTTGGTGGGTCTGTCTTTCGTGGAACCGAGGTGTCATTTTAATGCGTGTGCGAAGATCGAGGTGGCATAATCATCGCGTGGGGGTTACCCAGCTCCTTCCACGACGCGTGGCACGGTTACTGTACACATTGCACGAATCTTGGCACGGGCGAAGGATATAAGGGGTTGAGATTCTCTCCCTCTTCTCTTCACTAGAATTTGCGTTGCTTCCTTCCTCCCAACGCCTCCCACGAAACAGAGCTCCTCTGCCTCCCCAAAATCTTCCAGCGTCGCCCATCCCTGGTCACCAACCCACGAAACAATGGCTGAGACCTCATCTTCCGACACAGCGGCGACGACAACGACGACTTTGACAACAGAGAAGGAGAGTCACCACAGGGTCTGGATCCCTTGCATCTTAGACGACACCAAGCTCCGCGTCATGGAGAACGAAGGACTCCGCGCCTGCGACTGGCAGAGCGGCTATGGCCAAACCGTCCCTACTCCTCGCGCGGACGAGCGGGTGCACTTCTGCACCCACCTCGACAGAGATTTGAGTTTCCCACCCTCAGATTTCTTTTGTGAGGTTATAGATCACTACGGAGTCCAACTCCATCATCTCCCCCCGAACTCACTCTTAGAGATGAGCCTTTATGCTTCTTTGTGCGAGGGGTACCTCGACATTAGGCCGAGTCTCACTCTTTTCCGGTTTTATTTTCATATCTAGAGAAATTCTATCACTACCGGTAATCCATACATTACTGGAACCATTAGTTTTTCCGTTAGGAGAGAGCGCGTCTATCCTCGGATTAAGGCCAGTGATTCGGTGAAACAGTGGTCGTCCACCTTCTTTTATCACAAGGATATTCCTGCTCCCGGCAAAGCTACTGCTTTGTCGGCTTTTGTCGACGGTGCCGCAACGCCCCAAGATTCCTGGGACACAGATGCGCTGGCTCTCAATGACGATGTGCTTCTTGCCAAGAGGCGGATTGGATATTTGATGAAGCACAAGGGCCTTAAGGGGTCTGACTTGGTTCACTGCTAGGTGGCACGCCGGATCTAGCCCCTCCAACACCATGGTGACCGGCTTATGCATTCCATCACTGCGTCCAAAAAGTATACTCTCCAGATCTACTCCCACCCTCACACGGATAAGGAATACGAATCCCAAATCAAGTGGCTGATAAGGGAGCGGATCGAGAAGAAAATCCCGGAGCTGTGTTTGGATATGCATACGGCTGAAGATCCTGTGGTACCGGTAAGTTTCGAGTAGTAACTTGAATTATGTGTTCATCTTTACATTATTGTCTCTTTTCGCAATACTGAGATATTTCTTCTTTTCAGCTTGCTGACCTCCCCAAGTCGGAGCTTGCTCCTCTCGAGGGATATCCTCCTGAGATCTCTTAGGATGATGGGGAACTGGTTCCACTGCTAGAGACCTTTACTTGAAAGTGTAAGGCTCCGACTCTGGCTATTGGCACGAAGGAGGTGCCCATTGTGAAGAGGAAACTTTCCTCACAAGGTTTTTCTATTTTGTTCATAATTCTTTCTGAGATGTAATGTTCTTTATTCTGTTACCTCCTCGGAGCTAAATAGCTCACCAAGGGCAAGGGAAAGGAGGCTCGTCGAAGCCCCTACGCCATTCAAAGCTGAATTTGACTTCTCCTGCCACAACACCTCCGACTCCTGCCCCTCAGCCTTCTGTGGTGCCGGAGATTACTCCATCTCCGACCATCGTAGAAGATCTGGCTCAACAAGCAGAGCCAACAATCCTCAGATTGCAAACTAACGTCACCCTAGGTGACTCAGGTTTTGATAAGGGTGGACCCTCTTCAGGTAATGATCCCTCGGCAGAGGTCTTTGCTAAAAACCTCCTCAACAATCCGGGTCTTGCCAAACTTGGCATTACTCGGAAATATGTGGAGGAGATCCAACGGCTAGCCCAGCAATGCTTAGAAAGCAGGAATATTACTGCCGAGGAGGAGGAACAAGAAGTGCAGGATGTCAAGTACTCTGAACTCCTCGAGCAGATTCATCTTCACGACGAGAGGCTAAGAGACAGAGTGGTTCCTCCTCCTCCGGTAATACCGCTGACCCTTGTCGAGAAGGTTAGCACCGAGGTGTCCATGAGCTTAAGCAAGCTCACTCATGAACATCATGTAAGTCGAATTCCAACTTAACTTTTTTTACTTTACTTAATATCATATCCTCTAGCCCCCAAGCATGAAGTTGGATAGATAGTCCAGATTTATTCTTCCATATGATGCCAAAGAATGAACTAGTGTAGCCCCCAAGGCTCGTGCTGATATTAGTTAAAGTATTAACCCGAGTCTTTAGTAGACTTATGACTCTGGGTTCTGACTTATAGAAAGTTAATTCATATAACCAGGAATTGTTGAAGAATATCTGCAACAAGTGGAGAGAGATCAAAGCTCTCCGGCTTGAAAATGCTCAATTAAAAGTGTCAGGGGATGAGGCTGAAGGTAAACATTCCAGTCCTCAAACCTTGCCATTTATTTGATAGTCGAATTACTTATTCAACTGTTGTTCTTTTGCTTGCAACACTGGTAAAGAAATCATCTGCTATGATTAAAGAAGCCGAAAATATGAAGACCCTGGAGGTGGAGAACACCGACTTACGTCGAGAGCTGGACAAGTTGAAGGCGGATCATGAATGGAGCATTGATCAAATTCTTGACTCCTCTTCCATGGCCACCGATGAACGTGATCGAAGGATCATGGCCCAGGACCAAAAGATCTCGGATATCAATGATGCTTTATTCAGAGAGAAGGACATCTCTAAAGCACTCCGGGCTGAACTCCAGAGCCTACAGGAAGAGAAGACCAAAGTTGACGATGTCATCTTTGGTATGTTTCCTTCTTTCCTTCTTTCTGCTTTTTCCAACTGTTGGAGTTCGGATGTATTTACTAACCTTTTGTATTACATGCGCAGGTCCTCTGAACTTACTGGATTCTGCCTCCACCGAGGCTCGCACTAGCCGGCTTATCTAAGTCGGTGATTTGCTTCATGATTTCTGCCAATCCTTTGAGGATATTGGCGAAGTTCTCAAGGTTTCGGACATGCATAGAATGTCCGACTTTGAAGTGCGAGACAAGGCCAAGGAGATGAAGGGTTACGGGTAGGCTACACTAGAGTAAAATCAAAAAATTCTACCGCGTCAACCAGGAATACTGTGGTCATAGATCACGGGATTGCCACTAGACGCGCAGTTGCAGAACTCGATGAAGCACATCGGGGTAGTGTAGATGTTCTACGTCTCCTCCTCGTCCCACGAGCAGCTCCCCTTCGCGTGGCTCGTCCAAGTGCTAGAGCTGCAGCACCTCCGAGGTATCCACACGTCTGGAGTGGAAGCCGTCACATGCCAGACTGCTAGGTCTACACGTGCAAAACAGGCGGAAGAGGAGTGGCGACTGGGTGGAATGCTCAACCCTAATCAGCTCGTCTCACTCTCTCTTATATAGGCATCCCTGGTGGGCTTCTACTTTAGCAGCCTAAGCCTGGTCTAATTCGGATCCAATCCTCATTAGACTTCCAGCCCCTAAAGTGTGTGACCCTATAGGTTCATACACATATAGACATGACACGAGTACACTTACTCCGTCAATAGTTGGTAGTAGCCTCTAGCAAGACGTGCCAACCCCTAAACGCATATAAAGATCATTCAGACGAACCATCACAAGGTAGAGTACATGTCTTTCCCTTTGCCTCACGATATTTGGTCTAGCTCCAAGCTGACCTCTCTTTCGCGATACTATGATTCAGAATCCCTTTATTAGGTTAACTCTTAACCATATGTAGCATGTCCATGCATTTCTGGATCTGATCACTCAAGGGGCCCAAAGATATCTCTCTCAAGTAGAGAGGGGAAAATCCCATCTTGATTGACTGATGCCTTGCAGCATGTATCAGGACAAACCCGAAAGCTACCTTTATAAGTACCCAGTTACGGAGTAGTGTTTGATAGCCCCAAAGTAGGTCGATCCACATCTCAAGTACATGCGACAATCTCAGGTCTAAGGACAAAACGTACACGATGTGTAGAGAGATCTGCAAGTATTATTACCAGTCTCAAGTTGGGTCAGTCCAACCCCATGTCTATAACATGTGTCCACATCATTGGTTTGACATCTCCATGTCTATGACTTGTGAAACATAGTCATCAACCAATCGATGTGCTAGTCTAATATTCACGTGTGTCCTCACATGAACTCCTACTAGGGACAACTATTTGATAACCATACAAGTAAAGAGTTTCACAAGCAATTCACATAATTGCCAATCAATACAAGTTGCATGATATATGGATATTCAAGGAACATTATAAAAACTCATGGATACAAATGAAATACAATCATCTCTATGATTGCCTCTAGGGCATATTTCCTTCAGTCTCCCACTTGCACTAGAGTCAATCTAGATAGTTTCTAATACCTATTGCTCTTGTGTACCTTTCATGCGCAGGCTGCGGGAGTGGCTTTGTCAAGGGATCAACAACATTTGAGTCCGTATGTATTTTGCATAACATGACACTACCATCATCAATGAACTCACGAATCAGATGGTAACGCATGCGAATATGTTTGTTCTTCTGATGCTGTCTAGGTTCCTTGGCTTGTGCAATAGCACCATTGTTGTCACAATAAACATCCATGGGATTGGACGCGCCCTAAACCACACCAAGAGCGATCAGGAAATTCCTAATCCAAACAGCTTCCTTTGCAGCCTCCGAGACAGCAATATATTTAGCTTCTGTTGAAGAGGAGGCCACTGTATCTTGCTTGGAACTTTTCCAGCTCACAGCACCACCATTCATGACAAACACATAACTTGATTGCAATTTCGAGTCATCTGAGTCATTAAGGTAACTCGCATCTGTGTAACCCTTTACACTGAGTTCAACCTCACCTCCATAAACTAGGAACATGTCCTTAGTCCTTCTCAAGTACTTAAGGATATTCTTTACGGCTGTCTAGTGACTCCCACCTGGATCAGCCTGGTATCTGCTCGTAACACTTAGAGCATAGGAAACATCTGGGCGAGTACATGTCATTGCATACATGATGGATCCAATAGCCGAAGCATATGGAACCCTACTCATGCGCTCTCACTCATCAGTGGTCGAAGGACACTGAGTCTTGCTGAGTTTAATGTCGTGAGACATGGGCAAGAACCCCTTCTTAGCCTCTTCCATGCTGAACCGTTTCAACACTTTGTCAATGTACGTACTCCGGCTTAATCCAATTAGCCTCCTTGATCTATCTCTATAGATCTTGATGCCCAGAATATATGCCGCTTCTCCCAAGTCCTTCATAGAAAAACTATTTTTCAATGAGGTCTAAACAGACTCGAGCATAGGAATGTCATTTCCAATCAGTAATATGTCATCCATATATAAGATTAGAAACACAAGTGATTTCCCATTTTCTTTGTTATACACACAAGGTTCTTGTTCGTTTTTGGTGAAGCCAAACTCCTTTACAACTTCATCAAATCGAATGTTCCAACTCCGAGATGCTTGCTTCAGCCCATAAATAGACTTTTGAAGTTTGCATACCTTTCCATCATTGTTTGGATCGACAAAACCTTCGGGCTGCATCATATACACGTCCTTAGTAAGGATTCCATTTAAGAAAGCCGTCTTGACGTTCATCTGCCAAATCTCATAATCAAAATATGCAGCAATGGCTAGAATGATCCTTATAGATTTAAGCATCGCTACCGGCGAGAAAGTCTCGTCGTAGTCAACTCCTTGAACTTGTCGAAAACCTTTTGCAACAAGTCGAGCTTTATGGATGTGAACATTTCCATCCATATCAATCTTCTTCTTATAGATCCATTTGCACTCAATGGCTTTAAAACCATCAGGCAGGTCAACCAAGTTCCAAACTTGATTGTCTCCCATGGACTCTGTAGCACCCTAGTAAACCACTACTAGAAAATCGCTTGGTGTTTCTGTTTTGTGCATCATCATGACCGCATGCTCATGTCATCATGCCACATTGCATTTGAGCATCATCATGTCATCATGCATATTTTTCCTAAAACTATTTTTCAAAAGCCTACCTTTATTTTCTAAATGCCCCCCTTTATTTCAAATTAAAACCTTGGCTTCTTCTGGATCTTTTATTTGCCTAAAAACTCTTTACAAAAGGTTTTATAAATAAATAATATAATATAAACGTTTTGTCAAAATCGGGGGAGGCAGCCGCCGGCCTGGCCCAAAAGGCCCAGCCAGCAGCTGGCCTACAACCCCAGACCAACCAAACCCTAGAAATCCTACCCTAGACCTAATCCCACCCGCCGCCGCCAGCTACCTAACCAACCCCAGCACCACTCCACCACCGCCACCCACACGCCTGCTCCCACCTGGCCCACCCTACCCTGCCGTGGTACATGCCAGCACGCGTGGCACGCTACACCTGCTCGCTCCCATGCACCGCAACCAGCCGCATACTCACGAACATTCCGCAGCCGCCGAACCAGACGTGCCCTGTAGCCTGGCCCCACCACACGCCCTGCTCCTCGCGATCCCCACACCCATCTCTCTGCCTCACCAACTACTCGTCGCCGCCAGGTCCGCCCCGCCTCCTGCGCGCGACCGCGCAGTACCTCACCCGACCGTAGCACCCCTGCACCACCGTCGCGCGACCTCTCAATCTCGCTTGCGCACGCGCAAGCCTGGCTGTTGGCCATGGCCAGCGTCATGCAGCGCCTCACCCAACGCTACAGGCCCCTCTCTGCCTCAATCTCGAGCGCCGCCGCTCACTGTCCTCTCCCTCTGCGGCCTCTCACGAGCGGAGCCCGCAAGCGTTGCTGGCCGCGCCCCTCCACTGGCTGTAGTACCCCGACCCCGACCGTGTCGCCTGGCGCCACCTCTGCTCCCTGCAGCACCCGCCGCTGCCGCTGCAAGCTTGGCGCGCTCTCGAGCCGGCCTGCCGTAGGGCCCGTCCTCTTCTCGCCGTCGACCCTGGGTCCCCCGGCCAGGACCTCCGCCGCTAGTGGCCTCACCCCTGGCCCTGCACGTCTTGCATTGGCATTCCTCCTCCCTAGACTTTTCGTCCTCGACCTATAGCGTCCCACGCCACGCTGAGCCACCACGCAGGGCAGTCAATTGCTGCATCGCTGCTCTGACCGCCAGCAATTGCCTCGCGCGCGCCCTCGCCGTCTTTTGGTCGCGATGTGCCCCGCAGGTGTTTGTGTTTCGGTCTGGAAGAGTTCACACCTCCCTAGAGTTCCATGAAGTTGGTGATCCGTCAATGTGGTCTGTTGTGGGCTTGCTCCGGCAGCAAGTTACATGAACCACCAAGATGCCACCTGAATTAACCTTTGCCAATTCAAGATCTCCTACACGGAACTCGCGAAACCGACACCGTCCATGTCTGTCACCAACAAATAAGATGGGACAATCTCGACTACCTCCTCGAAGAGGACAAGAGCAAAGAGTTCACCAAGTTCATCGAATCCGTCGCCAAGATCTTCTTCACGGATCGAGGACCCCGATCCCGGAGTCCGAGACCAAACCCGCACCCCTTGGAGCCAAGATTGTCGATACCCCGATGTGTGACCCCTATCCGAGGCCCTTATTTTTATAATATTGACATATACCTTGTTTCATAATAAATCTTGCATGCTCGCATACATATTGTTGTGGATTGGGGGTATTTTGTGGATTCACCTCATAATTAAATATGGAGACCACATGTGGGCGAATCTAGTCTTATATTGGCCCTATTTAAATTTGTGTAGCAAACCGATGCCATGTTTTGCCTTATTTTTACAACATTTAAATTGCGGGGTAGCTAAACAACATGAACCTCCTAATTAATTGTCGGGACCCCGGTTCCGCTTAATATTGCCTAATTGCATTGCATCTTTGCCATGTCATGCACCATACCTGCATCATGCCCGATCTTCTGCCGTAGTATTAAATAGTGTATCCGATGTTTCTTTTAGTGCTTTGCTTCTTCACGGATTAGGTGTTGAGTTGATGCGAGTATCTACAAGTTCTTTGGATAATGAACCTTCGGCTATGTTTCCCAGGTGAGCAATCTCCCCCTTTCTACCTATTTTTCTTTTATAGTCTTTATTTCCTCCCGTTGATCTATTGCTATCCGGGTTGCGATGCTTTAGTTTCCGTGCACCATTTATACTCCTTGTATCCTCTATATTGCCATGGACACATCCTATTGCATGTTGTTTGATAGATAGTCGGCCTTGTGAGTCGTAGTTGCTTGTTTATTTTTTGCTTTGTGTTGTTGTTGTTCCACCGTGGACGGCAAGTTGGCACATGATAAATGGTGGAGATGCTTAATGGTGGAGATGATCATGACTTTAAATACAACTTGATTAATTGCTGGGAATAGATATAACTAATGTAGAGGAATCGGTGGGCAATAGCAAATATTTGGTTTTTAACCGCTCACTTGTGTCCTGTAGGCCCCGAGTACTTGATACCTGTTCCTTGACTATCGCACTATCCGCATGTGGGACCATGAATCCCCTTAGCCATAGCTTGATTCATTTCTTATTTCTTGGGACCACAAACTAGTTTGGGGCTTTATTACTATCCTGTACTTATGCCATGCTTTACTGCTTTATTTACGATTGTGCGTGGAGAACCTGTACTGTTTTGGAAAATGGAATATTTTCGCGGTATCGACAAGCCCAGTCACACTTTCGGGTTCCCAGTCGTTTACAACCATTGACACAAACCCTGGGTCCATCTCGGAGCAGCCAACTTCGTTGCGGGTAGCTTAGTGGGGTGGCCCCCTGAAATATTTTATGAATCTTGTGATTGCTTTGTCGTGAAAGCCTCGTTGGGTTTTGATTTGGTTTTTCCGAGGTTGATCATGTGTGTGTTGCTAATTGTGCACCCATGCAGGGTAAATCTTTCTGAAAGCCGTGTCCACGGTTATGGACGACTTGGAACACAGTATCTCGATCATAGACAACTATAACTAAAGTAGTGCTATAAATTTGACTTTGGAATGACTAGTAATCAGCTACACTATAACGGAATGAGTAAATAAAAGTGCCAACAACTGCTGGAGTTGGAATGTCTCATGCTAATTGTATCTGACTAGTAAGTTCTGCAACTATATTGGAATGAATAAAACTGCCAACTGTGTGACTTCCTCGGTTTGACTTCCTCGTTTGGTCTCGAGGGGGAATACCAGGATGGGTATGATTGGTGTTAGTATCAGGTTGGTTCCGAATAGGTCTTTCTTATCCCTCTCTTATAGCCGACAGCTGAATCGAGTCTCTATAGGTTGTTTAGTGCATGCTTCGCTGCCGCTTCAGTCCACCATACCTATGTAGGCGAGAGCCGCCGAATTCTAGCCTCGCCGTGTACTAGCCTCAGTACCGACGCTCCTCTTTTTCCTTTGCCCTTTGTCAGCACCCCTTTTGTTTTAGCAGGTTTGGGATCAACGTCGTTAGGGGTTACCCTTCCGGCTTGGCCTGGGCAGGGTTATGGACACCATTGGTTATTCTTCAAGGCTCCTAGCCCCATTTGCATCTTATCCGTACTCGGATGTTGTATCGTTTTCAAGGTGATTTGGATCTTTGTACTATATATTTGTATTCTTGACTCATGGAGTCGTTGTTGTATATAAATGTTCTGTGGGTTCCATCGTGGACTAATGTGTAATGGTATTACTTCGTTTTCCACCCGCACGCAAGTTCCTGGTGGGCGTCCTTGAATCGTTTCTATGCGGGTTTGGCGGGAAGCGCTAAAACTTGCATAGGGACGATTCGAGGGTGTTACAAAGTGGTATCAGAGCTCAGCAGTTGCGATACCCCACTGGTCCAGCCTGTAGGATAACCTAGCTAACGGACGATGTAGAGTGTCAAAACTATTTTGCAAAATCCATTGGATAGATCTGAGTAGGTCTGTTTTTACTCCTTACCCCTATGCTATTCTCCTCTTACCTCTGCATGTTTTGAATCTGCTCTCTTATCTTTTCTTCAAGTCCAGGAATTCTCATGGTTCGGTTTCCGTCGTACCTTTAGGGTTTCGCTTCCTCCTTTGGTAACGGTGCTTCTACATCTGGTCTTCATGCTATCTGAGGAATCCTTCATCTGTTGGACTTCTCTTTGTTCCTTCTTGTTCCTTCCGATGATTTCCAACACGACGACATCATCATCCTCTACATCAGATCCGATGAAGAGCCTGCATCACTCTTTTGTTTCCAAACATCGCTTGTAAAGATCTTCAGTCTGAATTCGAGCGTTGGCTGCATAATTCTTCTATTCATGTACGGAGTAATGCTTTGGGTGCGCGATGGACTGATCACCATCCGACTACTCTTATCATTCGCTCTTGTACATTGAACTGGTGGACCAATGCAATCTTTACTCCTTCCTCGGAAGTTAGAGGTGGACTTTTCTTTTGATACCTTTACCTTCGTCCTTTGTTCCGGGAGTGTTCTCTCGATGATCAAGGACTACGACTTCTTGTTGGTGGTGTCGCCAATTTTGATATGGAGCAAGAACCATTATTAGTGGTGTCGCGAGAATCTACACGAAGAGAGAAGATTCAGATCGTCAGCCTTCTTCCCCGTACAATGAGGCGGATCTTGAGGGCGAGATCCATTATTAGTGGTGTCGAATTGTAGCACCCCGGTAAGCAACTACTAGAAAATCGTTTGGTGTTTCTGTTTTGTGCATCATCATGACCACATGCTCATGTCATCATGCCACATTGCATTTGAGCATCGTCATGTCATGATGCATATTTTGCCTAAAACTATTTTTCAAAAGCCTACCTTTATTTTCTAAATGCCCCCTCTTTATTTCAAATTAAAACCTTGGCTTCTTCCGGATCTTTTATTTGCCTAAAAACTATTTACAAAAGGTTTTATAAATAAATAATATAATATAAACGTTTTGTTGAAATCGGGGGAGGCAGCCGCCGGCCCGGCCCAAAAGGCCCAGCCAGGAGCTGGGCTACAACCCTAGACCAACCAAACCCTAGAAATCCTACCCTAGACCTAATCCCACCCGCCGCCGCCAGCTACCTAACAAACCCCAGCTCCACCCCGTCACCGCCACCCACATGCCCACTCCCACCTGGCCCACCCCACCCTGCCGTGGTACATGCCAGTACGCGTGGCACGCTAGACCTACCCGCTCCCGTGCACCGCAACTAGCCGCGTACTCACGCACATTCCACAGCCGCCAAACCAGACGCACCCTGTAGCCTGGCCCCACCACGCGCCCTGCTCCTCGCGATCCCCACACCCCATCTCTCCCCCATCACTCTGCCTCACCAACTACTCGCCGCCGCCAGGTCCGCCCCGCCTCCTGCGCGCGACCGCGTGGTACCTCGCCCGACCGGAGCACCCCTGCACCACCGTCGCGCGACCTCTCTGCCTCACTTGCGCGCGCGCAAGCCTGGCCGTTGGCCATGGCCAGCGTCATGCAACGCCTCGCCCAACGCTACAGGCCCCTCTCTGCCTCAATCTCGAGCACCGCCGCTCACTATCCTCTCCCTCTGTGGCCTCTTGCGAGCGGAGCCCGCAAGCGTTGCTGGCCGCGCCCCTCCACTGGCTGCAATACCTCGACCCTAACCGTGTCGCCTGGCCGCCGCCTCTACTCCCTGCAGCACCCGCCACCACCGCTGCAAGCTCGGCGCCTTCTCGAGCCGACCCATCGTAGGGCCCGTCCTCTTCTCGTTGTCGACCCTGGCTCCCCCGGCCAGGACCTCCGCCGCTAGTGGCCTCGCCCCTGGCCCTGCACGTCTTGCATTGGAGTTCCTCCTTCCTAGCTTTTCTTCCTCGACCTGTAGCGTCCCATGCCATGCCGAGCCACCACGCAGGGCAGTCAATTGCTGCCTCGCTGCTTTGACCGCCAGCAACCGCCTAGCGCGCGCCCTCACCGTATTTCGGTCGTGATGTGCCCCGCAGGTGTTTCTGTTTTGGTCTGGAAGAGTTCACACCTCCCTGGAGTTCCATGAAGTTAGTGAGCCGTCAATGTGTTCTATTGTGGGCTTGCTCCGGCGGCAAGTTACATGAACCACCAAGATGCCACCCGAAGTAACCTTTGCCAATTCAAGATCTCCTACACGGACTCGTGGAACTGACACTGTCCATGTCTGTCACCAACAAATAAGATGGGACAATCTCGACTACCTCCTCGAAGTGGACAAGAACGAAGAGTTGACCAAGTTCATCGAAGCCGTAACCAAGATCTTCTTCACGGATCGAAGACCCGGATCCCGGAGTCCGAGACCGAACCCGCACCCCTCGGAGCCAAGATTGTCGATACCCCGATGTGTGACCCCTATCCGAGACCCTTATTTTTATAATATTGACATATACCTTGTTGCATATTAAATCTTGCATCCTCGCATACATATTGTTGTGGATTGGGGATATTTAGTGGATTCAGCTCATAATTAAATATGGAGACCACATGTGGGCGAATGTAGTCTTATATTGGCCCGATTTAAATTTGTATAGCAAGCCGATGCCATGTTTTGCCTTATTTTTACAACATTTAAATTGCGGGGTAGCTAAACAACATGAACCTCCTAATTAATTGTCGGGACCCCGGTTCCTCTTAATATTGCCTAATTGCATCGCATCTTTGCCATGTCATGCACCATACCTGCATCATGCCTGATCTTCTGCCGTAGTATTAAATAGTGTATCCGATGTTTCTTCTAGTGCTTTGCTTCTTCAGGGATTACGTGTTGAGTTGATGCGAGTATCGACAAGTTCTTTGGATAATAAACCTTCGGCTATGTTTCCCAGGCGAGCAATCTCCCCCTTTCTACCTATTTTGCTTTTATAGTCTTTATTTCCTCCTGTTGATCTATTGCTATCGGGGTTCCGATGCTTTAGTTTCCGTGCACCATTTATACTCCTTGCATCCTCTATATTGCCATGGACACATCCTATTGCCTGTTGTTTGATAGATAGTCGGCCTTGCGAGTCGGAGTTGCTTGTTTATGTGTTGCTTCGCGTTGTTGTCGTTCCACCGTTGACAGCAAGTTGGCACATGATAAATGGTGGAGATGCTTAATGGTGGAGATGATCATGACTTTAAATACAACTTGATTAATTGCTGGGAATAGATATAACTAATGTAGAGGCATCAGTGGGCAATAGCAAATATTAGGTTTTTAACCGCTCACTTGTGTCCCGTAGGCCCCGAGTACTTGATACATGTTCCTTGACTATCACACTATCCGCATGTGGGACCATGAATCCCCTTATCCAGAGCTTGATTCATTTCTTATTTCTTGGGACCACAAACTAGTTTGGCGCTTTATTACTATCCTGTACTTATGCCATGCTTTACTGCTTTATTTACGATTGTGCGTGGAGCACCTGTACTGTTTTGGAACGTGGAATGTTTTCGCGGTATCGACAAGCCCAATCACACTTTCGGGTTCCCAGTCGTTTACAGCCATTGACACAAACCCTGGGTCCATCTCGGAGCCGGCCAACTTTGTTGCGGGTAGCTTAGTGGGGTGCCCCCCTGAAATATTTTATGAATCTTGTGATTGCTTTGTCGTGAAAGCCACGTTGGGTTTTGATTTGGTTTTTCCGAGGTTGATCCTGTGTGTGTTGCTATTTGTGCACCCCTGCAGGGTAAATCTTTCTGAAAGCCGTGTCCACGGTTATTGATGACTTGGAGCACAATATCTCGATCATAGACAACTATAACTAAAATAGTGCTATAAATTTGACTTTCGAATGACTAGTAATAAACTACACTATAATGGAATGAGTAAATAAAAGTGCCAACAACTGCTGGAGTTGGAACGTCTCATGCTAATTGTATCTGACTAGTAAGTGCTGCATCGGTTTGACTTCCTCGTTTGGTCTCGAGGGGGAATACCAGGATGGGTATGATTGGTGTTAGTATCAGGTTGGTTCCGAATAGGTCTTTCTTATCCCTCTCTAATAGCCGACAGCTGAATCGAGTCTCTATATGTTGTTTAGTGAATGCTTCACTGCCGCTTCGGTCCACCATACCTATGTAGGCGAGAGCCGCCGAATTCTAGCCTCGCCATGTACTGGCCTCAGTACTGACACTCCTCTTTTTCCTTTGCCCTTTGTAGGCACTCCTTTTGTTTTAGCAGGTTTGGGATCAACGTCGTTAGCAGGGTTACCCTTCCGGCTTGGCCTAGGCAGGGTTATGGATGCCATTGGTTATTCTTCAGGGTTCTTAGCCCCATTTGCATCTTATCCGTAGTCGGATGTTGTATCATTTTCAAGGTGATTTGGATCTTTGTACTATATAACTGTATTCTTGACTCATGGAGTCTTTGTTGTATATAAATGTTCTGTGGGTTCCATCGTGGACTAATGTGTAATGGTATTACTTCGTTTTCCACCCGCACGCAAGTGCCTGGTGGGCGTCCTTTAATCATTTCTATGCGGGTTTGGCGGGAAGCGCTAAAACTTGCATAGCGCCGATTCGAGGGTGTTATAGACTCTATCTCGGATCTCATGGCAATCAACCATTTCTCAGAGTCTGGGTTCACCATCGCTTCTGCATAGGTCGTAGGCTCATCTTTATCTAACAATAATAACTTCTCACGCTTCACGGAGCCTCGCCGACCTTCATGGTTGTGGTGCTTCTATTGCCATGGGTTCCTCAACTTGTTCTTCTACAATAGAATCACTCGTAGAAGCATCCCCGACTGGATCATCTTGAACTTCTTCAAGTCGCACTGACCTTCCACTCGTTCCCTTTGTGAGAAACTCTTTCTCTAGGAAATCACCGCTACGAGCGACAAACACTTTGCCCTCTTCTCGGTTGTAGAAGTAATACCCTAAGGTTTCCCTTGGATATCCCACGAATATGCATTTGTCCGATTTGGGTGTTAGCTTGTCCGATTGAAGTCGCTTGACAAATGCATCACAACCCCAAATCTTTAGAAAAGACAAACTAGGATTCTTTCCAGTCCACATCTCTTATGGTGTCTTAACTACGGATTTAGACGGTACCCTGTTTAGTGTGAAAGCTGTTGTTTCTAGCGCGTAACCCCAAAATGATAATGGTAAATCCGACTGGCTCATCATCGATCGAACCATATCCAACAAAGTTCGATTACGCCATTCAGTGACCCTGTTTCTTTGAGGTGTTCCGAGCGGCGTGAGCTGTGGAACAATTCCGCAACTCTTAAGATGATTGCTAAACTCGTGACTCAAATATTCGCCTCCACGATCAGATCACAAGGCCTTTATTTTCTTGCCACGTTGATTCTCTACCTCACTCTGAAATTCTTTGAACTTTTCAAAAGTTTCAGACTTATGCTTCATCAAGTAGACATAGCCATATCTACTGAAATCATCAGTGAAAGTAATGAAGTAGTGATATCCTCCTCTCGCTGTCATGCTCATTGGTCCACATACATCAGTATGTATGAGTTCCAACAAGACTGTCGCTCTCTCGGGAAAACCCGTAAAAGGCGTCTTGGTCATCTTTCCAAGTAAACAAGCTTGGCATGTCTCGTATGATTCGAAATCAAACAAAGTTAGAAGACCATCACCATGGAGCTTCTTCATGCGCTTTTCACTTATATGCCCCAAACGACAATGCCATAAATAGGTAGGACTCAAATCATTAGGCCGAAGCCTTTTAGCACTAACATTGTAAACATATGCATCATCAAGATGTAAAATAAATAACCCATTCACAATGGGAGCATCAGCCATAAACATAGCATTCTTAGAGATTACACAACCATTGTTTGTACTCGCGAATGAATAACCATCCCTCATCACATGAAGGTGATAAAATGTTTCGACCCATACTTGGAATGTAATAACAATTATTTAACTCCATAATAAATGCTGACGAAAGGTGAAGTTGCATGACGCCGACGAACAATGCAGCAACCCTTGCTTTATTTCTGACGCAAAAATTCACTTCGCCTTTCTGCACTTCTCTAGTTCTTATTAGCCCCTGCATCGAATTGCAAATATGAGCAACCGATCCGGTATCCAATACCCAAGAGTTAACATAAGAATCTACGAGAAAAATGTCCACAACATTTACAACAAGCGTACCTAAGTGGGAAGTACTCTTACTTCCACTCTTCTTCAAAGAAGCCTGGTACTTGATGCAGTTTCTCTTCCAGTGGCCATATTCATGAACAAAGAAACACTCAGTGTCTCCTGCAAGTCCAACCTTTTTCTTGGGTGCAGGGTTTGGCTTAGGGATCGTATCCTTAGCCTTGCGCTTCTTCTTCTGCCAAGCCGTGCCCTTTTTCTTGAAGCTAGGCTTGTTCTGCACATCCATCACATGGCTATGCCCTGCACACTTCTTAATGTCACATTCTGCTATTTTCAGCATCCCACATAATTCATTAAGGACCCTCTCCACCCCATGCATATGGTAGTTCGAAATGAAATGCCCATAGCTAGATGGAAGAGATGCCAAAATGAAATCAGTGACCAACTCTTGGCTAATGGAAAACCAAGCTTTTCCAAAGTCTGACTGTAACCAACCATTTTGATCACATGGGGGCCTACAGCTTCTCCCTCTGCCAGCTTGCATTCCACAAAGGACTTAGCGACATTGTACCTCTCAGTCCTAGCTTGAGTCTGGAACATGTCCTTAAGCGCAACGATCATATCGTACACTTCCTGATCCTCAAACTGCTTTTGAAGATCAGGTTCCATGCATACAAGCATAAGACAACTAACCTCAAGAGATTCATCACATGCTTTCTTGTAGGAATTCTTAAGGGCAGTAGTTGCATTATCAGTAGGTTCATCCGGGATTGGGGTATCCAGAACAGTTTCCTTTTTCTTAGCCCTGAGAACAATTCTCAGGTTACGGACACAGTCTGAATAGTTTGTTCCATTTAGTTTATCCTTTTCAAGAATCGAACGCAAAGCAAAAGGTGATGAATTGTTCGGTGCCATTGATCTACAAAAAAAAATGCAAAATACTAAGCCATGTAACCATGAAAGAGTAAAAAATATTAAACAATTTAATAGCATATACTCCCACTTAAATCAACATCCCTCTATTGATACTAAGTGATTCAAGATCCACAATTAACAAGTCGACTAGTGAGCTTTAGCATCACTGCTAGAAGACAAGGTAAATCGGTAAGCAACCTTTGATAATCATATCACATATGACTCTTGTTGTTGGGTGACATCTCTATGTCAAAACTAGGCGCCCAAACTTTATGCCCCAAGGTTCTTAACTATTAAGATGACCTTGTTAAGCTCACCAACCCTTATGCGTGTAGGTATCCGATACAAACCCATCCAGCCAAGGAAAATCGTGGCACCCTAATTTCATAGACCCACCAACGATTGTACATGGCATAGGATGGTGCAAGGTTTGGTTGGGAGGGCATGGATTAACTTAAACTTTGTGAGGGATCGTTCTACTTCTATCATCTAAGCATGCATAGAAGTAAAACATATAAGAATAGCATTCACATAGATGTGATATAGTATGGCCCATTTTCTCATGGTGATCTCCATCGTCATAGAACCTGTCCACCATGATGATCTCCATCTTCATGCTCCATGCGAGCCATCCTCCAAGTGATGAGTTCTCCAAGAACTAATACAAGATGATACTCCTAACAGCTAGTAATCAAAATTACATGGTATTGGGATCATCACAAGTTGGCACGCAAGCCATTACAATAATTGACAACACATATGGCTCCAGCCGTGTTGCCCTACTCACGACACGTAGGTCATGAAAAAATACATACATGCATCACATACATTTTTGGGCCATACTGATCACATACATCCTGCAAAAACAAGTTGTGCATATAATCACATTCTACCGGATCATGTGAAATCGTAGCACCTATGAACCTTAACGTGATACAAATTGGGCTACGATTAAGGGGGGTCTAGGGGGTCTCCCCCTGCGAGGTTCGAAGGGGCAGCGCCCCTCGGAAAATGAGAGATCAAATCTATACAATTTTCTTTAAGGATTTTGATCGGCAAATCAAATTTACCACAAACCGACTAATGTTCCGATTCGACCAAACTCCTTTGATCACGGTACGTCGATTCAGATCTAGTTCCCGATTCGATCAATCATATTGATCTTCGCATGATTCAAATGGATTTATGTGTCATTGTCTACCCCGATGGTGGAAACCGACCGGTAGGGGTAAGTCGTTCGACGACCTTAGAATCACGATCACGGAAAGTAAGATCATAGATCAATCCAGAACCACCGCCATACAAACGATCACATCATTCATATCAATCTACATATCACCATATGCAAACTTCCCGAACCTATGACTGAACAGCATCGGCTCTGATACCACTGAAGGGTAACAGGTAGGCTACACTAAAATCAAAAATTTCTACCACATAACCAGGAATACTGTAGTCTAGATCACGGGATTACCACTAGATGCGCAGTTGCGGCACTCGATGAAGCACGTCGGGGTAGTGTAGATGTTCTATGTCTCCTCCTCGTCCTCGTCCCACGAGCAGCTCCCCTTCACGCGGCTTGTCCAAGTGCTACAGCTGCAGCACCTCCGAGGTATCCACACGTCTGGAGTGGAAGCCGTCACACGCCAGACTTCTAGGTCTGCACGTGCAATACAGGCGGAAGAGGAGTGGTGGCTGGGTGGAATGCTCAACCCTAATCAGCTCGCCTCACTCTCTCTTATATAGGCATCCCTGGTGGGCTTCTACTTTAGCAGCCCATTAGCAGCCTAAGCCTAGTCTAATTCGGATCCAATCCTCATTAGACTTCTAGCCCCTAAAGTGTGTGACCCTATAGGTTCATACACGAATAGACATGACACGAGTACACTTACTCCGTCAATAGTTGGTAGCGGCTTCTAGCAAGACGTGCCAACTCCTAAACGCATATAAAGATCATCCAGATGAACCATCACAAGGTAGAGTACATGTCTTTCCCTTTGACTCATGATATTTGGTCTAGCTCCAAGTTGACCTCTCTTTCTCGATACTGTGATTCGGAATCTCTTTATTAGGTTAACTCTTAACCATATGTAACACGACCATGCATTTCTGGATCCGATCACTCGAGGGGCCCAGAGATATCTCTCGCAAGTAGAGAGGGGCAAATCCCATCTTGATTGACCGATGCCTTGCAGCATGTATCAGGACAAACCCGAAAGCTACCTTGATAACTACCCAGTTACGGAGTAGTGTTTGATAGCCCCAAAGTAGGTCGATCCACATCTCAAGTACATGCGACAATCTCAGGTCTAAGGACAAAACATACACAATGTGTAGAGAGAGATGCAAGTATTATTGCCAGTCTCAAGTTGGGTCAGTCTAACCCCATGTTCATAACATGTGTCCACATCATTGGTTTTACATCTCCATGTCTATGACTTGCGAAACATAGTCATCAACCAATCGATGTGCTAGTCTAATATTCACGTGTGTCCTCACATGAACTCCGACTAGGGACAACTATTTGATAACCATACAAGTAAAGAGTTTCACAAGCAGTTCACATAATTGCCAATCAATACAAGTTGCCTGATATATGGATATTCAAGGAACATTATAAAAACTCATGGATACAAATGAAATACAATCATCTCTATGGTTGCCTCTAGGGCATATTTCCTTCAGGAGATGCCCCAGCTCACCTAGGACTGGAACATGTCCTACGCGTGAACTGCAGCGCAGAACGCTCTCACTATGGTTATGACCCACCATGGAAGCATGAGAATCTGGCAAGTAACCAGAGGATATTCGACTGTGGCTGAAGACGTACATGAGCAGGACATGAAAGCCATCATGGAGTCCTGTGCCGAATATGGGTGCCACGTAGCTGACTTAACTACCTACGACACTCCTTTCTTCACTCGCGTGGAGACGCCTCATCCGCCCGCCGAAGAAACAGCTGAGGTTTCTGACGATGAACAAACCGCTTCGGATTTGAATATCTTGGACAAATATCAAGGCAAGGTCGATGTCTCCAGTGAGCCGGCAGCTCCGACCTCTTCCCCTGCATCGTAGAGCATCAGAAAAACAATGTGTTATTCTGAAAATAATTCGGGTTGTAAATAAGTAGTATAATACTTTTGCTAGTGCTAATATTTGTTATTTCTATTTAGCACTTTTGGCTTTAATATTATGTGCCTGAAATGTTTACATAAGCACTTATGTTTTTTGTCTGTATTTATTGTTTATCTTGCTTTCTGCCTCGTCCCTTTCGTGAGCCGGCCAACCTTCAACATGGAAACTTTGCCGAGCAACGAAGCTCAATTGCTAAACCAGTTTTAACTCGGAAACAAAGTCGGCTTCCAGTACCAACAATTCACTACTCAGAAAATTCCCACATCCAGCAATCAGATAAATAACCAAAGTACAAACTAGAAAATTTAGATTTATACCCGAAAGTAGCAATTTTAGAATCGAAAATCTAAACCAGAACAAACATGAGCATAAAATACTTTCACGTATTCTGGGATTTTTGACTCTAACATGATCATTCGGAAATAAGATGGTAATATAAAACTTCTCAGAAAAATGAGGCAACCAAGACTTTATTTCTCATTGAATATGTACACATATATGGTTACAAAGAAAGATAAATTAAGAATAAAAGGGACGTAGCTGAGCAATATTCCACGGTCTGTCTAATTCTTCCGAGTCTGTACTGCCTCCAGCTCTCTTTCTTTTCTTAGTAGCAGGTCTTTCTTTGACTGGCCGCACATCAGTTAGATAGTAAGAACCATTGTGCAATACTCAGCTAACTAAAAAGGGCCCTTCCCATACTAGAGAAAGTTTGTGCTTTCTTTTCTGCACAAGCTGGATAACCATATCGCCCTTATTAAAAGACAGGTTTCTGACTCTCTGGCTATGATACTTGCGTAACTTCTGCTGATAGGCTGTTGATCTTATCTCAGCAACGACGCAAACTTATTCGATTAAATCGAGATCATTTTGTCGAGAAATTTCGGCATCCTCTTCAATATACGCAGCAACTCAGGGAGAAGTATGAATCAAATGACTCGGAAGAACTGCTTCTGCTCCATAGACCAAGAAGAAAGGTGTATATCCAGTTGACATGTTCGGAGTTGTTCGTAAACTCCATATTACAAAAGGTAATTCCTATGCCCAAGCCCCCACAACATGTCGTAGTGGTGCTTCGAGTCTTGGGTTTAGGCCTTGTAGGATTAAACCATTTTCTCTTTCAACTTGTCCATTAGCTTGCGGATGTGCGATTGACGTAATGTCAAGTCGGATATTTTGTTTGTTGCAGAATTCGGCAAGCTCTTCCATAGAGAAGTTACTACCATTGTCCGTGATAATGCTATACGGATAACCGTATCGGGATATGACATCCTCGACAAATCTTCTGGCTATTGCTCTATCACAACTGGTGACGGGTTTAGCCTCAATCCATTTTGTGAATTTATCTACCATCACTAAGAGATGAGTAAATCCACTTGGAACCCGTTTAAACGGTCCTACCATGTCAAGCCCCCAGACAGCGAATAGCCATGTTATAGGTATTATTCGCAGCTGATCAACTAGAACGTGAGCTTGTTTGGCATACTTTTGGCAGCCTTTGCACGTCTTGACCAGCCGTTCGGCATCTTCCTTGGTTGTAAGCCAGGAAAAACCATGTCGAAAATCTTTTGCCACTAAAGATTTGGCTGCAGCATGGTGATCACACTCGCCTTCGTGGATTTCTTGTAAGATTTTCACTCCTTCTTCCGGAGATACACAGTGCTAAAAGACCCCAGACACGCTCCTCTTATAGAGCTCACCACTAATTATAGTATAGGATTTGCTCGTCGGATGATCTGCTGGGTCAGAACCTCGTCTTTGGGTAATTTGCCATCTACCAAGTAGTCAAGGTAGGGTTGAGTCTAGCTAGGAATTACAGCCAGAACTGCTACTAAAGGTGAGTCGGATTTGGTCGAATATTCCTTGTCTACTCCTTTTATAGAGGGAACTTTGAGGTGCTCCAAAAAAGCACGATCCGGGACCTTTTTCCCATGCATAGCCTATACGCGATAGTGCATCTGCTTCCTCATTTTCTGTTCGAGGGATGTGATGAACCTCAAACCCTTCGAACAATTTAGATAGTTCATCCACGACAGCTCTATATGCTGCCATGTGATTATTCGCATTACAGATATCTAACACTTGTTGGGCAACAAGATCTGAATCTCCGTAACACATCAAACATCGGATGCCGATATCCTTAGCAATCCGGATTCCATGCAGCAATGCTTCATACTCGGCAATGTTATTCGTTGCCGTGAAGTGGATCTGCAACACATAGAAAAGTTAATCTCCTTGGGGTGATTTGAGCACCACGCCAGCCCCCGTGCCCCCGAGCGCCTTAGACCCGTCAAAGTGTAAGGTCCAGTATTCCAACTCTAGGAGGGTCATATTCTCCATTGTCTCTGTCTAATCAGTGACAAAGTCAGCGAGGATTTGGGATTTGATTGTTGTACGAGGTTTATATTCAATGTCGAAAGCTGAAAGCTCTATGCCCCATTTTGCGACACATCCTGTAGCATCGTTGTTTTTATTATATCTCTCATGGGAGCTGTGCTCACCATGGTAATGGGATGTTCTTGAAAATAATGCCGTAACTTTCGAGATGCGAAAAACACCCTATAAGCTAGCTTTTGATAGTGCGGATACCGTTGCTTTGATTCAGTTAGGACCTCGCTGAGATAGTAAGTCGAACGCTGCACCAGGTGTTCCTAATTTTCCTCTGATCTCCACCACCATGACGACACTGACGACTCTGTTTGTCGTAGCGAGATAGAGCAACATTGGTTCCCGTGGTTCCAATGCTGCAAGAATAGGAGTAGATGAGAGTACTTCTTTCAGGTCTTGTATTGCAGCTTCAACTTTGTCAGTCCAAACGAACTTTTTGGTCTTTTTAGGAGCTTGTAGAGTGGTGCGGCTCTTTCGCCGTGCCGGCTTACAAACTGACTGACTGCAACAGTGCAACCAGTTAGTCTTTGAATGTCCTTCAGGCGAGTTGGCCTGGAAATATTGAGTATAGCCTTAATCTTGTCTCGGTTCACCTCTATGCCTCTTTGAGACATTATGAAACCTAACAAATTTCTAGCTGGTATTCCAAAGAAACACTTCTTTGGGTTAAGCATTTTGTTGTATTTTCGTAGATTGGCAAACGTTTCCTCCAAGTAGGAAATTAATGTTTCCTTCTTTTTGGACATCACCGCAATATTGTCCATGTATGCATGTACATTGCGTCCGATTTGGTCGTGGAGGCAACGCTGCATAGTGCGCTGGTACGTAGCTCCCGCGTTCTTGAGCCCAAAGGGCAACATAACAAAACAGAAGGTTTCGACGGGAGTTATGAATGAAGTTTTGACTTTGTCTGATTTCTTCATCTAGATTTGGTGATAACCGGAATATGCGTCGAGAAAACATAGGAGTCTCGAGCCTGCCGTAGAATCGATAACTTGATCAATTCTAGGCAGAGCAAACAGATCTTTGGGACAAGCCTTGTTCAAGGCAGTATAATCAACACACATCCTTAAATCAGTGGTGTCCTTTTTAGGGAACATAACAGGATTGGCCGACCAGTCAGTATGGATGACCTCTTCTATGAATCTGGCTAACTCGAGCCGAGCTAGTTCCTTAGTTATTGCCTTACGCTTTTCATTGCCGAAACATCGTAGGGACTATTTGAAGGGTTTAGCGTTCGGGTGTACATTTAGAGAGTGCTCGGCAAGTTCCCTAGGTACTCCGGTTATGTCAGATGGCTACCATGCGAAGATATCTTGATTTGCTTGGAGGAACTTGACGAGTGCGCTTTCCTATGCGCTATATAGGCCTACACCTATCTGGGTCACCTTGGAGGGGTCATCATCCTTCAACGGCGTCTTCTTCATCTCTTCCGATGCTTTGAACTCCGGATTCGGCTTTGTCACCTCCTTCTTTGTCGCGGGCATCTCAGATGGATCAATGGTCTTCTTGATCTCCTGGTACTCCTGGGCGTGCAACACGGCTTCGGCAAAGGAAGCATTTCCGTCCTCGCAATCTCGCGCCCTCTTTGGGTCTCCCCTGATGGTGATCACGCTGTTGGGACCTAGAATTTTCATCATATTGTATTGGTAACACGGACGAGCCATAAAATCCCAGTAAGCCGGACGTCCGAATATAGCGTGGTACACGCTCTTGAACGGAACCACTTCAAAGGAAAGTGCCTCCGTCTGATAGTTCTTTGGAGTTCCAAAGGTAACATCCAAAGTGATTTCTCCCAGGGAATTTGCTTATCTTCCTGGGACAACTCCGTGAAAGATCACAGAGCTATGATTCAGCCGCATCTCCGAGATCCGCATCCGGCGTAGCTTTTCGACATACAGAATATTGATGTTGCTGCCGCTGTCTATGAGAGTCTTAGAGAAACCATAGTTGTCAATTAGTGGATTTACGACTAAGGCGCATTTTCCTCACCTATGCAACTTAGGCGGATGATCAGCACGGTCAAAGGTGATTGCCACTTCTGACCAATCCAAAAATTGTGGGACAGCCGGAACAGTTGCATTGAGCTCATACATAACTGCTTTCTTGACCTTAGCTGGTTGAGATCCAAGGAAAGTGATGTAAGTGTCTTTCTTCATTGGGAAGTTCTTCTTTCCATCTGGCTTGGGATTCGAAGGGTCAGCTTCCTTCATGTTGGAATCTTCCTTGGTCTCCTTCTCTTTTTCGGGATTCTTCTTTCCCTTCTTCTGCTTAGCCCTATAGCCAGCGGTATCGTCTTTCTTGATGTCATCATTAAAATGACACTTGGTGTTTGTGTGAGACGAGCCCCCACTGGCATCTAAGTGATGCACACATGGGTTGTTTGCAATGTCGACCCATGAGTAGGTTTTTCTGGGTTGCTGGTCTCCTCTACCCTAGGCTCTTGATGTCCCACGACCGCATCCGTGGCCACCGCCGCGCCCTCCTCGTCCTCCAGACCCGAAAGTAGCAGTGACCACTGCCGTTTCCGCATTGGGTTTTTCTTCCAAGGTGTTCTTGCGCTTCTGAGCTTGTTGCTTTGGTTGTTTTGCCGACTGTGGCGCAGCTAGGGCATTCAGTAATCCCTCTGCATCGTCATCAGCATCTGCATACTTGCTCGTTGTTTCTATCTTCTCTCCCAAATCGGTAACCTTATCACACTTTAAGCGGTGACGTAGTAAACCAATTGGGAGTCCTCCAATGAAAGCTTCAATCGCAGTTTGGTCATTTACTCCTTCACAAGAGTTCTTGGTGTCGATCCATCGTCCAAGGTAATCTCGGCAAGTTTCTTTGGCTTTCTAGGTGTGATACGTTGCAAATGTATCTATAATTTTTGATGTTCCATGCTTGGTTTATATCTACTTTCTTATGTTTTGTCCACACTTTGGAGTATTTTTATACATTTACTTGGACTAACCTATTAACAAGATCCCATAGTGCCAGTTGCATGTTTTCTGCTGTTTTTGGTTCCAGGAAAGTCAGAAAATGAATATTCTCGGAATTGGACGGGACAAAAGTCAAAGTCAATATTTCACCGAGGAGGACACGGATCCAGAATACGAGACGGAGGAGGGCCAGGACCTGGCCACACCATATGGTGGCACGGGTGACCCCTGACCATGCCACCAGCTGGTGTGGGCCCCTCGGCCACACCCCGACCTTGCCTCTTCGCCTATAAGATGCCTCCCGATGCAAAAACCCAAAATCGTCAAGCCTCCAGCCACGAAAAGTTCCCCAGCGCCGCCACCACCGAAGGGGAAATTCGGGGGACACAAAGTCTTTGTTCCGGCACCCTGCCGGGATGGGGAAGTGCCCTCGGAGCCATCTCCATTGACTTCACCACTATCTCCATCACCGTTGCTGATTCCGATAATGATGAGGGAGTAGTTCTTCCTCGAGGCTAAGGGTTCTACCGGTAGCTATGTGTTCATCTCTCTCTATGCATGATCATATTGTGATCATGAGCTTTTTAATCAAGTAGATCTACCTTGCTACTCAAGTGCTTTATTAGATCTCTGCTCTCCCCATGTGTGTGAAGTTGACAGTGTGCACACCATGGTGGCAATTAGGCTAGAGATTACAAATACTTGTTATGAGTTATATTTGGAGTTGGATGTCTTTATGGAATTGTGGTGTTTGTTGGAACCATCTAGTGCTCAAGGTGATAGTGTGGGGTTATCTAGATGCGGAAAGCGAACTTTGAGGAGTGTTGTTATGGCCCTACCAATGATTAGAGTGTCCAACCACAGAGTAGTTAAGAGTAGTATCATAAAGAGAAGATATGTATATGCGAGTGTTCACTAGTGAAAGTATGATCCATAGGCCTTGTTTCTAAGCATTGATACACTGTTTGCAATTAGATCTGTTACATGTTTGCTTGCTTCCATCTTTATTTCAGTTTGCCTTTAGTCTTTTCCCATGTCAACCACACGCCAGCAAGCTATTTTCTGCCACCATTCTCTTATATTCATACCACTTGTATTTCACTATCTCTTCGCCGAACTAGTGCACATATACACCTGACAAGTCTATTGGGTGTGTTGGGGACACAAGAGACTTCTTGTATCTTGATTGCAGGATTGCTTGAGAGGGGATACCTTTGACCACTTCCTCCCTGAGTTCGATAAACCTTGGGTGATCCACTTAAGGGAAAACTTGCTGCTGTTCTACAAACCTCTGCACTTGGAGGCCCAACAACTATCTACAAGAATAGAAGTGCGTAGACATCAGGGTGCAACGTTGTAGGTCTCCTACCGTACAGGGCCTCCGATATGTGCCTTCGAAATTCCAAAAGAACGCACTTTGCATGTCATACCAGTTGTGAATGGTGTTCTCCAGAATTTCATGGAGCCATGATCGTGCCGTCTTCCGTAGCATAAGTGGGAGATATTGGGTTGCGACCAAGCTGTTTCCGCCTTTGGGAATGCAGCAAGCCTGGAAAAAATCCTGGAGCCAAGTATCTGTCTAGGCCACACCGTCGTAGGGTTAGATGTGTCTTGAGACAGCAAATGTTTTCACTAGTTAGGCTTAATGGAAAACAACAAAAAAATTAGAGAGCTTTATAGTATTTATCTTGAGTTAGGACATGAAGTGTTTGAAGAGAAAATTAAAAAACCTATGTAACATTATTTGCGTGCTAATAGAAATGTTATTAGTATGAATTCTTTGAACACCATTATTGCTAATGCTATGGAAGGGCCTAAGCTTGGGGAAGCTGGTTTTGATGAGCATGATCTTTTTAGTCCCCCAAGCACGGAGGAGAAAATTTACTTTGATGATACTATGCCTCCAATATATGATGATTACAATGATGAATATGATATTTTCAGTCCACCTACTATTGAGGAGAAAATTAATGATTACAATATGCCTCCTATATTTGATGATTATGGTGATGAGAATAATAATGATAGCTATTTTGTTGAATTTTCTCCCACTACAATTAATAAGAATTACTATGCTTATGTGGAGAGTAATAATCATTTTATGCATGTGGCTCATGATAAGAATATTTTATGTGATAGTTATATTGATAATTTTATTCATGATGCTACTGAAAGTTATTATGAGAGAGGGAAACATGGTTTTATGCATCTCAATAATATTTGGTTTCCTCTCTTTATGTTAGAAGTATTGAAGTTGCACTTGTTTTGCTTTACTATGCTTGTTGCTTTGTGATTTTATGACTTGTTTCTTTACAAGATTATCTTTCATAGGAAGTGGGTTAGACTCAAATGTATTTTATATTTGCTTCTTGATGCTCTCTTTTACTCTAAATTCATATTTCCTATGTGAGCATCTTCTCAAACTATCATGCCTAACTTAAAGGCGTTAAAGAAAAGTACTTATTGGGAGATAAACCAAAAGTTTTAGATGAGTCTTGGAAGTTATTACTTCTGTAATAACCGCTCTTTATCCTTTTTATTTGATTTTTGTGCCGAGAGTAACCTCTAATGAGAGAGAATTAATGATTGGGAAAGTTGCTGTCCCAAAACAAATTTCGGTGCTTCACCGTAAAAATTCGTGTAAAATATCTGTACGTCCTTTTGAGGCATGCATTTTTGTGCTTCTGCCCCAGGTTGTTATCTAACTTTCGTTAGTTCAACACTTTTTGATTTACACAACAGAAGGTCTTCGAAAAAATTCGTCTTTACCTGCTGGTCTGTTTTGACAGATTTCTGCCATTATTTGCATTTGCTTCTTGTTGGTTCTTTTTGAGTCCTTTTTGGGGAATTGAGTTTTTTGAAGGAAGTGCTACAGTAGCTTGAGTTTTTTTGGAAGTTTTACTGGTGTTGAAACTGAACCCAAAGACTTATTATCTTGAGTGCACTAATGTTGCTAATAAAGATTGTGTGAAGTTTTGTATGAAGGAAAAATTTCAGGTGTATGGAAGGAATGAGTAATGAGATGAAAAATGGACTAAAGATCAAGCTTGGGGATGCCACACATGTCACCTAAAGAAATATCTAAGAAGTACAAGCTTCAAAGCTTGGGGATGTCCAAGGCATCCCCCTCTTCATCAATAAAAATCCCAGGTTTCTTCCAAACACTTCATTTTTATCGTTTCATGCACAGTTGTGTTGTTCTTGGAGCGTCTTCTTTTTCTTTTTCATTTTGGTTTTTCGTTTGGTTGGTTTGCTTAGTTTGCTGAATAAATTGGTTGGACCCCCTCTTTCATGCATTGGTTTTCAAATTGTTTGGTTTGGATTGGAAAAGAGTAGGAAAGTTCATGCTTAAGTGGTAAAGAGAGCTTGTTTTTGACCATGGCCTATGCTTCGTCATGCCATGCTTGATATTGTTTTGGCTTTATGTTTAGTTATTATTGCTGTAGCATGACTTGTTATAAACAATTGAGATTGCTTAATGTGCCTTGGAAGGATCATGCGTTGTTTTAGCATATTAAAGCATAGTATTGTGGTATTCTCCTTTGATGCTTTATTTGGGTTGACTTGGCACATGCTCATACCATGTTATGACTATCCCAAGTCACCATAGCCTTTATGATCCTTTAGGTTTCGACTTATAGTATCACTTTATACTTTGATTAATGATGTTTTGTCGCTCTGCATGATTATGGCCATTATTGCTCTCTTAGTTGGTCGCTCCCAGCCTTTTGCTAGCCTCCATAACCAAGTATGAGTTCCACTCATGCATCCAACTCCAAATAAAACCAAGTTATTCCAAAGAGTCCACCATACCTACCTATTAGAATTTGCTATTACAAGTATATTCTTGTTTTTATCTACCTTCCGAATTAAACTTGTTATGAGAAAACTGTAACATCCCAAAAAATTTCTAAAAATCTTCATCATAGCATTCATATCATCATGGCATGTACTACATTGCATTGGATTTGACCTCCAAAAATTTGGTGAAATTTAGAGGCTTTTTGGAGCACTTATGCTAAATTCAAAGAAAACTAGAAAAGAAATTCAAAAAGAAAAAGAAAAGGAGGGAAAGGATTTTCAAACCGTAGCAGCAGTTCTGGCCTTTTGGCCCAAACCGGCCCAGCTAGCCCACCCGACCTCCCTCTCCCCCTCTCTGATTTTTCGCACACCTCCTCAACTCACCCCCACTCACTTACCACTAGGCCCCACACCACGAACGCCAGCTCAGCATCTTCCACGCGAACGGTCGGCGCCCTCTCTCCTCCTCTGCCGTTTCCATTGCCAATTGATTGCGAGCGTTTTCACGAGTAATTCACCACTGCTTCGGCCCCTTCTTAATCCCCTCCTCCTCCCCGACCAATTCCCCCAGACACAGCCCCTGGAGAGCCCCCAGGCTCCCCAATTTCCACGTCACACCGCCGCAGACCGAAGCAACTCCGGTGAGCCCCGGCCACGCCGTGCCCTCCTCTCTGCTCTGTAATGCTTATGGTGACCTAGTGCACGTTTTAACCTCAGCCACGTGCCATATTTTGCACCAGGTCAACGACGCGGTTCAACTCCGGCAAACCCTCTCTGCCGCCGCCGTCCATTGCTTTTTCCGGTCAGGTTAAGGTTCCCGCCGCCCCCTTTTGGCCTTTGCTAGGTCGTGCAGATCCTTGCGCATCTCGCTGACCCCTTTGCTATCTGGTTTGAGCCCCAGGTCGCCGTCTCCGACACCGATCCGCGAGCTCCACCGCCTGCTCAACTCCGGCGAGGAATCAAGGCCAAGCCAGAGCACCCCCGCGCCGCAGTGACCTCCGTCGAGACCGCCATGATCTCCTTGACCTCTGGTACGTGTCCACGGTCTCCCTGCCCCTGTATAATTGCCGGATTGCCATCGGCCGACGCTCCGCCGCCGCGCGCAACCGGTCAGCGCCGCCCATCTCCGGCCAGGCCATCTGGAACCGTTAGATAGTTTGTCTGCGGCTAGGATTAGATCGTGGACGAACCGGTACAGGCTAATCTGATCCGTCTTTCACCACTTAAGATCCAACGGCCCACAGCGGTCAATCCGACCGAACCGGTACGGGCCAATTAGATTGCGCCACGTTGCCCAGGATAATCTATTTAAATAGAAATTAGACAGATTTTGTATTAAACTTAGAAAATCCATAACTTTTGTTCCACAATTCAGAAAAATGCAAATTTGGTGTCTATGGATGCAGAAAAATAATACCCTTATTATAGAGGCCTTGTTTCACACTTTTGCCTCCAAAAAATTGGAATTATAGATAGAACCTTTTTAGGAGTATTTTGCTCATAAAATTGTTCTATAAATTGTTTTGGAGTTTTTCTTATGCATTTAGATGAGGTATTTTACCATCTGTTCTGTAGAATCTGTAAATTATAGAGTTGTGATCATATCATTGCATTTTGCATGCATTCATATTTTTGTAATGTTTTATTGATTGAATTATTGTTGTTGTATTGTTCTTTGTGTAGATTGTGTGGATTGTGAGGTTTGTTGCTGTGAGGATTGTACCTATTCCCCTAGATACCAAGGCAAGTGATATTTCATCTCATGTCCTATTATTTTCACTATTGCACTAGTGTTATTTTGGTGAATCTTAGCATGATAGGATTATTTACATGTTACTATACTATGCTATGCTACCCTATAGATTATATCTTGGTAGTATCTCCTAGTTGAAAGCCTTCGTATGCTATATTGCTTAGCCATGCTATTCGAATTCGTGGGTGGAATATACACATAAGATAGTATGGAAATATATTATTTTTGTTTGACTAAGAAAACAACTAATATTAATGAAACACCTGGGTGGAATGGGACTTGCTTGGATTATGTTGAGTGGTTACTCAGGGGCCATGTCTATGGTCAACTGGTGTATCACACTTGTGGATGGCCACCCAGGAACAAAGAGATTGGAGATATTCTTGTCATGAAGCTTCCAGTGCAGCCACATGGCATATGGGCTATGCCTTGACCAACTAAGTTGCAAGAACTCAGCCAGACGGACAGAAGGTGGTAGATGTTGTAGGATGTAACGCGTCCGTGGTGGTCTGAGGGATTGCTTCTGAAAGGTCTTGTCTCGATGCATGTCGAGTCTTGTGGGGAAAGTGCACCACCTCTCGAGAGGGTAAAACTAAGTACTTAGCCGTGTCCCCAGTTATGGACAATTTCTGAGCCTCAAGACAGTGAAGCAGTTCAATAATCTCCTCATCCAAATTTCTCTAAGTTAAAACTTGTGGGTGAACATGGGTAGAGGTTCATTGATGTCTATCATTGGTACCTTAGTGTTTGAATGAGAAAACTTACTCTTCAAAAAACTATAAGTTAAACCAGCTTTTAGCAAAGCCAGCCATAACCCCACTTAGCCATATATTCATGTATTTGTTGGATTATACTAAGTATCTATGGTATCACTTGCCAATACAATTCCAAATGTATTGACCCTTGTGGCAATAACTTATTATGTTGCAGGATACTCTGATGATGAGTAGGGTTGCGGGTCTACACTCGACATGCTTGCCAGTGGCACATGAAGACTAAAGACTCTATTATTATTATTATGCTATGTAATGTGAACTTTAAGTGTCTTAGCCTTGGGCTAAGTGAGTTGTAAGAACCATTATATTCCTGGATATGCGATGAAATAATGACCTTTGTTTCTGTGTACTTCTTCTTAAACTGTGGGTGCTAGCATTTTCGATCTAGGGACTAGCACTGCAATCACAAGGATCTTACCTTATTATGGTGAGATCTTACAAAAACTAGTGATTAAAGCTCTCACGAACTTGATGGCACACTTTACTTTCTTGCATTTAATAAACTTGAACCATTGCGTCCATCTTTGTTGCATATATGTTTGCGCTTTATAAGTTGAAGTTAGCAAAACCACGTATCATGGGGAATGCTTTCAACATTGCACTTGTACTTTGTACCCTGTTGATATCATGTTCTTTTGCTTATGGATCCCGGCGGTGTGAAATAAAAGGGGAACTTGTAAGATCATGGAGTTTGTATTTGTGTTAGACAAACGCCTGGGCCGCTAGCCTAAGCCATGCCTAATCATGGTGGAAACTTGCAGCCTAACCATAATGAGCACTCTATGAAGCATCCTCAATAAAAACCTATGCAAATAGCAAATAAAAAGATCGCTGAGATGCTCATTGTTTGCTTGCCTTGTCATTTTGATTATGGGATAGCTCATGTATCATGTGCAAGGGGTACCCCGTTGGCGGTTCTCTATGATACATATGTACTTACAATGACAAGAGCTTACTTGTGACTAAATTTGAGTAGCATGAGGTTCGGTCTTCGTAAGTAAGGGGCATGAGATTTTAGCTTATAACTTGTCAAGCATATCCTCTTAGTTGTGTCACTTTAACCTTAATCACCTAAAGATGCTTATGATAGGGGCAATGAGAGCTGAAAGCTAATAAGTACCATAATTTTTGGAAGGTCTTTATGAGACTTGAATCCCTGCTTCCTTCTATGAAGGCCTTTCTTTTACTTTTATGTTGAGTCTCCATATTCTATCTTTATGCACCTACTTTGAGAGCATAGTGGCCATTTTTAGTTTAATGTGCATTGTCCCAAGACTTGCTGATTGATTCATAATGTTGATATTGCTTGTTCTTGAACTATTTGCATCTAGTCACCCTTATAAACTTTGAAGGTGTCCTATGCATTTACTATGAGGGACAAGCTGAATGCCACTATGCTATGTTTTCTTTATGTGAAACAAAAAACGTCTTGCAAAGCATTGTTATTCATGAATCTTTTGTTTGTGCCTTTTCATGTTAAAACATAGTTGCTATGTCTTATTGTTAGAACTTTATCTTTCATGCTATGTTGAAGTACTATGATCCCAGCTATCAATGTTTTACAAGTACTTTGATCAAGTTTATGATGGTGCATGTCAACTCAACAATTATTCTTTCATTTTATCACTTACCTACTCGAGGACGAGCATGAGTTAAGCTTGGGGATGTTAATACGTTGCAAACGTATCTATAATTTTTTATGTTCCATGCTTGGTTTATATCTACTTTCTTATGTTTTGTCCACACTTTAGAGTATTTTTATACACTTTCTTGAACTAACCTAGTAACAAGATGACACAGTGCCAATTGCCTGTTTTCTACTGTTTTTGGTTCCAGAAAAGTCAGAAAATGAATATTCTCGGAATTGGACAGGACAAAAGCCAAAATCAATATTTCACCGAGGGGGGATACGGAGCCAGAATACAAGACGGAGGAGGGCCAGGGCCTGGCCACACCATATGCTGGCGCGGGTGACCCCTGGCCGTGCCACCAGGTGGTGTGGGCCCCTCGGCCGCCCACCGATCTTTCCTCTTCGCCTATAAGATGCCTCCCGATGCAAAAACCCTAAATCATCAAGCCTCCAACCACGAAAAGTTCCACGGTGCCGCCGCTACCGAAGGGGAGATTCAGGGGACAGAAAGTCTCTGTTCTGGCACCCTGCCGGGACAGGGAAGTGCCCCCGGAGCCATCTCCATCGACTTCACCACCATCTCCATCACTGTTGCTGATTCCCATGATGATGAGGGAGTAGTTCTTCCTCGAGGCTAAGGGTTCTACCAGTAGCTATGTGTTCATCTCTCTCTATGCATGATCATATTGTGATCATGAGCTTTGTAATCAAGTAGATCTACCTTGCTACTCAAGTGCTTTATTAGATCTCTGCTCTCCCCATGTGTGTGAAGTGGACAGTGTGCACACCATGGTAGCACTTAGGTTAGAGATTACAAATACTTGTTATGAGTTATATTTGGAGTTGGATGTCTTTATGAAATTGTGGTGTTTGTTGGAACCATCTAGTGCTCAAGGTGACAGTGTGGGGTTATCTAGATGCAGAAAGCGAACTTTGAGGAGTGTTGTTATAGCCCTACCAATGATTAGAGTGTCCAACCGGAGAGTAGTTAAGAGTAGTATCATAAAGAGAAGATATGTATATGAGAGTGTTCACTAGTGAAAGTATGATCCATAGGCCTTGTTTCTAAGCATTGATACACCGTTTGCAATTAGATCTGTTACATGTTTGCTTGCTTCCATCTTTATTTCAGTTTGCCTTTAGTCTTTTCCCACGTCAACCACACGCCAACAAGCTATTTTCTGGCACCGTTGTCTTATATTCATACCACTTGTATTTCACTATCTCTTCGCCGAACTAGTGCACCTATACACCTGACAAGTGTATTGGGTGTGTTGGGGACACAAGAGACTTCTTGTATCTTGATTGCAGGATTGCTTGAGAGGGGATACCTTTGGCCACTTACTCCTTGAGTTCGATAAACCTTGGGTGATCCACTTAAGGGAAAATTTGATGTTGTTCTACAAACCTCTGCACTTGGAGCCCCAACAACTGTCTAGAAGAATAGAAGTACGTAGACATTAGGGTGCAACACTGTAGGTCTCCTACCGTACATGGCCTCCGATATGTGCCTTCGAAATTCCAAAAGAACGCACTTTGCATGTCATACCAGTTGTGAATGGTGTTCTCCAGAATTTCATTGGGCCATGATCATGCCGTCTTCCGTAGCATAGGTGGGAGATATTGGGTTGCGACCAAGCTGTTTCCGCCTTTGGCAATGCAGCAAGCCTAGAAAAAATCCTGGAGCCAAGTATCTGGCTAGGCCACACCATCGTAGGGTTGGATGTGTCTTGAGATAGCAAATCCTTCCGGGAAGTTTGTTTGTCTAATAGGTGGCCCGAAGCACTTTGGACCAACATAGATATTATCTGACTCGTAGCGTCGCGCCTCTATATTGAAGTTAATCCGGTGTCTCACGTCACTTGGTGATAGGGAACGCTGTCTTGGTTGTTCGCTATAGCTGCGGTGCCTTGGAGCTGGACTTCGGCTTCTGCCACCACCTCCTCTGCCATGACGCCCTCCTTGGCCTCCTTGAGAGCCGTTGTGATGGCTTCTTGGTGGAGAGGGTGGAGCAGGTGGATTGTTTCCGGCTGATCGCCGGCCTCCATCCGGAGCGTCATTATTCCGGTTCCGGGGAGGATCTTCATTGCGACGAGCCCCCTGCTGGCTTAACTCAGCATGGTGTCCGTCGTTCCTTCGTCCGTCAGTCCTACCGTGATGGGGTTCAGCTGGATGACTTTTGTGTCTAGGAGGTGGCATTCTTTGACGGTCCTCCTCCCGACGTTTCTCTTTGTCTTCTTCCCTGCGATCGTTCGAATCTCGTTGGGAGGATTTCTCAGATTCAGTGCAGCAATTGCCTCCTTCTCTACAGCTAGAGCGACGTTGCGCCAGTCGCGTGCGGTTCTGTGGCGCTGCCTGATGACCGGTTCTTGAGTAGTTGTCTTCCCGACGATCAGAATGGTGATGCTGCTCTGGAACCCATTGGGGCCTTACATCATTCCAGGTTGGATCTGTGCGACATTGGTTAGATTGAGAGACTAGTTTTCCGCTCCCAGATTTTGCGACCTTCTGCTGCTCCAGACCCTTGGTGAGTAGCTTAATGCTCAAACAAACATGTTCTAGGCCTGGATTATTTGCCAGGATATCTCGAGCCGCGACAGTGTTTTGTACTGGTGTTGGGTACACCAGATCTCCCTTGCTGTCGAGTCGAGGCATCCTTGGGTCTCCCTCAAAGAGAACCTTATGGATTTCTAGAAATTGATTGTCACGCGTGTGTCGTTTATGGGTCTTCTGATGCTGCAGAGAGATACTTCTCTGCAGTAGCTATGCACTTCTTCTCTTCCTCGATGTTGTTGGCTTCATCGAGGAGTACTTGGTGACGTGCTTTTAGGGCCTAAGCCCTTTCCTCTAGCTCTTTAGCAGTAAGTTCTGCAGCTGTAGGGATAGGTGTAGTTAATGCAGCATCGATAAGTTTACAGGCACCTGCAGTGACCACGTGTCCATCCACCGAAGCTTCTTTGGGCTCTTCTGGGATAAGTGCTCCATCCGAGTCTTCCTCATATTCCTCGGCGATCACTTCCTCTGTTGGAAGTTCTTTTGTCGGGGTCTTGTTCTTCTTCTTTACCTTCTTGGTAGCGCCGGTAGCAAAGCCGGCTTTGGGTCCGTTTCCCGGAGTCAAGCTCCGAGTGGTACTTTTGGACATCTGGATATCAGGATTATCTTCGAGATCCATGTCATCTTGTGCTTTGGGAGAGTTTTATCCGGATCCTTCATCCATGGCTTCTCCTTCTTTTGTAGGTTTGGAGTTGAACTCCTCTTCATATTCTACGGAGAACTTTCGGAGATCCTCCGACGTCATCGAGTCATCCGAAGATGCGGGTAAGTCGGTGTTTGTTCCGATTGCCTCTAGCACCGAGTATTCATTGTCTCTAGCATCGGTAGAGACAGATCCGGATCCAACATATCCAGAAAAGTGCGACGCGTGAGTCCTGAGGTAGTTGCGGCTCTCCTCGTGGGCTTCCTCGAAAATCCTGATGGTCTCAAGAACTTCATCCACGTTTGTGCCTTGCCGCATCATGCGCCTCAACGTGTGCCTTAGGAAAGGTTGGTCTGTCCCGGCACTAGCAGAGCCGAAACCGAGGTTGTTGTCTTGCTCCTCCTGGATTTCGACCTCAGCGGGTAGATCGATATGGGATTCGGCCTCGCTAGGGAGATGCAATCCAGATTCGACTTGCACCGCAAGATCTACTTCAGGTTTGGCTTTCTCCACTATCTCCACAACAGGTGCAGGCTAGGTGGGATTAGGGTTTTCTGAGATCCGGAACTCTGTCGCCTCCGCGTACAAAGTGGACCCAAAGATTTCTTCTACCTCTATCATCACAGCTAGGGTGGGTGGGACAGGTTCAGCGAAACCGATGTATACATTGATCACACCAAAAGACATGATGGTGTAGGCAGCCATGGCCTTCCTTGCCAGAATCCAGGTCTCATCGAGAACGATGAGAGGGACGTCACTGGCGTAGAGGACGCGACCGACGGTGATGGTCTCGCTGATTCCGATTCTTGCAGATTCCCCTCGGAACACAGATACGAAGCTCACTTGCCCCACGGTGGGCGCCAATTGTCATCGGATTGATGAAAAGTACGCCATGAGGGGCCTGTTCGTCTGTGGTACCAAAGTTCGCAGGCCAGCGCACCGTGGTACCTAAGTTGCCTGAAACTACCGCGTTTCGAAATGTTGGGCCGCCAACTACCAAGAGGGGCCATTTCGATGCAAACTCATCTCACCCTTGCCAAATTCAAACATTCCGTTAAACTGCCCCGTGAAGTAGACGGTCGGGACCCTCATGTCGGTCATCTATCCGTGACGCGAGCGCCAACGTGGCAACCTCTTAGGCAAATCGAGTAACTAAGTGGATTGGATGCGTTGACCAATTTCACAAATCCATTTCCACCTTTCCCCTAGCACCAGCGGCGTCGGAATCCATCCTCCAGGCAGGACGATCCCTTCGGACATTTGACTTCCGGCGCCAAGTTGCTACGCCCAGTTGCTGCACCCAGTCGCTGATCCCGAGCTCCAATGGCGCATGTCGTAGCCGCCGTTGTGAGGCTCTAGCATGCCTCCGCCGCCGACGAGCCGAGCAGCTCGGAGCATGGCAGATCCTACGACCAAGGAAGAAGAATTTCTGGCTACAAGCGGGTGACCTACCCTTATTTTTGCTATTCGCACTAACTATAACTGCTAGCTGGCTATTGAACCTAAAATTGTTTCTTAGCCCAACACTGACAAACACATTTTGTCTATAGTTTTCTGTTAAGTGGGATCTCCGCGGACCACCCTTACCTGGTTACGGTAGTTCTCTTCAGGTATGACTCTAAGGGCAAGTGGTATGGACACCATTGTATCACGATGGAAGAAGCACATGCACAGATCTGCACTATATCTAGTATTGTTGCTACACTGTGTAATCATGATGAATTATGGCCGAAGCAGTCTGCAAAGTTCAGCTTCATGGATGAACATGGCATCATGGTTCCTCTAATATGTGACAGTCAGCTAATTGGATTGATGAAAAGGTATGCTTCAGATTGCATGTTTGAGCTGAATTGTGATGTACTGGGTGTGGAAGCTACTTCAACTGGGAGTCGCCCTTCTATTCTTGGACAGGGTGGTCGCTCGAACCCAATTAGCTCCTGGTAAGCAAAAGTCTCTTGGGGTTCGCATGTTTTTGCTAAATTGTAATTTTTGTTTCATTTACTCTGTAGATATTGGGCAGTTATGCAACTGTCCTGTTTCTTTGACAGGAAGCGCCGCAAGGTTAGAAACATGACTACCGGGTCAGTCATTTTGCTGCCCAAAGAAATTAAAAACGAGTGGAAAGATGATGATGGACACGATTCTGGTGCCCATTGTCCCAGCAATGCAGAGTACGTGAAGCTAAGAAAATTGGCACTCAGGAAGAGGAAGAAGGAAGGAAATGAAGAAGCCAGTGGACGTGAAGGCTTGTGACCCAGGCTACGGAAGAAGGCTGCTGGCAATGAAGATGCATAGTAATGTGTTGAACTTGAACCTATATATGTTATTCTGTTAAATTCTACAGCTCTGTGTGTGGCACGTTGCTGGGCAAAACAATCTACCCACGTTCTCTGAGTAAAATGTACCGCGACTTAGGGTTTGGAAACGCCTGAGTCAATAGTTGAGTCCGAAATTGTGATTGTGCCACTGCTATCTGAAAAGACGCAACACCGGTTCCACGATTGCTGAGGGGCAGAAGGTCTCCAAATACGACGGAATGTAAGTGGCAAGGAAATAAATTATTTAAGCTGCCACACTCCACGAAGCAGCAACTTATTTTAGATGTTGCACAACGACTTGGCAACATAAACAACAATGGCAACCGATAATGCCCAGACGCTTGAGCCCGTCTATTTCACCGCATCCCTGCTCATGCATCCCCTGCGTGTGGCAAAGCTCCCGGATCTCAATTAACCGGGTGTACGTGCTTCCACTTTATAAATTGTGGCTGTGCCATTTGCATACGGCACAATCCAAATAGATTACATTTAAACAAACCACCAATGTCAGAATACCACCATGATCAGACAAAAGGAAGTGATGCAGGGTTAAGACAGACTAATGGGAGAGCTATTTTTTTCCTCCCAGGACTCTAGGACCACTAGTTCAGACCACTAGGTCAACAAGTACTACTATTACAACTTAAAATGGCATGGAGCTCATGCTAAATAGAACTAGTTATCACACATCTCCTTGATCTTCCTAATCTTAGCCTGATGCGCATCTTCCTGCGGGAGCAAGGATCGATTCGTCAGCTCCTTCCTTTTAGCATCTTCCTTGCACAGCTTCAATTGTTTCTCTATATTTCTCCTCATGCACTTGTCAATACTCGCAGTTGTGAACTACACAACTTTGGCCTGGTGAAGATCATTCCTTGCTTGAGTCAGTTCTTGCTCTGCTTTAGCCTTCAGGGCCAACGCCACGTCCCACTCCTTCTCGACTTTGCTAACCTTGTCTTGCACCCTCCTGAGATCTCAGTTAAGCTTGGTCGTGTCAACTGGGTCCCATAGCTTCATATCAACACTGTCAAGAAGTGAGCTGACTACGGATTCTTTCAAATCAACAGTCATATCCCATAGTTTGTCCAGCATTTTCTGCATCGATTTAGGCCACTCTGGATCTACCCATTTGACAACACCACAACTTCCGCCTTGCATCATTGCATGATGTCCTTGACACCATAGAAACCTCCTGCCTGCGTTTCGTCCTTCGAACACTACAAATTTAGCAGGCACATATCCATGTTTACATAGCAGAGGACTGTCTTCATCCGCTAAACCGTTATAGTCGGAGTCATACATCGTCTGGTTGGCCTAACACATCATACGCGCATTTGTAAACACAGTAGATCTAGCTCAAAAAATACATAACTGGCCATAGATGATAGAGATAGAGATGAGACAACTCACATCGAAATCACCGTCCCTGTCGTCACGACGCGTTTCCACGCTATCTTCCCTTGAACCCATGGCGAGAGGGGAGGGGGGTGGCTGTCGGAGAGGGGATTGGGATGGAGGTGCCGTCGGCTTGTGGCTACGGCAGGATGGGAGTGAAGTGGGGAAAGTGGCTTCGAGGGAAAGGAAGAGAATTACGGGGCAGAAGAGAAGTAATGGGGACGCGACACTAGGATATGGCCCACTGAACTCGTGAGTCGTGACACTCGCAACAGGGGAGCACCCGGTGTTGCCAGTTTGTCCAGAGCAAGCGTGGCCAATCATGCCACAGAACAGCCTACTCGCGGATCGCTCTCATGAAGACCATCCCAATCGTCCAAGCGCCCCGATTGAACGGTATGTAACAATCGTCAAGCAGAACAACTGTGTTAGGGCATGCCTTCTAGAAGACTCAGTCGAACGGTGGATCCATTGGGGGGCTAAGGTTAGGGCTCTCCTAAGCTTAGGATCCATATGTGGTTTATGAAAAGAACACACATCCAATGACACTGGTGGATCCTTATGTGGTTTGTGAGAAGAACACACATGCAATCACACTTGGTGGATCCATATGTGGTTTATGAGAGTAACACACATGTAATGACACTGGTGATATGTGGTTTGTGAAAAGAACACACATGCAATGACTCTAACTATGGTTAATGAAAAGAGCAGACATGCAATGACACTGATGGATCCATGTGTGGTTTGTGAGAAGAACACACATGCAATGACACTGGCTGTGGTTCATGAAAAGAACAGACATGCAATGACACTGTTGGATCCTTGTGTGGTTTGTGAGAAGAACAGACATGCAATGACTCTAGCTGTGGTTCATGAAAAGAACAAACATGCAATGACACTGGTGGATCCATGTGTGGTTTGTGAGAAGAACAGACATGCAATGACTCTAGATGTGGTTCATGAGAAGAACACACATGCAATGACACTGGTGGATCCATGTGTGGTCTGTGATAAGAACACACATGCAATGACATTGGGTGTGGTTCATGAAAAGAACACACATCCAATGACACTGGTGGATACTTATGTGGTTTGTGAGAAGAACAGACATGCAATGACTCTAGATGTGGTTCATGAGAAGAACACACATGCAATGATACTGGTGGATCCATGTGTGGTTTATGAGAGGAACACACATGCAATGACTCTGGTGGATCCATAAGTGGTTTATGAGAAGAACACACATGCAATGACACTGGGTGTGGTTCACGAAAAGAACAAACATGCAATGACACAGGTGAATCCATATGTGGTTTGTGAGAATAACAAGCATGCAATGACTCTAGTTGTGGTTCATGAAAAGAACACACATCCAATGACTCTAGCTGTGGTTCATGAGAAGAACACATATGCAATGACACTGGTGGATCCATGTGTGGTTTGTGATAAGAACAGACATGCAATGACTCTAGATGTGGTTCATGAGAAGAACACACATGCAATGACACTGGTGTATCCTGATGTGGTTTGTGAGAAGAACACATATGCAATGACTCTAGCTATGGTTCATCAAAAAACACACATCCAATGACTCTAGCTATGGTTCATGAGAAGAACACACATGCAATGACACTGGTGGATCCATGTGTGGTATGTGAGAAGAACACACATGCAATGACACTGGGTGCGGTTGATGAAAAGAACACGCATCCAATGACACTGGTGGATCCTTATGTGGTTTGTGAGAAGAACAAACATGCAATGACTCTGGATGTGGTTCATGAGAAGAACACACATGCAATGACACTGGTGGATCCATGTGTGGTTTATGAGAGGAACACACATGCAATGACTCTGGTGGATCCATATGTGGTTTATGAGAAGAACACACATGCAATGACACTGGGTGTGGTTCATGAAAAGAACAGACATGCAATGGCACTGGTGGATCCATATGTGATTTGTGAGAAGAACAGACATGTAATGACTATAGCTGTGGTTCATGAAAAGAACACACATCTAATGACTCTAGCTGTGGTTCATGAGAAGAACACACATGCAATGACACTGGTCGATCCATGTGTGGTTTGTGAGAAGAACAGACATGCAATGACTCTAGATGTGGTTCATGTGAAAACAACACACATGCAATGACACTGGTGTATCCTTATGTGGTTTGTGAGAAGAACACACATGCAATGACTCTAGCTATGGTTCATGAAAAGAACACACATCCAATGACTCTAGCTGTGGTTCATGAGAAGAACACACATGCATTGACACTGTTGGTTCCATGTGTGGTTTGTGAGAGGAACAGATATGCAATGACACTGGGTGTGGTTCATGAAAGAACACACATGCAATAACACTGGTGGATCCATGTGTGCTCTCTGAAGAGAACAGACATTTCAGTGACACTGGTGGATCCATATGTGGTATGTGAGAAGAACACACATGCAATGACTCCAGTTGTTGTTAGTAAAAATAGCACACATGCAATGACACTAGTGGATCCATGTGTGGTCTTTGAAGAGAACACACATTTCAATGACACTGGTGGATCCATATGTGGTATGTGAAAAGAACACACATGCAATGACTCCAGTTGTTGTTAGTAAAAAGAACACACATGTAACGACACTAGTGGATCCATGTGTGGTCTCTGAAGAGAACACACATTTCAATGACACTTTTGGATCCATATGTGGTATGTGAAAAGAACACACATGCAATGACTCCAGTTGTTATTATTAAAAAGAACACTAATGCAATGACACTTGGGGATCCATGTGTGGTTCATGAAAAGAACACACATCCAAAGACTCTAGCTGTGGTTCATGAGAAGAACACACATGCAATGAAACTGGTGGATCCATGTGTGGTTTGTGAGGGGAACATAAATGCAATGACACTGGGTGTGGTTCATGAAAAGAACACACATGCAATGACACTGGTGGATCCATGTGTGGTCTCTGAAGAGAACACACATTTCTATGACACAGGTGGATACATATGTGGTATGTGAAAAGAACACACATGCAATGACTCTAGTTGTTGTTAGTAAAAAGAACACATATGCAATGACACTGGTTGTTGTTAGTTAAAAGAGCACACATGCAATGACACTGGTGGATCCATGTGTGGTCTCTAAAGAGAACACACATTTGAATGACACTGGTGGATCCATATGTGGTATGGAAAAAGAATAGTCATGAAATCACTCCAGTTGTTGTTAGTAAAAAGAACACACATGCAATGACACTAGTGGATCCATGTGTCGTCTCTGAAGAGAACACACATGCAATGACTCTAGCTGTGGTTAATGAGAAGAACACATATGCAATGACACTGGTGGATCCATGTGTGGTATGTGAGAGTAACACACATGCAATGACACTGGTGGATCCATGTGTGGTCTGTGAGAGGAACACACATGCAATGACACTGGGTGTGGTTCATGAAAATAAAACATATGTAATGACACTGGTGTATCCTTATGTGGTTTGTGAGAATAACAGACATGCAATGACTCTAGATGTGGTTCATGAGAAGAACACACATGCGATGACACTGGTGGATCCATATGTGGTTTATGAGAAGAACACACATGCAATGACACTGGGTGTGGTTCATGAAAAGAACAGACATGCAATGACACTAGTGGATCCATATGCGGTTTGTGAGAAGAATAGACATGCAATGACTCTAGTTGTGGTTCATGAGAAGAACACACATCCAATGACTCTAGTTGTTGTTCATGAGAAGAACACACATGCAATGACACTGGTGGATCCATGTGTGGTTTGTGAGAAGAACAGACATGCAATGAATCTAGATGTGGTTTGTGAGAAGAACACACATGCAAAGACACTGGTGTATCCTTATGTGGTTTGTGAGAAGAACACACATGCAATGAATCTAGCTGTGGTTCATGAAAAGAACACACATCCAATGACTCTAGATGTGGTTCATGAGAAGAACACACATGCAATGACACTGGTGGATCCATGTGTGGTTTGTGAGAGGAACATACATGCAATGACACTGGGTGTGGTTCATGAAAAGAACACACATGCAATAACACTGGTGGATCCATATGTGGTCTCTGAAGAGAATTGATGTCTACGCACTTCTATTCTTGTACAGAGTTGTTGGGCCTCCAAGTGTAGAGGTTTGTAGAACAACAGCAAGTTCTCCCTTAAGTAGATCACCCAAGGTTTATCGAACTCAGGGAGGAAGTGGTCAAAGGTATCCCCTCTCAAGCAACCCTGCAATCAAGATACAAGAAGTCTCTTGTGTCCCCAACACACCCAATACACTTGTCAGGTGTATAGTTGCACTAGTTTGGCGAAGAGATAGTGAAATACAAGTGGTATAGATAATTATAAGTGGTAACGGTGATAGAAAATAACTTGATGGTGTGGAAAAGACTAAAGGCAAACTGAAATAAAGATGGAAGCAAGCAAACATGTAATAGATCTAGTTGAAAATGGTGTTTCAATGCTTAGAAACAAGGCCTAGGGATCATACTTTCACTAGTGAACACTCTCATATAAATATCTTCTCTTTATGATACTACTCTTAACTACTCTCTGGTTGGACACTCTAATCGTTGGTAGGGCTATAACAGCACACCTCAAAGTTCATCTTTCCCATCTAGAAAACCACACACTGTCACCTTGAGTCCAACAAACACCACAATTTCATAAATACATCCAACTCCAAATATAACTCATAACAAGTATTTGTAATCTCTAGCCTAAGTGCCATCATGGTGAGCACGCTGTCACTTTCACACACATGGGGAGAGCAGAGATCTAATAAAGCACTTGAGTAGCAAGGTAGATATATAGATTACAAGCTCATGATCTTAATAAGATCATGCTTAGAGAGAGAGATGAACACATAGCTACCGGTAGAACCCTTAGCCTCGAGAGAGAACTACTCCCTCCTCATCATGGGAATCAGTAACGGTGATGGAGATAGTGGTGGAGATCGATGGAGATGGCTCTGGGGGCACGTCCCCGTCCCGGCAGGGTGCCGGAACAGAGACCTTCTGTCCCCCGAATCTCCCCTTCGGTGGCGGTGGTGCAGCGGAAGTTTTCGTGGCTGGAGGCTTGACGATCTAGGGTTTATGCCTCGGGATGCTTCTTATAGGCCAGAGGGCAAGGTCGGTGGTCGGCCAGGGGGCCCCGACCATGCCCTGGCGTGGCCTGGGGGGACCCGCGCCATGGGGTGGTGTGGCCACCCTGTGGCCCCTCTCCGACTATCCTTCTGGCTCCGTGAGTCTTCCGGGAAAATATCAACTTTGGCTTTTGTCCGGTCCAATTCCGAGAATATTGATTTTCTGACTTTCCTGGAACCCAAAACAGCAGAAAACAGGCAACTGGCACTATGGCACTTGTTAATAGGTTAGTCCAAGAAATAATATGAAAAGTACTCCAAAGTATGGAGAAAACACAAGAAAGTAGATAAAACCAAGCATAGAACATCAAAAATTATGGATACATTTGCAATGTATCAAGAACACAAATTTCAATGACACAGGTGGATCCATCTGTGGTATGTGAGAAGAACATACATGCAATGACTCTAGATGTGTTTAGTAAAAACAACACACATGCAATGACACTAGTGGATCCATGTGTGGTCTCTAAAGAGAACACACATGCAATGACTCTAGCTGTGGTTAATGAGAAGAACATACATGCAATGACACTAGTGGATCCATGTGTGGTCTGTGACAGGAACACACATGTAATGAGACTGGTGGATCCATGTGTGGTCTGTGAGAGGAACACACATGCAATGACACTGGTGTGGTTCATGAAAAGAAAACACATGCAATGACACTGGTGTATCCTTATGTGGTTTGTGACAATAACAGACATGCAATGACTCTAGATGTAGTTCATGAGAAGAACACACATGCAATGACACTGGTGGATCCATATGTGCTTTATGAGAAGAACACACATGCAATGACACTGGGTGTGGTTCATGAAAAGAATAGACATGCAATGACACTGGTGGATCCATATGTGGTTTGTGAGAAGAACAGACATGCAATGACTCTAGTTGTGGTTCATGAGAAGAACATATATCCAATGACTCTAGTTGTGGTTCATGAGAAGAACACACATGCAATGACACTGGTGGATCCATGTGTGGTTTGTGAGAAGAATAGACATGCAATGACTCTAGATGTGGTTCATGATAAGAACACACATGCAAAGACACTGGTGTATCCTTATGTGGTTTGTGAGAAGAACACACATGCAACTAATCTAGCTGTGGTTCATGAAAAGAACACACATCCAATGACTCTAGATGTGGTTCATGAGAAGAACACACATGCAATGACACTGGTGGATCCATGTGTGGTTTGTGAGAGGAACATACATGCAATGACATTGGGTGTGGTTCATGAAAAGAACACACGTGCAATGACACTAGTGGATCCATATGTGGTATCTTAAGAGAACACACATTTCAATGACACAGGTGGATCCATATGTGGTATGTGAGAAGAATACATGCAATGACTCTAGATATGGTTAGTAAAAAGAACACACATGCAATGACACTGGTGGATCCATGTGTGGTCTCTGAAGAGAACACACATTTCAATGACACTGGTGGATCCTTATGTGGTTTGTGAGAAGAACTGACATGCAATCACACTGGGTGGATCCATTTGTGGTTCATGAAAAGAACACACATGCAATGACACTGGTGGATCCATGTGTGGTTTATGAGAAGAACACACATCCAATGACACTGGGTGTGATTCATGAAAAGAACACACATCCAATTACACTGGTGGATCCTTATGTGGTTTGTGAAAGAACAGACATGCAATGACACTGGTGTGGTTCATGAAAAGAACACACATCCAATGACACTAGTGGATCCCTATGTGGTTTGTGAGAAGAACAAACATGCAATGACACTGTGTGTGGTTCATGAAAAGAACACACATCCAATGACACTGGTGGATCCATATGTGGTTTGTGAGAAGAACATAGATGCAATGACACTGTGTGTGGTTCATGAAAAGAACACACATCCAATGACACTGGTGGATCCATGTGTGGTTTGTTTAGAAGAACACACATGCAATGACACTGGTGGATCCATGTGTGGTTTGTTTAGAGGAACAGACATGCAATGATACTAGGTGTGGTTCATGGAAAGAACAAACATGCAATGACACTGGTGGATCCTTATGTGGTTTGTGACAAGAACTGACATGCAACCACACTGGGTGGATCCATGTATGGTTCATGAAAAGAACACACATGCAATGACACTGGTGGATCCATGTGTGGTTTGTGAGAGGAACACACATCCAATGGCACTGGGTGTGGTTCATGAAAAGAACACACATCCAATGACACTGGTGGATCCTTATGTGGTTTGTGAGAAGAACAGACATGTAATGACACTGGTGGATCCATGTGGTTTATGAAAATAACACACATGCAATGAACTCTAGTTGGTCCATGTGGTTTATGAGAAGAACACACATCCAATGAACTCCAGTGGATCTATCTTGGCATAATTTGATGTATGCCACGATGTATTTCATTTTACAAGACACTCACTTTCCATTTTTTCCCTTGGTTGTTTGATACTACTTAGTTTTGCCCCCTCTCTCTATCTTTCGTACAAGCCCAAACATGTGCTCACTCTGTCTGCTACTCCCTGATTTGTTGTCGCAGTTGTCACACGGATCGTGCGCACCAACCGTTGATTCTGTGTGATCCAACGATGATCATTGCACATGTCATGCCCTTAACAGTACATCGTGAGACAGCACTAACGTCTCCCTCAGCGAGACTTCTACAAGAAGGAACACGATGCCGTCCATGGAAAAAGTCGCCGAGCGGTCATGTCATGTTTAATCAAGTCTAAAAAGCCTACTACTGCTACTACTATGCCACAACACATGTGTCATCGAGTGCACGGTCGTCGATGGACAACTGCAATTTATTGCCACTAGATTTTAATAAGACATATCCCATTTTTTACGTAGCGGCTCTCAATCTCACTTCCAACTAGGCCCCGCCGTAAGAAACTTGCACGCGCTAGCCGGAGGCCGAAGAGCTAATGTCTCCGCCTTCATCGAGTCACTTGCAGTCATCAACACATCCCTCTACCCGATCTAGCACAACCCCACAAATCTCGCCGTACAACCACCTACCTTTTGTTGGGGTTCCGCGTATAAAATCAATAAATTTTACTCTACGTCCCCGAACGCCTGAAGCTGCCAAGACCTATCTATTAGTAATGTAGTAACGGGAAGGGCTTTTCGCAAACTTACCCTTGAAGACCGAAAAGCGTTGTCAATGCTCAAGAGTGCGTGGTTGATGTAGACGAGCCGAAGCTAACCTCAAGGTCGTGATGAAGTCCTTGCGCTCCTTGGCTCCAACGACTTGAGTGCCTCAAGTGCGACACCTCGCAGGGAGTTACACACGTCTGGTGCCTGACAATGACACCCGCTTCCTCGATCCAACATTAGTTGCGGAATTCGAGCTCCCCGATCCGAATCCCGCAGTGCGACTGCGCTCCGCGGTGAAGATGTCTCTCGCTCGCGCAGTCCAGACTTGGGACAACGGTCACGAGAGAGAGAGGGTGAGAGAAAATATCAATTAGAGGTCCTCCCAAAAGTGGGGAGACCTTTATTGATTATTGGTGTGTTTATCTTGGCCAAATACCCCACTATATATAGGGGAGGAGTGGGTACACCCTCCCTCAAAGTCCCGGGGTGGGACTAAAGGAGAGGAGGGGGGAGGGGGTGGCCACCGGCCACCTAGTGGGCCCCGTGCAGGGGGGAGGGGGGGCTAGTCCCAGCCGGCCTCCCCCTTGGCCCCTCTCCCTCTCTCCTTTCCCCTAATGGGCCTTCTCCCTCCGGAAATTGGCCCATTAAGCCTTTTTGACCTTTAATTGATTTTCTCTTTATTAAATAATTATGAATAAATGATTAAATCAATATTTAACATTAATTCACATATTATTCAACATCCGTGGCCATGGAACACCTTCCACCTCCACTCTGGACATCTTCCGGACTTACCGAAACCCTTCCGGTTTTCTCCCTTCTCTTCTTCGGTGATTCCACCGATCCTATAAACACTCTCTAAGCATCATCAAGCCCTTAAGCGTGATACCCCACGCTTCGGGAACACTCCAAACATGGTCAGGACACTCCCGCACCAATGATCGATAGAGGGACCTGGATGGCCAAGTGACCCCTGTGCATTCCATGAAGATCTTTCGTCGTTTGAACCGGGACAGTCGTGTCTTATTCCCTTTGTCACTCGATACTTGCATTGCCTGAGATCTGATCAATGACATCACCATGTCGTGTTCAATCTCGTTACTGAACAATGCTACTAGACTCGTTCCGACAAGTGATATCCCTATGATCAAATCACACGTTGCGCAGCTATTGGATATAACTTCTCCGAGTGGGCCCTTGAGTATCTTCCCGTCACATGGACAGACAAATCCCGCTCTGGACATATATTGCCTCTACGGTTTCCTACGAGTACCTGAACACACCTTTATAACCACTATATTACCAGATGGCATTTGATGCTATCTAAGCACTCTCGGGAGACAGTGATTGATATCGCCTCACGGTCTAAGGAATAGTCTACGAGGATCCATTTCTAATCATCGTAACTTGAACTTCGTGGCATGATCAGGTCACGATGTTTAGGTTGGGTATTGGTTCATCATCTCATTCTCAAAAGGAGATGACCTCATTTCCAACTAGCATAAATGCCACATTATCAGGAAACATGACCATTTGTTGGCCAACGAACCAGTGACTAGAGTTTCACTGGGAACCCCTGGTTGTTTGTATATCACACGTGTATTGATGTTTCCACTCAATACAATTATAACATGATATAAAACTTAATCACAAACTATATGAAATATGATAATAGTCCTTACTACTATTTGTCTCTAGGGCATATTTCCAACAGTCTCCCACTTGCACTAGAGTACAAATACACTAGCTGCATTTGTTCTCAATCATTGGCACCATATAACCAGTACCCTGAACATGCTTGCTCATGGAAGAGGTTGAGTCTTGGTTTTGTACTTTACAGTCCCAAATCCTTTGCAACTTACTAATGTCACCTTGATTGACATTAATACTTTATCATCACATGATAGCATCTGTGTGTATGCATCGTCGTTATGGCAACAGAACGAGGCCTGATTCCAGGAGCCTACAGTGACTTTAGATCAACCTCAAGGGCTTTCTCATGGGCACTGTGCCCTGGGACACATCATTCTACGTTAAAAGCGAACTATCCCTGCCATAATAGTATACAACACTTTAGATGGTACCCTTATCTATTATTATAAATGTAGCCATCGAAACATTAGTGCATTCTGTGCAACTTTCGATGTTTTCGTTCACCTTGCTTCCTACTTGACTTTAATCGGTATTTACAGGAGATTCCAACATATTCCCTTATAACATAACTCTTTATGCTTTAATATATGTCATCCTTTATGGATTTGGAAAATATATCCATAGTTCTCTACTAGACACCACGGATAAACTCAGCTCAACATTCTGTGATTCAAACTTAATCACTTTTAAATGTTCTTTATTTGGATCACATATTATACCAAGTTATCATCATGGTTTACTAAGACAGAACCTATGTCTCAACGTAGTGGATGACGATCATCCTTTTCTTTCTTTCAACCATTGATGTTAAACTTAATGCTATTCCTAATTTGAGTTATTAAGGACCAGTTTCTTAATTAACTTCTATTCTGAAACCCCTTTCAGAATCCCTTAAGAAATACTACACAATATCATAATACACCTATTATCAACTTCTACATATTATAAATCATTATTTATAAGTATTTGCGCCTTTATTCTTAACTCCCTTAAGAATTACTCCTATAAGCTCCCACTCAAAATATGTTACTACATATTTGAATTTGAGACTTATATTGCTCCCACTTAAAAATATGTCAATCACATATTATTTCAGGAAGACTTTCATAGCTCCCACTCAATTTTATGCAAATTTCATATCCACTCACTATTTTGAACAATTTCAAAATCCTTTGATCAAATATCAAACTTGGAGATTTACTATGAGATACCAGTACTATTACTAGTTTTAAATCCTCTAGACATTCAACACACTTGAATCAAATTCATTTGAATTTGTCCAATACCTGAAAAATTGTGATTTTGTCATTCACCCCCTTTTCCACTATGGCTTTGCAGTCATTTGGGAAAATTCAAGTAACCCCTTTTACTTGTGAGATTTAGCAACGAATTGCTTTCTAATCTCAAGGGAAGTTTTCTTTTAGGATTTCTCATAATTCTAGTTTACCATTATTTCCTTTGTAGTTCGTAGGTATGTCATTTTCCAAGAATCATGACAAATGATTCACAAGTGTCTCCATACAAGATATGGATTACATTTTGAATCCTACTTCATGTAGTGAAAACACTAGTGGGGAAAACACAATAATAAATATCATTGATTCTTTCCTTCTGTGAAGAGAATCGTTTAGGACCTTTGTCCATTGCGCTTCTCAACACTCCGATGCAGGGTTTTGAATCCTCATCGTGTTTTTCACTATTTTCCATATGCTTTATAATTGAGAAACATCACTAGACGTGAGCTTTCTCAAGAATGCACCAAAATTCAAGCAGTACGAATCTTGCTTTCCTTTTGGTTTCAGCTATGGATTTCATATTCAAAGTTTCCAATGAATACTCTACAAGGACTTATTCGCTATTGTTTTGGTTATGTCGAATAACCCCAAAACTTTCACGAATTCAAATGGTTCACTGTAAACTAATAGAGTGCTAACTATTTCTAATGCTAATGGTCTCTACATCTACACTACAACGATTTATTTGGTGCCTTCTATTCAACCCCTTTGATATCTAATATCACATTGTGATGCTCTGCATTCTGACGTTTCAGAATGCTTTGCATTCCACAATTTATTTTATGCCATTTTTATAAAGTCGAATTTCATTACTATTGATGAAAGCATAGCAATTAGATTCTCTTTTATATTCATACCCATTGTTGATGAAACATTTTCATCAAATCAAATAGTTTCATATTCATGTTTCCTTTGGTAAACTACTTTACACATTTAAACAACTAATTAATGATAATTACCATTTTCGTCAAAACACAATACATCGAATATGTATTTACTTTTAACAATTCTTTAAACACTTTGTATTCAAGTAGTACACGGTGTTCAAGTTATTTTGCCGAACTTAGGCATGATTTATATGTGAAAATAAATCGAATGACTTTCACATATTATCATTATAAATTTGAATTTAAACAATGGTTTCATTCATTAATGAAATATCATCAAGTTGGGTATTTTAAACAAGGCATTTTAATGTTTTACAAATGTTCATGCATTATCAATTAGTTTCAAACAACAAGTATAACTCACACATAATCAAACAAGATATGAACATGAATAGAAATCATTCATAAATGTGGAACAACTGTTTGTTACAAACTCATATGAATAACCGTCTCACGAAATGCGAGACACACTAAAGAAGCTCATAATCTCTTGATTACAATAATCATCCTAAGACATAAACTAAATGATAAATGTCAAGGGGTAGTGTCGTCGTCCATCATCATCATGCTCGCCATCAACACGCATCGTCACCTCCTCTCTAGCAAGCACCTCTCATGCAGAAGGACCTGTTTTAAGCAAAACAGAACAAGTATCAGATATACTTAACACTGCAATGTGTTTGCAAGATTATAACATTTATAAAACTGTATATCAAATATATATCTTTGTCATCAATGACTACAACGATGTTGGGTTCATCCACCACATTTCTGAAATGTGATATGAACTCGAGGAAATCCAGTGTTTCCGTGCCGCCTCTCATAATGCAGATCCTGACCTGTGCTTGGAAGCTTGGTGGAAGCGAACGTAGCACAACTCCCATCGCAAATGAGCTTGAGAACTAGTTGTCCAGGTAGTATGCCAGACTCATGTATGCATCGTATATGCTCAATAAGTGCTCGTCTAGTGAGGAGCCCTCCTCCATCTTTATGGAGAGGAAGTCCCCCATCATCTCATACTCCCACATGCGCACTTGTTCCATGAAATGCAATCTCAGATGTGCCATGACCACTCGGGGCTTGAGACTTCCCACTATTGGCCATAGCCCATCCTCCATTCCGAGGCGCATGGTCACTGATATAAATGTGGCCAACACACGACGATGATAACACATATCCCGCTACTCCTGGGTCTCATGAGAATAGGGTGGCTCCAAATACATCTCGCAGGTCATGTAGTCAACTGCATTGTTCTCACCAAGGAGATCAAACAGGCGTATGACCCATGCAGAAAAGTTGGATCCATCTAACTGGAGCTTTTCTCCTTTTAACCAATTGTCCATAGGAAAGGTAATCTCGGGGAGAACCATTTTCTACATTTATAATTGCAAAAGGAATTTAGACTAAGTTTATAATTAAATGAGTTAATAATAACTCCACTTAGAAACACCTATCCCCAAAAGGGTTCCTAGTGATAACACGACCCCTATCAGCCACATCTCCCCCGATTGATCACGGCCATCGATTTGGGTTCAAAGGTGGACGCTAAACGTCGGTCACATCATTCATGCAACTCGTGCTCGCTCTTTCGACCATCCATGTTCTGAGGCCACACTTCTGTGGCGTGCTAGGCTCGCCAACTCAACCTTAGTGTATTTGCTGTGCAACATGGCTTACACCCACTGTATGCGAACGTAGATATGTCTGACACCCAGGCCTGTAACCCTGGATAGCCTCATACAGAAGAACTTTCTTGGTGGTGCACACTAAGGGGGAACACAATCGTTGGTAATTTTAACAGGGATCATCTTATTAGGCTACCGTCGAGTATCTAATACTAGCACACAATAATATATACAAACAATAACATCGAATGTAAATGCTATGTGATATGGTCCTTCACGTCGTGATCTCCATCCGCCGTCATAGGGTTCCGGCACCAGGGTTCCGGCACCGTAGACACCAGGGTACCGGTGTCTTTCCGGCATGGTAGTTCGTCACCTCCGTGACTATCTACTACTACGTAACAAAAGGTAATCACTTTACCTTTGCCACAACCATATCACAAAGCAACGCCGCCCCTGCAAAACAAAGTTAGATGCCTCTACTTTATCTTTGCATGTTTTATGTGGCTGAATGGGCTTTCGCACAAGAACCATTCTTACCAACGAACTTTCAACACAACGTTGATCAAGTAGTTGTCTCTACTACACCCCTTTCGGAGTCCTCCGTTGCAAATGGCATACCAACTAATGCGAGAGAGACAGACACCCCCCTAAGACACTTTATACGGTACAAGCCGTATGTCAAGCATGGACCAGTCTCGCGAATGAACGCGTAAAGTCAGTTGGGGGCCGCTTCATCAAGCATTACATCAGTATGCACAAGTACACGTGGGAGGGTAACAACTAAAAGATCAACGCCCACACGCTACATCTCGTGTGTTCTACCCGTACTAGCATTACTATGCATAGATCTAGCTCTGATACCACTGTTGGGGTTCCACGTATAAAAACAATAAATTTTACTCTACGCCCCTTGATACATTGTAAATGTATCTATAATTTTTGATGTTCCATGCTTGGTTTTATCCACTTTCTTGTGTTTTGTCCACACTTTGGAGTACTTTTCATATGATTTCTTAGACTAACCTATTAACAAGAGCCACAGTGCCAGCTGCCTGTTTTCTGCTGTTTTTGGTTCCAAGAAAGTCAAAAAATGAATACTCTCGGAATTGGACGGGACAAAAGCCAAAGTGCCTATTTTTCCGGAAGTCATCAGATGCGAGAATACGAAACGGAGAGGGGCCAGAGGCTGGCCACACCACCTGGCCACGCGGCCAGGCTTGGCCCGCGCCAGGGGGTGGTGTGGTGGCCCCTGGCACCCCCTCGGCCTCTCCTTCCGCCTATAAGATGCCCTCGGGACGAAAACCCTAAGTACCTGATCAAAATCCACGAAAGATTCTGTAGCCACCGTCATCTCCATCCCTAGATCGGGAGGGATCTGAAGCTCTTCCCGACACCCTGCCGGAGAGGGAAATTCACCATGGAGGCCTTCTTCATCACCATGCAAGCCTCCGGTGTGATGCGTGAGTAGTTCATCCTTGGACTACGGATCCATGTAGTAGCTAGATGGCTGGTTCTCCTCCTTTGTGCTTTCATGTTTAGATCTTGTGAGCTCCGTTCATGATCAATATCATCTATTTGTAATTCTGCATGTTGTGTTTGCGGGGATCCGATGGATATTGAGATGCTATTTCAGATTGATTATTGATTCTATCATGTCTTTGTTATTTGTGATCTTGCATGCTTTCCGTTGTTAGTAGCTATCTTGGCCAAATAGATGCTAGCAACTCCAAGAGTTAGTATTTATGCTCGATAGTGGGTTCATGCCTCTAGTAATCTAGGGAAGTGATAGAAATATCTAAGGTACTAGATGTGCTGTTGCTACTAGGGAGAAAACAAGAATCCTTTGTTCATAGAACAATCGCATTGTTTACTTTACACGCAGTTCGTAAAGCAATAATCTGTTGCTTGCAACTTAATACTGGAGGGGGTTCGGATGATAACCTAAAGGTGGATTATTAGTCATAGATGCAGTTGGATGGCGGTCTATGCATAATGTTGTAATGCCCAATCAAGTCTCAAAGGAGTCAAGATGATTAGTATATGCATGTATTGCTTTCTCGATGTTTGTCAATTGCCCAGCTGTAATTTGTTCACCTAGCATGTTATCTATCTTAAGGAGAGCCACCTCTAGTGAACTATGGATCCCAGTCCTTGTCTTTTACATACAATCTACAAACTGTTTACTGCTTTGTGTTTACTTTCTGCAAACTATTACTTCTTTCCATTCGATACGTTTAATCCTTTGTTTTCTGCAAAACATGGTGAGATTGACAACCTCATCACAAGTTGGGGACAAAGTTCTGTGGTTGGGTTGTGCAGGTCTCCACGTTGCTACTAGCACCGGTAGTGCGCCCTGCCAAGGCTCAGATAGCAACACCTTTGGGGTGTTTCCTTGCTCCTACTGGTTCGATTAAACCTTGGTTTGATAACTGAGGAAACTTGCTGCTGTGCTCATCATACCTTCCTCTTGGGGTTCCCAACGAGCTCTACATCATCATCGCTCCAACATTTTCCTAGGCGCCATTACAGAGCCATCAAGCATTTTTTTCGCGCCGTTGCCGGGGAGTCAAGGACATCTTCACAAGGGGAGTCCCTCATAACCAATCTCTTTACTTTGTTGTTTTTTTTTGCTTAGTTTCTTTTTGCTTTGTTTGCTTGTTTTCTTTAATCAAAAACACACAAAAAATTAGTTTTACTAGTTTGCTTTCTTTATCAAAAACACAAAAAAATTAAGTCTCCTTTAGTTGTTGCCTCCTCCTTAGCTGACCATGTTGATCCCTAAATTCACCCTGAAAGATCTTTCAATTGGTAGTGGTTCTATAATTGGGAAAGATAATATTGAAGAATTCTTTAATCATGTTAGTAAGCATGAAGATACTGAGGATATATCCCTTGTAGAACTTGCTCCAAACTATGAGATTGCTGCAGCTTCTTTAATTCATATGTTAGAAGCTAGGTTTGTTAACCTCAACCCCTTAATGCAAGTAATGTTTCTTAAGATTAAAGAAATTGAGGACCCTGAAAAGAGGGATTTATTCTGGAAACTTTGTTTAAGGAGTTCTATGATGTTGCCAAGGAAGCTAGGAAAGTCTTTGAACGTTTCAATATGCTAGGCTCATGTGTAGATGTTGTTGGTACACGAGAAAATATGAACAAAACCGAACCTAATGGGGAGGAACCTAAGATACCAATACCCTTTAAACTAGTAGAAATACATGATGCCATAGAAAAGAATCTTGATTGGATTGTTCCTTCAAACCCTTTTGATGAGAATAGTGAAACTAAGAGCATTGAGAGAAGATCCTATAGGACTTATTTGAATGATATACCTTGCCTTGTTGAAAATATTTCTGGTATTGATCTTAATGTTTCTTCATTTGAGAACACTTGATTCTTTTTCTTGCTTCTTATGCCTAACTTAAAGGCGTTAAAGAAAAGTACTTATTGGGAGATAACCCAAAAGTTTTAGATGAGTCTTGGAAGTTATTACCTCTGTAATAACCTCTCCTTATCCTTTTTATTTGCTTTTTGTGCCAAGAATAACCTCTAATGAGAGAGAAGTAATGATTAGGAAAGTTGCTGTCCCGAAACAGATTTTTGTGCTTCACCGTAAATATTCGTGTAAAATCTCTGAATGTCTTTTTGAGGCGTGAATTGTTGTGCTTCTGCCCTAGGTTGTTATCTAACTTTCGTTAGTTCAACACTTTTTGATTTGAGCAACAGAACGGCTTCGGAAAAATTCGTCTTTACCTGCTGGTCTGTTTTGACAGATTTCTGCCATTTTCTGCATTTGCTTCTTGTTGGTTCCTTTTTGACTTCTTTTGGGGAATTGAGCTTTTTGAGGGAAATGCTACAGCAGCTAGTGTTCTAATGGAATTTTATTTGGTGTTATAACTGAAATTTAAGACTTTTTATCTTAAGTGCACTAATGTTGCTAATAAAGACTGTGTGAAGTTTTGCATGAAGGAAAAATTTCAAGTGTATGGAAGGAATGAGTAATGAGATGAATGATGGACTAAAGCTCAAGCTTGGGTATGCCATGCGTGTCAACCCAAGAAATATCCAAGAAGTACAAGCGTCAAAGCTTGGGGATGCCCAAGGCATCCGCTTCTTCATCAATAAAAATCCCAGGTTTCTTCCAAACGCTTCATTTTTATTGTTTCATGCACAGTTGTGTTGTTCTTGGAGCGTCTTCTTTTTCGTTTTCATTTTGGTTTTCATTTGCTTTGGTTTGCTTAGTTTTCTGAATAAATTGTTTGGACCCCCTCTTTCATACATTGGTTTGCAAATAGTTTGGTTTGGTTTGGAAAAGAGTAGGAAAGTTCATACTTATGTGGTAAAAAGAGCTCGTTTTTAACTGTAGCCTATGCTTTGTCATGCCATGCTTGATATTGTTTTGGCTTTATGCTTAGTATTCCTTGTTGTATCATGACTTGTTATAAACAATTGAGATTGCTTAATGTGCCTTGGATGAATCATGCGTTGTTTTAGCATATTAAAGCATAGTATAGTGGTATTTTCCTTTGATGCTTTATTTGGGTTGACTTGGCGCATGCTCACACCATGTTATGACTATCTCAAGTCACCATAGCCTTTATGATCCTTTAGTTTTCAACTTGTAGTATCACTTTATGCTTTGATCAATGATGTTGTGTCACTCTGCATGATTATGGCCATTATTGCTCTCTTAGTTTGTCGCTCCCAGTCTTTTGCTAGCCTCCAGCACCAAGTATGAGTTCCACTCATGCATCCAACTCCATAAACCAAGTTATTCCAAAGAGTCCACCATACCTACCTACTAGCTTATGCTATTCCAAGTATACTCATGCTTTTGTTTACCTTCCAAATTGAACTTGTTATGAGAAAACTAGTGATTAGAGCTCTCACGAACTTGATGGCACACTTTACTTTTTTGTATCTAATAAACTTGAACCATTGGGTCCTTCTTTGTTGCGTATATGCTTGCGCTTTATAAGTTGAAATTAGCAGAACCATGTATCATGGGGAACGCTTTCAACATTGCACTTGTACTTTGTACCCTGTTGATATCATGTTCTTTTGCTTACAGATCCCGGCGGTGTGACATAAAAGTGGAACTTGTAAGATCATGGAGTTTGTATGTGTGTTAGAGAAATGCCTGGGTCTCTAGCCTAAGCCATGCCTAATCATGGTGGAAACTTGCAGCATCACCATAATGAGCACTCTATGAAGCATCCTCAATAAAAACCTATGCAAATAGCAAATAAAAAGATCGCTGAGATGCTCACTGTCTGCTTGCCTTGTCATTTTGATTATGGGAAAGCTCCTGTATCATGTGCAAGGGGTACCCCGTTGGCGGTTCTTAATGATAAACATGTACTTACAATGACAAGATCTTACTTGTGACTAAAGTTGAGTAGCATGAGGATCGGTCTTCGTAAGTAAGGGGCATGAGATTTCGGTTTATAACTTGTCAAGCATATCCTCTTAGTTGTGTCACTTTAACCTTAATCACCTTCAAGATGTTATGATAGGGGCAATGAGAGCTGAAAGCTATAAGTACCATAATTTTTGGAAGCTCTTTATGAGACTTGAATCCCTACTTCCTTTTAAAAAGGCCTTTCTTCCACCATTATATTGAGTCTCCACCTTCTACCTTTATGCACCTACTTTGAGAGCATAGTGGCCATTCTTAGTTCTATGTGCATTGTCCCAAGACTAGTTTATTGATGCATAACTTGATATTGCTTGTTTTAAACTATTTGTATCTAGTCACTCTTATGAACTTTGAAGGTGTCCTATGCATTTATATTTGCTACTCTATGAGGGACAAGCTGAATGCTATTATGCTATGTTTTGTTTATGTGAAACAAACAAACGTCTTGCCAAGCATTGTTATTCATGAATCTTTTGTTTGTGCCTTTTCATGTTGCATCATAGTTTCTTTGTCTTATTGCTAGAACTTTGTCTTTCATGTTATGATTGAAGTACTATGATCCCAGCTTTGAATGTTTTACAAATACTTTGATCAAGTCTTTGATGGTGCATGTCACCCCAAAAATTAGTGTTTCTTTTTATCACTTACCTACTCGAGGACGAGCAGGAGTTAAGATTGGGGATGTTGATACATTGCAAATGTATCTATAATTTTTGATGTTCCATGCTTGGTTTTATCCACTTTCTTGTGTTTTGTCCACACTTCGGAGTATTTTTCATATGATTTCTTGGACTAACCAATTAACAAGAGCCATAGTGCCAGCTGCCTGTTTTCTGCTATTTTTGGTGCCAGGAAAGTCAGAAAATGAATATTCTCGGAATTGGACGGGACAAAAGCCAAAGTGCCTACTTTTCCGGAAGTCATCAGATGCCAGGATACGAGACGGAGAGGGGCCAGAGGCCGGCCACACCACCTGGCCGCGCGGCCAGGCTTGGCCCGCGCCAGGGGGTGGTGTGGTGGCCCCTGGCACCCCCTCGGCCTCTCCTTCCGCCTATAAGATGCCCTCGGGATGAAAACCCTAAGTACCCGATCAAAAATCCACGAAAGAGTCTGTAGCCACCGTCATCTCCATCCCTAGATCGGGAGGGATCTGAAGCTCTTCCCGACATCCTGCCGGAGAGGGGAATTCACCCTGGAGGCCTTCTTCATCACCATGCAAGCCTCCGGTGTGATGCGTGAGTAGTTCATCCTTGGACTACGGATCCATGTAGTAGCTAGATGGCTGGTTCTCCTGCTTTGTTCTTTCATGTTTAGATCTTGTGAGCTCCGTTCATGATCAAGATCATCTATTTGTAATTCTGCATGTTCTGTTTACGGGGATCCGACGGATATTGAGATGCTATTTCAGATTGATTATTGATTCTATCATGTCTTTGTTATTTGTGATCTTGCATGCTTTCCGTTGTTAGTAGCTATCTTGGCCAAGTAGATGCTAGCAACTCCAAGAGTTAGTATTTATGCTCGATAGTGGGTTCATGCCTCTGGTAATCTAGGGAAGTGACAGAAATCTCTAAGGTACTAGATGTGTTGTTGCTACTAGGGAGAAAACAACAATCCTTTGTTCATAGAACAATCGCATTGTTTACTTTACACGCAGTTCGTAAAGAAATAATCTGTTGCTTGCAACTTAATACTGGAGGGGGTTCGGATGATAACCTGAAGGTGGATTATTAGTCATAGATGCAGTTGGATGGCGGTCTATGTATAATGTTGTAATGCCCAATCAAGTCTCAAAGGAGTCAAGATGATTAGTATATGCATGTATTAATTTCTTAATGTTTGTCAATTGCCCCGATGTAATTTGTTCACCCAGCATGTTATCTATCTTAAGGAGAGCCACCTCTAGTGAACTATGGATCCCGGTCCTTGTCTTTTACATACAATCTACAAACTGTTTACTGCTTTGTGTTTACTTTCTACAAACTATTACTTCTTTCCATTCGATCCGTTTAATCCTTTGTTTTCCGCAAAACACGGTGATATTGACAACCTCATCGCAAGTTGGGGACAAAGTTCTGTGGTTGTGTTGTGTAGGTCTCCACGTTGCTACTAGCACCGGTAGTGCGCCCTGCCAAGGCTCAGCTAGCAACACCTTTGGGGTGTTTCCTTGCTCCTACTGGTTCGGTTAAACTTTAGTTTCATAACTAAGGGAAACTTGCTGCTGTGCTCATCATACCTTCCTCTTGGGGTTCCCAACGAGCTCTACATCATCATCGCTCCAGCATTTTCCTGGGCGCCATTACAGAGCCATCACCCCTGAACCCCTGAAGCTGCTAGGACCTATCTATTAGTAATAGAGTAACGAGAGGGGCTTTTCACGAACTTACCCTTGAAGACGAAAAGCGTTGTCAACGCTCAGGAGAGCGTGGTTGATGTAGACGAGCCAAAGCCGACCTCAAGGTCATGATGAAGTCCTTGCGCTCCTTGGCTCCAACAACTTGAGTGCCTGAAGAGCGACACCTCGTGGGGAGTTACACACGTCCGGTACCTGACGATGACTCCTGCTTCTCTGATCCAGTAGCACTTGCGGAAGTAGAGCTCCCGGATCCGAATCCCGCAGCGCGACGCGCTCTGCGGTGAAGATGTCTCTCGCTCGCGCAGTCCAGACTTGGGACCACGGTCACGAGAGAGAGAGAGGGGGTGAGAGAAAATATCAATTAGAGGTCCTCCCAAAAGTGGGGAGACCTTTATTGATTATTGGTGTGTTTATCTTGGCCAAATACCCCACTATATATAGGGGGAGGAGGGGGTACACCCTCCCTCAAAGTCCCGAGGTGGGACTAAAGGAGAGGAGGGGGAGGAGGTGGCCGCCAGCCACCTAGTGGGCCCCGCGTGGGGGGCTAGGCCCAGCCGGCCTCCCCCTTTGCCGCTCTCCCTCTCTCCTTTCCCCTAATGGGCCTTCTCCCTCCGGAAATTGGCCCATTAAGCCTTTTTGACCTTTAATTGATTTTCTCTTTATTAAATAATTACGAATAAATGATTAAATCAATATTTAACATTCATTCACATATTATTCAACCTCCGCGGCCGTGGAACACCTTCCACCTCCACTCAATATTTAACATTCATTCACATACGAGACGGAGAAGAGCGAGGGGGTGGCCGCATCACCTGGTGGCACGGCCCAGGCCAGGCCGCGCCAGGGGGTGGTGTGGGCCCCCAGGCACCTCCTCGGTCTCCCTCTTCGCCTATAAGAAGCCTTCTGACCTAAAAACTCCGAGGGGTTTGACGTTTTCCAGAAGGAGTTCCGCTCCGCCACCACCACCAGATTCCATGAAACAGCACCAGAAACTTTGTTCTGGCACCCTGCCGAGAAGGGGAATTGGAGGACATCATCGCCATCATCATCACCATCGCTTCTCCATCAACCATCCATGTTTCCCCCATCTATGAGTGAGTAATCCCCCGCTGTAGGCTATGGGGATGGTAGGGATTGGATGAGATCGTTCATGTAATGGCATCAGATTGTTAGGGCATGGTGCCTAGTATCTTCTATTAGTGCTTTATGACTTTGTTGCGACTTGTTGTGCTTAATGCTTGTCACTAGGGCCCGAGTGCCATGATTTCAGATCTGAACATGTTATTGATTCATTATGATAGTATTGTTTATGGTCTTATCTGCAAGTTGTATACACACGTTGTTTTCCGAAACCAATGGCCCCGAAGTGACAGAAATCGGGATAACCGGAGGGAATGGCTTTGATGTGAGGATCACATGTGTTCACGGAGTGTTAATGCTTTGCTCCGGTGCTCTATTAAAAGGAGCACCTTCATTGCCAGTAGTTCCCTTGAGGCCCCACTGCAAACGGGCTGGCACGACAAAAGATGTTGTGCAAGTTCTCATTGCGAGCACGTATGACTATATATGGAACACATGCCTGGGATTATCAAGTACTTGGATGCTTTATCTTATTTATCTGCAATTACCCTATGTTCTGATTGCTATGTGAATTGTCTTGTCCATGCAACGCCCGTCCATCCATCCCTATGCCTACCGCACTCGAATCCCACTGTTTACTGCTATTGTTACTACTGTCTTTACTTTACTACTGGTGTTACTTTGCTATTCCTACTACAAAACTATTGCTACTGATAAACTGCTGTGAGCAAGATGTTTCCAGGTGCAGCTGAATTCACAACTCAGTTGTTAAGGCTTATAAATATTCTTTGGCTCCCCTTGTGTCGAATCAATAAATTGGGTTTTACTTCCCTCGAATATACTGCGATACACCCCCTATACTTGTGGGTCATCAACACTCTCTAAGCATCATGAAGCCCTTAAGCGTGATACCCCACGGTTCAGGAACACTCTAGACATGGTCGGGACACTCCCGCACCAATGATCGACAGAGGGACCTGGATGGCCATGTGACCCCTGTGCGTTCCACGAAGATCTTTCGTTGTTTGAACTGGGACAGTCGTGTCTTATTCCCTTTGTCACTCGATACTTGCATTGCCCAAGATCTGATAAAAACATCACCATGTCATGTTCAATCTCGTTACTGAACAATGCTACTTGACTCGTTCTGACAAGTGATATCCCTATGATCAATCACATGCTGTGCAGCTATTGGATATAACTTCTCCGAGTGGGCCCTTGAGTATCTTCCGTTCACATGGACGAACAAATCACGCTCTTGACATATATTGCCTCTACGGTTTCCTCCGAGTACCTGAACACACCTTTATAACCACCGTATTACCAGATGGCGTTTGATGCTATCTAAGCACTCTCGGGAGATAGTGATTGATATCGCCTCACGGTCTAAGGAATAGTCTACGAGGATCCATTTCTAATCATCGTAACTTGAACTTCGTGACATGATCGGGTCACGATGTTTAGGTTGGGTATTGGTTCATCATCTCATTCTCAAAATGAGATGACCTCATTTCCAACTGGCATAAATGCCACATGATCAGGAAACATGATCATCTCTTGACCAACGAACCAGTGACTAGAGTTTCACTGGGAACCCCTGGTTGTTTGTATATTACACGTGTATTGATGTTTCCACTCAATACAATTATAGCATGATATAAAACTTAATCATAAACTATATGAAATATGATAATAGTACTTACTACTATTTGTCTCTAGGGCATATTTCCAACACCTTCCCCTCTGCATTTCTACTTTTAACTATCGCCAATTTTAGGGCCGTGTCAATCTTCGTACATAGAAATTGTGTATGCGCCCTTTGCATGCGGCTCAATACAGAACTGCCATGCATTGTCCGGGAAAAATGTGATGTACCGTGCGTGTGTCGCGGTGCACGGTGCAGTAGACTGCACGGCGCGTTGCACGGTGGTGCAACGAAACGTGCCTTGTTTCCATCCACCTTAACTATAGAGCCCCTCTCCGCACACCCACTCTCACTCTCGCTCACTCTCCCCATGTAACCCTCTCCACTGTCCCACCAGCATCTGCAAACTCCTAAGAATACCCTGTCCACCGGCGAGGAGGCCCCCGTCTCCTTGCCGGTCCCCCTCGACGCGTTGAAAGCAGCCGCCGTCCCTGTCCAGGCCCCAGTCGAGCCATCGATGGAAGCCGCCGTTCCCGTCCAGGCCCCCGTCCCCGCTACCGACGGGGACAACAAAGAGGAGCCCCCCGCCGGCGAGGAGGCCCCCACCGGTCGCAAGCAGATCAAGCACTTCTTGGGCACCTACGATCCAGATAAGTACATCGCTCCGCTAAACCCCTACGACACCGGCATCGACGACCCATGGTCGAAGGTAACTAGGGTTTGCTCCCCTCCCCTGGTTCTTCTACCGTTCCCATCGTTGGATGCCAGATCTTGGTTTATTAGGATTCGCTTGTTCACATTTCGATTGCTCGATCTTCTTACATCATCTACTCCCCCATTTTCCTTTTCTTCCAATAGGTTTTCGGCAACGATGTCTGCAGCGATGACGAGTCGATGCACACCAGGACTCGTCAGGTGCTGAGCAGGCTGCGGGCTGGCCAGTACAACGCCTTCTTCAGGGGTGACTCCTAGTGCTGGCCCTTCTGCAAGGGGATCGCCTTCTGCTGGGTTAGTCTCGCCGGCACCGACTTCAACTCCTTACTGAAGCATGTAGAGGCCCCAGGCTCTAGCATCCACAAAGGCGGCGAGCGCGAGACCGTGAACATCAACGTCTACATCACTGAACACCGGGCTCTCGGCATTCACCTCTGAAACCTCCAGCGGGTGGCCATCAAAGAGGGTCGCATGCCTCCAATCAGGCCCAAGGCCCCCAAGATCAAGGGACTGGGCAGCAAGAAGTGGAGGAAGCGTTGGAGGGAGGAGGCGGAGGCGTGGATGCTTGAAGGCCTTGAATGTGCCTGCTGCTGCTGCTAAGCAGCTTCTTTTGATTTTCTATATTTTGCTTGCATCCTATTTCTGGATGAATGCATCGAACCTCGTTAAGCAACCTACTTTCTATCGCTATATCCTATTTAGCTACGCACAACTATATCTACATTTGTTTTGTTTTCTGTATGAATGTACTCTGCCTAGTGTGATTTGCTGGTCTAGATTTGCTACCTGACCGGAGGCAAAAAGAGGTCCAAAAGGGAACAAATTATCGAAGAGAGAATCTTCTCTATATTTGCTACCAATTTGGGTAAAATGAAACATATCTATTTAGCGAGTGAGGAAAAGGGTACTCTTTCAAACTGCCAATTAATGAGCTACCATCTTGACAAGCTACAAGACACATACATAAACATAACACAAAGAGGGTTAAATTTATTTTACTACTCTCACTTGAGGCGCTAGACATCTTGATAAGATAAATCAGTTCCACAAAATAGAAACATAACAATAGGAAGTAAAATTTAATTCACTTCTCATCAGCCCCCTTGAGGCGCTTGCCATCGTTCCTAGGCGACCAACTGCGATCATTCCAGGTGGATCTTACATTATTGGCACTCCACAACTCACGAAATGGTTCATCCCACCTGGGATCTGACTTTCTTTCCCTATTTTCAGCGTCCTGCGACACAATTAGCGGTGCATCACAGACCTAATTGTTGCCGCTAGAAGATGCAGCCTCTTTGTTTGCTGCTTCAGCTACAGCCTCTCTGACAACTGCTTCAGCTTCAGCTGCAAGCTCTCTTTCAACTGCTTCTGCAGCCTCTCTGTCAGTTGCTTCAGATACATCCATTTCCTTTGCATATGCAGCTTGAAACTCAACTATTCTGCATTTTCTACAAAGGGCTCCCCTAAGCTCGTCTTCCCTCTTGCAAATAAGGAAAAACACGAGGTAACATAGAAAAATGGATCTTCTTGAACAACTGGTAGGTCACGTAAGCATCTATGGCTGCATACTTCAGGTTTATATCAGACAACGGCCACTCATCCCAGAAATCGTGCCTATCCGTAGGAAAATCTTCCTTCATTCTGTCGTACGACTCATCGAGGGTTCTAGTTACGAGTGATGCCATTCCATCCTTCCTCGAGCCCCCTAGGATCTTGACAAGACGCTGAATATCGATCTAGTTGTGTGCAGGAATTATAATTCTCTCTTGATAAAATTTCGAAAAATCAGTTGTATTGTTGACAGTGCAGGAAAAATTTCCCTTTTCTACAAGGAACTGGCGCAGCGCCGGACAATTCCTGTCAGTCCTGAAAGTATGTAGTTTGTCATCACCAAAATTTGTAGCTACAAATATTTTGTTAATGCAAGATCATCATCTAAATATAATTTTGAAAAGTTCAGTAAATGCAAGATCAAGACTCTTAACATTGTCTTGTCATAATTTATTTGGTCCTAAATAAAATCCAGTAGTTGCAAGATGAGCAAATGGATAAAGAACAAGAGGAGAAAACCCTAAAAGCGGTTAGCTACAGAGAGCAGATCTACAAACCGAGAGACGTGGTAGACGAGGACATGTTTCCTCATGGCCAGTTGAACGGCGGCGACTTCACTCCCTTCATATGGGTGCTCCGGGGTGTATTTGAGGTCCAATCCCACAAACTTGTCCTCGTCTTTCTCAAGCCAACTCTCATACATCATCAGGACACGCACTACTGTCTTCTCCTCGTTAGTGTAGACAACGTCTATCTTCTTATTGTCATGGATACTGAAGCTTGTCTCTAGAGTGCGACGACCTTCCATGGCGGCAAAGAGAAGATGGGAAGAAGACAGATGACAAGAAGAAGAAAAGTGGTTTCTGTGAGGCAGGGAAACGGTGGAACCGTCAATGCGCTTTTAAGGTAGTGGTTAATGACGGAGACGGAATCTAATGAGAGACACGTGGCGGTGGTTGTTCCAGCTTCCGAGTAAACAAAAAATAATTATAATGCCGATACATGTACCCTGTTTTGTCACGTCAATACACTGGGCAGGGGGTGTTGTCCTATCCACTGTGCCAATGCTTCAAGCCTACGTGACAGCCACCCCGCCTAAGCGACATGAGCGACATAACGGTGAGAACTGACAGGGGGGCCCAACTTGACGGCTGTTAGCCTGATATTTTGTATTGAAATGTAAAGTTGAATTCATGCCGAAAAAGACCCTCTGAGTATTTGGCACGCCAACTTTGGGCAACACAGCTGATTGTAAGCAACTTGGGATACCGCGTTGCCTGACCACCCCAACTTTCGGGCCGCAAAATGATATTCTACGCCATGAGGGGGTCCTCGAGGCGTGTGGAAGAGAGGGGCGTGAGAGGTACGGTATTCCGGGACGGTGAACACACAAGTTTACTCAGGTTCGAATCCGCCAGCTTTGGATAGATCCTACTCCTGCTAGCAATCTAGTAATACGGCAGAGCCGGAATATGGGTTATAAGGGTTTCGCCTGTGCGAGTTGAGATTGTAGACTATTGTGAGGGTGTCCTAAAAGCTTACCCTAGGATGGCTTATATATATATCCGGCCTAGGGTTTATAGGAGAGACATATCCGGCTATGACTAAAAGTCGGTTACAGAGTACATCCTTCACTATAAGTAATATAACAAGCCTATGTCGGTAAGTCTTCTGGGCCTTCCTTAGCCGGACTGGACTCCGTCTCTTCTTCCTGACCACCTTGGTCAGTGAGGCACAGTGAGGATACCCGGAAAATATATCCCCAATAGAAACACAACCACTATATGTCGCTTATAGCAAAGGTTGGGTATCGACTCACCCATAGCACCCTCCTACGTGGGCTGGCCCAAGTTCTTGCTTTGTGTTGCTATTTTATATCGTGTCGCATGTTTGTTCAGGTAGTACTCATTTCTTGTTCAATTTATTTAGAATGTGTTCTTCTTTATTTTATTTTTCTCTTTATCTTTGTTTTTACTTTCTTCTCATTTTACAATATTTCTCTACCTTGTCTCTTAAATTTTCATGATTTTTTACTCAATATTTTTCATTTCATTCTCCAATAATTTTTTTGCTTTCTTTTGTTATGTTTTTCATTCATATTTTATTTTGCTCATATTTTAATTTTTACGTTTCTCTTAATATTTTTACTATTCTTATTTATTTATTGCTTTTAAAAACGTAAGACTATTTTTCATGAATTTTTTTTGGACCTATGAATATTTTGCAGACCAATGAATATTTTTTAAACCAATGAACATTTTTCAAACAAACAAATATTTTTCAAACCATGAGATTTTTATACTTGATTAATATTTTTTAGCCGTATATGTTTAGAAATATTTGAACATCTTTTCCTCACTCGTGAGAATTTTTTAGAATGTTGAATATTTTTTCAAATCAGTGAACTTTTCGAATCTACGTGAACTTTTTTTGAACACGTGAGAGTGTTTTCTGTCAGGTGAACTTTTTTCCAACCTCGTGAAAGTTTTTTGAAATTATGTGAACAGTTTTTTCAGACTAGTGAGATTTTTTTTGATCGATAAATATTTCAAAAATACCTGTTTTTAATTTATACTAAGCAAACAATTTTATTGTTAGATGCGATGATTATTCACGCTCAAAATAATATATTCCTCTAATTGTAAAACAATTAATATATATGGTATTATCTGATCTGTTTTGCGAGATAAATAAAAAATAACAACCATAATACACCATCAGGCTATTATCTACTTATACTTGGCCTTAGCTGAACCCAAATGACACGTGACATGTAAGGAGTGGCTTTCAATTCAAGGGAGCTTAGAGCTCTTAGAAATTATGTAACTGGACCAGACGATTTGTTATCTACGTACCACTTACACTTTCCGAGCAAACATTGTGTATGTTTTTTTTAATTCAACATTTTAGCCCTTACGTGGACGTGATCAAAATGAAATATTAACTAAAAAATAAAAATAGCACTGAGGCTCCTTCTATTGGAGATGCCCACCACAGATGGCAGTGAGGTCGTGGGGCAGCATGTCGGTTTGTACGGTGAGGTTCTCGTGCGACTACTGCCGGGAAGGAGAGCACAAAGACCTCATGCTTCTGGTGGGGGTATTAGACTCTACCGTGATGTGGCTGTGGTGCTGCTACTGGGGGCATTCCGTAGCCGACTCCCAGTTGCTACTGTCGCTGATTCTGTAGAGGGGGTATGTCGTGCGTAACCGGTTTGTCTTCTACTAGCCCCTCTTGGGAATCGTCGGCTTATGCGGATGGGAGCGATGGAAGGAGATTGTGTGAAAGGGAGGCGTCGAAGGATGACACACCGGCACAAACTTGAGGTTTTCAGATGTGGAAAAAGAATTGCCATGGGGAAAGATAGGGGATATATATATGTGTAACATCGATAACAACGATGGGCCTCTTTTCATGTCACTGTAATTTCCAGAACACAGCCAAATTATCGTCTTTGTTTAATTAACAGAACAAAAGACTTATAGATGCATCCTACGTTAGAAAAAACTATTATTGTTACTATATCCGTAGTAATTATAAAATATTATATATAGTATCGTACAATCGAAGTAAATAATAGCGGTAGATTGTTTCAGTTTAAACTGCTATCCACGTTCTCCTTACTTTTTTCGGCCGTGGGATGGAAGCCGAAAAGGACACGTGGTGACGTCGTAACGGAGCCCTGTTATCCTGTGAGGCGGGACCCGCTGCGAGTCAGGGTGAAAGATTCTCTGCAACGTACATGTGTCGTGCACGCTATTGTACCCCGCGTCGCAGGACGGCAGACCGTGCGAGCTATGGGCTCTCCGTCAACGTAAACGGGTAGGAACGCGCACTGTGAGAGGCATTCCCGGCGCGACACACCTCCGCACCCGCTTGGTGGCGAGGCCCGCCGAGAGCCGACGTGGCGCCGTGAACCCATTTCGGACACGATTTCCCATAGTAAGGGGCCCGAGGGACGACGTGGCATCATAAATGCTAGCTGTGTGCGGTATGTCACGGCAGTAGGGGCCGCTAAAAGTTGTCGTTGTCGGGATGGCTAAGGAAACTATGGACGGCCGCAGGTTCTCGCGAACGATTGTCGACATGGCATGTTAAACTCTAGATGTACATGGCTTGTCATGGCAGTAGGCCCGTCGAGGGGTGACGTGCATCGTAGACTCTACCTGTCCGCGGTACTTCACGCCAACGGAGCCCGCTGAAAGTTGTTGTTGTCGTGATGGCTAAAAAAACTGTTGTCGGCCGCAGTTTATCACGGCGAGAGAGTACTGTGGGTTCCCTTAGCAGCCAAGCTGGCATCGTAATCGGTATCGCTCGAGGTTACCATGAGACCGTGGCCATGCTTCGGTTATAAAAGACAATCCACTGAACTTTTCTCTCCCAAAACATGTTCTTCTTCCACCACCACTAATGCTTCCTTCCAGCTGCGTGGTTAGTGGCATGCCTCGGTCCGTTGATCACACCCGGAGCCGGCGCTGCCGCTGCCCATGGGCGTGAGCGGAAATAGCACGCAGTTAGTCACCGTCGTCTCTCCTCCCTCCTACCAAGTAGTGGTGCGCTGGTCGCGTTTCGCGTATGCTTCTCCGATTATATTTTTCGGAGCGAGCGGCAAAGAACGATCGTCGATCTGAACAGATAAACCGTGTCGTTTTCTTAGCACGCTCCTGCGAACGTGTTATTGTCCGGCCGGCGGTAGCGCGTACGACGGACATGATTAGAAAAATGGCCTGTCTTTTTTGTGCACCGTGCGGGCATTTTCCCACGGCCCTAAACCCTAAACCCTAAAACCCTAAACCCTAAACCCTAAAGCATTTTCCCATAGCCAAAGTTGGGAGGTGAGTGCGTCGGTTGCGGCGAATATTTCTGCTTTCGTTTGTTTTGTTGTTTGTTCTTCGTTTTTCTTACGCTGTTTGTTTCTTTTGCTTCTCTTCTTCGTATTTTTTCTTTCACGCCAGACCCACCCACCTACATGTCGCTCGGGTTTTGTAAAACGTTGGGGCCATTGCCTGTTGCTACCTTCTTGGATGATTGTATCCTTCCGTGTTATCGTGCGTTTGTAGGGTCTGCTTAGGGTCTGCTGGCTACGGGCAGCGGCCAATTTTTTCTACAATCTCGACTGTTTTTGCTATTATGTTATTCGCTGCTCGTTTTCTCTCTCTTATATTTTTCCATTTTGCCTTTTCCTTCTATTCTTCTTTATCTTTTGCCTCTTTCTTATTACGCTAATATTAGGCTTTATTTCCTATTCTTTTTTCTTTCCACCCCATACCGGTCTGCAGGTCGCTTACGACGTATGGGTCATTGTACGTTGTTGCCTCCTTGGTCAGTTTTGGCCTCCCGCACCAACATGTGGTTGTAGGCTCTGCTGGCCACGACGGTAGCGGTGGCATTTGGCTGCCTAGGTTTTGTTTCATCATCTTTTATTTTTAATTTTTCGTATTTGTTTGTATGGTTTTGCATTTCTCCTTTTTTTATATTTTTAGGATTTTTCTTTGTCTTTGCAAAATCAGATTTGAGAAACGGACAAAAACATTTTTACTTTCTCTTTTACATTTTCGTCTCTCTCTGCCCCTAGGTTCTCTTGTTATTCTCGTCTTACGAAAAAATATGAGAATGTTTGATTTTAGCACACCCACGAATAAGAGACAAAAAAGAACGACGAGAGATAAAGGTGAATAAAAATATTGTGAAACGGATGATGTTACATAGTAAATAGAGTACCTAAATAACGTAACACTGAAATAAGATAGGAGGAAGAACGATAAAAAGACGATGAAGTGCAAATAATTATTAAATAAACAAAATCCTAAGAAAATAATTGAACGTACTAGGTAGAAAAGTAGAAAAGTATAACGAATGATGCATTCTTTATATGAAAAGAGAATTATCCACTGTAAATGAATGAACGAAAAGAGTTGACCAGCGCAATATTTGCTCTTCTGTCCATCCATACTGTGTAAACCTTGCTGGAAGCGATCAGACGAGACGATTCGTGATGGACTCTGCGTGCAAGAAAATATGGTCTTATATATTTTATCTAGCTTTTAAAGAATTGACGTGTGATTTTAGCTGCACTCTATCTCAATCATAGGGTTAGTCTACATATTGATAACTTGGCAAACTTTTTCCCCTTGTCCGCTAGCGTGTCGGAAAAACGATTCAGCCTGGCATCGATGGCGACGTGCCAGACTCTACGTGATCATATCTCGGCAGGTTTTTTCCCTTTTCACCCCCTCGCGTGTCTGACAAACACGTCATGCTGGTATTGATGTCGATGCAACGGCCACCGTCGCGACATCATAGCTCGGTAGGCTTTTTTTCTTGTTTCGCTCGCTCGCGTGTCTGAAGAACGTGTGATGCTGCTATCGATATCACGGTACGTCCGCTGTCGCAGCAACATAAGTGGGTAGGTTTTTTTACTGTTTTGGCCACTCGTGTGTCTGACGAATTTGTCATGCTGATACCCATAAATATAGGGAATTATTCAAATCTTTCATGGGAAGTATTACACAAATTTATAGTTTTACTCAAGGAGAACACAAGAATATCAATAATACTTTAGAAATTGAGGCATCACTCTCAATTACACATGTATATCAATAAACTTGCAAATGAAGTGGTGATTTATGGTAGTTGATTCAAAAGAGTAAAATAACGTAGTAAATAAAGAAGCAGATTTCTAGTTTTCACTGGAAGTAATGTTGTGAAACTTTCAGTGGCTAGAATGCATGCATGAGGTGATAGCTAGGTGTTGCATGAATGATATCCATCATATAATGTATCATACTAACATGTCATTTATCTCTAATTCAGTTGTATGTAGGTGTATGCTCCAAACATAATCACGCATATAAGTTTGCATAATATCTTTTTTCTGCCTGCCCATTTCACCGCGTCCAACTTGATACTACAGGCAATTAAGGTCTACATTTTAAAATAGACCGAACAAAGCATTAACACTTCATGAACAGACAATATCCTCAAAATATCATATATTCCCATTGTTTTTCCTAACTGTCACCTTAGGGTTCGCAGGTTCAACATAATAGGTAATACACTTTGCAAATACATACCAAACTCAAATATATGATTAGGCAATAAAAGTTCAGTACTAAAATCATGTCACTCGGGCCCTAGCAACAAGAATTAAACATAGAAAAAGTGTATCAACACTCATACAAGAATGTCTACAAGATAAACACCTCAAATCTCGATACATATGGATGATTACATGATGGATCTCATTCAATGCCCATCCACCTCACATGCCCATAGGGAATTACTAACACATGATGATGGGGGATAAACTCATGGTCGTTGGTGATGATATTGACGATGATGGTGGTGGAGAAGACCTCGAAATCCCACTCTCCAGGGTGGAGACTAGGACCAATCTGACCCCCGAAACGAAGATCATGGCTCTAGCGGTGCTCTGTTTCGCGAAAAGCTCCATGCCTCTAGATACCTAGGTTTTCCTGGTATATATGGGGGTACGCCAAAGGAGGGGCCGAGGCGATGATCCACGACCAAAAGGGACTGGGTGGCGCGCACCCTTACTAGGCGCGCCACCTAGTCTATTTTGCGTCTCGTGGCTCCGCTTTCTTGATTCCAAAGCCCCAGACTTCTTTATTTGGTGAAAAACTAACGTGGTATTTTTCCTCAATTTTATTTCCTACGAAAACTGACAGAAAGGAGACTGTTGCTAAAACCAACGTTAGATTTAGCAATTTTATCCAAGTATGGGAAGATTCTAGATCAAACCATCGAGCCAAGTACTTGAAAAAGTAGATACATTTGAGATGTATCAGCTCCCCCAAGCTTAGCTCGTTGTTTGTCCTCAAACAACTCAAACACAGTGTAGAAGCGATAAAAGACTTTGACAAGAACTTTACTCTATTCATGCATAACATTTTATCATGGCAAATATTTGAAACATAGCTTTATCAATGAATAGCAAAGTAATAATGAGAGCCTACTATGCTGATGTACAAATGATTATACATGGTACAAAGGAGATAATATATGGCAACATTTTTTGAACATGATTACCTAATAGTGGCAATGAACAACATTCTCACATTGCATTTGATTGAATCATATGTAAGGTTTTTGAGGCCTTCGATTCTTTGAATTGTTGACAAGTAATTCATCATGCTTGCATCACGAACTAAATACTTTGGGCACGCTGTATCGTTCTAGACTTTCAACATTTAAACACTCATAGAAGACCCATACATGAGTAAGTAGCTAGTATCTTTAGTTGACAACGGGTGGAGTCGAATGGTTAGGTGCTTTTTTGGTATGTTTCGCGCACCTTTGCATGAGTGGCAAAAGTTTTTGGTTGCCACTTTTTGGGCTTGCAAGTCTTTTTTCATTCAGCTTTGAATGGATTTTCATATCCATAATGCATCAATATTTTGATTATAATATTTGAACGAATAAGCATCTCTTGATTTTTGCCTTTCTTGATGGACACTTCTTAGTTTCAGCCTGTTTTCTTCCGTAGAAGAGCCAACTCATTAGGATATTTCTTTTTTTTTCCAGGATAAGGGTTTAAAGGATGGGTGCCCACCAACACAATGATAGCCATGTAGAATTGGTTTAAAGACTATAAGAAAGGCTTAGTTTTCAACTAAAGATACTATCAACTCACTAACATATGATTCGATGATGAGATTTACAATTTGAAAGACTGGACTACCATACAAGTGTCAACCTCCATATTTCAAAGACACATAGGAATATAAATATTCATCATTGAATATGTGCCACGTCCACATCAACAAGCATAATGGGATGCATAGACTTTTGTTCAGGGCTACCATCATACAATCAAGTTAAAATAATGTTCCCTAATAGCATCTCATTTGGCTTATTATATAGCCAAAAGGACACAAACAAAGTAACCATTCATTACCACTTCCCTAAGTATTGATGAAACTTTACCCAAGCATTTGCTAATGTTAACTTGCATGCATAAGTACAGCAAAGGAGTCATACCTCTTTCATCAATTCATACACATTGATTCATCATTGTTGTTCTTCCTCTTCCATCTTGAACTGCACAATATGCTCATATATGTAGAAATAAAGCAAATGGATATAGATTGGTTCATTCCGAACTTCATTTTCATCAATTTTAAAAAAATATTATTGCACGCTTTTACATTAATCACTTCTCATAAACATGGTGGTTTATAGTGGACGTGATCCATATTTTATTGTAGCATTAAATTAGGGATCATTTACAAGTCAACTAGCCACTTTTAGTGTTCATTGAAATCTGCCAACAAATTACTGTAGTGATGCATCACAATATTTCCCTACTTAAACATCCCAAGAATTTTTGCCAATTTTTGTGCATGGGGAATTAAAAATTACAGTTTCTATGTAAATTTCAGCCTAATCGGAGTTACAGATAAAAAATGAAAAACAAAACAGTGAAAAGCATCATGCAGATTTCTACAACTCCTTCTACGTGCGATTTAAAAAACGAAAATCTTTTTGTGGTTTTTAGTTATAGACAACAAAAGAAATCAACTTAATGGCAATCTAACTACATAAACAAGAAAAATATTTTTGGGTTTTTGGGCTTTACTAAAAGTAAACAACATGCACAAGCCTAAAAAGTCAAAAAAATTAGGTTTTTCAAGTTTTGCTAAAATGAAACTACAGCTCACATAACTTAAACAATTCTAGCCTGACATTTACAATGAAAAGGAAGGGAGGAAATCATACTCCCCCAAGCTTTCGTGAAAGCTAGTAGCTCGTATAGTTGGGATCGTGCCCCCAACTGTATTATCCATCGCCATAATATGGTGGTTGCTGCCCCCATGACGGCCACTGCGGTGGTGCATCCTCGTTCTGCTGTTGAGAATAGGAGCCTTCTCTGACGTGATAATCAGGTGCTGCAGGCATGCCACCCCATGTGGTGTGTGCTGGAGGTTGAGAATAATCCTCCCATATTGCCGGTGAAGGCGGTTCAGCAGCCTCCCCCCATGCATACTCGTTTACAGGAGCTGTCCACTTCCCTCTTATCCTGTCAAAATAGTCAAACGAGGAAGCAAAGTGGATTCCATCCTACCATGGTTAACAATATACTGATACAACATGTGACCCGCGTCATACTTCCTCAATATACCCATGCGAACCAACATATTAGTATCCAAAATAATGGGTCCAGGAACCGGAGTTCCCATGTATTCAAAATTCCTTTCATTCTTAAGGTATTCGAAATCTAATGTGGCTATTGCTCCAGCATGAAGTGGTTTGGAACTATTATGTTTGAAAGCGTATGAAAAGGTTCTAGCAATAATCACAACCAAGTTATATTCAGGAGCTACACCTTCCTTAGCACATTTCAATAAATATATTATGGTGCCAGTGCATCCTGTTGAATTCTTCCTAGCAAGAAATCCTCTAACAAGAAACAATGCAAAATATCTTAATGCAGGATGCTGAATATGAGTGAACTTTCCTCTATGGATATCCTCAGGATCATCTACACTTATACTCCTCCAAAATGCACTTATACTCCTCCAAAATGAACGGAGGCTCTCATGAGAATCAACAAGAATGGCTTCCCATTTTCCCTCATTAGGACATATATAGCATTACAAAATTCCTCGAAGGACATGGTTAACCTTTGATCCTTCATCATAAACCTCACATCAAAAGTGTTGGGAGTTTCTTTACCTCGGCTACTTACCTTCCCTTTTGTTTGTACAAACCTGAAGGTGGCTGGGAACTCACTGCTCAACTCATAGTAGGTCGGTTGAGGATGTCTTGCAAATTCCTCCATCTTGGTTTGCTGCAAGAAATAAGTAAAATCTTCTTCTATGGATAATGCCTTCAGCTCGTTGGGGTCAGGGCATTTTGTGGCTTTCACCTTCAAGGATTCTGTCGTGGAAATGGCCACGGCAGTCGCTGCCATAGGCAGCGATTGAGTGTTTCATGAGGAAGAGTTGGCGGCCATCTGCAGTGAGAGATGGGGGCGGATGCACATGGGTTTACCCAGGTTCGCCCCCCGGAGGGTAAAGACCTACTCCTGCTAAATTAGATTATGAGAGAGCGAGTTACAGGGGTGGCAAGCTCGGCGGCTTGGCAGCGAGTCGCTTGAGGGGGTGTATGATGGAACGTAAGGTCCCAGGATACCCTAGGGAGGTTTATATATGAAGCACCTCGCTAGGGTTTACAAGCTGTCCCCAAACAGGATAAGGATCCGGAGACTTTTGACATAATCCGACTGGGCTTATGCTACGCTTCTGGGCTTCCACTCGCCAGTCGATGGGCCTTCCCTTCCTTCATGGTCCAATCGCTGTCCTCTAGATGCACTCGCAGGCCTTTTGGCCCACTCAGAACGTTCTGCTGGGCATACCCCCTTTGGCATATCCCCATCAGTAGTCCCCGAGGCCATCGTTGATGCAGGCGCGGGCGTCCTTTTGGCGTTCGAAGTAGGCGAGCCCAATTTGGGCGCCCAGTCGAGTCGGCGATGGACTTTATTAGAACCGAGGAGAATTTCTCCATAGCTCCATTCGTCACTTCAATGAACATCACTGCCGCCCAATCGCCGTTTTGACGATAGGAAAGACTGGCGGGTGGCGAGTGGACCAAAGGAGCTGGACCGTCAAATCTGGTCAAACTATCCGTTGGAATTTCCAACGTTAACTACGACGCAAATACCATGAGTAACGGCTATCCCGATTTTGGCGGGTGACGTCTCCCATATAAGGGGAGTGATGGATCAGCTTCGCAATCCTCCTTCGCATTCTTCATCCTTCCTCATTTGCTCTTCCTTTCTGCTTCCTCCCGACTTACTCTCCCCGCGTCGCGCGATTCCACTTCTCACTCGATGGCGCCTCCCAAGGGCTCATGGGGGAAATCCAAGTGCAGCACGGCCCAACTTAGATCCTTCGAGGACGCCAGGGTGCTCCGCAAGGGGAATTGGCGAGTTCCCCCTCCTCCGAGACCGAACCGAAACCGCGACCCGGCGAGTTCATCTGCTTCACCAGTCATCTTGAGAGGGGCTTAGGGTTCCCTACCTCGCTCTTCTTCCGCCGCTTCTGCGCATATTACGCGATCAAGCCCTCCGATCTCGGTCCACACAGCATCGAGTAGCTGGCAATCTTCGTTGCCTTCTGCGAATGCTACCTTGGTTGCAGGCCATATTTCCCACTGTGGCTGGAGCTCTTCCACGGCCGCACCGGGCGCGAGGCGTCCAACGGCTTGATGCTGGCCGCAGGCGGGGTCACCTTCCAGTTGAAGCCGAAGGCCAACTTCGTCAAGCTCCTCCTGCCGAAGAAGGCCACCATCAAGTGGAAGAAGAGCTGGTTCTATGTCAAGGAAGCCACTCCCTCCGGCAAGGTATCTCTTCCTGAGTTCGTCACCGAGAGGAGCGAGCCCCGTCGGTTGGCACCGAAGAAGCTTCCTGAGGATCAGCGGATGGCCGTCGCGGAAATGATGGATCAGATCCAGAAGCTGAAGGATTAGGGGTTGGTCCCGATCAACCTCTACAATTGCTGGCTCGGGCGGCGCCTGGTCCCGCTAGCGGCTCGACCGCACTGGATGTACGAATACAGCGGGAAGCAGGATCCATCACGAACCAGCAAGGAGTCGTGGGAGGCCGAGGACTACAAGGCCGCCCTGAAGAAGATTACCGACGCGGATTATCTGGCGCGGCGGTCGGGGTCGCCCCGTATACTCCTGTGAAGAATGAAGCTCCCACAGTAAGTTTTCTTTCCGATCGTTGCATCCGTACCTCAATTTTAGTGTTCTCGCTTGGTGTGTTCTGACTTGTGGTGGTTCTCAGCTTTTTCAGGTATTGGAGGGTTGGCTCCCTCCGCTTGACGAAGAGGTTCCCTAGGAACTGGAGGAGGATTCCGAGGGGGATCCTTCCGACAGCAATGGGGAAGAAGAAGAGGTCCCTCCCCCAGCGCCTGTGGCTTGCAAGACCCGGATGCAGAAACAGCGGGAGGTCGAGGCGAGCCGCAGCCTGGACGAGTTCGAAGAAGGCGACGAGGTCGCCCAGGAGAAAACGTCCCGGCGCACCGCTACGCCGTCAAAGCCCCCACCCCGGCCCAAGGCGCCGGCAAAAAGGCCTGCATCACCGGCCAGGTCGTCAGTGGTGTTCGAGTCGGATGACGACTCCGATGACGAAGGATCTCCCGAAGTCTCGCACAAGGCCCCAAGGGACACAGTCCCGACGAAGGGGTTGGAGGGTGAGGACACGGAGGTGGTAGTAGAGGTTCCCCTGGCGACAATCGCGCCGACGGCCTCGGGGGTCCCAAGCCAAGAAGCGGCTGAGGCGATGGCGTCCAAGTCGCCGCAGCCGTCGAAGGCGGCCGCGTCGGAGCCGGAGATCCCGGCGACTGCAGCTTCATCGTCACGGAAGCCCTCGGTTTCGTGGGCTTCGGACGTCTTCGAGAGGGGGCTCAGCCGCAAGCTGGGTCCCGAATTGGACAAGCCCGCCCACATCAGTACCGGGCTTCGTGTCCTTCCAGTCGCCAAGTAAGTTGCGCTTCCTCGTCCCACTTTGCCTCGTTTCTTTCGTGTTGTTGTCGTGCTGATTAGAGGGGCTCGCGCAAGTCGGGGGCCAAGAAGATTGGTCGCCCCCCGGTCACTAAGATTCCATCAGCCTCTGGCATGGGGGAGGGCGATCTGCCCAAGAAGAGGAAAGCCTCCGACGATGTTGCAGCCCCTGAAGCTACGAAGAAGCAGAGGGGGGCGCTAACGACGCTGCGACCAGGGGGAACGCCGCGGAGCCAGCTGCTGCGCTAGTTTCCAAAGAGGTGGCGGTGACGCAATCGGAGCCAGTGCTGGCTGCGTCCGTGCCGGAGGCGCCGGTCTCGGCGACCAACGCCCCTGCCAGGACGTCGGCGACGTTCCCTCGTTTCATGGCGAAGGGGTTTCCAGGTGTTGCGGACACGCAATCTCCGCAAAGTCTCGAAATCCTGGATGCGGATATTGGGTCCCGCCACGGACGCACCTCCTTCACGGTCCCGTCGACTGACGCCGTTAAACTTCACAAGATGCTCGACGCTGCTATTCAGGTATGTCCAGTCCCTGAATTCCTAGTCGTTGAATTTCAGCGGCTAGGGATTGTTTTTTGTTTCCTTCCTTCTCCAGTCCCCGAGTTCCTAGTCGCCGAATTTCGGTGGCTAGGAACTGAGTTTTGTTTTTCTTCCTTCTCTAGTCCCTGAGTTCCTAGTCACTGAATTTCGGCGGCTAGGAACTAGGTTTTTTTCTTCCTTCTCCAGTCCCCGAGTTCCTAGTCGTTGAATTTCGGCGGCTGGGAACTGGGTTTTGTTTTTCTTCCAATGCTTAGTTGGGTTCTTTGTTTACAGGGGTTACAACAGGAGTCGACTGATCGGCAGGCTGCACGAGAGCGCTTGGAGCGTGACTTGCGCGAAGCGCAGGTGGTGAACCGGCGGCTTCAGGAGACAATTGGTGAGTGACTGTTTGTCTTTATTCATCTTTTCCTGGTGTGAACTGGTTTGTGTGCAATATTCTGATATCTTCTCGTGCAGATGGTTTCCCGGCTGAGATCTCCAACGCCCGTGAGGGGTATGTCCCACTCGCCGAACTGGACGCGGCGAATGGGCGAGTAGCCTCCCTGGTTAAGGACTTGGAGGAGGCCAAGGCGGCCTCAATTTCTTTGGAGGAACGGGCGAAGGCTTTCATCGCTGCGGCTGGAGAAGAACGCAAGGCCACCGACTCCATCATCGTCGGGCTGCATAACGAGCAGACAGCCTTGGAGAATCACGTCAAGGAGAACTATCACAAGCTCCTTGGTGAGTCTTTTGTCTTTGCTTGACCTTTTGGTCTGGTCCCTGCTGTGGGGATTTCATAGTTTCACTGACGCCTGACTCTTGCAGCTGTGGTAGGCCAAAGCGACCCGGTTGTGCAGACGTACAGCGCCTCGCAGTGCGTGACTGCCGTGGTGAATGCAGCCACGGCCTCGACGTTGTGTGTCCAAGCAGCTCTCCAGGGCATGTCTCCGACCAAGGTTATCCCTGGGGGTTGACGGAGGTATGGCGCTATCTGGAGGAGGTACTCGCCGTTGTGGAGTGGATGCCACGCTTGGCGTTCAGATGCGGGGCTGCCACGGCGTTGAGCTTGGGTCTCGCCCGTTTCCCCGATGACTTCGACCTTGACGACGTGACGAGTGGCTATCCGTCAGCGACCGGCACGGTGGAGATATCGGAGGTGCTGAGGCTGACCGCGAAGGCTACTCCTTACGCCGATCGCGTCTTGGCGATGGGAGATCTGCTGCCATATCAGGAGACAGTGTTGGCGCCTGGCGACCCCGAGCCAGAGTACCGCGACATGAAGTCGGAGCAGCCCTTCCGGTCGTCGGTGTCGAAGTCGCTGACAACGTATCCGACGAACCCGTGGCAGCCTTTTGTGCGTGTCAAGGGTGGTGGTGGTGCCTCGTCATCAGGTCCTGCAGAGTAGACAATGTAATTTGCCAAGTTGTTATAAATGCCGAGTGGCGAAAGTTGTAAGATACTTTTGCAATATGAGCCACGGGGGATCGACCGCCTCGTGTTTTGATGAGTAATGTATGTTGTGTTTTTGCCTATGTATTGTTTCGGTTGAGCGAGTCCCCGGGCGCGTCCGCCTTTTAATGGGGTATAACTCGATTGTATACTTTTGTGTATTTGTTGTGTTTACGTGTTGTTTTTATCCCTCGCATCTTCTGAGTGGCGAGTCCCCGAGCGCGAGTAGGACTGACTTATGAGCGAGTCACCGAGCATGGTGCCCGACCGTAGTGGTCGTGATGCTGTTGCAGGTTGTGAGTGCGATGTTTGTAACGTGTCTCCTCCCCTGCCCCGGAGATCCAGTCGCTTAGCGAGCCCTAGGCAGCTCTCTTACTTGGTGTGTTCCCTAGCCGCGTGGGGGTTTCCGTTTTGCGGAGTCCCCGTGCGTGGTACTTTACCGTTCGAGTCGCTTTGCGCGAGGGTAGGAGGGACATATTGTTGTGAGAAGCGTGTATCGGATGTCTTGGCCCGGCGGACCAGTCGGGCTAGGTGACTCCAATGGCGGCTCCGGGTTGGTGTTTTTCGTGGACGACCCAAGGCCCGAATATTTCCGGTTCCCTTGTACCGCACTACTTGGCCATGCCGGTCGCTCGACAAGAGGTTGACTTCCGTAAGTAGCGTATTGCTGGCATGTACGAGTGCGAGTGGCACAAGAATATGGCGAGTGGACACAATTTGTGCGATCCGAAGGAATTTCATTATATATTCCGATGGAGTACAGTGTGGGGTTCTAAGTATAGAACTTTCTGAGGAGGTTTACATTCCATGGCCTCCCGACCTCCAATTGGCCATCACCCCGTATGTCGATGGGGTAGTAGGCATCGTTGCCAAGGACTCGGCCTATGGCGAATGGCCTCTTCCATGGGGGGAAAGCTTGTGCATGCCCTTCTTGTCTTGGGCTAGTCGTAGGACCAGGTCGCCTTCCTGGAAGGTGCGAGTTCGTACTCGGCGGCTATGATAGCGGCGAAGTCCTTGCTGGTATATGGTGGTGCGGGAGCGAGCCAGGTCGCGTGCCTCGTCGAGTTGGTCGATGTTGTCTTGGCGGGCGATCTTGTTGGCCGCCTCGACGTAGTTGGCGACTCGAGGGGAGTCGTGCTCCAGGTCTGTTGGCATTACGGCCTCGGCGCCATAAACCATGAAGAAAGGTGTGAACCCGGTTGATCGGTTGACGGAGGTGCGGATCCCCCATATCACAGAGGGGAGCTTGTCGACCCAGCATCCTAGGGTGCGCTCGAGGGGCACCTGCAGTCGCGGCTTGAGCCCGTGGAGGACGCTCTAGTTGGCGCGTTCTGCTTGGCCATTTGACTCTGGGTAGGCGACTGATGCGAGGTCGAGTCGTATACCATGCTCCTCACAGAATTCCGCCATGGCCCCCTTGGCGAAGTTGGTGTCGTTGTCTTTTATGATGATGTGCGGGTAGCCGTACTGGTAGATGAGTTCGCGGAGGAACTTGGTGGCCGTCTTGCCGTCGCACTTTTTGATCGGCTTGGCCTCGACCCATTTGGTGAACTTGTCAACTACAACTAGGAGGTGAATGAACCCAGACGAGGCCTTCTTGAATGGGCCTACCATGTCCATGCCCCATACGGCGAATGGCCACGTGATGGGGATTGTCTTGAGTGCCGAGCCAGGAAGGTGCGTCTGGTTGGCGTACTTCTGGCACCCGACGCATCGTTGGACGATGTTGGTGACATCAGCGTGTGCGGTGAGCCAGTAGAAATCATGCCACATGGCCTTGGCGACTAGGGACTTGGCGCCAGCGTGATGGCTGCAGTCGCCGGCGTGAATGTCCTGAAGGATCTTGCGGCCTTCTTCTGGTTGTACACAACGCTGGAACACGCCGGTCACGCTGCGCTTGTGGAGCTCGCCGTTGAAGATGAAGAAGGATTTGTAGTGGCACGCGATCATTCGCACCTCTGTCTCGTTGCTCGATAAGAGTTTGTGTTCCAGGAAGGCGACATATGGCGCTGTCCAGTCGCTAGGTTCCACGACCATGGCGACTAAGACCGGTTCTAGTTGTAGTGGGATCCCGGTGTTGATCTCCTTCGGTGGGTTGACTGATGGTTTGTGGATGATGTCGAGTAAGAAACCTACTGGTGGCACCTGTCGGGTCGATCCGATGCGGGAACCTCTTCGGGGAACCTCTTCATTGAAGTTCAGGACGCGGCCCTGAACGTCGGGGTTCAGGCAGGTCCTGATGCGGCGCTGGTGGTAGAGTGATAGCTCATGCGCCGTTTCTCGCTTGAGGCGGTATTTCTCGCGCTTGGCGAGTTCGTTGTGTTGCGCCTCCGTGAGCCGCAGGCGGGCTTCCTCCACCTTCGTGGCCGTCGCGGTCAGCAGGATCGGCATGGAGAACGGATCTGGCGGGGAGGCTGTGCTTCCCGCCATGTAGATCGCGTTAAAGCGATTGGATCTGGCGCGAAAATCCTCGGGGTATTCCGAGCCAGAGTCGAAATCGAAGATCCCCAGGATGGAGGGGTCCTCAAAATCCTCGGGGTTGGAGACTCGCGTGATGGAGTCCTCCCGTGAGGCGACGGTGATAGATCCGCCGACCGATGCAGGGGTCGCGAGTCGGCGTCGTCGTTCAGGGTGTCGTCGTTGGTGGCGACGTTAGTCTCGACCACGTCGCTGGCGGCCGAGTCGTACTTGGTGACGAGGCTCCTCATGGAACGGACCTGCTCCTCCGAAAGCAGGTTGCGGTGTGGCGGCGATCCGCCAACGATCACCGTAGCGGCTGGGTCGATGGCGCCGGTGAAGCCAACGAAGAGGTTGATGGAGCCGACCGGCATCACCGCGGCGTGGGTGACCGAGCGTGATGCCGGTATATAACTGCTGGGCAGGATCTATAAGATCCCGCCGATGGCAATCATGCCACCGGTGGCGATCGGCCTATCGATTGGCGAGTAGGGTCTCGCCACAGAACTCAGGCCAGTCCCGCTATGCCCCACGGTGGGTGCCACGTCAGTCGCTGCCATAGACAGCGATTGAGTGTTTCGTGAGGAAGAGTTGGCAGCCATCTGCGGTGCGAGATGGGGGCAGATGCACATGGGTTTACCCAGGTTCGGCCCCCCGGAGGGTAAAGACCTACTCCTGCTAGATTAGACTATGAGAGAGCGAGTTACAGGGGTGGCGAGCTCGGCGGCTTGGCAGTGAGTCGCTTGAGGGGGTGTATGATGGAACGTAAGGTCCTAGGATACCCTAGGGAGGTTTATATATGAATCACCTCGCTAGGGTTTACAAGCTGTCCCCGAACAGGATAAGGATCCGGGGACTTTTGACCTAATCTGACTGGGCTTCTGCTACGCTTCTGGGCTTCCACTCGCCAGTCGATGGGCCTTCCCTTCCTTCATGGTCCAGTCGCTGTCCTCCAGATGCACTCGCAGGCCTTTCGGCCCATTCGGAACGTTCTGCTGGGCATACCCCCTTTGGCATATCCCCATCAGATTCTGCCTTAAAGATCATTTCATCTTCCCATTCTTGCTCTTCATCATAATTGGGTAAGGCTCTTGAGCCTCTCCTTGGCCTTAAACTCCTCATTAGGCTTTTGCCCTTGTTCATGGTGGATGAGACCTTGCAGCACTATGAATAAAAATCACTAAACAATTAGATGTATCAAGTTATAATCATTTAGAGACGCTCAAAAAAGTTTCTACCAAGCATTACTATAAATCATTTCCACTAGAAGGCTTCAAATCCATGGATTTTCATGCTTGAGATGTAGTACCAAGAACAACATTTTTCTCATAATATAAAGCATCATATCAAAAATAACTTGGATGAGTGGAGGAGTCACATACCAATGAGCAATCCCTCCAAAGAGATTTGAAAATGGTTGCCAAAACTTGGAGATCGAGAAATGGGCAGCAAAGGAGCAAAAGAATTTTTTCGAGTGGTACAAAGTCGAGTTCTGAGAGGAATTGAAGAACCTAGGAGGTTGGAGTCCAAATAACTCCACCTAGGGGGCCCAGAGAGGCAGGGGCACGCCCACCACCATAGGGCGCGCCTTTTGTGCTCTTTTGCCCCCTGTTGGCTTTCTGGCAGCGTCCTTTGGCACAATGAATCCTTTGTGTAGAAAAATGGCCTAGGAATTTTTTCGTAATTTTTGAAAAATATTTTCTGTATAAATTTTCCCGAACACAAAAATATTCTCAAAAACAGACATAAAATAATTAAAGTAACTAATTTTAAATGAAGGAATTCATTTAAACTATAATACTACTACAACAATAATTAAAATGCAATCAGCATCTCATCATTATCATGTTAAAAATGAGGTTGATAAAGTCTCATTAATACTATGATAAGGATAGAAACAATGGTTCACTTATTGTTTTTAAAATAAAAAGTTTAATGTACCTCACAATGGATTGGAATAGGTCCAACCATTATTGTTTCATACTTAGGCTTGGGAGGAGGGATAGGAACTTCAAAACTTCCAATGATAAGAACTTTTGGTTCAATGGCATTAACACCTCTCTTGGGTAACTCAATAGGATTCTTCTTTGGAAAATATACAGTGTGGTCCTTCCCTTTCACATTAAATGTTACTTTGCTTTTAGTATAATTAATCACAGGCCTTGAAGTATTTAGAAAGGGTCTACCAAGAATAATAGATAAATTGTCATCTTCAGGAATTTCTAATATAACAAAGTCTATGGGAATCTGCACATTAGCAATCATAATAGGAACATCCTCACATATACCAATAGGAATAGCAGTAGATTTATCATCCATTTGAAGTGAACCTTCAGTAGGTACTAATTTATTTAAGTTAAGTTTCTTATAAAGAGAAAAAGGCATAACACTTACTCCAGCTCCAAGATCACATAAGGCATATTTCACATGAGTATTTTTAATGGTGCAGGGAATAGTTGGAATACCTGGATCCCCTCTCTTTCAGGTAGTTTTCCCTTAAAAGAATAGTCAGGAAGCATGGCAGTAATAGCTTCATTTGGTATCTTTATTTTAGTAGTGACAATATCTTTCATATATTTGGAATATGGTGGTACTTTAATAGCATCTACTAAGGGAATTTGCAAGTATAAACTTTTTATAAATTCAATAAACTTTTCAAACCTTGCATCATCCAAAGTTTTCATTATCTCTTGGGGATAGGGTATAGGTCTTTGCACCCATGGATCCCTTTCTTTACCTTTTGGTTGTGGTGGAGGCTTCTTCTTCTTATTTTTATATCCCTTGATGACTGAGGGCCTCACTTATAATATGCTTAGATTCTTCATTATTCTCCTCTTCTTGTGATTCTTCATTTGGTTGGGACATTTCCACATCATCTTCTTCATTATTATTATCCTCAGTTTCAGCATCAGAGAGATACATCATTTTCTTGATCTTAAAAATTCCCATTAGTTTCATTTTCATTGGGAGATTTTCCTGCAATTGACTTCTTCTTAAGAGGCTCTTGCTCTTTCCTTTTTCGATGTCCATCAGAATAATCAGGATCCTGAGTGCTAGAGCCTCCTCTTGTATCAACTCCACATATTTGCTTCTTCTCATTAAGAAGCTTTTCATACAACTTAGTTTGAAGAGAAATCATTAGTTCCACTTGATTATTCATCATTTTGCAATGCTTAATAGTCATCTTAAGAGAGTCAACACAACAACCTACTCTTTTATGGAGAACATTTATCTTATGAGAGTTCTCTATTATTTTCCTTTTAATATTGTGATCATATGTTTCTTGATGAGGAACAATGCTGCTAGAATGATCAACATAAGGTATTTCAGTAGGAGGTGATACCGTTCCCTTTCTTTCAGAAGGACATATAGCATGAACTTTAATAGGGAAGCATGGTTTATCAATAGGTAATTTAAAACACATATCAGAAAGTTCCTTTAAATGAGAAGATTTAATACCCCTTTCCTCCATACATTTATGAGCTTCTTCCATATCTTCATTAGATAATATGAGAACACCTCTCTTGTTACGAATCTTTTTGATATTTCTCTTCTTCAATATGCGAATCATGGTAATTTTGAGTAATAGTATTTAATAATTCGTTAGCTCCTCAATAGTCTTGTCCCTAAAAATATTTCCTACAACACTATCTATATAGGTTCTAGAACTTTCAGTTAGTCCATTATAAAATGCATCAAGTAATTCATTATCCTTAAAACCATGTGCAAGACTTCTCCTTCTAGTCGCACAAAATCTCCTCCAAGATTGGGGAATACTTTCTTCTTTGTTTTTTGTAAAGTTACTAATTTACTAATTTCAACTCTCATAGCATGTATTTTACTATCAGAAATATACTTATGGAAAAAATACAAGCATGCTTCCTTACTAGTAATAGACTTAGGAGCTAACTGTTTGTAGCAAGTTTTTTCATCTCCTCCTAAAGAGAAGGTGATCAGTTTAAAAAAATAATAGCGTTGTATCTCAGTTTTTCTAAATAGACAAGCAGTATCTTCTAAATTTATTAAGTGCTCATAGGGAAATTATTCTTCTTTACCATAGAACTTAGATGCTTCAACTCTTTCTATTATTTCAAGGTTAACTTCAAAATCATAGTCCATATCTTTAATGAATATTGCAGGTTCTTTGCATTTACTAGCAACAGGAAATAGTTTTCCTAGAGAAAAGGTACTCAGGGTTTCTTCAAATTTATCCAAGTCATCTAGATCAAGAATCATAAAAGATTTAGTGAAAGAAATATCCTCTTCACTAGGTGTCTCTTTAGAACTAATGGCACTATCTCTTTCATTAACATGTTCATCTTTATCATATTCAGATTCCATATCATCATTGGATAAGGACTTAGATAAATTAGGCGGCCCCTCTTTATCTTGGCCATCATCCAGCAAATCTTTTCAATACTAGTAGACATCCTAGACAATGGTGAACTTGCTAGGATAGTAGTATTATTTTTAATAGCAGGAGTAGTAACAACATTATGTGAAAAGTTTGGCCTAGAGGGCAAATCCGTACCTCTCCCTGTAGTTGAAGGCATAATATCCTTCTTAGCAGCATCCTTACTCTTTCCCATGATGAGAGACAAGTAAGTACAGCAAGTAAATGATAACATATGGTCTTGCCAATCAAGCTAGGTTCCCCGGCAACGGTGCCAAAAATGTCTTGATGCCCACAAGTATAGGGGATCTATGAAATCTTCGATGGGAAGTATTCCACAAATTTATAGTTCGACTCAAGGGGAACACAAGAATACCAATAACATTTTAGAAATTGAGGCGTCACTCTCAACTGCACCTGTATATCAATAAACTTGCAAAGGAAGTGGTGATTTATGGTAGTTGATTCAAAGCAGTAAAACAACGCAGTAAATAAAGCAACAGATTTCTAGTTTTCACCAGAAGTAATGTTGTGAAACTCTCAGTGGCTAAAACGCAGGCATGAGGTGATAGCAGGGTGTTGCATGAATGATATCCATCATATAATGTATCATACTAACATGGAATTTATATCTAATTCAGTTGTGTGTAGGTGTGTGCTCCAAACATAATCATGCATATAAGTTTGAATAATATCTTGTGTCCTACCTACCCATTTCACCGGGGCCAACTTGGTACTACATGCAATTAAGGACTACCTTTTCAAATAGACTGGAACAAAGCATTAACACTTCATGAACACACAATATCCTCAAACTATCACATATTCCCATTGTTTTCCCTAACTGCCACCTTATGGTTCACAGGTTCAACATAATAATAGGTAATACACTTTGCAAATGCACACCAAACTAAAATATATGATTGGGCAATAAAAGTTCAGTACTGAAATCATGTCACTCCGGCCCTAGCAATAAGCATTAAACATAGAAAAAGTGTACCAACACTCATACAAGAATGTCTACAAGATAAACACCTCAAATCTCGATACATATGTACATGATGGATCTCATCCAATCCCCATCCACCTCACATGCCCACAGAGAATTACTCACACATGATGATGGGGGATGAACTCATAGTCATTGGTGATGATGTTGATGATGATGGTGGTGGAGAAGACCTCGAAATCCCACTCTCTAGGGTGGAGAGTGTTGGGTTCGCAGCATAGGAAACAAAAAATTCTTACGATGGGAACTACCAAGCACTAAGATCTATCTACCTAGATACATGCAACGGGTGGATATACATCCATAGAGAACATGTAGGGCCCCTGGATTAATCCTCCGAGAATCCCTGTTATGCATACACCATGATCCCATGATTAGTTAGTCGTGACACATAACCGACAAGTATCAAAGTAAACATCCATTACTTAAACAGAAACATGTCATACCTTAATTGCCATTATGGCTACATCAATCATCATCAGCAGAACATCATCAAGCGTAGAGCCTGAGCCATGCCTTAACCTACATGCAACTTACTAGGAGAACGTCCTAGCTCGCATAGCCGTCAACATCACCTTCTTCTTGATATCTGACCAAGTTAATAGCCAAGGAAAATGCTAGTGAGTACTTTGAATGTACTCGCAAACCACCTTAAGAGAATAATAATACAAGAGGACTTGCAATATGGCTGGGGTAGTAGGAGGGCTCCAAAACAGGTCCTTTTCTAAAATAGTTTCTCTTGTAGATATAACATCTACATACCTTTGTTAAAACCTTTTTGAAATGTTGTGGAAAACACTAGGATTGAGTCACCCTATTTCATATCATGGTCCTCTACCGACTGAACCTTCCATCTTCCGTGATCCTTCAGATCACCTCACCTTCCCTGGTGTCATTCAGACCACCGGTGTTTGAAAACACTATCTTTTCCGAAATCCTTTTTGAAAACAAAACCAACCCCGCTCTACAGTAGTTTGTCCAACCCATCCATAACCGAGGCTATGACTATTTGAATAGATTTACACTCTGCAGAGGTTGTACACTTTACCCACACCATCTGGGTACCCTGCCCTGATCTACACCGATCATGGGTCGAGTAACCGATCAAGACCCTCCAGATGCCACCCCAGTATAAGTGCCTACCCTATGAGAGTTGTTCCCCTCAACACCGGGACGTCGGGTACCGTGGACCAATCAGAGCGCCTTCATACGCTTTCAATGAGAGGATCATAGTAACGCATGGAGGCCCGTATACCCTTTGTTCCTCCTCCTGGGTGTGAGGTACATTATAGGGACCCAGAGAAGGCCCACCCTCTAGGGATTTTGAATTCCCCTGTAGTAGTTGTGAGGCAGCTTATACCAGAGTAAACAACCATCAAGTCTAGCCCTGTCCATTCCAGAGTAATGTGGTTGCACGGATTAAGTTTTTATAGCTAAAGCTGCAAAGAAACGGGTGGGTTTGGGTAAAACAGGGTCTCCAAATGGGTATGGTGTTGCACACAATCTACCTTACTAGGGATAAGTAGGTGTCACCAAGGGGTGGTACTTAGTAGTACAAATGTGTAGTGGTTTGGAGGAGCCAAGCTACTACCAGACATAGATCATCATATAGTAAAACAATGCAATTTTCATAAACAGTAGGTAAAACATGCATAGGTAAAATAGTAGGACAAGGTGTATGAGCAAGAAGGTGGCTTTCCTGAGATCAGCAATCTGGCAATATATGTCCCTGGACTTCCTCTTAGAATACCATTATAACCAAATAGTAATAATCATCTTCTTCTGGTCCCCGATATAATCGCATCTATCGTCGTTATGGAGCACATGCAAGCAAGCAGAGCCATAATCAACACAAGGCATACAAGCATCATTAAAATACAGCAAACAAACATTCAACACCCTATTCACTTCAGTAGATTTTTATAGATTGAGATAGTAATAATTTCGCATTACTTAAATTGCCTTTGTGCAATTTCTTTTATGATTTAATTGCCAAATACCACCTAATGAAGGGGTTTTCACTAAGGCTTGGGTCTGCATGATATCAATGTACAAAAAGGATATCAACAGATAGGTATTGCAAAAACAAGGCCAACAAAAGTTGATATGGGGTGGCCTGATCTTCTCAGCAAGCACTTGTCGATGATGATGGTGGATGATATATAACTAGTGTGTAGCTATGATCTCTCCCACTCGAACCCTGATGCCAATGCAACAGATCTCGAATCTTGTAGGATATTCACAACACCACACTCTTGCGCACGCAGCCGTCGACCATGAACAGTAGTTTCCAATCTACTAATTCCCAGTGGAACAACAGATCACACTCAATTATAGTGGGTAAAATCGATCACAGGGTAATTCTAGAGGTTCTATGAAAGAAACAACTCCCAAATATTTTAACGTGGTATTAACCTAACTAGTAGTGCGCCCCATCTATTTAAGAGGTTTGGGAGGGAGGCGGCCTAAGCTTGGGACAACTTGGTCCCACCTAACTAGGATACAAACCGACCCAAAGTTGGGTTCGGATCAAGGTTCTGCTGTGGCAGAGTTTGGGCCTGTTTCTCTGCCGCGGCAGCCTGCCGTGCAGAAAAGGACTCTGTTTCTGTGTTGCGGCAGCCTGCCGTGGCAGGAAAACGCGTTGTTTCTCTGCCACGGCAGAGATCCTGCCAGGTGTTGATCTTCTTATTGGTAGCTCCTTGCGCTTCCTCCCTCTCATCCCTCGCGCATTCTTCATTGATCAACACACCATTCTCCATCTGCTTCAGCTCCTCTCTCCGTGCTACACCTTCTTGTCCCATGTACCTGATCATACAATAGCACAAAGACTTAGGCAGTATAAAGTTCTTATAAATGAAAATATCATGTGGACTAGGAATGAATTCACCTGATAGTCATCATTGATTTGACTCAATATTTCCTTCTAGTTCAAGCAGTCAGAATCATCATAATCCCTGTATATATCCTCATCATCCTCCCTTTATTCATGAAAAGCCATCCACGACTTCGGGTAAGCTGAAAGTAGAAGAAACAAAAAGAACAATGTGTACACAAAGTATATGTATATATAACATGTTGTATTATTGTTGTTCACATGAAAAGTATGTCCAGTATACATCAAGCAACTTAAATTGTAGGTATACGTGAAGTACAAAAAATCATGATCATGGTGAAAAACAACTAAATAGATAGTCTTGTTCTTCAATATTAAATTGAGTTTTCTCAAAGAAGATATATGATCAAATTTGTGCACAAGATCAAACCAATTCAATATGTGTGAAAACCAAATTGATTCATGCCATGCTTCAACTGCGCTACTCTTATTATTATGAACATGATCATGTTGTCTAGTATGTAAGATGCAACTTGATTTGCAAATATCGGTGAAGTCTAAAGTAGTAACATAACTAGACAAAGACTTTTGGGACAAACACAATGAATATGAAAACTTGGGTTCTATCCTAGCAAGATTAAAACAATCCAACATAGGTAAAATTACTTGTGTTGGTTGCAATATGTCAACTAGACCAGAACATATTTCCATAATATCTCGAACATGAACTATTGTCCCATAGCAAACATTTTGTGACACAGTGCATATATGGCTGAAAACAGCTTGTTTCATTTCAGCGATTTTATCACAAATATATGTGATCCACAAGTAAATTTTCATCCATGCTATATTCACCAATTAGATTGAAAGTGAAACAAGGACAATATGTGCTAGAATTTAGAAATGAAATTTTAGAAATCTTATTGATAGCACGAGTCATACTCATAGGTTCATTTAGCATGATGGAATACACAATATCAGCAGGTGGTATTTGAGCAAGTATTTCCTTATGTGTTATCCGTACCACATGATGAAAATTTGAATTTGGTAAACTATCACATGGTGCTGAAATAGTAGTGCAAGGAAAATCACAAGGAGGCTTCAATAAAGGAATAGACTCACAATATGTCGTACATGTTGGCTGAAGCTCCAAATCAGTACCAATGTCATCAACAATCTCCTTATTTGTAGTAGGTACTAAAACATCCTCCACAAGTGACAATGCATAGTCCAGTGATATAGGTTGTAAAATAGACAGCTCCCTTTCTTCAAAAGCAACCTGGATATCACAAGAAACAATACTATGAGTAGAGATGATTGCATTAGTAGTAACCTCATTTGTCTTATCAACTCTCACTCTTGGTTCTTCTACGACAAGATCAACATGTGGTTTTATGTTGGTGGTTACAGGTACACATAGGTTTTGACGCCTAATCTCCTGAAATTGCTTAATACGTGAACGTGCTAAGCACTTGTGCGTACCATTCCAAAAGATAGTAGGATCAGAATACTCATTAATAAACACAACCTGGAATTGATTACACCACTTTGTTCCCAACATGATATGACAGGAGTTAAACGCTCTAGGAACGACAAAATAAGAAATCGTCCTGCTAGGGCCATAAATGGTGAGTGGAACAGATGCAGTCTGAATAACTGGTAGTGCATGACCATAAGTTGCTAACATAAATGGTTTTTAATGCACTTGTATATAATTGTAGCTTTTCAACAACCTTAGCACTAACCAAGTTTATGTAAGAACAAGTATCAATGGTAGTAGCAGCTTGTCTACCACTAATTTCTGTGATGAAGTGGAACAAACCCGAAGGAGGCACCACTCCTGAGTCTTCTTCCCAAAATGTCTTACTGCAGTAGGATTGTAATGGAAGGGGATAATCTGCATCCTTTTTCTACATCACATCAACACTACTAGAAGACATGATTAGTACATCAGTGCACAAAACAAAATCTGGTGGTGGATCTCTCACAACTCACTCAAAACTAACAAGAAAGAAGATCTTACCATTCCAAAGTGAATAGTGATGCTTACCAATTCAAATCAAAGACTGATGCACTGATGTGATGAAGTGAATATCAAAGGTATAAAGAACGATCACAGGGCACACAGGTTATTTATGGTGGAGCTCTAGGTATGGTATCCTAAGTACACCGCAAACAAGTCCTAGTGCCGATCATACAAAAACCCAAGAAACACACACGTGGAGAAAAATGTGGCAATGCAACTATGAAGGTGTTGCAGTACGTTGGAGAGACACTAGCAAAGCTCAAAGTAAACAGGCACAAGATTTCTCAATCTACCGGTGCACAAAGATCACTAGGCCTCTTGCTAAATTCACCTTTTATTTTTCTCTTTCTTTTGTATAGCTTCATTTTCTTTTGCTATGTTGCTTTTTTCTTTTTTTTGAATATATGTCACATACGGCCAAATTACAAAGCACAACACCAAAATCCTAGCAGCAGCCCGCAGGAGCGGAAACTAGTCTCAATTGGAAAGTTCCTACACCTTTGAAAAGAATGGTTGTGGCTAAAGTTAAAGAAAAGTGCAATTTTTACACTTTGGAAGTCTGGCTGCCGTGGCAGAAAAACAGGACAAAAACGTGCCGTGGCAGAAAAATTTCCTGCCGCAGCAGAGAAAACGGCCAAAATTGTGCCGTGGCAGGAAACCGAGTCGTGGCAGAGAAGGACTCGCGGCAGAGAAACAGTCCGTTTCTATGCCGTGGCAGAGTCGGCATAATTTTTCTTAAAAAAAATCTGACTTGACAAGTAGTAAACAATGAGGACTCATGTATGGATCGGATCTAGCTTTGTGGCGGCGGAAAAATAATGGTGGAAACAACTAGAAAAACTAGAAAACAAATCTACGAAGAACAGTTCTAGATCTAGACTAATAGAGGAACACAACCATCAACTATTACTCGAATACGATGTAATCTAGGCTATGGCAACTGTTTTTGTGGGTTTTTTTTGTATAGGACGAAAAACAAGATCTAATCTATGGATGGATTTGTGGATGCTTACCGAGGCAACGAGGAAATCTCATAGCAAGATGATATTGCTCACCGAGTAAACCTAGCGCTTTGATACAAAGATGATATGGGGTGGCCCGATCTTCTCAGCAAGCACTTGTCGATGATGATGGTGGATGGTAAATAATTAGTGTGTAGCTATGATCTCTCTTGCTCGAACCCTGATGCCAATGCAACAGCTCTCGAACCTTGTAGGATATTCACAACACCACACTCTTGCGCACACAACCATCGACCACGAATGGTAGTTTGCAATCTACTAATTCCCAGTGGAACAACAGATCACACTCAATTATAGCTGGTAAAATCGATCACAGGGTAATTCCAGAGGTTCTATGAAAGAAACAACTCCAAAATATTTTAACGTGGTCTTAACCTAACTAGTAGTGCACCCCATCCATTTAAGAGGTTTGGGGCCGCGGCCTAAGCTTGGGACGACTTGGTCCCACCTAACTAGGATACAAACCGACCCAAAGTTGGGTTCGGCTCAGGGTTCTACCGTGGTAGAGTTTGGGCCCGTTTCTCTACCGTGGCAGAAAAGGACTCTGTTTCTGTGCCGCGGCAGCCTGCCGTGGCAGGAAAACGCGTCGTTTCTCTGCCGTGGCAGAGATCCTGCCAAGTGTTGATCTTCTTATTGCTAGCTCCTTGCCCTTCCTCCCTCTCCCCCCTCACGCATTCTTCATTGATCAACACACCATGCTCCATATGCTTCAGCTCCTCGCTCTGTGCTACGCCTTCTTCTCCCATGTACCTGATCATAGAATAACACAAAGACTTAGGCAGTATAAAGTTCTTATTAATGAAAATATCATGTTGAACTAGGAATGAATTCACCTGATAGTCATCATTGATTTGACTCAATATTTCCTTCTAGTTCAAGTAGTCAGAATCATCATAATCCCTGTATATATCCTCATCAAAAGTGGTTTCACTATTTTATCAATTTTCTTTATTTAGATATCAATTTTCTAGTGAAATAAACCCTAGTTTAGGGTAATAAATCATCATAAAAGATCTGGATTTCAAATAATTTTTTTCTCAGAGTATATGGTATATATTTGAGTTTATAATTTTGAGAGTTGGAAACACCTCAAAATAATTAACATAATGCCCTTGGGAAAATCCCAAAGTCATTTCTGTAGTCTATTTGTTTTTTTAACCAGATTTATTTTACAAGTCCAAAAGATATGGGACTAAGTACATTTTATAAGCATTGAAAATAAATTCTAGTAGAAATTGGAAACACTATTTTTGGAGTTGATAAGTTCTGAAATGATTTATCTTGTGATAAAACCACATACATAAGTATTTAATAAATTAAAATTCAACAGAGGCTCCAAAAATTATGTGATCACGTGTTCTGATAGATGTTTTGGTACCACACCGCTGAGAGTTTGAATCAACCCAAAATGTCCTCTAGATCTTCCTAGGGATTTTCTTAAAGTCAGAAATGAATTGTTCTTGTTATTTTTGCCAAAGGAAAACCCTAGCTCAAGTTGGCATGAGGTCAAGGATGTAGAAAAGGTACCAAGGATCACTTCAAGTGGGATTTTGTTTCATGACATTTAGAGTTTCATAACTCTAGATACCATTTATTAATTTAAAAGGGCACATTTTGGTAGATTAATTCTTAGAAAAAGAAAAATTATTATTTTGAGTATTTGATTGCTCTGCATGTTTAAGAAAACATGCATGGACCTAGGAAATCTTAGATATAGTCATTTGGGGCTAGTTTGCATTTTTCAAATAATTTAAACTGAATGGATATTCTCTGGAATATAAATGAATTTGAAAACAGAAAGGAGAAAGGGCCGCGCATGGCTAGATTTGAAGGCAACTGGGCCAGAGGAGTGAATCCGGCCCACTCGGGCGACCAGGGGCGTGCGGGAGACCTGGTTCAAACCCGCCAGATGGGGATCGATGGTTAGCGAGCGCGGAGCTTGAACCGGTATCGAGGGACAACAACCATGGGATCAAGAAGGGATCAACGACTCGGGTTCATCGTCCCCGGTGAGACATGCGTGGAGGCGGCGGAACCCTAGGGGCGACGGGGGTGGAGCAGGGAGCTCACCTGCGACCCTAGGAGGCGATGAGGATGATCGGAGGTGACGCTGTACTCCCTCTCAAGCCCAACGAGGTGCAGGAAGGTATGGTTTGGAGAGGAAGAACGGCTCGCGTGATGGTGCCCGAGAGATCCTTGCCGGAGCTTGGCAGCGCTGGATGCAGAGAGAAACCTGGGCAGAAAAGAGAGGGGGATCAGATGCAGAGGGAGTAGGGGGTCACTACATGGCGACATGTAAGGGAAAATGAGTTGGGGAGAGATCACCATGCTCAAATCTTGGAGGTTGGCCGGGAGGCCTTCTTCTTCTTCTTCTCATGAACAGAGCAGAGCAGGGGAGGAGAAGTGGAGCTTAGGGGTGGTAGGTGGGAGGAGAAAGAGGTAAATGAGCAGAAGGAGTGATGGGTCAACCTCTAGCCTTATAACCCCAAGGGTGAGGATCATGGTGGACTTGTTCCATGGAGAGGTATGGAGAGAGGTGGTGAGTGAGGATTGGGCCTCCTGGGTGGTGAAGAGAGGGGTAGTGTGGCTCTCGGTCATGGTAGAGAGGGGAAGAGGGACTAGGCTATTGCTGCTTTTATTTTAATCAAGGTTTGTAGGCATGTGACCATCTCTGTCTATTTCCAAGCACTAAGGACAAGGTGAACAGTGCTATGCTACAATGGTGGTAGACCAGGGTGTGTCATGGTGCTTGATACATTGCAAATGTATCCATAATTTTTTATGTTCCATGCTTGGTTTTATCCACTTTCTTGTGTTTTGTTCCAACTTTGGAGTAATTTTCATATGATTTCTTGGACTAACCTATTAACAAGAGCCACCGTGCCAGCTGCCTGTTTTCTGCTATTTTTGGTTCCAGGAAAGTCAGAAAATGAATATTCTCGGAATTGGACGGGACAAAAGCCAAAGTGCCTATTTTTCCGTATGTCATAAAGTGCCAGAATACGAGACGGAGAGGGGCCAGAGGGCGGCCACACCACCTGGCCTCGCGGCTAGGCCTGGCCCGCGCCAGGGGGTGGTGTGGCCAGCCCAGGCACCCCCTCGGCCTCCCCTTCCGACTATAAGATGCCCTCGGGACGAAAACCCTAAGTACCCGATCAAAAATCCACGAAAGAGTCTGTAGCCGCCGTCATCTCCATCCCTAGATCGGGAGGGATCTGAAGCTCTTCCCAGCACCCTGCCGGAGAGGGGATTTCACCCTGGAGGCCTTCTTCATCACCATGCAAGCCTCCGGTGTGATGCATGAGTAGTTCATCCTTGGACTACGGATCCATGTAGTAGCTAGATGGCTAGTTCTCCTCCTTTGTGCTTTCTGTCTAGATCTTGTGAGCTCCGTTCATGATCAAGATCATCTATTTGTAATTCTGCATGTTGTGTTTGCGGGGATCCGATGGATATTGAGATGCTATTTCAGATTGATTATTGATTCTATCATGTCTTTTTTATTTGTGATCTTGCATGCTTCCCGTTGTTAGTAGCTATCTTGGCCAAGTAGATGCTAGCAACTCCAAGAATTAGTATTTATGCTCGATAGTGGGTTCATGCCTCTAGTAATCTAGGGAAGTGACGGAAATGTCTAAGGTACTAGATGTGCTGTTGCTAGTAGGGAGAAAACAACAATCCTTTGTTCATAGAACAATCGTATTGTTTACTTTACACGCAGTTCGTAAAGCAATAATCTATTGCTTGTAGCTTAATACTGGAGGGGGTTCGGATGATAACCTGAAGGTGGATTATTAGTCATAGATGCAGTTGTAGCTTAATCCTTTGTTTTCTACAAAATACGGTGAGATTGACAACCTCATCGCAAGGTTGGGACAAAGTTCTGTGGTTGTGTTGTGGAGGTCTCCACGTTGCTACTAGCACCGGTGGTGCGCCCTGCCAAAGCTCAGCTAGTAACACCTTTGGGGTGTTTCCTTGCTCCTACTGGTTCGATTAAACCTTTGTTTCATAACTGAGGGAAACTTGCTGCTGTGCTCATCATACCTTCCTCTTGGGGTTCCCAACGAGCTCTACATCAACTACGCACTAACAATTTTCTGGGCGCCGTGCATTGAGCCATGAAGCATTTTTCTGGCGCCGTTGCCGGGGAGTCAAGGACATCTTCACAAGGGGAGTCCCTCATAACCAATCTCTTTACTTTGTTGTTTTGTTTTGCTTAGTTTTCTTTTTGCTTTGTTTGCTTGTTTTGTTATTCAAAAACACAAAAAACTTAGTTTTACTAGTTTGCTTTATTATTTGAAAACACAAAAATGACTACTCTTGAAAACACTAAGTTGTGTGACTTCACTAGCACCAACAACAATGATTTTATGAGCACACCAATTGCTCCACCTGTGGCTGAAAATACTTTCTTTGAGATAAAACCTGCTTTGCTCAATCTTGTTATGGGAGAACAATTTTCTGGCATTGGTAATGAAGATGCTGCTTCCCATCTAAATAACTTTGTTGAACTTTGTGAGATGCAAAAGCATAGGGATATAGATGGTGATATTATTAAGCTGAAATTGTTTCCTTTCTATTTGAGAGGAAAAGCTAAAGAATGGTTGAATTCCTTAACTAGGAATAGTATTGATTCTTGGACTAAGTGCAAAGATGCTTTTATTGGAAAATAATATCCTCCTGCTAAGATTATATCCATGAGAAGTGAGATAATGAAGTTTAAACAACTTGATAATGAGCATGTTGCTCAAGCTTGGGAAAGAATGAAATCTTTGGTAAAGAATTGTCCCACTCATGGACTGACTGCTTGGATGATCATCCAAACTTTTTATGCAGGATTGAACTATTCTTCAAGGAACCTATTGGATTCTGCTGCTGGAGGTACCTTTATGACTATCACTTTGGGTGTTGCAACAAAACTTCTAGACAATATGATGGTTAATTATTCTGAATGCCATACTGAGAGAGCTCTACAAGGTAGGAAGGTAAATTCTGTTGAGGAAACCTCCTCCTTGAGTGATAAGATTGATATTATTATGTCTCTGCTTGTTAATGGGAAAGCCCATATTGATCCAAGTAATGTTCCTTTGGCTTCTTTGGTTGCTCAAGAAGAGCAAGTTGATGTGAACTTCATAAGAAATAATAATTTTGGCAACAATGCTTATAGGAGTAATTTTGGTAACAACAATTATAAGCCATATCGTCCCAACAATGGTAATGCTTAGGAAATTCTTACAACGATAATAAGAGTGCTCCCTCTGAACTTGAAGTTATGCTTAAAGAGTTTATTGGTAAACAAACTGCTTTCAATAAAACTATTGAGGAAAAACTCTCTAAAAAGAAATATAGCATCTTTGGCTGAAGCTCAATCTTCTTTGAATAAAATGGCTGCTAAACCTGAAACTAATGATAATTCCTTTGCAACTACTAATGCTATACAAGTAAGAATTGATGAAAATGTTAGACTATTAGCTGAATTACATGCTAAGTGGGAAAGAGAATATGAAATTGCTAGAAACATTAGTGTTTCTACTATTACCACCACTAGTGTTGAGGCTAGTAATAGTTCTACTACTTTAGATGATAAAGTTGACTTTCATATTGATGGTTGCAATATCTCTGAAGTTATTAAGTTCCTACAAAAGCTTGCCAAAAGTCCTAATGCTAGTGCTATGAACATGGCTTTTACAAAACACATTACTGATGCTCTCATAAAGATTAAAGAAGAAAAGATGAAACATAAAGCTTATATTCCTATAAAACAAGAAGATGGTTGGGAACCCATCATTAATATGAAAGTGAATGACTTTGATTTTAAAGCTTTATGTGATCTTGATAGTAGTGTTTCTATTATGCCTAGAAGGATTTATGATATGCTTGATTTGCCTCCACTTGAAGATTGTTATTTAAATGTCCCACTTGATGATAATGCTAGTAAGAAACTCATGGGGAGTCTTAATGATGTTCTTATTATGGTTAACAATGTCTATGTCCCTGTTGATTTCTATGTTTTGGATGTTGAATACAATGCTTCTTGTCCTATTACTTTGGGAAGACCTTTTCTTAGAACTGTTGGTGCCATCATTGATATGAAAGAAGGCACCATTAAATATCAACTCCCACTCAAGAAAGGTATAGAACACTTCCCTAAAAAGAGAGAAAATATTTCTTTTGCTTCTCCTATGAAAACAAAATTTGGTCTTAATGCTTCTTCATTTGTGAACACTTAATTCTTTCTTTGCTTCTTATGCCTAACTTAAAGGCGTTAAAGAAAAGTACTTATTGGGAGATAACCTAAAAGTTTTAGATGAGTCTTGGAAGTTATTACCTCTGTAATAATCTCTCCTTATCCTTTTTATTTTCTTTTTGTGCCAAGAGTAACCTCTAATGAGAGAGAAGTAATGATTGGGAAAGTTGCTGTCCCGAAACAGATTTATATGCTTCACCGTAAAAATTCGTGTAAAATCTCTGAACGTCTTTTTGAGGCGTGAATTTTTGTGCTTCTGACCCAGGTTGTTATATAACTTCCTTTAGTTCAACACTTTTTGATTTGAGCAACATAAGGTCTTCGAAAAAATTCGTCTTTACCTGCTGGTCTGTTTTGACAGATTTCTGCCATTTTCTGCATTTGGTTCTTCTTGCTTCCTTTTTGAGTTCTTTTGGGGAATTGAGCTTTTTGAGGGAAGTGCTACAGTAGCTGGTGTTCTAATGAAAGTTTATTTTGTGTTGCAACTGAACCTTAAGACTTTATCTTGAGTGCACACTACTAGGAAACATCTATAGATAGACAAGATATTCAGTGGCGCATATACCAAACCATGCGACACAGGAAAACATCAGTGGCACACCAGAAAACATGCGGCACAGAAGATTGGAAGTTTTGTGGCGCATTCTCCAGTCTATGCGCCACAGAAGATTGGTGGGACTCGCCAGCCGGGGTGGGTTGATCCAAGTTCAGTGGCGCATTCTGCGGTATGCACCACAGAAGAGGCAACTTCTGTGGCGCAGAGGGGCCCCACCACGGAATCTAATTCACCCAATTTCTATGGCGCTTATCCCAACATGCGCCGCAGAACTTGGAGGTGGGCCCCCAGAGGGAATCTAATTCACCCACTTCTGTGGCGCATATGGACTTATGCGCCACAGAAGATTTAGCATATGTGGCGCATTCCCTCCACATGTGCCACAGAGGGCGTCCAGATCCATGTTAAAAAGGTGACAAAAGCTAGCTCTTATCTATCCACCACCACCCATTTCACATCTCTACCTCCTCCCAACTCGTCTTCCTCCTCCCTCACACCCCATCTTCCCCATAGTTTCTCCATTTTCTTGTAACTAAACCTACTTTAATCCATAGATTGGTAAGTGGAAGCTTCACTCCAACTTCTAGATCTAAAAGTTCCTTACTTTTCTCTCTCACATCTCTATTTGTTTACTAATTTCCTCTCCACCAACTTGTAGATCTATTTGTCCACACTCTCTCATCGCGCGGTCTCGTCTCGCTATTATTGTGTCTACTAGGTGAGTACTTGGCCATGAACATGTAGGTGAAGCTTGTCGCACGGGTGACACAAGGACGTGAATGAAGAAAGAGGGCTATCTACCATTCCCGAAGCCGAGCGAGAAGAGGAAGTCTTCATCATGATCGATGTGTGCCTCTAGCATGATGCAGTGTGTGTATATTCTTGATGGACGCCTGCTGTATTAGTGTGTGTGTGTCAGAAACTTTACTATCTCGTGGTCGAAATGGTCATTGTTGTTAGACTTAAACTACCTTGTGGTCGTGTTGTCGTTGAACTTATTGCTTCTATGATGATCTATCTTTTAGGTTTATGGATCCTTTGTTTTATATTTTGTGAACATATATATATGCATGTGAACCTTTATTCATTCTTTTCGTTGTATTTTTACTAATATGCCTTGTCGTCTATAGAGATGGCGACGAGCTGGTATGTGGTGTACATGGGTAGGGTTCCAGGAGTCCACGAGGAGTGGGAGGATTGTCATAAACAAGTGAACAAGTTCAGCGGCAACATCTACAAAGGATACGCGACTAGAGAGGAGGAAATAGCCAAGTGGAGGAACCACTTGTGGAAGAAGAACCGAATGAAGATATTGGTCGGGCTAATGCTCTTGCTCACCATTATCACAGTTGTATTATATTTGATCCTAGTGTAGGTGGCGGTGGCCACTTCATATTTGTAATGTGAGATGATATGAACTTTGTATTCGGTGCTTGTGTAAAAATTTGGCACTTGACACTATATATGTATCTTAATCGGGCTCTGAGTGTTTGTATTATATATATGTCGGTTTTCATGCATCTACTACTTGTGCAATGTATTCTATACTCATCTGGATAAATACTGTATAAATACCTGATTATACACTAGAAAAGTATTTTACTTCGAATACGTGTTACGAAATCAGTGGCGCATATAATTATATAGTCAGTGGCGCATGAGCTTTCTCTGGCGCATACATGTAAATGCGCAACAGAAGTTATTCCTGTGGCACATATGAAGAAATGCGCTACAGAAGTCTGGGACTTCTCTGGCGCATATCCATATGCGCCAGAGGAAGTAGTTATCAGTGGCGAGGTAACAGTGGCGACTAGGATATGCGCCACAAAAGTCCAATTTCAGTGTGCCATAGATGGGTTGTTTCCTAGTAGTGGCACTAATGTTGCTAATAAATATTGTGTGAAGTTTTGTATGAAGGAAAAATTTCAGGTGTATGGAAGGAATGAGTAATGAGATGAAGGATGGACTAAAGCTCAAGCTTGGGGATGCCACGCGTGTCACCTCAAGAAATATCCAAGAAGTACAAGCGTCAAAGCTTGTGGATGCCTTGGGCATCCCCTTCTTCATCAATAAAAATCCCAGGTTTCTTCCAAACGCTTTATTTTTATTGTTTCATGCACAGTTGTGTTTTTCTTGGAGCATCTTCTTTTCGTTTTTGTTTTGGTTTTTCGTTTGATTGGTTTGCTTAGTTTGCTGAATAAATTGGTTGGACCCCCTCTTTCATACATTGGTTTGCAAATAGTTTGGTTTGGTTTGGAAAAGAGTAGGAAAGTTCATGCTTTTGTGTTAAAAAGAGCTTGTTTTTGACCGTGGCCTATGCTGTATCATGCCATGCTTTATATTGTTTTGTCTTTATGCTTAGTATTGTTTGTTGTAGCATGACTTGTTATAAACAATTGAGATTTCTTAATGTGCCTTGGATGAATCATGCGTTGTTTTGGCATATTTGGGTTCACTTGGCGCATGCTCACACCATGTTATGGCTATATCAAGTCACCATAGCCTTTATGATCCTTTAGTTTTCAACTTGTAGTATCACTTTATGCTTTGATCAATGATGTTTTGTCGCTCTGCATGATTATGGCCATTATTGCTCTCTTAGTTTGTCGCTCCCAGTCTTTTGCTAGCCTCCACAACCAAGTATGAGTTCCACTCATGCATCCAACTCCCTAAACCAAGTTATTCCAAAGAGTCCACCATACCTACCTATTAGCTTATGCTATTCCAAGTATATTCATGCTTTTGTTTACCTTCCAAATTAAACTTGTTATGAGAAAACTAGTGATTAAAGCTCTGACAAACTTGATGGCTGATACATTGCAAATGTATCTATAATTTTTGATGTTCCATGCTTGGTTTTATCCACTTTCTTGTTTTTTGTTCCATCTTTGGAGTAATTTTCTTATGATTTCTTGGACTAACCTATTAACAAGAGCCACAGTGCCATCTGCCTGTTTTCTGCTGTTTTTGGTTCCGGGAAAGTCAGAAAATGAATAATCTCGGAATTGGACGGGACAAAACCCAAAGTGCCTATTTTTCCGGATGTCATCAAGTGCCAGAATATGAGACAGAGAGGGGTCGGGGGCCACCACACCACCTGGCCGCGCGGCCAGGCGTGGCACGCGCTAGGGGGTGGTGTGGCCGCTCCCGGCACCCCCTCGGCCTCTCCTTCCGCCTATATATTGCCCTCGGGACGAAAACCCTAAGTACCCGATCAAAAAATCCACGAAAGAGTTTGTAGCCGCTGTCATCTCCATCCCTAGATTGGGATGGATCTGAAGCTCTTCCCGACACCCTGTCGGAGAGGGGAATTCACCCTGGAGGCCTTCTTCATCACCATGCAAGACTCCGGTGTGATGCATGAGTAGTTCATCCTTGGACTACAGATCCATGTAGTAGCTAGATAGCTGGTTCTCCCCCTTTGTTCTTTCATGTTTAGATCTTGTGAGCTCCGTTCATGATCAAGATCATCTATTTGTAATTTTGCATGTTGTGTTTGCGGGGATCCGATGGATATTGAGATTCTATTTCAGATTGATTATTGATTCTATCATGTCTTTTTTATTTGTGATCTTGCATGCTTCCCGTTGTTAGTAGCTATCTTGGCCAAGTAGATGCTAGCAACTCCAAGAATTAGTATTTATGCTCGATAGTGGGTTCATGCCTCTAGTAATCTAGGGAAGTGACGGAAATGTCTAAGGTACTAGATGTGTTGTTGCTACTAGGGAGAAAACAACAATCCTTTGTTCATAGAACAATCGTATTGTTTACTTTACACGCAGTTCGTAAAGCAATAATCTATTGCTTGTAGCTTAATACTGGAGGGGGTTCGGATGATAACCTGAAGGTGGATTATTAGTCATAGATGCAGTTGGATGGTGGTCTATGTATAATGTTGTAATGCCCAATCAAGTCTCAAAGGAGTCAATATGATTAGTATATGCATGTATTGCTTTCTAGATGTTTTTCGATTGCCCCGCTGTAATTTGTTCACCCAACATGCTATCTATCTTAAGGAGAGCCACCTCTAGTGAACTATGGATCCTAGTCCTTTTTCTTTACATATAATCTACAAACTTTTACTTCTTTGTGTTTACTTTCTGCAAACTTTTACTTCTTTCCATTCGATACGTTCAATCCTTTGTTTTCCGCAAAACACGGTGAGATTGACAACCTCATCGCAAGTTGGGGACAAAGTTCTATGGTTGTGTTGTGCAGGTCTCCACGTTGCTACTAGCACCGGTAGTGCGCCCTGCCAAAGCTCAGCTAGTAGCACCTTTGGGGTGTTTCCTTGCTCCTACTGGTTCGATTAAACCTTGGTTTCATAACTAAGGGAAACTTGCTGCTGTACTCATCATACCTTCCGCTTGGGGTTCCCAACGAGCTCTACATCAACCACGCACCAACACTTTTCTGGGCGCCGTGCATTGAGCCATCAGTGCTAAAGAGAAGTATTGGGCAAGTTTTGATGAAGAATGGAGAAGGTTTAGTTCAGGTTTTGTAAATACTTCCTTTTTGCCAAAAAGCTTGATCAAGAGCAATGTTCCTCAAAGATGATCTTGATAGGATTATTCAAAGTTAATGGTAGACTCATATGTTCAAGGTGTATCACCCATAATTAATTAGTAATTATAGGATTATTTTAGATCACAATTATATCATTTATTCAAAAAAAATTGAATCTGTTTGATTGATTTATTTTGAAATATTTGAATTGGGCAGGATGATTTTTTGCTTTGAGATGGTCCCAAACATGAATTCATACTTTGGAGAATTTTCCCAAGATTTATCGTGGCATAAAAGTATTTAAAACATTAATTATTCCTTTTCTACCATTTAGGAAAAAGGGCAAAAAAGAAATAATAAATCTCTTCCAAAATATTTATTTTTGAAGTGAGAATATAGGGTATTATATATAGGCCTTAAATGTGACCTAAGTTGGTAAAGTGTTTTGGAGGAAAACCAAGTTTCCTTTATAGAGAGAGTTTTGGAATTTTGGCTAAATAGAGGAATTAAATTGAGTTTTGGTTCAAAAGAATTATGGATATTACTTGATAAATTTTTATATATAGGTTATATGATGTACACCAAGTGTATACATCACTTGGGAGCCTTGGGTTTTGAGAATCCAACTTGATTTCAGAAGAAAACAAGGGATAAAGTATCTAGGGCAAGGTTATTTTTATACCATCAAAACCTTGTTGGATCTTGGAGCTCAGAGCTCCACTTGGGTCATGGAATATATGGATGTATATAACAAGTTATGTAGATCACCATGGAGCAAAGAGTTGAGGTGTATCATGATGGAGTTCTCCAAGGATTGATGCTAAAAATTGAATAAAATAAGGGTGCCAAAATAGATTATCAAATAGCTTTCTAAACCATGTGGGTTTTAGAAGCACAAGGATCCCATTGGAACATGTGAAGTAGGGATTGAAATACCATTATGAGTAGAACACAACTATACCAAAGGTTGTTCCAGAGGTGATAGTATGAAGGTTTGAGATTTTGCTGAAGTAGGCATGTGGAGAAGATTTGCAGGAATTATTATTTTCTTGCCTGCAAAACCATCAAGAACAAGTGGGTTAAAAGATGATATAGCCAAGAGAAAGAGTGGGCCTTGATAGTCCTTATTGATGGGTTCGTAGCATGGAACAAAAAATTTCTACCGCAAGAACGAACAAAACCCAGATCTAATCTAGATAAAAGCCAAGATCTAATCTATTAGACATGTGCAACGAGATAGATCTGTACTAACCCTTGTAGACACGAAAGCGTTACGAGATTAGATCTCGTGGTTGATGTAGTCGATCACTTGCCGATCTCAAGATCGAGTGGACGATCCTTCCGGCACCGCGTTCTGGTAGCGCTTCCGTAGTCGGTCACACGTGCGGAGTCGAAGCAGACCTTCCTCTCCTCATTCCAGCGAGCAGCGGAGGTAGTAGAGCTCTCCACGGAATCCCAGCAGCACGATGGCGTGGTGGTGGTGGTGGAGTGGAGAATTCTGCAGGGCTTCGCCTAAGCCTGAGCAAAAACAAGGAGGAGGAGAGAGGCGGCTTGGGGAAAGAGTGGAGGATCAAAGGGGGGTGGCGCCTCCACCCCTCTATATATAGAGGGAGGGGTGCGGCCTAGGATTCCCACCCCTAGGCCCACCCCTTAGGGCCGGCGCACCAAGGAGGTGGGGGGAGGAGTCCTCCCCCCAAGTCTCCTCTTTAAATTTCCCTTATCTTATCTTATCTTATCTTATCTTGGTTTTCAAATAAACTCCAAAATATCTTCTAGAACCTTCCGGAACATTCCGAAACCTTCTAGACTCCCCATACAAACACTCCAGAACATTTCCTAACTCAGAAAAAGATCCCCATTATATGAATCTTACTCCCCGGACAATTCCGGAGCTCCTCGTGATGTCCTGAATCCAATCCGAGACTCCGAACAACATTCGGTCTCCAACGCACATTCCATATCTACTTAAAACAACTTCGAACCTTAAGTGTGTCACTCTACGGTTCGTGAATATGTAGACATGACGGAGACACCTCTCCGATCAATAACCATCAGCGGGATCTGGAGATCCATAACGGCTCCCACATACTCAACGATGACTTCGTGATCGATTGAACCATTAACATACGAAACAAATTCCCTTTGTCTCGCGATACTCTACTTATCTGAGGTTTGATCATCGGTATCTCCATACCTAGTTCTACCTCGTTACTGACAAGTACTCTTTACTCGTTCCGTGATATGTCATCCCTTATGACCTAGTCACATGCTTGCAAGCTAACTAGATGACATTCCACCGAGAGGGCCCAGAGCATATCTATCTGTCGTATGGATGGACAAATCCCAATCTTGGTCCATGAGCTTCAACACATACTTTCAGAATACCCAACGACACCTTTATGACCACCTAGTTACGAAGGGGTGTTTGATGTCATCAAAGTACCCATCCGGTGATGGTGATTAACACAACCTCATGGTAGAAGGATTAGGTCACTATGCATTTTAAAAGCTTATAGCAATACGAACTTAATGACTTGATCTTATGCTACGCTTACTATGGGTGTGTGTCCATCACATCATTCTCCTAATGATACAACCTTGTTATTAATGACATCCAATGTCCATGACTAGGAAACCATGATCATCTATTAATCAATAAGCTAGTTCAACGAGAGGCTTACTAGGGACTCTTACATGTTTACAAAACACACAAGTATTAGTGTTTCCTAATAATACAATTATATCATGGGATGTAAACATTCATCATAAACACAAAGACATAAAAATAACCACTTTTATTATTGCCTCTTGGGCATATCTCCAACAGTCTCCCACTTGCACTAGAGTCAATAATCTAGATTACATGGTAATATACCTAACACCCATGGCGTTCTGGTGTTGGTCATGCTTTGCCCTAGGGAGAGGTTTAGTTAACGGATCTGCCACATTCAGATCAATGTGTACTTTGCAAATCTTTATGTCACCATCTCGGACATACTCGCGAATAGCGTGGAAACGTAGCTTGATGTGCTTCAGCTTGCTATGTGACCTTGGCTCCTGTGCATTAGCTATGGCACCTGTGTTGTCACAGTAGATGGCCATCGGGTCCAACGCACTGGGAACCACGCCAAGTTCAGTAATGAATTCCTTCATCCATATGGCTTCTTGCGCAGCCTCCGAAGCAGCTATGTATTCCGATTCAGTTGAAGATTTTGCCACAACGCTTTGCTTTGCACTCCTCCAGCTCACTTCAGCACCATTCAAAATAAATACATATCCCTACTGTGACTTCGAGTCATCCGGATCGGTGTTCCAACTAGCATCGGTGTAACCGTTTACAACAAGCTGTTCATCACCTCCATAAGAAAGAACCATATCCTTAGTCCTCTTTAGGTATTTTAGGATATTCTTGACCGCTGTCTAGTGTTCCATTCCAGGATCACTTTGATATCTGCTAGTCAAACTAACAGCATGTGCTATATCCGGTCTTGTACACAGCATGGCATACATGATAGAACCTATGGCCGAGGCATAGGGAATATTATTCATTTTCTCTCTATCTTCTGCCGTAGCTGGACTTTGAGTCTTACTCAAAGTCTTACCTGGCAACATGGGCACGAACCCTTTCTTGCTATCTTCCATTCTAAACTTCTTTAGAACTTTGTCAAGGTATGTACTTTGTGAAAGCGCTATTAGGCGTCTTGATCTATCTCTATAAATCTTGATGCCTAGAATATATGCCGCTTCGCCAAGATCCTTCATTGAAAAACTATTATTCAAATAGGTTTTGACGCTATTAAGAAGTTCTATATCATTCCCAATCAACAATATGTCATCTACATATAGTACTAGGAATGCTACAGAGCTCCCACTCACTTTCTTGTAAATACAAGCTTCTCCATAAGTTTGTATAAACCCAAATTTTTTGATTACTTTATCAAAACATTGATTCCAACTCCGGGATGCTTGCTTTAGTCCATAAATGGAGCGCTGAAGTTTGCATACCTTGTCAGCATCTTTAGGATCGACAAAACCCTTGGGTTGTACCATATACAACTCTTCCTCAATGTCACCATTAAGGAACGCCGTTTTGACATCCATCTGCCAAATCTCATAATCGAAATGTGCAGCAATTGCTAACAAAATCCTCACAGACTTCAGCTTCGCTACTGGTGAGAATGTCTCATCATAGTCAACTCCTTGAATTTGTCGGAACCCTTTCGCGACAAGTCAAGCTTTATAGACGGTAACATTACCATCAGCATCTGTTTTCTCTTGAAAATCCATTTGTTCTCGACAGCCTTACGGCCATCCGGTAAGTCCACCAAAGTCCATACTTGGTTTTCGTACATGGATCCCATTTCGGATTTCATGGCTTCTAGCCATTTGTCGGAATCTGGGCTCACCATATCTTCTTCATACGTCGCAGGGTCATCAGCGTTGTCCACCAACATGACGTTCAAGGCAGAGTCATACCAATCAGGAGTGGTACGAACCCTTGTTGACCTGCGAGGTTCAGCAGCAACTTCGACTGAAGTTTCATGATCTTTATCATTAGCTTCCTCTCCAATTGGTGCAGGCGGCACAAAAACATCTTCCGGTGCTGCGCTACTCTCAAATCCGAGAGAAGGTTCAATAACCTCGTCGAGTTCTACTTTCCTTCCAGTCACCTCCTTCGAGAGAAACTCCTTCTCAAGAAAGGATCCATTCTTGGGAACGAAAACTTTGCCTTCGGATCTATGATAGAAGGTATACCCAATTGTTCCTTTAGGGTATCCTATGAAGACGCATTTCTCCGCTTTGGGTTCAAGCTTTTCAGGTTGTAACTTCTTTACATATGCTTCGCAACCCCAGACTTTAAGGAACGACAACTTAGATTTCTTACCAAACCACAATTCGTACGGTGTCATTTCAACGGATTTAGATGGTGCCCTATTTAAAGTGAATGCGGCTGTCTCTAATGCAGAGCCCCAAAACGATAGCGGTAAATCTGTAAGAGACATCATAGACCGAACCATATCTAAGAGAGTTCGATTACGACGTTCGGACACACCATTACGTTGTGGTGTTCCCGGCGGTGTCAATTGCGAAAGTATTCCACATTTCTTTAAATGCATGCCAAACTCGTAACTTAGATATTCACCTCCGCGGTCAGAACGCAGAAATTTAATCTTCTTGTTACGATGATTTTCCACTTCACGTTGAAATTCCTTAAACTTCTCGAAAGTTTCGGACTTATGTTTCATAAAGTAGACATACCCATATCTACTTAAGTCATCCGTGAAAGTGAGAACGTAACGATATCCACCACGCGATGCTACACTCATTGGACCGCACACATCGGTATGTATTATTTTCAATAAGTCTGTAGCTCGCTCCATTGTACCAGAGAATGGAGTCTTAGTCATTTTTCCCATTAGACATGCTTCGCATCTTTCAAGTGATTCAAAATCAAGTGATTCAAGAAGTCCATCAGAATGGAGTTTCTTCATACGCTTCACTCCAATGTGACCAAGACGACAGTGCCACATGTATGTAGAATTATCATTCAATTTTGTTCGTTTAGCATCTATGTTGTGAACATGTATATCACTACTATCGAGATTCAGCAAGAATAAACCATTCATCTCAGGTGCATTACCATAAAAGATATTACTCATATAAATTGAACAACCTTCATTCTCAGACTTAAAAGAGTAACCGTCTCGCAATAAACAAGATCCAGATATAATGTTCATACTTAACGCAGGCACCAAATAACAATTATTTAAATTTAAAACTAATCCCGAAGGTAGATGTAGAGGGAGCGTGCCGACGGCGATCACATCAACCTTGGAGCCATTTCCAACGCGCATCGTCACCTCGTCTCTCGCCAGTCTTCGCTTATTCCGCAGCTCCTGTTTCGAGTTACAAATATGAGCAACCGAACCAGTATCAAATACCCAGGCACTACTACGATTACTAGTAAGATACACATCAATAACATATATATCAAATATACCTTTCTTCTTGATGTTGCCATTCTTCAGATCCGCCAGGTACTTGGGGCAGTTACGCTTTCAGTGACCAGCACCCATGCAGTAGAAGCACTCAGTTTCAGGCTTAGGACCAGCCTTGGGCTTCTTTGTAGGTGCGGCAGCTTTCTTGCCGTCCTTCTTAAAGTTGCCCTTGTTCTTAGGCTTGCCCTGTCTCTTAAAATTGGTGGTCTTATTGACCATCAACACTTGGTGCTCCTTCTTGATCTCCACTTCAGCAGTTTTCAGCATGGACAATAGTTCAGGCAATGTCTTGTTCATGCAGTGCATATTATAGTTCATCACAAAGTTCTTGTAACTTGGTGGCAGTGATTGGAGGAGACGGTGAATCCTCTAATTTGTAGTTCATCACAAAGATATGAATTATTTTGTATGTAAACAATTCCTCGAATTTTTGTTAGATTCGAAAGGTTCTGTGAACGTTTGTTACTCGGCCGGACCTAGCCATGGTCACCGACAGATGGGGCAACGCGGCTGACTGGTGCTGATAGGGCAGGAAGCTGGGGCTGACACGTGCTAGATGAGGGACTATGGGTTGATGTCCAAAGAAAAGAAGGGCTTAAAAGCAAAACCGTCAAACGGCTACTCTAATGAAATTGACGAGGCGAACAGATGTACAGCAAGATCTGGCCAACTTCCAACGATGATGGCGACGAATCCATTGTGATTTTTTTGGCACCACAATACCGAAAGATGGAGAGGGGACGAAGGCCTCCAAGGTTCGTGCTTTTAGTATCGCGGGTGGAGAACTGTAGTGAGGGGGAAATGATGACGAACAGAGGACGAAAAGCGGTCAAAGCTGAACACGCACAAACAGGTTTTTGTTCGATCTTCAGCGGAAGAAAGCTAGAGATTTGGTTCTCCGTTTTGGTTGGGACTTGGTGCGCTGCAAAGCTGGAAGATTAGAGAAGAGACAACCGTGGATAAAATCGTCGAAGGTAAATTGAGGAGGACGCGATCTTGACGAGAACAGAGGCAAAAAACTCCGGTGCGCGTGGGGACTGAATTTTCCTGATGGACGAAACAGCCGCGCGTGTTGACAGAGAACAACATGCACTCTCTTCGGATGATGATTTCGAGTGCTATAGTTGTCAGATTGAGGCGTGGTTTGGAGTGTTGGCAAGGTGGGAAAATAGAGAACTTTAGGGCGCAAGAACCTCGGTCAGAGGAGGTCTGAGGCAAGGGCTAGGTCGACAGAATAGGGGTCCGGCAATAGAGGGACGTGCGCGTGCTGCTGAAGAGACATGCGCGCGGCAATGTCGGCGAGCTCCTAGTCGGGGGAGAGGTGCCAGTAGGACAGGAACGACAGGGTGGGGCTCATCGGGGTGCTGCGGATGGGGAGCTCGCGATCAGGGACGACAAGGCAGCGACGATGAACTGCGATGGTCCGACACGGTCGATGACGGGGAAGACACTCCGGGCTACACCAACTCCTCCTACTGCTTCCAACGAACGGCGTCAGTGGGGCGGTGCTTTTCCGCAACTCCCAGGCTCCTGATAGAGACGGACGCGGCAGCGCAAAGATGCACAACCGCGAGCCATTGCGTCGGCTATGGTGGGGATTTGGCGTGGCAGCGAGGAAAGAGAGGGGCGAGTTAGGGTTTAGGGAGAGGTCGCTGTAGGGGACGCAGCACGCAGGCGGCATGAGCTGGTGACGAGGCAGACAGCCACTTGCCCCTCTCTGTTAGAGCTGTAGAGAGAGGGAAGGCTGACGGAAGAAGAAGAACAGGAACGAAGGGTTCCTTCCCTTCCATCGAGGCAGTACGGGCCGGGGAGAGGGATGCTGGGCCGGGAGAGGGAGAGCTGCGCTGCTGGGCTGGCTCTGGCGCTACGCTAGCTCACCTGGAGGCAGCAGGTAATCTCTCTTTCTCTCTTTTGATCTAATTCTTTTCTTTTTTATTTCTTTTGTTTGATTCAGTTTTAACCAATTTGATGTTTATAGAACATATGAACATGAACCAGGCCAAACAAAGATGGAGGACAGGGATATGGTCAACTAGAAGGTGTAGGTTTAGACTATGATAGATTGAATTTCGAGCAAAAACAAGAGAAAAAGAATGAGAGGAATCAAGTGTGCATGGCCCATGCATGCATTGATCATCTACTTGCTAGCTGTAAAAACAACCACCATTTGATATTGGCCATGATTCCAAACAACTCCCTATATTACAATTAATCCTAATAGAGAAGTTTATGGAGGCTTTACCCATCCACATGGTGTATCTTGGGTTCATGCTCATACTTAAATAAAGGTGGCTCATGCTAGTATGTATGATCCACTATTAAAATGGCCACAATCTATTCAAACACTACCTTGACCCAAAAGAAACCATATGGGAGCCTAAGAAGGGTTTCTACTCACATAACATGCAAAGGTGGCCATGTGGCTCTCATATTCAATATTGTGGTAACAATAAGAGACCATATATGGGAGCATGGAATAGAAGGATCCATACCCAAATGGTTATGAGCTAGAATTAAATGTCACATGAAAATGCAATTGCTCATATTACTTGCGATGGTGGAATAGTGGATGGAAACAAAAGGAAGGTGGCAAGGGGATGGTGGAATTAGAATAGATATGCCCCCAACTCAACTTGGGCATGGAGAAATATATCAAAAATCAAATACATTATATCAATAGGAAAATACAATTAGTAAAGAAAATGCAATATGAGGAGAAAAACCAATGAAAGGGTTTTAATATGATGCTCAAATGCAATGTGGCATGGTGACATGAGCATGATATTATGATGATTCAATAATAACAAGCATATATTATCATTGATCTTTATTTATTATGTAGCATTTCAATGTTAGACAATTGGGATGCTACATAGAATCAGGTTGTTGAGGTGACATCAAGAGCATCAAGCTCCACCTAGCTTAGGATGAAGAGAATAGAACAATCCTCCACCAGACGACTAGAGTAGAACGTAGATGATCAAGCTACGGTGGAGGTTCCATCAAAAGCACCAGGCGGTGGAGTTGCCATCCAGAGCATTGGGCCGTGGAGGTTCCATAAAGAGCATGGAGCTCATCCTAGCTGAAAGAATAGAACAATCCTCTACCAGACAACTTGAGTAGAACGTAGATGGTCAAAGTACCACCCCGTTGTGTCCCTAGACCTTTTAGTCATTTGTTTTCGGGAGTGCTTGCTATCTTTCTGTCATGGAATAATATTTACTTTTTACCTTTACATATTTTTTTGTTCCTTTCGTCTAATGTTTTACTTAGACATTGTCTAGGTAAGCGATGTTGTGCAATGTCCGGTTGACAATCAAAACATGTACAATAGGACCTTATACTCTATCAGTATATCATTCGGGACGGGGGGACAGACTCGCCGAGTTGTCAACCAGTTTTCTCATGAAACTAATTGTTAGTCCGCCACTCTCAGGGGGCACAGGGAGAAGTCTAGTTCCTATTAAACACCTCGAGAAAATGATAAAAATAATGTACTATTAATTTTTCATTCTCACTACCATTATGGATGCTAAATAAAGGTATGTCCAAAACATGAGCTCAAAAGGATGACAATTACAATTACAGGCTTATATGATTTCTTTCGTTTCCATGCAAACTATTAGTGCCATGTATTAGAATGCCTGTCATTAGATCGAATTGAGCCCAAATGCCCTGCCCATCAATCATATAAGTCGATGAGAGGTGGGTATAGTTTTGACTCAGTCCCATATCTCATTGACTCAGCCTGGATACCTTTGTGTAAGAAGTGCTATTAAACTGGCCAAACTCCAGGTTATTAAATCCCGAACGAGACGCTTAAAGATCCCCAAATCTATTTCATCCGAGCTCTCCGTCATCTTCCCTGAGCACAAAATTCCCCTCCCCCACCACTTCCCATGGCAAGCTTTGTTCTTCCACCCATCGTCGAAGAGCAAGTCTACCCGCCCAGAGTGGACGATGACTCAACCCTTCACATCTAGGCATCCTATGGGAGGAGGAGCCCCTGGGAGACGGCACATGCTTTCCTCAATGCAGGCTATAACTATCGCCACTTAGAGGCAAACCCCAACTACTACCTACAATAGGTGGCATACCACGCCATTAACATGCGCTTCATTAATCCTCATGATGCCCGTTGATACGTCCATTTTGCATCACTATTCTATGTCATAATTCACTGTTATTCATTGATATATTAAGAGGTGATACTTATGTTATTTCATCTGTTTTTGCATGGTTGATGACTTTTGGAGCATGGACCGCTGTAGTCAGGATTCTGATGGAAAAGGGTTGTTTGGAGGCAAAATTCACGAAGATCAGAAAATCCGGGAAAATATACGGAAAATCCTATTTTTACAGAAGACGAAGGATGCCAGAAGGAGGAGTGGAGATGGGCCACAAGGGGCCCACACCACCCCTGGCGCGGGCCACCCTAGGCCGCGCCACCAGGTGGTGTGCCTACCCTGGCCCACCTCTGGCTCTCCCCTCAGGCATATATATTACTCCCGAAACCGTAAGACTCGGAGAGCGACCACAGAAAGATTCCGCCGCCTCTGCGGGGCGGAAAACACCGAGAGAGAAAGATCTCTCTGGCAGACAGATTTCTGCCGGGGGAATTCCTTCCCGAAGAGGGGAGATTGTAGTCATCAACACCACCATCAAGCTGGACTTCATCGGGATCATCATCACCATCATCACCACCATCATCACCATCAGCACCCTCATCACCATCTCCATATTGCTGTAACAATTGGGTTGAATCTTGCATAATTCTTAGGGGAAAGTTTCTCGGTGTTGATTACTCTTTGTAGTTGATGCTATTGAGCGAACCATTGAATTATTGCTTATGTTCAGATGTTATACATCATTATTCTATCTCTGATCATGATCCATATGATGTCTTGTGAGTAGTTCGTTTTGTTCTTGAGGACATGGGAGAATTCATGTTGTTAGTAGTGGAATTGTGTTGAGAAAGATTCAATAGTTTGATATTTAAGTTGTGGTGTACTTATTCTAGTGGTGTCATGTGAATGTCGACTACATGACACTTCACCTATATGGCCTAGGGGAATGCATTGTATATTTGTCTACTAATCGTAGGGGTTGCCGGAGTGACAGAAACCTGAACCCCCGTTAGGAAACCATTGCACAAGGGACGTAAGGGTCTTAGAGTTTAAAGCTGTGGTTAGGTTTCTACCTTAATTACTTTCTTGTACTTACAGATGTTTGCAAGGGGTATAATCACAAGTATGTATTAGTCCTAGGAAGGTCGGTACATTAGCACAGGTTCACCCACACAACACTTAGCAAACAAAATAAGATTAATCAACTATATGAAGCGAAAGCACTTGACAGTCTTCCCATGTGTCCTCGAGAACGTTTGGTCATCTTAAGTAATACAACCGGCTTGTACTTTGCTACATAAAGGATTGGGCCACTTGCTGCATTTATTCTTATTGTCTTTTATTTACTTGTACTTCGTTTACTTGCTTTATCAAAACCCCCTAAAAATCTGTTTGCTAAGTATTTGTAGAGAATTCCTGATCCATACCACTAGCCAGCACCTTCTGCTCCTCGTTGGGTTCGACACTCTTACTTATCGAAAATACTACGATACACCCCCTATACTTGTGGGTCATCAAGACTATTTTCTGGCGCCATTGTTGGGCAGTGAAGCGCTATTGGAGAGTGGAACTGGTAAAGGAAACTTCTACTGTGAGTATTGTTTACTCCTATTACTTGCTTTATTTTCGTTATGGATAATTCGCTGAGTTTCTTATTTGGTAATGCTACTACCACTGCTAAGGTAGTAGATGAACCACCACCTGCTAAGAATGATGCTTTTAAAATAACTACAAGAATTATTGATCGTGTTATGGATAACTACTATGTTGGGGATGGAACTGTCCATCCCGGTGATCATTTACTCTTTATACACGAATTATGCGGGTTGTTCAAGTGTGCAGGTATTACTACAGATCAAGTTAAGAAGAAGTTATTCTCATTATCACTAAAAGGAAGAGCTGAGGAATGGTATAAGCTGCTGAAGAATGGCCAAGCTCTTGAATGGGAGGAAATAGTGCCCCTCTTTTATTCAAAATTTTATCCTCCTAGTGAGATTCATAAATATCGGAATCAAATATACAACTTTTGGCCTCTTGATGGACAGAGTACAACTCAAGCTTGGGGGAGATTGAAGTTACTAATGCTCAAATGTCCCATTCATGAGCTCCCCAACAATATTATTATCAATAGCTTTTATGCAAGGCTCCCTCTACATGACAAGGATTTATTGGATGCTTCTTGTGCTGGATCATTCACTCGTATGGAAGAAGAAGCTAAATGGGATCTTCTGGATGGTATTCAAGATAATGCTGAAGCTTGGGAGAATGACAAAGGAAGAAAGTCAGGTATAAATTATGATTATGAATGCATTGAATCTTTTATGGGAACTGATGACTTTCAAAATATTAAAAATGCTTATGGTCTAGACTCTCAAGCTATTGCTTCTTATTTTAAGGCTTTTGCTTCCTATATTGAAGTGCCTAAAAAGAAGTGGATTAAGTATCATGAACCTTATAAAGATATTGCTAAGAGTGTTCCTGCAAGAAATACTGAAGTTTATACTGCTAATCATGTTTTACCTGAACCTTATATTGAGAAAATGCCTTTCCCAGTTAAGATACAGGAACATTCTATGATAGCTAGTATGGTTAATGAAAGTACAGGTAAAGATATTGAACCTGATAAACAAATGGTTGATGAACCTATAATAGAAAATGTGAACGACTTTGTTACTAAATATGTAGAAGAGGGACACACTATCCTTTGTAAGGATACCTCTAATATTGTTTTACAAAGTAGTGTTATGAGAGCTAGTATTCCTGTGTTTTCTGTTAGAATAAGCGATCATTGTTACGATAGTCCTTGCGACAGTTATATTGTTTAGTTTATGTCTGATACTGAAAGGTACTATGAGAGAGGAAAAATTGTTCTTATGTATCTCAATAAGATCAAGTTTCCTCGTTTTATGCTGAAAGCTTTTATGTTGCATTTCTTTTGCCTTCCTATGCTAGTGGCCTCTGGTTTCAACATGTTTGTCTACACAATTACCTTGCATAGAAAGTGGGTTAGACTTAAACGTGTGTATTTTTGCTTCTTAATTCTCCCTTTCACTTCAATTCATATTCCTATGTGAGCAACCTCAAAATTATCATGCCCATCTTAATGGCTATAAAGAAAGAGCTTTTTGGGAGACAATCCAATTTATTTTTGCTTTCAGTTTGTTTTTGTTTCTTTGAGTCTTGGAAGTTATTACTTCGGTAATAACCTCTCCTTATCCTTTTTGTTTGGTTTTTGTGTCAAGATCAACCTCTAATGAGAGAGAAGTAAGATTTAGGGAAGTTGCTGTCCTGAAACAGATTTTTGTGCTTCACCGTAAAAATTCGTGAGAGACATATGTATGTCGGATTTAGCTGTAATTTTTTGTGCTTCTGCTCCCGGTTGTTATTTAACTTTTGTTAGTTTTGCACTTTTTTATTTGAGCAACAGAAGATTTTCGAAACAAATTATCTTTACCTGCTGGTCTGTTTTGATAGATTTTGCCACTTTTGCATTTGCTTCTTTAATCGATTTCCTTTTTAAATTCTTTTTGGATTTTCGGAAGAAGTTGCTACAGTAGGTTATGTTTTGATGGTTTTCATTTGAAATTGAGCTCAAAAGGTTTTGTCACTTCCCTTATACTAATGTTGCTAATGAGAACTATGTGAAGTTTTGTGTGAAAGAAATTTCTAGGTAGTGGAGATAAAGGTGCAATAAGGAAGTGAAAGGTTTCATGACTCAAGTAATAAGTGTATGAAGATGAAGATATTGATGTTATTAAAGTGGTGACTCCGGAAGAATCTACTAAATACCAAATTCAGAGACCTGCAGAGTCCGTTTTCAAATAGGTAACAGTTCTGGTAAGAAAAGTTCCGCGAAAATACTATCCCACTATATTTTTGCACTTTTTAGACAATAAGAAAAGCTACGAAGCGAAATAGGGACGGAAACGGAGCCAGGGTGGCTCACACCATCCTGTGGTGCGGGCCCACCCATGGCCGTGCCACTAGGTGGTGTGGCCACTCCGGACTCCGTCTCTGACCCGTTTTCTCCCAGTACCTTCCTTTTGTTGTGAAACTTCGTAATATATAATCCCCCGGATCTCCCGAGGTTCGTATATCATGTTTTCGTCGTGTTTTTGTTTCGATCTGTTTCTGCCACGAACTATCTTTGAAAGCTTAGAAGCACAATGGTGTCCACCAAGGATAAAGGAAAGGAGCCTATGGAGGAAGATCTCCAAGACTCCGGGCAGGAGAAGAAGATCAACAGTGAAGGTGAAGAGGAGGCAAAACACACTGGCACTACCATTGCAAGCATTGGAGTGGTGACATACCCTGCCAAGATTATGTCAATTGGAGGGAAGCCTCCTTGTCACTGTTCAGATCCATGGTCACCTCCTCCACGCACCAAGCATCCTTTCCATAAGCATCGACACAAGAATATGCCCAAGAAGAAATTACCCTCCAATTGGGATTTGCCTCGTTCTAGCCATGCAGTACAAGTTCAGTCATGGTGTGTTTGTAGTTCATAATAAGTTTATCTTGATAGAGTCAGTTCATCGTCGAGATAGAGAGTCCGTGAGTTACCTATCAACTCGATCGATGTCTTCTTTAATCCCGCTGGTTTTCTATGAATGAAAAGTTGGTATGCATATCGATTTTCTGTTGCCATGTTATTTCTTGAATTAGATAAAATCACATGTATTGACCAAAACAAAGAACTGAGGAATTAAAAGCAAGAGATAGGCAACATTGTTTCCATGCATTAATTAAACATTGATGGATAATGATTTTTCCAGATACATGGTGGTCCAACATGTCATAATTCAAGCAACAAGCAAAATGATACAACTATCACATACCTGCTTTCTATGCTCGTCATTGGTAAGTAACCTCCATAGAGGCGGTACTACGCTTGATATTTTTGCCATATCTATTCCGCACTCTTCGTGCCCAAACTCCATTTCCTCCCGCCTTTCGTGCCAAAAACCATTTCGTCCCACACTTCAAAACCCCAACAATGCTCGCACCCTCTCTCTTGCATTGCTTCTCTCGCACCGAACGCTCGGATTTGTCCCATCGTTGTGGTAGCCAGAGACACACAAAACTCTAGCTCCCGCCATGCAAGGGATTGGACGATGTCTAAGCTGGTGAGTTCCTCCTGCCATCCTCATCCATATCTCTTCTCCCTCGCCGACCATACTAATACTTAGTTCCTTTGTCTAACCGCTTGGATCCACCACTGTCCATATGCACAGACTTAAATCTCTAGATCCCCAAATCCCATGTAAACCTAATCCCATGTGCTTGTGAACCCTAAATCCGATGTACGATTCCATCACTACTTATTTAGCTTTATCAAGTTTAGGTTCAGTTTCTACTGGTATTCAAGAACCGTACTCCTAAGTCCCTAGATTTAGTAAACTAATGGAGCAAGGTCACAATATGTAGCTCTTTGCATTGTAGTATCAATCTACAGGTGTTTAAGAACTATACTCCCCATATATTGTGGTGTTGCTGTTTATCATGCTGGAATTATTTGTATAGGATTAACACTAGTATGCATGCTAATTTTTGATATAAATCAAGGTCGATTGTTCTATAACTATCTTGTCATAGTTCTTAATTTTATTGATTATTAAATGTGCATATTATGGGTTTGCTTACCTCCTATGTATGCTTTCTTGTTTTCTAAACCTAGGTGTTGCATTCACTTGTTTAATGTGATGAATTGTCTATTTTTCATGTTCATGTTTGTATTTCAGTTCCCTGCAGGCACTCAGTGTAGCCACCGTGAATTTTAATATTAAGGTCATCCCTTCACACTATATTGATAGTTCCTTTTCTTAACTAACTATGTTGATGATTATTTTGTGCTATACTTCACTGTTGATCATATCTGTAGGATAATTGTTCATGCACACTGTATATTCATAAATCCTTTGCTTACTTAATTATATAGATGTTCATTATTGCTATATTTGAGTGATGAACGTACTTGTCTGCTAACTAGCCAATGGCGATTTAAGTATTTCTAGTTTCATACTAATTTAGTATATTAAGATAATTTGCTTCTATATTTGAGAGTAAAATTTAGTTTGATTCTTTTAACCTTTACTTGATTTCATATCTACATTTTATTAATTGCTTACAATGGCATATTCATATCCTTATTTTAATGTCATCATGTCATACAATATTAGTTTAATAGTGCTTTGTCTAGATACTCTTGTATCTACACACTAAAGACACATATCTTAATAAAGTTGTGTCAGTTAATTTGGAATAAGTGCTGTAGGTTAGCTACTTGTCATAATTTCATCTTTACAACTTGTTTCAATTTTTTTGTAGGATGGCGACATATTATTCGTGAGCAAATGATGTTATAGAGGACGAAGGAAACCCAGAGATGGATCACCATGTGGAGAGAAATACAGTCACACAAGTGGATGCACAAGATCTTCCTATTAGTCCTGTAAAGGTTGCAAGTAGGGACACCATGAGGAGAGCAACATGGTCACACGAGTTCATTGCATCTCTCTTGGACGATGAGTTCAAGAAAAATAGTTATAAGATGAAAGGCATGCAAAGGACAAACATGATGAACCACGGGCTTGGCAGCCATGGTTACATTGGGAAGCAACAAGTATGGACAAAGAAGGATGATGGCTTCAAGCAGAGGAGTGAATGAGGGAACAACGTGCAGACCTAGAACCAGGTGAACAAAGAACTCGAGGATGTGCACGATAAGCTATTTTGTTCTTAATTATGAATTTACACTACCTATTTCTTATCCAAGAGTTCATTAATAAAATCTCTGTGTTTGTTTAATTTTCGTGAATGCCATGTTTTCATTATAAAATGGATGACACCAGATAATTTAGGTGATTCATTCGATGATTTCTTATATCCCTTTGGTTAGCTTGTTTCTTTATTAAAGTTGAACTGTTTAAACACCTATATATGCTCTATATGCATGGTATTGCTTATTGAAATCTTAATAGTGTTTATTTTAGACAAAATTGTACCCACCTCCATATAAAAGCTCCCAGGAATCCATCGATATTGAGATCGAGGTGGCAAGATCCTCCTACCATCATCCTTCAAGACCATTTGACTTAATAGCAGCGCGTCTGTTGAAGGTTACTCCCTTTGGGTCGCCAAGTCCTATTTATGAAATGACTACAAGTGTCATCTCGGATGTTGAATTCAACAAAAATAGTTATTGGATGAAAGACATGCAAAGGACAAACAAGATGAACCACAAGCTTGGTAGTCATGGTTAGATTAGGAACTAGATAGTGTGGACAAAGAAGGACGATGGATTCAAGTGGAGGATTGAATGGGGGGAACAACGTGCAGAACCAGAACCAGATGTACAAAGAACTCGAGGATGTGCATGATAAGCTGGTTTGTTGCTAACCATGAATTTGAATACCTATTTCTTATCCAAGAGTTCATTGCCAAAATCTCTATATTTTGTTAATTTTTTGAATGGTGTGTTTTCATGATAAAATTGACGCCGCCAGATAATTTAGGTGATTCATTCAATGATTTATTATATCCCATTGGTTTGCTTATTTCTTTGTTAAAGTTGAAATGTTTGAACACCTATATATATGCTCTACATCCATGATACTCCTTATTAAAACCCGAATATTGTTTATTTTAAAGAAAATTGTACCGCCACCATCTAAAAGATCCCAGGAATCCATCAATATTGAGATCAAGGTGGCAAGATCCTGCTACCATCATCCTTCGAGACTGTTTGAATTAGTAGTAGTGCCTCTATTGAAGGTTAGTACCTTTGGGTCACCTAGTCGTATCGATGACATGATTACAAGTGTTATCTGCACGACAAATTGTCGACATGGTGCTAGTTTATCCTATCATATTCATGCTTGATCTGAAATATATGAAATATATATCCCATCTTATTTATGCTTTATGTGCTTGTTTACTACTTATTTAACCCTAAATTATGATAATTGCAGAAAACACTAATTCTCCTCCATGTCATAACCCCCAAGAGTGAAGATATATGTTCTGTTTGCAATATTATTATATACACTCCACCTGGTTATAACATCCTAGCTCCCTTGATTTAGCAAGTTGAACAATTTTCTGCGTGAATATGAAGATCATTGTTTAGTGTTTTGGAACAGGTTCGATTTGATCTTGTTGAGCTATGAACTCTGGTGCAAAACTCGTATGCACCATTGCAACTTATGGATGTAAACAATTGTGTTGCGATTTGTATTTTTGAATTTTTATACTTGTGAATGTCTAAATTTGTACATACACATGTCTCGATTATATTTAAATGCTATATATAGCGATTTATAATTTCATTCCACTAAACTAAGAAGTCACGGTTTAGAAAAAATATAGATGCCAGTGCTAAAACATCTAGAGCAACGGACATAACGTAGGTTGCTCGTCACAGTTTACACTGTACCACAGACAATCAGAAAAGAACAAAACTCGTCAGTAGTAATATACTAATGACAGCGTAACACAAATTATGCATGTTAGAGGTAAGATACTAATGACTATCTGTATGTAAGAAGATGCATCACACGAACACTACAAATGAAGGTCACACGTCATATAGACACATCACTGAGAACTTACCGCTGATATCTGCTTGTAGTTTTTGATCATCACTTAATGGAGCAGCTTCGACATACATAGATTATGCGGGCGCCACTAGAATATTGCTCGTTAGTCATGCCTCGTTGGCTGGAGTACCTACATCAATGGGAATAATCAAGTTGGTCGCTAGTGCTAGTAGTTCAACCGACGAGTCCTGCTGATGTCGGCGGTAAGGTGTTACCAGTGACTGAATAATACTAACGAACGTATCTATTATCCGTCTAGTTGTTTCCTAACCTATCACTGGTAAGCATTTTCACACTAGTGTTAATTTATACTTATTTTCTTGTCAATTGAGTGGTATATTTGCTAAGCACAAATCCTGATGTAACTTCCAAATAGATAAGAACCAAATTTTGTTCTGAGTTACTACTACATTCATGCTAGCATGTAAATCCATGTGCTTATTTAATAAGCTCACTTGCATGCCCATATATGAAACATACAGAAAATAACACACTTGGTTAATTATGAATTTCTCCTTGAGACAGTTCAACGATCGACTTGGTGTGCACAATTTCTAAATATCCATATTTTAATAGAGTAACGTGTGTAAAACATTAATTAAGTTATTTGGTTCTCTCATATAAAATTCTACTATCCAGATTGTATTTATTTTAAATTATGCATACCATCACAGTCTCGAAAGTGTTAATACATTTCGTTCACATGTTTGCGTAGCAACCACCTAGATCCTAATAGTTCTCGCACCGATAGAGTGAAAGGCTTCTTACCTAGATTCCATGAAAACTCAAGAAACATTGGATACAAACCTATTGAGTCGGTTCTCGGTGATGCTCTAAATAGGTTTTCGGGCATGGTAGAAAGTAATCTGCCAAATATAGGGAAGGAACCAAGAGCAGAAGACAAGTTCAATCACATGACAGATATATCTTGTGTTCCTAAACCCAGGCGTAGTATCTAGGCTTAAAACTACTGCTACTGGTATATGGATACCGTGTACGGTTCTAGTACCATATTCCCCAATGCTAGAGACTTCAAAAGGTATTCTTCCCGCTTGGAGGATGCTGAATTTTTTTGCAATCTAGAGTTAACACGCATCCAGAAGATCTTTTGGTCCATCATCAACAAGGATGTCATCATTCTTTCCCGGATTTTATACTATGGCAATGACACACCGCAAAACTATCACTCACATGGATGCCTGTCAGCCTTGTTGACCGCACATCTGATGTATCCTTAATAGATGAGAATAATTAAGGCCCAATGTTTCTTTATTATTAGGAGTAAATAATAGCGCTAGATTGTTTCGTCTCAAACTACTATCCACGTTGTTCTGATTCTTTTCAGCCGTGGGATGGACGCCAAGGAGGACACACGACGACATCGCAACAGAGCCCTGCTATCCCGTGAGACGGGCCCTGATGTGGTCCAGGGTGAAAGATTCCATATAACGGACGGGTATACCATGCGCCGTCGTACCTCATGTTGCTGGAATGTGGGTTGCGTGTGCCATCAACCTGCCGTTAGCGTGCTCGGGTAGGAACCTAGGAGGCGAGAGTCGTTCCAGGTGCGACACGCCTCCTCACCCTCCATGTGGTGGGGCCTGCCAAGGGATGGCATGGTGAGTTGAGCCCATGCGGGCCGCGAACTTTCGCGGACACGGGCCCGCTTGGAGCCGACGTGGTATCATAGAACCTAGGCGACAACATTTTCTCACGGATGTGGTGTCGAGGCAGAGCCGACGTGGCTGTGGAAGGTATGGCCGAACGCGGGTTATCACGGCAATGGGGCCCATAAGGACTGACTTGGCGCTGTAAGCCCCTTCCGATTGTGTTTTCTCATAGACGTGGGGTCATGCATAGATGACATCACATCGTAACCCCATGTCGGCCGCGGTTTGTCGCGTACATGGGGCCGTCTAGAAATGATATGGCAACGTAAGGCCGTGGCATCTACCATCATAGAATTTATAGACATGGGTTTTCGCAGCAACATCGTGCCGTCTAACCCATTCGTACCCTACCTGGTAGTGTCATCTCTAGCCCGACTGCATAGTCTGTAGACAGACGCAGGCTGTCGCGGTGAGATCGTGCACTGGAAGTGAGAACAATAGGTGGGTCTGGTAAGCGTTGGAGATAAGCTTCCATTGACGGTAGTCGTGCAGACAAATGCCACGACTCAATGTACGTATCACCTTTCTATAAGTACTACCTCCCAGTCCACTCGCTAATGCAGTAAATTTCTTCTTCTCTTCTCTGTCTACATGTTTTTTTTTGCCTGGCCTGTTGCTAGGCAGGAGTCTCGATCGACCCAACGCTAGTTGTTCTTCAGCCAGCGCTGGGTTGAACTTTACTCCAGCTCATCCTATGCGTGTTACCGATTGCTTCTTCTCTTCTCTCTCCCTATTGTTCTCGGTTGACCCAACGGCCTGCGTGTTGCTATCGATTAGTAAGCAGTGCCGCATTTCTTCTTCTTCAATTTACGTTTATTATCACGGTTAGTTTGCTATTTCTTGCTTCTTAACAGGGTATGCTGCATTTTATTGCAGTAGTGGACTTCTCTTGTTAGATCGATGGTCCGCATGTTCGCCGTCTTCTCCATCTTTAGAAATACCTGCAAGGTATGTTGTTCCATTTACTTTTTTGTTGTCCTTACTATATTTCTTTATCATCGTTCGCACTTTCTTACGACTTCTTGCTTTCATTCATCGTGCGCTTTTGTCGATTAGGTATGTACGTGGAACACGTTGGCACATGCTCGGAGGAGGAGAATAAAACTTCTGCCAGTGGATGTCTACGTCTGATGGTCGACGTGGATGCGGTCTTTGGCGGCTTCGCCGCAGAACGGGTTGCTGCTTCATGACGAAACGCGCATAGGCCTTAGCCTGTGAAGCCACTCACGTCCATTGCATCTTCTTCCGTCACGTGCCAGACATCTTTCTCTGCTGTTATGGCGGAACCATCCTCGCCGCCACGGCGTGCGGAAGACGAAGAATGGGGCCTTGAATACCTAGACTTTTGGGTTGCCCTCTTGAAGACTCTAGGATTAGGTTGCTCACTTGTAGTCGCTTTCTTACATTCGCGAGCATTTGTAAACATGGACATGAAACATATTGAATAAAATGGAGTGAGAAACAATGATTGTGTCTTATATTTTCATGATGGGGTTTGTTGCATAGAAAACAAAAAAATCCCTACGGTTGCAACTACCAAGATCGAATCTAGGCTATACTTATAACGGTTTCAGATGAACTCACCCTCGAATACCGTAAAGCGATATAACATTCCTGCAAACAAACATGACTGTTGTAGAGTGTACATGACCTTCCCCAAGGACATTATGACAACGCCACAAGTGCACGCCTCCGTAATCGGTCACACATAAGGTGTGCCAACGACTTCCATCCCTTGCTCCAGCTTGGGAGCGGAAGTAGGAGATCCTCGGGAACTCCGCCAATACTATGACATGGTGGTGATGGTGGTGGAGAAGATCTTGAGCAGGGCTTCGCCGAAGCTCTGTGCTCATGGTAATGGACAAGGCTACAAGGGGAGGAAGATGCCAACCAAAGGGCATATGAGAGGAGAAGGATGAGTGTGTGAGAGAGAGGAGCTCCACCCCACCTTTTATAGCGGGAGGGGAAAGCCCCTTTCTATGGCCGGCAGCCAAGGTGGGTGCCCCCATCTCTCCCTCATTCATGTGGGTGGAGGCTCCATGCACACAAAATTCAACTCCACATTCTCATGTTTAATCTCCACTCAAAATCAAGAGTCATGCAATTAAAACTCTATTTTAGTTCACTTAGTTTTATGCCACTCATTCAATGAACACTTCATTTATTAAGTACTTCATTTAATGAACACATTGATAATCCAATCCCTGATAATATTCCGATACACCGAAACTATTCCAGCAGATTTATCAGAACAATTCCTGCATTGTCCAGAATTTTCTCCTGTGTTTCCTATCCACTCAAATACATCGACTACCCTTAAGTGTGTCTCCCTACGGGTTCGCGAGATGAGTGGACATGATCAAGACACTCTCTGATCAATAATCATTAGCGGGACCTGGAGATCTATAATGACTCCCACAACCTCAAATGATAAACTAGTGGTCACCTGAATCTTTATTCGTAGTAACCAATTCCTTTTGTCTCGCGATATTTTACTTGTCCGAGATCCGATCATTTGGTATCATCCATACCTAGTTCGATCTCGTTATTGACAAGTACTCTTTTCTCGTTCTTGTGATATAACATTCTTAGTGATCTTTATCACTTGCTTGCAAGCTATGTTCATGTGATATCACCGAGAGGGCCCTAAGTATATCTCTCCATCATTAGGATGAAAAAATCCCACTCTTGATCCAGAGCCTCAACTAAGACTTTCCAAGTACCCAATGACATCTTTATAATCACCCTTTTACGGTGTGATGTTTGATGGAATCAAAGTACTCTTCCAGAGTTAGTGATTGATGTGATCTCATGGTCTAAGGATTAGAGTTACATCGAATGACGTTATAGCAATGTAAACATAATGTCACGATCGTGTTACTATACTTTGGGAGAATTTTCATCACATCATTCCACCAATGTTGTGACCTTGTTATTAACAACATCCAATGTCATGATCAGAAAACCTTGATCATCTGTTACTCAACAAGCTAGTGTAATGAGAGGCATTACTAGGAACCTTTTTTTTTGTTTATTAAACACACATGTATCAATGTTTCCGGTTAACATAATTATAGCATGAGAAATAAACATTCATCATAAACATGGAATGAGATAATAACCATTTTATTATTGCCTCTCGGGCATATTCCTTTCAGTCACCCACTTGCACTAGAGTCAACAATCTAGTTAGAAAAACTTGAGCATCAAACACCTATGGCTCTCTAGTGTTGTATATATGTGTTTGCTAGCGGTAAACATAATCTCCGGATTTGATACTTTTAGGTCCATGTGTATTTGCATGTCTTTGCGTCTCGACGCGTTGACTCATTCTCAAATGAGATGGCATTGTATAAATTTGGTCTTTTGGTGAGACCTTAGTTCCTTTGGGTTAAAACATATTGATATTATTGTCATAAAATATCTTCATAGTACTAGCCTATTGTGAACCACACTTAGTTCCTTTGCTACTCCTATAGCACTCTTATACTTAGCCTTTCGTTGTAGTATCCGTCACAAACTTTACCTTTTTGAACTCATCCAATTCTATCATGGAACTTTCTTCCATCAAATTGTGCCACCTTAAACCATAGCCTAAATTGATATAAACATAGTTTGCATCTCGTGACAAAACTAGTACCAATGTAACATCTTATAATGAACTATACGTTTAGTGCCAATGTAACACTTTTAAATGAACTATTTGTCCCTTCTACATACAAAATATATTCTTTGTTCTTCCAAAGATCATAAGAATATCCTTACTATCCTCCAACGATAATCTTATGAGTCACCCTAGTATATGCTCATTACATTTAGAGCATAGGACATATCTGGATATGTACATATGACTGTATGATTGATTAAGATATTCATGTTATTTAACTCACCAAGGGTCAAAATACTTGAATCTCGTTTATCAACATATTCATGTGATTTTACTCACCAAGTGTCAAAACACTTGAATCTTGATCTAACCTTTTCCATGTGGCAAGAACCTTTCTCGTCGTTTCCATATTCAACTCATTCAATATTTCACCTATGTACATTTGGCATTACCATATTAGTGGCTCAATCTATCTAGATATACTTTGATGCCAAATATGCCGGTTTTGCCCAAATCTTTCATTTAAATCTAATTTTAATGAAATCCTTAACTAGTGTCAATAAAAGATACATCATTTCCAATCAACAATATGTCTTACTCACAATGTATTAGAAATATGTCTCAACGTTCCCACATAATTTCTTGCAAATGCGAGCATCTTCATCATCTATAATGAAATTAAACATTTTATCATTTTCATCATGGTGAATATTCCAACTCCGCTATGCTTACTTCAACTATTGAAGGTTGCATGCCTTTTTTAGCATCCTTTGATTTAACAAAACCCTTCGGACCGTGTAATGTACATGTCCTAGGTAACCATTCTATTAGAAGAATGTTGTTTTGTTTGTTCAACTAACATATACAATAATTGACATATGTAGTGGTTGCTACACTAATCGGTCCAAACTAAATATCGCTATGAAAGATCGAATCTTGTCGTATTCAACTCCTTGAACTTTGTCGTAAACTCTTTATCCGACATGTCGACTATTTCATAGATGTGAAACATCCATGTCTGTTTCTTTATAGATCCAAATATGACTGATAGGCTTTATGCCTTTCAGAGGGTCTTCCAAGTTCAATAACTTGGTTTCTCGTGTATCAAACTACCAAGGATTTCATGGCTTCAAGCCATTTGACGGAGTCAGGGCCCATCATCGCTTCTTTGCATGTAGTTGGTTCATCATTGTCAAACAATAATGATTTAATCTCAAATATTAGTATTTGATTGTTTACCCGACCTACACAGTTCAATAGGAATTTAGATCTCCGTGACCACAACCTTTGAGGCACGGGATCCATGAGCATTATGGCTGCCTCCAAGACACTTTCTGGTGCTGCGCAACTCAATACATATAGCTAAGGTTGAATGACCTTATCAAAGTTCTATTGTCCTCCCACTTAACTTTTCGTGAAAAAATCCTTCTCAAGAAAATTGACGTTCTAAGTGACAAATAATTTTTCCTTTGGTGTTATGGAGAAACACCCAATAGTTATTTGGGATAACCTACAAAGACGCGCTCATCCGATTTTGGTTGTATACATTTTACTTATGCATAGCATACCAAAATTTAAGAAAAGACAATTTGGGTTTTACCTCAATCCATAACTCATATGGTGTCATTTCAACGGATCACGATGGAGATCTTTTCATTGTAAAAGCGATAGTCACTAAAGCTTAATCTTCAAAATATAATCGAAATTTTATAAATAACACCATTGATCCTACCATGTCAAACAAGGTTTGATCACATCTCTCGAATACTCCATACTTCTATGTTTTATCGGGAAACATAAAGCCATGGAATGATTCCTTGAATCTTAGGTGTTTTTTTTGCTAAACTTGTAATTCAAATATTTTCTTTTATGATCCAGTCATAATTTCTTTATTTTCTTGTTACAATGATTTTCCACTTCATATTGAAATCATTTGAACATTTTCAAACGTTTCATAGTTCTCCTTGATTAAGTAAATATACATATATTCACTCAAATCTTTGGTTAAAGTATATGATGTTTGAATGATCCACCACATACGCAACACATAATGAACTATATACATCAATATGCACAATGTCCAATAAGTTAGTCACTCGTTCCTGTTTGGCCTGTGAACAAAAATTTAAATATTTTCTAAGTAATTCTCACAAGCGTTAATTGATGCAAAAATCAGATTCCAAAATTCATCAGCATGGAGTTTCTTCATGTTTTCTTTCCGATTAAACTGCAGTGTTACTCATAAGTGATCTTCTAATCATTTGTCTTATGACACTTAATCTTTAGTGCTTATGGATGTGATTTATCCAACTAGATTTGTAAGAGTTCATCCATCTTCAATGGAATATGGTAGTTATTTGAAAAACCATCATTCTTATAATACTAGAACAAAATATCAATTATTAAACTACATACCTTGAAGGGAATCTTTGATGTCAACGAGAAACATAATAACATTTTATTTGTTTTTGATGAACATCATCACATATTCTCTTGGTAGTTACTTAGGCCATTACAGTTCATGAATTGTGTTGCTCTGTGTGACATTTCACACCAACCAATTTAGTATCCACTATCGGTATCCAATACATAAGAACCACATTGTTTAACAAGAAATGAATACACTCATAACGTGTATATCATTTATATACCTAAGCTGGATGTTTCTAGTTTTTTCTTTTTTCTGCCAAATATTTCCAAGATTTTCTTTTAGCATTTGTTTTTTCCTTTTAAAAAGAATTTATCAATATCAATAGTGGTGCCATACATACGACACATAGTTCAAAGAGTCTACAGTCAAATACTAATACCTTTAGACTTTCACTTTGAAGTGGATCACCATCATCAAATGTTTGGCATTATTTCAAATTTCATTCCTTTTAGTAATCCTTTTAATGTAGTAAAAAATTTACCTACATCTTCTATATATCCATCCTTATCATGGAAACTTTCATGATCAAGCTACTATAGCTCAGAAGGACGAATCGCAGATATAATGTTAATTCCCAAAACCTTTTGGGTGATCGGGACACCTAGCGTCTCCAACCATTGCAAATTCGCATACAAAACGAGAATATGTATTTTATTATATTCTATCACATTGAGATCAAACATTGTTTTAGATATCACAATATCTTCTAGACATGATGGTTTCTGAAACAACTTTCAGCTCCTAGATAATGTTGATCTTAAAACAATTTTTCAATATCAAGAATCATGGAGGAGGCAAGCATGATACTTAAATACTAACGCTGGAATTTGTTACTCTTGATTCAATACTACTTATTGAATTTCACGGATTAAGTGAGGTTTTCCTAAAAGTTTCCAATAGTACTTTAAAATTTAAATTGACACTCATAAAACAATACGATACTAGTTCACAAAATAAAATTCCAAATTTCTATAGTTCTATTATCTCAAATATAGCTAAACACAAGGTAGTATACGAATGCCCATGACTACAATGAACTATGCAAATTCACTTCGATTTAATTTATGATAAATTGAGTTCAAATTAATCCAAATTACTAAATTTAACTCCCACTCAAAACAACATCCCTCGAGTCGTTTTGGTGATTACATGAACCAAATTCACTACACTACGTCCGATCATCACGTGAGGTGGTGCATCTCCAATGGCGAGCATCATATGGACATCATATCATTCATATGACTCGTGCTTTACCTTTCGGTTCATGTCCCGAGGCCATGTTTGTACATGCTAGGCCTTCTAAGTAAGAACCTTAGTACTCGCGTGTGTAAAACTGTCTTACACCTGTTGTATGCGAACGTAGAGACTATCACACCCGATCATCACGTGGTGCTTCGAAATGATGAACCTTCTTAAAGATGCATACTAAGGAAGAACATATTATTATCTTGATATTTAGTGAGAGGGATCATCTTATAATACTACCACCAAGATCTAAACAAGACATAAGCATAAAAAAGATGCAGACAAACAACATATGCATAAAGTGATATGATATGATTCTTGCACTTGATCACTATCTTGTGCATAATGGTATGATCTCTATCGTTCCATTTTTGTAACGTCAAGTGTCGTGGGAATGGCCACGGCAGTCACTACCAGGGGTAGTGATTGATAGTATCGGGGGCGAGCGCTGGCGGCGATTTGCGGTGCGAGATGGGGGCGGATGCACATGAGTTTACCCAGGTTCGGCCCCCGGAGGGTAAAGACCTAACTGCTAGATTGTATTGGCAGAGAGCTAGTTACAGGGGTGGTGAGCTCGGCAATACAGGGGTGGTGAGCTCGGCGTCTAAGAAGTGAGTCACTTGAGGGGGTGTATGATGGAACGTGAGTACAAAGGGAACCCTAGGAAGGTTTATATAGGAGGTACCTCGCTACGGTTTACAATGTTTACAACCGAACTAGTCAAGGACTCAGAGGATTTTACCTTATCCGACTGGGATTTAGGTATGCCTTTGGGCCTCCAGCTTCCAGTCGCCAGGCCTGCTCCTTAGTCGCATTCTAGTCGCCGTCCTACAGGCCACTCGTAAGGTCCTTGGGCCAGTCGAAACGTCCTGCTAGGCATACCCTATCCGGCATATCCCCATCATTAGTTCCCGAGGCCATCGTCGATTTAGCGCAGGTCTTCATTTGACAGTCAGAGTGGGTGAGTCCAATTTGGACGCCCAGTCGAATCGGTGATGGACTTTGTCAATAATGGAGGAAACTTTGCCGCCTTGTTTCCATTCACAGCTTTGGCGAATGTATTCACGCTCGAGTCGCTGCACCTGTAGATTGGATAGGCGTACCAGCTGGCTAGTCGAGTGGAAGAAGTTGGACCATTAACTTGGTCAAACTAGCCATTGGGTAATCCAACGGTAACTTCAGCGTAATTACCCTGGGTAATGGCTATCCTGAGATTGGCGGGTAGCACGCCTTTATAAGGAGAGTGGCGGAAAATTCCTGTAGATCTTCTCCCGCACTCCTCACTCTCGTGCACCCCATTCTCTCTGTTTCTCCATGATCCAGAATCTCTGGACCGAGAGACCTTGTCTCCCCCTCATTGGCACCTCCGAAGGATCTGTGGGGGAAATCCAAGTGCACCACGGTGCAGCTCAAATCGTTCGAGGACGTGGGGGTCCTCTGTAAGGGGGATTGGCGAATCCCACATCCTCCAAGACCGAGCCAATGGCCCCCGCCGGCTAATTCATCTCCTTCCCAAGCCATTTGGAGAGGGGCTTAGGATTCCCCACCTCAATCTTCTGCCGGCGGTTCTGCGTGTATTACACAATCAAGCCGTCGTATCTCGGTCCACACAGCATCGAGCAACTGGCGATCTTTGTGACCTTCTGCGAGTGGTACCTCGAATGCTGGCCATACTTCCCACTGTGGCTGGAGTTGTTCCACGGCCGCATCATTCGCGTAGGATCTAGTGGCCCTATCTTGGCGGCGGGCGGCATCACCTTCCAGCTGAAGCCAAAGGCGAATTTCTTCAAGCTCTTGCTGCCAAAGAATGCCGCGAGTGAGTGGAAGAAGAGCTGGTTCTACGTGAAGGAATCCACTCCCTCCGGCAAAGTGGCACTCCCTTCATACATTGCAGAGAGGAGCATGCCTCGTCGGCTAATAGCCTCGAAGCTCCCAGAAGACCAAAAGATGGCTGTCACGGAGATGATGGAGCAAATCAAGGTATTGAAGAAAAAGGGGCTTGAGACAATCAACCTCTACAATTGCTGGCTCGGACGGTTCCTGGTCCCGCTGGCGACCCGACCTCATTGGATGTATGAGTACACCGGGAAGAACGACCCTTTCAGGACGAGCAGGGAGTCCTGGGAGGCAGCAGACTATAAGGCTGCCCTAAAGAAGATCACGGACGCGGAGTTCACCGATACATCGGCCGTGCTAGCTCCGTACGTAACCGGGAAGAAAAAAGCTCCCACGGTAAGCCTTTCTCTATCGCTGCTTTGCCTTCAGTCGTGGCTCATGCAGGCGCAATTTGCATCTGTCACTCGTATTATTTGATCATGGTTTCTAAGCAGGTCGACTCTCTTTGTTTACTCCTAGTTGTTTCAGGTCCTCGAAGGGTGGCTCCCTCCTCGACGAGGAGATTCCCAAGGAACTCGAAGAGGGGATCAAAGGAGAGTCCTCCGAGAGCGAAGATGAGCCGAAGAAGGTTCCTCCGCCAGTGTCCTTGGCCCGCAAGACTCGCATGCAGAAGCAACGCGAGATTGAGGCGAGCCGTAGTCTTGAAGAACGCGATGATGATGATGAAATCTTGGAGGAGCATAGTTCACGGTGAACGGCCATGCTGGTGAAGCCCGTCCAAAAGCTGAAGTCGCCGGCAAAGAAGCCAGCTCTAAAGCCGGTGTCGCCGCCCAGATCCGTTGTGGCATTCAAGTCGGATGAAGATTCCGATGATGAGGCGGCCAAAGCTTCAACCGAGATCCCTGAGGACACAATTCCAATGACGGGATCGGAGGCCACGGACGTGGTGGTGGGAGTGGAGGTCCCACTCACCGTGATCGCTCCAACAGTCCCGACTGCCATGGAACCAGGGACTGCTGAGACCGCGGGGTTGAGGTCGCCGCCACCGGCGGGAGCGGATGCATCACCCGGGTCGGAGGTCCCTGCAACCGCGACGTCAACGTCGAAGAAGCCCGCAGTGTCATGGGCCGTGAGTGTCTTCGAGAAAGAACTTCGTACAAGTTGGGCCTAGAGCTGGATAAGCCTGCCCATATTAGCACAGGGCTGCGTGTCCTTCCGGTCGCCAAGTAAGTCTAACATTCTCTTTTCCATGCTTTAACGTTTCTTTGCATAATTTGTTTGCTGGCCGTGGCAATTTCGTAGATCTGGTGCCAAGAACAGATAGGTCGCCCTACGGTGGCCAAGATTCCACCAGTCGATGCCGGAGGGGACACCGACCCCTCTAAGAAGAGGAAACCTATTGCGGAGGACACGCCAGTCGAGGGTGCAAAGAAGAAGAAGGGGGACGTCATTGATGCCGCGGAGGAGGGTGACTCTGCTACTCGTGCCGGAGAAGCAATGACCACCCAATCGGAGCCAGCCAAGGGGGCTCTGCCATCAGAACCATTGGCACCGATGACTAGAGCCCCGACGAGGACGGCCGCGTCATTTTCATGTTTTATGGTGAAGGTATTCTCGACCACGGCAGAGACCCAATCTCCGCAAATTCAAGAGATAATTGAGGAAGTCGTTGGGCAGCGTCGTGGCCATACATCCTTTGTGGTTCCTTCGACGGACGCCAGCGAACTTCATCGCATGCTTGGTGCCGCCATTCAGGTATGTCCAGTCCCCGAGTGCCTGATCGGTGAGTTCCAGTGGTTGGGCACTTAAAGATTGTAGTCGCCCAGTCCCCGAGGGTCTAGTCACTGAATTTCAGCGGCTAGACACTTGGAATTTTCAGCCGTCTAGTCCCCGAGGGTCTAGTCGCTGAATTTCAGCGGCTAGACACTTGGAATTTTCAGTCGTCCAGTCGCTTAGTGTTGTACTATTGGCAGGGCCTGCAGAGGGAATCATGTGATCGGCAAGCTGCGAAGGAACACCTTGAGCGTGACCTGCGCGCGGCACAGGAGGCCAACCGGCGACTCCAAGAAGCTGCCGGTAAGTTGTTGCTTCCCTTGGAGAGCTCGAACTATTTTTGCTTACGTGAGACTGACTTATGTTACTTTTTGCTTCATAGATGGGCTTCCGGCTACGATTGCCAAGGCCGGCGAGGGGTATGTTCCGGCTGCTGAACTAGACACAACGAAGGAGCGGATCGACTCGCTGGTGAGGGAGCTAGATGATGCGAAGAATCATGTGATGGAGAGCTGCCAGAAACTTCTCGGTGAGTGATTACTCTTTCCCTTTTGGTATGCAGCGAGTCCCCGAGCGGGTTAGTCCCGAGTGACGTTGGGTGTCTGACATTGCATCCTTGATAGGACAAAGCAACCTAGTGGTGCAAAACTTCAACGCCTAACAATGCGTTACTGCGGTGGTTAACACGGCCACCGCCTCGACGTTGTGCGTCCAAGCCGTGCTCCAAGGGATGTCTCCCACCGAAGTTATTCCTGGAGGGTTGACCAAAGTTTGGCGCTGTCTGGAGGAGGCTCCTGCCGTCATTGAGTGGATGGTGTGATCGGCCTTCAGGCGCGAGGCCACCATGGCGTTGAGCCTGGGGCTCGATCATTTCCCTGATGACTTCAATCTCGACGACGTTACCAGTGGCTATCCTTCGGTGACTGGCTCGCTGGAGAAGTCGGAGATTTTGAGGCTAACCGCCAAGGCTACTCTATTTGCGGAGCGAGTATTGGTGATGGGGTATTTGTTGCCGTACCAGGAGACGGTGGTCATGTCGGGCGACCCCAAGCAGGAGCATCGCGACCTGAAGTTGGAGCAGCCCTTCCGGTCGGCATTGTCAAAGTCGCTGACGACGTACCCAACGAATCTGTGGGAGCCGTTCATCTGTGTCAAGGGTAATGGTGGTGCTTCTTCTTTAGAGCCTACAAAATGAGTCGCTGCCCTAAGGGGCTTTTGTAAGTTATGGCGATTGACCACTTTTGTAATGTAAACAATATTTGTGAATGTAATTAAGAGGAGTCACTCGACTCGCAATGCATGTTTGAAGTATGTTCTTTGTAGATTTTTAAGGTGAGTGAGTCCCCGAGCGCGTCCTCCCTTTATTGGGGTTTACCTTGTTTATATGTGAATTTGATTGTGTTTAGTTTTTGTGTTGGTTGGGATCGAGTCGTCGGCCCAGTCGCTTGGTGAACCCGAGCTTGAACAAGGTCTGTATAGGTGAGTCCCCAGCGTGAGGATCTGGTGCATTTCTTGTAACGCGTCTCTCCCCTTGGCTCGGAGAGTCATTCGCGTGGCGAGTCTAGGGCAGGCTCTCTTACTTGGTGTATTCCCGAGCAGCGTAGGGGTTATTGTAGACAAGTCCCCAAGTGTGTTACTTAACTGTTCGAGTCACCGTGTGCGAGGATGGGGAGGACAGGTTGTTGTGGGAAGCGTTTGTCGGTTTTCTTGGCCCGGGGGGCCAGTCAACTGAGGCGACTCCAATGGGGGTTTCGGGGTGGCATGTTCGTGGAATGACATAAGGCCCGAATTTGTTCTGTGCCCTTGGGCCGCACTACTTAGCCGTGCCGGTCAATCTACCAAAGGTTGACTTCCGTGGGGAGCATATTGCGAAACGTACGAGTGCGAGTGGCACAAGAATATGGCAAGTAGGCACACTTTGTGCAATCTGAATTTTTATTATGTAGCAGCAGAGTACAAGTTTTAGTTCTATGTGTAGAACTTGCGGATGAGGTTTACATTCCATTGCCTCCCAACTTCAAGCTGGCCATCGCCACGTACATCGATCAAGTAGTAGGCGTCATTGCCAAGGACTCGCCCTATGGCGAATGGCCCTTCCCATGGGGGGGAAGCTTGTACGTGCCCTTCCTGTCCTAGACCAGTCGTAGGACCAGGTCGCCTTTATGGAAGGTGCGAGTCTAGACTCGGCGGCTGTGGTAGCGGCGGAGTCTTTGCTGGTAGATGGCGGTGCAGGAGCGGGCTAGGTCGCGTGCTTCGCCGAGCTGGTTGACTCCGTCTTGGCGGGCGATCTCATTTGCCGCCTCCACATAATTGACGACCTGAGGCGAGTCGTGTTCTAGATCCGTTGGCATTATGGCCTCAACACTGTACACCATGAAGAAGGGTGTGAACCCTGTGGACCGGTTGACGGAGGTGCAAATGCCCCATATCACAGAGGGGAGCTCTTCAACCCAGCATCCGGGGGTGCACTCGAAGGGCACCTGAAGTCGTGGCCTGAGGTCGTGGAGGACGCTTTGGTTGGCGCGCTCTGCTTGGCCGTTCGATTCTGGGTGGGTGACTGAGGCGAGGTCGAGTCGTATGTTGTGCTCCTCGCAGAATTCTGCCATGGCACCTTTGGAAAAGTTGGTACCGTTGTCCGTTATGATGTTGTGCGGGTAGCCATAGCAGTAGATGAGCTCGCGGAGGAACTTGGTGGCAGTCTTGCCGTCACACTTCTTGATAGGATTGGCTTCGACCCACTTGGTGAACTTGTCGACTGCGACTAGGAGGTAAGTAAGCCAGATGCGGCCTTATTGAATGGGCCGACCATGTCCATTCGCCACACGGCGAATGGCCAGGTGATGGGGATGGTCTTGAGTGCCGAACCAGGGATGTGCATCTGGTTGGCCTACTTATGACACCCGACGCACCGTTGGACGATGCCGATGGCGTCAGCGTGCGCGGTGAGCCAGTAAAAGCCATGTCGCATGGCTTTGGCGACCAGCGACCTGGCATCGGCGTGATGGCCGCAGTCGCCGGCGTGGATGTCTTGGAGGATCTTGCTCCCTTCTTCTCGTTGTACACATCGTTGGAACATGCCTGTCACGCTGCATTTGTGGAGCTCGCCGTTGATGATGATGAAGGATTTGCACCGGCACATGATCATCCGTGCTTCCTTCTCGTCGCTTGGAAGGACCTTATGCTCGAGGAAGGCGACGTATGGTGCAGTCCAGTCGCTGGTTTTGGTGACCATGGCGACTAGAGTGGGCTCGGGCTGCAGGGGTATCTTGACGTCAATCTCCTTTGGCAGGGAGACCGAGGGCTTGTGTATGATGTCGAGGAAGACTCCCGTGGGTGGAGTTTGGCGGGCTAACCAATGCGGGAGAGGGCGTCGGCCTCCTCATTCTTGCGCCTGTCGATCCACTCGACGGAGTAGTTGGTGAAGTGGCCCTCTAGCTGGTCCACCGCTTGGCACACTATCATTGTGGGGAAGATGGTGTCGCAGATCCCAGTGACTTGGCCGACGACTAGGTCAGAGTCGCCGTAGCACCATAGGTGATTAACATTCATCTCCTTTGCGGCCCGCATGCTCTGGAGGAGGGCCTCGTATTCGGCCATGTTGTTGGTGCACGTCGTGAAATCGAGGTGGAACGTACCGGATCTTGTCGCCTTTGGGGGAGGTCAGGATGGCCCTAGACTTTGCGCCGTCCATATTCTTGGATCCATCGAAGTGGAGTGACCAGTAGTGGAGGTAGGGTAACTTCTCTGGCTGCTGTGCCTCTTCCCAATCAGCGAGGAAATCAGCCAGGACCTGCGATTTGATCACTTTGCATGGATTGTACTTGATGTTGTGGACACCGATCTCGATGTACCACTTAGGGACTCGCCCAGTTCCCTCACGGTTGCGGATGATACGCTGCAGCGGCACGGAGGAGACCATGATGGGGTGCTCCTAGAAGTAATGCGGGAGTCGCCGCTGGGCTCTGCAGACCACATACACAAATTTTTTGTACTGCGGGTAGCGCTGTCTTGAGTCCGTCAGGACCTCACTGATGTAGTAGACATGACGCTGTACGAGGCACTCCTTGCCTTCTTTCGGTCGCTCGACGACCATCACGGCGCTGATGACTCGAGTGGAGGCCGCGATGTAAACGAGCATCGGCTCTTTGTCGGTTGGGGCGGCGAGTAGTGGTGCTGGCAGCATCACTTCCTTGAGCGCTTTGAGCGCGTTGTCTGCTTCTTCGTCCCATTGGAACGTGGGGTTCTTGCACATTAGGCCATAGAGAGGCATTGCCTTCTCACCGAGCCGGGGGATGAAGCGACTGAGAGCCGCGACTCGCCCGGCCAGCTTCTGAACGTCGCGCAGGCACTCGGGTTTCCCGAGTCTCGCGATGGTGTCAATCTTGGTGGGGTTAGCTTCAATGCCTTGTTTGGAGACCATGTACCCCAGCAGCTGTCCAGTTTGCACACCGAAGGTGCACTTCCTTGGATTGAGCTTGATCTTGTACCTCCGTATATTTGTGAAGGTTTTGGCCAGGTCGGTTAGCAGGTCACTCTGGCGGGAGGATTTTACCACCACATCGTCGATGTAGACATGGATGTTGCGGCCAATTTGACTCGCAAGGCACTCCTGCATGCACTTCTGATAGGTCGCACCAGCGTTCTTTAGGCTGAACGGCATGGCGGTGTAGCAGAAGGCACCGAATGGCGTGATGAATGCCGTCTTCTCTTCGTCCTCGACCGCCATTTTGATCTGGGTTGTAACTAGAGTATGCATCGAGGAAGCACAGTGACTCCGATCCCGCGGTCGAGTCGATGATTTGATCGATGCGTGGTAGGACGAACTCCTCCTTCGGGCAGGCGCTGTTGAGGCTGGTGTAGTCGATACACATTCTCCAGGTGTTGTTCTTTTTTAGAACGAGGACTGGGTTTGCCAGCCACTTGGAATACTTGATGGGCCGAATGAAGCATGTGGTGAGTAGATGCTACACTTCTTCGGCGATTGCTCGGTGGCTCTCTTCATTGAAGGGCCGCAGCGACTGCTTCACTGGTCGCACTTTGGGGCCGGCGTTAAGTTTATGCTCAATGAGTTCCCACGGGACACCAGGCATGTCGGATGGCTTCCACGCGAAGATGTTGCGATTCTCATGGAGGAACCCGATGAGCGTGCTTTCCTATGCATGATTCATGTTTGTCCCGATGGTAACCATCTGGCTGGAGTTTCCTGGGACGAGCTCGACGGTACGGGTGTGCGTGGTCGCCTCGAAGGTGGAGCTTGCAGCGGTTAGCTTCATCAGTATGGTGGGGTCATCCTTGTCGATGTTTCTCTCGTATTTCGCAAGCTCGTCCATGTGATTTGTTTCCACAGTGATGATGGTGTCGGTGAGCTCGGCGCCTTTGTCTTCGCACTCCACGGCCATGTCGGGGTCGCCGTGGACGGTGATGATGCCGCTTGGCCCCAGGAGCTTCATCATGTTGTAGGCATAGTGCAGGGTCGCCCTGAACTTGGCAAACGCTTGGCGTCCCAGGATATAGTGGTAGGGGCTGCGGAAGTTCACCAGCTCGAAGACGATCCGCTCGGTGTGGAAGTTTGCTGGTGTGCCGAAGGTGACTGGCAGCGTCACCTTGCCAATCGGGTATGCCTTCCGATCGGGGAAGATGCCGTGGAAGGTGGTGAATGTCGACTCGGTCGCCGACTCCGGGAGGTGGAGCCTCTTGAATGTGTCCAAGTACATGATGTTGATGGAGCTTCCGCCATCCATCAGCGTCTTGGGCAGCCAGTAGTCGGCCACTTTGCGCCTGACCACTAGGGAGACTTGCCCTAGGTACTCGATCCTGGGCGCGTGATCTTGGCGACTCCAGGTGATGCTTTGCTCAGACTAGTTGAGGAAGCGGTGAATGTCAATCTAGGTCAGCGCATTGAAAGCAACTGCACGGGCGAGCACCTTGTTCTCGCGTTTGGTGCCGAGCCTAGTGAAGGTGTGTAGAGAACTGAAAACGTTGCCAAACCCGCCGGCATTTCCGTTGTCCCTTGGTGGGTTGTTGTTCGGGTCCTCCCTTGCTCGCCTTGCCTTTTCGATCTCCTTCAGAGAATGGCAGTCCACGGTGGTGTGGGTGGCAGGTTTCCCCTCCTTGCTGTGGTAGACGTAGGGTTGGTTGAGTAGGGCGATAGGGTCGAATATTGGCCTCGTCGCATTGTTGGCGCGGTAGTTTCCGCTATCCCGGTAGCTGAGCTCGTGGAGGAACTTGGTGGCAGTCTTGCCGTCGCACTTCTTGATAGGATTGGCTTGGACCCACTTGGTGAACTTATCGACTGCGACCAGGAGGTAAGTAAGCCAGATAGGGCCTTCTTGAATGGGTCGACCATGTCCATGCGCCACACGGCGAATGGCTAGGTGATGGGGATGGTCTTGAGTGCCGAACCAGGGATGTGCATCTGGTTGGCCCACTTATGACACCCGACGCACCGTTGGACGATGCCGATGGCGTCAGCATGCGCGGTGAGCCAGTAAAAGCCATGTCGCATGGAGGAGGGCCTCGTATTCGGCCATGTTGTTGGTGCACGTCGTGAAATCGAGGTGGAACGTAGTGGAGCTTGTCGCCTTTGGGGGAGGTCAGGATGGCCCTAGACCTTGCGCCGTCCATATTCTTGGATCCGTCGAAGTGGAGTGACCAGTAGTGGAGGTAGGGTAACTTCTCCGGCTGCTGTGCCTCTTCCCAATCAGCGAGGAAATCAGCCAGGACCTACGATTTGATCACTTTGCGTGGATTGTACTTGATGTTGTGGACACCGATCTCGATGTACCACTTAGGGACTCGCCCAGTTCCCTCACGGTTGCGGATGATACCCTGCAGCGGCACGGAGGAGACCATGATGGGGTGCTCCTAGAAGTAATGCGGGAGTCGCCGCTGGGCTCTGCAGACCACATACACAAATTTTTTGTACTGCGGGTAGCGCTGTCTTGAGTCCGTCAGGACCTCACTAATGTAGTAGACATGACGCTGTACGAGGCACTCCTTGCCTTCTTCCGGTTGCTCGACGACCATCACGGCGCTGATGACTCGAGTGGAGGCCGCAATGTAAACGAGCATCAGTTCTTTGTCGGTTGGGGCGGCGAGTAGTGGTGCTGGCAGCATCACTTCCTTGAGCGCTTTGAGTGTGTTGTCTGCTTCTTCGTCCCATTGGAACGTGGGGTTCTTGCACATTAGGCCATAGAGAGGCATCTCCTTCTCACCGAGCCGGGGGATGAAGCGACTGAGAGCCGCGACTCGCCCGGCGAGCTTCTGAACGTCGCGCAGGCACTCGGGTTTCCCGAGTCTCGCGATGGTGTCAATCTTGGTGGGGTTAGCTTCGATGCCTTGTTTGGACACCATGTACCCCAGCAGCTGTCCAGTTTGCACACCGAAGGTGCACTTCCTTGGATTGAGCTTGATCTTTCCGTATATTTGTGAAGGTTTTGGCCAGGTCGGTGAGCAGGTCACTCTGGCGGGACGATTTTACCACCACATCGTCGATGTAGACATGGATGTTGCGGCCAATTTGACTCGCAAGGCACTCCTGCATGCACTTCTGATAGGTCGCACCAGCGTTCTTTAGGCTGAACGGCATGGCGGTGTAACAGAAGGCGCCGAATGGCGTGATGAATGCCGTCTTCTCTTCGTCCTCGACCGCCATTTTGATCTGGGTTGTAACTAGAGTATGCATCGAGGAAGCACAGTGACTCCGATCCCGCGGTCGAGTCGATGATTTGATCGATGCGTGGTAGGACGAACTCCTCCTTCGGGCAGGCGCTGTTGAGGCTGGTGTAGTCGATACACATTCTCCAGGTGTTGTTCTTTTTTAGAACGAGGACTGGGTTTGCCAGCCACTTGGAATACTTGATGGGCCGAATGAAGCATGTGGTGAGTAGATGCTACACTTCTTCGGCGATTGCTCGGTGGCTCTCTTCATTGAAGGGCCGCAGCGACTGCTTCACTGGTCGCACTTTGGGGCCGGCGTTAAGTTTATGCTCAATGAGTTCCCACGGGACACCAGGCATGTCGGATGGCTTCCATGCGAAGATGTTGCGATTCTCATGGAGGAACCCGATGAGCGTGCTTTCCTATGCATGATTCATGTTTGTCCCGATGGTAACCATCTGGCTGGAGTTTCCTGGGACGAGCTCGACGGTACGGGTGTGCGTGGTCGCCTCGAAGGTGGAGCTTGCAGCGGTTAGCTTCATCAGTATGGTGGGGTCGTCCTTGTCGATGTTTCTCTCGTATTTCGCAAGCTCGTCCATGTGATTTGTTTCCGCAGTGATGACGGTGTCGGCGAGCTCGGCGCCTTTGTCTTCGCACTCCACGGCCATGTCGGGGTCGCCGTGGACGGTGATGATGCCGCTTGGCCCCAGGAGCTTCATCATGTTGTAGGCATAGTGCAGGGTCGCCCTGAACTTGGCAAACGCTTGGCGTCCCAGGACATAGTGGTAGGGGCTGCGGAAGTTCACCAGCTCTAAGACGATCCGCTCGGTGTGGAAGTTTGCCGGTGTGCCGAAGGTGACTGGCAGCGTCACCTTGCCAATCGGGTATGCCTTCCGATCAGGGACGATGCCGTGGAAGGTGTTGAATGTCGACTCGGTCGCCGACTCCGGGAGGTGGAGCCTCTTGAATGTGTCCAACTACATGATGTTGATGGAGCTTCCGCCATCCATCGGCGTCTTGGGCAGCCAGTAGTCGGCCACTTTGGGCCTGACCACTAGGGAGACTTGTCCTAGGTACTCGATCCTGGGCGCATGATCTTGGCGACTCCAGGTGATTCTTTGCTCAGACCTGTTGAGGAAGCGGTGAATGTCAACCTAGGTCAGCGCATTGAAAGCGACTGCACGGGCGAGCACCTTGTTCTCGCGTTTGGTGCCGAGCCTAGTGAAGGTGTGTAGAGAACTGAAAACGTTGCCAAACCCGCCGGCATTTCCGTTGTCCCTTGGTGGGTTGTTATTGGGGTCCTCCCTTGCTCGCCTTGCCTTTTCGATCTCCTTCAGAGAATGGCAGTCCACGGTGGTGTGGGTGGAAGGTTTCCCCTCCCTGCTGTGGTAGATGTAGGGTTGGTTGAGTAGGGCGATAGGGTCGAATATTGGCCTCGTCTCATTGTTGGCGCGGTAGTTTTCGCTATCCCGGTAGTTTCCTCCGTCGTGGTAGAAGTTCTTTGGGTCGCGTTGGCCGTAGCTGGCATTAGCGACAAAGTCGACTCGCCCATCACCGTGGTGCTTGCCAAAGAGGCGAGTGTTTCTGTAGCGCATGTCGCGTTGTCGCCCGTTTTCATGGCTGCTGGTGCGGCGTCTTGCTCCCGACTCGTCGTCGGAGTCCTGGTTGGGGTCCTCCTCCGTGTACCACTTGGCAATCTTGAGGAGGTTAGGGATGTTGTAGAGTGTCTGGTAGACCCTCTTGATCTTAGTAACCAGGGGCTCGTACCGACACGCATTCTTGAAGTAGTGGATCGCCGTGTCCGGGTGAGTGACGGAGGCCTTGATCCATAGTTCTTGCCACCTCTGGATCCAGTGGCGGGTCGACTCGTGCTGCCCCTAGATGCATCGCTCCAGGTCCTCGAAGGTAGTGGCGCGGGTGTAGGAGCCCTCGAAGTGCCTGACGAAGGCATCATGCATCTCCTCCCATGAGTCGATGCTGTTGGCGGGGAGGAGTTGATCCATTGCCTGGTCGCTCCCTCCATCATCCGGGGGAGGTAGCGAGCGGCTAGCAGGTCAGTGTGACCAGCGATTCCCATCGCCATAAGGTACGTGTCTAGCCACACTACTGGGTCGTACGTGGGATCATATTTTTCAATCTCCTTGGGCGCCTTGAAGTTGGCAGGGTACTTCTCGCCTCTGATCATTGGTCCGAAGCACTAGGGGCTGACTCGGCTGAGCGAGCCCCTTGGCTCAGGGTCGCCGCGGTTGGTGAAAGTGTGCCTCAAGTCATTGGGTCCTGCCAGGCCTGGTTGTTGATGATGTGCATTTGTGCGTCGATGGGTTGCCGTTGGCGGCGATCGTATTGTTCATCAATCATGGCTCGTTGGTGGAGAGTGCGGGGTTGGCAGCCCGTCGCTGGTGCACCAGGGGCTAGGGCGGTGGGCAGGTGACGGTGTTGGCGATGGTTGGGGGGGCTACTTGAGGCTGCCCTGCTTGCCGATGAGCGGGAATACATCCTCCCCCGCGGGTCGACTTCCGCGGCTTGCTGCTCGACGGCCCTAGTGAGTAGGGACTTGGTGTACTGGATCTGCAGCGCGCCCTCTCCTTGGATGTTGAGGTGGGTGACCGCGGTGTCGGCCGCAATGATGTTGTCCATTGGAGTGGAGTACAACGGGATCCCATTGGCGTCGTGGGCCTGTGGTGAGATGATGATTCGCGTCTGGTCTAGTGGGGGCGCGTGACCAATGGGTGGTGGTGGGGCTTCGGTCATCGGTGCGCCGGGTGGTTGTCAGTTGCTGCCGTCGGGCGGTGCGTTCTCGTAGTATTCAGGCTCGGCTGCACATGCGGGGTCGCCCTTGTCGTTGAAGTTTAGGACGCGGCCCTAGACGTTGGAGTTCAGGTGGGTCCTGATGCCACGTTGATGGTAGAGTGACAACTCCTGCGCTATTTCTCGCTCGAGGCAGAATTTTTGCGCTCGGCTAGCTCCCTACGCCGCGCCTCCTCCAGTCGCAGGCGGGCTTCTTCCACTTCTGTTCCTGTTGCGGTCGGCAGGATCAGCGTGGAGAATGGATCTGGCTGGGCGCTCATTCTGCCCTCCATGTAGATCGTGTTGAAGCGATTGGATGTGGCGCGGAAGTCCTCAAGGGACTCCAACCCGGAGTCGGAGTCAAAAATCCCGAGGATGGAGGGGTCCTCGAAATCCTCAGGGTTAGAGACCCACGTGATGGAGTCCTCCCGTGATGCGGCGGTGATGGATCCGGCGACCGAGGTTGGGGTCGCCAAGTCGGCATTGTCCGCGGCGGCATCGGTGCCAGCCGCGTTGCTGGCGACCGAGTCATACTCGGCGGCTGATGGAGCGGATCTGGTCCTCCGAGAGCAGATCGTGGCGTGGTGGCGATCCGCCAACGATCACCGTTCCTGTCGGGTTGACTGTGTCGGTGAAGCCGACGAACAAGTTGATGGTTCCGATTGGCATCACCACACTGTGCGTGATCGGGCACGACGCCAGGATGTAGCTGCTAGGCAAGATCTGCAAGATCCTGCCACTAGCGATCATGTGGCCGGTGGCGATCAGCCGATCGATTGGCGTGTAGGGTCTCACCGTAGAACTCAGGCCAGACCGGCCAGGCCCCACGGTGGGCGGCACTGTCGTGGGAATGGCCACGGTAGTCGCTACCAGGGGTAGCGATTGATAGTATTGGGGGCGAGATCTGGCGGCCATCTATGGTGCGAGATGGGGGAGGATGCACATGAGTTTACCTAGGTTCGCCCCCGAAGGGTAAAGACCTACTCCTGCTAGATTGTATTGGCAGAGAGCGAGTTACATGGGTGGCGAGCTCGGCGTCTAAGCAGCGAGTCGCTTGAGGGGGTGTAAGATGGAACATGAGTACAAAGGGAACCCTAGGGAGGTTTATATAGGAGTACCTCGCTAGGGTTTACAATGTTTACAACCAAACTAGTCAAGGATTCAGAGGATTTGACCTAACCCGAATAGGCTTTAGCTATGCCTTTGGGCCTCCAGCTTCCAGTAGCCAGCCCTGCTCCTTAGTCGCATTCCAGTCTCCGTACTACAGGCCCACTCGTAAGGTCCTTGGTCCAGTCGGAACGTCCTGCTGGGCATACCCCATCCGACATATCCCCGTCACCAAGGTCTATGGTGCTCCCACTTACTTTGTCATAATTCCAGAATGTATCTTACCATACTAAAATTATAACATTTACCATATCATGACCATGCCCAACAAAAATAAAACTAGACGCTTCTAATTTATCTTTTGCATATTTTACGTGGCTTTGGGCTTTCGAAGATAGAATCGATCTTACCTATGAACATGGAACCACAACAATGATAATTAAATTATTAGCAACCCATTGTAAATCTTATATCAACTATAGTTGGAGAGACAGACACCCGCTAGCCACTTATGCAAAACTAGTTGCATGTCAAGCGTGGAACAGGTCTCATGTGCGAGGACATGTAAAGTTAGTCCGGGCCGCTTCATCCCACTATGCCGCTAATATCCAAAATACATGACGGATGCAATAACATTATCATCTGCACCCGCATATTCATATGTGTTCTAACCGTACATAGCATCTACGCATAGACATAGCTCTTATACCACTGATGGGGTTTGTTGCATAGAAAACAACAATTTCCCTATGGTTGCAACTGCCAAGATCGAATCTAGGCGATACTTGTAACGTTTTAGCATACACTCACCCTCGAAGACCGTAAAGTGGGATAACATTCCTGCAAACAAACGTGTCTGTTGTAGAGTGTACACGACTATCCTCAAGGACACAATGATAATGCCACAAGTGCAGCGCCTCCATAATCGGTCAAACATACGGTGTGCCAACGACTTTCGTCCCTGGCTCTAGCTCGGCACCGAAAGTAGAGGATCCTCGAGAACTCCACCATCACTACGACATGGTGGTGATGGTGGTGGAGAAGATCTTGATCAGGGCTTCGCCTAAGCTCCGTGCTCGTGGAAATGGACAAGGGTAGAAGGGAGAGGAAGATGCCAACCGAAGGGCATATGAGAGGAGAAGGATGAGTGTGTGAGAGAGAGGAGCTCCACCCCACCTTTTATAGGGGGAGGGAGCAGCCTGATGAGTGCATATTTGGATCATGTTTTACAATATTATTTTGCATTGTAGATGTAGGATTTTGGTATTTTATGGCGCTCGCGCGCACATTTTATGTTTGTTTTCACCAGGATCAGGACAGATGATGGATCCAATGGATACAATTATTGAAGCAGTTGTACAGTGGAGAAAAGGAGTCAAAAACAACGTAAATCGCTTATTTTGGAAATATTAATAATACCAGAAGAAAACCAGAAGCAAACAAGCGAGGCAGAGAACCCAACGACTAACTATACGACCAGAGCAACTCTTCTGCCCATATAGCTCCGGCCGTATAGTTGGCGACGCCTCCGCCTCGTCAAATAGTTTCATCCCGTGCAATTGGTTCGAAGAGACGACATACAGAACACCCAGAAATCACAAAAACCTCACCTTCAGAATGCATGTGGAGGGGGAACTCATCCACAAGGGATCCATCTTCGCCCTGCACAGATCCGGGAGGCTAAGGCATCGATCTTCTTCATCCACCGCTTCATCACCACCATCTCCATCCATCCCATCTACATCTTGTCTAGATCTTGTTGTAATTCCTATACTCGTTGTTGATTTATACTAGTACTATTCATCCACGATTGTTTCCATTATCATTGCCATGATGTTGATTGCCTCCATGTCTGAGTAGATCATTAGTTCTTGGGAGATAGAGAAACCCTAGTATGAAATTGAAAAAAGATAAAATCTATTATGATATTCATCGCTGTGACCATGTGTTAGATTCTCTACATCTTGATATTGAGAGAAGTCGACCTCTCAATATTTGCCTCTCGTGGGGACTTGATGGAGGGAACTACTTGTTGGTAGACAGAGGCGTGCTAGCACTTACGGTGAATATAAAGCTGTTGGCACTCCTTACGTATCAACTTAGGAAATCGACGAAACTCAGGGAACACTATCCATGCCATGGGATACGTCCTACGGGATTACGTCCCTTAATAGCACAGTAATTCGATTGATATCGATTGCTGACTATTGTGGTTATGAGGATGATGTGAGCAGTGGTTGTTGCCTCTTCGTCAAAATACAGAGTTCCTCCCACACATTCATAATTGAGAAATGTTCATGATGATAATCTTTATCTTAAATCTTTACAATACTAGTGGTGTATCCGCTACTCCCCGAGAATGCCTTTTCCCAACTACAGTTCCAATCTCTCTTACATACGCGATACTTACGTTTTGTATTAAGTTATTTTGCTTTACTTTATTATTGCTCTTATACCCAAAACACAGAAACACCTTTTTACACAATACTCATATTTTATCTTGATACTTAGAACTTTATCTAGCATTTCTATTGCAATATTTATTTCAGGAATTATTAGACTTCAAACTCCTACTTCCTGTGGGATTGATATCTTTATTTTGAAACTGGCTACAAAAGATATGTGCACTTGCAGTCATCAAGCTATTTTCTGGCAATGTTGCCTGGGAGCTAAGCATTGTAGGTCTTTTAGTTTTTTGCTTATTTATTTTTTTCTTGCTAAATTTTGTTTTGAGTTACAAGTTTCCACCAACATGATGGAGTTTGAGCATATGACTAGTGCTAACCCACTCAAGTACTTTGGGAAGCCCTATGATATTTATAAAAGAGACAACTCCAGTGAGAAGACAAGGTGGTTTAAAATAAATCCTCTACTACTTAGTATTCTATATAAGAAGCAATTTACTAGAGATGAAGAAGATCCTGATCCATATGAGCATATTGCATGTTTTAAAGATATATGTGGAACTTTTGTATTAACGGGATATACTGCTAATGAGGTAAGGGTTAAACTTTTTAGTCAAACTTTGACAAGTACAGCTCTCTCATGGTATAGATCTCTACCCCCTGAAGCCACTACTACTTGGGATAATTTAGCCTGTGAATTTCTATCAAAATATTATCCATTATAAAAATCTTTTGGAATCAAGCATCTTATAACGACTTGGAAGAATCCTTCTAATGAAGGACTAGTAAGAGCTTATATTAGATTTAAAAATTTACTACGACTATGTCCTCATCATGATTTTCCTGAATGGTATTTGCTACATATCTTTTATGGCGATTTAATTGAACCTAATAAAATTGAACTAGACTCTTTCGCGGAAGGAGGCTTTATGAATCTCCCTATATCTAAATCTTGGCCTTTACTTAATAGAATTCATGATCATAGAGTTTCATGGAATTTTGGTCTAGGAAGTGAAGGAGGCATAGAAATAGAGCATGATTATATTCATGACTATAATAAAAAGGCCATGTTAAAGAATTATCTAAAGAACTTTATCTGGATTCAGATCTTGTGTTGCAAGTTGTTAAAGCTTTTGCAGAACATATTAAAGCTCCAAAGGAGGGTCCAGTCAAGTATGGTACACCACCCGAACCAGAAAAGAAAAGAGAAGATAAAGCAACACTTGCCTCCGTAGAACCAATATATGAAGTACCTTTCCCTAACACTGCACAAAAGCATATTTTTGAATATGAACAGGTCAAAGAAGTACAAGAAAAGAAGGAAGATGAAAGCATGCCAGGAGTCACGGAACACCTGAAATAAAACAAAGATGAAGAGGTAACCAATGAAGCAATTATGGCTATGTACTCACACTGTAACATAGTTGAACTTGATGTAGAAACTTCTGTATTGGTTGAAGGTAAACTAAAGGTAAAATATGTGGGTAAGCCTATTCTTCCTTGCATATTTAAAGAAACCTCTCATTACGGTTTATGTGATCTTGGCACCAAAGTTAATGTTATATCTTATGATTTCTATCTAGAAATAAAAGAAGAAATAGAACCCGCTACAATTGAAAATACTAATATAACAATTATATTTGCCAATAAAAACATTTGAATTCCAATGGGAGTAGTTGACAATGTAACTATCACAATTGGCAACAAAAACTTTCCTATTGATTTTGTAGTTGTTGATATGCCAGCTGACACTCTTTGCCCTATTATATTTGGAAGAACTTTTTTGGGTGATATTGGTGCCTATGTTAATCTCAAGAAGGAGATTGTGTCTCTTAAGCTTGGGGGAACAAAAAATAAATTCCATTTTTCGAAATTTAAAGACAAGCCTCCACCAATACAAGAAGAAGATGAAGAGAGAACTATTGAGGAAATGGCGGCTCTTTTCTTTGGTAATCAAGAAGAAGAAATAAATGAAGATCCAAATTATGAAGAAATAGTTATGGAGGACAAGCCCCTAGAAGAACTAGAAGATGAATTCGATTCACTTCGCATTTTGGGACCTCCAACTGATGAGGCTTTTGAAGAGCTAGAAAAGAGAGGGGACGAGGAATTACCACCCTAGAGTTGAAGACTCTACCAAATAATATTAAATACAGGTTTTTAGATGATACCAATAAATTCCCTGTTATTATTAGTGCTAAACTTTCAGGGGAAGAAGAAGAAGAACTCATGAGGATACTTAAGGAGCATCGCCAAGCCTTTGGGTACTCAATGGATAACTTGAAGGCATTAGTCCCATGATAGCCATCCATTGAATATTCATGGAAGAAGGTGCAAAACCAGTTGCGGAATTTAATAGAAGATTAAAGCCTTAAATGAAAGAAGTGGTATGAAAAGAAATTGTACGCCTATTGGACACAGGTATAATTTATCCTGTTAAAGAGAGTGATTGGGTAAGTCATGTTCACTGTGTCCCTAAGAAGGGAAGTTTTACTGTTGTTCCTAATGAAAACAATGAACTAATACCCACTAGAACTATTGTTGGGCACAGGATGTGCATAGACTTTAGGAAATTAAATAAAGAAACCAGGAAAGATCACTATCCATTACCATTCATAGATCAAACTTTAGAATGGTTAGCAAACCATACTCATTTTTATTACTTGGACGAATACTCTGGTTTCTCTCAAATAGCTGTTCATCCGGATGGCCAACTTAAAACAACTTTCATAAGTCCTTATGGTTTACATGCTTACCGATGTATGCCTTTTGCTCTATGTAATGCTCCAGATACTTTTCAACGATTTATGACTGCTATTTTTGCTGATTTTATAGAACTTATAATGGAAGTATTTATGGATGACTTTTCTGTCTATGGAACTTCATTTACTAGTTGCTTGGATAATCTCAAGAGAATTTTGCAGTGTTGTGAAGAAACTAATCTTGTTCTAAAATGGGAGAAGTGTCACTTTATGGTCAAAGAAGGTATAGTCCTCGGACACAAGGTATCAGGTAAGAGAATTGAAGTTGATAGAGCTAAGGTTGAAGCAATAGAGAGAATGCCGCAACCTAGGGATATTAAAGGTATAAGAAGTTTTCTTGGTCATGTGGGTTTTTACAGAAGGTTCATTAGAAATTTCTCTAGGATATCTAAACCTTTGACTAACCTCTTGCAAAAGGGAATAAGATTTAATTTTGATGATAAGTGTCTTGAAGCCTTTGATAAACTTAAAATGCTTTAACTCGTGCTCCCACCATTAAACGACTTATCTGGGATACAACCTTTGACTTAATATGTGAAGCTAGCGATGATGTTGTAGGAGTAACTCTTGGACAACATATTGGTCGTAGATTTAATATTATACATCATGCTAGTAGAACTCTCAATGGTGCTCAAAAGAATTACCCTAAGGAAGAAAAGGAAATTTTTGCTGTATTTTTCTCTTGCGATAAATTTCGTTCTTATATAGTTGATGCAAAGGTAAGAGTTCACACGGATCGTGATGGCTTAAAAGAACTCCTTGAGAGGAAAGAACATAAGACAAGACTGATCCGTTGGATTCTTTCACTACAAGAATTTGAGTTACAGATTATGCAAAGGCAGAAAATGAAGATGTTAGATGCAGTGTCCATGTTTTCCCATGAAGACACCAATCTTATTGAGAGGAACTTTAGCCCTGGTGATTTTCGTTTATGGGAATTATCTAATGAACTAAAGTCAACTCCCCCAAGAGAGAAGGAGTCCTTGTTGTGGGAGGAACTTTTCATCCCTGATTAAGCAAATGGTAAGTGCAAGGTAAGTGTTATTACCCAAATAAGTGATTTACTTTCACAAATTTTACTCCTAAAAATTCTGCCTTTGAATTCCTTGTGTTTTTTTTGAACTTTTAGCAGGGTTTTCCAACTATACGGGTGGAGCTATACGATTGGAGAGGGGGCTCCCTCCGTATAGTTGGTCGTTAAACTCTCCGTATCATCTTTGTAAAATTGTTTTCAATAACTGAGCCTATATGGTCGCAACTATACGATCGGAGAAAAAATTCCGGCCGTATAGTTGGTCGTTGAACTCTCAAATAGTTTTGCTTTTTGGTGTCTGTATCTATACGGTCGCAACTATACGACCGGAGCAAAAATTCCGGCCGTATAGTTGGTCGTTAAACTCCTAGAAACTTTTGATTTTCGGTGTTTGAATCTATACGGTCGCAACGATACAACCGGAGCAAAAATTCCGTCCGTATAGTTGGTCGTTAAACTCTCAGACACTTTTTAGTTCGATCTTTCTTTTATATTCATCTAAAAAATGTTATAGTCGGTTCTGAGTCGTGATTTAATCGACCTGGACTCGAGATATTTGCAAATATCTGCCCGGAACCAACTATACGGCTGGACCTATACGGGTCGTGCCCGTATAGTTGGTCGTAATGTGGCATGACACTTCCAAATCCGTGATTTCTTTCCCTGTTTCATTTGGATTCTTTTCTTGGGCGACAATTTGGTGTTTCTCGCGAGTTTTACCGACCTCTAACCCCTCTTATATACTGCCATTGTCTCTTTCTCTAATTGCAATCTATAGAAACCAATCTAGCAATGTGCTATCCCACCCTAGGCCGTGGGAAACCCATGGGGCTCATTGCTCCTTCCAAGGACCGTTCTAGCAGCCCGTCCATGGAGGACGATGACGAGGAGGTGGAGAGGTTTAGCCCGAGGTACAAGGAGTACATCGAGCCAAGCTACTTCAACAATGATTCCGATGATGAAGTGATTGACGTCTACATCTGCCATGACATCTATGATCCACCGGAGATCAATTGGGTGGCGATGAAGAAAGCTCAACAAGAGAGAGAAGATCGCAAGCCACATGGAAAAGGGCGTGTGGAGACGGTCAAGTTCATCACCACAGATCCAATGCCGCACAAGCGTAAGGAATTATCTAATATTGGTGCAGGTGCTAGCAAGAAAGGGGAGGTTCCACTCTCGAAGCCAACCATTGGTGCTCGTATAAAGGTTAAGCCTCAAGAAGAGTGGAGGTACGGTTTCCACTTCCCCGATCCATCAATTATGGATGAGGAAGAATAAGGTGTCCCCAGGATCAAGGATCGCGTGCGGGCACTAGAGATATATCATAAGTAGGAGCTACTCCATCACGTCGAAGTCCATCACCGTCTCTATGAGATGGAGAAGAAGGAAGTCCTCCTTCCATTGGTGACCAAGCTCGTAGATAGAGTGGACACTCTGCAATCTGATCTGCGTAGGTGCTACAGCCGCATAACTACTCTAGAGGAGACCAATAAGAAGCTACGCACCATGGTGTTACATGCCATGGCGCCACAGTGATCTACAACAATCACGGTATCAAATAATCGCAAGGAATTATTTGATCCCACCTGGCTTGATTCCAAGCTTGGGGAGATCTTTAAGACCTTGTAATCTATCTTATAAGTTTTTATTTTTGCATTAGTTCAAACTAGAAATAAAGTTTGCATCATTAGAATTCCCTTCAGGAATAGTCAATCCCTTTTATGAAATTCCGAGTTTATTATGGAGCAATATTGAGTTTGTGTTTACTTTATTGATATACGAATGGCTTGAGTATGATTTTACTTGCACTTGATGATAACAATAGGAGTCTTCCACACCATTGGTATTAATGGAACACATAAAGATAATTTGGTCAATATGCTGTAAGTCTACGGTCTGATTCACAAAAAAAAATTATCTATACAATTAAGTTGAAAAAGAAAACCTTGAACAAAATAAAATGAAAGTATTATCCAAATAGAGTGATAACAGGTGGAATATATGAATGCTTCATATACAGTTGGAATTTGATAATTGAGATCGTTGAACTTTGAATTCCTACATAAGGTGGAATATATGGCTAGCTCCTTTGCACAACACTTAAAACAAAAGTGTGAGCATATATGCAAAAGAAAAGAAAAAGAAAGAAGAAAAAGAGCGAATATGCAAAGATCAAATAGGCATATACCACTGTATTGTAGTATGACAAAGAGACACTTTTGAGATTTTGAATCCCAAGTGAGTACGTTGATCCTAAAACACTTGGGACTACCTCGTTAGCTCATTCGGTTGAACCGGATTCTTTTACATTACGTTGAGATTCATATTTTATGAACTGTTAATAACTAAGGTGTGGAAGCCTTCTAATACTATTCATATGGTTCGAGTAAGGTAATACTCATGAACTTATTCCCATGTATCGTACATGATAAACACATGCTGTAATGGCCTCATTTATTTTATCAACTCGGCTTCATGAATATGAGGATCACATCCATTAAGCTAAAAACTTGCTCGGGACGAGCAAGAGTCTAATCTTGGGAAGTTGATGATTCCATATTTGCATCATGTTTTACATTATTATTTTGCATTGTAGATGTAGGATTTTGGTATTTTACAGCACTCACGCACACATTTTATGTCTGTTTTCACCATATTAGGACAGATGATTGATCCAACAGATACAATTATTGAAGCAGTTGTACTGTGGAGAAAAGGAGTAAAAAACAACGTAAATGGCTTATTTGGGAAATATTAATAATACCAGAAGAAAACCAGAAGCGAACAAGGGAGGCAGAGAGCCCAACGACCAACTATACGACCAGAGCAACTCTTCCGCTCGTATAGCTCCGGCCATATAGTTGGCGCTGCCTCCGCCTCGTAAAATAATTTCACCCCATGCAATTGGTTCGAAGAGACGACATACAGAACACCCAGAAATCACAGAAACCTCACCTCTGGAAGGCATCTGGAGGGGGAACTCATCCACAAGGGATCCATCTTCGCCCTGCGCAGATCCGGGAGGCTAAGGCATCGATCTTCTTCATCCACCACTGCATCACCACCATCTCCATCCATCCCATCTACATCTTTTCTAGATCTTGTTGTAATTCCTATACTCATTGTGGATTTATACAAGTACTATTCATCCACGATTGTTTCCATTATCGTTGCCATGATGTTGATTGCCTCCATGTCTGAGTAGATCATTAGTTCTTGGGAGATAGAGAAACCCTAGTATGAGATTGAAAAAAGATAAATTCTATTATGATATTCATCGCTGTGACCATGTGTTAGATTCTCTGCATCTTGATGTTGAGAGAAGTCGACCTCTCAATATTTGCCTCTCGTGGGGACTTGATGGAGGGAACTACTTGTTGGTAGATGGAGGCGTGCTAGCACTTACAGTGAATATAAAGCTGTTGGCACTCCTTACGTATCAACTTAGGAAATCAAGGAAACTCATGGAACACTATCCATGCCATGGGATATGTCCTACGAGATTACGTCCCTTAATAGCGCGTAATTCGATTGATGTCGATTGCTAACTGCTGTGGTTATGAGGATGATGTGAGCAGCAGTTGTTGCCTATTCGTCAGAATACGGAGTTCCTCCCACACATACATAGTTGAGAATGTTCATGATGATAATCTTTATCTTAAATCGTTACAATACTAGTGGTGTATCCGCTACTCCCTAAGAATGCCTTTTCCCTACTGCAGTTCAAATCTTTCTTACATACGCGATACTTACTTTCTGTATTAAGTTATTTTGCTTTACTTTATTATTGCTCTTATACCCAAAACCCCAAAAAACCTTTTTACACAATACTCGCGTTTTATCTTGTTACTTAGAACTTTATCTAACATTTCTATTGCAATATTTAGTTCAAGAATTATTAGACTTCAGACTCCTGCTCCCTATGGGATCGATATCTTTATTTCGAAACTAGCTACAAACAACCTATGCACTTGCAATCATCACAGCCCCTTGCTATGGCCGGAGGCCAAGGTGAGTGGCCCCACCTCTCCCTCATTCATGTGGGTGGAGGCTGCACTCACCCAAAATTCAACTCCACTTTCTCATGTTTAATCTCCACTCAAAATCAAGAGTCATGCAATTAAAACTCTCTTTTAATTCACTTGATTTAATTACACTCATGCAATGAACACTTCATTTAATGAACACATTGATAATCCAATCCCCGATAATATTCCGTTACACCGAAACTATTCTGGCAGATTTTGTCAGAACAATTCCTGCACTGTCCAGTATTTTATCCAGTGTTCCCTATCCACTCAAATGCGTCAACTACCCTTAAGTGTGTCTCCGATGGGTCCACGAGATGAGTGGACATGATCGAGACACTCTCCTATCAGTAATCATTAGCGGGACCTAGAGATCCATAATGACTCCCACCAGCTAAAACGATAAACTAGTGATCGCGTGAACCTTTATTCGCAGTAACCAATTCCTTTTGACTCGCGATATCTTAGTTGTCTGAGATCTAATCATTTGGTATCATCCATACCTAGTTCAATACCATTACTGACAAGTACTCTTTTCTCGTTCCCGTGATATAACATTCTTAGTGATCTTTATCACTTGCTTGCAAGCTATGTTAATGTGATACCACCGAGAGGTCCCTGAGTATATCTCACTGTCATCAGGATGGAAAAATACCACTCTTGATCCATGAGCCTCAACTATGCCTTTCCAAGTACCCGATGACATATTTATAATCACCCTGTTACGGTGCGACATTTGATGGAATCAAAGTACTCTTCTAGAGTTAGTGATTGACATGATCTCATGGTCTAAGGATTAGAGTTACTTCGAATGATGTTATAGCAATGTAAACATAATGGCATGATCATGTTACTATACTTTGGGAGAATGTTCATGACATCATTCCACCAATGTTGTGACCTTGTTATTAACAACATCCAATGTCATGATCAGGAAACCTTGATCATCTGTTAATCAACAAGCTAGTGTAATGAGAGGCATTACTAGGAACCTTTTATTTGTTTATTAAACACACATGTATTAACGTTTCCAGTTAACACAATTATAGCATGAGAAATAAACATTCATCATAAACCTGGAATAAGATAATAACCATTTTATTATTGCCTCTTGGGCTTATTCCTTTCATTTCATTGTGTATGTTTTTTGAGTATTTTGTGCGTCTCTCTTGAGTGTTTCGGTCTTGTTTGGTAGGCTTGACCATTTATTTTTCGAGTTTCTCTATCACTTGGTTGATTGACGTGATATTTGGGCGCCCGCATTCTCTCATTTTTTATGCAACTTCTGTGTGTCACGCTACCCTATCGGTAGCAGTGTCCACACAGCGCGTTAAAGCTTGCATGCTTGTGATACATTGCAAATGTATCTATAATTTTTGATGTTCCATTCTTGGTTTTATCTACTTTCTTATGTTTTGTAAACACTTTGGAGGAATTTTCATATGATTTCTTGGACTAACCTATTAACAAGAGCCACAGTGCCAGCTGCCTGTTTTCTGCTGTTTTTGGTTCCTGGAAAGTCAGAAAATGAATATTCTCGGAATTGGACGGGACAAAAGCCAAAGTCATTATTTTACCGAGGGATATCTAGAGCCAGAATACGAGACGGAGAGGGGCTAGGGCACGGCCACACCACCTGGCCGTGCGGCCAGGCTTGGCCCGCGCCAGAGGGTGGTCTGGCCGCCCTAGGCACCCCCTCGGCCTCTGCTTCCGCCTATATATTGCCTCTGATACTGAAACCCTAAGTACCCGATCAAAAATCCACGACAGAGTCTGTAGCCGTCGTCATCTCCATCCCTAGATCGGGAGGGATCTGAAGCTTTTCCCGGCACCCTGCCAGAGAGGGGAATTCACCCTGGAGGCCTTCTTCATGACCATGCAAGCCTCCGGTGTGATGCCTGAGTAGTTCATCTCTGGACTACGGGTCCATGTAGTAGCTAGATGGCTGGTTCTCCTCCTTTGTGCTATCATGTTTAGATCTTGTGAGCTCCGGTCATGATCAATATCATCTATTGGTAATTTTGCATGTTGTGTTTGCGGGGATCTGATGGATATTGAGATGCTATTTCAGATTGATTATTGATTCTATCATGTCTTTGTTATTTGTGATCTTGCATGCTTTCCGTTGTTAGTAGCTATCTTGGCCAAGTAGATGCTAGCAATTCCAAGAGTTAGTATTTATGCTCGATAGTGGGTTCATGCCTCTGGTAATCTGGGGAACTGACAGAAATCTCCAAGGTACTAGATGTGTTGTTTCTACTAGGGAGAAAACAACAATCCTTTGTTCATAGAACAATCATATTGTTTACTGTACACGCAATTCGTAATGCAATTATTCGTTGCTTGCAACTTAATACTAGAGGGGGTTCGGATGATAACCTGAAGGTGGATTATTAGTCATAGATGCAGTTGGATGGCGGTCTATGTATAATGTTGTAATTCCCAATCGAATCTCAAAGGAGTGAAGATGAGTAGTATATGCTTGTATGCTTTCTCGATGTTTGTCAATTTCCCCGCTGTAATTTGTTCACCCAGCATGTTATCTATCTTAAGGAGAGCCACCTCTAGTGAACTATGGACCCTGGTCCTTTCTTTTATCATGAATCTACAATCAACTATTTACTTCTTTGTGTTTAGTTTCTGCAAACTATTACTTTCTTCGATTCGATACATTTAATCCTTTGTTTTCAGCAAAACCGGTGAGATTGACAACCTAATCGCAAGTTGGGGGAAAAGTTCTGTGGTTGTGTTGTGCAGGTCTCCATGTTACTGCTGGCACCGATAGTGCGCCCTGCCAAAGTTCAGCTAGCAACACCTTTGGGGTGTTTCTTGCTCCTACTGGTTCGATTAAACCTTGGTTTCATACTAAGGTAAAACTTGCTGTTGTGCTCATCATACCTTCCTCTTGGGGTTCCCCAACGAGCTCGATATATTTTGGGCCATCAAGCTGCTTTTTTGGCGCCGTTGCCGGGGAGTCAAGGACATCTTCACAAGGGGAGTCCCTCATAACCAATCTCTTTACTTTGTTATTTTTGTTTTGCTTAGTTTACTTTTGCTTTGTTTGCTTGTCTCTTTATCAAAAACACAAAAATATAGTTTTACAAGTTTGCTTTCTTTATTAAAAACACAAAAAATTACTACTCTGGAAAATACAAAGTTGTGTGACTTCACTAGCACCAACAACAATGATTTTATGAGCACACCTATTACTCCACCTGTTCCTGAAGCTACTTTCTTTGAGATAAAACCTGCTTTACTCAATCATGTAATGAGAGAACAATTTTCTGGTATTGGTAATGAAGATGTTGCTGCCCATCTAGATAACTTTGTTGAACTATGTGAGATGCAAAAGCATAGGGATATAGATGGAGATATCATTAATCTTAAATTGTTTCCTTTCTCCTTGAGAGGAAAAGCTAAAGAATGGTTAAATTCCCTAACTACGAATAGTATTGATTCTTGGACTGAGTGCAAAGATGCTTTCATTGGAAAATACTATCCTCATGGACTGAGTGCAAAGATGCTTTCATGAGAAGGAAATAATGAAGTTTAAACAATCTGAAAATGAACATGTTGCTCAAGCTTGGAAAAGAATGAAATATTTGGTAAAGAATTGTCCCACTCATGGACTAACTGCTTAGATGATCATCCAAACTTTTTATGTAGGATTGAACTATTCTTCAAGGAACCTATTGGATTCTGCTGCTGGAGGTACCTTTATGACCATTACTTTGGGTGCTGCAACAAAGCTTCTGGAGAATATGATGGTTAACTACTCTGAATGGCATACTGAGAGAGCTCCACAAGGTAAGAAGATAAATTCTATTGAGGAAACCTCATCCTTGAGTGATAAGATTGATGTTATTATGTATATGCTTGTTAGTGGGAAAGCCCATATTGATCCAAATAATGTTCCCTTAGCCTCTTTGGTTGCTCAAGAAGAGCAAGTTGATGTGAACTTTATAAGAAATAATAATTTTAGCAACAATGCCTACAAGAATAATTTTGGTAACAATAATTATAAGCCATATCCTCCCAATGGTAATGCTTATGGAAATTCCTACAACAACAATAGGAGTGCTCCCTCTGAACTTGAAGTTATGCTTAAAGATTTTATTAGTAAACAAACTGCTTTCAATAAAACTATTGAGGAGAAACTCTCTAATGCTGAAAGAAATATAGCATCTTTGGATGAAGATCAATCTTCCTTGAATAAAATGGCTGCAAAACCTGAAACTAATGATAATCCCTTTCCAGCTACTAATGCCATACAAGTAAGAATTGATGAAAATGTTAGACTATTAGCTGAATTGCATGCTAAGTGGGAAAGAGAAGATGAAATTGCTAGAAACATTAGTGTTTCTACTACCACTACCACTAGTGTTGAGGCTAGTAATAGATCTACTACTTTAGATGATAATTATGATTTTGATCTTGAGGGTTGCAATATCTCTGAAGTTATTAAGGTCCTGCAAAAGCTTGCTAAAAGTCCTAATGCTAGTGCTATGAATATGGCCTTTACAAAACACATTACTGATGCTCTCATAATGACTAAAGAAGAAAAGATGAAACATAAAGCTTCTATTCCTATAAAACAAGAAGATAGAGCGAAACCCATCATTAATATGAAAGTGAATGATTTTGATTTCAAAGCTTTATGTGACCTTGATAGTAGTGTTTCTATTATGCCTAGAAGGATTTATGATATGCTTGATTTGCCTCCTTGAAGATTGTTATTTCAATGTCCCACTTGATGATAATGCTAAAAAGAAACTCATGGGGAGTATTCATTATGTTCTTATTATGGTTAACAATGCCTATGTCCCTGTTGAATTCTATGTTTTAGATGTTGAATGCAATGCTTCTTCTCCTATTACTTTGGGAAGACCTCTTCTTAGAAGTGTTGGTGCCATTATTGATATGAAAGAAGGCACCATTAAATATCAACTCCTACTCAAGAAAGGTATAGAACACTTCCCTAAGAAGAGAGAGAAGATTTCTTTTGCCTCTCCTATGAAATTTTTTTTTGCTCTTAACGCTTCTTCATTTGAGAACACTTGATTCTTTTTCTTGCTTCTTATGCCTAACTTAAAGGCGTTAAAGAAGAGTACTTATTGGGAGATAACCCAAAAGTTTTAGATGAGTCTTGGAGGTTATTACTTACTTCAGTAATAACCGCTCCTTATCCTTTTTATTTGCTTTTTGTGCCAAGAGTAACCTCTAATGAGAGAGAAGTAATGATTGGGAAAGTTGTTGTCCCAAAACAGATTTATGTGCTTCACCGTAAAACTTCGTGTAAAATCTCTGTACGTCCTTTTGAGGCGTGCATTGTTGTTCTTATGCCCCAGGTTGTTCTCTAACTTTCGTTAGTTCACCACTTTTTGATTTGAGTAACAGAAGGTCTTCGAAAAAATTCGTCTTTACCTTCTGGTCTGTTTTGATAGATTTCTACCATTTTCTGCATTTGCTTCTTATTGGTTCCTTTTTGAGTTCTTTTTGGAAATTGATCTTTTTCGGGGAAGTGCTACAGTAGCTTGTGTTTTAATGGAAGTTTTATTGGTGTTAGAACTGAACCTAAAGACTTAATATCTTGAGTGCACTAATGTTGCTAATAAACATTGTGTGAAGTTTTGTATGAAGGAAAAATTTCAGGTGTATGAAAGGAATGAGTAATGAGATGAAGGATGGACTAAAGCTCAAGATTGGGGATACCACGCGTGTCACCCCAAGAAATATCCAAGAAGTACAAGTGTCAAAGCTTGGGGATGCCCAAGGCATCCCCCTCTTCATCAATAAAGATCATAGGTTTCTTCCAAACGCTTCATTTTTATTGTTTCATGCACAGTTGTGTTGTTCTTGGGGCGTCTTATTTTTCGTTTTTGTTTTGTTTTTTCGTTTTCTTTGTTTTCTTAGTTTGCTGAATAAATTGGTTGGAGCCCCTCTTTCATACATTGGTTTTCAAATAGTTTGGTTTGGTTTGGAAAAGAGTAGGAAAGTTCATGCTTAAGTGTTAAAGAGAGCTTGTTTTTGACTGTGGCATATGCTTTGTCATGCCATGCTTGATATTTTTTTGGCTTTATGCTTAGTATTCTTTGCTGTAGCATGACTTGTTATAAACAATTGAGATTTCTTAATGTGCCTTGGAAGGATCATGCGTTGTTTTAGCATATTAAAGCATAGTATTGTGCTATTCTCCTTTGATGCTTTATATGGGTTGATGATGACCCACAAGTATAGGGGGTGTATCGCAGTATTTTCGATAAGTAAGAGTGTCGAACCCAACGAGGAGCAGAAGGTGCTGGCTAGTGGTATGGATCAGGAATTCTCTGCAAATACTTAGCAAACGGATTTTTAGGGGTTTTCGATAAAGCAAGTAAACAAAGTACGAGTAAATAAATAACAGTAGGAATAAATGCAGCAAGTGGCCCAATCCTTTATGCAGCAAAGGACAAGCCGGTTGTATTACTTAAGATGACCAAACGTTCTCGAGGACACATGGGAAGACTGTCAAGTGCTTTCGCTTCATATGGTTGATTAATTATTCTTTAGCTTGCTAAGTGTTGTGAGTGAACCTGTGCTAATGTACCGTCCCATCCAGGACTAATACATACTTGTGATTATACCCCTTGCAAACATCCGTAAGTACAAGAAAGTAATTAAGGTAGAAACCTAACCACAACTTTAAACTCTAAGACCCTTACGTCCCTTGTGCAATTGTTTCCTAACGGGGGTTCAGGTTTCTGTCACTCCGACAACCCCTACGATTAGTAGCCAAATACACAATGCATACCCCTAGGCCCATATAGGTGAAGTGTCATGTAGTCGATGTTCACATGACACCACTAGAAGAAGTACACCACAACTTAAATATCAAACTATTGAATCTTTCTCAACACAACTCAACTACTAACAACATGACTTCTCCCATGTCCACAAGAACAAAACGAACTACTCAGAAGACATCATATGGATCATGATCAGAGTTGGAATAATGATGTATAACAATCTGAACATAAAAAATAATTGAACGGTTCACTCAATAGCATCAACTACAAAGAGTAATCAACGTCGAGAAAGTTTCCCCTATGAACTATGCAAGATTTAACCCAATTGTTATAGCAATATGGAGATGGTGATGAGGGTGGTGATGATGATGTTGGTGGTGATGATGATGATGATGGTGTTGATGGTGACGATGTCCCCTTTCCGGGAAGGAATTCCCCCGATAGAAATTTGTCTGCCGGAGAGATCTTTCTCTCTCGATGGTTTCCGCCCCATAGAGGCGGCGGAATCTTTCTCTGGTCGCTCTCCGAGTCTTAGAGTTTCGGGAGGATGATATACGCCAGAGGGGAAATGCTGGAGTGGGCCAGGGTGGCCACACCACCTGCTGGCGCGGCCTAGGGCTGCCCGTGCCAGGGGTGGTATGGGCCCCCTGTGGCCCATCTCCACTCCGTCTTCTGGCATCCTTGGTCTTCTGGAAAAATAGGATTTTCCGTATATTTTCCCGAATTTTCTGATCTTTGCGAATTTTTCCTCCAAACAGCACCTTTCCCATCAGAATCCTGACTGCAGCGGTCCATGCTCCAAAAGTCATCAACCATGCAAAAACAGATGAAATAACATAAGTATCACCTCTCAATACGAAATATATCAATGAATAATAGTGAATTAAGACATAGAATAGTGATGCAAAATGGACGTATCAATGCCCCCAAGCTTAGACTTTGCTTGTCCCCAAGCGAAACTGAGCTCAATAAACATGACCTCAGGTTTATGGAGTGAAGAGTCGATAAAAGAATACGGACAATAAGCATCACATTCATCAAATACATAGATCATAATAGAAGACAACTCACTATTATATAACTCAACTTGTAATAAGTAAAGGAATTACAATAAAGATACATAAAGTAAATCATAATTGGTAATGGCAAACTTAGCTCTTGGTCGAAGAATAGTTGATAATTTGCTGGAGTTCCCAAATAGCTGGTTTTCAATGATAGCTTTCAAAGTAGTAAACATCAAGATAAGAGCAATGTGCAAAACAAGGAACATAAGACACGATTGAATAAATCATCATATGAATGAATGAAACACAACAACTCAAAATACTTGCTGAGATAGAAGGGAGTAGGTTTACTGACTCAATCTACAAAGTAAAAGAAAGGCCCTTCAAAGAGGGAAGCAGGGATTGCAAGTATCATAAAGAGCTCCCAAAATTTATGATACTTACTAGCTTTCAGGTCTCATTGCCCTATCATAGGCATCTTTAGGTGATTAAGGTTAAAGTGATCAAATATAAGGATATGCATTGACAAGTTGTAAGTTGAGAATCTCATGTCCCTTGAATACGAGGGCCACTCCTCATGCTACTCAAGTTTAGCCACCGGTAAGTTCTTGTCATCGTAAACATATGTGTATCATAGAGAACCGCCAACGGGGTACCCCTTGCCCGATGATACGGAGGAATCCCCATATCAAAATGACAAGGCAAGCAGACAACAAGCATCTCAGCAATCTTCTAATTTACCATGGGAATATGGTGCTTTTTTCTCTCTTTCCTCTTTTCATAATATCTCTCCCTTTTTTTCTTTTCTCTTTTTCTCAATCTCTATCTCTTTTTTTATAAGAAGAATGCTTCATAGATACTAGTTATGGTTACGCTGCAGGTTTCCACCATGTTAGCATGGATTAGACCAGCGGCCCAGGCATTTCTCTAACACATATGCATAACTCCATGGACATACAAGCTCCCCTTTCATTTCACACCGACGACATCCATAGACAAAAGAACATGATATCAACTTGGTACAAAGTACCAGTGCAATGTTGAAAGCGTTCCCCATGACATCATGGTTTTGCTAATTCACAACTTACAAAGCGCAAGCATATACGCAACATAGGTGAGCACAATGGTTTAAGTTTATGAAATGCAAGAAAGTAAAGTGTGCCATGAAGTTCGTGAGAGCTTTAATCACTAATTTTCACATAACAAGTTTAATTTGGAAGGTAGACAAAACAAGAATTTACTTGGAATAGCAATAATGCTACTAGGTAGGTATGGTGGACACAAATGGCATGGGTTTTGGTTTAAAGGAGTGGATGCACGAGAAGAATACCCTCACAGTACAGGTTTTTGGCTAGCAAGGCTGGGTAGCAAGTATAAGAGTTGAACGAAACAAACAAACATACAAGTGATAAAAACAAACATGCAATGTTCCTTGGAAGCACAAAAGATCTTAACTAGGGAATATAAGACTTATGAGCAAATCAACAAAGAAAGATGATGAAATTATTTTTCTTTAGAGTACTTTTATCTTTTTCATTCAACTCTCAAAAATAGTGTGCTACTGACCGAGCCAGGTTTGCCAAAACCAACTAAATTAACTCAATGATCCCAAAGTGCTACCAATACTAACAACAAGATCAATCATATAACCACGAATTGAAAACTAATACAAGCTATGAAAAAGAGTGAATGATAGAACTTCTCATTAATATTCCATAACGGCAACTAACACCAAGGGATACATATCTAACGAGAGAGAGGACACTTCCATAATGCAAACCATACTACATAATAACTCCTCTATTCAAGATATGACTCTACTAATAAGGTAAAAAGATAGAAGATAGTGATGTGATACCGCGACACTCCCCCAAGCTTGGAACAAACCAAGGGGATGCCAAATCTGATGACGAATTACTCCTTCGATGGTGGTGGTGTCCTCTCATCTTCATCCGTCTTCCAGGGTAAGGGCTTCCCATCAACAAAGGACATCGTGGTTTCCAACATCCTGAAACTTGCAGCAACACTTATGCGTTTAAACCTAGCCTCATACTCATAGTTTTGATTTTAAACGTCATAGAACTGTGCTTGCAGTTCGTTGGTTGTTTGGCAGAGTGAGAGGACTTTGTCTTTGAGTTCAGCAGTCTCCTTTTGGTGCTCGGTGATGAGTTCGGAACAAATCTTATGGATGATGTCCACTTCGCGCTCCGCCATCTTCTTGTACCTAAAGACTTCTTGCTCTAGTGCTTCCATCCTGTCCTCCAGACTTCCTTTACCCTTACGTCCTAGAACCTCTTTAATCCGGACCACCCCACCTTCGAGCAACAACTCCTTGGGATGAATCTTCAACTCTCTCATGTATGGGTTGATGATATCTTCTAAGGAATCTCCCTCGGCTGATCCAGGGGAAGACATTGTGGCTACAAATATGGGATTCTACCTGGCAGAAATAGATCGAAACAAAAACATGACGAAAACACGATATACGAACCTCGGAAGATCTGAGGGGTTATATATTATGAAGTTTCATAACAAGAGGAAGGTACTGGGTGAAAACGAGTCGGAGGCGGAGTCGGGGTGGACTCACCACCTCGTGGCGTGGCCAGGGGTGGGCCCGCGCCACAAGCTGGTGTGAGCCACCCTGGCTCTGCTTCCGTACCTTTTTCGCTTTGTAGCTTTCCTTATTGACTAAAAACTACAAAAATATAGTTGGATAGTATTTTCACGAAACTTTTCTTACCAGAACTATTACCTATTTGAAAATGGACTCTGCAGGTCTCTGAATTTGGTCCTTGATGAATCTCTCTAGAGTTATAACTCGAAAGGCATCAATATCTTCATCTTCATACACTTATTACTTGAGTCATAAAACCCTTCTCTTCCTTATTACACCATTATCTCCACTTCCTAGAAATTTCTTTCACACAAAACTTCACACAGTTTTCATTAGCAACATCAGTATAAGTGAAGTGATAAAACCTTTTGAGTCCAACTTCAACTAAAAACCATCAAACATAAGATACTATAGCAACTCCTTCCGAAAACCCAAAAAGAATTCAAAAAGGAAATCGAATAAAGAAGCAAATGCAAGAGTGGCAAAATTTGTCAAAACAGACCAGCAGGTAAAGATCGATTTTTCTAGAAAATCTTCTGTTACCCAAATCAAAAAGTGCAAAACTAACGAAATTTAGATAACAACCTAGGTCAGAAGCACAAAAAATTACAGCTCAATCCGACATACAGAGATCTCTCACGAATTTTTACAGTGAAGCACAAAAATCTGTTTCAGGACAGCAACTTCCCCAAATATTACTTCTCTCTCATTAGAGGTTGATCTTGACACAAAAACCAAACAAAACGGATAAGGAGCGGTTATTACCGAAGTAATAAATTCCAAGACTCAAAGAAACAAAAACACACTAAAAGCAAAAACAAATTGGGTTGTCTCCCATAAAGCTCTTTCTTTATAGCCATTACGATGGGCATGATAATTTTGAACATGCTCACTCAGGAATATGAATTCAGGTGAAAGAGAGCATTAAGAAGCAAAAATACACACATTTAAGTCTAACCCACTTCCTATGCAAGGGAATTTTGTAAACAAACAAGTTGTTAAAACCAGAGGCTACTTCCATAGGAAGGCAAAAGAAGTGCAACATAAAAACTTTCAGCATAAAACGAGGAAACTTGATATTATTGAGATGCATAAGAACACTTTTCCCTCTCTCATAATAACTTTCATTATCATGCATAAACTTAACAATATAGACATCACAAGGGCCATCATAGCAATGATCACTTATTCTAACAGAAAACACAGGAATACTAGCTCTCATAACACTACTTTGTGAAACAATATTAGAGGTATCCTTACAAAGGATAGTGTGTGCCTCTTTTTCATAATTAGTAACAAAGTCTTTCACATTTGCTATTATAGTTTCATCAACCATTTTTTTATTAGGTTCAACAGCTTTGATTATACTTTCATTAACCATACTAGCTATCATAGAATGTTCTTTAATCTTAACTAGGAAAGGCATTTTCTCAATGTAAGGTTTAGGTAAAACATGATTAGCAGTATAAACTTCGGTTTTACTTGCAGGAATACTCTTAGCAACATCTTTATAAGGTTCATGATACTTATTCCACTTCTTTTTAGGCACTTCAATGTAGGAAGCAAAAGCCTTAAAATAAGAAGCAATAGCTTGAGAATCTAGACCATAAGCTTTTTTAATATTTTGAAAGTCATCAGTTCCCATAAAAGATTAAATGCATTCATAATCATAATTTATACCTGACTTTCTACCTTTGTCATTCTCCGAAGCTTCAGCATTGTCTTAAATACGGTCCATAAGATCCCATTTAGCTTCTTCTTCCATACGAGTGAATGATCCAGCACAAGAAGCGTCCAATAAACCCTTGTCATGTAGAGGGAGTCTTGCATAAAAGTTATTGATAATAATATTGTTGGGAAGATCATGAATGGGACATTTGAGCATTAGTAACTTCAATCTCCCCAAGCTTGAGCTGTACTCTCTCCATCAAGAGGCCAAAAGTTGTATATTTGATTCCGATCTTTATGAATCTCACTAGGAGGATAAAACTTTGAATAAAAGAGAGGCTTGACCATTCTTCAGCAGCTTATACCATTCCTCAGCTCTTCCTTTCAGTGATAATGAGAATAACTTCTTCTTAACTTGATCTGTAGTAATACATGCACATTTGAACAACCAGCATAATTCATGTATAAAGAGCAAATGATCACCGGGAAAACATCATTCTCAGCAGGTGGTGGCTTATTTACTACCTTAGCAGTGGTAGTAGCATTACCAAATAAGAAACTCAGCGAATTATCCATAACGAAAATAAAGCAACTAGCCGAAGTAAACAATACTCACAGTAGAAGTTTCCTTTACCAGTTCCACTCTCCAATAGCGCTTCACTCCTCGGCAACGGCGCTAGAAAATAGTCTTGATGACCCACAAGTATAGGGGGTGTATCGCAGTATTTTCGATAAGTAAGAGTGTCGAACCCAACGAGGAGCAGAAGGTGCTGGCTAGTGGTATGGACCAAGAATTCTCTGCAAATACTTAGAAAACAGATTTTTAGGGGGTTTTGATAAAGCAAGTAAACAAAGTACGAGTAAATAAAAGATAGTAGGAATAAATGCAGCAAGTGGCCCAATCCTTTATGCAGCAAAGGATAAGCCAGTTGTATTACTTAAGATGACCAAACGTTCTCGAGGACACATGGGAAGACTGTCAAGTGCTTTCGCTTCATATAGTTGATTAATTCTTCTTTAGCTTGCTAAGGGTTGTGTGGGTGAACCTGTGCTAACGTACCGACCCATCCAGGACTAATACATACTTGTGATTATACCCCCTGCAAACATCTGTAAGTACAAGAAAGTAATTAAGGTAGAAACCTAACCACAACTTTAAACTATAAGACCCTTACGTCCCTTGTGCAATGGCTTCCTAACGGGGGTTCAGGTTTCTGTCACTCCGGCAATCCCTACGATTAGTAGCCAAATACACAATGCATTCCCCTAGGCCCATATAGGTGAAGTGTCATGTAGTCGACGTTCACATGGCACCACTAGAAGAAGTACACCACAACTTAAATATCAAACTATTGAATCTTTCTCAACACAACTCCACTACTAACAACATGACTTCTCCCATGTCCTCAAGAACAAAACGAACTACTAACAAGACATCATATGGATCATGATCAGAGATGGCATAATGATGTATAACAATCTGAACATAAACACTAATTGAACGGTTCACTCAATAGCATCAACTACAAAGAGTAATCAACGCCAGGAAAGTTTCCCCTATGAACTATGCAAGATTCAACCCAATTGTTACAGCAATATGGCGATGGTGATGAGGGTGCTGATGATGATGATGGTGGTGATGATGATGCTGATGATCCCGATGAAGTCCAGCTTGATGATGGTGTTGATGGCGACGATCTCCCCTTTCTGGGAAGGAATTCCCCTGGCAGAAATCTATCTGCCGGAGAGATCTTTCTCTGTCAGGGTTTTCGGCCCCGCAGAGGTGGCAGAATCTTTCTGTGGTCACTCTCCGAGTCTTAGGGTTTTGGGAGGATGATATACTCCTGAGGGGAGAGGCTCGAGTGGGCCAGGGTGGCCACACCACCTGCTGGCGCAGCCTAGGGCTGCCCACGCCAGGAGTGGTGTGGGCCCCCTGTGGCCCATCTCCACTCCGTCTTCTGGCATCCTTAGTCTTCTGGAAAAATAGGATTTTTGGTATATTTTACTGAATTTTCTGATCTTCGCGAATTTTGCCTCCAAACAGCACCTTTTCCATCAGAATTCCTGACTGTAGCGGTCCATGCTCCAAAAGTCATCAACCATGCAAAAACAGATGAAATAACATAAGTATCACCTCTGAATACGAAATATATCAATGAATAATAGTGAATTAAGACATAGAATAGTGATGCAAATGGACGTATCAACTCCCCCCAAGCTTAGACTTCGCTTGTTCCCAAGCGAAATTGAGCTCAATAAACATGACCTCAGGTTTATGGAGTGAAGAGTCGATAAAAGAATACGGACAAGAAGCAGCACATTCATCAAATACATAGATCATAATAGAAGACAACTCACTATTATATAACTCAACTTGTAATAAGTAAAGGAAACACAATAAAGATACATAAAGTAAATCATAATTGGTAATGCCAAACTTAGCTCTTGGTCGAAGAATAGTTGATAATTTACTGGAGTTCACAAATAGCTGGTTTTCAATGATAGCTTTCAAAGTAGTAAACATCAAGATAAGAGCAATGTGCAAAACAAGGAATATAATACATGATTGAATTAATCATCATATGAATGAATGAAACACAACAACTCAAAATACATGCTAAGATAGAAGGGAGTAGGTTTACTGACTCAATCTACAAAGTAAAAGAAAGGCCCTTCAAAGAGGGAAGCAGGGATTGCAAGTCTCATAAATAGCTCCCAAAAATTATGATACTTACTAGCTTTCAGCTCTCATTGCTCCTATCATAGGCATCTTTAGGTGATTAAGGTTAAAGTGATCAAATATGAGGATATGCATTGACAAGTTGTAAGTTGAGAATCTCATGTCCCTTGAATACGAGGGCCGCTCCTCATGCTACTCAAGTTTAGCCACCGGTAAGTTCTTGTCATCGTAAACATATGTGTATCATAGAGAACCTCCAACGGGGTACCCCTTGCCCGATGATACCGAAGAATCCTCATATCAAAATGACAAGGCAAGCAGACAACAAGCATCTCAGCAATCTTCTTATTTACCATGGGAATATGGTGCTTTTTTCTCTCTTTCCTCCACTCTTTTGGGGGAGCTTGGGGATGTGATGCCTACAAACGCGTCAATGCTACCATCTGCCTCAATGTCACCAATGTGTTCGAGCTCAGGAGGACAGGGGCGCCGAGCGACCTTGAGAGGTATCCACCCCTAGGGTTCGAAGAGCACGATGGCCGTTTCCGCACCATCGATGGTTTGAGCTTCTACAAGGAAGGTGGGTGTCTTCGCCATCTACATTCGTGGCTCTAGCAGCTCAATCAAGCGACAGGTTTCGGCTTCATCCAAGAGGATCTGGAGGTTATAATGCCCAAAGGTGAAATCGACGGTATGATTTCAGCAGGGAATAGAATGTAGTTAGCATTCGACGGCTAGTTCACCTTCGTATTTACCTTAATAGTGGAACGATGCTTCATCATGGACATGGCAATGATAAGGAATTCTGGAACTCAAGGGTGCCAACCGAAGCTATTGAACAAGTAAAGTTCTGCAATATCTGCTTGCAGGATTTTTTGTTAGAAGTGGAGTAAGGGATAGTCACTATTGTACTATAGCTCCAGGATGAAGGCATATTTTTCATGAATCATGTATGTTCGCATGGTTTTTGTCCAACTCTGTTGTATGCCCCCTTTGTAAAGTGAATGTAAAGCACTGTTTTTAAGTTGAACTTTCTGCTTATCTAGATTGCTTATAAGACAAAGGCTTTCGTGGGGCTGTTGTTCTTGCAACAAAGTGTCTAAACCTTTCTTTTAGATGCCATTTGGGCACGGGCTTGCCCGTGAATTGTCCAACGTTAGGCTTATCTACTAAGACCTAAATCATGCAAGTGTACGTTTAATGTCAGGCGCTTAGTCTACTAGTTGCGCCCCGATGGGCGCAAAGAGGAGTCTAATTGTTATAACTAAGATGGTCATGACTTGTTATAATTTTTTGTTTCAAATATTCATAATTTTAATCTTAAATATTTACAAATAATCTTGCATTCCAATTCATATGTGCACAATGATATAATGTCATACAGTTTTTCAGGGATGATAACACTAATGATCCTAGGAAGCATGTTCTTCCACATTTAGTTATGGCACGCTGAATATTACCTATTACAAACCCCCATATATATATATATGGTATGCATTTGACTTATTTAGTTAATTATTTGTGTTCTCATTGTATACATCTAGACGGACACTTGACTATCTCTACCATGATCTTGTTCTGTTTTCCTTGAAACAATGACGCCACATGAAGATCTGGCCTATGAGGATCTCAACCACGTCAAGATGAGTCATATGAGGATCCCCGACATGTGAAGATGATGTAACTTGTTCTGTGATATTAAAATTCATAAACCTTCTAAACTTGATGAGCTGTAAACTTTTAGAAATTAAGGTGATACTTGTTAAGCTTTTGATGTGATGTTTGTATCTGAAAAAATATGTTACGCAATTGTAACACTTGAATATTTCATAATAGCAAAATTAAGGAAGAGAGATCATGTCATATGTAGAATAAACGTGAAGTGTCCCATTGATGCCCACATCAATAAATTAAAACTATCAAAACACTACTATTCTAATCATTGTCTTTCAAGAAAATTTATAGAGTAGTAATGAAACCATACCAAAGACTGCTTTGTGTGGATCTTTTTTCAAAGATAATTCTCAACAAGGATCATTGAGTGATTCTCTTGGCAATGGTTTGCAAAACCTTCTAGAGTACTAATACTTTTCCCATTACGCTAACATGTGTTACCCATGACGTCAACTCATGGCTGAAATCAGGGGTTGTACCATTGATCGTTCGTAGGCCAGCGGAGTTTTTGGCATCCAAAGGTGTGCATCAAAAACATATACATAGTATCACATTTTGATCCACAAGGTTTAGCTTTGGCATGAATCACAATTACCGCTAGACTTCATTTGAATCAAATTTTCTTATTGTACTTGTTTGGCAATATTATTTCCAAGGAAAGTCTCGGTTAACTATAAGAACAAGAGCAAAAGCTTCCACAACTAATTACTCATACAAATAGAAAGCTTTACTCTAACTATTTTAAATTACTCCCACTAGCATATCATCTTAACAAATAAACTAACTAGGATAAACATTTAATACTTCTAAAGTGGGAGACATAGGACATACCTCTCATGAGTGACTTCATAATTCTCTTCCTTATGGAGATGTGTTCCTTCAAAACTAAAATCAAATCACTCTCATAATAATATTGAAGCAAAGAGGCAATAGGCAAATCCACTTTCATGATAAAAGGATAAAAAGGAAAAATATTTTTGTATTTTTTAGGATGGGGATTAAATAATAGAAAAATCTTGATACCAAGGAAGAAACTAAGTAAAGAAAAAAAAACAAAAAAAATGAAAAAAGAAAAGCGAAAGAAAAGGCGAAGTGTTGGAACAAACCAACACGAGTGTTTCAAAGCTCACATGGAGCTGCACTACAACCTCATCAATACACAAATATAAATTCCAGGGGACTCATCTCCAAGCTCACGCTTTTGCAAGCCCTTTTGTTTCTCATTGTGGTGGCGGTGGATAATCTCCCGAGTTCCATTAGCTGCTCCAATTGGTGAACTGGGTTGAGAGGTTGGCAGTCACATCTCGAAGGTTGATGGAGAGATCGCTCATGTTCTAAATGCTTCCTTCGAGAGAACATATATCTTCATAGTTGTAGTAGTAGTTTGGTGGATGCTGCTCTTTTTCGGGTCCTTCTTGTTCTACTTCTTCATCTTCTCCTTCTTCTCCCACAGGTTCTTCTTGTTGGGGTAGGCTTTCTTCAACATGCGCATCAAAACACAAATGTCCATCCTCGATAGAGAAAAAACCATTAGGCAAATGAGTTGGGATCAAGTGATCGGCTCTAGGTATATCAAGAAAGTATCTACCGTTTGATTTAGAAACCATACCACAAGCTTTGAGAGTAGCAAAATGGAGATTGTAAACACCTGCTAACGGTTGGATATTACCTAGGTTGACGTGAAGTGCGTTTGCAAGAATGGTCACAACTCCTCCTCCACACAGGGGACCACATGATTGAAGAGCTTGATGATAAAGATAAAACATGAGAAGGGCACCCAAATTTGGCGTCTAGTTACAATTTGGAATAGCAGCTTTTAAGAGGATTTTCATGTCATATTCATTGGCTCTAGTAAACTCACCACATGTCTGCAAAGTGTTAGAAATAACATAGAACAAATAACGAACAACATGAGGATCAATTTGATTTCTCTTGGGTGTGTTTCCATGGATTCTCATATAATTAAAGTACTCCAAGGGTGTAGGATTAAGAACGAAACTGGTGGTGCGTATGTCGATGGTGTTATTAGCAAACCCAAAATGATGAGCCCATTGGCCGAGTGTCAAGGTGTTCTCACTGTTCATAAGGCGGAAAGTGATGCAAATAATTCCTGGGCTATACTCCTTGGAGCAGTAGTATTGATCCACCGTATGCATCAAGGTACTGAGGAACTCAAGCGTCAAGAAATGATATGTGCGACGTCCTAAAAGACAAAGTGATGCAAACCAACATTGTTGCAAAGTAAATCAAAATCATGATGAATACCTAGTTGGTTAAGGATATAAAGACATGCCCACTCGGTGGACTTGATTTCTCGGTTCTTGAGATGGTTGAAACAAGTGAGTTGAAACTCCTCGATGAAATTGATGCCAAATGACTTGGGGGTTACCATATCAACGGGTGGTGCGGCTTGTTCCGCAGCCACTGCACGTGTACGACTCCTTGTGTTCATCTAAAAATAAAATTAATGCTAATTAAAAAAAATTTCCAATAGAAACATAGCAAAAGCAATCCTCTATACTTCCTACAAAAGAATCTCCTATAAAAACAAAACTAAGAATGTTCATAATCAAGGTTTAGTGCAAGAACAAGACCTAAGTCTAGATTGATAATGGTTTAAGATTGAGCAAGGTTTTGATGAACATAAGATGGGGATCAGAGGAGAAACATACCTTAGATCGATTGGGTGCGAGGAATCATAAAAATGAGCAGAATTGAAGATCCAATGGAGGTAGTTTGGACTTTGGAGGAAGAAGAAAGAGAGATTGTGATATAGGTTTAGGTTTACCTCTTTCCTAGGATAAAAATCATGGCTGAGTAGGTGCTACGAGCGGCGGTACGGCCGTAGCCCGCCCATACCAAATGTATTACCTTGGGGTCTATGTTCCCTTCATACGATGCACTTGGTACGGGCACACGATACGATCGCTGATGAGTCCAAAATTGTAGCATATTTACCTTTTGTTTTTCCTAAGTAGAGTAGGTTTTTTGGTATTTTACTGTGTATTTGCGCATATTTTGTCCTTGTTTCAATAGGATCCAGAATTACTAAGTCTCTTATGAACATATGAATTGTAACTATCATATTATGTAGTAATATGGTATTTCTATGTGATAAAAGTCATTTAGTTGATTTATTCTCGCACATGGGAGATTATAAAACACGGAGGGAAGCTACAGAGCGCATAACCACCACTGGTACAGGCGGATCTTGCCCGTACCGCCCGCCCATATCATGTGACAGCACGTCCACCTCATCAAATACTCTCGCCTCGCGAAGATGGATCTGAGTTCCGACATACATAGAAACTTCTAGCCTCGAAATACCACACCAGAGAGGGATTTGGAGGAGGAACTTGGAGAAGGGAAAATCCTTGATGCTTCATGGATCGTTGGAGAACATCGCATCATCCCCTTCATCATCAACCACTGCATCTCCATCATTTCTATTCCCATCTTCCATACATTAGATCTTGTTGTAATTCCAGATTCAATTGTGGTTTACACTAGATTGATCCCCATACTTTTTCCCATCCATTTGATTATGATGATGTGGGTATTGCTTCCATGTGTGAGTAGTTCCCTTTGTTCTTGGATAGATGGAGAAACCCTAGCAGTATTATGAAATGAAATAAATATGATCTATTAATTGTGTCCATGACCCATTGATTTATGATATTGTGTTTGATCTCTCCCTTTAGGTGGTATGTGTAATCGGCCACATATCATTTGCCTTCAGGAATAAAGAGAGAGGGTGAAATTCTAAGGAAGTTTATGGGAGTATGTCCAGTGTTACTTGTGACTACAAGCATTGGCTTACAACCTGCATGGTCTAAGGAGGAATAAAGAGAGATTCACTAAGCTAATTACAATATCAATGGGGAAACCCTTAATTGTGGTGGTATTTATGAGTGGTTGTTCTGAAGCATAACAGTGGTTCTTAGAGATGACCTCATTATCTGGATCAACAAAGCGGTTGCCTATGAGCTTTGTGTTGAACATCTTATTACAGAACTCTCTACACACATCTCATGACACACGAAATAGGTTATCCTAATTATGATTAATTACAACATGCTAGTGGTGTATCCTACATCCTTGAGTATGCCTTCTCCCTATTGAGTTGAAACACCATTCCCAATGCATTCATTATGCGCTTTATTTTACTTGTTTTTATTTACTTTCTACATTCAACTAAAAACCTTTCAAACACCCTTTACTCGAAATTAAAGGCAGCTTACAAGTATCCTTTGTTAGATAGTGATGAGGGGCATCAATACCTGAACCAAATAACTCTTTGTGGGTTCGATAATCTTATTTCAAAACTAGCTACAATCGATCTGTGTACTTGCAGTCGTCAAGATATTTACTGATGCCGTTGCCAAGGAGCTAAGCGCTTTTGGTCTTTGTTCTTAGTTTCTTATTCTACTAATTGTTTACTAAAGTTGTTTACTAGTTTTAGGTAAAAACCATGACTGCACTCGGACTGATGAAATCAGCTCGATGCAACTAAATACCTCGGGATGTTTAGTAGAGGACTTGTTAAAGAATTGTCGAATGAGAGCAAACTATAATAAGAGGTTAATCCTTGTTTCATTGCTATTATTAAAGAGAAACTTTTGCAGGAGATGATCCAGATGAGGATCTATCAACACCCCGATTTTTAATCCCAGATGCCTATTATGCCATACATCGCAATCCCAGGATTACCATTTTTGCGAGACATAACAGATTGGACATCATAGTACATCATCCATTACAAACCATAATAAGGACTTACACGAATAAAGGATCTCATGATCCAGTCTTAGTACAAACAAGAAACGGAATAAATAATAAACGTAGCGGTGGGCTCCATCTTCAATGTCATAGGCAATGCTGACGATGGGAGATGATCCTAGTTGTCGTAGTCCTCCTGCTGTCCTTCTTCAGGGTAGTCCTCCTCATAGTCTGGCCACGGGAATAGCCAGGAACAAAGCCATGAGTACTCTTTAAGTACTCACAAACTACCACTAACAAGTAAGATAGTTCTAGTAGGAATGCTAGGCTCTAAGATTATTTGCAAAAGCTAGATTTATCTTAAGCTGAGTTCAGAAGTAAACAAAGCTAATTTAATGTTCTAAATCACCTAAGTGAGAAACTAGTTTTCATGTTCACAACCCCGTTGTGGTCAAGTCAAAGTCACAAATCATTTCATAAGTCACTTTGAAAACATCTGACGATCGAACAGTATGGCCACTCCAACTGTCCATGACCGCGGACGCTGCTATTCGAATAGTTTGACACTCTACAGAGGTGGTACACTTTCACCACAAAATCGATACATCCATCAGGGATAACCCTGAATCATCATACTTAGTATGGAGATAATCAATCATAAACTTTCAATTATACACCCTAGTATAGGCACCTCCCCTATGAGCTCGGCCTCCCAGCCATGGCCATCTGCCATCCTGGGCACTTCATAGGTGGAGAACATTGAGAGGTAGCCTCAGATCAAACCTCTCCTGCGAGGGAACCCATACTAATGCATATCAACTTTCATCTAAGCCTTACCCAATTCAGGTATTGTGGTTGTACGGTAAAATTGGAATGGTATCACATCTGAACCCAACCATCCATTTTTATAAAGGGCTAAGGCTCATGCTCAACATTTTCATCATCATAAACCATTTGTGTTTCTCAACACATGTCAAAACATCTCAATAGAATGACTCATCATTCCAATGTTTTCATAGTCATTTTCACCAAGTATTCCCATCTAAAGTGATCAAGTTTTATGCTTTGCACTAGCCACTAGGGTTAAGAGTGTCCACTAAAGATGTGTTCTAATCTTCAATCTCATGCCATAGAATGACATCTAAGTATAAATAGATAGGCCAAGTTTTATACTCTTTATGCTATCTATAAGAAAAGTAAAGAACTTTGGTAAAGTAAAAGAAAGTAAGCTTGCAAGTAAAACTTGGGATGGGCATAAATCAAAATGGTATAACCAAGCATGCTTAAGGAATTTTGCTTAGGTTATCAAGCTTGCAAGTGTTAGCTTGCATTGTTAATGATGGCTTGCAAGTATTAGCTTGCCAATAATAGATTGCCTTGATTGGTGTAGTGGTTGAAATTCTCCTCGTCTTCTTTGGGGTAGAACTCCTCCTCCTCATAGACTTGGTCAGTACTATCGTCTATAAATACAAACGGGGTACACAATCACCAAACAATACTTAACAAGTATATTTAGCACACTAAGGCACATACTTGATGATCTAACATCATCACAAGATTTAATGAACTAGTTTCATTTATTTTATTTGAGAAAAGTAATTTCTACTCATTGAAATTAATTAATATTTAATATTCGCCAATTAAAATATGGGATCATGTGGACACATGTCATCACCACATATTCTAATACATGGGAATGTGATTTAAAGTGTTGGTCACATTTTATAAAGTTTAAGTTTATTATTTAATCAATTTAAATGACTAGAAATGCCCTAATAGCATTCTTTTGGTACTAGTCCAAAGTCATTGCATACAAACCTAAATATTTTTACATATTCAGATAGATATCATCAAATGTGATTTTTGAGAGTTGGAATCAACTCAAAAGCTATCATAGTTGATTTTTGAAAAATGTTTGAATACAGAAAATTCTCTGTCTTGTTATTTTTGGTATAGATTATCTCAAACTCCAAATGACTTAAATCCAACGGGCTTGGATAGATAACTTAATTTCTTTTCTAGCAAAATTTGAATCATGCATTTTGGTAAGTGGATCTCTCTGAAATTATTTTTAAACAAGTGGATAGAATGTAGTTTAAACCTAAATAGAAAAACCTCCATTTGAATCTGTGGGCTAGCGTAGGAAAAGAAATGGGCCGGCCCAATGGCGCTCCGCGGCGCAGAGGGAAACTGACATGCGGGTCCGCATGTCAACAACTAAATCTAACCGAAGCGGTACGGGGCACTCTCAGCCGTGCGATTAGAACAGAAATCGACGACCGTGGTTCATTGTTTTCCGGTGAACAACTCCGGCGATATTAAACCCTAACGCGGCACGGTGGGGGTCTACAGGGGCTTACCAAGGCTCCAGCTAGACGTGGCTATATGGGTTCCGCGTATGAAAACAATAAATTTTACCCTACGCCCCTGAACCCCTGAAGCTGCAGGGACCTATCTATTAGTAATATAGTAACGGGAGGGGTTTGTCGCGAACTTACCCTTGAAGACCGAAAAGTGTTGTCAACGCTCAGGAGAGCGTGGTTGATGTAGACGAGCTGAAGCCGACCTCAAGGTCGTGATGAAGTCCTTGCGCTCCTTGGCTCCAACGACATGAGTGCCTCAAGTGCGACACCTCGCGGGGAGTTACACACGTCTGGAGCCTGACGATGACTCCCGCTTCCCTGATCCAGCAGTAGTTGCGGAAGTTAGAGCTCCCGGATCTGAATGCCGCAACGTGACGGTGCTCCACGGTGAAGATGTCTCTCGCTCGCGCAATCCAGACTTGGGACCACGGTCATGAGAGAGATAGAGAGGGGAGAGAGAAAATATCAACTGGAGGTCCTCCAAAAAGTGAGAAGACCTTTATTGATATTGTTGTCTTTAATTTGGCCAAATACCCCCACTACATATAGGGGGAGGGGAGGTACTACCTCCCTCAAAGTCCCGGGGTGGGACCAAAGGAGAGAAGGGGGGAGGGGTGGCCGCCGGCCACCCTAGTGGGCCCCGCGCGAGGGGCTAGGCCAGCCGGCCAGCCCCCTTCCACCTTCTCCCTCTCTCCTTTCCCCTAATGGGCCTTCTCCCTCCAGAAATTGGCCCATTAAGCCTTTGACCATTTTAATTGATTTTCTCTTTATTAAATAATTATGAATAAATGATTAAATCAACATTTAACATTCATTCACACATTATTCAATCTCCGTGTCCATGGAACACCTTCCACCTCCACTCCGGACATCCTCCGGACTTACCGAAACCCTTCCGGGTTTCTCCCTACTATTCTTCGGTGATTCTACCGATCCTATAAACACTCTCTAAGCATCATCAAACCCTTAAGCGTGATACCCCATGGTTCGCGAACACTCCAGACATGGTCAGGACACTCCCGCACCAATGATCAACAGAGGGACCTGGATGGCCATGTGACCCCTGTGCGTTCCATGAAGATCTTTCGTCGTTTGAACTAGGACAGTTGTGTCTTATTCCCTTTGTCACTCGATACTTGCATTGCCCGAGATCTGATCAATGACATCACCATGTCGTGTTCAATTCGTTACCGAACAACGCTACTTGACTTGTTCCGACAAGTGATATCCCTGTGATCAAATCACACGATGTGCAACTATTGGATATAACTTCTCCGAGTGGGCCCTTGAGTATCTTCTCGTCACATGGACGGAAAAATACCGCTCTTGACATATATTGCCTCTACGGTTTCCTCCGAGTACCTAAACACACCTTTATAAGCACCGTATTACCATATGGCGTTTGATGCTATCTAAGCACTCTCGGGACAGTGATTGATATAGCCTCACGGTCTCAGGAATAGTTTACGAGGATCCATTTCTAATCATCATAACTTGAACTTCGTGACATGATTGGGTCACAATGTTTAGGTTGGGTATTGGTTCATCATCTCATTCAGAATGAGATGACCTCATTTCCAACTGGCATAAATGCCACATGATCAGGAAACATCATCATCTGTTGACCAATGAACCAGTGACTAGAGTTTCACCGGGAACCCCTGGTTGTTTGTATATCACACGTGTATTGATGTTTCCACTCAATACAGTTATAGCATGATATAAAATTTAATCATAAACTATATGAAATATGATAATAGTCCTTACTACTATTTGTCTCTAGGGCATATTTCCAACAGTCTCCCACTTGCACTAGAGTACAAATACACTAGCTGCATTTTTTCTCAATCATTGGCACCATGTATCCGGTACCCTGAACATGCTTGCTCATGAAAGAGGTTGAGTCTTGGGTCTGTACTTTACAGTTCCAAATTCTTTGCAACTTACTATGTCACCTTGATTGACATTAATACGTTATCATCACATGATAGCATCTGTGTGTATGCATCGTCGTTATGGCAACAGAACGAGGCATGATTCCAGGAGCCTACAGTGATGTTAGATTAACCTCGAGGGATTTCTCATGGGCATTGTGCCCTGGGACACATCATTCTACGTTAAAAGTGAACTAGCCCCGCCATAACATTATACAACACTTTAGATGGTACCCTTATCTATTTTTATAAATGTATTCATTGAAACACCAGTGCACTCTGTGCAACCTTTGATGTTTTGTTCACCTCGCTTCCTACTTGACTTTGATCGGTTTTTATAGGAGTTTCCAACATATTCCCTTATGACATAACCCTTTATGTTCTAAGATATGTCATCCTTTATGGATTTGGAAAACATGTTTGTAGTTCTCTATTAGACACTACAGATAAACTTAGCTCAATGTTCCATGATTCGAACTTAATCACTTTTAAATGTACTTTATTGGATCATATATTATGCTAAGTTATTATCATGGTTTTCTAAGATAGAACCTATGTCTCAACATAGTGGATGACGATCATCCTTTTCTTTCAACCATTGATGTTAAACTTAATACTATTCCTAATTTGAGTTATTAAGTACTAGTTCCTTAATTGACTTCTATTCTGAAACCCCTTTCAGAATCCCTTAAGGAATACTACATAATATCATAATTCACCTATTATCAACTTCTACATCTTATAAATCATAATTTATAAGTATATGTGCTTTCATTCTTAACATACTTAAGAATTACTCCTATAAGCTCCCACTCAAAAATATGTCAATCACATATTGTTTTAGGAAGACTTTCATAGCTCCCACTCAATTTTATGCAAATTGCATATCCACTCACTATTTTGAATAACTTCAAAAACCTTTGATCAAATATCAAACTTGGAGATTTACTATGAGATACTAGTACTTTACTAGTTTTAAATCTACTAGACATTTAGCACACATGAATCAAATTCATTTGAATTTATTCAATACTTGACAAATTGTGCTTTTGTCATTCACCCCCTTTTCCACTATGGCTTTGCAGTCATTTGGGAAAATTCCAAGTAACCCCTTTTACTTGCGAGATTCAGCAACGAATTGCTTTCTAATGTCAAGTGAATTTTGCTTTTAGGATTTCTCATAATTCTAGTTTACCATTATTTCCTTATAGTTCGTAGGTATGTCATATTCCAAGAAATATGACAAATGATTCACAAATGTTTCCATACTAGATATGGATTTACATTTTGAATCCTACTTTATGTAGTGAAAACACCTGTGGGGAAAATACAATGATCAATATCATTGATTCTTTCCTTGGTGAAGAGAATCATTCAGGAACGTTGTCTGTTGCGCTTCTCAACACTCTGATGCAGGGTTTTGAATCCTCATCATGTTTTACACTATATTCCATTTGTTCCATAATCGAGAAATATCACTAAAAGTGACCTTTCTCAAGAATGCACCAAAATCCAAGCAATACGAATTTTGCTTCCCTTTTGGTTTCATCTATGGATTTCGTATTCAGAGTTTCCAATGAATACACTATAAGGACTTATTCGTTATTTTTTTGGTTATATCAAATATCCCCAAAAACTTTCACGAATTCAAACGGTTTACTACATTCTAATTGAGTGCTAACTATTTCTAAGCTAATGGTCTCTACATCTACACTACAACGATTTATTTGGTGCCTTCTATTCAACCCATTTTGATATCTAATATCACATTTGATGCTTCGCATTTTGACGTTTCAAAACGCTTTGCATTTTATAATTTCTTTTATGACAATCTTATAAAGTTGATGTTCATTACTATTGATCAAATCATAGTAATTGGATTCCCTTTATATTTATATCCTTTGTTGATGAAACACTTTGATCAAATCAAATAGTTTCATATTCATGTTTCCTTTGGTAAACTACTTTACTCATTCAAAAAATCATTTAATGATAATTACCATTTTCACAATACATTGAATATGTATTTACTTTTAGCAATTCATTAAACACTTTGTATTCAAGTAATACATGGTGCTCACGTTATTTGGCGAACTTAGGCATGATTTATATGTGAAAATAAATCGAATGACTTTCACATATTATCACATAACTTTGAATTTAAACAATGTTTTTTCATTCATTAATGAACATATCATTTAAGTTGGGTATTTTAAGGCATTTCAATATTTTACAAATGTTCATGCATTATCAATTAGTTTCAAACAACAAGGATAATTCACACATAATCAAACAAGATATGAACACGAATAGAAATCATTCATAAAAGTGGAACAACTGTTTGTTACAAACTCATATGAATAACCGTCTCACGAAGTGTGAGACACACTAAAGAAGTTCACAATCTCTTGATTACAATAATCATCCTAAAACATAAACTAAATGATAAATGTCAAGGGAAAGTGTCGTCGGCCGTCATCATCATGCTCGCCATCAACACGCAAAGTCACCTCCTATCCAGCAAGCACCTCTCATGCAGAAGGACCTGTTTTCAGAAAAACAGAACAAGTATCAGATATACTTAACACTACAAATCTGTTCGCAAGATTATAACATTTATAAAACTGTATATCAAATATATACCTTTGTCATTGATGACCTGGGCGACATCTGGTTCAACCAGCATATTCCTGAGATGTGTCACAAACCGGTGGAACTCCATTGTTTCCGCGTCGCCCCTCATTACGCAAGTCCTGACTTGTGCTTGGTAGCAGCGACCGCAGCACAACACCGTTTGCAAAAGAGCCCGTCATCCAGCTATCCAGGAAGTATGCAGGCCTCATGTACACATCATGCATGTGCTCCAAGTGGTCATCCAATGATGAGTTCTCCTCCATCTTAATGGATAGGAAGTGTCCCATCAGCTCATGCTCCCATATGCGTACTTGTTCCACGAAATGTGTCCTAAGCTGTAGCATCACCGAATAGAGGGTCGACATCACCCATGAAAGGCCACAGCTCATCCACCATTCCGAATCGCATGGTAACAGAAATGAAGGAGGCCATCTCACGACGGAGATAGCGGTCTTTCCGCTGCTCTAGGGTCTCTAGGCCAGTGGGCTGATCTGAATCCATCCCGTCGAGTATGTAGTCAACCACGTCATTCTCGCTAAGGAGAACGTGGAGACACGCAACCCATATGGAGAAGTTTGATCCATATAATTTGAGCTTCTCTCCTTCTAACCAATCAATCGTCAACACGAAAGGTGCCATCTACATTTATAATTGCAAAAGGAATTTAGACTAAGTTTATAATTAAATGAGTTAATAAAAACTCCACTCAGAAACACCTATCCCCAAAAGAGTTCCTAGTGATAACACGACCCCTATCAACCACATCTCCCCCGATCGTCAGGACCATCAATGTGGGTTCAAGGGTGGACGCTAAACGTCGGTCACATCATTCATGCGACTCGTGCTCGATCCTTCGACCATCCGCATTCTGAGGCCATGTCTGCACATGCTAGGCTCGCCAACTCAACCTTAGTGTATTCGCTGTGCAACATGGATTACACCCACTGTATGCGAACGTAGATATGTCTGACACCCAGGCTTGTACCCTGGATCGCCTCATACCGAAGAACTTTCTTGGTGGTGCACACTAAGGGGGAACACAATTGTTGGTAATTTTAACATGGATCATCTTATTAGGATACCGTCAATTATATAATACTAGCACATAATAAGACAAACAAACAATAGCATTGAATGTAAATGCTATGTGATATGGTCCTTTACGTTGTGATCTCCATCCGCCGTCACCGGGTTCTGGCGCCATAGACACCAGGGTACCGGTGCCATTCCGGCGTGGTAGTCCGTCACCTCCGTGACTATCTACTACTACATAACAAAAGGTAATCACTTTACCTTTGCCACAACCATATCACAAAGAATGCCCCCCTGCAAAACAAAGTTAGGCGCCTCTACTTTATCTTTGCATGTTTTACGTGGCTGAATGGGCTTTCGCACAAGAACTGTTCTTACCTATGAACTTTCAGCACAACGTTGATCAAGTAGTTGTCTCTACTACACCCCTTTCGGGGCCCTCCGTTGCAAATGGTATACCAACTAATGCGAGATAGACAGACACCCCCCTAAGCCACTTTATACGGTACAAGCCGTATGTCAAGCGTGGACCAGTCTTGCGAATGAACGCGTAAATTCGGTTGGGGGGCGCTTCATCAAGCATTACAGCGGTATACACAAGTACACGTGGGATGGTAACAACTAAAAGATCAGCGCCCACACGCTACATCTTGTGTGTTCTACCCGTACTAGCATTACTATGCATAGATCTAGCTCTAATACCACTGTAGGGGTTCCGCGTATGAAAACAATAAATTGTACCCTACGCACCTGAACCCCTGAAGCTGCCAGGACCTATCTATTAGTAATACAGTAACGGGAGGGCTTTTCACAAACTTACCCTTGAAGACCGAGAAGCGTTGTCAATGCTCAAGAGAGCGTGGTTGATGTAGACGAGTCGAAGCCGACCTCAAGGTCGTGATGAAGTCCGTGTGCTCCATGGATCCAACGACTTGAGTGCCTCAAGTGCGACACCTCGCGGGGAGTTACACACGTCCGGTGCCTGACGATGACACCCCCTTCCCCGATCCAGTAGCAGTTGCGGAAGTAGAGCTCCCGGATCCGAATCCCGCAGCGCGATGGTGCTCCGCGGTGAAGATGTCTCTCGCTCGCGCATTCCAGACTTGGGACCACGCTCACGAGAGAGAGGGGGAAAGAGAAAATATCAACTGGAGGTTCTCCCAAAAGTGAGAAGACCTTTATTGATTATTGGTGTCTTTAATTTGGCCAAATACCCCCACTATATATAGGAGGAGGGGAGGTACTACCTCCCTCAAAGTCCCGGGGTGGGACTAAAGGAGAGGAGGAGGGAGGGGTGGCTGCCGGCCACCCTAGTGGGCCTCGTGCGGGGGGCTAGGCCTAGCCGGCAAGCCCCCTTGCCCCTTCTCCCTCTCTCCTTTCCCATAATGGGCCCTCTCCATTCGGAAATTGGCCCATTAAGCCTTTGACCATTTTAATTGATTTTCTCTTTATGAAATAATTATGAATAAATGATTAAATAAACATTTAACATTCATTCACACATTATTCAATCTCCGTGGCCATGGAACACCTTCCACCTCCACTCTGGACATCCTCTAGACTTACCGAAACCCTTCCGGTTTTCTCCCTACTATTCTTCGGCGATTCTACCGATCCTATAAACACTCTCTAAGCATCATCAAGCCCTTAAGCGTGATACCCCACGATTCGGGAACACTCCAGACATAGTCAGGACACTCCCGCACCAATGATCAACAGAGGGACCTAGATGGCCATGTGACCCCTGTGCGTTCCACGAAGATCTTTCGTCGTTTGAATTGGGACAGTCGTGTCTGATTCCCTTTGTCACTCGATACTTGCATTATCCGAGATCTGATCAATGACATCACCATGTCGTGTTCAATCTCGTTACCAAACAACGCTACTTGACTCGTTCCGACAAGTGATATCCCTGTGATCAAATCACACGATGCGCAGCTATTGGATATAACTTCTCCAAGTGGGCCCTTGAGTATCTTCCCATCACATGGACGGAAAAATCCCGCTCTTGACATATATTGCCTCTACGGTTTCCTCCGAGTACCTGAACACACCTTTATAACCACCATATTACCAGATGGCGCTTGATGCTATCTAAGCACTCTCGGGAGATAGTGATTGATATACCTCACAATCTAAGGAATAGTCTATGAGGATCCATTTCTAATCATCGTAACTTGAACTTCATGACATGATCGGGTCACGATGTTTAGTTTGGGTATTGGTTCATCATCTCATTCATAGAATGAGATGACCTCATTTCCAACTAGCATAAATGCCACATGATCAGGAAACATGATGATCTGTTGACCAATGAACCAGCGACTAGAGTTTCACTGGGAACTCCTGGTTGCTTGTATATCACACGTGTATTGATGTTTCCCCTCAATACAGTTATAGCATGATATTAAACTTAATCATAAACTATACGAAATATGATAATAGTCCTTACTACTATTTGTTTCTAGGGCATATTTCCAATAGTGGAGATGTGGGCGATCGAACTGGTGGACGATGGTGGTTCCAGGCGTGGTCACGGCGGCTCCTGGGGTAGTCGAAATCAGCGGTGCCTCTTCTCCTCTGCAATGGAAAGCTTCGGCGAAAATCTGGCGAAGGGAGGCTCGCCTTGCTCCGGGGATGGGGTGGAAGGATCAGTGGAGAGAGGGGAGTGAGATGGTATGATGAATGAGGATGGGAGAGGCCTCCTTTTATAGCTCGAGGAAGGAGGGAGCGCGGCATGGTCCAGCGGTGCTGGCAACATGGCTACGGGCGGCTATTGGCATGGCTGTGAGCGGCGGTCATCGTAGTGCTTCAGGGTAGTCCGTATGGGTTTGATGGCGCGGCAAGGCACGGTCTAAATAGGTCAGGAGCGGGTGATGCTCTGCATGGAAGAATCGGTGTTTGACGCGGCACATGGTGGCTGCGGGTCAAGCGACGGCGAACGGGCATGTCCGGGTGGTTTCTAGGGGTCATGGCGATGTGGTGCGCATGGGCTACGGTCGAGGCGCGGTGGGTGCATGCCTGTCGGGCACGGTGCTCTAGCGCGTGCTCGGCATGGCGTAGACACGGTGGGTGCGGTGTCACTGGGGGTGGTCGACGGCCTTGCTATCGTCGAGGGGTGGCCAGGGAGAGGCGGTAGGGTGCGGCGATCGTCCTAGACATGGCAGGAGAGAGAGGGGCGCTCCAGGCTGAACGGTCCATGGTTGACCGACGGTGACCATCTTTGGGCGGCGCTCTATTGGTGCAGCGGCGAAGGGGGGTGCTGTTTGGGGCTGGGTTAGGTGCTAGGGAGACAGAGGAGAGATGAGAGGGTCAAATGGGGGACAAGACATTGATCAATAACAGTAATTGTTAGGCAGGTTATTTTGTGCTCACCAGCTGTTCGACACAATGCTTGCATGAAGTTTTAATTTGAATTTTCGAAATATTTTTGGTGGGTGTGTTGGTCATAAGCTTGATCATTTGTGGTTGCTTGGGATTGTCAAGTGGAGTTGGTTTAGTGGGTTTTTGAAAAAGTGGGATCTATGCATATGTAATGGATTCACTTTTTAAATGCCCTTTAAAATTAGTGGTTAAGTGTTTTTGTAAGATTTTCAAATAGGCCTTGGTAGATCTTTACTTGTACTAGCAAGGGGTGAAAAGATTTGAGAAAGTTTATGTTGGGAATTGACTTCTAGGAACACCTAAAGTGGCCTAGTGGATTAAAATGGCTAAAGTGACCATTTGTTTTTATTCTTATCTGATTTCTTTTTCTTTGGATTTTGTTTTTAAATGGTCTAGATGATGTGTCATTCACCTTTAAACCATTTCACAACAAATAGATCAATCAAACATGGCATTTCCAAACAAATCTATATTAATGCAAACACACCTATGCTTTCCTAATTATTTTAATGATAAAAAGTTTTTTTGTTAACCCTAATTTGGGTGATTTGGATCTTGATAACCTTGATTGTAGTTTTGGGATGTTACAAACCTTCCCTCCTTAAAATAAAATCTCGTCCCGAGATTTAAGAAAGAAAACTAGGAACTAAAGAGATCTAGAAACTCTGTCCTAATGAAATCTTCTCGCTCCCAAGTAGCTTCTTGTTCGGTATGGTTGCTCCATTGAATCTTGAGAAACTTGATACTCCGGGTCCTAGTGGTTCTGAAGGCTTCTTCCAAGATACGGATGGGCACTTCACGATATGTCAGATCCTTGTTGATATCTATGGCTCTGTGATCGATGTTCTTGAACACTTTGGTCTTCTCCGGAAATTCTAAGCATTTGCAAAGTAACGAGATGTGGAACACATTATGGATGGCTGACATCTCCTCTGGCAGTTCCAGTTGATACGATACTTCTCCTCGGCGATTCAGAATCTTGAAGGGTCCAATATATCTGTGGGCTAACTTTCCTTTTAGACTAAAACGTTGCGTTCCCTTCAACGACGACACTTTGAGGTACACAAAATCTCCGACATTGAAAGTCACGTCTCTACACCACTTGTCAGCATAACTCTTCTGTCTGGATTGGGTGGTCTTGAGGTGCTCATAGACTTCGTGAACCTTCTCTTCGGCTTCTTGCTGGATGTCGGGTCCGAAAATCTGACCCTCTCCTACTTGCGAACAATTCAAAGGGGTACGACACTTTCTTCCATAGAATAATTCAAATGGGCCATTTGCAAACTGGATTGATAACTGTTATTGTATGAGAATTCTGCAAAAGGCAGACAATCTTCCCATTTTGATCCACCCGTTCAGTAGAATTCTGAAGAAAGACTGTTGGCAGCAGGTGGAGAGGCCCCCTTCCAAATAAATGCGGACAGGGTAGAGCTCGGCAGAGGGTTCGAGAATAGGGTAGGGTTTTAGCACACAAGCTTAGAATATATCTTCTAAGATTTGGTTGACTCTTTCAGTCTGTCCATCGGTCTGCGAGTCATAAGCTGTGCTGAAATTCAACTTGGTTCCTAATCCTTCTTGGACTTTCTGCCAAAATCTTGAGGTAAATTGGGTTCCTCGATCCGACACTATGGTCTTGGGGGTTCCATGCAAGCTGACGATTCTGGCAATGTACAACTCTGCTATCTTCGAACTCTGGTAGGTTGTCTTGACAGGTATAAAATGGGCTACTTTGGACAGTCTATCAACTATGACCCAGATAGAGTCATTTCCCCTACTAGAGGTAGGCAAACCGGTGATAAAGTCCATTCCCATAGAATCCCATTTCCATTCCAGAATCTGCAATGGTTGGAACAGTCCTGCGGGTCTCTGATGTTCCGCTTTGACTCGCTAATAGATATCACACTTGGCGATGTAGCTTTCGTTTTCTCTCTTCATCTTGTGCCACCAAAATTCCTCCTTCAAATCCTGATACATCTTTGTTCTTCCGAGATGGATAGAATAAAGAGTATCATGAGCTTCTTGCATGATAACTTGCTTCAACTCCGAATCTCCTGGCACATAGATACGTCCTTTGTACTACAAAACTCCTTCTTCATCCTCGGTGAACCCAGGTACCTTTCCTGTACCAATACGATGCTTGATTCTGTCGATACTTGCATTTCCCTTCGGGGCTTCCTTGATCTGGCTAATCAAAGTGGGTTGAAGTTCAATGCTAGCTAGGAATCCTTTGCTAACTAGCTCCATTCTAAAATGCTCCAACTCTTCATGCAAACTTGGCTGGGTTTCTTTGATCATAGTGTTTAGTCTACACGGCAATCTGCTAAGGGCATCCGCTACCACATTGGCTTTGACAGGGTGATAGTGAATGTCAAGGTCATAATCCTTGATTAACTCTATCCATCTCCTTTTCCTCATATTCAACTCCTTTTGAGTGAAAATATACTTCAAGCTCTTGTGATCTGAATAAATCTCACAGCGGTTTCCCATCAGGTAATGCCGCCATGTCTTCAAGGCTAAAACTACAACTGCTAGTTCAAGATCATGGGTAGATTAGTTTTGCTCGTGCTGCTTCAGTTGTCGAGACAGATATGCTATGACTTTTCCTTCTTGCATAAATACACATCTGAGACCAATCTTGGATGCATCACAATACACATCAAACGGCTTTTTGATATCTGGCATAATCAATATTGGGGCTGAAATCAATATTTTCTTGAGTTCTCGGAAACTGCTTCACATTTGTCTGTCCATTCAAACTTCTTGTCTTTCTTCAACTGTTGGGTCATTGGTCTTGCGATGCTCGAAAATCCTTCAACGAACTTGCGGTAATATCCGGCTAATCCGAGGAATGCACGGACTTGGGTTTGAGTGGTTGGGGCTTCCCATGCTTCGACATCTTTGATCTTGGCGGGATCAATAGTGACTCCTCCTGCCGACACAATATGTCCGAGGAATCCTACTTCTTTCAGCCAAAACTCACATTTGTTGAACTTGGCATACAATTGATGCACTCTAAGGGTTTCAAGAATACTTCTCAGTTGTAGCTCATGGTCTTCTTCTGACTTGGAATAGATAAGAATATCATCGATAAACATAACGACAAACTTATCTAGAAAATTCATAAAGATCTTATTCATGAGATTCATGAAATAAGCGGGAGAATTCGTCAATCCAAAAGACATGACCATATACTCATATAATCCATATCTGGTAGTAAAGGCAGTCTCTGAAATATCCGTGGCACGAATCTTGAGTTGATGATAACCAGTTCTAAGATCAACCTTAGAAAACACTCTGGCACCAGTCAACTGATCAAAAAGATCATCTATCTTGGGTAGTGGGTACTTGTTCTTGATGGTGACATCATTCAGCTTCCGGTAATCTATGCACAAACGGTTCCCTCCCTCCTTCTTGTCAACAAACAAAACATGCGATCTCCATGGTGATGCGCTTGGTTGAATCAAACCTTTCTCCAGCATAGCATCAAGCTGCTTCTTCAGCTCCACTAACTCTCATGGGTTCATGCTATAGGGTCTCTAAGCTATGGGTTCGGTTATAGGAATCAGTTCAATAATGAACTCGATATCCTAATCTAGGGGCATACCGGGCAATTCATCTGTGAATACGTCGGGGTATTCATAGACTACTCTGACTTGGTCTGTGGTTGGTAGGGCTAGACTCTTATTGCACTTGAACTGACGGGGTAAGGTTTCAGATACATTCTCTAATGATATTCTAGAGCTACTGGTCATGGTTATCGCTTTCTTGGCACAGTCGATCAATCCTTTATGTTTCGACATCCAATCCATTCCTAGTACTACTTCCAAACCTTTGGTTCCAAGTACTATTAGATTGGCATAAAAATATATCCCATGGATTCTGATAGGTACAACCCTGCAAAATTTTCTAGCTTTGGTGGTTGAACCAGGTATTTGAACTATCATGACATGCTTCAAATTGGTTGGGTGAATCTTACTAGTGCATGAAAATTCTTCTGTAACAAACGAGTGCGATGCTCCAGAATCGAACAACACTCTTGCTAATACTGAGTTAACAGAAAACATACCCAACACGACATTTGGCGCTTCCTGGGCTTCTTCAGCATTCATGTGAAACAGACGGCCATTGCGGTTGAGCGAATTCCCTGGGGAAAATCTTCTTCCGGGTTGAACACGGCGCTACTGCTGACCTGGGGCATTCACATTGTGGTGGCTGCAAGCTTCTTGGGACACTCGTTGGAGTAGTGACCCTTCACTCCACACTCAAAAGAAGTAATATGGGACTTGTCTTTGGCCGCAACAGGCACGACATTGCTTCCAGTCCTTGGGGAAGTATTGTTGTTGTTGTTGGACTTGGGCGGTGCATGGTTGAAGTTGTTGGAGTTGCCGGGGTTGTTGTTGTGGTTTCCTCCGGACTTCATGTTTCCTCCGCTACAGTTGGGGTAGCTTGGACGAGACATTTGGGGTCTATTGTTCCTTGGGGCATATCCTGCAGACGGGTTGGGGCGATACTTCTGGTGACTGTGGGATCCACTCTAGTGCATCATTCCGCGCTTGCGATTGTTGTTGGCTTGGTTGATCTTTCCTTCCATCTGAATGTGTTGGGGATATACTTTCCGGGTATCCTCACAGTTCCTCACTGACCAAGGTGGCCCACATCGGGTTAGAGCTTTGCTTCACGGGCGGCCCAATTAGAGAGAGAAGACGGAGTCCAATCCGACTACGGGAAGGCCCAGAAGACTTACCGACTTAGGCCCATAATGTTACTTGTAGTTCAAGATGTACTTTGTAACCAACTCTTAGTCGTAGCCGGATTGATCTCTCATGTAAACCCTAGGCCGGATATCTATATAAGCCGTCCTAGGGAGAGCCTTTAGGGCATAACCTCAATAGTCTACAATCTCACATCACACAGGCGAAACCCTTGTAACCCATATTTCGGCTCTGCCGTATTACTGGATTTCTAGCAGGAGTAGGGTCCGTCCAAAGCCGGCGGATTCGAACCTGGGTAAACTTGTGTGCTCACCGTCTCGGAACACTGTACGCCTCACACCCCTCTCTCCCGCACACCTCGAGGACCCCCTCATGGCGTACTTGTCCTCAATCCGACGACAGTTGGCGCCCACCGTGGGGCAAGTGAGCTTTGGATCTGCGTTCCGAGCGGAATCTGCAAGAATCGGAATCGGCAAGACCATCGCCGTCGGTCGCATCCTCTACGCTAGCGACGTCCCTCTCATCGTTCTCGACGAGGCTTGGATTCCGGCTAGGGAGGCCGTGACTGCCTATACTATCATGTCTTTTGGCGAGATCGATGTTTACATCGGTTTCATTGAACTTGCCCAACCCACCCCAGCGGTGATGATAGAGGCAGAAGAATCTTCTGGGTCCCCTTTGTCCGCGGAGGCGGCAGAGTTCCAGATCTTAGAAAACCCTAACCCCACCCAACCCGCACAAATTGCGGAGATAGTGGAGAAATCCGAGCCTGAAGAAAACCGCACGGTCCAAGTCGAATCTGGAGTGGATCTCCCTGGAGAAGCCGGATCCCAGATCGACCCACTCGTGGAAGTCGAAATCCAGGAGGAGCACATCAACGACACTGATTTCGACTCTGACGATGTCGGGACAGATAGGCCTTTCCTCAGGTACACACTAAGATGTATGATACTGCAAGGCGCTAGCACAGATGCAATCCTCGAAACCGTTAAAAGTTTCGATATGGATGATTGTGAAAGCCGCAGGTACCTCAGGAAGCATGCATCACACTTCGTCGGCTATGTTGGATCCGGATCCGGCTCTTCCGATGCTGGAGAAAACATCGACTCGGTGCTGGAGGCAATTGGAACAAACGCCGACGTTCCCGCATCACGGATGAATCCATGACGTCGGCAGATCTCCGAAAGTTCTCCGCGGAATATGAAGAGGATGGAGAAGCCATGGATGAAGGATCCGGGGAACACTCTCCCGAAACGCAGGATGACATGGACGTCGGAGACAATCCCGAAGTCCAAATATCCGAAAGTACCGATCAGAGCTTGACTCCGGGAAACGGACCCAAAGCCGTCTTTGCTACCGGCGCTGCCAAGAAGGCAAAGAAGAAGAACAAGAAAAAAAAGACCGCGGCAAAAGACCCTCTGGCAGAGGAGGTGATTGCCGAGGAATACGAGGAAGACTCGGATGGAGCACTAATCCCAGACGAGCCGAAAAAAGAAGCATCGGTGGATGGACATGCGATCACTGAAGGTGCACGTAAACTCATCGATGCCGCATTAACCACACCTATCCCTACAGCTGTAGAACTTACTACAGATGAGCTGGACGAAAGGGCCTAGGCCCTAGAAGCGCGTCGTCAACAACTCCTTGATGAAGCCAAAAACATCGAGGTGGAGAAGAAGCGCATGTCAAACAAGGAGTACATGTCCCGTCTACATTAGAAGACACAGAAGCGTCACATAGATGACAACCAATTCCTACGTGTCCGTGCCATCCTTTTTGGAGATGAGATGGGGAAGCCACGAAAGGATAGCAACGGAGATTAGGTTTACCCAACACTAGTGCAAAATACAGTCGCAGCTCGCGGAATTCTATCGGCTAATCCAGGACCAGAGGAGATACGTTTGGGTATCAAGCTACTCAATAAGGGACTGGAGCAGCAAAAAGTCGCCCTGTCTGGAAGCCAAAAGCTGGTCTCGGATTCCAACCAATGTCGCACAAATCCGGCATGGGCTGACGTAAGATCCCACTACGATCGGGCGCAGCATCGTCACCCCGAACGCAGGGAAGACAATTATTCAAGAACCGGATCGTCGGGCAGCACCGCAGAACTACACATAACTAGAGCAACGTCGCTCCAGTAGCCGAGAAAGATGCGATCGTTGCACTGATTCCGAGGAATCCTCCCTGAAAAGGAGAAGATAAAGAGAAACGTCGGGAGGAGGATCGTCAGAAAATGCCACCTCCTCGACATGAAAACCGTCCGGCTGAGCCTCACCATGGTGGGAACAACGGACGAAGGAACGACGGAAACCACGCTGGCACAAACCGGCAGGGGGCTCGTCATAGTCAAGAACCTCCCCGAAACCGGAATAACGACGCTCCAGACGGAGGCCCGCGATCAGCCAGAAACAACCCAGCTGCACCACCCTCTCCACAGCACAGTTATCACAACAGCCCCCAAGGAGGTCAAGGAGGACGACGTGGCGGAGGAGGTGGTGGTAGAAGCCGAAGTCTGGCTCCAAGGCACCGCAGCCACAGCCGATATTCGGGACGATCCCTATCCCCGAACGACGCAAGGCACAGGATCAACTCCAACATAGAGGCTCGGTGCTACGAAAATGATGATGTGTACGTGGGCCCAAAGTGATTCGGACCACGCATCAGAGCTACAAAATTCCTGGAAGGATTTGCTATCTCAAGACACATCCAAGCCAACGACGGCATTGCTCGGCCAGACACCTGGTTACAGGATTTCTTCCAAGCTTGCTGCATCGCCAAAGGCGGAAACAGCCTGGTCGCAACCCGATATCTCCCACTTATGTTGCGGAAGACGGCACGATCATGGCTCAATGAACTTCCGGCGAACACCATCCACAACTGGTATGACTTACAAAGTGCGTTCTTTCGGAATTTCGAAGGCACATATCGGAGGCCCTGTACGGTTGGAGACCTACAGCGTTGCACCCAGAAAGCCGGAGAAACTTGCCGGGATTATCTTGGACGATGGATTGACACCAAGAACTCCTGCGAGGGAGTAAATGATCAAACTGCGATTGAAGCTTTCATTGCAGGTCTCCCAATTGGTTTACTGCGCCATCGCTTGAAGTGTGACAAGGTTACTAATCTGGGAGAGATGATAGAAACAGCGTGCAAGTATGCAGATGCTGACGACGACGGAGAGGGATTACTCAATGTCCTAGCTGTGCCTCAGTCGGCAAAACAACCAAAGCAACAAGCTCAGAAACGCAAAAATACCTCGGAAGAAAAACCCAACACGGAGACAACAGTAGTCACTACTGTTTCCGGGTCTAGAGGACAAGGAGGACGTGGCGGAGGCCACGGGCGTGGCCGTGGGACATCAAGGGTCCAAGGTAGAGGAGAACAACAACCAGGCAAAACCTACACTTGGGCCGACATCGCCAATAACCCATGTGTGCATCACTTGGACGCCAATGGGGGCTCGTCCCACACCAACGCTGAATGTCGTTTTAACGACGACATCAAGAGAGATGATACCGCGGGCTACAAAGCTAAGTGGAAGAAGGGAAAGAAAAATCCCGAAAAGGACAAAGATACCAAGGAAGATTCTGACATGGAGGAAGCCGATGCTTCAAATCCCAAGTCAGAAGGGAAGAAAACTTTTCCCACCAAGAAGGACACTTACGTCACCTTCCTCGGATCTCCACCAGCAAAGCTCAAGAAAGCAGTTCTCCACGAGCTCAACGCAACAGTTTCGGCTGTCCCTAAGTATCTCGACTGGTCGGAAGTGGCAATAACGTTTGACCACGCTGATCACCCGCCTAAGCTACACATGCAAGGAAAATATGCCTTAATCGTCAATCCACTTATTGACGGTTATGGTTTCTCCAAGACCCTCATGGACGGTGATTCTCTATGTCGAAATGCTACGCCGGATGAAGATCTCGGAAACACAGCTGGACCATAGCTCTGTGATCTTTCATGGAGTTGTCCCAGGAAGAAAAGCTAATTCCCTAGGAGAGATCACTTTGGATGTTACTTTTGGAACACCAAAGAATTATTGGACGGAGGCACTTTCCTTCGAAGTGGTCCCGTTCAAGAGCGCATACCACGCTATATTCGGACGTCTGGCTTACTAGGATTTTATGGCTCGTCCGTGTTACATTTACAATATGATGAAAATTCTAGGTCCCAATGGCGTGATCACCATCAGGGGAGACCCGAAGAAGGCGCGAGAGTGCGAGGATGGAAATGCCGCCTTTGCCAAAGCCATGCTGCACGCCCAGGAGTACTAGGAGATCAAGAAGAGCATAGATCCGTCCGAGATGCCCACGACGAAGAAGGAGGTGACAAAGCCAAATCCGGAGTTCAAGGCATTAGAAGAGACGAAGACGACACCGTTGAAGGATGATGACCCCTCCAAGGTGACCCAGATAGGCGTAGGCCTAAGTAGCGCATAGGAAAGCGCGCTCGTCAAGTTCCTCCAAGCAAATCAAGATATCTTCGCATGGCAGCCATCTGACATGACCGGAGTACCTAGGGAACTTGCCGAGCACTCTCTAAATGTAAACCCGAACGCTAAACCCGTCAAACAGTCCTTACGACGGTTTGGTGATGAAAAGCGTAAGGCAATAGCTAAGGAACTAGCGCGACTCGAGTTAGCCGGATTCATAGAAGAGGTCATCCATACTGATTGGTCGGCCAACCCTGTAATGGTCCCTAAAAATGACACCACTGATTTAAGGATGTGTGTTGATTATACTGCCTTCAACAAGGCTTGTCCAAAAGATCCGTTCGCTCTGCCTAGAATTGATCAAGTTATCGATTTTACGGCAGGCTTGGAACTCCTATGTTTTCTCGACGCATATTCCGGTTATCACCAAATCCGGATGAAGGAATCGGACAAAATCAAAACTTCATTCATAACCCCTTTCGGAACCTTCTGTTATGTTATGATGCCCTTTGGGCTGAAGAACGCAGGAGCTACGTACCAGCGCACGATGCAGCGTTGCCTCCATGATCAACTCGGACGCAATGTACATGCATACGTGGATGATATCGCGGTCATGTCCAAAAAGAAGGAAACATTGATTTCCGACTTGGAGGAGACGTTCGCCAATTTACGAAAATACAACATCATGCTTAACCTAAAGAAATGCTTCTTTGGAATACCAGCCAGAAAATTGTTAGGTTTTATCGTGTCTCAAAGAGGTATAGAGGTGAGCCGTGATAAGATCAAGGCTATTCTCAATATTTCCAGGCCAACTCGCCTAAAGGACGTACAAAGATTAACTGGTTGCATTGCTGTGGTCAGTCGATTTGTAAGCCGGCTTGGTGAAAGAGCCGCACCATTATACAAACTCCTGAAGAAGACCAAGGATTTTGTCTGGACTGATGAAGCTGAAGCTGCACTACAAGACCTGAAGAAAGTACTCTCATCTGCTCCTATACTTGCAGCGCCGGAACCTCAGGAACCGATGTTGCTTTACATTGCTGCGACAAATAAGGTTGTCAGTATAGTTATGGTGGTAGAGAGACCAGAAGAAAATCAGGAGCACCTGGTGCAGCGTCCGACATACTTTGTCAGCGAGGTCCTGACAGAATCAAAACAGCGGTATCCGCACTATCAAAAGTTGGCTTACGGTGTTTTTCTAGCATCTCGTAAGTTACGACACTATTTTCAGGAGCATCCAATTACTGTGGTGAGCAAAGCTCTCATGAGAGATATAATAAACAATAGCGATGCCACAGGACGCGTCGCCGAATGGGGTATAGAGCTTGCAGCTTTCGATATTGAGTACAAACCCCGGACAGCAATCAAATCCCAGATCCTTGTTGCCTTTGTCGCTGATTGGACAGAGACCAAGGAGAACATGGTCCTCCCTGAGTCGGAATATTGGACCCTCTTTTTCGACGGGTCTAAGGCTCGAGGGGGCTTGGGGGCTGGCGTGGTGCTCAAATCACCCCAAGGAGATAAACTTTTATACGTGTTGCAGATCCACTTCACAGCGACAAACAACATTGCCGAGTATGAAGCACTGCCCCATGGAATCCGTATTGCTAAGGATATTGGCATCTGACGTTTGATGTGTTACGGAGATTCGGATCTTGTTGCTCAGCAAGTCTCGGATATTTGTAATGCAAATAAGCACATGGAAGCATATAAAGCTGTCGTGGATGATCTATCTAAATCGTTCGAAGGGTTTGAAGTTCAACACATCCCTCGAGCAGAAAACGAGGAAGCAGATGCACTATCTCGAATAGGCTCTGCACGGAAAGAGGTTCCGGATGGCGCATTTTTAGAGCACCTCAAAGTTCCCTCGATAAAGGGAGTAGATGAGGAATATCCGACCAAATCCGACTCGCCTTTAATAGCAGTTCTGGCTGTAATTCCCAGCTGGACTCAACCCTACCTCGATTACTTGGTAGATGGAAAATTACCCAAAGACGAGGTGCTGAGCCGGCAGATTATCCGACGAGCAAAAGCCTATACTATTGTTAGAGGTGAGCTCCATAAATGGAGTGTTTCTGGGGTTTTTCAGCGCTGTGTATCGCCAAAAGAAGGAGTGGAAATCTTAAGAGAAATCCACGAAGGCGAGTGTGGTCACCACGCTATAGCCAAATCTCTAGTGGAAAAAGCTTTTCGACATGGATTTTTCTGGCTGACAGCTCAGGCAGATGCCGAACGATTAGTCAAGACATGTAAAGGCTGACAAAAGTACGCCAAGCAAGCTCATGTTCCGGCTGATCAGCTGCGAACAATACCTATAACATGGCCTTTTGCAGTCTGGGGGCTTGATATGGTAGGACCTTTTAAACGAGCTCCAAGTGGATTTACTCACCTCTTAGTGATGGTGGATAAATTCACAAAGTGGATCGAGGCTAAACCTGTCACTAGTTGTGATGGAGCAACAGCCAAAAGATTTCGAGGATGTTATAATCCGGTATGGTTATCCACATAGCATTATCACGGACAACGGGAGTAATTTTTCCATGGGAGAGTTGGCTGAATTCTGTGACGAGCAAAATATCCGGCTTGACATTGCGTCAGTCGCACATCCACAGGTTAACGGACAAGTCGAAAGAGCAAATGGTTTAATTCTACAAGGCTTGAAACCAAGACTCGAAGCACCACTGAGATGTGATGCGGGGGCTTGGGCAGAGGAACTACCCTCTGTAATTTGGAGTTTACGAACAACTCCGAACAGGTCAACAGGATATTCACCATTCTTCTTGGTCTATGGCGGAGAAGCAGTTCTTCCTAGTGATTTAATTCATACTTCTCCTAGAGTGGCCGCGTATATCGAGGAGGATGCCGAGATTTCTCGACAAAATGATCTCGACTTAGTCGAAGAAGTTCGTGTCGTTGCTGAAATGAGATCTACAGCCTATCAGCAGAAGTTACGCAAGTATCATAGCCAGAGAGTCCGAACTAGAACTTTCAACAAAAGGTGATTTGGTTCTCCGGCTTGTGCAACAAAGAAAGCACAAACTTTCCCTAGTATGGGAAGGGCCCTTTTTAGTTAGTCGAGTATTGCACAATGGGTCGTACTACTTAACTGACATGAGGCCAGTGTAAGAAAGACCTGCTACTAAGAAGAGAAAGAGAGCTGGAGGCAGTACAAATCCGGATGAGTTGGACAGACCGTGGAATATTGCTCAGCTACGTCCCTTTTATTCTTAGTTTATCCTTCTTTGTAATCATACATATGTACATGTTCTGTGAGAAATAAAAGTTTTGGTTACCTCAAAGTTTTCCTGAGAAGTTTTTTACCATCTTATTTCCTAATGATCATGTCATAGTCGAAAATCCCAGAATGCTTGAAAGTACTTTATGCTCATGTTCGTTCTTGTTTAGAGTTCCGATTCTAAAACTTCTACCTTCAGGTATAACTCTAAAAAAATTATAGTCTTTACTTGGGTTATTTGTCTGATTGCTGGATGCGGGTATCTTCCGAGTAGTGAATTGTTGGTACTAGAAGCCGGCTTTGTTTCTGAGTTTAAACTGGTTTAGCAATTGAGCTCCGTTGCTCGGCAAAGTTTCCGGCTGAAGGTTTAGCCGGCTCACGAAAGGGACGAGGTGAAAAGCCAGATAAATGATAAGTAGAGGCGGAAAATTCTAAGTGCTTATGAAAACATTTCAGGCACGCAAATAATCGAAGACAAAAGTGTTGAATAGATAAAAAACTTATCACTAGCAAAAGTCATAGTACTTAATATTTACAAGCGCATCATGTTCTTTCACAGAATAATACATAAGTTTGTGGTCTATGATGCAGGAGGAGATGAAGGAGCTGACGGCTAGTTGGTTACTCCGCCTTGATATCGTTTTGAGATGTCCGGATCCGAGGTGGTCTGTTCATCGTCGGAAGCTTCTTCGGTTTCTTCTGGAGGAGGTGGCGGGGTATCTACGCGGGTGAAGAAGGGGATCTCGTAGCTGGTCAGATCAGCTACGTGGCACCCATATCCGGCGCATGAGTGCATGATGGCTTGAGGGTCTGGCTCCTGGCCGTCTTCGTCTACCTTGCAGTACCCTCTGGTCACTTGTCATATCTCCATGTTTCCATGGTGGCTCATGACCATGGTGAGAGCGTTCTGCGCAGCAATCCACGCGTAGGACATGTTCCAGTCCCGAACGAGCTACGGCATCTCCTTGGCCTTCTCCCGCACCTGGAAGTCCGACATGCTTGGCATGTCCGGAATCCTGAGAGACTCGCCAATGTCCTCAAGGGACTAGCGGTAGTCATGAAGAAGATCACCGACTTGGGTAAGCCGGTTAGTGCGAGGCTCGGACGAGGAGGAGTCCGTCAAGTTCAGAGGACCTATACACAAAACAAGTCAATGAAAATCCGACATTGATGAAATTCGAAGAAATGATAAATCAGACAGATGGAACGTACCAAGAATGACGTCGTCAATCTTGGTCTTCTCCTCCCGGAGACTCTGGAGTTCAACCCGGAGCGCTTCGGAGAGATCTTTTTCTCTGCCAAGCTCATTCTTGAGGTCCGAGATAACTTTATCTTGAGCGGCAATCTTGAGATCGCGCTTTTCAGTGGCCATGGAGGAGGATTCAAGGACTTGAGCTATGCTCCTTTCATGATCCTCCTTGAGTTTATCCAGCTCTTGGCGAAGTCCCTTGTTCTCCACCACTAGGGTCTAGAGGTTCTCGGCCTCTTCAATCATAGCGATGGACTGTTTCACCAACGCTGAAAGTCAAAAAGAACAACAGTTCAGAAAAATTCAACATTGAAAAAGCAAAAGACAAGGTTTCAATCTCGAAATGTTTACCTTCGGCTTCATCCTTGGCTACCTTGAGCTCAGCATTTTTAAGCCGGAGAGCTTTGATCTCTCTTCGCTTATCACAGACATTGGTTAATAATTCCTGGTTATAGGAATATACTTTCTATAAGTCAGAATACCCAAAGTCAGAAAGCTACTTAAGACTCGGGCTAATATTTTTTGCTAAATATCAGCACGAACCTTGGGGGCTACACTAGTTCGTTCTTTGGCATCCTAATGAAACATAAACCCGGATTTTTATATCCTACTTCATGCTTGGGGGCTAGAGGATATGATATAACATAAGGTAAAAAACAAGAGTTGGAATTCCGACTTCCATATTGCTCGCGGGTGAGTTTGTCTAACCCCGCATTCACTTCAGCGGCCACCTTCTTGGCGAGGGTAAGAGGAATTACTGGGGCTGTTGGAAGCTCGCCAGTCCTGATCCTCTCGTCGTGAAGGCGGCCCACTAACTATGAGAAGGTCAGAGAACTTGACGTCCTCTGCTTCTTGCGCTTCCTCTTCGGGGGATAGATGTCTTTTGTCTAGGACTTGCCTGGCCAGCCGCTGGATCTCCTCTGCAGATTTCCGGGATAAGCCAAACTTGGCAAGTCCGGGGTTGCTAAGGAGGTTGTCGGCGAAGACTTCAGCCAAGGGATCATTACCCGAAGAGGGTTCACCCTTATCTTGAGCTAACGCACCCACGGTGACGTCAGTGTGTGACCCAAGGATCACAGGCGCCATTGGAGGAGCCGGATCTTCTACAACAACCAGAGAAGGAGTAATCGCCGGTGTTGTAGAAAGTTGAGGGGCAGGAGTCGGAGGAGCCGTGGCAGGGGAAGCTATGGTAAGCTTCGTCTGTCGCAGGGGCTTCGCAAGAATCCCTTTCCCCTTACCCTTGATGAGAGGCTTTGCTCTGAGAATGTAGTAAAGTCGGAAACATTACATCTCAGAAAGAAATTCGAGAAAGGTACAAAGGCGGAAATTGTGAATGAAAGTCACCTCTTCACAACAGGCACTTCCTTTGTGCCAACAGCCACTGTCGGAGCTTTGCGCTTCTTGAGCACAAGGTCCGGCAATGGGACCACTTCAGTCTCCTGAGAAAACTCAGGAGGATATCCTTCGAGTGGAGCAAGCTCCGACTCGGGGAGGTCAGCAAGCTGAAAACAGGAAAGCATATCAGCATTGCAGTATATAATTTGAAGATTGAAACACGTAAAAGGTGTACTGATGGAAGCTTACCGCTACCACGGGGTTTTCCGCCGTGTGCATATCCAGAGAAACCTCCGGAATTTTCCTCTCGATCCGCTCCTTGACCAGCCACTTGATCTGGCTTATGTAACCTTGGGCGGTGTAGGCTTTGGGGTTGATGCAGAGAGAATCTTTTTTGGAGTACGTGATGGAATGCATCAGTCTGTCCCCGTGGTACTGAAGTGGCTGGATCCCACGTGAGACCCAGCATTGGACCAAGTCGGATCCCTTCAGACCCTTGTGCTTGATCAAATACTCGATCCGCCTCTTAGCGAGGATCAGATCGTCGGTGAGAGCCGGAGCAGCCTCGTCCCAGGAAGGCTAGGCTTTGGCGGCTCCGTCGACAAAAGCCGGCAAAGCAGTAGCTTTGCCAGGAGCTGGAATATCCCTATGGTAGAAAAAAGTGGCTGGCCATTGTTTGACCGAGTCACTGGCAGAAATTTTGGGATATGCCCGGTCTCGTCTAACAGAAAAACTAATGGTACCGGTGATATAAGGAACACCGGCAGTAATGGAATTTCTCCGGACATGGAAATAGTACCGACATAGAAGCAAACTCGGCCTAATGCCGAGAAAGCCCTCGCAAAGCGCAGCATATGCGCTCATTTCTAGAAGAGAATTGGGAGGAAGATTGTGGAGTTGAACTCCATAGTGGTCAATCACCTTGGAGAAGAACTCCGAGGGAGGAAAGGACAAACCTCGGTCCAGATGGGTGCTGAAGTGGACGCGCTCTCCCTCGCGCAGATTGGGGACGGTTTCGCCGAAGCCAGTCTGCCAGTCGCTGGCGGCGAGAAGCCCCTCCTTCTCCACGTTTTTGAGCCCATCTTCGTCGAGGGCGCAGGGGATCCAGATTCCCCGTAAGCTCTCCTTCTCCACAGCTGCTTCCGCCGACGCTGCCGCCGCCGCCGCTGCCAAACAGGAAGAAGAGGATGAAGCCATTTTTTCTCCGGTGGAAAAGGTGACCTTAAAGTGGCGGCGCTAGGAGCTCTGTGGAAGGAGGACGAGGAGGCTCTGGGCGTGTGGGAAGATTGGGAAGGGAGGAACGGAAAAGGACTAGTGGGGATGAGAAGAAGAAATCTAAACCCCTTATATCCACCTACTTGCGCCAAGATTCGTGTAAACGCTATAGTGTAACCGCCACGCATCGTGGAAAGAACTGGAAGGTCCCGCGCGATGATTGTGTCGCCTCGATCTCCACGCACGCATTGAAACAGCGCCTCGGTTCCGCGAACCGCAGACCCACCAACGGTCGTGCTGATGGAACGTCTGTCAGATGATGTGACTTGACCATGCTTGTGTCAGGTAGCGTTAGAAACCAAGTTCCGGCTTAGTTTAAAAGCAAGCTGGAAAATCTGAGTAACCAATTGCAAGGTCCGACTTACTTGTAAGACCCAGATCGTATTTTTTGTTGTGAAGTTTCAGGAACCCTTCAAGATTCTGCAAGCCGAAGATCAGGCTAGACGATGATAAAATATGACTTTGGATCTTGGAGGCCTCCGGGGGCTACTGTTGGGGATATATTTTCCAGGTATCCTCACAGTTCCTCACTGACCAGGGTGGCCCACTTCGGGTTATAGCTTTGCTTCACGGGCGGCCCAGTTAGAGAGAGAAGACGGAGTCTAATCCGACTACGGGAAGGCCCAGAAGACTTACCGACTTAGGCCCATAATGTTACTTGTAGTTCAAGATGTACTCTGTAACCAACTCTTAGTCGTAGCCGGATTGATCTCTCATATAAACCCTAGGCCGGATATCTATATAAGCCGTCCTAGGGAGAGCCTTTAGGGCATAACCTCAATAGTCTACAATCTCACATCGCACAGGCGAAACCCTTGTAACCCATATTCCGGCTCTGCCGTATTACTGGATTGCTAGAAGGAGTAGGGTCCGTCCAAAGCCGGCGAATTCGAACCTGGGTAAACTTGTGTGCTCTCCGTCCCGGAACACCGTACGTCTCACACCTCTCTCTCCTGCACGCCTCGAGGACCCCCTCATGGCGTACTTGTCCTCAATCCGACGACAGGATGGCAGAGTTGACTAGCTCTTCGAGATCTTCGAAACGGATGTTGATTAACACCATTTGCATCTCGTCATGCAATCCATTCAGGAATCTCTCCTTCTTCTTGGCTTCAGTGTTGATTTCATCAGGTGCATACCTAGCGAGGTATAGAAATCTGTCACGGTACTCTACTACAGTCATCCTGCCTTGCTTCAGTTCTCGGAACTCATCTCTCATTCTAGTGACTAAACCTTGCGGCACATGGGTGCGACTAAACTTGGTCTTGAAAGCTTCCCGCGTCATCACTTGCCCGTGGTTCATAGTACGGGTGCTATTCCACTAGGCTCTTGCATCTCCTGCCAGATAGTGGGTGGCAAATGGTACTTGCTCATTGGCATCAACTCCTGTGACTTCTAGGTTGTTCTCCATTGTTTTTAACCAATCATCTGCATCTAATGGGTCTTCAAACTTGCTAAAGATAGGGGGATTGGTATTCTGAAAGTTCTTAAGATTGGATCCATGATGATCCTGATTTCCAAGGCCTTGATTATTGTGGGCCATCTGACCTATCCGTTGCAGGTTGGCTTCGCGCTCCACTCTACTAGCTTCACGGTCAGAAACTAGCATCTGTAGAATCTGCAGCATCGGGTCCTGCGATGAGTTGCTTCCTCTGGGGTTTCCACGAGTCATCTGAAGATTGAGATAGATAAAGGTGTAAGAGGGAAAGTTCTAAGGTTCATGGTTTTCTGTTCAAAAGCTTTTAGACTTTGAGTTTGACTCAGGTTTTGCAAACTAACAACTTGTCAATCATTCATTCAAGCAAAGCACATGATACAAACACACACACCACAACAAAAGGAAAACAGGTGGTTTTAAGAACCATTCTCTGAACTATGATACAGTGGGACCAATAAAACTCATTCTTACGGTAGTGATCAAGTGCATCTACTCATCATCAATGAAGTCGGAGTCATCATCATCGGTGTAGAAGTCCATGGCATCATCCTCCAGGTAGTCATCCTCATCACTGAGGTATGAGTGAAGATCTCCCTGGATGTCTTCACCTTCTTGCTCTTCTTCTTTTGCTGAAAGCTGAGCTTCTTGTTCCTAGATGGTCTTCTCGAGGTCGGCCACCTTCTTTCAAAGACGAGCGATGGTGAGATCCTTCTTCTCGCGTTGCCGGCGAAGCGATTGGCGATCCTTGACGAGCAGGGAGAAATTCTGGGCCTTCTGGGAGGCAATGGAAAGGTTGTGGTTGGCGTAGGCTCGAGCATTGTCCAATTCCTTCTGTCGATCATACAACAGGAAGTCAAGGTTCTCCACTTGGCGCTTCATCTCCGGGTGACTTGGCATCTCCAATGGCATTCCCATAGAATCACGCCTTGCATAGTGAGCAAAGCGAGTTCCCTGGATCAGGTTGACGTTCTGTCCGCAAAGACGGGCGAGAGCTTCATGCATGGCCCTGGCTAATCCATCTAGCCAGTTGTTCTCTCTCATGTTGAATTGAATCTTCTCAGAAAGGGGTGCTTCCATCTTGCCTCGAAGATCAGCAACTATCAGCCATTGTAAATCTCCTTCTTGGTGGCCATTCAGTTGAGCTCCGAAGAATTCTGGATACGGGTACTCCAGGTACTCAGACAGTGCATCAAGATCCCTCTCGAAGATCAGTTGGCCTCCGTTGCCCAACTGGGAGAACTTGTAGTACTGAACTTCCATCTACAAGAATTTAGGATGACTAAGTTAGTGAGGTGATCAAGTGTGTCAAGTTTTAGGTAGTAATGTAAGAATGTTTGAGGAACATGATTTTTTTTGAAAGAATGAAGGATAAGAGTTGAAATATGTTTTCATAAATACTCACTTCTTTGGTTTTGAAACTAATTTTTTGTTCGGACGTCCATTCTAACTAGGGTCTCCTATGGTCAGGATGGCTCTGATACCAACTTGTCAACACCCGGATTTTTAATCCCAGATGCTTGTTATGCCATACATCACAATCCCAGGATTATCATTTTTGCGAGACATAATAGATTGGATATCATAGTACATCATCCATTACAAACCATAATAAGGTCTTACACGAATAAAGGATCTCATGATCCAGTCTTAGTACAAACAAGCAGTGGAATAAATAATAAGCATAGCGGTGGGCTCCATCTTGAATGTCATAGGCAATGCTGGCGATGGGAGATGATCCTAGTTGTCGTAGCCGTCCTGCTGTCCTTCTTCAGGGTAGTCCTCCTCCTAGTTGTCGTAGCTAGGGACAAAGCCATGAGTACTCTTTAAGTACTCGCAAACTATCACTAACAAGTAAGGTAGTTCTAGTAGGAATACTATGCTCTAAGCTTATTTGCAAAAGCTAGATTTATCTTAAGCTAAGATCAGAAGTAAAGAAAGCTAATTTAATGTTCTAAATCACCTAAGTGGGAAACTAGTTTTCATGTTCACAACCCTATTATGGTCAAGTCAAAGTCACAAATCATTTCATAAGTCACTTTGAAAACATGTGACGACGGAACAATATGGCCACTCAAACTGTACATGACCGCGGACGCGGCTATTCGAATAGTTTGACACTCTGCAGAGGTGGTACACTTTCACCACAAAATTCGATACATCCGTGAGGGATAAACCTGAATAATCATACTTAGTATGCGGATAATCAATCATAACCTTTCAATTATACACCCTAGTATAGGAACCTCCCCTATGAGCTTGGCCTCCCAGCCATGGCCATCTGCCATCCTGGGCACTACATAGGTGGACAACATTGAGAGGTAGCCTCAGCTCAAACCTCTCCCACGAGGGAACCCATAATAATGCATATAAACTTCCGGCTAAGACTTACCCAATTCAGGTATTGTGGTTGTACGGTAAAATTGGAATGGTATCGCATCCGAACCCATCCATCAGTTTTTATAAAGGGATACGGCTCATGCCTCAACATTTTCATCATCATAAACCATTTGTGTTTCTCAACACATGTTAAAACATCTCAATAGAATGACTCATCATTCCAAGGTTTTCATAGTCATTTTCACCAAGTATTCCCATCTAAAGTGATCAACTTTTATGCTTAGCACTAGCCACTAGGGGTAAGAGTGTTCACCAAAGAGGGGTGCTAATCTTCAATCTCATGCCATAGAATGACATCTAAATATAACTAGATAGGCCAAGTTTTATACTCTTTATGTTATCTATAAGAAAAGTAAAGAACTTTAGTAAAGTAAAAAAAAGTAAGCTTGCAAGTAAAACTTGGGATGGGCATAAATCAAAATGGTATAACCAAGCATGCTTAAGGCATTTTGCTTAGGTTATCAAGATTGCAAGTGTTAGCTTGCATTGTTAATGATGGCTTGCAAGTATTAGCTTGCCAATAATAGCTTGCCTTGATTGGTGAAGTGGTTGAAATTCTCCTCGTCTTCTTCAGGGTAGAACTCCTCCTCCTCGTAGACTTGGTCGGTACTATCGTCTATAAATACATACGGGGTACACAATCACCAAACAATACTTAACTAGTATATTTAGCACACTAAGGCACATACTTGATGATCTAGCATCATCACAATCATCACAAGATTTAATGAACTAGTTTCATTTATTTTACTTGACAAATGTAATTTCTACTCATTGAAATTAATTAAGATTTAATATTCGCCAATTAAAATATGGGATCATGTGGACACATGTCATCACCACATATTCCAATACATGGGAATGTGATTTAAAGTGTTGGTCACATTTTATAAAGTTTAAGTTTATTATTTAATCAATTTAAATGACTAGAAATTCCCTAATAGCATTCTTTTGGTACTAGTCCAAAGTCACTACATACAAACCTAAATATTTTTACATATTTAGATAGATATCATCAAATGTGATTTTTGAGAGATTGAATCAACTCAAAAGCTATCATAGTTGATTTTGGAAAAATGTTTGAATATAGAAAAGTCTCTGTCTTGTTATTTTTGGTATAGATTATCTCTAACTCCAAATGACTTAAATCCAATGGTCTTGGATAGATAACTTAATTTCCTTCCTAGAAAAATTTGAATCATGCATTTTGGTTAAGTGGATCTCTCTTAAATGATTTTTAAACAAGTGGACAGAATCTAGTTTAAACCTAAATAGAAAAACCTCTATTTGAATCCGTGGGCTAGCATGGGAAAAGAAATGGGCTGGCCCAATGGCGCTCCGTGGCGTAGAGAGCAACTGACAGGGGGGTCCGCTTGTTAGTGACTAAATCTAACCGAAGCGGTACGGGGCACTCTCAGTCGTGCGATTAGAACAGAAATCAACGGCTGTGGTTCATCATTTTCTAGTGAATGGCTCCGAAGAGATTAAACCCTAACGCGGCACGGTGGGGGTCTACGGGGCTTACCAGTGCTCCAGCTAGACGTGGCGATGGGGGTGATTGAACTGGTGGATGGCGGCGGTTCCAGGCGTGGTCGCGGCGGCTCCTGGGGCAGTCACAATTAGTGGCGCCTCTTCTCCTCTGCAGCAACAAGCTCCGGAGAAATTTCGGTGAAGGGAGGCTCGCCTTGCTTTGGGGATGGGGTGGAAGGATCAATGGAGAGAGGGGAGTGAGATGGTATGCGGAATGAGGCTAGGGTAGGCCTCCTTTTATAGCTCGAGGAAGGGGGCAGCGCAGCATGGTCGAGCGGTGCTAACGACATGGCTACAGGCGGCTATTGGCATGGCTGCAAGCGGCGGTCGACGCGGTGCCGTGGAGCGGTCCTCACGGGCTTGATGGCGCGACAAGGCGCGGTGTAAATCGGTCGGAAGTGGGCGATGCTCTGCACGGCAGAAGCGGTGTTTGACACGGCGCACGGTGGATGCGGGTCAAGCGGCGGCTAACGGGCATGTCCGGGTGGTTTCTGGGGTCATGGCGATGCGGTGCGCACGGGCTGCGGTTGTGGCGCGGCGGGTGCACCCCTGTCGGGCGTGTGCTCGGCATGGGGCAGACACGGTGGGCGCGGTGTAGCTGGAGGGTGGTCCACGGCCTTGCTGTCATCGAGGGGTGGACAGGGAGAGGCGGTAGGGTGCGGTGATCGTCCTTGACATGGCGGGAGAGAGGGGCGCTCCGGGCTGAACGGTCCATGGTTGACCGACGATGACCATCTTTGGGCGACGCTCTACTGGCGCAACGGCGAAGTTGGGTGCTGTCTGGGGCTGCGTTAGGTGCTAGGAGACAGAGGAGAGATGAGAGGGTCAAATGGGGGACAAGACATTGATCAACAACAGTAATTGTTAGGCAGGTTATTTTGTGCTCACCAACTGTTCGACACAATGCCCGCGTGAAGTTTAAATTTGAATTTTGGAAAGATTTTTGGTGGGTGTGTTGGTCATAAGCTTGATCATCTGTGGTTGCTTGGGATTGTCAAGTGGAGTTGGTTTAGTGGGTTTTTGAAAATTTGGGATCTATGCATATGTAATGGATTCACTTTTCAATTCCCTTTAAAATTAGTGGTGACGAGGGTTTAACTCATAAATTCCCATTGTTATGGACTTAGGTTTGAGGAAGAGGGATGCACTGGAAGTCTCAATCGTCTAGCAAACAAGCACACAAGGACGCAAGGTTTACCTAGGTTCAGGCCTCTAATGACCCACAAGTATAGGGGGTGTATCGCAGTATTTTCGATAAGTAAGAGTGTCAAACCCAACGAGGAGCAGAAGGTGCTGGCTAGTGGTATGGATCAGGAATTCTCTACAAAAACTCGGCAAACGGATTTTTAGGGGTTTTTGATAAAGCAAGTAAATAAAGTACGAGTAAATAAAAGATAGTAGGAATAAATGCAGCAAGTATCCTTTATGCAGCAAAGGACAAGCCGGTTGTATTACATAAGATGACCAGACGTTCTCGAGGACACATGGGAAGACTATCAAGTGCTTTCGCTTCATATAGTTGATTAATCTTTTTTAGCTTGCTAAGTGTTGTGTGGGTGAACCTGTGCTAATGTACCAACCTTCCTAGGACTAATACATACTTGTGATTATACCCCTTGCAAACATCCGTAATTACAAGAAAGTAATTAAGGTAAAAACCTAACCACAACTTTAAACTCTAAGACCCTTACGTCCCTTGTGCAATGGTTTCCTTACGAGGGTTCAGATTTCTGTCACTCCGGCAACCCCTACGATTAGTAGCCAAATACACGATGCATTCCCCTAGGCCCATATAGGTGAAGTGTCATGTAGTCGATGTTCACATGACACCACTAGAAGAAGTACACCACAACTTAAATATCAAACTATTGAATCTTTCTCAGCACAACTCCACTACTAACAACATGACTTCTCCCATGTCCTCAAGAACAAAACGAACTACTCGCAAGACATCATATGGATCATGATCAGAGATGGAATAATGATGTATAACAATCTGAACATAAACAATAATTAAATGGTTCCACTCAATAGCATCAACTACAAAGAGTAATCAACACCGGGAAAGTTTCCCCTAAGAACTATGCAAGATTCAACTAATTGTTACAGCAATATGGAGATGGTGATGATGGTGCTGATGGTGATGATGGTGGTGATGATGATGATGATCTCGATGAAGTCTAGCTTGATGGTGGTGTTGATGGCGATGATCTCCCCTCTCCGGGAAGGAATTCCCTCGGCAGAAATCTGTCTGCCGGAGAGATCTTTCTCTTTCGGTGTTTTCTGCCCCGCGGAGGCGGCAGAATCTTTTTGTGGTCGCTCTCCGAGTCTTAGGGTTTCGTGAGGATAATATACGCTAGACGGGAGAGCCAGAGGTGGGCTAGGGCGGCCACACCACCTGGTGGCGCGGCCTAGGGTGGCCCGCGCCAGGGAGTGGTGTGGGCCCCCTATGGCCCATCTCCACTCCTCCTTTTGACATCCTTCGTCTTCTGGAAAAATAGGATTTTCCATATATTTTCCTGGATTTTCTGATCTTCATGAATTTTGCCTCCAAACAGCACCTTTTCCATCAGAATCCTGACTACAGCGGTCCATGCTCCAAAAGTCATCAACCATGCAAAAACAGATGAAATAACATAAGTATCACCTCTTAATATGAATTATATCAATGAATAACAGCGAATTATGACATAGAATAGTGATGCAAAATGGACGTATCAACTCCCCCCAAGATTAGACTTCACTTGACCCCAAGCGAAACTGAGCTCAATAAACATGACCTCAGGTTTATGGAGTGAAGAGTCGATAAAAGAATACGGACAAGAAGCATCACATTCATCAATACATAGATCATAGTAGAAGACAACTCACTATTATATAACTTAACTAGCAATAAGTAAAGGAAACACAATAAAGATACATAAAGTAAATCATAATTGGTAATGGCAAACTTAGCTCTTGGTCGAAGAATAGTTGATAATTTTCTCGAGTTCACAAATAACTGGTTTTCAATGATAGCTTTCAAAGTAGTAAACATCAAGATAAGAGCAAAGTGCAAAACAAGGAACATAAGGAACATGATTGAATAAATCGTCATATGAATGAATGAAACACAACAACTCAAAATACTTGCTGAGATAGAAGGGAATAGGTTTACTGACTCAACTAAAAAGTAAAAGAAAGGCCCTTCGCAGAGGGAAGCAGGGATTACAAGTTTCATAAAGAGCTCCGAAAAATTATGGTACTTATTAGCTTTCAGCTCTCATTGCCCCTATCATAGGCATCTTTATGTGATTAAGGTTAAAGTGATCAAATATGAGGATATGCTTGACAAGTTGTAAATTGAGAATATCATGTCCCTTGAATACGAGGGCCGATCCTCATGCTACTCAAGTTTAGTCATTGGTAAGTTCTTGTCATCGTAAGCATATGTGTATCATAGAGAACCGCCAACGGGGTACCCTTTGCCCGATGATACGGAAGAATCCCCATATCAAAAGGACAAGGCAAGTAGACAACAAGCATCTCAGCAATCTTCTTATTTACCATGGGAATATGGTGCTTTTTTCTCTCTTTCCTATTTTCATAATCTCTTTTTTTCTTTTTTCTCAATATCGGACACTTTTTTTATAAGAAGAATGCTTCATAGACAGCTCATTATGGTTACGCTGCAGGTTTCCACCATGTCAGCATGGATTAGACCAACGGCCCAGGCGTTTCTCTAACACGCATGCATAACTCCATGGACTTACAAGCTCCCCTTTCACTTCACACCGACGACATCCATAGAGAAAAGAACATGATATCAACTAGGTACAAAGTAACAGTGCAATTTTGAAAGTGTTCGCCATGACAACATGTTCTGCTAATTCACAACTTACAAAGCGCAAGCATATACGCAACATAGGTGAGCACAATGGTTCAAGTTTATTAAGTGCGAGAAAGTAAAGTGTGCCATCAAGTTTGTGAGAGCTTTAATCACTAATTTTCACATAACAAGTTTAATTTGGAAGGTAGATAAAAACAAGAATTTACTTGGAATAGCAATAATGCTAGTAGGTAGGTATGGTGGGCACAAATGGCATGGTTTTTGGCTTAAGGAAGTGGATGCACGAGAAGAATTCCCTCTCAGTACAGGTTTTTGGCTAGCAAGGCTGAGTAGCAAGTATAAGAGTTGAAGGAAACAAACAAACATACAAGTGATAAAGACAAACATGCAATCTTCCTTGGAAGCACAAAAGATCTTAACTAGAGAATACTAAACTTATAAGCAAATCAAGAAAGAAAGATGATGAAATTATATTTCTTTAAGAGTACTTCTATCTTTTTCATTCAACTCTCAAAAATAGTGTTGCTACTGACCGAGCCAGGTTTGCCAAAACCAACTAAATTAACTCAATGATCCCAAAGTGATACCAATACTAACAACAAGATCAATCATATAACCACGAATTGAAAACTAATATAAGGTATGCAAAAGAGTTAATGATAGAACTTCTCATTAATATTCCATAACGGCAACTCACACCAAGGGATACATATCTAACGAGAGAGGGGACACTTCTATAATGCAAACCATCCTACATGATAACTTCTCTATTCATGATATGACTCTACTAAAAAGGTAAAAGGATAGAAGATAGTGATGTTATACCGTGGCACTCCCCCAAGCTTGGAACAAACCAAGGGGATGCCAAACCTAATGACGAATTACTCCTTCGGTGGTGGTGGTATCCTCTCGATGAGCTTCTTGACCACTTTCCCCAAGTCCTTAATCTCGAAGGTGAGGGTACGAATCAACTCCGAGTTGTGCTTGATGCGGTGCATGATCATGTCAGATTGTGGATCCCAGCTCTTGTGATTCTTTTTCTGCTTGTCTACCTTGCGGTCTTCTTTTCCTGCATGGTTATGGATAAAGGTATGGAAGGGACTCTTGGTGCTTGGAGAAGATGTCCGTGGTGCCAAACAGTGACGTGGAGGCTTCCCTCCAGTTGACATCCCTGCAGTCCTTCTGATCCTGGCAGGGTACGCCACCACTCCAATGCTTGCAATGGTAGTGCCGGTGTGCTTTGCCTCCTCTTCACCTTCACTCTTGATCTCCTTCTCCTGCCCGGGGTCTTGGAGGTCCTCCTCCATAGGCTCCTTTCCCTTATCCTTGGCGGACACCATTGTGCTTCTAAGCTTTCAAAGATAGTTCCTGCCAGAAATAGATCAAAACAAAAACACGAAGAAATCACAATATACGAACCTCGGGGGATCCTAGGGGTTATATATTACGAAGTTTCACAACAAAAGGAAGGTACTGGGAGAAAACTGGTCGGAGGCGGAGTCTGGAGTGGCCACACCATCTGGTGGTGTGGCCAGGGGTGGGCCCGCACCACAGGGTGGCGTGAGCCACCCTGGCTCTGTTTCCGTTCCTCTTTTGCTTCGTATCTTTCCATATTGACTGAAAACTGCAAATATATAGTTGGATAGTATTTTTGCAGAACTTTTCTTACTAGAACTGTTACCTATTTGAAAACAGACTCTGTAGGTCTCTGAATTTGGTCCTTAGTATATTCTTCCAGAGTTACCACTTGAATAACATCAATATCTTCATATTCATACACTTATTACTTGAGTCATGAAACCTTTCACTTTCTCATTACACCATTATCTCTGCTACCTCGAAATTTCTTTCACACAAAACTTCACACAGTTCTCATTAGCAACATTAGTATAAGTAAAGTGATAAAACCTTTTGAGTCCACTTTCAACTGAAAACCCTCAAAACATAAGATACTATAGCAACTCCTTTCGAAAACCGAAAAATAATTCAAAAAGGAAATCGATTAAAGAAGCAAATGCAAAAGTGGCAAATTTTGTCAAAACAGACCAGCAGGTAAAGATCAATTTTTTCGAAAATCTTCTGTTGCTCAAATCAAAAATTGCAAAACTAATGAAAGTTAAATAACAATCTGGGGCAGAAGCACAAACAATTACAGATCAATTCGACAGACATAGATCTCTCGCGAATTTTTACGGTGAAGCACAAAAATCCGTTTCGGGACATCGACTTCCCCAAATATTACTTCTCTCTCATTAGAGGTTGATCTTGACACAAAAACCAAACAAAAAGGATAAGGAGAGGTTATTACCGAAGTAATAACTTCCAAAACTCAAAGAAACAAAAACAAACTGAAAACACAAATAAATTGGGTTGTCTCCCAAAAAGCTCTTTCTTTATAACCATTAACATGGGCATGATAATTTTGAAGATGCTCATATAGGAATATGAATTGAAGTGAAAGAGAGCATTAAGAAGCAAAAATACACGTATTTAAGTCTAACCCACTTCCTATGCAAGGGAATTTTGTAAACGAACAAGTTGTTGAAACCAGAGGCTACTAGCATAGGAAGGCAAAAGAAGTGCAACATAAAAACTTTCAGCATAAAACGAGGAAACTTGATATTATTGAGATGCATAAGAACACTTTTCCCTCTCTCATAGTAACTTTCAGTATCATGTATAAACTTAACAATATAACTATCACAAGGACCATCGTGAAAATGATCGCTTATTCTAACAGAAAACACATGAATACTAGCTCTCATAACACTACTATGTGAAATAATATTAGAGGTATCATTACAAAGGATAGTGTGTCCCTCTTCTTCATATTTAGTAACCAAGTCTTTCACATTTTCTATTATAGGTTCATCAACCTTTTGTTTATCAGGCCCAATAGCTTTACTTGTACTTTCATTAACCATACTAGCTATCATAGAATGTTCCTTTATCTTAAATGGGAAAGGGATTTTCTCAATATAAGGTTCAGGTAAGACATGATTAGCAGTATAAACTTCAGTATTTCTTGCAGGAACACTCTTAGCAATATCTTTATAAGGTTCATGATACTTATTCCACTTCTTTTTAGGCACTTCAATGTAGGAATCAAAAGCCTTAAAATAAGAAGCAATAGCTTGAGAGTCTAGACCATAAGCATTTTTAATATTTTGAAAGTCATCAGTTCCCATAAAAGATTCAATGCATTCATAATCATAATTTATACCTGACTTTCTTACTTTGTCATTCTCCCAAGCTTCAGCATTGTCTTGAATACGGTCCAGAAGATCCCATTTAGCTTCTTCTTGCATGCGAGTGAATGATCCAGCACAAGAAGCATCCAATAAATCCTTGACATGTAGAGGGAGCCTTGCATAAAAGTTATTGATAATAATATTGTTGGGGAGCTCATGAATGGGACATTTGAGCATTAGTAACTTCAATCTCCCCCAAGCTTGAGTTGTACTCTCTCCATCAAGAGGCCAAAAGTTGTATATTTGATTCCGATCTTTATGAATCTCACTAGGAGGATAAAATTTTGAATAGAAGAGAGGCACTATTTCCTCCCAATCAAGAGCTTGACCATTCTTCAGCAGCTTATACCATTCCTCAGCTCTTCCTTTTAGCGATAATGAGAATAACTTCTTCTTAACTTGATATGTAGTAATACCTGCACACTTGAACAACCCGCATAATTCGTGTATAAAGAGCAAATGATCACCGGGATGGACAGTTCCATCCCCAACATAGTAGTTATCCATAACACGATCAATAATTCTTGTAGGTATTTTAAAAGCATCATTCTCAGCAGCTGGTGGTTCATCTACTACCTTACTAGTGGTAGTAGCATTAGCAAATAAGAAACTCAGCGAATTATCCATAATGAAAATAAAGAAGCTAGAAGAAGTAAACAATACTCATAGTAGAAGTTTCCTGTACCGTTCCACTCTCCAATAGTGCTTCACTCCCTAGCAACGGCGCCAGAAAATAATCTTGATGACCTGATACATTGCAAATGTATCTATAATTTTAGATGTTCCATGCTTGGTTTTATCCACTTTCTTGTGTTTTGTTCCAACTTTGGAGTACTTTTCTTACGATTTCTTGGACTAACCTATTAACAAGAGCCACAATGCCAGCTGCCTGTTTTCTTCTGTTTTTGGTTCCAGGAAAGTCAGAAAATGAATATTCCCGGAATTGGACGGGACAAAAGCCAAAGTGCATATTTTTCCGGAAGGGATCAAGTGCCAGAATATGAGACGGAGAAGGGCCAGGGAGCCACCACACCACCTGGTCACGCAGCCAGGCCTGGCCCGCGCCAGGGGGTGGTGTGGCCGCTCTCGGCACCCCCTCGGCCTCTCCTTCCGACTATAAGTTGCCCTCGGGACGAAAACCCTAAGTACCCGATCAAAAATCCATGAAAGAGTCTGAAGCCACCGTCATCTCCATCCCTAGATCAGGAGGGATCTGAAGCTCTTCCCGGCACCCTACCGGAGAGGGGAATTCACCCTGGAGGCCTTCTTCATCACCATGCAAGCCTCCGGTGTGATGCGTGAGTAGTTCATCCTTGGACTACGGATCAATGTAGTAGCTAGATGGCTGGTTTGTCCTCCTTTGTGCTTTCATGTTTAGATCTTGTGAGCTCCATTCATGATCAAGATCATCTATTTGTAATTCATACATGTTGTGTTTGCGGGGATCCGATGGATATTGAGATGATATTTCAGATTGATTATTGAGTCTATCATGTCTTTGTTATTTGAGATCTTGCATGCTTTCCATTGTTAGTAGCTATCTTGGCCTAGTAGATGCTAGCAACTCCAAGAGTTAGTATTTATGCTCGATAGTGGGTTCATGCCTCTGGTAATCTGGGGAAGTGACAGAAATCTCTAAGGTACTAGATGTGCTGTTGCTACTAGGGAGAAAACAACAATCCTTTGTTCATAGAACAATCGTATTGTTTACTTTACACGCAGTTCGTAAAGCAATAATATGTTGCTTGCAACTTAATACTGGAGGGGGTTCAGATGATAAACTGAAGGTGGATTATTAGTCATAGATGCAGTTGGATGGCGGTCTATGTATTATGTTGTAATGCCCAATCAAGTCTCAGAGGAGTCAAGATGATTAGTATATGCATGTATTGCTTTCTCGGTGTTTGTCAATTGCCCCGCTGTAATTTGTTCACCCAGCATGTTATCTATCTAAGGAGAGCCACCTCTAGTGAACTATGGATCCCGGTCCTTGTCTTTTATATTCAATCTACAATCTTTTACTGCTTTGTGTTTACTTTCTGCAAACTTTTACTTCTTTCCATTCGATACATTTAATCCTTTGTTTTCCGCAAAACACAGTGAGATTGACAACCTCATCGCAAGTTAGGGACAAAGTTATGTGGTTGTGTTGTGCAGGTCTCCACGTTGCTACTAGCACCGGTAGTGCGCCCTGCCAAAGCTCAGCTAGTAACACCTTTGGGGTGTTTCCTTGCTTCTACTGGTTTGATTAAACCTTGGTTTCATAACCGAGGGAAAACTTATTGCTGTGCACATCGTACCTTCCTCTTGGGGTTCCCAACGAGCTCTACGTTGAAAGTCGAGCGCATCAAGATCTTTTCTAGCGCCGTTGCCGGGGAGTCAAGGACATCTTCACAAGGGGAGTCCCTCATAACCAATCTCTTTACTTTGTTGTTTTTGTTTTGCTTAGTTTCTTTTGCTTTGTTTGCTTTTTTTTATTCAAAAATCCAAAAAAAATAGTTTTACTAGTTTGCTTTCTTTATCAAAAACACAAAAAAATTAAGTCTCCTTTAGTTGTCACTATGTCTAGCCTTGCTCCAATCACTATGTCACCCGAGGATATGAGTTTCACTTTTAAACAAGGAATTGAGGAAAGTTTTAAGGAAGCTTGGTCTAGAATCTCTGATCTACATGAAAAAACTGAGCCTAAAATGACTCAAAGCTTGTTCCTTAGCAGTTTTTACCTTGGAATTGCTCTTTTCTATAGATATGCATTGGATGCTGTTGTGGGAGGAGATTTCCTCCATTGTAATGAGGATGATGCTATTAATGCTATAAAGAAATTGATCCTCACTTACAACTTGTCTAGCCAAACTGATACTTCTTTCGCAAAAATATTTGCTAGGGTGGACACTCTTGAGGCTATCATTACTAGATTAGAGAGCTGCTATAATACGCTTAGGGAGCATCATGATTATGTTCCAAAAAACTCAGAACCATCAAAGTGGTTCCCTACAGTAAAGATTGAGATGAACAATGAAACTTTTCAAGCTCGTTGTGATATCATGTCTGAATTTTGCCTTATGCCCAAAGATATTTATAAATCTCTGAATACTTGGGGGCTCATTGAAGGAGGAAAAGAAATATCTCTTGATAATAATACTACCATATTACCTCTTGGAATAGCTGAAGGAGTGTTTACAAAGATCCTTGGGAAAACGATTTCTATTGATTATCTTGTTATTGAATGTGCAGGAAAGGGATAAATTACACTTGAAAGGTCCCTATTAGAACTCCTTGGAGCAATAATAGATGTGGGAAAGGGGACCATGCACCTTTATTCTCCACCAAACAATCATATTTTCCCCAAGGTTAAGAACAAAATTAAGAGAGGTAAGGGCAAGAAAGTTGGTTTTAATGCTTCTTCATTTGAGAACACTTGATTCTTTCTTTGCTTCTTATGCCTAACGTAAAGGCGTTAAAGAAAAGTACTTGTTGGGAGATAAACCAAGAGTTTTAGATGAGTCTTGGAAGTTATTCCCTCTGTAATAACCGCTCCTTATCCTTTTTATTTGCTTTTTGTGCCAAGAGTAACCTCTAATGAGAGAGAAGTAATGATTGGGAAAGTTGCTGTCCCGAAACAGATTCTTGTGCTTCACCGTAAAAATTCCTGAGAGGGCTCTATACGTAGAATTGAGCTGTAATGTTTTGTTCTTCTGCCCCAGGTTTTTATTTAACTTTTGTTAGTTCAACACCTTTTGATTTGAGCAACAGAAGGTCTTCGAAAAAATTCGTCTTTACCTGCTGGTTTGTTTTGACAGATTTCTGCCATTTTCTGCATTTGCTTCTTGTTAGTTCCTTCTTGAGTTCCTTTGGGAATTGAGCTTTTTGGAGGAAGTACTACAGTAGCTAGTGTTCTAATGGAAGTTTATTTGGTGTTAGAACTGAACCTTAAGACTTATTTATCTTAAGTGCACTAATGTTGCTAATGAGATTGTGTGAAGTTTTGTATGAAGGAAAAAATTTCAGGTGTATGGAAGGAATGAGTAATGAGATGAAGGATGGACTAAAGCTCAAGCTTGGGGATGCCACGCGTGTCACCCCAAGAAATATCCAAGAAGTACAAGCGTAAAAGCTTGGGGATGCCCAAGGCATCCCCTTCTTCATCAATAAAAATCCCAGGTTTCTTTCAAACGCTTCATTTTTATTGTTTCATGCACAGTTGTGTTGTTCTTGGAGCGTCTTCGTTTTCGTTTTCGTTTTGGTTTTTAGTTTGCTTGGTTTGCTTAGTTTTCTTAATAAATTGGTTGTACCCCCTCCTTCATACTTTGGTTTGCAAATAGTTTGGTTTTGTTTGGAAAAGAGTAGGAAAGTCCATACTTATGTGGTAAAAAGAGCTTGTTTTTGACTGTGGCCTATGCTTTGTCATGCCATGCTTGATATTGTTTTGGCTTTATGCTTAGTATTCTTTGTTGTAGCATGACTTGTTATAAACAATTGATATTGGTTAATGTGCCTTGGATGAATCATGCGTTGTTTTAGCATATTAAAGCATAGTATAGTGGTATTCTCCTTTGATGCTTTATTTGGGTTGACTTGGCGCATGCTCACACCATGTTATGACTATCTCAAGTCACCATAGCCTTTATGATCCTTTAGTTTTCAACTTGTAGTATCACTTTATGCTTTGATCAATGATGTTTTGTCGCTTTGCATGATTATGGCCATTATTGCTCTCTTAGTTTGTCGCTCCCAGTCTTTTGCTAGCCTCCACAACCAAGTATGAGTTCAACTCATGCATCCAACTCCCTAAACCAAGTTATTCCAAAGAGTCCACCATACCTTCCTACTAGCTTATGCTATTCCAAGTATATTCATTCTTTTGTTTACCTTTCACTTGTTATGAGAAAACTAGTGATTAAAGCTCTCACAAACTTGATGGCACACTTTACTTTTTGCCTCTAATAAACTTGAACCATTGGGTCCTTCTTTGTTGCGTATATGCTTGCGCTTTATAAGTTGAAATTAGCAGAACCATGTTTCATGGGGAACGCTTTCAACATTGCACTTGTACTTTGTACCCCGTTGATATCATGTTCTTTTGCTTACGGATCCCGGCGTTGTGAAATAAAAGTGGAACTTGTAAGATCATGGAGTTTGTATGTATGTTAGAGAAATTCCTGGGCCGCTAGCCTAAGCCATGCCTAATCATGGTGGAAGCATGCAACATCACCATAATGATCACTCTATGAAGCATCCTCAATAAAAACCTATGTAAATAGCAAATAAAAAGATTGCTAAGATGCTTATTGTCTGCTTGCCTTGTCATTTTGGTTATGGGAAAGCTCCCGTATCATGTGCAAGGGGTACCCCGTTGGCGGTTCTTAATGATACACATGTACTTACAATGACAAGATCTTACTCGTGACTGAAGTTGAGTAGCATGAGGATCGGTCTTCGTATGTAAGGGGCATGAGATTTCGGTTTATAACTTGTCAAGCATATCCTCTTAGTTGTGTCACTTTAACCTTAATCACCTTCAAGATGCTTATGATAGGGGCAATGAGAGCTGAAAACTACAAGTACCATTATTTTTGGAAGCTCTTTATGAGACATGAATCCCTACTTCCTTTTACAAAGGCCTTTCTTCCACCATTACATTGAGTCTCCACTTTCTATCTTTATGCACCTACTTTGAGAGCATAGTGGCCATTCTTAGTTCTATGTGCATTGTCCCAAGACTATTTGATTGATGCATAACTTGTTGTTGCTTGTCTTAAACTATTGTATCTAGTCACTCTTATGAACTTTGAAGGTGTCATATGCATTTATATTTGCTACTCTATTGAGGGACAAGCTGAATACTATTATGCTATGTTTTGTTTATGTGAAACAAACAAACGTCTTACAAAGCATTGTTATTCATGAATATTTTGTTTGTGCCTTTTCATGTTGCATCATAGTTTCTTTGCTTATTGCTAGAACTTGTTCTTTCATGTTATGATTGAAGTACTATGATCCTAGCTTTGAATGTTTTGCAAATACTTTCATCAAGTCTTTGATGGTGCATGTCACCTCAAAAATTCTTTCTTTTTATCACTTACCTACTCGAGGACGAGAAGGAGTTAAGCTTGGGGATGTTGATACGTTGAAAACGTATCCATAATTTTTGATGTTCCATGCTTGGTTTTATCCACTTTCTTGTGTTTTGTTCCAACTTTGGAGTACTTTTCTTATGATTTCTTGGACTAACCTATTAACAAGAGCCATAGTGCGAGCTGCCTGTTTTCTGCTGTTTTTGGTTCCAGGAAAGTCAGAAAATGAATATTCTCGGAATTGGACGGGACAAAAGCCAAAGTGCCTATTCTTCCGAAAGGGAACAAGTGCCAGAATAAGAGACGGAGAAGGGCCAGGGAGCCACCACACCACATGGCCACGCGGCCAGGCCTGGCCCGCGCCAGGGGGTTGGTGTGGGCGCTCCCGCCACCCCCTCGGCCTCTCCTTCCGCCTATAAGTTGCCCTTGGGACGAAAACCCTAAGTACCTGATCAAAAATCCACGAAAGAGTCTGAAGCCGCCGTCATCTCCATCTCTAGATCGGGAGGGATCTGAAGCTCTTCCCGGCACCCTACCGGAGAGGGGAATTCACCCTGGAGGCCTTCTTCATCACAATGCAAGCCTCCGGTGTGATGCGTGAGTAGTTCATCCTTGGACTACGGATCCATGTAGTAGCTAGATGGCTGGTTTCTCCTCCTTTGTGCTTTCATGTTTAGATCTTGTGAGCTCCGTTCATGATCAAGGTCATCTATTTGTAATTCATACATGTTGTGTTTGCGGGGATCCGATGGATATTGAGATGCTATTTCAAATTGATTATTGATTCTATCATGTCTTTGTTATTTGAGATCTTGCATGCTTTCCGTTGTTAGTAGCTATCTTGGCCAAGTAGATGCTAGCAACTCCAAGAGTTAGTGTTTATGCTCAATAGTGGGTTCATGCCTCTGGTAATCTGGGGAAGTGACAGAAATCTCTAAGGTACTAGATGTGTTGTTGCTACTAGGGAGAAAACAACAATCCTTTGTTCATAGAACAATCGTATTGTTTACTTTACACGCAGTTCGTAAAGCAATAATATGTTGCTTGCAACTTAATACTGGAGGGGGTTGAGATGATAAACTGAAGGTGGATTATTAGTCATAGATGCAGTTGGATGGCGGTCTATGTATTATGTTGTAATGCCCAATCAAGTCTCAGAGGAGTCAAGATGATTAGTATATGCATGTATTGCTTTCTCGGTGTTTGTCAATTGCCCCGCTGTAATTTGTTCACCCAGCATGTTATCTATCTAAGGAGAGCCACCTCTAGTGAACTATGGATCCCGGTCCTTGTCTTTTATATTCAATCTACAATCTTTTACTGCTTTGTGTTTACTTTCTGCAAACTTTTACTTCTTTCCATTCGATACATTTAATCCTTTGTTTTCCGCAAAACACAGTGAGATTGACAACCTCATCACAAGTTAGGGACAAAGTTATGTGGTTGTGTTGTGCAGGTCTCCACGTTGCTACTAGCACCGGTAGTGCGCCCTGCCAAAGCTCAGCTAGTAACACCTTTGGGGTGTTTCCTTGCTTCTACTGGTTCGATTAAACCTTGGTTTCATAACCGAGGGAAAACTTATTGCTGTGCACATCGTACCTTCCTCTTGGGGTTCCCAACGAGCTCTACGTTGAAAGTCGAGCGCATCATGACCCACAAGTATAGGGGGTGTATCGCAGTATTTTCGATAAGTAAGAGTGTCGAATCCAATGAGGAGCAGAAGGTGCTGGCTAGTGGTATGGATCAGGAATTCTCTGCAAATACTTGGCAAACGGATTTTTAGGGGTTTTGATAAAGTAAGTAAATAAAGTACGAGTAAATAAAAGACAGTAGGAATTAATGCAGCAAGTGGCCCAATCCTTTATGCAGCAAAGGACAAGCCGGTTGTATTACTTAAGATGACCAAACGTTCTCGAGGACACATGGGAAGACTGTCAAGTGCTTTCGCTTCATATAGTTGATTAATCTTCTTTAGCTTGCTAAGTGTTGTGTGGGTGAACCTGTGCTAATGTACCGAACTTCCTAGGACTAATACATACTTGTGATTATACCCCTTGCAAACATCCGTAAGTACAAGAAAGTAATTAAGGTAAAAACCTAACCACAGCTTTAAACTCTAAGACCCTTACGTCCCTTGTGCAATGGTTTCCTAACGGGGGTTTAGGTATCTGTCACTCCGGCAACACCTACGATTAGTAGCCAAATACACAATGCATTCCCCTAGGCCCATATAGGTGAAGTGTCATGTAGTCGACGTTCACATGACACCACTAGAAGAAGTACACCACAACTTAAATATCAAACTATTGAATCTTTCTCAACACAACTCCACTACTAACAACATGACTTCTCCCATGTCCTTAAGAACAAAACGAACTACTCGCAAGACATCATATGGATCATGATCAGAGATGGAATAATGATGTATAAGAATCTGAACATAAACAATAATTCAATGGTTCCACTCAATAGCATCAACTACAAAGAGTAATCAACACCGGGAAAGTTTCCCCTAAGAACTATGCAAGATTAAACCAATTGTTACAACAATATGGAGATGGTGATGATGGTGCTGATGGTGATTATGGTGGTGATGATGATGATGATCCCGATGAAGTCCAGCTTGATGGTGGTGTTGATGGCGATGATCTCCCCTCTCCGCGAAGGAATTCCCCCGGCAGAAATCTATCTGCCGGAGAGATCTTTCTCTCTCGGTGTTTTCCGCCCCGCAGAGGCGGCGGAATCTTTCTGTGGTCGCTCTCCGAGTCTTCGGGTTTCGGGAGGATAATATAGCAAGAGGGGAGAGCCATAGGTGGGCCAGGGCGGCCACACCACCTAGTGGCGCGGCCTAGGGTGGCCCGCGCCAGGGGGTGGTGTGGGCCCCCTGTGGCCCATCTCCACTCCTCCTTCTGGCATCCTTCGTCTTCTGGAAAAATAGGATTTTCCGTATATTTTCCTGGATTTTCTGATCTTCGCGAATTTTGCCTCCAAACAGCACCTTTTCCATCAGAGTCCTAACTGCAGCGGTCCATGCTCCAAAAGTCATCAACCATGCAAAAACAGATGAAAAAACATAAGTATCACCTCTTAATATGAAATATATCAATGAATAACTGTGAATTATGACATAGAATAGTGATGCAAAATGGACGTATCAGCCTCGTAGAGGACCCTACTCCTGCTTGTCTGCTCTTGATTGTTGAAGATCCGAAGGATTACAATGTCGCCGATGGTGGTGTATGCGCAGATTAGATCTAGCGTATGTGCTAGGTTTTGTGGTGTCTAGATCTATTGTGGCGTAGCATGTCCTCCTCGTTGGACCCTCGTAGCCTTTATAAATGTGGAGGCTAGGTCTCAGGTACCAATACGAGTTTGTTACAAGTTAGATTAGAACTCCATTCTTGAGCTTTCCTTGTCTTGTGCGTTTGGGAGTCCGTGTCCATATGGGCTTCATACCACTCGAACTGTCATAGGCATCATGGACCTTGGAAATTCATCTAGTGGGCCTTCCGTCGAGCCGCACCAGGTAGACTGTAGATGAGTGCCTATTGAGCATATCCATGTCAGTAGCCCTCGAGTGTCCATGCGGATCGTAGATTCGGGTGGAGACTCAGAAGTCTTTATTTTCAGATTAGGATGTCGGAGTCGACAATTGAGTCGAGTGCGAAGAACTTCACCCGGAAGTACATCGAGTCAGTCGAATTTGTAGGAGTTCATAGGGATGTTGGTAAACGTTCCTGGTGCGCTCGATGGATCGGGACCAGTTTTTTGCTCTAGGGCAAAAACAACGCTACCTACTCAAACTCGAGTCCCTGGACTCAAATTCGGAAATTCCTAGCATAATTCGACTCATGCCGCGGAGGCCTTACATAATCGAATTCCAGTGTATAAATGTGACCACTCGATGCATCCGTCTAGGTATATTCATCGTTCCTACAGGCACCGATATATCTCTGGTAGTGCACAGTAGATGCGATGCCAGGCCTTATTCAGGTCTTATCTTCATGCTGTAAGCGCGACAACCGAATTTTTGTCATCGCAGAGATGATTCGGGGTGGCCCAGGAGACGTAATCTCTTTGCATGGAAAATATGAGGCGGAGTCGCCATAGCATTCGAGTGTGGATGTTATCGACACATAGTACCATGTACAAGGAAAAATAATCATATGGTGCGCGACCAGTGCTCCCTATGGGAGTAACCCCCGAGTGTCTGTTCGAGTCGTAGGCTAGAGCAGAAACTCATAGTCGTCGGTTGCGTAGAAAGAATGATCCGAAAGTACTTCGGGTGATCTTACGAGTGTCGTCAACACCGGTGCTTTTTCGAATGCGCGACCAGCGCTCCCTATGGGAGTAGTCCCCGAGTCCTTAGTCGAATCGTGGATTCGTGTGAGGATTCAGAGCATGCCACGCGAAGATCTTGTATATGCGCGTCCAACGCTCCAGTTTGGAGTAGCCCCCGAGTGTCTGGCGGAGTCATAGACTCAGCCAGAGACTCGAGACTTGTATCTTGTAGACGCAGTTGAAAATAATGCGCGGAGAATCCAGGATTTCTAGCTGGGTGAGTCGATGATGCGGATGGATTCGACGCAGTCACTTCTATCGGGTGTGTGGCCAACGTCGCGTGTGTGTAGCATCAAGCGATGCAACCATCTGAGGAGGGACTCAACTCGGGTCTTGAGTGTATGTCGTAGCCAGTTGTTTTGTCGACTCCTGTTGGAGGACCCAATAGAATAGCTCGACGCAGTCGACATCCTTGTAAGCTGCATAAAACATTAAGGAATTGTGAAGTACTTGCATCTTGTAAAGAATATTTGTCTATTGTCTTATAAAGTAAAATTCTGGTGCCAATCGAGTCGACTCTTTTGCACGGTATGCTAGGCCTTTTCGTTAGCCTGATTACCCTTAGTCTCAGTACCTTGCCGAGGCACTCGGAGTTCAAGGATTCGACGATCAGCCAGAATCAGCTACTCGGGCTGTCACGTGTGAGGTGCTCAAGTGGGTGTAATCGATGGCACATTAGGTTACTCGAAGAGGGTGCAGCCCCCGAATGTTTCGAGTGCAAGTTTAAAAAGAATTAGTTCCAAGTAGAGGGAAAACTTAGCTTTATCAGTTGTTGACGTGGCGGACGGAATCGACACCAGCGCGCGACTCGCCACCAACCGAAGATTGTAGTGGGTGGCCACAGTCGAAGATTGCAGCTGGTCACTGGCCGATGGCGGTGACAGGTCGCAGTCGTGGGAGTCGATGCAACCGGTGTCTAGGGAGCCCCCGAGTCACGAGATCCGATGCGATCGGCGGGTCACGAGAGTCGAAGATTGTAGCGGCTCGTGAATGTGGGAGTCGAGGGAGCCCTCGAGTCATCCGATCTGAAGATCACCGCGAGTCGATGTAGTCGAAGGAGCCCCCGAATCATGCGCGGAGTGGTGTAATCGAGGTTGAAGACCGTAGCTGGTCGCCGTAGCTAAAGACCATTGCGAGTCTTGCAGAGTCGACGGAGCCCCCCGAGTGTAGAGCGATGTGGTTGATGTGGTCGAGGTGGTGTTGGAGAGCTGACACCACAGACCAGAGTCGACGCGGGTAGCGAGCCACCTAAGCCGATGGTGGCTGCGAGTTGCAGCATCCAAAGATTGTAGAGAGTATCCGCACTCGAAGACTATTGCGGATTATCGGAGCCGATGGCTATGAAAGGTCGCGATCGCGGGAGCCTGATGCAACCGGCGGGATGCTGCAGTCAAAGACCACAGTAGGTCACCGTAGGTGAAAACCTAGTAGCGGGTCGCTGCAGCCGAATATCGCGATGGAGTCGAAGACTGCGGTGGGTCGCTGATGTCGAGGGAGTCCTCGAGTCATTGGATCTGAACACCGTAGCGGGTTGCGGGAGCCGAAGGGGCCACAAATCACCAGAGCCAAAGACCGTATTTGGGTCGCACGACGGAGTTGACGCAGCCCCCGGGTGAGAGTCGGCACGGTCGACACAGTCAACGTAGCGGATGTGTGGTCCAATGCGGAGCCGAGTCGCGTGGCGGATGGGGTTGATGCAGCAGACATGGAGTCGCACCACGTACGAGGTCAATGTTTGCCATTCCACTGGCTGTTAGGGCGATGTCATCGTTGAGCCCCCAAGAGCATATAACGTTCGTCGTCCAAGTGCTCGAAGGCATGTTGACACAATCGAGCGCAATCTAGAAATCCATGCACGTAGCTACTTCTCTTGATGATGTTTTCTTGAGCCGACTTGATCGATACAATGTGCAGCACCTCCACGACGATCCGGAATTTAATTGGAGCTTGCATGTAGTTCTTTTGGTGGTGACAAAGATGTTTTATTTTTGATCCAGCTCCGTCATTGGGACTTGGTCCAGAAATTTCCTAGATCGATCTGGCCAACAAATCATCGGACGTAAGCGTGTTTTGAGCTTTTCTTTTTTGAGTGATCGTCTTCACGGGGCAAAACACTAAGTAATTAATTGCTTGGCTTCTCTGGAACCGCGTCCTCAGGTCATGTATCCGGTAGTGGCAGCAATTTGTCATTGAAACTTTCTGTTCTTTCTGTGTATGATACGGAGCCCTCTTTTTTTATCAAAGCACATCTGGTGGAGAATAGATCTCATGGTTTCACGTACTCCAATATTTGCAAATCGAACGCATCTCCTCTTGAGATACTTTTTTTTCAGGCAGCCGGTGTCAAGAAATTTCAACCCGCTGATTTGCTCTAGTCCTCCTTGCAATGCTTGATTGCCATGCCAATAGGCCGTGATTGTAGAACACCCGAATGGCGGGCTGGGCTCGCGGTGGATACGGATGAATCTTGGCACATTTTTTCCGATGATAAAGCTGAGCGCTCCGACGCAAACGAATCGACCAGACGTGATCCGATAGCCGTTTGATGATGAGAGAGCCGAATTAGATCTAGCCTCCGATAGACGATGAATTGTAGATCGCTAGTGATGGGGTCGTCGAGATCGCAACATCAACGCTCCAAGTCCCCATGGACGGCGCCAATTGATGAGGGTTTAACTCATCAATGCCCATTATTATGGACCTAGGTTCGAGGAAGAGGGATGCACTGGAAGTCTCGATCGGCTAGCAAACAAGCACACAGGGACGCAAGGTTTACCCAGGTTCAGGCCTCATACAGGAACCTACTCCTGCTTGCCTGCTCTTGATTATTGATTTTAAAATAGGCCTTGGTAGATCTTTACTTGTACTAGCAAGGGGTGAAAAGAGTTGAGAAAGTTTCTGTTGGGAATTGACTTCTAGGAACACCTAAAGTGGCCTAGTGGATTAAAATGGCTAAAGTGACCATTTGGTTTTTTATTCTTATTTGATTTCTTTTTCTTTGGATTTTGTTTTTAAATGGTCTAGCTGATGTGTCATTCACCTTTAAACCATTTCACAACAAATAGATCAAGCAAACATGGCATTTCCAAACAAATCTATATTAATGCAAACACACCCATGCATTCCTAGTTATTTTAATGATAAAAAGTTTTTTTGTTAACCCTAATTTGGGTTATTTGGATCTTGATAACCTTGATTGAAGTTTTGGGATGTTACAGGATCCCTATAATCATTTAATGCATTTTACCGAGTTATGTTGGACACTTAAATAAAGAGGCTATTTTGATGATGAATTGAAACTTAAATTGTTTAGCCAATCTAACCAACACTGCTTTAGCTTGGTGTAGAATATACCCTGCAGAGAAAATTGACACTTGGGAAAAACTCAAAGGAGAATTTGTATTTCGATTCTTTCCCAAAGTTAAGACCGCTGAAGTAAGAAGGGCGATCACAAATTTCAAGAACCGCCCAAGTTAAGGCTTGGTAAGAGCTTTCAAAAGGTACAATTGTATCCTTAATAAATGTCCCCATCATGATTTACCAGAATGGTATGTTCTACACATATTCTATGGGAGACTTATCAAGAAATTATACACGAGCTAGACACAAATTCTAGAGGTTCATTTATGGAATTAACTATAACTAAAGCTTGGGAACTCCTAGAACAAATTCGTCGCAATAGAGAAACTTGGGGATTTGATTTAGGCGGCAAAGGAGGGATATAATTGAATATGATTGTATCAATGCTTATAAAGAATCTGGTAAGGTAAAGTAAATTTCTCATGAACTTCAATTCGATGATGATATTATTTCGCAAATCCTCCAGTCCTTTACAGAACATATTGAAGCTCCAAAGAAAGATTGGCTCAGTACACTCCACCACCTGAGCAAGGGGAAGATGTTGAGACAGAAATTGCAGCTCACGTAGAGCCATTGAGGGAGTTATCCCCTTGTGGTGAACCCCTTCCTTTCCCAAGGACGGAAAGAAAACATATGATGGCTCAACAACATGAAGAAAAAATTGAAGAAGAGAAAATTTTCCTAAAAGGTTTATAAGAAGAGGCACAAGAAAGAGGAACTAATCAAGTAAGTATGCAGGAGACAGGTGAACCAAGTAAGGAAGATATCCTAACCTTGTTCGCACATTGTAACATGATAGAGCTTGATGTCGAAGCTTCACAATTTGTTGAAGGAAAGGTAAAAGCTAAGAATATTGGTAAACACGTCCTCCCTTGTACCTTTGGTGGATCTTCTTACTATGGCCTCTATGATATTAGAATAGTTGTTAATGTAATCCCTTACAATTTTTATCTCAAAATCCAAAATGAACTCATGCCATCTGAATTAGAAGACATTGATATAACAATAATTCTTGTAGATAAAACACTCAGAGTTTCTATGGGAATAATTAGAGATGTTTCAATTTGCATTAGACCTTACAAGTACCCTATTGATTTTGTTCTTGTTGATATACCTACTGATGTTTATTGTCCAATTATTTTTGGGAGAAGTTTCTTGAACACCGCAGGAGCAAATATTGATTGCAAGAAAGAAACTATATCTCTCAAGTTTGGTGAACATAAAATGAATTTCCATTTCTCAAAATTCCAGCATAAGCCGGCTATTGAAGAATTTGATGAGTATGAATATGGGCAGAATGAAGAAGGTAACATTATTAATCTTGCCTATGTATTCATTGAAACTCCTGACAATAATTTAGCAAGGAGCCTCGTTGATAATAATAATAAACCTGAAGATATAGATAAAATGGAGATTGATGATTATTGATGACCCACAAGTATAGGGGGTGTATCGCAGTATTTTCGATAATTAATAGTGTCGAACCCAACGAGGAGTAGAAGGTGCTAGCGAGTGGCTAGGAGCAGGAATTCTCTGTAAATACTTAGCAAATGGATTTTCAGGGTTTTTTGATAATGCAGGTAAATAAAGTACGAGTAAATAAAAGACAATAAGAATAAATGCAGCAAGTGGCCCAATCCTTTCTTTATCAAAGGACAAGTCGGTTGTATTATTTAAGATGAACAAACGTTCTCGAGGACACATGGGCATATCATCAAGTGCTTTCGCTTCATATAGTTGATTGATATTATTTAGTTTTCTAAGTGTTGTGTGGGTGAAGCTGTGCTAATGTACCGACCTTCCTAGGACTAATACATACTTGTGAGTATACCCCTTGCAAGCATCTGCAAGTACAAGAAAGTAATTAAGGTAGAAACCTAACCACAGCTTTAAACTCTAAGACCCTGACGTCCCTTGTGGACTGGTTTCCTAACTGGGGTTCAGGTTTCTGTCACTCCGGCAACCCCTACGATTAGTAGCCAAATACACAATGCATTCCCCTAGGCCCATATAGGTGAAGTGTCATGTAGTCGATGTTCACATGACACCACTAGAAGAAGTACACCACAACTTAAATATCAAACCATTGAATCTTTCTCAACACAATTCCACTACTAACAACATGACTTCTCCCATGTACTCAAGAACTAAACAAAATACACACAATACATCATATGGATCATGATCAGAGATGAAATAATGATGTGTAACAATCTGAACATAGACAATGATTCAATGGTTCAGTCAATAGCATCAACTACAAAGAATAATCAACACCGAGAAAGTTTCCCCTAAGAACTATGCAAGATTCTACCCAATTGCTACAGCGGTATGAAGTGGAGATGATGGTGGTGGTGATGATGATGGTGGTGATGATGATGATCCCGATGAAGTCCATCTTGATGGTGGTGTTGATCGAGACGATCTCCCCTCTCCGGGAAGGAATTCCCCCAGCAGAATTGTATCTACCGGAGAGATCTTTCTCTCTCGATGTTTTCCGCCCCGCAGAGGCGGCAGAATCTTTCTGTGGTCGCTCCCGAGTCTTAGGGTTTCAGGAGGATAATATACGCCAGAGGGGAGAGGCTGGAGTGGACCAGGGCATCCACACCACCTGGTGGCGCGGCCTGGGGTGGCCCGCGCCAGGGGGTGGTGTGGGCCCCCGGTGGCCCATCTCTACTCCTCCTTCTGGCAGTCTTCGTCTTATGGAAAAATAGAATTTTCCATGTATTTCCCCGGATTTTCTGATCTTCGCGAATTTTGCCTCCAAACAGCACCTTTTCCATCAGAATCCTGACTGCAGTGGTCCATGCTCCAAAAGTCATCAACCATGCAAAAACAGATGAAATAACATAAGTATCATCTCTTAATATGAAATATATCAATGAATAACAATAAATTATGATATAGAGTAGTGATGCAAAATGGACGTATCAATTATCTTGACTCAACACCTGAAGTAGATCCTGAAATGAATCAATCTTATGAAGTATCTATAAGGAAAGGAGATGAGGCCCTTCTGCCTCCTACACTCAAAACCCTTCCTAAAGAACTAAAGTATATGTTTCTTGATGATACTAATAATTTCCCAATTATTGTAAGTTCTAATCTTGCAGAAAAGGATGAGAAAAACTTAATGATGGTCCTCGAAATGCACCGAAAGGCCATTGGATATTCGATGAGTCACTTGAAAGGGATTAACCCATCGATAGCCACTCATAGAATATTCGTGGAAGAAGGAGCTCAGCTGGTCACAGACTTTCAAAGGCGACTTAAACCTCATATGAAAGAAGAAGTAAGAAAGGAGGTAATTCACTTATTAGATGCAAGAATAATCGTCCATGTGGAGGAAAGTGATTGGGTGATTCATGTGCATTGTGTTCCTAATAAAGGTGGGTTTACTATCATTCCAAATGAACATAATGATATGGTCCCAATCGATCTGTCATTAGTCATAGGATGTGTATTTATTATAGAAAACTTAATAAGGAAACTAGAAAGAATCACTACCCTTTACCGTTTGTGCATCCTGATGACCAACTAAAGACAACCTTCATGTCATTTTGGCTTATATGCTTATCGTCGAATGCCTTTTGGCCTTTGTAACGCTCCTGCTACCTTCCAAAGGTGTATGACAACTATATTTGCTAATTATGTTGATAATATCATGGAAGTTTTCATGGACGATTTTTCGGTATCTGGAACCACATTTAATCATTGTCTCCATAATCTTCATAAAGTTTTGTAGAAATGTGAAGACACTAACCTAGTCTTGAATTGGGAGAAATGTCACTTTATGGTTCAAGAAGGTATAGTGCTCGGTCATAAAATTTTAGGCAAAGGCATAGAGGTCGATAAAGCTAAAATTGAGGCAATAGAAAGGCTTCCCCCTCCTCGTGATGTAAAAGGTATTAGAAGTTTCTTGGGTCATGTTGGATTCTGTAGAAGGTTTATTAGGAACTTCTTTAAGACTGCTAGACCACTTACTAACCTTTTACAAAAGGGTGTTATGTTTAGATTTGATAAAAACTATATTAATGCTTTCACCATATTACAACAAGCCCTTCTTGATCCCCTTATTATCAAGACACCCAATTGAAAGAAACCGTTTGATCTATTTTCTGAGGCTAGTCATGAAACCGTTGGAGAAATCCTTTGCCAGTATGATGGTGATGAACTCAATATCATTCATCATGCTAGTCACACCTTAAAAGACGCTCAAAAGAACTACCTCATGGCAGAAAAGGAACTTTTAATTGTTGTCTTCTCTTGTGATAAATTTAGAGCTTACACAATTCATTCAAAAGTAAGAGTGCATATTGATCGTGCTAGCTTGAAAGGAATACTTGAAAGTACTAATGTTAAGCCAAGGATGATATGTTGGACTTTTCTTTTGCAAGAGTTTGACTTGTAGATCCTCCAAAGAAGGGAAAAACAAGTAGACATGTCTATGGATATTGAAGAGATCAAAACACCGAAAAAGATGTCAGCCATCTGCATACCATTAAGGACTACACTCCCAAAATAAAAATTTCAGTTTCGCTTTGCAATGGTTTTAGTGACTTCTTACGACAAACCTTATTCAATGGGAAGAAGAAGAAGTTAACTCAAACATCAAAGGGAGAAAAAGACACCTCAGTAAAATCCTTACCACCAGTTGAACAAGGTAATCAAAAATTTGACTTACCTATGTTCTAGTTGCTATTTTGCTATTTTTCTTTGCATTTTTTGAAGCCCTCGTGTTTTTCTAAAGCTACTGCCAGTTTTTTGAACCCGGTACATGCGGGTGGTACAACCGCTGTTATGACCTTGGATCAATAAAGATCCTAAGCCCATGTGATTAACATGCTAGTCCCTAGATCAATAGCTAGCTCTCACAGTCGATGAATATCATGTAAAACATAAGTCATTATTACACGAATAATCCAGAGTATAATTATTACATCTTTGCATAGCTTATAGCTAGCTCAAATAAAATAGTAGAAACTTAATAAAACTTGAGTCCATCAACGCTGCAGGCTAGTTGAGTGAAGACCCACGATCCCTACGCACATTTCAATCTTCGGATTCTACACATAAAACGTGCAGCCAACAAGTTCGGTCAATACTTTGAATGTGTTGGAAAATTACACCAAGGAAGGAAAAAGACTAACTCTACATGCAAGGCTAGGAGTAGGCTTTGGGGTTCATTTGCATAAAGTCAATTTCTCTAAGTAAGAATAAAAGAGGGAGAGTTTTACCCTACTTTGTAATCATTTGATTAAGTAGTATAGGGTCAAGTGGAACACGAGGATATTATGCACCAAGTGTCCAATCAACCTAACACTTGGATATTACACACCAAGTGGCACTTGGATATTACGCACCAAGTTACTTGGATATGACACACCAAGTCCCCAAAATCCCACCCATTGGCGATACTATGCACGCCATGGGGTTTTAGAAAACTTTAAGTTTGGAAAGAGAGAGGAAGATCTTTCAAAGGCTCCATCATTCAGATGCTCATAGTGTTCTTTTCTGTGAACTTGGCTGATCGATAAGATTGCAATACTCTCGAGAGGTTGTGCACTTTACCCACAATCCTCGATCAAGTCCTTTTATAGACAAGACCATGGCGAAGCCTTCCCTTAGTAGCCCCTCTACCTTACGGATCCACCTGTGCCAAAGTAACCTCCAAATGACGGTACCCAGGTGAGATTTCCCACTAAGTACTAAGCCAAGACAGAGCACATATGTATTGTGGTTGCACTTGAAGTTTCTGAATTCTGAAACATGGCAGACTTCTTTGTATCCTAGGCGGCCGTCCTCCACCAAATTCCACTCGTTGACCTAACAACCATTCCACCCAGAAGAAAACTTAGTTTTATTTTGAAGGGGGTTTTTTAGAGGAAAAGGTTCGCTCGAGAGAGCTTTATACTTAGAAAATTTTCAGTCTTTAGAACCCCCCAACGATACTTTATATAAATAGCATAGCAAATAGTACTTAGCAAAAACAGAGGTAACCTACTAGGAAGGAAAATCCTAAGTATAGAACTAACATGGCATACTACAAAAATCATCGCACTTGCAAAATATTTCCAAGTAGATCTACCAAAACAATCCTACACATGCATACTACTATTTTGAAGAGCAAAACATGCAGAGTATTCAAAACTGGGACAATATATATACAAGAGGTGTAACATGCCATGATACAAGCAGGACTCTACGCAATAGTACTCCTTGGCGCACTCCGAACAATCTAACGAAGGAAAATATAAATCTAATCACAACTTACACCAAAACATTGCCACAAAGGAAATATGCATGCATGCAACATGGTACTATGCAAGGATGTGCTCAATTTCGACCAAGAATATTATTCTGGGTGTTATTGTGTTGGGGGTGTCATTAGTATCGATTTCCCATAGATTTCAAGTAATTTGGATTATTACTTCATTGAATATGCCCATAAAGAGATCTATCCTTCCAATCTACCACAAAATAGAGCTAAAATAGCTAAGCAAGATATTCCAATTTTAGACAGTAGATCTCGTAATTACTAAGCCAACACAACAAGAATCAACTAAAACGGATTTATGGTTATTTTCTTAAAATTACAATTCTCCAATCTAGACTTTAAATCATACCTCAAAATTACTGCAGTAAACTAGAAATTTTATTGCAAATCTGTGTTCTACACAATTTTGTGAATCCAACGGTATATTAATTGCAATTTTTATAAGAATTTGATTTACTATGAATTTTATAAGATAAAAGTATTTTCTGCCTATTTAAAATTATTTACAGACGAGACAGCCACGCAGGCGACAAGTGGCAACGTAGGATTGGTCCAGCTAAGCGACACGGCGCTGACCCGCGTGTGAGCCACGCGAAGCGATGTGGTTGGACGATACCTCTTCACTTAAAGGATCTAATCTATGCCATTGAATCATGATCTAACGGCCAGGAACGAAAGCGACTCACCTGGTGGCAATGGGTGACTCGTCGATGATGGTGAGCGGCGGCGGTGCGTCAGGCGGTGGTGCTCGACAGTAGTCCGACGACTTGCTGAGGTGGTGGTGTATATGACGGCGTGCGGCTTCTCCTCGTGGTTCCGTTCACGATATCGGAGGTGCCTATCTCCTCCTCAAACAACGTCAGGTGATAGCTGATCTTCGTGACCTCCGGCGAGGTTCTGATGACGAATTCCGATCGCTCTAGCATGTTGCAGATGGGGAAAATGGGTGAGGCTACACAGCAATTCGAGAGGGGCACGAAGGGAGTAACGAAATAGGGGAAGGGGCCTCAGCACCTCTTCTCCCGAGCTAGACGGCGGCTTACTTCGACGAGATCGGAATCGATCACGATTCCAGTAGCCCTGTGGCAGGTGGTCAAAAAAAATAGGGTATAGGGTGGTGAGGGCGTGCCGTTTATATGGCGGGTTTTTCTTGACGCGGGGGTCACGGAATCCCCTCCAATTTTGCTAGGAAATCGGTACGCGGGGGCGGTGCATGTCCGCCCCTGTCTCTATGGAGACAACGACGGGGTGGGATCCGTTGGTCAGCGGCTGCGGGGCTATGGGCCACGCGACAATGTTGGTTTGCTCCTGGGTTAGCCCAACTACGTGGCGGGAATGCACGTGGTAGGTTGCGGCGCTAGGCAGGCTGGCCAGAGCGGTCCCGGGGGTTAGTTAGGTTAGTTTCTTTTTGTTTTTTTGTTTTATCTTTTCTATTTTACTAATTCTTTAATAACTTTTGCATTTTGAATCCAAATTTAATGAAATTAGTCGCTAAAAATTTGTAAAAAGGAGGAGATCATCATAGGATCATAAAAATAAACTTTTGCAAGTATTTAGAAGGTTAGGTTTAATATAACCCCTTCTTGTATTTATATGACTATATGAGAAAACAAATTAGGATTTAGGAAAACGGGTTTTGAAGCAATTTTATTGTGTGATGGCATGATGCAAATGCTATAATGCATGCTTCTAGTAACATCTAGAATTACAAAATTTTGGATGTTACAGCCGTATGCGCCCGTACCGGTGGTCATTAAACTGTTAGTACTTGGGTTTTCTTTTCAATCATTTTTCTGATTTTGGTACGACCAGGCCATACAGGCACTTATGCTTGTACCAGTGGTCGTTAGCCTCTCTATTTTTATTCCTATGTTTCGTTTCTTTTTGTGTTAAAAACTGACATGGAAAGGTCAGCAACTATTGGTACGGGCAGACCGTACGGACGGGACCCACTTGTACCACTTAGTCGGTATAGTTTCAGCGTCCTCGGTCGGGGTAATTTCTAGTAAGAACCCTTGTAAGGGCGCGTAGTACGGTCGCACACGCCCGTACTAGTGATCGTTACCACCTCCGACTCTTCCTTTTTCTCCCTTTTCTTCCTAAATTGCTAGAATTCTTTTCTTGTCCAACAGTTTTTCCTCTAGCACGAGCTTTTCCCTATTTTTAACCCTTCTTAAGCCTCTCTGAAGGTTCTTCTTCTCTCTTATATTAACAGATCCAATCTCTTTAATGTGCTACCTAGTTCCAGGCAAAGGCAAACCTCTAGGACTCATGGATCCTTCGTGGCATAGATTTCAGACTTCCTCCATTGAAGCCGATGACCATGAAGTGCAAGGCCTAAGCCCGAAGAACAAGAGGTACGCTTACGGTTCTGATGATGATGAGGAGGAGGAGTTCGATACCTTCATGGAGAAAATAGCGAGGGGATGGAAGCAACCGGATTACCTTGCTATGGTGAGTCCTAAAGATGCGGAGGAGGCAAGGAAACCCCATGGGAAGGGGTGCACGGAGTCGCTCAAGTTCATCGCCACCAACACCCCTTCACATAAGCGTAAGAAAGCTAACCAAGATGATGCAGGAACTTATCAGGAGACTACAGCGCATACTACTACAACAAACAAGATCACCATGAGCGCGTACATGAACGTGAAGCCACAGGAAGATTCGGAGTTCAGCCTCAGGGATGTGCCTATTATTGAACAAGTCCTAGAGACTGAACAACGTCTTCGAAAGATACAGGAGGATCAGAAGGAAGAGCTCCTCCATTGGGATATCATGTGCAAACGCCTCCTGAATCTCGAAAGCAAGAAGGAACTCAATGATTCGCTAAGCAGTGTTGCTAAGGGGATGTTCCGCTTGCGTTCTGACCTATAGAAGTGCCTGAATCGCATATATGTCTTGGCGGAGACGAATAAGAAACTTCATGCACTGTCTTGAACGTCACGCCTCTGAACTAAAGATTACCACGGTACCGGATAATCGTGAGGTATTATTTGATTCCACCGGCTTGATCCCAAGCTTGGGGAGATCTATAACACCTTGTAATATATCTTTCGGTTTTAGCATGTTTACTCTTTTGCATGCATATTAGGTCTTTAATTCCAGAATTTGCATTAGTTGTATCATATTCAAATTCCTTCGATTCAAAGAAATAGTTATATCCGTTGAGTTTCGAGACTTTATAATGTATTGAAATAATTTTTGATCCATGATTATTGTATTAGATGTATGAATTAGGATGACTATTATGATACTTGTACCACTTTTATGATTTTAGGACCTTCCACACCAATGAAGTATTGATTAGTTATGAGAAGAAAATCTTGATATCATGTTATGGTCACAAGTTTAAGTTTATAAGAGCCATAAAGAGTATTAAAATTGTTGAAATGAATTGGCTCGATGCAAAAGAAAAAGACTCAACTATCAAAGAAATTCAATCCAAAATAAAGTACAAGAGTAAAAGAGAGAGACAAGGAGAGTAACTCAAGCATGATCATTTGTTACTCGAAATAAGTTCTCAACTAATTAAATTTGATGATTCCATAATATGCTTACTCCATAAAACTTCTTATGACATAATGATACAAAAGATGCGGAAGCCTCTAAATCATGTGATGTGTAAGGGTGTGATATTACTCATGATGCAATTCTATATTTCACCAAACTATTTGTTTCAATTTTTGCCTCATTTATTGTAACGAATCGTGCCTCATGAACATGATGACCTTGTCCATAAGCCACCATCTTGCTCGGGGACAAGCAAGAGTCTAGCTTGGGGAATTTGATGAGTCCAAAATTGTAGCATATTTACCTTTTGTTTCGCATAAGTAGAGTAGGATTTTTTGGGATTTTAGCGCGCATTCGTGCACCGACATACATCGAAACTTCCAGCCTCAAAATACCACAACAGAGAGGTATTCGGAGGAGGAACTTGGAGAGGGCAAATCCTTGCTACTTCACGGATCATTGGAGGAAATCGCATCATCCCCTTCATCATCAACTGTTGCATCTCCATCACCATTGCTATTCCCATCTTCCATACATTAGATCTTGTTGTAATTCCAGATTGAATTGTGGTTTGCACTATATTAATCCCCGTACTTTTGTCCATCCATTTCATTATAATGATGTTGTTGATTACTTCCATGTGTGAGTAGTTCCTTTTGTTCTTGGGGAGATGGAGAAATCCTAGCACTATTATGAAATGAAATAAATATGATCAATTACTTCTGTCCATGATCCATTGATTTCTGATATTCTGTTTGATATATCTTGTAGTCAGCCACATATCATTTGCCTTCAGGACTAAAGAGAGGGTGAAATTCTACGGACATGTATGGGAGTATGTGTAGTGTTACTCGTGACTACAAGCATTGGCTTACAACTACACGGTCTAAGGAGGAATGCAGAGAGATTCACTAAGCTAATTACGATATCCATGGGGAAACCCTTAATTGCGGTGGTCTTTATGAGTGGCTTCTCTGAGGCATCGCAGTGGTTATTTAGAGATGACCTCATTACCTGGGTCGAGAAAGTGGTAGCCAACAAGCTTTGTGGTGAACATCTTATTATGGAACTCTCTCCACACATGTCATGACAAAAGAAATATGTTATCCTAATTATGATTAATTACAACATGCTAGTAGTTTATCCTACATCCCTAAGAACGCCTTAGACCTATTGAGTTCAAACACCATTCCCAATGCATTCGTTATGTGCTTTATTTTACTTGTTTTTATTTACTTTTCTGCATTCAACCAAAAACCTTTCAAACACCTTTACTCGAAATCAAAGGCAGCTTACAAGTATCCTTTGGTAGACAGTGACGAGGGGCATAAAGACCTTAACCAAATAGCTCTCTATGGGTTCGATACTCTTATTTCGAAACTAGATACAATATATTTGTGCACTTGTAGTCATCAAGCGCCCACGCCCATACTGCAGGTCGTTAAAGGCTCGGATCATTTGCTTCAAACTTGATATTTTCTCGGGGTACGGAACGGACGGACGGTACGGTGGCCTATGGTTGTACTTGTGATCATTAAACACTCTGTACCCTGTGGCAAAAATCAAAGAATGCTTTGTTTGTGGCGAGATGTGGTACGGGCGGATGGTACAATCAGAGTCAGTCGTACTGTTGGTCATTAAATGCCCAGTAAGCTTCAAAACCTTGAAAATTTAGTTAGAAACTTCATACGCCTTTGCACATCAAAATAACACAAGAATGACAACAAACATACTTATTGAAAAATGTAGTACCTTATAGCCATGTCTTAGTGAATATCATAAAGTGAGGATTACCTTAATTTCTTCTCCTCTCTTCAAAGGATCTTCTTGAACACTCTTTATTAAAAAAACTAACACAAGATAAAAAAAAACTTTATTTCAAATGGGTTTCCTTCCATGAAGCTCTTCTAGTTAAGGTCAATTAGATTGAGACATATGGTGATTATTTAGGCCTTGTGAGTGGAACACCCACTCCATAGTAGTTATGTTTTAAAGTGATTAGACCATCATCATTAGGCTTGGCCTTCTTCTTCCTAGGGAAGTGTACTATAAAAGGATCTCTAGATGGTAGTCCTATTCTCACATTCCCTTCTTGTAAATTGATCAAAGCTTTAATGGTTCTTAGGAATGGCCTACCTAGAATTATAGTGCTATGGGATCTTCAGGCATGTCCACTATAACAAGATCAATAAGAGTAGCACAACCCTTAATTTATTTCAACAACTATGTCTTCTTTTATCCCAGTAGCTTGTTTATAAGTTGAATCAGCAAGATGGAATCTCATTTCAGTAGTTGTGAACGTCCCTAAGTTTAGTTTATCAAAAAGAATCTTATAAATTGTTGAAATAGAGTAGCTATCTCATTAGCTCCTATTTTAATTTTAATGGTGGTCTCAGAAATATCATCTAGCTCAGCTAGAACCTTATTAGCTAGCTTTTTATATTCCATCTCTAGCTCACAAACTTTAGATTCTACTTCTTTTATAAATTGTTGGTATGTAGCATTGTTACCTTGTTCTGTACCTGGATTCTTTATGGTGGTCATCTTTAGTAGATATTCCACGGTATAATTTGGTGATGGCGCATTGGTATAATCTAGCTCTTCAGGCTTCTCATATTTACTTTCTGCCCTCATCATCTTGAGGTCTTACACCAGGTTTGGCTCAGGCTTTCTGGCAAATTTTGCAAGTATGAGAGCTTGACTCTTGGCTACCTTGCCCAACTGTGCCTCCAGAATCTTGTTTCTTTCCTATAGAGTCTACACATCATTCTAATTGTAATGTCCTAGTTAGATAATTTTCCAATACTATTTTCATGGTTCTCTGTGATTTTAATAAGCATATTATTTTGCTTGGTTTGATCTTGCATAAAGGTTCTAATAGTTTTTTTGAAAGAGAGATTGCCATGATTTGCTCCACTGTGATTATCATAATTATTATTATGTGGAGCACCTGCAGGATTAGAATATTGTTTTTGAATATTTGAGCCACAGTTTTGAATCTCCAAGCAGGATTATATGGATTACGAGCTATAAAATTTACCTGATTAGCATTAGTAGTGATAACATTAATTTGGGTATCTTTACTACCCTTCGCAATATTGAGTAACTCGTCTACCTTTGTAGTAATCTCTTCATTATGTTCCTAGATGATTGAATTGACCCTTTTTGAGGATCTCTCTACATGCCATTGGGCATGGTTGTTTTGCATATCATAAAGTATTTGTTTTTTAACATTCACTTGCTTTCCCATGATGGTTCCTCTTGCTACAGTATCTAGCATAGACTTAGACATTGGGTTAAGACCATGATAAAATAAATGTAGTATAAGCCATTATTCCATCCCATGACTATGATAGTTCAACATGGCTTCTTTCAATCTCTCCCAAGCAAGCGCTAGTGGATCGCGGTCTTCTTGTCTAAAACTAGTAATGTTGGACATTACCTGCATAGTCTTAGATGGAGGGAAAAATTTAGACATAAAAATATTAGTGCATTCCTCCCAAGATGTAGTAGTGCCTTTAGGCAAAGCTAGCAAACAGTCATTAGCCTTTCATCGGCACTCTCCGGATCTGGAGCTGCACCTATGGAGATAGATTGGGGAGGCACCTCGGAAAACCCAGGGACTGCTTCAGCAAACCCAGGGACTGATCAGCCAGACCCGGCAGGACTTATGTCAGTAGATGCAATGGACGAAGAACCATTTCCTGTCCGGGCCATACCATCCTAGGCCATGCCAATATATGATTTCCTAAAAGGAGGAGTTTTGCTGGATGATGAGATACTCTCACGATAGATCCAAAGGAGAGCAAAGGCCTATACTATTATCAACGCCAAACTATACAAAAGAAGTGTGACAACAGTGCTGCAACGGTGTGTTGACCCGGAGGAAGGACTTGACATACTTCGAGATATTCACCAAGGGGAATGTGGCCATCATGCCTCCTCAAGGGCGTTAGTGGCAAAAGCTTTCCGGCATGGATTTAGTGGCAGAGGATTTTGTGAGAAAATGCAACGGCTGTCAAAGATATGCCACGAAAACTCATTTACCAATGTTGGAGATGAAAACTATCCCCATTACCTTGACATTTGTTGTATGGTGCCTAGATATGGTAGGGCCATTTAAGTTGGCTAAACGAGGGATGACCCATATACTAGTTATGGTTGACAAGTTCACCAAGTGGATTGAAGTGAAACCAATTCGGAAATGTGATGGGGTAATAGTAGTAAGATTCCTTAAGGATATAATCCTGAGATATGGCTATCCCCATAGCATCATAACTAATAATGGAACAAATTTCGCTGAAGGAGCATTTGCGAGGTTCTGCCAAGAAAAGAAGATCTGGCTAGATGTCGCCTCAGTCGCCCATCCCGCATCAAACGGTCAAGTGGAAAGATCCAACAGACTAGTTCTGTCTCTGATAAAACCCTGGCTCATAGAGCCGCTGCAAAGATCAGCGGGGTGCTGGATAGAAGAACTACCAACAGTACTGTGGAGTTTAAGAACAACTCCGAATCGATCAACAGGCTATACGCCATTCTTTCTGTTATATGTGGCAGAAGCTGTGTTACCAGCCGACATAGAGCATGATTCGCCAAGGGTCACCCAATACACAGAAGCTGAAGTGCGCGAAGCCTGGAAAAATGATGTTGATCTGCTGGAAGAAGCGAGAGAACTGGCATTGTACAGATCCGCCATATATCAGCAAAATCTCCGACGCTATCATAGCCGGAAAGTAAACCCTTGAGTCTTTAGGGAAGGTGACCTGGTACTCCGGTTGATACAGCGCACTGCTGGCATGCATAAGCTATCCCCTCCATGGGAAGGACCTTTCATTGTAAGCAAAGCCTAGCACAATGATTCCTACTACCTTATTGATGCACAGCCCTAGGAAAAGAACAAGGCGGACATGTATGGAGAGGAATCTAAGCGACCGTGGAATGTAGCACTACTTCGTCCTTTCTACACCTGACAAAGAGGTGAATGTATCAGAGCTACTCATATGTCGGTATGTATGTCGACAATGAGCTTATTAATGAAACTTTGGCACCCCAAGCAGAGACTCGGGGACTACGGTAAAAATTGTCATTCTTGTTTTCGTATTTTTATGTCGGCTGGGTTAAGTTGCTTATATCTTAGTCGGGTTAGTAATGTGTGAGCACCAAAAACCCAACTCTTCGACTTTGCTGTTGTCCAACAAGAATTGGCTTCATGGCAAGAAAGATAACAAGTTTGGAATGGCAAAGCACATGAAAAAAGACTAAGGAAAAGAACTTAAGCGGGCCGACATTGGTTATTCGGACTAACCCTTCGTTTACTGCATTTATCTAACACCGGATCATTTTGAGCTAATCTCAAAGTTTCAAGTATTGTTAAATCGATTTTTTGAACCTCGGACTCGTAAGTCAAAAAGCCGAATCAAGGTAGACACGAGCCAAGTCAAAAATTGGGGGAACAAGAAAACGAAACTCGGGGACTTCGCCCACGATAATCCAGCATTAAGAATTTAGTTCCAAACAATAAGTTGTAGCACAACCAAACCAGAGTACTTAGATACATTTCCGCCCAGCATTTCAGGGATCTAACAAATATGATAAGTGTTTTTAAGAAGCAAGAGTAGCAACTGAATCATCAGCCGAAGGAGGTACTTCGGAATGTGGGGGAGGGCGATGTCCTCGACTTCATCGTCAGGATTGGCCTCACCGTCCTCCGGGTCTTCAGCCTCCTCACCAACCTCGGAGGCCTCACCCTCACTCCCTTCATCTACTTCCTCTCCAAAAGCAGCTTCATCATCAAAAACGTCGAGATAGCTCGGCCCTTCGTTCCAAGCATGACAGAATGAGTACTGAATGAGTTTGTTCGCACAATATTTGCGGCGCACAACGCACTCCGGATCTTCAGACCACCTAGATCCGGTGCGCATGCGGGCAAGCAGCTCCAGGTCTATTCCTCCGTACCATGAGAGAACGAATTGCAAAGCGGTGTCAGCCCCAGCTCGTGTAGCCGACTCACGCCGCAGATGCAACTACGTATCGCACTCCATTAATTTGGCTATGAAAACCATACCTCTTTTGGCAATGGACTCAGTGGGCCAGAGGGAGCCGAACATTCGCGTTGCCACATGTATAATATCTGCGCCACGGTTCTTCACTAGATCAAGGCGAGCGGTGAGGCTTGCCAGCAGATCCTCCGTATTACACGGGATTGGCTCGGCATCAGGGCCTGCAAGAATACCACGTTGTTCACGGGATCAGGTTACGGCAGCAGCACCAAGCGTATCACTTTCTGGAAATTTTCCTCAGGATAGAGCAGAAGAGATAGTAACTAAGAGCACTGAATACGGAGAAATGAAAGTTAAGCAAGGGCAGAGAACTCACGGGCAATCGGGAAGAGGGGTCGCTGAAGCTCGGAATGGACATTGGCGCTGTGGGCTTGGAGTTTCTCATATTTAGAGGTTATCGACATAAGTTTTACATCGGCTTCCTTCAATAGGTCCTTATCCTTGGAAATTTGAGTCGTTAAACGCTCTTTTTCCTCGGCAAACTCCTAGTCCGCCTTGTCCAGCTCGGTTTTGTTGAGGGCTTTCAGCCTCCGAATTTCGGCATTCAGCCGTGTAATTTCTGAGTCCTAGAGCTGCAGCCGAGCTATCTCTTTGTCCTTCTTCTTCAGTTCAGCCTCATGCTTCCCTTCTTGTTCAAGGAAATGGGTCATCATGTCAGGCATTGTAACGCTGTCTTCAAGAGCAACTTCAACAGTAGCATAATCCAGAGGGGCCGAAGTATAAATGTCTACCGGATAAAGAAAGGAGTGTACAATGATCGTGCGAAAGAGATAAGGTTACCTTTGATCTCAGCTAGATTCTTCTGCATGATGATATTCTCAGCTTCAACCTCGGCTGCATGGTTCGCATAACAAGTTAATAGGGATCACAAACAACTCCAAAGAACGAAAATGGAAGAGGGAGAAGTCTAAGTAAGGAACATTACCCTTCTTCTGGTGATCCTCTAGGAGTTTTCCATAACGCGCACGAACGTCTTTATAGGAGTCCAGCAAGCACTGTAACTCAGTGGTTCGGCGGTTAGTGGTAATCTGAAATAAGCAAGGCAATGTCAAAGTTCAAAGGCAAAGTAAAAAAATTCAAAGTCTATAAGATCCGGGCCAAGTAGAACTTAACCCGGCTCTAGGTGTGTGGATATTCGAAGTCTACAAGATCCGGGCCAAGTGGAACTTAACCCGGCTCTAGGTGTGTGGATATTCGAAATCTACAAGATCCGGGCCAAGTGGAACTTAACCCGGCTCTAGGTGTGTGGATATTCAAAGTCAACAAGATCTGGGCCAAGTGAAACTTAACCCGGCTCTAGGTGTGTGGATATTCGATTTCTACAAGATCCAGGCCAAGTGGAACTTAACCCGGCTCTAGGTGTGTGGATATTCGATGTCTACAAGATTCAGGCCAAGTGGAACTTAACCCGGCTCTAACTTTGTTCATATTTGAAATTGCTACGAACAGAAACCAAATTATCCAAGGAGCATCTGACCGAGTAACAAGTAACTCCCTCGGAGGCTCGGGGACTAGGGCATATATCTACAAGTTCTCAGCTATACAAAGTACTACAGTAGAGGAAAATAATTACCTCCATCATTTGGCCAGCCAAAGAGATGGCCTTGGTCGCGGAGTTCATCTGTGCGCTGAACTCGGCTGGGCCGAACTTCTCCGGCAGATCATCTTTTGGATCGATGAATTCAGCATTGTTCCAGTTCTTCACATACTCCAGGAGCAGTGGACTGTAACTTTTGCCGCTAGGAGAGTAGTTCGCCACAAGGCCTTTAATGTGGGCCTCTCGCCTTGCGGATTGAGCTGCAGCAAGGCTGGTATGCAGAACCAGCTACCCTCTGATCCGGCGGCGGTTGACCCAAAAGTGATACACTTAGCTGATCCGGCAGTTTTCTTGAGCTTGCCGGATGACGAAGGACGCGGCGGAAGACCCGAGGCTGCTGGCCCGGAAGAAGGTTGGGAAGCTGGCGGAAAAATATAGGCAATAGACACCCTTGATCTGGGGGCGGCCGATGAAGCCTTTTTCTTTGGGGCCTTGGTTGATGTTGTTGCTGCTGCTAGCGCTGTTGCTGCTAGTGTTGTCGTTGCTGTTGCTGCTGCTGATGCTGCTGGTGATGTTGGTGATGTTGTTGCTATTGGTGCTGGTGCTGCTGGTTTGGAGGAAACTTGAACTAGAGGAGAACTTGTTGGGGGCGGTGCCGATGAAACTGGCACCTCAACACTTGATGTTCTGGCTGAAGAGGAACTGAGGCGATCCGGCATGGCCATATCCAAAGCTGCCCCACCACCCCCCGCGCTGACATTGCCCTCCTCATGATGAGGTGACCTCGGATCAGGCGCAGCCACGGAGCCCTCTGGGATAGGGCTGAGCGGTCGAGTCATCGCGGGGGGAGAAGGGCTGCTCCGGATTAGAGATGCTATGCCAGAGCCGCTCTAGGGAATGACCCTAGGAGCTCTGAGAAGCAGAAAAGAACCAAGTCAAAAAGAGAAAAAGAACCAATAAGAGACAAGAGAAAACATAGAAAGGGAAAAACTTGAAGGGCAAATGCAAAGAAACTTACTTGTCTGAGGTTGGGGGAGCCTGAGGTTTGGGCGTCCTCCGGACCGTGCTCTTGGCGGCTGGCCTAGTCGAGGCTTTCATCCCGGACTTTTTCTGCCTCTTCTTGGGCGGCGGTACCTCCGAAGCTGCAGCCGAGGTAGCCGCACGCTTTTGGGAAGGAAAATGGATCGGACCTCCCATAGAAAGGGGGAACCTCGTGGACCTGACCGGCCGGGTTAGCTGAAGATTCGAACATAACCAGATATACGTAAGAGATGAGAACCGGGTCAAGTACCTCCAGGACCTCAACGTCTGAGTCATCATCATCTGGCCAATCCCTTAGAGAAGAGGCCTTACCAGAGCCGCGTTTGACGACATCCGGAGTGGGAAGGAAGGTCTCTGGATTAGGATCCTCCTCGTCCTCCTCGGTGCGGTCCGGTACCCACTTGCCCGCCAGAACCTCGCCATCTTCCAATGGCTGCTGGAGGAATTGCTGAGAACAAGACAACAATTGCTAAGTTATGAAAGTAATCCGACATACAGAGAAGATCCGGAAAACAGTAAGAAGTAAAGTTACCTTTGGAGGAGGATTGTCCCGGGTGAAGAGCTCGAGCCCCCATTCCCAATCTTCGGAGAATTCCTTCTCCACATTGAAAATGGCCTTAACCCGGCGGTAAACCACCGAGTTATCGAGCTCAAAAGATGAGGTTTGGTGGGGGTCGAGGGGGTCGCTCAAATAGAAAATCTTGTGAGCACGCTTCTGAAGGGGGAGACCCGGCTACGGACAAAAGTGATCATAATGTGCTCCCCCCGAAGTTGCTCCTTGAGCAGCTCCTTGATCCGGTGCTCTACCTGGATCGCTAGAGCTGTGGGTCGCTTGGGGATGCTCTCCCAAAGAGAGGTATCTAGAGGCCCAAGTTTGAAGGGGAGGAGTCGGATCAATTCTTCCTCGATGGTGTTCCGGACGTAGAAGAAAGTCCAGGACCAGCCTTTGCAGGACTCGAGACTAGTGACCCGGGGAAATGCGGAGGTCTTGCGAGGAGATATGGAGGCAGCGCCGCATTGGGTCAGGTGCTTCTCCTCCGGAGTAAGCTCCTTAGCTAGAACCACATTCCTCCAGAGACTGAAGAATTTGATCCAAAGTTCCTTAGTTGGCCAGAGGCCAATATATCCCTCAATGCCAGAGGCAAAAGAGGACAAAGAAGTGATGGCATTGGCGGAGAGATGTTGTGGTTGCAGTTGATATGTAGAGATGAAATCAAAAAATAAATCTAAGGTAGGAAGGCCAAAGCCATGCTAGAAATGAGAAAGAAAAACAACATACTCCCCTGGATTGGGAGAGGGGGAAATCTTGTCGGCGGCGAGGCGACAAGCAACGCCGGCGGGGATGCGGCGCGTGGCACGGAGCCAGTCCAGTTCGTCCTCACAGACAAACGCGCCGTCCTAGCAGTCGCGCTCGCGGCCTTCTCCTTCCTCCTCCTGCTGCGCCACCACGACTGCTTCCTCCTCTGTCATGGCAAACTCAAGATCTTCGAGAAGAAAATCGGAATAGAGGTAACTGGTGGAGGGGAACCGAGAAGCGCAAGGCCCCGTGGTGAAGCTCTTGAGCGGGAATGGTGGCGCGGGTGCAAGGCACTGCCTGAGCACAGTCGCGACGGCGCGGGCGCAGCGAAGAACTAGCAACGGCGGTGAGGTCACAGTGAGAGAGAAAGGAGGTTGGGAAGCATGAAGGAAATGGGGAACTTCCCCAAAGATTGCCCAGGCCCCCTACTTAACCACGCAGGAGGGCGTGTAGTGGGATCCTTTGCAGTTGCCATGCCGCGCACAATGGGCATGTACACAACCGAATCAGCCAATCAGAGCGTGGCCACAGCAAGGGCCACAGGGGCAAAGGATCCCATGACGTGATGTAATGTTACGGTTAACGAGGCGCTGCAGTGAAGGGATGCGCGTCATAGTTATTCCTGACATTGCGACAGTAACTGGTGCATTAAATGCATGTAGCCCTTAAAATGAGGCGAACAGATGATTACCCTCCATGTAGGATGTGGGGAAGCGTACAAGAGAAGGAGCGGTAACCCGGATAAGCAGGAAAAAACCCGGCCAGCAAGGAATAACTCGGAATGAGCCAAGGGATCGCTAGAGGGAAAGCCTCGGGTTACTGGGTTACTCGGCCAAAGATGCAGAGATCCGGATATGGGAACCTGTTGTGGCCTTAACAACTAAAAGTTGCTAAGACCACACTAGCTTCGGGGACTAATGTTGGGGGGATACCCCGGGTAGGGTAACGCTGGGGTATAAAGGCCGAGTTAGCCGGGGTACGACGCGGTCAAAGCAAGTGCTGACCGAGTCACCTCAAGGCAGGCCGAACCACAGAGTGACCCGGGCCATGGAGCATCTCCTTAGCCATAGCATGGACAGCATAAAATATATGTCGGCCATGTTTGTCTATCTGTTGTGCAGGTACATTCATTGTCGGATTAGCCACGTGCAAGCCGGATTATCATATGGCTTCCAATAGAAGGAAGGAATCTCCCGCTGCTCAAAAGGTGGCTTTATTAGCTGTAACATGAGCGAAGCAAAGCAAAGAGGAGGACCAGCGGGTTAGGCGTGACCAAGATGATGCGGGCAATGTCGGCTGACGTAGCCCGTGTCTGGTGACGCATAAAGACGAGGATTACATTGCGGGTTACGTCCAAAGCCCGGACGAGCCGTTAAAGAGAATAAAGAAGCATCTATCTTTAGTCGAGGGGCATATTTGGAGAATATGCCGCCATGTGTGGCCTAACTTTGTAACCCGGGCTTCCCTATATAAGGAGCACCGGGGCCTCCATAGAAGGGGATCGATCATTTTCTCTGTCTAAGGTAGAACTCTAGGGCTAGATAGTGGGGAGTAAGAGACATTGTCTCCTTCTCAATAATAGCTTGAAGAGCATCTGTAAACGCCATTGATAGAGAGTATACAAGAACATATGTGCGTGGAATCACCACGTTCTCCCGCCCTGGATTCCCCTAGCACACATTGGCCCCATCTTTAGCCTATCCATAGCATCTGCCGTGCCACCACCACGACAACAACACAATCTAAAACAAAGGATTGCACATCTTTGAAATAGTTTGTCATTAGTAGCAAGGCTAGAGATATTCTTGGTCATTTGTTTAAGTCAAAATGCAATTTAGACACGGATAAAGATGGCTATTTTCACATCCATCAATAGATAGTCAATCGATTGGTTGTGCGAGCCTAGTGTAACATCCCATAGTTCAAGAGGCTCAAAATGGATTAGTTGTGTGCATTGCATTCATATATTTAAAATCCGGAAAAACTAAAAACTTTTTGATAGAACTCGTCAAAGTGATTGAAGTTCACCTGAGCTGATGATTTAGGACTAGCTCATCAAGTTGAGTGTTAAAATCTTTGGATTCATCTTTCATAAACTTCAATGTTATGAAGGGTAGATGCAAGGCTCGTAAACAAATTAAACTAATAAACAAACACATCTTAAAACAACAAAAATCGATCTTATTCTTATCTTAACTTATTCTATATTATCTTAAATATTATCTCATCTACCAACACTTGTGAATGATAAGAGTAAAGTAATAAGTAAATCAACTAGGACCATCAACTAAATCTTGATCTATTTAAGTCTTGAATTATCTATTCTTATTTATCAAAAATTACGAATCATAATAATCACAAGGATGAAATATTGATGACACTACAACAAGTGTGTCAATTCGTTGGGACTCCAAGTGCAGAGTGATGCAGCAAGAGAATTTCCCCACAAGGGTGACTCGGGGTATATATCAAACTCTCGAGGAACAAAGACGAAGCTTCTTCCAACCTTGTCTAGCAACCTGCAAAGCAAAGTCTTCGTCTTGTGCCCCCCAACTCCACCGTGTGTTTGTCAAGCACAAGGCTTTGGTATTAGTAAAGTAAAATAACAATAAATAAAATACTAGAAATAAAACTAAAACTAGAAAGTAAACTAAAACAAGTATATACAGATGTTTTGGGGTTTTTGGTTGTAGTTGCAAGAAGTAAAGAAATTTTTGTATTTATTTCATATGTCATCACATACTAACATAAATATTTTATTATGTGCCTTGATTATCTTTCATATGGGTATCATGTACTAACATAAATATGATACTACACATCTTACTTATACTCCACTAGAAAGAGATACACTCCAAGCAATCTATATTTAATAATTATCAGAGCATAGCTTTAGGTACTTTGACATGATGTTTGAACAACAAATATTATCCCTTGAATTAAACACATATGATCCATAGATTAAACAAGACTTCTTAGATGTCACTAATAATTATATAGCACATGCATTCACTTTATCCCTAATGAGGTAACAAAAAAATTGGTAAAGACCATAGTAGATATGATGCTTGATATTACAACTCATTACTACCACCATGTTACTCCATCTAATACGCACCATTCCCCACACATTCTCTTGCATAAAAGTTTGATCAGAACAAGTAATAAAAAGTGGGGTAAAATATGCATCTATTAATACATCAAGAACACAACAAAGATTCAGATCTCATAGATCATCCAATAAAACAAAATATCCACCACATAGGAATTACGAATATGGCCTAATCATGATAGGCATCTCATATGTCCTCTAAACAACATAGCACAGGATACATATTTTTTCAACAAGGAATCCATTTTGAAGGTATCAAATATTATTTCATATATAAGGATTCTTTCTCATTGGGAACGTATTTCCTACCATTCTATTCTAAAAATATATCACTGATAACCCCCAAGAGCAGGGGATCACTATAGTGCCTCTCAATGTGGAAGTATGGTATCGATCCGTAGGAACAAGAATGAAAAGTTGTTTATTCTCTACAACTTAAGTGTCACAAGTTTTAGTTGTTTATGCATTAACCAAGTTAATGTAACAAGAAGGTTGATTCAATTCTTGGAAGTAAAATGCAACAAAACAATAATGTACAAGTGTCCCAATCCTCTTTAATGTAAGAGGACAAGGCATGAGTTTACTCCTAAAGGAACAATGGACATGGGTTCATGGGTTCACTCAATCCTCTCTCTCTCTCTATCCATGGTGATAATCATGTTATAGGTAATACACACAATTGTCATGTTTTAATTGTACCTTTTTATGCTGGCTACATGTCCTAAATCATATAGTTGAACGAAATACTCATTTGTGATGCTAGGTCACCCTCATAAGTCTAGCATTGGTTAGTTTCACACCACACATCATACTCCTCCATTTTTACCCCTAGATAAAGGATGTTTGGCAGCATTGTGCCACTCAATACATATACTGCTTTCACGCAGCCACCCATTACCTACATACATCATACTTCTTAATGGAGAACACTTCAAACACTAACGCAATGATTTATTTGTTGTGCGTATTACCACATCTCTCTCATCTACCTCCACTTGGTGGTGTCAAACACCTCATTACATGCGTAAACAAGGCATTATGCATAGATCAAACCATTACATGCATCATAGAATATTTCCAAAGTATGACACACCATAAAAGTCCAACACAACGGTAAATGCATAATAAGTATTATCTCATATGACCAAATTCACCATAGGAATTACATAGATAGATCCACAACCATGCAAGGCACACCATATGGCATTCAACAATGACATATTTAAATGGTGAGTTGGGATATGATTGTTTGAGATAATTTTGAATAGTTGAAATACTTGAATGATTATGGACATCACTTGGGAATTATTTTGTCAATTCTCAAGATTGTTTTGAAAAATGTCTTAATGTTATTTCTTTCTCACATATTTAATATGTGCCACTCAAATATATCTTCACATTTTCAAGATAATTTATTCAAAGGATATATTTTTAAATTCCAAATATTCCCATAGATTGGAATATTGGTAAATATCTGATTCAAAATTTTGTAACATTGATGCATGTAAACTGTATACATGAACTTTGTAGTTTATTGACACATATTTCCAAATATTTGCATCTTATTAGTAGTTAGTACCAATGTTCTTAATGATTTCAATCCCGTCTCTTCTGGTTCTAACTCTGTCTAGAATATACCTTCTATTAGTATTTTTGACACTATAGGAGCTACAAAAATCCAAAAAGGGCAAGGTAAGAGTCCATGGTTCACAAATTTCAAGATGCATCCAATAGGCCAAAGAAGGACCAGAGGAGCTCATTGGGTTGGAAACTAGGGTCCATGGCACAGCCACTTAGGTAGGGCACGCCACCTGAGTCTTTTCTCCCTCGGTCGTCTGATCCGCCTCAATATTTCACCCACGGACTCATATTGACATAAGGTCGCCTATATCAAGGTCCCTCGGTGTGATCTCAGAACATACAGAGGTGAAGATAGAAAACACCAAAACAAAGAGTCTGTTGGCCACCACCGAAGGAAGATTGGAGAGGGAACCGCTACCGGAATCGCCTCGAGCCGCCTCTCCTCCTTCACCAACGCCTCCTCATCACTCTCCATGATGAGAGGAGAGTAGTCCACCCCCTGGACTATGGGTTTGTGGTGGTAACTCGATCTAATCTATCTATGTATGATCCCCTAGCTCTATTATTTTAGTAGATAAAATCTACTAAAAATATAACCATGGATTCTAAATTGACCTAGTTTATTCTTTAAAAAAATCTGGAAATAAAGCATCCAGAACAAATTTCAACTCATAAAAAATATTCAAACATAATTCAAAAATAGAATTCAAAACAGGAAATGTAAATAGAAAATAAAAAGAAAAACATACGTGGACGCTTACCTAGGCCGCAACCCACCAAATCCCATTGCTTACCTAGATGTTTTGTGGACACATGTAAGCCCGTCGACCCATCCATTTCAACCCAACCCGCCAAAGACGTAAATTTTCATTCTAGTCCTCGCTCTAGGGGGTTTTCTGCGAAGTTACGTTAGAATGCCTCGATACGCCGTCGTCTTTGTCTCTGATAATGATGAACCGACGTCACTGGTTAACCGAGCATCCCGAACTGATGTACTAGATCCTATAAATAACCTAGGCATCCACCCTGAATCCTCACACCTACCATTTCCCCCTTTCAAGCTCTCGCACTCGGACTACTGGTGACACCCGAAAATGGGCACATCAGCAAGCCACCGCGAGAGAGATCCTCCTCCACTGCCGTGTAGCCTAGGATCTCTGGAAAGTCTTCAATTGCATCTCCATCGATGCATGCTTAGAGAGGAGGTCAGAATTGGGCTAATCGCGACACATCTCATCAGAATCTATGATCGTGTCTTCCACTCCGGCCACATCCAGCCACAATAGCTGGGATATCAGACTCACTATGAGCTTGCGATCATCCTGGCATCCTTAGTTTGTGGATAGCCTGTAGAGTAGATTTTGTAGAGTGCCTCTTGGAACCACAATTGCTGCTAGCGGCGGATGTTTTCCAGCACAACGCCTAGCACCTACCCGCCCGTGTGGGCTTTGGGAATATAGCCCAATAGCGGTTGTTTGTTGTCTTTTTGTTGTCCCTTTTCGGGTGGCTTCCTCCTGGGTCAATTCCCTCCGGGGTTATGGCCCTGTTGATAAAGTTGCCCCTAAAATATTAATTTAATATATATTAATTCACAATTAACATATAATAAATGCATATTATAAATTTCAGTTTATCCAAAACACCTTTCGATCTTTTACTTTCTTTCTTTCTCTGAACAACTTCGGAATCTCTTCGGTGCGATTCTAGTTTCTCTCTCATCTGTGATTCCATCTTACAGAACGATCTCTAACATCATCGTACCCTTAAGTGTGTTACCACAATGGCTCAGGAACATCATAGACATAATTGATACTCCTCTCATATCAATGATTATTAGCGGGACCGGGATGCCCATAATGACTCATGTGCATTCCAAGATATAATGTCGTCTTAACCACAAACATCGAGTCCAATTCCCTTTGTTTCTTTGATACAACTTGTCCGAGATCTGATTATTGGTATCATATACCTTGTTGATACGTTGCAAACGTATCCATAATTTTTGATGTTCCATGCTTGGTTTTATCTACTTTCTTATGTTTTGTCCACACATTGGAGTACTTTTCATATGATTTCTTGGACTAACCTATTAACAAGAGCCACAGTGCCAGCTACCTATTTTCTGTTGTTTTTGGTTCTAGGAAAGTCAGAAAATGAATATTCTTGGAATTGGATGGGACAAAAGCCAAAGTCTTTATTTTACCGAGGGACACCTGGAGCCAGAATACGAGACGGAGAGGGGTTGGAGCCTAGCCACACCACCTGGCCACGCGGGCTGGGCCTGGCCGCGCCAGGGGGTGGTCTGGCCGTCCCAGACTCCTCCTCGGTCTCCCTCTTCGCCTATAAGATGCCTTCTGACCTTAAAACTCAGGGGGGTTCAACGTTTTTCCAGAAGGAGTTCCGCTCCGCCGCCACCACTAGATTCCACGAAACAACACCAGAAACTCCGTTCTAGCACCCTGCCGGGACGGGGAATTCGAGGAGATCATCGCCCATCATCACCATCGCTTCTCCATCGACCATCCATGTTTCCCCCATCTAAGAGTGAGTAATCCCCCGCTATAGCCTATGGGGTGGTAGGGATTGGATGAGCTCGTTCATGTAATGGCATCGGATTGTTAGGGCATGGTGCCTAGTACTCCCTCCGACCCAAATTAATTGACTTGGATTTGTCTAGATTCGGATGTATCTAGACATGTTTTAGTGCTAGATACATCCGAATGTAGGAATATCCAAGTCAATTAATTTGGATCAGAGGGAGTATCTTTTATTAGGTCTTTTTGACTTTGTTGCAACTTGTTATGCTTAATGCTTGTCACTAGGGCCCGAGTGCCATGATTTCAGATCTGAACATGTTATTGATTCATTATGATAGTATTATTTATGGTCTTACCTCGAAGTTGTATACACACGTTGTTGTCCGGAACCAATGGCCCCGAAGTGACAGAAATCGGGATAACCGGAGGGAATGGCTTTGATGTGAGGATCACATGTGTTCACGGAGTGTTAATGCTTTGCTCCTGTGATCTATTAAAAGGAGCACCTTAATTGCCAATAGTTCCCTTGAGGCACCGCTGCAAACGGGCTGGCAGGACAAAAGATGTTGTGCAAGTTCTCATTGCGAGCACTTATGACTATATATGGAACACATGCCTAGGATTATCTAGTACTTGGATGCTTTATCTTATTTATCTGCAATTTCCCTATGTTCTGATTGCTATGTGAATTGTCTTATCCATGCAACGCCCGTCCATCCATCCCTATGCCTACCGCACTCGAATCCTACTATTTACTGATGTTGTTACTACTGTCCTTACTTTACTACTATTGTTACTTTACTATTCCTACTACAAAACTGTTGCTACTGATAAACTGCTGTGAGCAAGATTATTTCCGGGTGGAGCTGAATTGACAACTCAGTTGTTAAAGCTTATAAATATTCTTTGGCTCCCCTTGTGTCGAATCAATAAATTGGGTTTCACTTCCCTCGAAAATACTATGATACACCCCCTATACTTGTGGGTCATCAAGACTACTTTTTGGCGCCGTTGCCGGGGAGCATAGCTTTATTTATCAAGTCCACTTGGAATCACTATTGTTCAAGCTTAGTTTATTTCCATCTTATTTGCTTGTTTCTTTATCAAAAATACAAAAAAACCGTTCCTACTCTAGTTGTTATTTTCATTGGTCTGTTATTGTCTTGCTTTATCATGCTTTCAGTCAATGGTTGGTTTCTTTGAAACTGAATCTTATTAGCAAGATGGGTTCATGGAAGATCAAAAATATTATTATAAGGAACACCGCTTGTCACAAAAAGGGAAACACTTATGGGAACAAATTGATAAATTGTATACCATTGCTAGAAACGTGTGCTCTACTTATAATGTTACTTATTGCTTTGATAAATCTTGTTGCTGTAAGAGGTATAAACACCTCCCTTTTCAATGTGAGTATAACGATAATGTTACCATATCTTCTTATGTTAAAGGAAATTATGACTTTTATGATGTGGAACAAATTGAAGAATTTATTGCTTGGAAGGGTGCATTTGAACTTGCTAGTTTGCTTGAAAATTTTTATGATTCACCTTATAAATATGAGGTTTATGATATACTTAGATTTTTCTTTGATAATTACAAGGAAGAAAATGGCTATATTCTTAAATATATTAATAGATGCTTTCCACAAATGGAAGAGACTAATGCCTTGCAGGATCCTATGGAAGAAGAAATTGATGAACCTGAAAGCTCATTAGATAAAAAAGAGGAGGAGAGTGATGAACAAAAGGAGGAAGAATGGATCTACCCATGCCTACCTTCTAATGATAGTAACTCTTTATCCCTTACATTATTTGATTGTCCCCCATGCTTACTAAAGGAGGATGAATGTTATGCTCATGTTATCTGTGATAATCCTTTATTAGTGCCTAACTTCGAGATGCATGGTACTAAAGAGTTTTTCTTAGAAATTGTTTATGATAAAGCTGTAGACGATGGTCCTATATTAAATGATCAGTCATCGTGTTATAGAATTGTTAAAAGTGGGTTTGAAGGCTTTAATCCCACTATTTTTTAGCTTGATAAAAAATATGTTTTTGTAGAACATGAACAGCATACTTTATGTGATAGTTATATTGTTGAGTTTATTCATGAGGTTACTGAAAATTATTATGAGAGAGGGAAATATGGTTGTAGAAGTTTTCATGGTATTGAAACACCTCTCTATGTGCTAAAAGTTTTGAAGTTACTCTTCTTTTATCTTCCTATGCATGTCACTTTGTTCTTTGCGAATTTATTTGCAGACAAGATTCCTATGCATAGGAAGTGGGTTAGACTTAAATATGTTTTGAATTTCCTTCTTGATGCTCTATTTTACTTCAATTCATATTTCTTATGTGAGCATCCTCTCAAACTATCATTCCTAACTTAAAGGCGTTAAAGAAAAGTACTTATTGGGAGATAACACAACAGTTTTAGATGAGTCTTGGAAGTTATTACTTCAGTAATAACCGCTCCTTATCCTTTTTATTTGCTCTTTGTGCCAAGAGTAACCTCTAATGAGAGAGAAGTAATGGTTGGCAAAGTTGTTGTCCCGAAACAGATTTATGTGCTTCACCGTAAAAATTCTTGTAAAATCTCTGTATGTCCTTTTGAGGCGTGAATTTTTGTGCTACTGCCCCAGGTTATTATATAACTTTTGTTACTTCAACACTTTTCGATTTGAGCAACAGAAAGTCTTCGAAAAAAATTGTCTTTACCTGCTTGTCTGTTTTGACAGATTTCAGCCATTATTTGTATTTGCTTCTTGTTGGTTCCTTTTTGAGTTCTTTTGGGGAATTGAGCTTTTTGAAGGAAGTGCTACAGTAGCTTGTGTTTTAATGGAAGTTTTATTGGTGTTTCAACTGAACCTAAAGACTTATTATCTTGAGTGCACTAATGTTGCTAATAAAGATTGTGTAAATTTTTGTATTAAGGAAAAATTTTAGGTGTATGGAAGGAATGAGTAATGAGATGAAGGATGGACTAAAGCTCAAGCTTGGGGATGCCACGCGTGTCACCCCAAAAAATATCCAAGAAGTACAAGCATCAAAGCTTGGGGATGCCCAAGGCATGCCCCTCTTCATCAATAGAAATCCCAGGTTTCTTCCAAAGGCTTCATTTTTATTGTTTCATGCACAGTTGTGTTGTTCTTGGAGCGTCTTCTTTTTCGTTTTCGTTTTTCTTTTTCGTTTGCTTTGTTTTCTTAGTTTTCTGAATAAAATGGTTGGACCTCCTCTTTCATGCATTTTCTTTTCAAATAGTTTGGTTTGGATTGGAAAAGAGTAGGAAAGCTCATGCTTAAGTGGTAAAGAGAGCTTGTTTTTGACTGCGGCTTATGCTTTGTCATGCCATGCTTGGTATTTCTTTGGCTTTATGCTTAATATTCTTTGCTGTAGCATGACTTGTTATAAATAATTGAGATTGCTTAATGTGCCTTGGATAAATCATCCGTTGTTTTAGCATATTAAAGCATAGTATTGTGGTATTCTCCTTTGATGCTTTATCTGGGTTGACTTGGCGCATGCTCACACCATGTTATGACTATCTCAAGTCACCATAGCCTTTATGATCGTTTAGTTTTCAACTTGTAGTATCACTTTATGCTTTGATCAATGATGTTTTGTCGCTCTGCATAATTATGGCCATTATTGCTCTCTTAGTTTGTCGCTCCCAGTCTTTTGCTAGCCTCCACAACCAAGTATGAGTTCCACTCATGCGTCCAACTCCTTAAACCAAGTTTTTCCAAAGATTCCACCATACCTACCTACTAGCTTATGCTATTCCAAGTATATTCATGCTTTTGTTTACCTTCCAAATTAAACTTGTTATGAGAAAACTAGTGATTAAAGCTCTCACGAACTTGATGGCACACTTTACTTTCTGCATTTAATAAACTTGAACCATTGGGTCCTTCTTTGTTGCGTATATGCTTGCGCTTTATAAGTTGGAATTAGCAGAACCATGTATCATGGGGAACGCTTTCAACATTGCACTTGTACTTTGTACCCCGTTGATATCATGTTCTTTTGCTTATGGATCCCGGTGGTGTGAAATAAAAGTGGAACTTGTAAGATCATGGAGTTTGTATGTGTGTTAGAGAAACACATGGGCCGCTAGCCTAAGCCATGCCTAATCATATTGGAAACTTGCAGCATCACCATAATGAGCACTCTATGAAGCATCCTGAATAAAAACCTATGCAAATAGCAAATAAAAAGATCGCTGAGATGCTCACTGTCTGCTTGCCTTGTCATTTTGATTATGGGATAGCTCCTGTATCATGTGCAAGGGGTACCCCGTTGGCGGTTCTTTATGATACACATGTACTTACACTGATAAGAGCTTACTTATGACTAAAGTTGAGTAGCATGAGGTTCGGTCTTCATAAGTAAGGGGCATGAGATTTTGGTTTATAACTTGTCAAGCATATCCTCTTAGTTGTGTCACTTTAACCTTAATCACCTTCAAGATGCTTATGATATGGGCAATGAGAGCTGAAAGCTATAAGTACCATAATTTTTGGAAGCTCTTTATGAGACTTGAATCCCTACTTCCTTCTAGAAGGCCTTTCTTCCACTTATATATTGATTCTCCACCTTCTAACTTTATGCACCTACTTTGAGAGCATAGTGGCCATTCTTAGTTCTATGTGCATTGTCCCAAGACTTGTTGATTGATGCATACCTTGATCTTGCTTGTTTTAAACTATTTGTATCTAGTCACTCTTATAAACTTTGAAGGTGTCCTATGCATTTATGTTTGCTACTCTATGAGGGACAAGCTGAATACTACTATCCTATGTTTTCTTTATGTGAAACAAACAAACGTCTTGCGAAGCATTGTTATTCATGAATATTTTGTTTGTGCCTTTTCATGTTGCAACATAGTTTCTTTGTCTTATTGCTAGAACTTTGTCTTTCATGTTATGATTGAAGTACTATGATCCCAGCTTTGAATGTTTTACAAATACTTTGATCAAGTTTATGAAGGTGCATGTCACCTCAAAAATTATTCTTTCTTTTTATCACTTACCTACTCGAGGACGAGAAGGAGTTAAGCTTGGGGATGTTGATACGTTGAAAACGTATCCATAATTTTTGATGTTCCATGCTTGGTTTTATCTACTTTCTTATGCTTTGTCCACACTTTGGAGTACTTTTCATATGATTTCTTGGACTAACCTATTAACAAGAGATACAGTGCGAGCTGCCTGTTTTCTGCTGTTTTTGGTTCCAGGAAAGTCAGAAAATGAATATTCTCGGAATTGGACGGGACAAAAGCCAAAGTCATTATTTTACCGAGGGACACCAGGAGCCAGAATACGAGACGGAGAGGGGCTGGGGCCCAGCCACACCACCTGGTCGCGCGGGCTGGGCCTGGCCACGCTAGGGGGTGGTCTGGCCGCCCCAGACTCCCCCTCGGTCTCCCTCTTCGCCTATAAGATACCTTCTGACCTAAAAACTCAGGAGGGGTCGACGTTTTTCTAGAAGGAGTTCTGCTCCACCGCCACAACCAGATTCCACGAAACAACACCAGAAACTCCGTTCTTGCACCCTCCCGGGACAGGGAATTTGAGGAGATCATCGCCATCATCATCACCATCGCTTCTCCATCGACCATCCATGTTTCCCCCATCTATGAGTGAGTAATCCCCCGATGTAGGCTATGGGGATGGTAGGGATTGGATGAGATTGTTCGTGTAATGGCATCAGATTGTTAGGGCATGGTGCCTAGTATCTTTTATTAGTGCTTTTTGACTTTGTTGCAACTTGTTATGCTTAATGCTTATCACTAGGGCCCGAGTTCCATGATTTCAGATCTAAACATCTTATTGATTCATTATGATAGTATTGTTTATGGTCTTACCTGCAAGTTGTATACACACGTTGTTATCCGGAACTAATGTGCCCGAAGTGACAGGAATCGGGATAACCGGAGGAAATGGCTTTGATGTGAGGATCACATGTGTTCACGGAGTGTTAATGCTTTGCTCCAGTGCTCTATTAAAAGGAGCACCTTAATTGCCAGTAGTTCCCTTGAGGCCCCGCTGCAAACAGGCTGGCAGGACAAAAGATGTTGTGCAAGTTCTCATTGCGAGCACGTATGACTATATATGGAACACATGCCTAGGATTATCTAGTACATGGATGCTTTATCTTATTTATCTGCAATTTCCCTATGTTCTGATTGCTATGTGAATTGTCTTGTCCATGCAATGCCCTTCCATCCACACCTATGCCTACCGCACTCATGATCCTACTGTTTACTGCTGTCGTTACTACTATCCTTACTTTACTACTGCTGTTACTTTACTATTCCTACTACAAAACTTTTGCTACTGATAAACTGCTGTGAGCAAGATTGTTTCCAGGTACAGCTGAATTGACAACTCAGTTGTTAAGGCTTATAAATACTCTTTGGCTCCCCTTGGGTTGAATCAATAAATTGGGTTTCACTTCCGTCGAAAATACTGTGATACACCCCCTATACTTGTGGGTCATCACTTGTTCAATCTCGTTACCGACAAGTTCTATTTCACTTGTTCCCATGATATTCCATCCCCATGACCTAGTCAACTGTTGCAACATTATGGATGTAATCTCACCAAGTCGGCCATGTGTATCTACAGTCACGCGGATGAACAAATCCCGATCTTGATACATAAGCCTCAACTATTCCTCTAGAATACATGAAACACACATTTATGGCCACCCAGCTATAGACATGACGGTTGATGCGATCAAAGCAGGCTCGGGAGATAGTGATTAATATGATCTCATGGTCTAAGGAGAAGTATACTACACTTCTAACTATTGCAATGATGAACCATGTCACTTGATCTTGTTGCAATACCTATGTTTGGGTAATGTCCATCATATCAATATATGGCTCCATTGGCAACTAGCATAAATGCTTCATGATCAGGAAACCTTGACCATCGGTTACCCAACGAACTAGTTAAATAGAGGCTACTAGGGACTTCGTATGTTTCATACCACCACACATGTATCAATGTTTCTGTTTGATACAGTTATAGCACAATATGAAACTATTACGAACTAACTGAGACATGATAATAAAATCCATTTGTTATTTTCCTCTAGGGCATATCTCCTTCAGTCTCCAACTTGCACTAGATTAGAAATAATCTAGCTTACATTTCTGCTAGTCATAACATCATATGATGATATGAACAAGCATCCTTGCTCATGGGAAACCTAATGTCCTTGATCTATTTTACCAGACCTGTATGTCTTTTTCAAATCATTAATGTCTTCCTAATTTTGACATTTACACCATTATCACATAATGTGTCGAAGTATTCGTTTGGTAATAGAGTGGGACTTTGTTTCTATTGTTTACAATGACGGTCGACCAGTCAATTGAACTTTCACTGTTGTCATGTGAACTCTAGAAACCACTCAGCAGAAGTCGAACTTATTTAGCCAAACCACTATAATAGCCACTTCATAAGTAGACATGTACTTCTATATATATATGTAGATCCTAATTGATAGTGCATATAATGCAACTATGATGTCTATTCTTGCTCCTTACAATTTAAGCTAAGCTTAACTCTGGTTTTGTGATTAACTTTGGAATCACTTCAAGACATGTTCAAACAACTAAGAACATGTTCTTCTAACTAGAAACTTGGGCCACATTACGTCGAGTATACAACATGGTTATGTGGAAGAACCTATGAATAAGGCATAGGAGATGTAACACATCTTGTTCTTTCTTTTAACCACTTGGTTGTAATACTAAGATCAACTCAATGCTTCATCTAGATATTCAAGTAAGAACTGCTTTCTTGCCTTGTTCCATTCTAAACTTCTTCAGAATCTTATCTAGGATATTCTGAACATCTTCAGAATCAAATCCATAAAGCATTCCACAATAAAATTTATTAAACGTATCAATCTAGCTCGATAGATTTCAATGTTTAATACTTTGTTCAACTTCATGCATAGAGTATTTACTAACTTAAATATCATTAATAGCAATTACATCATTCATTATATGGCATACACATATTTATGAATGTTGTCACGCTCCCACTCAAATATGGCATCCATATATGAGATCCAAGGATTTCACTTATCTCCCACTCAAAATATGTCATCTATATATTAAGATTTGGCCAAGATACTTAGCTCCACTTAAATGCAGGTCCTATCAATAATCTTTAACATTCCAAAATTCATTGATCATCATCAAATCAAGAATCCTAGCTATGAGACTTCAGCATCCGTAGGGTTTGACAAAACCTGCTTTGTTGTATCAAATACAACCCTTTCTTCAATCATGTCATGTCATTGAAGAACATGCAATTTTTACAAACTATACCACCAATTCTCAAATTGGAGTAATTGATGGTGTAAATCCAATAGACTAAAGAATCACTACAAATTGTAGTCAACCCTTTGAATTTGTCAAAACTTACTTTGTGAAAATCGAGCTTTAAGGTATTTCTTTCAGTTTCATTTCTTTCTTATGACTTTACAGTCATTTGGAAAGATCAAGTAAACAACTTTACTTAATAAGATCAAGTAACATATTACTTTATAATCTTAAATGTAACTTAATATAGGATTTTATGACTCCTAGTCATTTCGCGCACTTAGGTCCATCACGCTTCTTCCTAGTTCGTAGGTATGTCATGTTTCATCAACATGACAAGTTAATCGATAGTATAATTCCGCAAACTTGCAGAATATATTCTTGAATCCTACTTTCTTTAGTAAAAGTATTCACTGAAACTTTATGATAATTATCATTAGTTTCTCATTATGTAGAGTTTAGCCCCATGGAACAAATTTCGTTGCGCTAGTCTTCATTTCAGATGCAAGGTCAAATACCTTGTTTTATGATTTTACTTTCTTCCACTCGTATCTTCACCAAGAAACTACTTCCTGAGAAAACACAATACTTAGGACAACAGTAGGTTCGCCCTTATTGGAAGATGTATTCATAGTTGCCTAGGAATACACTACAAAGATTTTTTATTCCTCATGACTTCAAATTATCGAAATATCCAGAAACTCGAAGTTGCCATAACTTTTATAGTGTTGTTTCCACAAATCTTTTAGATGTTCTTTATATATCAAATGAGTGTTTGCTTATTTGATCTCTAACTCTAAACAATAACTATAACCCTGATAAGAGATAATTCAGACCATATGTATCTAATACAAAATGATTATAATATTCAAACAAGTCAATACACTTTGAATTTATGCAATTATCATAATTTGTGAAACATCTTTCACAAGTACTTTTATTCTAAAACTTAACTTAAATACTTTTAGTCATATCAATCAAATCATAGAGACTTTGTATTCTTGTTAATTCAATATCCTCCTTCATTCTAAAATCATTTGAACAATTCAAATAGCTCAAACTTATGTTTCATTAAGTAAATACACATACTCACTTAAGTTCACCATGAAGTTTATAAGATAATGAATTCCACTATTTGATGAAAATACAATACATCATATGTATAAAATTCAATAATTATTTGCATATCATCGTTTTACCAGAATGTGGAGTTTTAGTCATTCTGCCCAACGAGGCATGGTTATGCAAAGTCTCCAGATCAAATATCTAAGACCCGATGTTCATTAGAATGAAAAACATGCAATAACCACAATGACTTAAACGATAGTGTCATTCAATATTTAAACTCGAATATCTTTTACTAATTCTCAAGTAGACAATCATGTTTTCACAAAACATGACAAGTATCAGATACTTGGTAAACTGCAACTTTTTTTGTAAGAATAGCATTTTATATTTGTATATTTAACATATACCCTTTTCATCCATGACTCCCTGTTTGATCAAACCCTTTTTAGAGTTCTTAACTCTGTCATGAACTCATAAAAGGTGCACTATTCATCTTTCATGATATAGCCTCTAATGACATCTTTATGACTAGGAAGAAGCGAGTGTGATGCCGCATTTGCCACAAAGTTGTATGTAGTCCACATCGTATGTGTGGCGTTCATGATGCTAAGATCACTAAGTGTTTCTCCAAGATTCGTTTTCTTCCATCTTGGAAGGAAACTCATCAAACAGATCATACTTTATGTGCCTGATCTGTGTAAAAACACAATCATGGTCTAGCCTAGCCTCCATTGAATGGAGCATAGCTTGATCGGACGATAATGGAGAAAACACAAAATATCATCAATGGATCAGGCCTCATTTGACATTCTGGAGTTATTGAAATATCTCCTAATGGTTCTTGTATCAAGAAGAGAAGATCATCTATTACGAGGATATCCCTTAGGCGTGGGTATTAATCTATGAAGTTGGACCCTTTTGTAAGTTCCACAACATGCAAGAAAATTCCCATGGTCACAACGTACTTAAATGGGATAGGCCAAGATCTATTAAGATATTTGCAAAATACATCTACACTAAGTTCATAATACAAGTTCAATTCTATAATTGAGCTCCTACTAAAATTGTCATCCCTTGGATGATTTTAGCGATCACACGATCCCTTTACACTATATCATCCATGATCATCATGACCTTTGATACAACTTCCAGGATGGACTATATCCGTCGATCGCATCAACCATGTGACTCGTGCTCGATCTTTTAATCTACTGTGTTCCGAGGCCATATTTGTACATGCTAGGTTCGTCAATCCAACCTTAGTGTATTCGCAGTGCATACATGGCTTGCACCCACCGTATGCAAACGCAGAGATGTCTAGCACTCGATCGTCAGGGCCTTCTTCATAAATGCGTACTTTCTTTGTGGTGTACACTAAAGGGGGAACACTATATTGGTATTAATAGGGCCATCTTATACGATGCTATTGTTGGTGTTTAATACTAGCACACAATAAGATGTAACAGGTATCAACATCACATGTATATTTATGAGATAATATGGTCCTTCTTCTTGCACCTTGATCTCAATCGAGCGCTCCGACATGATCTCCATCTTGCCTTTAGTTTGACGCCAAGTCCATGACGCCACCAGTAGGTCGTCCATCGGAATAATGACTATTACTATAATACTTAGTAACAGAAAAGTAAACTACTTTTACCTTGATTACGACCAAGACCATATCAAATCACATGCCCCTTGCAAAAAAAGTTAGACGTCTCTACTTCATATTTTGCAAGTGTTACATGGTTGCTAGGGCTTTCGTGATAGAATCGTTTCTAATCTACAAACTTTCTAACCACAATATGGATCAGATAGTTGTCCCTACTACACCCCTCTCGGGGTCCTCCATTGTAAACGTTATATCAACTATTGAATGAGAAACAGTCACCCGCTAGCCACTTATACGGTACAAGTCGTACATTGAGTGTGGAACTAGTCTCGTGTAAGATTACGCGTAAGGTGGGTCCGGGTCACATCATCAAACAATGTCGTGAATTAGCAAGTACACGTTAGAGGGTAAAAACTATAGGATCAATGCTTGCACAATCCACATACATATTGGTGATGACCCACAAGTATAGGGGGTGTATCGCAGTATTTTCGATAAGTAAGAGTGTCGAACCCAACGAGGAGCAGAAGGTGTTGATAAGTGGTATGGATCAGGAATTCTCAGTAAATACTTAGCGAACGGATTTTTAGGGGTTTTTGATAATGCAAATAAATAAAGTACGAGTAAATAAAAGACAATAACAATAATTGCAGCAAGTGGCCTAATCCTTTCTTTAGCAAAGGACAAGCTGGTTGTATTACTTAAGATAACCAAACATTCTCGACGACACATGGGAATATCGTCAAGTGCTTTCGCTTCATATAGTTGATTAATCTTCTTTAGTTGGATAATTGTTGTGTGGGTGAACCTATGCTAATGTACTGCCCTTCCTAGGACTAATACATACTTGTGATTATACCCCTTGCAAGCATCCGCAACTACAAGAAAGTAATTAAGATGAAAACCTAACCACAGCCTTAAACTTTGAGATCTTACACTCCCTTGTGCAAAGGATTCCTAACGGGGGTTCAGGTTTCTATCACTCCGGCAACCCCGCGATCAGTAGAAAAATACACAATGCATTCCCCTAGGCCCATAAAGGTGAAGTATCATGTAGTTGACATTCACATGACACCAGTAGAAGAATAACACCACAACTTAATTATCAAACCATTGAATCTTTCTCAACACAATTCCACTACTAACAACATGACTTCTCCCATGTCCTCAAGAACTAAACGAACTACTCACGAGACATCATATGGATCAAAATCAAATATGAAATAATGACAAGTAACAATCCAAACATAAATGATAATTCAATGGTTCCACTCAATAGCATCAACTATAATAAGTAATCAACACCGGAAAGTTTCCCCTAAGAATTATGCAAGATTCAACCCAATTGTTACAGCGGTGCGGAGTGGTGATGATGGTGCTGGTGGAGATGATGGTGGATGATGATGATCCCGATGAAGTCTAGCTTGATGATGGTGTTGATGGAGATGATCTCCCCTCTCTGGGAAGGAATTTCCCCGGCAGAATTCCTATCGAAGAGCTCTTTCTCTCTCTGTAGTTTCCGCCCCGCAGAGGTGGCGAAACTTTTTGTGGTCGCCCCCCGAGTCTTAGGGTTTTGAGGGTAATATATAAGCGGAAGGGTGATGCTAGAGGTCGGCCAGAGTGGCCACACCACCTGGTGGCGCGGCTAGGGCTGGCCCGCGCCAGCGGGTGGTGTGGGCCCCCTGTGGCCCATCTCCGCTCCTCCTTCTAGCTTCCTTCGTCTTCTGGAAAAATAGGAATTTACGTATATTTTCTGGGATTTTCTTATCTTCGCCAATTTTCCACCTAGGTAGTGCCTTTTCAATCAAAATCTTGACTTCAGTGATCCATCCTCCAAAAGTCATCAACCATGCAAAAACAGATGAAGTAACATAAGTATCATCACTTAATATGAAATATATCAATGAATAAGAGTAAATTATGATATAGAATAGTGATGCAAAATGGACGTATCAACTCCCCCCAAGCTTAGACCTCGCTTGTCCCCAAGCAAAAACTGAGCTCAATAAACATGACCACAGGTTCATGGAGTGAAGTGTCGATAAAAAGAATACAGACAAGAAGCATCACATTCATCAATACACAAATTTGAATAGAAAACAACTCACTATTATATAACTTAACCTGCAATAAGTGAAGGAAACACAATAATGATATACAAAGTAAATCATAATTAGTAATGGCAAACTTTGTTCTTGGTCAAAGAAAGGTTAACAATTTGTAGGAGTTCAACATAATGGGGTTTTCAATGATAGCTTTCAAAGTAATACTCACTAAGATAAGAGCAGTGTGCAAAACAAGGAACATAAGAAACATGATTGAATAAATCATCATATGAATGATTGAAATACAACAACTAAAATGCTTGTTTAAGATAGAAAGGAATAGGTTTACTGACTCAACTAAAAAGTAAAAGATAGACCCTTCGCAGAGGGAAGTAGGGATTTTAAGTTTCATAAAGAGCTTCCAAAAATTATGGTACTCACTAGATTTCAGCTCTCATTGCCCCTATCATAAGCATATTTAGGTGATTAAGGTTAAAGTGACCAAATATGAGGATATGCTTGACAAGTTATAAGTTGAAAATCTCATGCCCCTTGCTTACGAGTACCGAACCTCATGCTACTCAAATTTAGTCACAAGTAAGATCTTATCATTGTAAGTACATGTGTATCATAGAGAACTGTCAACACCCGTATTGTTAATCCCGAATGCCCGTTGTGCCATACCTCGCAATCCCAGGATTACCATTTTTGCGAGACATAACGGATTGGATATCACAGTACATCATCCATTACAAACCATACATAAGGTCTTACACAAATAAGGATGTCATGATCCAGTCTTAATACAACAAGCAGTGGAATTAAAAGATAAGCGTAGCTGTGGGGTCCATCTTCGGGTGCACAGGCAATGCTGACGAAGGCAGATAGTCCTAGTTATCATAGCCGTCCTGCTGGCCACCATCTTGATAGTCTCCTTCATAGTCTGGCCATGGGAATAGCCAGGGACAAAAGCCATGAGTACTCTTCAAGTACTCGCAAACTACCTCTAACAAGTAATATAGTTCTAAGTTAAAGTGCTAAATCTAAGTTTAACTATAAAGTTAAGTTTGAAACCTAAGCTGAGTTCTGAAGCAAAGAAAGATAAAATAAAGTTCTAGAATCACTTAAGTTGGGAAGCTATTGTCATAAACACAACCCTGATGTGGTCAAGTCAAGATTCATCATTCATTTCATAAGTTGTTTGGAAAACATCTGACAACGAAACAGTATGGCCATTCCAACGGTCCATAACCGTCGGACGCGGCTATTCGAATAATTTGACACTCTACAGAGGTGGTACACTTTCACAACAAGATTCGATACATCTGTCAGGGATAACCCTGAATCATCATACTTAGTATGCAGATAATCAAACATAACCTTCCCTTTATACACCCTAGTATAAGCACGTCTCCTATGAGCATGGCCTCCCAACCATGACCATCAGTCATCTTGGGCACTGCATAGGTGGACAACATTGAGAGGTAGCCTCAGCTCAACCCTCTCCTACGAGGGAACTAATACTAATGCATATAAATTTCCAGCTAAGCCTTACCCAATTCAGGTAGTGTGGTTGTACGGTAAATTCGGAATGGTATCACATCCGAATCCAACCATCAGTTTTGTAAAAGGGTTAAGGCTCATGCCTCAACATTTTCATCATCATAAACCATTTGTGTTTCTCAACACATGTCAAAACATCTCAATAGAATGACTCATCATTCCAAGGTTTTCATAATTCATTTTCACCAAGTGTTCCCATCTAAAGTGACTCAAGGTTTTGATCTACTCTAAACTACTAAGTTAAGAGTGTTCACTAAGGTGGAAAAGATGGATTCAATCTCATGCCATAGAATGACATCTAAAGGGTTCTAAATAGTTCAAGTTTTATACTCTTTATGCTACCTTCAAAACAACTAAAGATCTTTGGGTAAAGTAAAGGAAGTAAAGCTTGTAAATAAGACTTGGGATACTAATAGTCAAAGTAGTGTGACCAAGGCATGCCTAAGACATCTTGGCTACACCCTCTAGTTTAATCCTAGCTTGCTAAGCATTATACTTGCAAGTGTTAGCTTGCATTGTTAATGGTGGCTTGCCTTGGTTGATGCAGTGGTTGAAGTTTTCTTCTTCTTCTTGGTAGAACTCCTCCTCCTCAAAAGCTTGGTCGGTACTATCATCTATAAATACATACAGAGTACAGAATCACCAAACAATACTTAACTAGTCTAATTATCATTCTAAGACACACCTTTGATGATCTATTATCATCTCAAGCATTACAAGTTTAATTTAGATAGTTTCACTCTTTTTAAATTAGAAAAGTAATTTATACTCATTGAAAAGTTAACTAAGATTTAATATTCACCACTTAAAATATGGGATCATGTGGACACATGTCATCACCACATATTCTAACATGTGAGAATGTGATTTAAGGGTTGGATCATAACTACTTTAGTTTAAGTTAAATATTTAATGATTTAGAGTGACTAGAAATGCCTATATAGCATTATTTTGGTACTAGTCCAAGGTCACTGCATGTAAACATTAATATTATTACATATTCAGATAGGTATGATGAAATGTGATTTTTGAGAGTTGGAATCAACTAAAAACCTATCTTGGTTGATTTTATAGAAATGTTGCAAGGTGCAAATGCTTCTGTTTGTTATTTTTACTAGGAGAGATCTATAACTCTAATTGAATTAAATCCAACGGGCTTAGATAGATCTTTTCAAAACCTTTCAGGCAAAATTAGTTTCATGCAATTTGGATTTGTCAAACTCTCTAAATTGATTTTCAAACTCAGAGATAGAACCAAGTTTAAACTAAAAAGGAAAAATCCTAATTCAAACTAACTGGGTCGCGCGGGAAACTCTAACGGGCCGGACCAGTGTCACTCCGCGGCGCGGGGCTCAACTGACAGTGGGGGTCCACAAGTTAGCGCCTCATAACGCACGAAGCGGTACGGGGCGATGTGGGCCGTTAGATTAGAACTGAGATCCACGGCTAGGGATCGTCGTCGACGACGAACAGGTCGCCGGCGAGCTCGAACCCTAGCGGCTCGGTGGGGGTGCATAGGGGCGTACCAGGGCTCCGGCAATGACGGCAAGGCGGGCAAACGAACTAGTGGTCGACGGCGAGCTCAGGAACGGTCGAGGCAGCTCCGGGGGTGGTCGCAATCAGCGACGCCCTTCTCCTCCAGAGGCGGCCTGCTCCGGTGCAATTCCGGCGAGCTTCTGCTCCCCTTGCTCCGGCTAGTGGTGTGGGACGGTCAGTGAGGTGAGGGGAGTGGAGTGGTGTGCTTCAACTGGCTGGGGGTGCCCTCCTTTTATATGCTCGATGGCGAGACCGAGAGGGATGAGCCGGCGATGGTGGCGACATGGCTACGGGTGGCTAGAGGTATGGCTAAGGGTGGCGATCAACGGGCGGTCTCCTAGCGGTGCTCTAGGAAGTGAATGCGGGTGTAGGGGCGGTGGTATGTGGTCGGGGGCAGCTGGCGCTCTGAGCGGCAGAGGCGGCGGTGTCCACGGCGAGCGGTGGTTGTGGTGCGTTGGGCGGCGAACGGGTGTGTCCGTCGTGTTCCCTAGGTCGTGGCGGAGCGGTAGGCGCGGGCTACGGTCGAGAGGCAACTTGTGCATTCATGTCGGGTGCGGTGCTCTGGCACGTGCTCGGCATGGTGCGGTGGCACTAGGCGTGGGCTCTCCTCGGTGGTCCACTGCTGGGCTTGGCTCGGGCAGGGGACAGAGGGTGGCTGTGACGTCCTGGCTACCTCCTATACATGGCGAGAGAGAGGGAGGTGGTCTGCTGGGGCGAGTGCATGGTCGGCCGACGAGAGGTGGCTCGGCATGGCATGGCTTTGCCAATAGGAGGGTAGGGGATGGGTGCAAAAGGCATGGTTAGACCCTGGGGGACAAAGGGATTAAATGGAGATCAAGTGGGGGCAAAACCCTGTTCAGAACAGTGAGCTAGGATTAGGGTGTAAATCATGCATGCCAAGTGTTTGATGAAATGGCCGCATGAAATAAACTTTGGAATTTTGAAAAGATTTTTGGTGGGTTTGCTAGGAATAAGCTTGAGACTCTGTGGGTGCTTGAGTTTTGAAAATTGAGCTTGTTTGAGTGGTTTTTGAAATAGTGGGATCTTCCCATATGAATTAGATTCAATTTTAAACTGTCATTTAAAATTAGCCTTTGAATGTTTTAGCAGATCATAAAGTGGGCCTTGGTACCTCATTATGTGTACTATCAAGGGGTGTAAAGATCCACACATGTTTCTGTTAAGTTTTGAGTACTAGGAATAGCCAAAGTAGGCATGATAGTTAATGTGGCCAAAATGACCATTCACTTCAATTATTCATTTTGAGTTGTTCTTCTTTGGGAAAAGTTTGGGAATGATTTAGATGATGTTTATTTCACCTAAGAAACATTTTACAAGCAGGGAATCACAGAACCATGGCAATTCAAATCAATTCCTAAATTCAATGCACATACACATGAATGCTTTACTTTTTAATTTGGAAAAGTTTTTGTTAACCCTAATTTTGATGATTTGGATCTTGATGAGCTTGGATTAAAGTTTTGGGATGTTACAAACCTTTCCCCTTAAACAAAATCTCGTCCCGAGATTTACAAATAAAACTAGGAACTAAAGAGATCTGGGAACTCTGTCCTAATGTAATCTTCACGCTCCCAAGTGGCTTCCTCCTTGGTATGGTTGCTCCACTGAATCTTGAGAAACTTGATGCTCCTGGTTCTGGTGGTTCTGTAAGCTTCTTCTAAGATACGGATGGGCACTTCCCGATAGGTCAAGTCCTTGTTGATTTCTATCACCCTGTGGTCTATGTTCTTGAAAACTTCCGTCTTCTTAGGCACTTCCAGGCACTTGCGAAGTAACGAGATATGGAACACACTGTGGATGGCTGACATCTCTTCAGGCAGTTCCAGTTGATACGATACTTCTCCCCGACGGTTCAGAATCTTGAAGGGCCCGATATATCTAGGGGCTAACTTTCCTTTCAGACTAAAGCGTTGAGTTCCTTTCAATGGCGAAACTTTGAGATACACAAAATCTCCGACATTGAAAGTCAGGTCTCTCCTTCTTTTGTCAGCATAACTCTTCTGTCTGGATTGGGCAGTCTTGAGGTGCTCACGGACTTTGTGAACTTTCTCTTCTGCGTCTTTGAGAATGTCGGGTCCAAAGATCTGACTCTCTCCTACTTGCAACCAATTCAAAGGGGTATGGCATTTTCTTCCATATAGGAATTCAAATGGTGCCATATGCAAACTAGCTTGATAACTGTTATTATATGAGAATTCTGCGAAAGGCAGGCAGTCTTCCCATTTTGATCCGTATTCCAACACACAAGCTCTAAGCATATCCTCTAGGATCGGGTTGACTCTCTCAGTATGTCCATCAGTTTGCGGATGATAAGCGGAGCTGAAGTTCAACTTGGTTCCTAATCCTTCTTGGACTTTCTACCAAAATCTTGAGGTAAATTGAGTTCCTCGATCTGATACTATGGTCTTGGGGGTTCCATGCAGGCTGACAATCCTAGCAATATACAGTTCTGCTAACTTCGCACTCTGGTAGGTAGTCTTGATAGGTATAAAGTGGGCTACCTTGGATAGACTATCAACTATGACCCGGATTGAATCATTTCCCCTACTAGAAGTAGGCAAACCGGTGATAAAGTCCATTCCGACAGAATCCCATTTCCATTCCGGAATCTGCAATGGTTGCAACAGTCCTGCAGGTCTCTGATGTTCTGCTTTGACTCTTTGACAGATGTCACATTTGGCGATGTAGCTTCCAATTTCTCTCTTCATCTTATGCCACCAAAATTGTTCCTTCAAATCCTAATACATCTTCGTTCCTCCGGGGTGGATAGAATAAAGAGTATCATGACCTTCCTTCATGATAACTTGCTTTAGCTCTAAATCTGCTGGCACACAGATACGTCCTTTGTACCACAGTACTCATTCTTCATCTTCAGTGAATCCAGGTACCTTTCATGTACCAATACGACGTTTGATACCGTCGATACTTTCATTCCCCTTCTAGGCTTCCATGATTTGGCTAATCAAAGTGGGTTGAAGTTCAATGCTAGCTAAGAATCCTTTGCTAACTAATTCAGTCCTGGACTGCACCAACTCTTCATATAAACTTGGTTGCTTCTCCTTGATCATGGTGTTTAGCCTACACGGCAATCTGCTAAGAGCATCCACTACCATATTGGCCTTGCCGAGGTGATAGTGAATGTCAAGGTCATAATCCTTGATTAACTCTATCCATCTCCTTTGCCTCGTCAGCTCTTTCTGAGTGAAGATATATTTTAAGCTCTTGTGATCTGAGTAAATCTCACAGCGATTACGCATCAAATAATGACGCCATGTCTTCAATGCTAGAACCACAGCTGCTAGCTCAAGATCATGGGTCGGATAGTTCTGCTCATGCTGCTTCAGTTTTCGAGACAGATACGCGATGACCATGCCTTCTTGCATCAATACACATCCTAGACCAATCTTGGATGCGTCACAATACACATCAAATGGCTTCTTGATGTCTGTCATCACTAATATTGGGGCTGATATCAATCTCTTCTTCAGCTCCTGAAAACTGGCTTCACATTTGTCTGTCCATCCAAACTTCTTGTCCTTCTTCAACAATTGGGTCATTGGTCGGGCTATGCTCGAGAATCCTTCTTCAAACTTGCGGTAATATCCCGCTAATCCGAGAAATGCATGGACTTGGGTTTGAGTGGTTGGGGCTTCCCATTCTTCGACATCTTTGATCTTAGCGGGATCAACAGAGACTCCTCCGGCAGACACAATATGTCCTAGGAATCCTACTTCTTTCAGCCAGAACTCACACTTGCTGAACTTGGCATATAACTAATGCGCCCTCAAGGTTTCTAGGATAATTCTCAGATGTTGCTCATGCTCTTATTCTGACTTGGAGTAGATAAGGATGTCGTCGATAAACACCACTACAAACTTATCTAGGAAATTCATAAAGATCTTATTCATGAGATTCATGAAATATCCAGGGGCATTGGTTAATCCAAAAGACATAACCGTATACTCGTATAAACCATAGCGAGTAGTAAAGGCGGTCTTCGGAATATCCGTTGCACGAATCTTAAGTTGGTGATAACCAGTCCTAAGATCAATCTTTGAGAATACCTAGGCTCCAATCAACTGATCAAATAGATCCTCTATCTTTGGCAAGGGGTACTTGTTCTTGATGGTGACGTCATTCAACTTTTTGTAATCTATGCACAAACGATTGCCTCCATCTTTGTTGTCGACGAATAACATTAGTGATCTCCATGGCGATGCTCTTGGTTGAATCAAGCCTTTCTCTAACATGGCATCCAACTGCTTCTTTAGTTCCACTAACTCTGAGGGGTTCATGCTATAGGGTCTCTGGGCTATAGGTCCGGTTCCGGGGGTTAGTTCGATAATGAACTCAATATCCCTATCCGGGGGCATACCTGGCAATTCATCTGGGAATACGTCGGGGTATTCACAGACTACTCTGACTTGGTCAATGGTGGGCAGGGCTACACTCTTGTTGCACTTGAATTGACGGGGTAAGGTTTCAGAGATATGTTCTACTGTTACTCCAGAGCTACTGGTCATGGTGATGGCTTTCTTAGCATAGTCTATCAGTCCTTTATGCCTTGACATCCAGTCCATACCTACTACTACTTCCAATCCTTTGGTTCCAAGTACAATTAGGTTGGCATAAAAATCTATCCCATGTATTCTAATAGGCACAGCTTTGCAAATTTTTCTAGCTTTGGTTGTTGAACCGGGAATTTGAACTATCATGACATGCTTCAGGTAGGTTGGACGAATCTTACTAGTGCATGCAAATTCTTCGGTGACAAATGAATGCGATGCTCCCGAATCAAACAATACTCTTGCTAAAACTGAGTTGACAGAAAACATACCCAGCACTACATCTAGCGCTTCCTGGGCTTCTTCTGCGTTCATGTGGAAGAGACGGCCGTTGCGGTTCTGAGGGTTCCCTGGGGCAAACCTTCTTCCTGGTTGAACACGACGCTACTGCTGAGCTGCGGCATTCACATTGGCATTGGCTGGAGTCTTCTTGGGACACTCATTAGAGTAGTGACCCTTCACCCCACACTCGAAACAAGTGATCTGGGACTTGTCCTTGACTGCGACAGGCATAGCATTGCTGCCAGTTCTGGGTGCAGTGTTGTTGTTGTTGTTGTTGGTCTTGGGAGGTGCACGGTTGAAATTGTTGGTATTGCCAGAGTTGTGATTGTTTCCTCCGGGCTTCCCATTGCCTCCGCTACAGTTGGGGTAGCTTGGGCGAGACGTTGGGGGTTAGTTGTTCCTTGGTGCATATCCCGATGAAGGGTTGGGACGGTACTTCTGGTGACTGCTGGATCCAGACTGCTGCATCATACGACGCTTGCGGTTGTCGTTTGCCTGGTTAATCTTCCCTTCCATCTGAATGGCAGAGTCAACTAGATCTTCGAGATCCTCGAAACGGATGTTGACGAGGACCGTCTACATCTCATCATGCAGGCCGTTCAGTAATCTCTCCTTCTTCTTGGCTTCTGTATTGATCTCATCCGGTGCATATCTGGCAAGTGACAGGAATCTATCACGGTACTCCACCACAGTCATTCTTCCTTGCTTCAATTCGCGGAACTCATCTCTCATTCTGTTGACTAGACCTTGCGGTATGTGGGTGCGGCTGAACTTGACTTTGAATGCTTCCCATGTCATCACTTGACCATGGTTCATATTGCGGATACTATTCCACCAAGCTCTTGCATATCCCGCCAGGTAATGGGTGGCAAAGAGAACTTTCTCATTTTCATCAACTCTTGCAACTTCTAAGTTGTTTTCCATGGTCTGCAACCAGTCATCAGCATCTAATGGGTTTTCAGATTGGCTGAAGATTGGGGGATTGGTGTTCTGAAAAAATTTCAGTTTGTATCCTTGATGATCCTGATTTCCATGACCCTGGTTGTTGAGAGCCATTTGGGCGATCTACTGAAGTGTTGCTAAGTTGGCTTGGAGCTCTGCACTGCTTTCTTCATGGTCTGCGATGAGATTTTGCAAGATCTGCAGCATTGGGTCTTGCGACGAGCTGCTCCCTCCTTGGTTTCCACGAGTCATCTGAAGATTGAGATGGATATAGGGGTAAGAGGGAAATTCTAAGGTTCATGGTTTTGGTTTTCAAAGCTAAAACTTTGAGTTAGACTCGGGTTTTTTTTTCAACTAACTTCATTTTCATTCATGCAAACAAGAACACGGTACAACACACACCACAACAAACAAAGGAAAACAGATGGTTTGAAGAACCATTCTGCAAACTACGATACATTGGGACCGGTACATCTCATGCTACGATAGTGCTCTAGTGCATCTACTCATCGTCGATGAAGTTGGAGTCATCATCATCAGTGTAGAAGTCCACGGCATCCTCTGCCAGAAAGTTATCATCATTGTTGAGGTAAGAATCCATGTCTCCCTAGAAGTCTTCACCCTCATCTTCTTCTTCTTTTGCTGCAAGCTGGGCTGCCTGCTCCTTGACTGTCTTCTCGAGGTCGGCCACCTTCTTGCAAAGACGGGCGATGGTGTGATCCTTCTTTGCACGCTGGCGGTGAAGAGACTGACGATCCTGGACGAGCAGTGCGAAAGTCTGGGCCTTTTGGTCGGCAATGGCACGGTTCTGGTTGGCTAACTCTCTGGCATTGTCCAGTTTCTTCTGACGGTCATACAACAGGAAGTCAAGGTTCTCCACTTGGCGCTTCAGGGCTGGATGACTTGGCATCTCCGTCGGCATTCCCATGAAGTCACGTCTTGCATAGTGGGCAAAACGGGTTCCTTGGATTTGGTTGACGCTGAGGGCACATAGACGTGTGAGAGCTTCATGCATTTCCCTGGCCAATCCATCTAGCCAGTTGTTCTCTCTTACGGAGAACTAAATTCTCCCGGAAGTTGGTGCTTCGATGCTTCCTCTAAGATCTGCGGTGACTAGCCACTTTAGGTCTCCTCCTGGGGGTCCTGGAAGTTGAGCTCCAAGAAACTCCGGATGTGGGCGTCCCAGTAACTCCGACAGTGAATCCAGATCCCTCTCGAAGATCAGCTGACCTCCGTTTCCCAACTAGTAGAACTTGCTGAACTGAGACTCCATCTACAAGAATTTAGGATGAGGAAGTTAGTGAAGTGATCAAATGTGTCAAATTTTAAGTAGTAAGGTAAGAATTTTGGGGAACATGAATTTTTGAGAAAGAATGAATCCACAAGGATAAGAGAGGAGATAGTTTTTCATAAATACTCACTTTGGTTTTGAAACTAAGTTTTTGTTTAGACGCCCATTCTAACTAGGGTCTCCTATGGTCAGGATGGCTCTGATACCAACTTGTGAACACCCGGAGTTTTAATCCCAGATGCCCGTTATGTCATACCTCGCAATCCCAGGATTACCATTTTTGCGAGACATAACGGATTGGATATCACAGTACATCATCCATTACAAACCATACATAAGGTCTTACACAAATAAGGATCTCATGATCCAGTCTTAATACAACAAGCAGCGGAATTAAAAGATAAGCGTAGCGGTGGGGTCCATCTTCAGGGGCACAGGCAATGCTGACGAAGGCAGATAGTTCTATTTATCATAGCCATCCTGCTGGCCATCATCTTGATAGTCTCCTTCATAGTCTGGCCATGGGAATAGCCAGGGACAAAAGCCATGAGTACTCTTTAAGTACTCGCAAACTACCTCTAACAAGTAATATAGTTCTAAGTTAAATTCCTAAATCTAAGTTTAACTATAAAGTTAAGTTTGAAACCTAAGCTGAGTTCTAAAGCAAAGAAAGATAAAATAAATTTCTAGAATCACTTAAGTTGGGAAGCTATTGTCATAAACACAACCCTGTTATGGTCAAGTCAAGATTCATCATTCATTTCATAAGTTGTTTGGAAAACATCTGACAACGAAACAGTATGGCCATTCCAACTGTCCATAACCGTGGACGCGGCTATTGGAATAGTTTGACACTCTGCAGAGGTGGTACACTTTCACCACAAGATTCGATACATCTGTCAGGGATAACCATGAACCATCATACTTAGTATGTAGATAATCAAACATAACCTTCCCTTTACACACCCTAGTATAAGCACCTCTCCTATGAGCATGGCCTCCCAACCATGACCATCAGTCATCTTGGGCACTGCATAGGTGGACAACATTGAGAGGTAGCCTCAGCTCAACCCTCTCCCACGAGGGAACTAATACTAATGCATATAAATTTCCAGCTAAGCCTTACCCAATTCAGGTAGTGTGGTTGTACGGTAAATTTGGAATGGTATCGCATCCGAATCCAACCATCAGTTTTGTAAAAGGGTTAAGGCTCATGCCTTAACATTTTCATCATCATAAACCATTTGTGCTTCTCAACACATGTCAAAACATCTCAATAGAATGACTCATCATTCCAAGGTTTTCATAATTCATTTTCACCAAGTGTTCCCATCTAAAGTGACTCAAGTTTTTGATCTACTCTAAACTACTAAGTTAAGAGTGTTCACTAAGGTGGAAAAGATGGATTCAATCTCATGCCATAGAATGACATCTAAAGGGTTCTAAATAGGTCAAGTTTTATACTCTTTATGCTACCTTCAAAACAAGTAAAGAACTTTGGGTAAAGTAAAGGAAGTAAAGCTTGTAAATAAGACTTGGGATACTAATAGTCAAAGTAGTGTGACCAAGGCATGCCTAAGACATCTTGGCTACACCCTCTAGTTTAATCCTAGCTTGCTAAGCATTATACTTGCAAGTGTTATCTTGCATTGTTAATGGTGGCTTGCCTTGGTTGATGCAGTGGTTGAAGTTTTCTTCTTCTTCTTAGTAGAACTCCTCCTCAAAAGCTTGGTCGGTACTATCGTCTATAAATAGATACAGAGTACACAATCACCAAACAATACTTAACTAGTCTAATTAGCATTCTAAGACACACCTTTCATGATCTATTATCATCTCAAGCATTACAAGTTTAATTTAGATAGTTTCACTCTTTTTAAATTAGAAAAGTAATTTCTACTCATTGAAAAGTTAACTAAGATTTAATATTCACCACTTAAAATATGGGATCATGTGGACACATGTCATCACCACATATTCTAACATGTGAGAATGTGATTTAAGGGTTGGATCATAATTAGTTTGGTTTAAGTTCAATATTTAATGATTTAAAGTGACTAGAAATGCCTATATAGCATTATTTTGGTACTAGTCCAAGGTCACTGCATTTAAACATTAATATTATTACATATTCAGATAGGTATGATAAAATGTGATTTTTGAGAGTTGGAATCAACTAAAAACCTATCTTAGTTGATTTTATAAAAATGTTGCAAGGTGCAAATGCTTATGTTTTGTTATTTTTACTAGGAGATATCTATAACTCTAATTGAATTAAATCCAACAGATTTGGATAGATCTTTTCAAAACCTTTCAGGAAAAATTAGTTTCATGCAGTTTGGATTTATCAAACTCTCCGAATTGATTTTCAAACTCAGAGACAGAACTAAGTTTAAACTAAAAAGGAAAAATCCTAATTCACACTAACTGGGTCGCGCGGGAAACTCTAACGGGCCGGCCCAGTGTCACTCCGCGGCGCGGGGCTCAACTGACAGGGGGGTCCACAAGGTAGTGGCTCATAATGCGCGAAGCGGTACGGGGCGATGTGGGCCATTAGATTAGAACTGAGATCCACGGCTAGGGATCGTCGTCGACGACGAACAGGTCGCTGGCGAGCTCGAACCATAGCGGCTCGGTGGGGGTGCATAGGGGGCGTACCAGGGCTCCAATGACGACGACGAGGCGGGCAAACGAACTGGTGGTCGACGGCGAGCTCAGTGACGGTCGAGGCAGCTCCGGGGGTGGTCGCAATCAGCGGCGCCCTTCTCCTCTAGAGGCAGCCTGCGCCGGTGCAATTCTGGTGAGCTGCTGCTCCCCTTGCTACGGCTAGTGGTGTGGGACGGTCAGTGAGGTGAGGGGAGTGGAGTGGTGTGCTTCAACTGGCTGGGGGTGCCCTCCTTTTATAGGCTCGATGGCGAGACCGAGAGGGATGGGCCAGCGATGGTGGCGACATGGCTACGGGCGGCTAGAGGCATGGCTGAGGGTGGTGATCGACGGGCGGTCTCCTAGCGGTACTCTAGGAAGTGAATGCAGGTGTAGGGGCGGTGGTATGCGGTCAGGGGCAGCTGGCGCTCTGAGCGGCAGAGGCAGCGGTGTCCACGGCGAGCGGTGGTATGGTGCGTTGGGCGGCGAACGAGTGTGTCCATCGTGTTCCCTGGGTCATGGCGGAGCGGTAGGCGCGGGCTACGGTCGAGCGGCGACTTGTGCACGCTTGTCGGGTGCGGTGCTCTGGCACGTGCTCGGCATGGTGCGGTGGCACTAGGCGCGGGCTCTCCTCGGTGGTCCACTGTTGGGCTTGGCTCGGGCAGGGGACAGAGGGTGGTTGTGACGTCCTGGCTACCTCCTATACGTGGCGAGAGAGAGGGAGGTGGTCTGCTGGGGCGAGTGCATGGTCGGCCGGCGAGGGGTGGCTCGGCATGGCATGGCTTTGCCAATAGGGGTAGGGGATGGGTGCTAAAGGCATGGTTAGACCCTGGGGGGACAAAGGGATTAAATGGAGATCAAATGGGGGCAAAACCCTGTTCAGAACAGTGAGCTAGGATTAGGGTGTAAATCATGCATGCCAAGTGTTTGATGAAATGGCCGCATGAAATAAACTTTGGAATTTTGAAAAGATTTTTGGTGGGTTTGCTAGGCATAAGCTTGAGACTCTGTGGGTGCTTGGGTTTTGAAAATTGAGCTTGTTTGAGTGGTTTTTGAAATAGTGGGATCTTCCCATATGAATTAGATTCAATTTTAAACTGTCATTTAAAATTAGCCTTTGAATGTTTTTAGCAGATCACAAAGTGGGCCTTGGTACCTCATTATGTGTACTATCAAGGGGTGTAAAGATCCACACATGTTTCTGTTAAGTTTTGAGTACTAGGAATAGCCAAAGTAGGCATGATAGTTAATTTGGCCAAAATGACCATTCATTTCAATTATTCATTTTGAGTTGTTCTTCTTTGGGAAAAGTTTGGGAATGATTTAGATGATGTTTATTTCACCTAAGAAACATTTTACAAGCAAGGAATCACATAACCATGGCAATTAAATCAATTCCTAAATTCAATGCACATACACATGAATGCTTTCATTTTTAATTTGGAAAAGTTTTTGTTAACCCTAATTTGGATGATTTGGATCTTGGTAAGCTTGGATTAAAGTTTTGGGATGTTACAAGAACTGCAAATGGGGTACCCCTTGCCCCATGACACAGGAGCTATCCCATATCAAAATGACAAGGCAACAGACAATGAGCATCTCAATGATCTTTTTATTTGCTATTTTGCATAGGTTTTTATTGAGTATGCTTCATAGATTGCTCACTATGGTTATGCTGCAAGCTTCCACCATGATTAGGCATGGCTTAGGCTAGCCGCCCAGGCATTTCTCTAAGACATATACGAACTCCATGAGTTTACAAGCTCCCCTTTTATTTCACACTGCCGGGATCCATAGACAAAATAACATGATATCAACTAAATAGGTCCAATGTTGAAAGCGTTCCCCATGGTAACATGGTTCTGCTAATTCACAACTTATAAAGCGCAAGCATATACGCAACATAGATGGACCCAATGGTTCAGGTTTATAAGTGCAAGAAAGTAAAGTGTGCCATCAAGTTCGTGAGAGCTTTAATCACTAATTTTCACATAACAAGTTTAGTTCGGAAGGTAGATAAAAACATGAATATTTTTTGGATAGCAATAATGCTAATAGGTAGGTATGGTGGACACAAATGGCATAGGTTTTGGTTTAAGGACTGGATGCACGAGAAGCATTCCCTCTCAGTACAGGTTTTTGTCTAGCAAGGCTGGGTAGCAAGCATAAGAGTTGAAGGAAACAAACAAACATACAAGTGATAGAAACAAACATGCAATCTTCCCTGGAAGCACAAAATATCTTAACTAGATAATACTAAGCTTATGAGCCAAACAAGAAAGAAAGATGATGGAATTATATTTCTAAAGTACTTTCCTCTTTTTCATTCAATTCTTGAATAGTGTTGCTACTGACCAGAGCCAGGTTTGCCAAAACCAACTAAATTTACTTAATGATCCCAAAGTGATACCAATACTAACAACAAGATCAATCATATAACAGAAATTGCAAACTAAAATAAGATGTGCAAAAAGTAAATGATAGAACTTCTCATTAATATTCCATAACAGCAACTCACACCAAGGGATACATAGATAACTAGCTAGAGGAGAGATACTTTCACAATGCAAACCATCCTATATGATAACTTCTCTATTCATGCTACTAATAAAGTAAAAGGATAAAAGATAATTATATGATACCGCGGCACTCCCCCAAGCTTGGAACAAACCAAGGGGATGCCAAAACCTGCTGATGAATTTCTCCTTCGGTGGTGGTGTTCTCTCGATGAGCTTTTCAATCAATTCCCTCAAATCCTCAATCTCGAAGGTGAGAGTACGAATCAACTTTGAATTGTGCTCAATGCGGTTCATGATCATGTCGGGATGTGAATCCCAGCTATTGTGATTCTTTCCCCACTCTTCCTCCTTGAAGTATTATTTTCTTGCATGGTTAGAATGAGGCATATCCAAATTGGAGTGTAGTTTTTCCTTGGGCATATTTTGGAATTGCTACTCATGAATAAGGGTATGGAAGGGATTCTTGGTGTGTGGAGGAGGTGACCATGAAGACAAGCAATGACGCGGAACCTTCCCTCTAGTGGACATCCGTGCAATCCATTTGAACTTGGCGAGATTCTCCACCACTCTAATGCTTGCAATGGTGGTGCTGGTGTGCAGATGCTGGTCTTCCTTTGCCTCCTCTTCAACTTCACTCTCGTCTCCTCCTCCTGCTCAAGGTCTTGGAGATCATCTTCCGCAAGCTCCTTGCCCTTATCATTGGCGGAGACCATTGTGCTTCTAAACTTTGAGAATAGTTCCTGACAGAAACAGATCGAAATGAAAACACAAAATAACACAATATACGAACCTCGGAGGATCCGGGGGATTATATGTTGCAAAGTTTAACAACAAAAGGAAGGCATTAGGAGAAAACGGGTCGGAGACGGGCTCCGGGGTGGCCACACCCCTGGTGGCGCGGCCAGGTGGGCCCGCGCCACGGGGTGGTGTGAGCCACCCGGGCTCCGTTTCCGTCCCTCTTTCGACTCACTTCTTTCCATGTTAGGTAAAAAAGCAAAAATATAAATTGACAAGTTTTTTGTGGACCTTTCCTTACCAAAACTATTACCTATTCGAAATCGGACTCTGCTGGTCTCTGAATTTGGTCTTTAATGAATTTTTTCGGAGTCTCCATTTGAATAACATCAATATCTTCATTGTAAGAATCTCCAGAAATATAGTGCTTGAGTCTCTGGCCATTCACCACTTGTGTAGTGTTATATTTTAAGGAGGAAATTTTTATTGCACCTGAGCGATACACCTCTTCAATAACAAAAGGTCATTCCCATTTTGAATGTAGTTTTCCTGCAAAAAATCTAACACGATACCTATACAATAGAACCTTCTCACCAACATGGAACTCTCTCTTAAGCATTCTCATGTCATGCCATCTTTTAACTTTTTCTTTAAAGAGTCTAGCATTTTCATAAGCTTCACTCCTCCACTCGTCTAAGGAATTCAAGTCAAACAATCTTTTCTCACCAGCAAGATTGAAGTCTCTGTTAAGTTCTTTCACTGCCCAATAAGCTTTGTGTTCTAATTCTAAAGGCAGGTGACAAGCTTTTCCATAAACCATTTTGTAAGGAGATATTCCCATAGTATTTTTATAAGCAATTCTATAAGCCCATAAAGCATCATTCAACTTTTTAGCCCATTTTTTTCTAGATCTATTAACAGTCTTTTGCAATATGGATTTAATTTCTCTATTTGATAGTTCTACTTGCCCACTGGTTTGGGGATGATAAGCTGAAGCAATTCTATGATTTACATCATATTTAGCAAGGGTCTTTCTAAAGCCACCATGAATGAAATGAGAACCTCCATCAGTCATAATATACCTAGGCACTCCAAACCTCGGAAAGATAATATCCTTAAGCATTTTTAAAGAGGTCTCACCATCAGCACTTTCCATAGGTATGGCTTCTACCCACTTAGTAACATACTCAACAGCAACAAGAATATGAGTATAACCTTTTGAAGGGGGAAAAGGACCCATAAAATCAAATCCCCAACAATCAAATGGTTCAAGAACAAGAGAGTAATTCATAGGCATTTCATTGCGTCTAGAAATATTACCAACTCGTTGACATTCATCACATGATAAAACAAACTTTCTTGCATCTTTAAAAAGGGTAGGCTAGTAAAAACCTGATTGTAGAACCTTTTGTGCGGTTCTATCTCCAGCATGATGTCCTCCGTAGGCACTCCCATGACATTTCCGCAATATATCCTTTTGTTCATATTCTGGAACACATCTTTGCATAATACCATCCACTCCCTCTTTATATAAATGTGGGTCATCCCAAAATAATGCCTCAAATCATAAAGGAATTTCCTTGTTTGCTGGGATGTAAAAGTTGGAGGCAAATACTTGGAAACAATAAAGTTAGCATAATCAGCATACCAAGTACTCTCTCACGAGCTTACCCCTATTGCAGCCAAGTGTTCATTTGGAAAACTATCATTAACAGGCATAGGATCAAAAGAAATGTTTTCCAATCGAGATAAATTATCAGCAATAGGATTTTCACCACTTTTCCTATCTGTAATATGTAGATCAAACTCTTGTAAAAGCAACACCCATATAATAAGCCTAGGCTTAGCATCTTTCTTTGTCATAAGGTACTTAATAGTAGCATGATCAATATGAATGGTAACTTTTGAATCAATAATATAAGGTCTAAACTTATCACAGGCAAAGACAACAACTAAGAACTCTTTTTCGGGAGTAGCATAATTCTTTTGAGCAGCGTCAAGAGTCTTACTAGCATAATGGATAACATTCAGCTTTTTATCTATTCGTTGCCCAAGGACAACACCTATAGCAAAATCACTAGCATCACACATAATTTCAAAGGGTAAATTCCAATCAGGTGGTTGGACAATAGGAGCAATAATTAAAGATTTCTTTAGAGTTTCAATATCTTCCTTACAATCATCATCAAAAACGAAAGGTACATCTTTTTGGAGAAGATTAGTAAGAGGTTTTGATATCTTGGAGAAATCTTTAATAAACCTTCTATAGAAACCATCATGACCAAGGGTACTACGAATACCTTTGACGTCTCTAGGACAGGGCATTTTCTCAATTGCTTCAACTTTGGCTCTGTCAACTTCAATGCCTCTTTCGGAAATTTTATGTCCAAGGACAATTCCTTCATTAACCATGAAGTGGAATTTCTCCCAATTAAGAACAAGATTAGTTTCTTCACATCTCTGCAAAACTTTATCAAGGTTGTGTAGACAATTATCAAAAGAAGTTCCATAGACAGAAAAATCGTCCATGAATACTTCCATAATTTCCTCACAAAAACCATGAAAGATAGCACACATGCATCTTTGAAAAGTAGCAGGAGCATTACACAAACCAAAAGGCATACGCCTATAAGCATAGGTTCCATAAGGGCACCTAAAAGTAGTTTTTTCTTAATCTTGTTGTTTAACAGCAATTTGAGAGAACCCAGAGTATCCATCAAGAAAGCAAAAAATGGGTATTTTTAGACAAGCTTTCTAACATTTGATCAATAAAAGGTAGTGGGTAATGATCTTTCTTAGTAACTTTGTTAACCTTTCTGAAGTCAATGCACATCCTATAACCTACTACTACTCTTTGGGGGATAAGCTCATTATTCTCATCAGGCACAACAGTAATTCCTCCTTAGGGACACAATGAACAGGACTAACCCATTCACTATCAGCTATAGGATAAATAATACTAGCATCAAGGAGTTTTAATACCTCATTTCTTACCACTTCCTTCATCTTAGGATTTAAACATCATTGATGTTCTACCACTGGTTTTGCATCTGCTTCTATATTGATAGCGTGCTGACATATAGTAGGAGAAATACCCTTTAAATCATCAAGGGTATAGCCCATAGCTCCTCGGTGTTTCTTCAATATTTCCAATAACCTTTCATCTTCCTTCCCTGAAAGTTCAGAACTAATAATAACATGATATAATTTCTTATCATCGATGTAAGCATATTTAAGATCGTCAGGTAAAGGTTTCAGATCGAAAACCGGATCCTTTTTAGGTGGCAATGTGGTACCCAAATCTTCCACAGGCAAGCATCCTGGGTTGAAGACGGAGAATCTCGTCAATCTCATTTCTTTCTTCCATTAAGATCTTACTTTTGTGGTCTTCCATAAATTTCTGCAAAGCATTGTTAGGATCAAGAGAAATAGAAGCAAGTTGTTCAACTCTAAAATCCTCATTGGGAATTTCGTTTTCATAAGGAACTTTAGCAAATTTCGAAAAATTAAACTCATAAGATTCTCCATCAAATTTAGTTAAAATTCTCTCCCTCTTACAGTCTTAATAGCTCCACAAGTGTTCAAGAAAGGTGTACCAAAAATGACAGGATAGGTTTTACTAGCAGCTATACCAAGTACTAGAAAATCATCACGATATTTAATCTTACCACAAAGAATTTCCACATCTCTTACAATACCAATTGGAGATATGGTCTCTCTATTGGCAAGGTGAATAACCACATCAATTTCTTCTAGTTCGCAGGGACCAATTTCATGCATAATTTCTTTGTAAAGATCATAAGGAATATCACTCGAACTTGCACCAATATCACATAAACCATAATAGCAATATTCACCAATTCTAATAGAGAGCACAGGGACACTAGCTTTTCTAGTTTTATTAGGGTGTGAAACAATATTAGACGCATCCTCACAAAAGGTAATGTGTCCATCTTCTACTATTTTAGTGACAAGGTCTTTCACAATTGCTACTGCAGGTTCAACGCTTATTTGTTCATCAGGTTTTACAGCTCTCTTTGTACTTTTGTTAACTACACTAGTTATCACAGAATGCTCCTTTACCTTATCTGGGAAAGGTATTTTCTCGATATAAGGTTCAGGTAAAAAACGATCAGTCGTACAAACTTCAGTACTTCTAGCAGGAACACAATCGACAATATCTTTATATGGTGCATGATACTTGTTCCATTCCTTTTTGGGAATTTCAATATAAGAGGCAAAAGCTATAAAACAATTTGCAATAACTTGAGAATTGAGACCATAAGCATTACTAATATTATGAAAGTCATCAGTTCCCATAAAAGATTTAATGCATTCATAATCATAATTTGTACCTGACTTTCTTCCTTTATCATTCTCCCATGCTTCAGCATTGTCTTGAATACGGTCTAGAAGATTCTATTTAGCTTCGTCTTCCATACGTGTAAATGATCCACCACAAGAAGCATCCAATAGATCCTTATCATGTAGAGAAAGCCTTGCATAAAAGTTATTGATAATAATATTGTTAGGGAGCTCATGAATAGGACATTTGAGCATTAGTAACTTCAATCTCCCCAAAGATTGGGCGGTACTCTCTCTATCACGAGGCCAAAAGTTATATATTTGATTCCAATCTTTATGAATCTCACTAGGAGGATAAAATTTGGAATAAAAGAGAGGTATGATTTCCTCCCATTCAAGATATTGGCCATTCTTCAGCAGCTTAAACCATTCCTCAGCTCTGCCTTTCAATGATAATGAGAATAACTTCATCTTAACTTGATCTGTTGTAATACCTGCACACTTAAACAATCTGCATAATTCGTGTATAAAGAGCAAATGATCACCGGGATGGACAGTTCCATCTCCAAAATAGTAGTTATCCATAACACGATCAACAATTCTTGTAGGTATTTTAAAAGTAGCATTTTCAGCAGGTGGTGGTTCATCTACTACCTTAGCAGTGGTAGTAGCTTTACGAAATAAGAAACTAAGTGAATTATCCATAGTGAAATAAAGTAACGAACAGAAATAAACAATACTCACAGTACAAGTTTCCTTTACCAGTTCCACTCTTCAATAGTGCTTCACTCCCCGGCAACGGTGCCAGAAAATAGTCTTGATGACCCACAAGTATAGGGGGTGTATTGCAGTATTTTCGATAAGTAAGAGTGTCGAACCCAACGAGGAGAAGAAGGTGTTGACAAGTGGTATGGATCAGTAATTCTCTATAAATACTTAGCAAACAGATTTTTAGGGGGTTTTGATAATGCAGATAAATAAAGCACGAGTAAATAAAAGACAATAATAATAATTGCAACAAGTGGCCCAATCCTTTCTTTAGCAAAGGAAAAGCTGGTTGTATTACTTAAGATGACCAAACATTCTCAAGGACACACGGGAATATCATCAAGTGCTTTCGCTTCATATAATTGATTAATCTTCTTTAGTTTGATAAGTGTTGTGTGGGTGAACCTGAGCTAATGTACTGACCTTCCTAGGACTAATACATACTTGTGATTATATCCCTTGCAAGCATCCGTAACTACAAGAAAGTAATTAAGATAAAACCTAACCACAGCCTTAAACTTTGAGATCCTACACTCCCTTGTGCAAAGGTTTCCTAACGGGGTTCAGGTTTCTGTCACTCCGGAAACCCCTATGATTAGTAACCAAATACACAATGCATTCCCCTAGGCCCTTAAAGTTGAAGTATCATGTAGTTGCCGTTCACATGACACCATTAGAAGAATAACACCACAACTTAATTATCAAACCATTGAATCTTTCTCAACACAATTCCACTACTAACAACATGACTTCTCCCATGTCCTCAAGAACTAAACGAACTACTCACGAGACATCATATGGATCAAGATCCGAGATGACATAATGACAAGTAACAATCCGAACATAAACGATAATTCAATGGTTCCACTCAATAGCATCAACTACAACAAGTAATCAACACCGGGAAAGTTTCCCCTAAGAACTATGCAAGATTCAACCCAATTTTTACAGTGGTACGGAGTGGTGATGATGGTGTTGGTGGACATGATGGTGGAGATGATGATGATGACGATCCTGATGAAGTCTAGCTTGATGACGGTGTTGATGGCGACGATCTCCCCTCTCCTGGAAGGAATTTCCCGGCAGAATTCCTGCCGGAGAGCTCTTTCTCTCTCTGTAGTTTCTATCCCGCAGAGGCGGCGGAACTTTTCTGTGGTCGCCCCCTGAGTCTTAGGGTTTCGAGGGAAATATATAAGCAGAAGGGCGATCCTAAAGGTGGTCCAGGGTGGCCACACCACCTGCTGGCACGGCCAGGGCTGGCCTGCACCAGGGGGTGGTGTGGGCCCCCTCTGGCCCATCTCCACTCCTCCTTCTGGCTTCCTTCATCTTCTAGAAAATAGGAATTTCCGTATATTTTCTGGGATTTTCTGATCTTCGCCAATTTTCCACCTAGGCAGTGCCTTTTCCATCAGAATCTTGACTTCAGTGGTCCATCCTCCAAAAGTCATCAACCATGCAAAAACAGATGAAATAACATAAGTATCATCTCTTAATATGAAATATATCAATGAATAATAGTAAATTATGATATAGAATAGTGATGCAAAATGGACGTATCAATTGGTCGTACAGCATTACTATGCATAGATCAGTTGTGATACCACTGAAGGGGTTCCGGGGAAAATTCCTACGTTGGAATGCCTTGACTGCCAGGATCTATCTAGGAGTAATATAGTAACGGTCGAGGATTCGGATACATATCCTTGTAGTCCAAAAGCGGTTAACGTTCCGAGGGGAACATGAATGATGTAGTCATACTCTCAGCTGACCACAAGGTCGAGAATATCCTCACAAGTCACCCCTTGCTCCATCATGCAGCAGATCCAGCTCACGACATCCAAGGTGCCACAAGTGGCAGCTCCCTCGTGGTTTCGCCTACATATAGTGTACGATGACAACCTCCAGTTCTCTGATCCCTGTCGAGATTGTGGAAGTAGATCCACTGGCTGGAATCCCTGTAGTGCAATAGCATGTTGCAGGTGTGTCGTCTCTTGTGTGTGCCATCCTTTCAGGGACCATGCCATCATAAGAGGACAACGAGAGAGAATGAGATTCCCTAAAAAAAGTGCCCTAGAGAATTATTGGATAATTGTGTTCTTAATCCTACCCATGGGAGCCCCTTTATATAGGTGGAGGAGGGGTACTCCCCACCAAAGGTTTCCTATGAGGGACTAAATAAAAGACAAAAGAAACAGGAAAATGGGGGCAGCCGGCTGACTAGGCCGGTCAAGCCAGCCTAGCAAGCCGCAGCAGCAAGCAGAGCTGCATCGAATAACCCGGGTGGGCTGGCGCACCCGCCCGCGACCAAGCACAGACGTAGTGGCGCAACAGCGCGCGCCAACCAGGCAGCCCAGGTGATCTAGCCTTGAGCACGGCCCAGTGCCAAGCGGCGGTGGTAGCTGCTGCGGCGCGCGCAGCCGGGTGGGCCGGCCACCCGCACTCGCAGCCTTCACACGAGCGCCTGCCCACGCGCATCCCGCACACCCGTGTTGGGCCGGGGCCATCTAGGCTGCTGGAGGCGGCCGTTTTCCTGCGCGGAGCCTAGCGCCTGCCCGCCTGTGTGCGATGTGGCAATGCAACCCAATAGTGGTTATTTGCTGTCCCTTTTTGGGTGGCTTAATTATGGGCCAATTCCCTCCGGGGCTTTGGCCTTTGGAGGAAGTTTCCCCTAAAATATTAATTTAATTATTTATTTAATATATATTATTTCATAATTAAAGTATAATAAATGCATATTATAATTGCTATTTATCCAAAACACCTTTTGGTATTTTCCTTTTTTTCTTTCTCCGAACAAATTTGGAATCTCTTCAGGACGATTCTGGATTCTCTCATATGTGATTCCATCTTATAGAGGGATCTCTAGCATCATCGTACCCTTAAGTGTGTTATCCCAACGGCTCGGGAACTTCACATATATGATCGGGACTCCTCTCATATCAATGATCATTAGCGGGATCGGGATACCCATAATGATCCCTATGAATTCCACGATGTAATGTAATTTGAACCGTAAACATTGAGTTCAATTCCCTATGTTTCTTCGATACAACTTGTCCGAGATCTAATCATCGCTATCATATACCTTGTTCAATCTCATTACCAATAAGTTCCATTTCACTTGTTCCCGTGATATTCCATCCTCATGACATAGTCACATGTTGCAACATTATGGATATAATCTCATCAAGTCGGCTGTATGCATATTTTCATCACGCGGGTGAAAAAATCCCGATATTGATACATAGGTATCAAATATTCCTCTGGAACATGTGAAATACACCTTTATGGCCACCCAATTACGGACATGGCAGTTGATGCGATCAAAGCATCCTCGAGAGATAGTGATTAATATGATATCATGGTCTAAGGAGAAGTATACTACGCTTCTAACTATTGCAACGATGAACCACGTGACTTGATAGTGTCGCAATACCTATCTTTGGGTAATGTCCATCATATCAATATATGACTCCGTTGTTAACTCGCATAAATGCTCCATGATCAAGGATCAGCGATTGCCCAACGAACTAGCATAAATAGAGGCTACTAGGAACTTGGTATGTTTCATACCACACATGTATCAATCTTTCCGCTAGATACAGTTATAGCACAATATGAAACTATTACGAACTAATTAAGATATGATAATAAAATCTATTTATTATTTGCCTCTAGGGCATATCTCCTTCAGAGGTGTGGTTCATTTGATTCGAATTTATGCACTGAGTTGAATGGTACTCGTCTTTCATCCAAGGGCACCATATTCTAGCAGCACCGTCGTCGGTCATCAGTTTCTAAACATGGTTTTGACGAGGCAGGCTCCACTATCAGTTGACCATGTACACTTTCTCGTGTGGCATGTGATGTGGACTAGGTTCCATCTATCATTGACTCTGGTCGGAACCGCCTCGTTATAAAACATTTCATTTACCCACATGGCAACTGAGCTGTCCTAGGACCCACTTGACTGTGACATTAGCCATCCACGTGTGTAAGTGATTATACATTTAAATAAAATCCTAGAAAAAATTAAACATAGAAAACACATAATAAATTTATTCTACTTCAGAAAATACAAATAATATATTAAAATATTTTGAAAAATAAGACCTACCCAAATACATCAAAATCTCATACAGCTCTATAGAATAAAATTTAAGAATAAATAAAAAATTAGACGCATTTTCTTAAGTTCCAATTTAAGAAAAAATCAAAATAACCCAAACCAATTTTTTTAAATGGGAAACAAATCAATAAAGGAAAACAAAACCAATTTTATTTCTTGAGAAATATAAGTTTCTATGAATATAATATGGCACGATAAGTAGCAATTTAAATATAATAATAAATTCAAAGAATATATAAAATTTATAAAACACCTTAAAACTAAGGTTCTCACTTGAGAATAACAAGAACCAACAATTCTTCCAATTTTACAATTTATGAGTTGGAATAAAATAAAAGTACCAAAAGAAAATAGAATAACATGCCCACATATAAGAAAAAAAGTAAATTTTTCTATGCAAAATTGATATTAATAAAATAAAACCTAAATCAAACAAGAAATAATATATTCCCATTAATTAATGTTTAAACCCTAAAGGAAAAAAGTTTTTTCAAAAAATATTCTTTTTCCAAAATAAAAGAAGTCAAAATGAACCATTTCCATAAAATCCTAAACAACTTAAAAGAAAAACCTAAACAAGGATTTGTTGCTAGTTAAAAGTAAACATACCATATCTTGTTTTGATAAATGCAATAGTAAATATTGAGTGAAAGTAACAAGTGCTTGAAATCTATATAATCAACCCTAAGTCAAATCCGTAAACAAAATTAGCTTGGTTTTATTATAGAGGGTTTAGAATGCTTGCATATCATATATTTATAATATTTCAAATGTTAGTCTATAATGCACCAATGATGTTCTTCCACATGGATGTTATTATGACGAAAAGCACGCTAATTGCATAATCTTGCCCTTAGGAGGCAAGTTCAAGCATGCATGTCCTTTGACTAATTTATAAGAAAACTACTATCACTTGCATTAAAAAGTAAAGTACTATTTTATGAGTGAAATGAACTATGAAATGGTGGGAAACGAATCATGGTTAGAATACATAGTTAGGAATCCATGTTATGGAGATTCCAGCATAACAGAAAAGTTAGGACTTAATAATAACTGTAGTTATTCATTCTTGCGCCATATAGACCATGCTGACCACAGGCCCCGGAATGGAATGGGAAAGTCAGCTAGATTGGTGGGAGCCCATAATGTCCCCATCATGTGTTGTAGGATGTCGATTTAAGTATATCAGAATGGGTGGAAATTGTGTGTAGGTATTGGACCAAAGCTCATTACAATGGGTAGACAGTGAAGTCATGGAGAAGGCTAGCAATTGGCTAGTTTTTAGACTATGCCTCATACCTCTGGAAGTATGAATATGGATATACTCCCAGTTGTGTAACAAGGATAAAGCCATTTGTGAGTAAATTAGCACATCTCTTGAGAGTGTATAAAGTGTGATATGTTATTCCCTATCCTGGGAAAGAATTACGATCATAGCATGGAAAGAAAACTCCATGAATTCTTGCAACTCATGAAGACTGAAAAACATAGTTTTTATAAATATAACTTATATTTTCTAAAACCCAATTTATAAAATTTGCACAAGCTCAGGATCTATGATCCATGGCCATAGATAGTGCATCAGATAACCACATATTTAGAACTTGTTGAATACACGGTACTCAAATTATCTTATTATCCCTTGCTAGACTCTGGTAAGTTATAAACGCTATCCCAATCCAAGTAAATGACAAGGATGGACCACTACGAGGAACATACGATCAAAGTATTCAACGGAGCTAAAGAACTCAGATACTACCAACAGTGATGATGGAGATCAAGCTAAATGTAGATAGGATCCAAATCCTTGTTGTAGGAACCATACCATTTTGATAAAGAAATCTTAGAAGAGCACTAAGCTCCCTAGAATTGAGGGCATGTGGTTGATCGGGTGATTCCCTATTGGATGGTGCCCATATGTTGGTGAGTTTCTTGTTTGCTGATGGTGGAATGGGGGACCATGTGGTTCCTTTGGTTTTCTCTACTATGATCACACATGTTTCCACATTTCTCCTCTCTCGCGAGCGATGTGCGTCGCCGCCTAGGGTTTGGCCATCCACACCGTCTTCGCTATCTCACCGCCCGTCTGCCACCTCGGTTTCCCACCACCAGGTAGACTCTTGCACGTTGACGAGCTGCTGCTCCTGGAGCTTGATAGAGGCGCCAAGCTTGCTGCCCCTAGAGCTCGGACGACCTGCCTATAAGCTACTGGGACTGATTCTTGACTGATATGCTGGAGGAGCAGCAGCCTGAACACGCAAGAACCATGTCGCTCTCTCTGGCGATGCTGGCATGGAGGACGAGTCTCGGCATCTCTAGCTTCTCCACACAGTGGTGATCACCGACATCTTCAACATGAATTGGAGCTCTATGGAGCTGCTGCTCCTGTCGGCCGATGGGCCGACACCCACAGCCGCCTCATGCTCAGGATGAAGGTGTTGGTTACTCCTGCTCTTATGCGTTTCTTTGGTACCATTCTCTTGGGAAGAATCATGAGAATTAGTCATGCGTGTTTTTGTGTTCCTCAAGGACACCACATTTGTTCATGGACCATTATTTTGTTTGTGGCTAAATTTTTTAGTCTTTCGATTGTTTACTAACTATATTTTTCTACTCCTTGCAGATACTTTGCTTCAATTCATCAGATTTCCTGGTGAAACATACATATTGTTTTATGTGACGAGATGTTGGTTTCATGTCATCTCTGGAATTTCTGGGCTAGATGGTATTTTCTGATTTTTTGATGTTTAGGAAAGAGAAGTGGTGTTATGTGTCAAGTTTTCTAATGACGTTTTGTTTTTCTTTAAGATTATATGTCATTGTTTAGCATTTTTTCTCACTACAATTATCTACTATTTATATTCTTTTCCATTTTGCAGATACTATACTTGGATTCATGGGTGTGTCTTGTATAGTGAAATAGTTAGTTCTATTTGTTCTAATCCAACTAGGCTTTCAGACCTAAATATTACTTCTCAGCTCCTAGCCTCAACAAAACAAATAGGGATGACTAAAGTTAATGAGTGGAGTCGGTGTTAGACTGATAGCTGACACATAGGAAACTAAGGTAAAGGCTACAAGTAACCACAAAGGCACCGTCCCTCAATGTCCTTTAGCGTTTGGACAAGTTGCCTGGGACACATGCCCCAGTAGCTAAATGAGTATGTACTATACCGAATTCAGCAACACATCTATGATCCACAATGGTTATTAATAATCCAACATTAATCAAGGTATTTGGTGATGTCAATGCTCATGTCTGCTCACCTTCTATTGCGCTTGATCCCATCTTTTAATTGTTCATACTGATGTAAGTTTATAGGTGGTATTGCTGTAAATATGAGGAACTCATGGAGAATGCAAAATTATCGTTACCTGAATCTAGACTTGGATATATCATACCCGAATCTTATAAGAGGTAGTGATCACCCTGATTTAACCACTTTCTAGTGCCATGCTTGCTAGACACATACTGCATTTGTATTTTTATTTTTAACTACATTATTACTTATGTGTTTAATGGTATTTTCCCCTTGACCATCTTTTAATATTAATTTCAGTTTTAGCCGGTGATTTTTAGAACTAATATTCTTATTGCATGTGAGGAATTCAGTTGCATCGCCGTTTCGAAAGAATCCATGTGGTGTCTTAACTCCATTATTAGTTATGTATTTTTCTGAATCCATATAGTGTTTCAACATCTGCCTGGATAAACTTGGATGATTGCTAATCCGTTGAAAAATGACAATACATAAGCAGATAAACATTAGAATACTATTTTAGGATGTTCTTAGATCTTCGAAATTTCTCTGCTTTCAATGCCCTTCGGAAGACTCCCTTGTTGTGCTATGTACACAATTATCCAAGGTGATTCTTTTCAAATAAATTATGGTGTGATTTATAGTGCAACCTGATTAATGATACATACTTCTTTCAAATATTCCTACAACTAGGCATTAGAATCTGTTGTATCTAGAATCTTTTCTGTTGCTAATATGTTATTTCTTATCTGTTTCCAATTTTTGTGCTATTGTAGATCGCTTTGAAAAGCATATCACTTCCAGGTTTTTCTAATCATAAGATGCCACTACTAAATATTTCCGAATATTCTAAGCATATCTTATGCTCGACAGGAGGTGTTGCTGAAACTCAATGTTCGTATATGTGTCAGATAGATTTGTGTCCTCACCGTTATACTACTCGGAAGAGTTAATATCAAATTTCGTGGGACCTTGGTTATTTGGCCTACTTATTTCAGGTCTTATTATTTTGTTAGCTATTGTTGGAAGTGTTTCTCAAATGAAGTTAATTGGCACCGACGAGTTAACGAGCAGGCACCAACTCAACAGGGGTGCGTCCCATGTTCGTCTTTCACTACCGCTTTTACCGTTACCAATGTTGATTCCTTCTTCCCAATTACGTTACTAATTACTTCCAGCAATGTGTTCTATTATACTCTACCAGCACACATGTTCGTGCGTTGCAACGGAATGAAATAATATCCGGTAGAAAGATGCGCAAAGTAAGCTCTGGGGTGCTCCATGCTCAGACATGTTGTCCACTACCTCCTCATTCCGTCACTTCAACTTGGTCTGCATGTGTCTCAATCACCACATCACCCTATTCCGCGAAGGCCTTCGCCTCCCTTGAAGATCAATATTCTAAATTTAATAACGAAATTATCTAATATTCTAATAGTATTATGTTTTTTGAATATGCTGAGATAGAAAATTGGGAATTGATATATGGATACCTGCACTCAGCCCCTCCTAGCCTCCTGTAACGCATAGTTTTACGCCTTGATGTGTTGCAAACTACGGGCTCCTCCGCCTTGTGTAGTAGGGATGTAGTCCGTCTGTCCGGCGGACCTTGACGGACAGCCGTGTAATTAGACAAAATGATTAAGCACTAGTGGCTTGATTAGAGAAGGAGTTGGCTTCACGGACGGGCTTCATTGGCTTCACAGACGTCCGTATACATCCCTATTATGCAGTTTTCCCACAAGAGAGACATTAGCAGAATTTTAATTTGATTTTTTTCCGAATCATGCATTTTGAAATATTATTTGCTTTTACAAATTTTATTAGTAATATTTGAAGAAAAACCAATTTCGAAAATAATCGTTCTTGGCTTAGACGATTGGAGCTGAATCCTGCTAGCGTGCTCAGTTTAGGAAGAAATCATTGCTTGCTCTTTATCTTACTCTCATGACCTGGTTACCACGTTGCTCTGTATCTTGCTCTCGTCTACGCACTTTCCCCATCTTCCTTATCCATTCACTCACGCAAGAGCCACCACAGTTGTGCTCATATCAGTCATTCACGCATCAATGATAGGTAAGCACCGCCACAGCAAAAAAGGACACGGACGAAGGCTCCTATCTCCGCTCCTAATTTGTCTGATTCGCAGGGTGGTCCGAGAATTCTGCTGCTTCTTTGGTTATATCTCCCCGAGCTCGCAGCGCTCCCCATGGCCAGATGGACGCGAATACGGACGACCGGGGGAGGGGCGATGCGACGCCATGGCGGCCTTCTTCTAGTCTCTGCACCTACATGTGACTGAATCTGGGCAGGGGTGGATCGGTTGGTGCACAGCGGCAGCTCCCCCGACCTGCACGGCGGCGGCTCCGACCTGCACGGCGTTACCTCCCACAGGCCCAACCTGTCTGGCGTCGCGCAGCCCGTGCAGGAGCCTCCGATGGTCCCTGTAGTTGAGCTGAAACATCCGCCCTCAGGTCCTTCTTGTTGGACCCAGTCAGTAGCTGTTGACTTGCCGGGACGATGTCCCAAATAACCGCTTACCTGCCGGGGGTAGACCGCCCTCCAATTTGTCCAGTTCGACCTCTAATTCGTTCAGTTCACGCTGTCACCGGTCTCGAGCATGTGATTAGATCACGGGGATATCACTCGTCGGAACGAGTCAAATAAGTGTTGAGTAACGAGATTGAACTCGACATGAAGATTTCATTGATCAGGTCTCGGGCAATGCAAGTATCGAATGACAAAGAGAATAAGACACGAATGTCCCGGTTCAAACGACAAAAGATCTTCGTGGAACGCACAGGGGTCACATGGCCATCCAGGTCCCTCTGTTAATCATTGGTGCGGGACTGTCCTGACCATGTCTGGAGTGTTTCCGAACCGTAGGGTATTACGCTTAAGGGCTTGATGATGCTTAGAGAGTGTTTATAGGATCGATAGAATCACCGAAGAAAAGAAGGGAGAAAACCGGAAGGGTTTCGGTAAATCCGGAGGATGTCCGGAGTGGAGGTGGAAGGTGTTCCATAGCCACGGAGATTAAATGATATGTGAATGAATGTTAAATATTGATTTAATCATTTCTTCATAATTATTTAATAAAGAGAAAATCAATTAAAAAGGTCAAAACCTTAATGGGCCAATTTCCGGAGGGAGAAGGCCCATTAGGGAAAAGGAGAAAGGGGAGAAGGGGCAAAGGGGAGGTCGGCTGGGCCTAGCCCCCCCGCGGGGCCCACTAGTGGCCGGCGGCCACCTCCTCCCCCTCCTCTCCTTTAGTCCCACCCCGGGACTTGAGGGGAGGTACTACCTCCCCTCCCCTATATAAGGTGGGGTATTTCGCCTAGAAAACACAACCCAATAATCAATAAAGGTCTCCCCATTTTTGGGAGGACCTCCAATTGATATTTTCTCTCTACCCCTCTCTCTCTTGTGACCGTGGTCCCAAGTCTGGACTGCGCGAGCGAGAGACATCTTCACCACAGAGCACCGTCGCGCTGCGGGATTCAGATCTAGGAGCTCTACTTCTGCAACTGCTGCTGGATCAGGGAAGCGGGAGTCATCGTCAGGCACCGGACGTGTGTAACTCCCACGAGGTGTCACACTTGAGGCACTCAAGTCGTTGGAGCCAGAAGGAACGTAAGGACTTCATCACGACCTTGAGGTCGGCTTCGGCTCGTCTACATCAACCACGCTCTCCTGAGCATTGACAACGCTTTTCGGTCTTCAAGGGTAAGTTCGCGAAAATCCCCTCCCGTTACTATATTACTAATAGATAGGTCCTGGAAGCTTTAGGGGTTCAGGGGCGTAGAGTAAAATTTATTATTTTTATGCGCGGAACCCCTACAGTGGTATCAGAGCTAGATCTATGCGTAGTAATGCTAGTACGGGTAGAACACACGAGATGTAGCGTGTCGGCGTTGATCTTTTAGTTGTTACCCTCCCATGTGTACTTGTGTATACCGCAGCAATGCTTGATGAAGCGGCCCCCAACCGATTTTACACGTTCATTCGCGAGACTGGTCCATGCTTGACATACGGCTTGTACCGTATAAAGTGGCTTAGGGGGTGTCTGTCTCTCTCGCATTAGTTGGTATACCATTTGCAACGGAGGGCCCCGAAAGGGGTGTAGTATAGACAACTACTTGATCAGCGTTGTGCTGGAAGTTCGTAGGTAAGAACGACTCTTGTGCGAAAGCCCATTCAGCCACGTAAAACACGCAAAGATAAAGTAGAGGCGTCTAACTTTGTTTTGTAGTAGGGCGTTGCTTTGTGATATGGTTGTGGCAAAGGTAAAGTAATTACCTTTTGTTGCATAGTAGTAGATAGTTACGGTAATGACAAACTACCACGCCGGAATGATACTGGTACCCTAGTGTCTACGGCGCCGGAACCCGGTGACAGCGAATGGAGATCATGACGTGAAGGACCATATCACATAGCATTTATATTCAATGTTATTGTTTGTATGTATTATTGTGTGCTAATATTAGATACTCGACGATAGCTTAATAAGAAGATCCCTGTTAAAATAACCAACGATTGTGTTCCCCCTTAGTGTGCACCACCAAGAAAGTTCTTCGGTATGAGGCGATCCAGGGTGACAGGCCTGGGTGTCATACATATCTACGTTCACATATAGTGGGTGTAAGCCATGTTGCACAGCGAATACACTAAGGTTGAGTTGGCGAGCCTAGCACGCTAGAGAAGCGTGGCCTCGGAACGTGGATGGTCGAAAGATCGAGCACGAGTCGCATGAATGATGTGACCAACGTTTAGCGTCCACCCTTGAACCCACATTAATGGCCGTGACGAGCGGGGGAGATGTGGCTGATAGGGGTCATGTTATCACTAGGAACCCTCACTTGGGATAGGTGTTTCTGAGTGGAGTTATCATTAACTCATTTAATTATAAACTTAGTCTAAATTCCTTTTGCAATTATAAATGTAGAAAATGGTTTCTGCCGAGTTACCTTTCCTATCGACGATTGGTTAAAAGGAGAAAATCTCAGGTTAGATGGATCTAACTTTTCTGCATGGGTCATACGCCTATTTGATCTCCTTGGGGAGAACGATGTAGCTGACTACATGACCTGCGAGATGTATTTGGAGCCACCCTATTCTCATGAGACTCAGGAGCAGCGGGATCTACGTTGTCGTCGTTGTGTGATGGCCACATTTATATCAGTGACCATGCGCCTCGGAATGGAGGATGGGCTATGGCCAATGGTGGGGAGTCTCAAGCCCCGAATGGTCATGGCAGATCTGAGAGCACATTTCGTGGAACAAGTGCGCATGTGGGAGTATGAGCTGATGGGAGACTTCCTCTCCATAAAGATGGAGGAGGTTCCTCACTGGATGAGCACTTATTGCGCCTCTACGATGCGTATACGAGTCTGGCATACTACCTGGACAACTGGTACTCAAGCTCATTTGCGATGGGAGTTGTGCTGCGGTCGCTTTCTCCAAGCTTCCAAGCACAAGTCAGGATCTGCGTTATGAGAGGTGACACGGAAACACTGGATTTCCTTGAGTTCATATCACATTTCAGAAATGTGATAGATGAACCCAACGTCGCTGGTGTCGTGAACGACAAAGGTATATATTTTATATATAGTTTCATAAATGTTATAATCTTGCAAACACATTGCAGTGTTAAAGTATATCTGATACTTGTTCTATTTTACTAAAAACAGGTCCTTCTGCATAGAGGTGCTTGCTGAAGAGGAGGTGACGTTGTGTGTTGATGGCGAGCATAATGATGATGACCGACGACACACTCTCTCGACATTTATCATTTAGTTTATGTTTAGGATGATTTTTGTAATCAAGAGATTTTGAACTTCTTTAGTTTGTCTCACACTTCGTGAGACGGTTATTCATATAAGTTTGTAACAAATAGTTGTTCTGCTTTTATGAATGATTTCTATTCGTCGTCATATCTTGTTTGATTATGTGTGAATTGTCCTTGTTGTTTGAAACTAATTGATAATGTATGAACATTTGTAAAACATTAAAATGCCTTGTTTAAAATACCAAATTTAATGATATTTCATTAATTGAATGAAACCATTGTTTGAATTCAAAGTTATGTGATAATATGTGAAAGTCATTCGATTTCTTCTCACATATAAATCATGCCTAAGTTCGGCAAAATAACTTGAACACCGTGTATTACTTGAATACAAAGTGTTTGATGAATTGTTAAAAGGTAATACATATTCGATGTATTGTGTTTTAACGAAAATGGTAATTATCATTAAATGATTGTTTAAATGTGTAAAGTAAGGAAACATGAAAATGAAACTATTTGATTTGATCAAAGAATTTCATCAACAAAGGGTATAAATATAAAAGAGAATCTAATTGCTATGATTTGATCAATAGTAATGAAATTCGAATTTATAAGAATGGCATAAAAGTGATTTTGAAATGCAAAGTGTTTTGAAACATCAGAATGGCATCGCAATGTGATATTAGATATCAAAGGGGGTTGAATAGAAGGCACCAAATAAATCGTTATAGTATATATGTAGAGACCATTAGTTTAGAAATAGTTAGCACTCAATTAGAATTAGTGAACCATTTGAATTCATGAAAGTTTTGGGGTTATTCAATATAACCAAAACAATAACGAATAAGTCCTTGTAGAGTATTCATTGGAAGCTTTGGATACGGAATCCATAGCTAAAACCAAAAGGAAAGCAAGATTCGTATTGCTTGGATTTTGGTACATTCTTGAGAAAGCTCACTTCAGTGATATTTCTCAATTATGGAGCAAATGGAAGATAGTGTAAAACACGATGAGGATTCAAAACCCTGCATTAGAGTGTTGAGAAGTGCAACGGACAACATTCCTGAATGATTCTCTTCACGGAAGGAAAGAATCAATGATTTTTATCATTGTGTTTTTCCCCTCCACTATTGTTTTTCACTATATGAAGTAGGATTCAGAATGTAAATCCATATCTTGTATGGAGACATTTGTGAATCACTTGTCATGATTTTTGGAATATGACATACCTACGAACTACAAAGGAAATGATGGTAAACTAAATTATGAGAAATCCTAGAAGCAAAATTCCCTTGAGATTAGAAAGCAATTCGATGCTGAATCTCACAAGTAAAAGGAGTTACTTGAATTTTCCCAAATGACTGCAAAGCCATAGTAGGAAAAGGGGTGAATGACAAAAGCACAATTTGTCAAGTATTGGATAAATTCAAATGAATTTGATTCATATGTGCTAAATGTCTAGTGGATTTAAAACTAGTAAAGTACTAGTATCTCATAATAAATCTCCAAGTTTGATATTTGATCAAAGGATTTTGAAGTTATTCAAAATAGTGGGAGATACACATTTTACATAAAATTGAGTGGGAGCTATGAAAGTCTTCCTTAAACAATATGTGATTGACATATTTTTAAGTGGGAGCAACATAAGACTCAAATTCAAATATGTAGGAACATAGTTTGAGTAAGAGTACTGACTCATACCCAAATATGTTAGCAACATATTTTGAGTGGGAGCTTATAGGAGTAATTCTTAAAGTAAGTTAAGAATTAAAGGCACAAATACTTATAAATAATGGTTTATAAGATGTAGAAGTTGATGGTAGATGTATTATGATATTATGTAGTATTCCTTAAGGGATTCTGAAAGCTGTTTCAGGATAGAAGTTAATTAAGGAACTAATCCTTAATAAACTCAAATTAGGAATAGCATTAAGTTTAACATCAATGGTTGAAAGAAAGAATAGGATGATCATCATCCACTATGTTAAGACATAGGTTCTATCTTAGAAAACCATGATGATAACTTAGCATAATATGTGATCCAATAAGGAACGTTTGAAAGTGATTAAGTTCGAATCACAGAACGTTTGAGCTAAGTTTGTCCGTAGTGTCTAGTAGAGAACTGTGGATATATTTTCCAAATCCATAAAGGATAACATATCTTAAAGCATAAAGAGTTATGTTATAAGGGTATATGTTGGAAACTCCTGTATATACCGATTAAAGTCAAGTAGGAAGCGAGGTGAACAAAACATTGAAAGTTGCACAGAGTGCACTAGTGTTTCGATGAATACATTTATAATAATAGATAAGGGTACCATCTAAAGTGTTGTATAATTTATGGCGGGGCTAATTCGCTTTTAACGTAGAATGATGTGTCCTAGGACACAGTGCCCATGAGAAAGCCCTCGAGGTTGATCTAACGTCACTGTAGGCTCCTGGAATCAGGCCTCGTTCTGTTGCCATAAAGACGATGCATACACACAGATGCTGTCATGTGATGATAGAATATTAATGTCAATCAAAGTGACATTAGTAAGTTGCAAAGGATTTGGGACTGTAAAGTACAGACCCAAGACTCAACTCATTCCATGAGCAAGCATGTTCTAGGTACCGGTTATATGGTACCAATAATTAAGAATAAATGCAGCTATTGTATTTGTACTCTAGTGCAAGTGGGAGACTGTTGGAAATATGCCCTAGAGACAAATAGTAGTAAGGACTATTATCATATTTCATATAGTTTATGATTAAGTTTTATACCATGCTATAACTGTATTGAGTGGAAACATCAATACACGTGTGATATACAAACAAACCAGGGGTTCCCAGTGAAACTCTAGTCACTGGTTCATTGGTCAACAGATGATCATGTTTCCTGATCATGTAGCATTTATGCCAGTTGGAAATGAGGTCATCTCATTCTGAGAATGAGATGATGAACCAATACCCAACCTAAACATCGTGATTCGATCATGTCATGAAGTTCAAGTTATGATGATTAGAAATGGATCCTCGTAGACTATTCCTTAGCCCGTGAGGCTATATCAATCACTGTCTCCCGAGAATGCTTAGATAGCATCAAACGCCATCTAGTAAAACGGTGGTTATAAAGGTGTGTTCAGGTATTCGGAGGAAACCGTAGAGGCAATATATGTCAAGAGCGAGATTTGTCCGTCCATGTGACGGGAAGATACTCAAGGGCCCACTCGGAGAAGTTATATCCAATAGCTGCGCAACGTGTGATTAGATCACGGGGATATCACTTGTCGGAACGAGTCAAATAAGCATTGTTCAGTAACGAGATTGAACTCAACATGAAGATGTCATTGATCAGGTCTCGGGCAATGCAAGTATCGAATGACAAAGGGAATAAGACACGACTGTCCCGGTTCAAACGACGAAAGATCTTCGTGGAAAGCACAGGGGTCACATGGCCATCCAGGTCCCTCTGTTGATCATTGGTGCGGGAGTGTCCCGACCATGTCTGGAGTGTTCCTGAACCGTAGGGTATCACGCTTAAGGGCTTGATGATGCTTAGAGAGTGTTTATAGGATCGGTAGAATCACCGAAGAAAAGAAGGGAGAAAACCGGAAGGGTTTCGGTAAATCCGGAGGATGTCCGGAGTGGACGTGGAAGGTGTTCCATAGCCACGGATATTAAATGATATGTGAATGAATGTTAAATGTTGATTTAATCATTTATTCATAATTATTTAATAAAGAGAAAATCAATTAAAAAGGTCAAAGGCTTAATGGGCCAATATTTGGAGGGAGAAGGCCCATTAGGGAAAAGGAGAAAGGGGAGAAGGGGCAAAGGGGAGGCCGACTAGGCCTAGCCCCCTCCCTCCCCCCCCCCCCCGTGGGGCCCACTAGTGGCTGGCGGCCACCTCCTCTCCCCCCTCCTCTCCTTTAGTCCCACCCCGGGACTTGAGGGGAGGTAGTACCTCCCCTCCCCTATATAAGGTGGGGTATTTGGCCTAGAAAACACAACCCAATAATCAATAAAGGTCTCCCCACTTTTGGGAGGACCTCGAATTGATATTTTCTCTCTCCCCTCTCTCTCTCGTGACCGTGGTCCCAAGTCTGGACTGCGCGAGCGAGAGACATCTTCACCGCAGAGCACCGTCGCGCTGCGGGATTCGGATCCGGGAGCTCTACTTCCGCAACTGCTGCTGGATCGGGGAAGCGGGAGTCATCGTCAGGCACCGGACGTGTGTAACTCCAACGAGGTGTCACACTTGAGGCACTCAAGTCGTTGGAGCTAGAAGGAGCGCAAGGACTTCATCACGACCTTGAGGTTGGCTTCGGCTCGTCTACATCAACCACACTCTCCTGAGCGTTGACAACGCTTTTCAGTCTTCAAGGGTAAGTTCGCGAAAAGCCCCTCCCGTTACTGTATTACTAATAGATAGCTCCTGGCAGCTTCAGGGGTTCAGGGGTGTAGAGTAAAATTTATTGTTTTTATGCGTGAAACCCCTACACGAGCAGCACCCAGACCAACCCCCCCTTAGCCGTGTGCACAGTGGAGCGCCGCCCAAATGTGGTCGTTGCTGGCCGACCGTGGACAACATGCCAGGAGCCTCGCTGCCCTTGCCCATGATGCGCACCTGACACGCCTTTGTCCACCGCCACCCCCTGTCCAAGGCTCGACCCCACCCCGGCCCTGGACCACCCTAGCTACGGCGCGCCCAGCCTCTCTCCAACATGCCCAGAGGGCGCCAGCTCGCCACACCCAACCGCCTCGCACAGACCGCGCCTCACCCTCGCCGCGCACGCTCACGCTCGCCATGATCATAGCAACCCCGCAGACATCCCCGTTTGCCACCGCGTGACCCGTAGCTGCCGCACGCTGTCGCAAACACCTCTGCGTCCGCACGGAGCGCTGCACGCTCCCGACCAATCCACACCGCCCCACGCCGCACCATTACGCCCGTGAGAACCACCAAGGAACCACGCACCGCCCCCTAGCCTCAGCCATGCCGATAGCCGTCTGTAGCGTCGTCACCGACGAGGCCGCGCCCATGCCGTTTGGTCCCCTCGCCGTAGTATAAGTAGAGGCCTTCCATGCCTCCATTCTCCACACCACTGCACTCCCCACTCCTCACAGCCACTCCCACACTTCTCCCTGGAGCAAGGCGAGCTCTCCCTCGCCGGAATTTGGCCGGAGCCCGCCGCTGCTGGAGGAGAAGGGCGCCGTTGATTTCGACCACCCCAAGACCTGCCGCGGCCACCGCTGGAACCGCCAACGTCTACCACGTTGATCGCCCCTGTCGCCGACCCTAGCTGGAGCCCAGGTGAGCCCCGCCAGACCCCCACCGCCGCGCTAGGTTTAGTTCCTCGCCGAAGCAGTCCGTCGTCGATGACAACTCCCAGCCGTTAGATTAGAATTAGTCGTAGATACCTTTTCGATTAGTTTCAATCGCTGATGTGTGGACCCCCTCTTTGAGAAGCCCGCTGCGCTGTGCAGTGCAGTTGGGCCGGCCCGTTTAAGTTTCCCGCGCGGGCCTGGAGATTCAAATATTGATTTTCCATTTTAGTTATCACCCTATTCTGTCCACATATTCAAAAATCAATTCAAAGAGTTTCACTGAACCAAATTGCATGATTCAAATTTTGTTAGAAAGATATTTAAATTATCTATCCAAGCCCGTTGGATTTAAATCATTTGGAGTTATATATCACATATAGTAAAAATAACAAGATAGAGACGTTTCGAACTTCAAACATTTTTCAAAAAGCAACCATAAATTCTTTTGAGCTGATTCCAACTCTCAAAAATCACATTTGATAACATCTATCTGAATATGTAAAAATATTTAGGTTTGCATGCAGTGACTTTGCACTAGTACCAAAATAATGCTATATAGGCATTTCTAGTCACTTTAATCCTATTAAATCATAATCTTAAACTTATAAAATATGACCAACCCTTTTAAATCACATTCCCATGTATTATAATATGTGGTGATGACATGTGTAAACATGATCCCATATTTTATTTGGAGAATATTAAATCTTAATTAATTTCAATGAGTAGAAGTTATTTTTCTAAAATAAGATAAGTAAGGTTAAGTCCTTAATCCATCTGATGATTCTGATGATGCTAAATCATCAAGTGTGAATCTTAGTGTGCTAAATAGACTTAGTTAAGTATTATTTGGTGATTGTGTACCCCGTATTTATTTATAGACGATAGTACCGACCAAGGATACGAGGAGGAGGAGTACTACCAAGCAGAAGACGAAGGCAACTTCAACCACTGCACCAATCAAGGCAAGCTATTATGTGCAAGCTAGATCTATGCAAGCAAACACTTGCAAGCATTAACCGAAGCAAGATCCATTAGGCATGCTTTGGTTATATACCCTTGCTTTATATCAATCCCAAGTTTTACTGGCACGCTTTATTATTTTTACCTTACCAAAGTTCTTTACCTTTAGTTAGTGCTCTGTGAGTATTGGAAAAATAGAATAGACACCATAAAGAGTATAAAACTAGGCCTATCTAGTTATACTTAGATGTCATTCTATGGCATGAGATTGAAGATTAGCACCCCTCATTAGTGAACACTCTTAACTTTAGTGACTAGTGCTAAGCATAAAACTTGATCACTTTAGATGGGAATACTTGGTGAAAATGATTATGAAAACCTTGGAATGATGATTCATTCTATTGAGATGTTTTGACATGTGTTGAGAAACACCATGGTTTGATGATGAAAATGTTGAGGCATGAGCCTTAGCCCTTTATAAAAACTGATGGTTGGGTTCGAATGCAATACCATTCCAATTTTATCGTACAACCGCAATACCTGAATTGGGTAGGGCTTAGCCGGAAGTTTATGTGCCTTAGTATGAGTTCCCTCGCGGAAGAGGTTTGAGCTGAGGCTACCTCTTGATGTTTGTCCACCTATGAAGTGCCCAGGATGGCAGATGGCCATGGCTAGGAGACCAAGCTCATAGGGGAGGTGCCTATACTAGGGTGTGTAATTGAAAGTTTATGATTGATTATCCGCATACTAAGTATGATTGATTCAGGGTTATCCCAGACGGATGTATCGAATTTTGTGGTGAAAGTGTACCACCTCTACAGAGTGTCAAACTATTCGAATAGCCACGTCCACGGTCATGGACAGTTGGAGTGGTCATACTGTTCCGTCATCAGATGTTTTCAAAATGACTTGTGAAGTGAACTATGATTTTGACTTGACCACAACAGGGTTGTGAACATGAAAACTAGTTTCCCACTTAAGTGATTTAGAACATTAAATTAGTTTTCTTTACTTCTAAACTCAGTTTAGATAAACCTAGATTTTTGCAAATAAACCTAGAGCTTAAGATTTCTACTAGAACTACCTTACTTGTTAGTGATAGTTTGCGAGTACTTAAAGAGTACTCGTGGCTTTGTCCCTGGCTATTCCCGTGGCCAGACTGTAAGGAGGACTACCAGGATGATGTACAGCAGGAAGTCTACGACAACTAGGATCATCTCCCATCGTCAGCATTGCCTGTGACCCTGAAGATGGAGCCCGCTACTACGCTTGTTATTCCGCTACTTGATTGTATTAAGACTGGATCATGAGATCTTTTATTTATGTAATACCTTATTATGGTTTGTAATGGATGATGTATTGTGATATCCAATCTGTTATGTCTCACAAAAATGATAATCATGGGATTGCGAGGTATGGCATAATAGCCATCTGAGATTAAAAATACGGGTGTTGACAGCTTCGGCGCGCATGGTGGTAGCTCATGGGTGGCCGATTCAGCGCGAGGTTGTTGAGCATGCCAGGAGAAATCCTTGCTACGGTTTTGGCTAGAGCGGGCGATGGTGATGCCCGTGGGTGTCGCAGACTTTCTTGGAAGCATTGTCATGTGTGGTGCTCATTCCTCTCTCTGCGACCTTGACTCTGGAGGGAAACATCAGATCCGGGATCAAGCGATGGATGCACTACTATGTCTCGTTCCTTCTTGGGGGCATCGTCTTGGAGTCGCCTACGGCCAGGGGTTTGGTGAAGGGGGCTGTTGCCGAGCAGCTGTGCAAGGTCCAAGGGTGAAGTTTGGCAAAGAGGAAGCCTCGATCTGAGGTCGGGTCATGGCTGATCTTTGGTAGTCGGTTTTCCCGGCGTGTCCGATAGGTTCTCCTGCTTCGCTATGCTGCTGTGGAGTCAGAGTTGTGGTGGAGTGTGTCTAGGCAATGACGGTGACCGGCCGCTGGTGGTCGTTGCAGGTTCTCGGTTGGCGAAAGATTAGCATAATTCCCTAGCGAAGCTCGTCGGCTGAGTCAGAGCTGTCTCTCCTTGGCGCGTGTGGCCAATTGTTGGCAAGCCGACATGGTTTCGCGCCGTCTGTGAGGCTCTGTTTTGGATGTCGCTGGTGAAGTCGGAGTCGGGCTCTCGGAGGAGTGACGATGATGACGCTATGTGGTAAGCTCGGCGGGGGTCTCCTTATGTGCTCGTGTCTCGTGTGGGTAGCCAGGTTGGCTGTGGTGGTGTGTCCAATGTGGTCGTGTTCAATGACGATATTGGCGCATTTGTAGGGGTTTTCGGCTGGTTCCCTGCAAATGAACCGATCAATTTTCTTCTGCTTTTTTAAAATAACACGAGGCAAAATTGCCTATTTTGTTAAAAGAAAATTCGCACTTGTGCTGCAATCGCACAACACTATCCGAACCCTCCTAATCTAAAGTCAATAGTACCAAATTACTAAAAAAACTCCACTTTAATCTAACACCAATGCCCTGGACCGATCAGACTCATGAGAAGTTGAAAAAAGTGAGAAATCCACGGTCTGATGCCACTCTGTTAGCTTCTTTGACAGCTAGCAGCCCCTAGATGCCACTTCGTTGAGGCGTTTTATCAAACATGTGAGGGCGTGATCCCAGGAAGCAACGCACGACTCACAGCCTGCAATGTCGCAACAAATCAAGCACTCGAACAAAATCGCCGCTAGACTCCGAGCCCTTCATCCCGTGTGACCCTCCGCACCAACAAGACACCACCGCCGGCTTGCCGGTCAGGACCGGTCGCGGCAAGGAGGAGGGGCCCATGCTGGTTGTGCTACTGGGGTGTCTCGGCTCGCGCCAGGAGGCTGGAGGGACAAGGTCGTGGGGCTACATGGCATGGAACTTTGTCGATGCCTCGACCTCTCCGTGTGATGCGATACCGACCGTCGCTGAAGTAGGGGAATCTTACCTCTCGGGTGTGAACGGATGCCCAGCTCCACCTCCAGCCAAATCGGAGGCCGTGTCTGGGGGCCAGGAGAGAGCCTCACCGACGGAACGATAGGCCGGAGGTAGGAAGAGACATCTGCTCTGCCATGCAGAATCGGTATAGGGCGGCGACAAAAGAGGACCAAGGAGAAGCACCTGGACTCCGACGGCCTCCTCTGGCACACCCGACCGGCATATGATGCTAAAACGAATCGTGTATTTTTACTTGGCAGTGGCAGTGGCGGGTAAATATTTCGAAACGGCAGGGACAAAACCGTCCAAGATAAAATCGGACGGAAAAAAGGTCTCAACGAACCTACCGTAAGACTTTTTCTTTACTATAAAAAGTCTAGCGGTAGGTTCGTCCTGGGAATCTTTCTATCCGAATTTTTTGAGACCGTTTTGCCCTTGTGTATTTGAGGATATTTACAAGACTGCCACCGCCAAAGCAATCCGCTCGCGTCCAGCCCTCGTCTCTAGATTACACCTTCTCTCCCAGCCACGCCGCCGGACACCCATGCCCCCGCACCTCGCAGCCATACCCCACTACAAATCGCGCTGCCGTGGGCGAATCCTAGATAGCGCGACCTCAGGCTCTCGGCACCGGCGGCCGGCAAAGGAATGGCGACGGGGACACACGGAGGACGGACTGGTGGTTGCTCCACCGGCGATTAATGCGTGGTTGCCTTCTTCCCTCCGCCCCTTTCTCCTGCGGCGGCTCGATCCCGTGTTAGCGGCCCCTGCTTCTCTTTTAGCGGCATCACTGACACCTCCAACGTCTCTGCCCGATTTAACCTGACCACGAAGATCCCTCGATGAGCGATCCCCTCCTCCACCATCCTCGATGATGAACCACGATGAACCCAGTCAGACTTAGGTGTTGTTCTCCACTGGTATGCACAAAAAAGATCTCTTTTTGTATTCATCTACGGAAGACAAAGATGATATTTTAAAGTCTAATTAGAGCAGGATCTCCATTTGATTTAGGTTGACGTTCAGTTGCCAAAATACTTTGGTACTTGGTTCTGGAGGTGACATTACTAGCTGCTCGAACACTTCCCAACGCCGCGCCATGTATGATCATATTTGAGAGGCGCAGTACCATGGAAGCCAAATTCCCCTGGTAAGCTGGTGTAAAGTTGATTGATGAAGTAGCATGTCATGTTCTGTTAGTTCGAACAGCACTGTCCACATGGATGGTCAAACGAAACAAGTTGGGGTTTCTAGCTCTTAAGTCGTTAGTGTTCTGCAGGCCCACTTACTTTTGAGCATGCAATTGGATTCTCAAACAAAAAGAAAGAAAGAAATTTATCATCATGTTTTTTGAGTTTTTAATTCTGGCAATGCCTATCCTATTTGTAATCGTGCATTATGTATCATAAACAGATCTCTCACTTCATTAGTGTCAAAAATAAATTCACCACCCTTCCAGCACGATGGAAATTCTGAAGGTGGCAAAAGAATGAAATATCTAGGACCAGTCGTTCCAGAGGTACGTGATCCGATGATCATAATGGAAGACCTATGTTGCAAGTATTATGAATGCTCTAACCACATTACTTTTCTTTATCTAAGAAAATTGTACATATCAATAATTCTACAGTCTCTTACAGTCATACTGGGTTACTAGCTTTGTCTTTACCTGGGAAAGCGGAATAAAAAGTATGAACACATCGTTAGTTCTGCAGTCTCCTACGGTACAACTAGAATGGTAGTTTTGTTTTGTTCTAACAAAAAAAGCTTCCACTTGCCTGTAGAAAATTTTCTGTGATGATAGTTGTCCTTAGAACTACCTATTTTAGCAATGGCTTGTAGCCCCGTGTTTCTCTTGCCGCGGTTGCTATAGACACGAACTCTTGATATGGTTTCCTCTGTTCCCTCTGTCTCTCTTTATTTCCCCCCAAAAAAGGAGAGGCGTCCCGCTCTGTCTCAAATATTAACTTCAATTCGAGTCCAACACGACGCGAGGAAGATGAAATTGCGTCGGCACTGCCGAGTAGGGCTAACTACCATCAAAGAGAACTCCTCTTGTCTGATAGAAGCATAGGGAGAACTACCTATATTTCACTAAGGTAAGAAAATTCAGTGTCCTGTTTGACTGACAATTAGATAATCATAAGTAGGTTGACCATCGCATCAGGGAAGTACAAGATGTCAGGGAGGACAAGGATGGAGGCACAGGACACTACTGTCATGAGAAGAAACCAATTGCCTGCACCTACACGGGTGAACGGGTTTGACTTCTCTTTCGACACGAGGTTTGACTTTTCAGGACGGAGGCGCGGGGGCATTGCTGTTTGTGGACGGGATGTACCGACTTGATGTTGCATTTGTTCCCCAGTGCCTACTTGCTCTGCCGTGAATCGTTCTTATTCATGATTATGTGCTTCTATTGATGCTGATGCTGATTGTCTTTTAGTTACCTATATTTATTTTTCAAAGTATTCGTCTCTCATTATATTAATATGCAACTTTCCTATCACCAGTTGCATTTGCCTCTCATGCAATTTGTTTCGCACATGGGGAGATGTGGCTGAGCATTCAAAAGTTGTTCAGTTCGATCGAATTGCTGATATGATGGTATGTTTGCTTCATGCTTTAGCTAATTTGACAGTGCGCCCTCAATAAAAAATGCAATAAAAATGTTGAGAAGATTAGTGTTGTACATCAGTATTTGTATAACAAAGACTAAAGTTTCCACAGATAATTTTCTTAGGCACTGTTGGTGGTTGTAGTGTGTGTAGTAATGTTGAATCTCTATCCATGTTTGCAAATTTATATGGGATTTCTGCAGTCTGAACTTATTCTGCATAGGCATTGTGATCTTATTATGTGTGTGATGTGCTTATAGCCCTAAAAGTTTTAAGGATTTAACTCTTTCAACCTATTTATTTTTCAATTGATGGTCCTTGTTACTAGTGACAGAAAAGAAGCAATATTTCTTTTACCATTAGATATGTTGGTGACTCACATTGTACAGGGTTATAAAAAATAGAGCAAGGACCTGACATATTTTCACTGATTTAGTTTTGAACCAGCCCTCAGTTGACTTTGCATTGTCCTTTGTGCAAGTGTAATTCACACTAACATAATCATGTGGGGTACATTTTATATCCATTATTTTTCTATCAATTTGAAAAAATGGTTAATTATAAGACGAATAGATCTTGCCGAAGACTTCCTCAATTCGACGTCGATGGATGGTGCTGCACTCGCAACCCTGACGTCCTTCGACAAGGCGTCCTTCAATCTGCGGCCACGGTTCCAACTCCATGAAGTGATGAGATAATTCCTCTCTCATGTTCTCCCCCGTTGGATCATGTTAAGCTATGATAACCGAATAATTTTTGGGTTCTAATTGGTCATTGGGGCAGGAGAGGAGGGGTATTTCTACATGCCCTCGGTGTTTGGGCATATGTTCAGTACTCACTGAATTCGAGTTGCCCATGTCACCATGTGGATAAATTAAAACTGTAGAGTTTGGATGTTACGTGCTACAACTTTAATTGCACAATATGTTATTTTATAACCTGTTCAAATCAGTTCTTGCGTAATATGCAGCCTGAATTTTGTTGGTATAGTCTCATGAATATTCAATTCTTGATTCCTTTATCTTGTTTTTTGCGAGTGGTTTTTCTTCTTCTATAATCTGTTTAATGAATACTGAATTCAACTGCACTAATTGTTGTTGTCGAAGTCGATGTGAGCTCCCCCAAGCCTTCGGTTCTATCCTAGAGCCAGGACGGACCTGCGGCGGTCAAAGAAGATATTGATGTTTGCCGTGAGACTATCGAACACTTGTGGCATAAAACAAAATCACATTTCAATCAATTTTCTTGTTTCTATTATCTTCCCGTGGCAACGCACGGGCATTCAGCTAGTATAGTATAGATTATCCATGGAAGATGTTTAACTCTTCTTTTCTTTCGTTTGATTTGAAATCTATGTATGTGATCAACCATACGAGAATGATCATGCATCAACACTGAGAACAGCCTACACCGCAATCTCCAGTACATCGCCATCTGCCTCCGCCGTCACGCGTGGCCCACCCGCCTCTGTCGGCCACCCTGCACGTCCCCTGCAACCGCCGCCATACAAGGACGTTCTACTGACGGCCACCGTCGTAGCCTGCACCAGAGACCACCGTGCATCTGCCGACACACGAGGACGTCTCGCCGCTGGTACGCGCCACCGCCCAACACGTCCCTTAGACCCACCGGCATCGTGCATGCCTGCCACCACCACGCGAGGTCGCCACCAGAACGCCGCCACGCGACCTGGCCTATGTTTCATCCGCCATCGCCTGAGTTTTCAAGTACACCCGACTCTCAGGTTATTAATAATGTAGAAAAGCAGGAGAATGAATGTTGACCAATGTGATATCTGAAGTGCAAACTATGTCCTAATCTTGCGATGACAATGAAAATTCATGTTAAGCATTCTGTCTTTCTCCCTACTGACATATATATTATTCTAGATATTAAGCGTGAGCAAAAACCTGAGCACCGAGGCCATCTGCCGCCGCAACAGATGTTTGTCGTCCCGGTCGAGATGGAAAGCTCAGATCGTACAAGACACCGCTTGTCCGCACGGCCCACGGCCACCCACCCGCTCCCACCCTCCCGTCTTTCTCCTCTCAGATCCCCTCTTCTTTTCTAGGGTTTTCAGCCACGGTCGCCATGGTCACCGGCAACCTCTCCATCACCTCTGGCGCCCTGTCCCCGTTCTGTCTCGTCCCTGTCTTTCTATCCTCTTTATCTGCTGCCATCTCCCACAGCAGGAGCTCGACCACGATGGACAAACGCAGAATTGCATCTATCGCTCGACCGCTGCTCAGCTGCCCCTCAGACGCCCAACGCAAACGCCGCCCCACTTCCTCCACCAGATGTCGCCTTCCCGGCCATATCGTCTACGCTACTGATCTGTGAGCTGAGTCAAGCTGGTGAGACGACGCCATACCATCCCAATGCCACCTGACTGGATCCGCGGCCGTCATACCCAGCCTCCACAATCCCCCTTACGCCCACCATAGGAGCCCCTTACGCCCACCATAGGAGAAGTTCATCATTAACGAGTTCGAGCTCAAGATCTGCAACATCGACCCCTCCCGATCTTATTCCACACAAACAAAAGACAAGTCAAACCTCACGGTGTCGGCAGCCTAATTAATCTCAGAAGGTCAATGACTCTGGAGGAGGCACGGAAGCAAGAGGGCCAACTACCACAGATATTCGGGAATCGTGGAGGCTGCCGCAGCCAAGACGCAAGATGGTGGCAGGTGGGACATCTTCAACTCTTTGATCATCAGTATTAGATCTGAATTATTCTGCATCATTTGATTTGTTATAATTTTGGTACTCCATCCCATCCAAATTAGTTGAAGTAGATTTGTCTAGATTTAAATGTATCTAGACTTGTTTTAGTGCTAGATACCTCCGAGTCTAGATAAAACCAAGTCAACTAATTTGAGTTGGAGGGAGTATAATTCTTAAGTTTCAATTAGCTGATGGATAGACATCACACAAACCGCCACTAGATCTCCCATACATTAAGTACATAGATCGATTACACTTGTCCTTACCAAATAGCCGAAGATAAACAACGTTGGATTTTAATTCATGCTGCAGCATCGAAGTAGTTTATGGCTCGATTTGCACGGCTATTCTCTATTCATGCCCTCAAAAGGCCTAACCAACAGGATGAATGCTCTCCTTCCAACTCAACAAATCTTGGTCTTAGCTGTTTTAGGTAAATGGCATGCACCATAGATATCTTTGTCATCGACAAATTTTTTTTTAGGTACAGAAGGTTTAATGATCAACTATACGCCGGGAATAAAATTTCCAGCCGTATAGTTTTGTCCGTAGTTATCAATACCTTTGTAAAATTTCTATTTCAGGATACTGAAGGTTTAACGACCAACCATATGGTGGGACCTTTTTGGTCCGGCCGTATAGTTGCGCCCGTATAGTGAGAAATCCCCTCAAACGCCAACTGGAAGGTAATCATTACTCAAAATTTTATTCTTTCTTTTCTTTCTTATTTTAAAAACCTCGAAACACCACCTGGGAGCTTCTCCCATGATCTAGAGAAGCCGAGCATATGTAAGCAATCCTCAGAAACCTCCTAGATTTCAGTTCTCTATAGAAATTCATGTTTTATTTTTTACTTTCCTTTTATCGGTGGGGTAAACGAACTATGTTCGTATACCAAACCGATGCATTTTATTTTATGTGTTATTTTCGCAGGGACTTGAACCTTATATGACGACATGTACGGTAGTGCCAACCGTGCAAACACTCGCATGAGCCACTTGGTTGCTTCAATTCAACACTTCGACAATCAGTATCTGGTAAAACTTCCAACTCGAACGTCTTTTAATAAGCACATAGGGGCCGCACACTCGTGTCTCATATCCTGTTTCGCTTGCACCTCATCACAATCTAGGAGAGGCATCTTCTAGAACAAGTTTGTTGACTTAAGCGTGGTGCTTAGGTTGATGAACCGACTCAGTGGGACTTGTATTTTTATCAGTTTGAGCTAATCCCCGTGCCCTTCAAAAAACACAAAGTGTTTTGTTTTCTTCTTAGTTTCCAAGCAGGTTCGCAAGGAAGACAGCCACCAGGCTATATCAAGAAGTATACATTAAAGCAAAGGTTCTTTGTCCATCAAAAAAGAGGTTCCTTGTACCTCAACGGTAAAGTGTGTCACTCTTGTTTTCAAATAAGCTTAGGGAGGTAACCACTTATCACACTCTCTTTTGAAAACTGTATTTTCTCTTTTATTTTGGTGACATACTCAAGTTTGGTTCTTGCAAAGTTCTAAGCTTGAGAAGGTTACTTCTACATGTGTAGAGTCTTGTGCAATGTTCGTATTCGATGAAGGTTTAATGCAATCATGTATCTCGCTGTTTTTGAATGCTTGTTTAAGTGAGTCTAGTTCTATATTCATATGAGGATACACTTGCTCATGATAGGCACCATAGGAGTTGACTTAGAGCTTGTATGCATCTTGCCAAATTGTTTATCAAGCTTGTGAAACTATTTGTGATCCTTTAGAAAACACTGTCACGATCTCTACACTTGGAAAGAATGAATACTTGATCAAGATCTTTTGAAATTTGTTGGTTGTCACTAAATAGCTTTGTCTTAAATGAATAGGTTATGCTCGACCCCATAATGTCAAAATAATAGACTTGATAGTTTGCTTATGAAAGAAGTTGTCAATTGGAAATGATATTTCTAAGTTTTGAGTTTTATGCTAAATAAGGTGTTGTTTAATTGTCTTAAGAGTTTAGCCTTAAAGATACTCAACACCATAGATGTGATGATCGACTTGATAGTACTCTTTGAAAGGATTTGTTTGAAGAAACTGATATTTAGCGGTAATTGAGATACATGCCAAATCTTGACTTGTTGATTAAAGTATGATATTTCTTTATGCGTGTCTGCACTACTGTCGCACAACATGGGATACTAACAACTCCGCTGGCCTTTGAACAGTTAAAAAGAGGAAACTCTTGGAGTTTGGCTATGAGTTGCCCAACATATGTAGCATACATGCTATATTTGGGTATGCATTGGTATTCTCATGGGCCTGCGTTCAAAGCAAAAGAGGGAATACTCCTCTGACCGTTATGAGAAGTCATTATACCGAAAAGGAAAACATTGGTAATGGTCACGAGTATCCGTTCTTAGCTTGCACAGTCTGATTAAACACACTAAGTTTTGGCATGATCTCATTACTGATGAACTGAAGTTTTAGAAAGACAAAGAATAGAAAATGAGTGTTTGATAGCCATGATTCATTGATGTGGATGACCAAAACAGACACTCTAATGCTATGCTTCTTTTGACAAGTTCTCGCATTTCCTTTTGGCATAAATCTCGTTACTAAGAGATAAACTTTCTGAAACTCAATAACTGATGTTTGCACTTGAGAGCCTTAACTAGATGACATGATTTGGTAGAATCGATAAACTTTATTCCTATTTATGCTTGACATCTATTTGTGACTAAGTTTTGCCTCATAAAAAAATAATGATATGAAAAGTTATACAAAAGGTGCAATAAGAGGATCACAAGTTTGTCTGCAAGTTAGATTAACTGTTGACATGGAGCATATAAGTTTTGATGAATCTTTAGTGGTCTTTATAACTGAGCTTGTGTTGCCTTGTATGAATACATGTTTTCTCTCTTCAAGCTTGTAGAAGAAATAAGGATGCAAGGCATTGATTTCCAATGATAGGCTATTTCACAATCATTAATTTATTATCGACCCTTTCTGCTCGAGGACGAGCAAGGTCTAGCTTGGGGAAGTTGATGGCTGTGAAATACCACCTCGTTTAGCCATATAAAATGAGCCATTTATCTCTCATATCATATTTCTTCCAGCTATAGCTATGTCTTATATGCATGACTTCTAGTTCTCATTTACTTTCATACGAGTTTGCATATTTAGTAGTTTAGGTAGAATTTTATCACTTTCCTTGTCTATGACATGTGTGTAGGTGTTGGTGAAGATTATGGACAAAAAGGAACAAAGAGAGCATAGTATGGAGGAGCTGTAGGGACCAGACTTAGCCATTTGAGAGGTTGGAAAAGTGAAATTTTCCAACTTCTCAAAATAAATATCCAATACTATGGAGTTGTAGCCCTCGATGAGAAGAATCCAACGAGCCCAAGAAAACCCAAAACGGAGTTCGTATAAAGAAAGGGTGGCCAAAACACCACGGAACCCGAAGGTTCAACGACCAACTATACGGCCGGAACTAAAAATTCCCACCATATAGTTTGGCCATATAGTTGGTAAAAAGGTTGTAAACGACAAGATTTCACCCCAAAGAAGCTCCAGAACCTTCCCTAAGTCATATGCCGGTATTGGGGGGACCCTAGGGCACCCCCAAGGCCTATATAAAGGAGAGAGGACCTAAGAGAGAGCCACAAAGCCATATCCTCCACCACGGCGGAGCCCTGTCGCCATGCCTCCGCCATAGCCGCCTCCAATCATATCTACACCATCACCATCACACAAGAGGAGAAGGGACTAGGTTCTTGCAGGGCTCCACATCGATCTACGTCGTCATCTTCATGAACAACGTCTCCATCACCGATCCCCTTTGGTTACTTGTTGTAATTCTAGATTGAATATTGGATTTGCACTTATCTTCAATTGTATCATCATACTTCATCAATATTCTATCCATGATGTTGATTTCCTTCATGTGTGAGTAGTTTCCTTTGTTCTTGGGGAGATGGAGAAACCCTAGTATGAGATTGAATTGAGATAAAGATTATTATGTGATATTGTTCATTATGTGTCTGTGTTAGATTTCGTTCATCTTGATGTTGGGTGAAGCGCGCCACTCAATATTTGCCTCACTAAGGACTAGATGGAGAGAACTACTTGTTGGTAAACGGAGGGATGATGGCACTTACGGTGACTATAAAGTTGTTGCCATTCCTTACGTATCAACTTGGGAACCGAGGAGAACTCATGGAACATTGTCCATGCCATGGGGTACATCCTACGGCTTAAAGTCCCTTAATAGCACAGTAATTCGATTGATGTCGATTGCTATCTGCTGTGGTTATGCCGGATGATGTGTGCAGTGGTTGCTGCCTATTCATCCATATATGGAGCTCCTCCCACACATATCATAAATGGTCTTATTTATTATAATAATTTTGATCACTCTTTCTAATTACTAACGGTGGATCCACTACTCCCTGAGAACTCTTTCTATCATCTTGCAGAATTTTGTAACCATACTTGCATGGTCTTGTTTACTTACAACTTTAGTTTACTTATTGTTCTGTTATTTGAAAACCCAAAAATATCCTTTACACAAAACTCACATTTTATCTTGTTACTTAGAACATTATTTAGCATTACTATTTCAGTATTTAGTTCAAAGAGTTATTAGACTTCAGACTCCTTCTCCTTGTGGGATCGATATATTTATTTCGAAACTAGCTACAAATAAACTGTGCACTTGCAGCCATCAGAGGGCATGTGATTATGATATGGTGTTGGTCGTTACGAAGGTAAAGTAGTTTACTTTTCTGTTACTAAGTAGTATAGTAATAGTCATCATTCCGATGGACGACCGGTGGTGGTGTCGTGGACTTGGCGTCAAACCTAAGGCAAGATGGAGATCGTGCAGAGTGCTCGATGGAGATCAATGCGCAAGAAGAAGGACCATATCATATGACAATATACATATGATGTTGATACCTGTTTTACATCTTATTGTGTGCTAGTATTAGATACTCAACTGTAGCAAATAAGATAATCCCTATTTAATTCCAATGATCGTGTTCCCCTTGTGTGTGCACCACCAAGAAAGTTCTTCGGTATGAGGCAGCACCATGATGATCGGGTGTCAGACATATCTAAATTCGCATAAAATGGATGTAAGTCATGTTGCACATCAAATACACACAAGTTAGATTTGGAGAGCCTAGCATGTGTAGACATGGCCTCAGAACACAAGAGATCTAAACATCGAGCATGATTCTCATGGATGATGTGATTGACATTAGGGAATGTCTACCTTTGATACTCCACTAATGGCCGTGACGATCGGGGGAGGTGCAGAGGATTGGGATCATGTGATCACTAAAATCGTCCAGGGGATCACAATTGTAGTGGAAGATCAATTATAAATTGAACTCATATTATGAAGTTATTCTATATGTTAATTTGCAAATATCTTAATAAACCATGGCCTATCCCATTGAGGTCCTTTGCGACCACGGGAAATTGTTTGCTTGATGTGGAACTTAGCAAAAGGGTTCAACTTCATAGATTAATACCCATGCCTGAGGGATATCCTCGTAAAAGGTGATCTTCTCTTCTTGATACAATAACCATTAGGAGATAATCCGATGACTCCACAATGTTTGTGTTTTCGCCATTATCATCCAATAGGCCATTCTCCATATGATGGAGAGTTGGACTACAATTTTGTATTATACAAGATATGGCACATAAAGTATGAGCCGTTGGAAGAGTTTTCCTCCATCCTGGATGAAAAGATATTTGGAGAAACACTTAGCAATCTTGCATTAGAGTTGAGAACTCTTAGAAGGGCTTGATTGCAAATGGAGGTCATGGATGAAAAGGTATATGTTAGATATACAAAGTTATAAGTGTAATTATTGCAAAAACTCGTTGAAGTTTGAAAAGTATTTGATACTTGTCCTGCTTTATAAAAAACAGGATGATCTTCTTGAGAATTGCTGGATTTGAGGCAATGTGACTTCATGATGGTAAGCAAAATAGTTGGTGACCGACATCACCCCTTCCCTCCAGGTTTATCATTTGTATTAGTGGACTTGAATATAATTTTGTAATCCTTGTTTGTGTGTCTTGCTATTGGCGAGACAATTATTCATATGAACGAGTTACAAGCTAGTTGTACTATTCTTATGAAAAATACCGCTATGGTCACATTACGATTATAAATAAGTTATTCGCATCACTATGTTAATGATAATAGTTCAAAGCATTTATAAAGGATTAGAATGTTAAAAGATATCCAAAGTTTAATTATGACATGACTCTATAGTTTAAGTCATTTTGGCCAATGCATGTTTTTCATTCTAAATGAAGATCAAAGCCCTATATGCTTAATCTAGAGACTTTGCAAAACCATGCCTCGTTGGGCAGAATGACTAAAACTCCGCATTCTAGTAAAATGGTGATATGCAAAGAAATGATGAATCTTATACATAGTGATGTATCCTATTTTCAACAAGTAGTGGAAATCATTAGTTAATTGTGGACTTAAGAGAATAAGCATATTTATTTCATGTAACATAAGTTTGAAACAATTTGAAATGTTCAAATGAATTCACAACAAAGGAGGATATTGAAATTAACAAGAATACAAGGTCTCTTTGATTCGATCGATACAACTAAGGTATTTGAGTTAAGTTTAGCATAAAAGGGACTTGTGAAATAAGTTTCACAAATTATGAAAATTGGATGAATTCAAACTATATTGAAATATCTGAACATCATAATCATTTTGTATTAGATACATATGATCTAATATTATCTCTTATCAGGGTTATAGTTGTCATTTAGAGTTAGAGATCAAAATAAGCAGACACTCATTTAAAATACATAGGAACATCTAAAGATTTATGGAAACAACACTATAAGTGTTATGGCATGTTCGAGTTTCTGGAGATTTCGATAGTTTGAAGTCATGTCGAATAAACTAGTCTTTGTAGCGTATTCTTAGGCAGCTATGAATACATGATCCACAAGGGGCAAACCTGTTGTTGTCCTAAGTTGATGTGTCTTGATGAGGATATAGGTGGAAGAAACTAAAAGATCAAAACAAGGTATTTGACCTTACCTCTAGATTGTTTAGTGGTATAGCAGAATTTTGTTTCGTGAAACCGAACTCTACAAATAGAGGAGAGATAATGATCATAAAGTTTGAGCAAATACTTTTACTAAAGAAAGTAGGATTCAACTATATATTCTACAAGTTTGTATAACTATATTGTTGATTCACTTGTCATGTTTTGAACAAGACATACCTACAAAATAGAAAGAAGCGTGATGGACCTAAGTGCGAGAAATAAATGGATATTGAAATCTCGTTAATGGAATTCTCGATTTGTTAATAATCAAAGAATTTTGGAATGTCCAAGATTATCGAGAGGACCTGGATCTGAGTGGGAGCAAATCAGTGTTGGGGTTCCGCGTATGAAAACAATAAATTTTAACCTACGCCCCTGAACCCCTGAAGCTGCCAGGACCTATCTAATAGTAATACAGTAACGGGAGGGGCTTTTCGCGAACTTACCCTTGAAGACCGAAAAGCGTTGTTAATGCTCAGGAGAACGTGGTTGATGTAGACGAGCCGAAGAGGACCTCAAGGTCATGATGAAGTCCTTGTGCTCCCGTGGCTCCAACAACTTGAGTGCCTCAAGTGCGACACCTCGCGGGGAGTTACACACGTCTGGTGCCTGACGATGACTCCCGCTTCCCCAATCCAGCAGCAGTTGCGGAAGTAGAGCTCCCGGATCCGAATCACGCAGCACGACGGCGCTCCATGGTGAAGCGGTCTCCCATTCGTGTAGTCCAGACTTGGGACCATGGTCACGCGAGAGAGAGGGGGAGAGAGAAAATATCAATTAGAGGTCCTCCCAAAAGTGAGAAGACCTTTATTGATTATTGGTGTGTTTTATTTGGCCAAATACCCCCACTATATATAGGGGGAGGGGAGGTACTACCTCCCTCAAAGTCCCGGGGTGGGACTAAAGGAGAGGAGGGGGAGGGGCAGCCGCCGGCCACCCTAGTGGGCCCCGCGCAGGGGAGGGGGCTAGGCCCAGCCGGCCAACCCTCGGCCCCTTCTCCCTCTCTCCTTTCCCTAATGGGCCCTCTCCCCTCCGGGAATTGGCCCATTAAGCCTTTGACCATTTAAATTGATTTTTTCTCTTTATTAAATAATTATGAATAAATGATTAAATCAATATTTAACATTCATTCACATATTATTCAATCTCCGTGGCTATGGAACACTTCCACCTCCACTCCAAACATCCTCTGGACTTATAGAAACCCTTCCTGTTTTCTCTCTACTATTCTTCGGTGATTCTACCGATCCTATAAACACTCTCTAAGCATCATCAAGCCCTTAAGCGTGATACCCCACGGTTCGGGAACACTCCAGACATGGTCGGGACACTCCCGCACCAATGATCAACAGAGGGACCTGGATGTCCATGTGACCACTATGCGTTCCACGAAGTTCTTTCGTCATTTGAACCGGGACAGTCATGTCTTATTCCTTTTGTCTCTCGATACTTGCATTGCTCGAGATCTGATCAATGACATCACCATGTCATGTTCAATCTCGTTACTAAACAATGCTACTTGACTCGTTCTGACAAGTGATATCCCTGTGATCAAATCACACGCTGCACAGCTATTGGATATAACTTCTCCGAGTGGGCCCTCGAGTATCTTTCCGTCACATGGACGGACAAATCCCGCTCTTGACATATATTGCCTTTACGGTTTCCTCCAAGTACCTGAACACACCTTTATAACCACTGTATTACCAAGTGGCGCTTGATGCTATCTAAGAACTCTCGAGAGACAGTGATTGATATAGCCTCATGGTCTAAGCAATAGTCTACGACGATCCATTTCTAATCATCATAACTAGAACTTCGTGACATGATCAGGTCACGATGTTTAGGTTGGGTATTGGTTCATCATCTCATTCTCAGAATGAGATGACTCCATTTCCAACTGGCATAAATGCAACATGATCAGGAAACATGATCATCTGTTGACCAATGAACTAGTGACTAGAGTTTCACTGGGAACACCTAGTTGTTTGTATATCACACGTGTATTGATGTTTCCACTCAATACAGTTATAGCATGATATAGAACGTAATCATAAACTATATGAAATATGATAATAGTCCTTACTACTATTTGTTTCTAGGGCATATTTCCAACAGTCTCCCACTTGCACTAGAGTATAAATACACTAGCTGCATTTGTTCTCAAATCATTGGCACCATATATCCGGTACCCTGAACATGCTTGCTCATGGAAGAAGTTGAGTCTTGGGTCAGTACTTTACAGTCCCAAATCCTTTGCAACTTACTAATGTCAGCTTCATTGACATTAATACTTTATCATCACATGATAACATCTGTGTGTATGCATCGTTGCTATGGCAGCAGAACGTGGCCTGATTCCAGGAGCCTACAGTGACTTTAGATCAACCTCGAGGGCTTTATCATGGGCACCGTGCCCTGGACACATCATTCTACGTTAAAAGCGAACTAGCCCCGCCATAACATTATACAACACTTTAGGTGGGACCCTTATCTGTTATTATAAATGTATTCATCGAAACACTAGTGCACTCTATGCAACTTTCGATGTTTTTCTTCACCTCGCTTCCTACTTGACTTTAATCGGTATTCACAGGAGTTTCCAACATATTCCCTTATAACATAACCGTTTATGTTTTAAGATATGTCATCCATTATGGATTTGGAAAACATGTATGAAGTTCTCTTTTAGATTCTGCGGACAAACTTAGCTCAACATTCTGTGATTCGAACTTAATCACTTTTAAACATTCCTTCTTGGATCACATATTATGTTAAGTTATCATCATGGTTTTCTAAGATAGAACCTATGTTTCAACATAGTGGAGAATGATCATCCTTTTCTTTCTTTCAACCATTGATGTTAAACTTAATACTATTCCTAATTTAAGTTATTAAGGACCAGTTCCTTAATTAAGTTCTATTCTGAAACCCTTTTTCAGAATACCTTAAGGAATACCACATAATATCATAATACACCTATTATCAACTTCTACATCTTATAAATCATTATTTATAAGTATTTGCGCTTTCATTCTTAACACCCTTAAGAATCACTGTATAAGCTCCCACTCAAAAATATGTTACTAACATATTGTTTCAGGAAGTCTTTCATAGCTCCCACTCAATTTCATGCAAATTGCACATCCACTCACTATTTTGAACAACTTCAAATCCTTTGATCAAATATCAAAGTGATAGATTCACTATGAGACACTAGTACTATTACTAGTTTTAATTCCATTAGACATTTAGCACACTTGAATCAAATTCATTTGAATTTGTCCAATACTTGATAAATTTTGCTTTTGTCATTTACCCCCTTTTTCCACTATGGCTTTGTAGTCATTTGGGAAAATTCGAAGTAACCATTTTTACTTGTGAGATTCAGCAACGAATTGCTTTCTAATCTCAAGGGAATTTTGCTTTTAGGATTTCTCATAATTCTAGTTTACCATTATTTCCTTAGTACTTCGTAGGTATGTCATATTCCAAGAATCATGACAATTGATTCACAAATGTCTCTATACAAGATACATGTTTCATTTTGAATCCTACTTTTGTAGTGAAAACACCAGTGGGGAAAACACAATGATCATTATCATTGTTTCTTTCCTTTGTGAAGAGAATCATTTAGGAATGTTTTCCGTTGCGCTCCTCAACACTCTGATGCAGGGATTTGAATTCTCATCACGTTTTTCACTATCTTCCATTTGCTCCATAATCGAGAAATATCACTAAAAGTGATCTTTCTCAAGAATGCACCAAAATCTAAGCAATACCAGTTTTGCTTCTCTTTTGGTTTCAGTTATGGATTTCGTATTCAAAGTTTCCAATGAATACTCTACAAGGACTTATTCGCTATTATTTTTGGTTATATCGAATAAACCCAAAACTTTCACGAATTCAAATGGTTCACTACATTCTAATTGAGTGTTAACTATTTCTTAACTAATGGTCTCTACATCTACACTACAACGATTTATTTGGTGCCTTCTATTTAACCCATTTTGATATCTAATATCACATTGTGATGCTTTGCATTTTGACGTTTCAAAATTCTTTGCATTTCACAATTTCTTTTGTGCCATTCTTATAAAGTCGAATTTCATCACTATTGATCAAATCATAGCAATTGGATTCTCTTTTATATTTATACCCTTTTATTGATGAAACACTTTGATCAAATCAAATAGTTTCATATTCATGTTTCCTTTAGTAAACTTCTTTACACATTTAAACAATCATATAATGATAATTACCATTTTGTTTAAAACACAATACATCGAATATGTATTTACTTTCAACAACTCATTAAACATTTTGTATTCAAGTAATACGCGGTGTTCAAGTTATTTTGGCGAACTTAGGCATGATTTATATGTGATAAGAAATCTAATGACTTTCACATATTATCATTATAACTTTGAATTTAAACAATGGTTTGATTCATTGATGAATATATCATTAAGTTGGGTAATTTTAAAGGCATTTCAATATTTTACAAATGTTCATGCATCATCAGTTAGTTTCAAACAAGGATAATTCACATATAATCAAACAAGATATGAACACAAATAGAAATCATTCATAAAATTAGAACAACTGTTTGTTACAAACTCATACGAATAACCGTCTCACAAGATGTGAGACACACTAAAGAAGTTCACAATCTTTTGATTACCATAACTATCCAAAACCATAAACTAAGTGATAAATGTCGAGGGAGAGTGTCGTTGGCCATCACCATCATGCTCGCCATCAACACGCAAAGTCACCTCCTCTCCAGCAAGCACCTCTCATGCAGAAGGACCTGTTTTCAGCAAAACAGAACAAGTATCAAATATACTTAACACTAGAAATGTGTTTGCAAGATTATAACATTTATAAAACTGTATATCAAATATATACCTTTATCATTGATGACCTGAGCGACATCTAGTTCAACGAACACATTCCTGAGATGTGTCACGAACCGGTGGAACTCCATTGATTCCGCGTCGCCCCTCATAATGCAAGTCCTGACTTGTGCTTGGTAGCTTGGTGGCAGCGACCGCAGAACAACGCCGTTTGCAAAAGAGCCCGTCATCCAGCTATCTAGGAAGTATGCAGGCCTCATGTACACATCATGCATGCACTCGAAGTGGTCGTCTAGTGATGAGTTCTCCTCCATCTTAATGGAGAGGAAGTCTCCCATCAGCTCATGCTCCCATATGCGTGCTTGTTCCACGAAATGTGTCCTAAGTTGTAGCATCACCGAACGAGGGTTGATATCACCCACGAAAGGCCACAGCTCATCCACCATTCTAAAACGCATAGTAACTAAAATGAAGGAGGCCATATCTCCACAAAGATAGCGGTCTTTCCACTGCTCTGGGTCTCTAGGTCAGTGGGCTGATCCAAATCCATCCCGTCGAGTATGTAGTCGACCACATCATTCTCGCTAAGGAGAACGTGGAGAATCGCAACCCATATGGATAAGTTCGATCCATCTAATCTGAGATTCTCTCCTTCTAACCATTCAATCGTCAACAGGAAAGGTGGCATCTACATTTATAATTGCAAAAATGAATTTATACTAAGTTTATAATTAAATGAGTTAATAATAACTCCACTCAGAAACACCTATCCCCAAAAGGGTTCCTAGTGATAACACGACCCCTATCAGCCACATCTCCCCCAATCATCATGGCCATCAATGTGGGTTCAAGGGTGGACGCTAAACGTCGGTCACATCATTCATGCGACTCATGCTCAATCTTTCGACCATCCGTGTTCCGAGGCCATGTCTGTACATGCTAGGCTCACCAACTCAACCTTAGTGTATTCGCTCTACAACATGGCTTACACCCACTGTATGCGAACGTAGATATGTCTGACACCCGATCATCACGTCCTACCTTATACCAAAGAACTTTCTTGGTGGTGCACACTAAGGGGGAACACAATCGTTGGTAATTTTAACAGGGATCATCTTATTAGGCTATCGCCGAGTATCTAATATTAGCACACAATAATACAAACAATAACATAGAATGTAAATGCGATGTGATATGGTCCTTCACGTCGTGATCTCCATCCGTCGTCATCGGATTCCGGTGCCAGGGTTCCGGCGCCGTAGACACCAGGGTACCGGTGTCATTCCGGCGTGGTAGTCCGTCACCTCCGTGACTATTTACTACTTAATAACATAAGGTAATAACTTTAACTTAGCCACAACCATATCACAAAGCAACGCCCCCCTGCAAAACAACATTAGACGCCTCTACTTTATCTTTGCATTTTTTACGTGGCTGAATGGGCTTTCGCATAAGAACCGTTCTCACCTACGAACTTTCAGCACAACGCTGATCAAGTAGTTGTCTCTACTACACCCCTTTCGGGGCCCTCCGTTGCAAATGATATACCAACTAATGCGAGAGAGACAGACACCCCCTAAGCCACTTTATATGGTACAAGCTGTATGTCAAGCGTGGACCAGTCTCACGAATGAACGCGTAAAGTAGGTTGGGGGCCGCTTCATCAGGCATTACTGCTGTATACACAAGTACACGTGGGAGGGTAAAAACTAAAAGATCAACGCCCAGATGCTACATCTCGTGTGTTCTACCCGTACTAGCATTATTACGCATAGATCTAGCTCTGATACCACTGTTGGGGTTCTGCGTATGAAAACAATAAATTTTACCCTACGCCCCTGAACCCCTGAAGCTGCCAGGACCTATCTATTAGTAATACAGTAACGGGAGGGGATTTTTGCGAACTTACCCTTGAAGACCGAAAAGCGTTGTTAACGCTCAGGAGAACGTGGTTGATGTAGACGAGCCGAAGCCGACCTCAAGGTCGTGATGAAGTCCTTGTTCTCCCGTGGCTCCAACGACTTGAGTGCCTCAAGTGCGACACCTCGTGGGGAGTTACACACGTCCGGTGCCTGACGATGACTCCCGCTTCCCCGATCTAGCAGCAGTTGCGGAAGTAGAGCTCTCGAATCTGAATCCCACAGCGCGACGGCGCTCCGCGGTGAAGATGTCTCCCATTCGCGCAGTCCAGACTTGGGACCACGGTCACGTGAGAGAGGGGGAGAGAGAAAATATCAATTAGGGGTCCTCCGAAAAAAGAGAAGACCTTTATTGATTATTGGTGTGTTTTATTTGGCCAAATACCCCCACTATATATAGGGGGAGGGGAGGTACTACCTCCCTCAAAGTCCCGGGGTGGGACTAAAGGAGAGGAGGGGGAGGGGCAGGCGCCGGCCACCCTAGTGGGCCCCGCGCAGGGGAGGGGGCTAGGCCCAGCCGGCCAACCCTCGGCCCCTTCTCCCTCTCTCCTTTCCCTAATGGGCCCTCTCCCCTCCGGGAATTGGCCCATTAAGCCTTTGACCATTTAAATTGATTTTTTCTCTTTATTAAATAATTATGAATAAATGATTAAATCAATATTTAACATTCATTCACATATTATTCAATCTCCGTGGCTATGGAACACTTCCACCTCCACTCCGGACATCCTCTGGACTTATCGAAACCCTTCCGGCTTTCTCTCTACTATTATTCGGTGATTCTACCGATCCTATAAACACTCTCTAAGCATCATCAAGCCCTTAAGCGTGATACCCCACGGTTCGAAAACACTCCAGACATGGTCGGGACACTCCCGCACCAATGATCAATAGAGGGACCTGGATGGCCATGTGACCCCTGTGTGTTCCACGAAGATCTTTTGTCGTTTGAACCGGGACAGTCATGTCTTATTCCCTTTGTCTCTCGATAATTGCATTGCCCGAGATCTGATCAATGACATCACCATGTCGTGTTCAATCTCGTTACTGAAGAATGCTACTTGACTCGTTCCGACAAGTGATATCCCTGGGATCAAATCACACGCTGCACAGCTATTGGATATAACTTCTCCGAGTGGGCCCTTGATGGCTCAATGCATGGCGCCTAGAAAAATGCTTGATGGCGGTGTTGATGTAGAGCTCGTTGGGAACCCCAAGAGGAAGGTATGATGAGCACAGCAGCAAGTTTCCCTCAGTTATGAAACCAAGGTTTTATCGAACCAGTAGGAGCAAGGAAACACCCCAAAGGTGTTACTAGCTGAGCTTTGCCAGGGTGCACTACCGGTGCTAGTAGCAACGTGGAGACCTGCAGAACACAACCACAGAACTTTGTCCCCAACTTGTGATGAGGTTGTCAATCTCACCGTGTTTTGCGGAAAACAAAGGATTAAACGTATCGAATGGAAAGAAGTAAAAGTTTGCAGAAAGTAAACACAAAGCAGTAAAAGATTGTAGATTGTATGTAAAGAAAAAGGACCGGGATCCATAGTTCACTAGAGGTGGCTCTCCTTAAGATAGATAACATGCTGGGTGAACAAATTACATCGGGGCAATTGACAAACACCGAGAAAGCAATACATGCATATACTAATCATCTTGACTCCTCTGAGACTTGATTGGGCATTACAACATAATACATAGACCGCCATCCAACTGCATCTATGACTAATAATCCACCTTCAGGTTATCATCCGAACCCCCTCCAGTATTAAGTTGCAAGCAACAGATTATTGCTTTACGAACTGCATGTAAAGTAAACAATATGATTGTTCTATGAACAAAGGATTGTTGTTTTCTCCCTAGTAGCAACAGCACATCTAGTGCCTTAGAGATTTCGGTCACTTCTCTAGATTACCAGAGGCATGAACCCACTATCGAGCATAAATACTAACTCTTGGAGTTGCTAGCGTATACTTGGCCAAGATAGCTACTAACAACGGAAAGCATGCAAGATATCAAATAACAAAGACATGATAGAATCAATAATAAATCTAAAATAGCATCTCAATATCCATCGGATCCTTGCAAACACAACATGCATGAATTACAAATAGATGATCTTGATCATGAACAGAGCTCACAAGATCTAAACATGAAAGCACAAAGGAGGAGAAACCAGCCATCTAGCTACTACATGGATCCATATTCCAAGGATGAACTACTCATGCATCACACCGGAGGCTTGCATGGTGATGAAGAAGGCCTCCAGGGTGAATTCCCCTCTTCGGCAGGGTGCCGGGAAGAGCTTCAGATCCCTCCCGATCTAGGGATGGAGATGACGGCGGCTACAGACTCTTTTGTGGATTTTTGATCGGGTACTTAGGGTTTACGTCCCGAGGGCATCTTATAGTCGGAAGGAGAGGCCGAGGGGGTGCCTGGGCTGGCCACACCACCCCCTGGCGCGGGCCAGGCCTGGCCGCGTGGCCAGGTGGTGTGGCCGCCCTCTGGCCCCTCTCCGTCTCGTATTCTGGCACTTGATGACATCCGGAAAAATAGGCACTTTGGCTTTTGTCCCGTCCAATTCCGAGAATATTCATTTTCTGACTTTCCTGGAACCAAAAACAGCAGAAAACAGGCAGCTGGCACTGTGGTTCTTGTTAATAGGTTAGTCCAAGAAATCATATGAAAAGTACTCCAAAGTTGGAACAAAACACCATAAAGTGGATAAAACTAAGCATGGAACATCAAAAATTATAGATACATTTGCAATGTATCAACATCCCCAAGCTTAACTCCTGCTCGTCCTCGAGTAGGTAAGTGATAAAAAGAAATAATTTTTGAGGTGACATGCACCATCAAAGACTTGATAAAAGTTTTTACAGAACATTCAAAGCTGGGATCATAGTACTTCAATTTTGAAATGAAAGACAAAGTTCTAGCAATAACCAAAGAAACTATGATGCAACATGAAAAGGCACAAACAAAAGATTCATGAATAACAATGCTTTGCAAGACGTTTGTTTGTTTCACATAAAGAAAACATAGCATACTAGTATTCAGCTTGTCCCTCAATAGAGTAGCAAATATAAATGCATAGGACACCTTCAAAGTTCATAAGAGTGACTAGATACAATAGTTTCAAAGAAGCAATAACAAGTTATGCATCAATCAACTAGTCTTGGGACAATGCACATAGAACTAAGAATGGCCACTATGCTCTCAAAGTAGGTGCATAAAGTTAGAAGGTGGAGACTCAATATAATGGTGGAAGAAAGGCCTTTTGTAAAAGGAAGTAGGGATTCAAGTCTCATAAAGAGCTTCCAAAAATTATGGTACTTATAGCTTTCAGCTCTCATTGCCCCTATCATAAGCATCTTGAAGTGATTAAGGTTAAAGTGAACAAACTATGGTGTACGTGCTTGAAGAAGTATAAGTCAGAAATCTCATGTCCCTTATATACGAGGGCCGCTCCTCATGCTACTCAAGTTTAGTCACCGGTAAGTTCTTGTCATCATAAGTACATGTGTATCATTGAGAACCGCCAACGGGGTACCCCTTGGTCGATGATACGGAAGAATCCCCATATCAAAATGACAAGGCAAGCAGACAACGAGCATCTCAGCATTCTTCTTATTTACCATGGGAATATGGTGCTTTTTTCTCTCTTTCCTCTTTTCATAGTATCTCTTTTTTTCTCTTTTTTCTTTTTTTCTCAATATAGGACTCTTTTTATATATAAGAAGAATGCTTCATAGACAACTCATTATGGTTACGCTGCAGGTTTCCACCATGTCAGCATGGATTAGACCAGCGGCCCAAGCATTTCTCTAATACATATACATAACTCCATGGACTTACAATCTCCCCTTTCATTTCACACTGACGACATCCATATAGAAAAGAGCATGATATCAACTAGGTACAAGTACCAAGTGCAATGTTGAAAGCGTTCCCCATGAAAGCATGGTTCTGCTAATTCCCAACAAATAAGTGCATGCATATACAACATAGAAGACACAATGGTTCAAGTTTATTAGGGGCAAAAAGTAAAGTGTGCCATCAAGTTCGTCAGAGCTTTAATCACTAGTTTTCTCATAACAAGTGAAAGGTAAACAAAAGCAAGAATGTACTTTGAATAGCATAAGCTAGTAAGTGGGTATGGTGGACTCTTTGGAATAACTTGGTTTAGGGAGTTGGATGCATGAGTGGAACTCATACTTGGTTGTGGAGGCTAGCAAAAGACTGGGAGCGACAAACTAAGAGAGCAATAATGACCATAATCATGCAGAGCGACAAAACATCATTGATCAAAGCATAAAGTGATACTACAAGTTGAAAATAAAGGATCATAAAGGCTAAGGTGACTTGAGATAGTCATAACATGGTGTGAGCATGCGCCAAGTCAACCCAAATAAAGCATCAAAGGAGAATACCATTATGCTATGCTTTAATATGCTAAAACAATGCATGATTCATCCAAGGCACATTAAGAAATCTCAATTGTTTATAACAAGTCATGCTACAGCAAATAATACTAAGCATAAAGCCAAAACAATATCAAGCATGGCATGACAAAGCATCGGCCACAGTCAAAAACAAGCTCTTTTTACCACATAAGCATGAACTTTCCTACTCTTTTCCAAACCAAACCAAACTATTTGCAAACCAAAGTATGAAAGAGGGGGTCCAACCAACTTAATCAGAAAACTAAGAAAATCAAGCAAACTAAAAACCAAAACAAAAACGAAAAAGAAGACGCTCCAAGAAAAACACAACTGTGCATGAAATAATAAAAATGAAGCATTTGGAAGAAACCTGGAATTTTTATTGATGAAGAAGGGGATGTCTTGGGCATCCCCAAGCTTTGACGCTTGTAATTCTTGGATATTTCTTGGGGTGACACGCATGGCATCCCCAAGCTTGAGCTTTAGTCCATCCTTCATCTCATTATTCATTCCTTCCATACACCTGAAATTTTTCCTTCATACAAAACTTCACACAATCTCATTAGCAACATTAGTGCACTTAAGATAAATAAGTCTCAAGGTTCAGTTCTAACACCAAATAAACTTCCATTAGAACACTAGCTACTGTAGCACTTCCCTCAAAAAGCTCAATTCCCCAAAAGAACTCAAGAAGGAACCAACAAGAATCAAATGCAGAAAATGGCAGAAATCTGTCAAAACAGACCAGCAGGTAAAGACAAATTGTTTCGTAGACCTTCTGTTGCTCAAATCAAAAAGTGTGTAACTAACGAAAGTTATATAACAACCTGGGGCAGAAGCACAAAAAATTACAGCTCAATCCGACGTACAGAGCTCTCTCAGGAATTTTCATGGTGAAGCACAAAAATCTTTTTCGGGACAGCAACTTTCCCAATCATTACTTCACTCTCATTAGAGGTTACTCTTTACACAAAAAACAAATAAAAAGGATAAGGAGATGTTATTACAGTGGTAATAACTCCAAAACTCAACTAAAACTCTTGGGTTATCTCCCAACAAGTACTTTTCTTTAACGCCTTTAAGTGAGGCATAAGAAGCAAAGAAAGAATCAAGTGTTCTCAAATGAAGAAGCACTAAGACCAAATTTTGTTTTCATAGGAGAAGCAAAAGAAATCTTTTCTCTCTTTTTAGGGAAGTGTTCTATACCTTTCTTGAGTGGGAGTTGATATTTAATGGTGCCTTCTTTCATATCAATGATGACACCAATAGTTCTAAGAAAAGGTCTTCCTAAAGTAATAGGACAAGAAGCATTGTATTCAACATCCAAAACATAGAAATCAGCGGGGACATAGGAATCGTTAACCATAATAAGAACACCATTAAGACTCCCCATGAGTTTCTTTTTAGCATTAGCATCAAGTGGGACATTCAAATAACAATCTTCAAGTGAAGGCAAATCAAGCATATCATAAATTCTTCTAGGCATAATAGAAACACTACTATCAAGATCACACAAAGCTTTGAAATCAAAGTCATTCACTTTCATATTAATGATGGGTTCCCAACCATCTTCTTGTTTTATAGGAATAGAAGCTTTATGTTTCATCTTTTCTTCTTTAATCTTTATGAGAGCATCAGTAATGTGTTTTGTAAAAGCCATGTTCATAGCACTAGCATTAAGACTTTTAGCAAGCTTTTGTAGGAACTTAATAACTTCAGAGATATTGCAACCATCAAGATCAAAATCAACTTTTTATCATCTAAAGTAGTAGAACTATTACTAGCCTCAACACTAGTGGTGGTGATAGTAGAAACACTAATGTTTCTAGCAATTTCATCTTCCCTTTCCCACTTAGCATGTAATTCAGCTAATAGTCTAACATTTTCATCAATTCTTACTTGTATGGAATTAGTAGCTGCAAAGGGATTCTCATTAGTTTCAGGTTTAGCAGCCATTTTATTCAAAGTAGATTGAGCTTCAGCCAAAAATGCTATATTTCTTTCAGCATTAGAGAGTTTTTCCTCAATAGTTTTATTGAAAGTTGTTTGTTTACTAATAAACTCTTTAAGCATAACTTCAATGTCAGAGGGAGCACTCTTATTATTGTTGTAAGAATTTCCATAAGAATTACCATTGTTGGGAGGATATGGCTTATAATTGTTGTTACCAAAATTGTTCCTATAAGCATTATTACCATAAGCATTGTTGCCAAAATTGTTATTTCTTATGAAGTTCACATCAACTTGCTCTTCTTGAGCAACCAAAGAGGCTAAAGGACCATTATTTGGATCAATATGGGCTTTCCCATTAACAACCATAGACATAATAATATCAATCTTATCACTCAAGGAAGAGGTTTCCTCAACAGAATTTACCTTCTTACCTTGTGGAGCTCTCTCAGTATGCCATTCAGAATAATTAACCATCATATTGTCCAAAAGTTTTGTTGCAGCACCCAAAGTGATGGTCATAAAGGTACCTCCAGCAGCAGAATCCAATAGGTTCCTTGAAGAATAGTTCAATCCTGCATAAAAAGTTTGGATGATCATCCAAGCAGTCAGTCCATGAGTGGGACAATTCTTTACCAAAGATTTCATTCTTTCCCAAGCTTGAGCAACATGCTCATTATAAAGTTGTTTAAACTTCATTATTTCACTTCTCATGGATATAATCTTAGCAGGAGGATAGTATTTTCCAATAAAAGCATCTTTGCATTTAGTCCAAGAATCAATACTATTCCTAGTTAAGGAATTCAACCATTCTTTAGCTTTTCCTCTCAAAGAGAAAGGAAACAATTTCAGCTTAATAATATCACCATCTATATCCCTATGCTTTTGCATCTCACAAAGTTCAAGAAAGTTATTTAGATGGGAAGCAGCATCTCCATTACCAATACCAGAAAATTGCTCTCTCATAACAAGATTGAGTAAAGGAGGTTTTATCTCAAAGAAAGTATTTTCAGCAATGAAAAAAATAGCGTGCTATTTAATGCTATTAGCGCCGCTATAGCGTTTTCAGGAGTTGGACGCTACGCTATGCATTCCAGGGGCGCTATGGCGCTACACGCGCTAAATACTGCGCTATGCACGCTATTTGACGTTACCTCGTAGCGGCGCTATTTTTCCGTTGATTTTTAGTAGCTAATTCCCCATTCTAGCATAGTGTGGATCGATGGTCTACCCTAAATCCCTAATCTGAATAACCCTAACGGGCTAACACCTAGAACGTCAGTTCCCAGATCGTCTCCTCCACTGCCTCAGAGAGGCGACGCCGCGACGGCGGATGAACGCGCATCCGCCTAGGACGACGTCGCCTCGAATTGCCTCCACTTGGGACGCCTTCACGCCTAGCTTCAATGATTCATGCCTTCACCCTGCCTCTGTTCCCAGTTGATATTTGGCTGCAGAATGTTATATATGTGGTTTTATAGCCACGGATTGCTATATCTGTGATTTTGTAGCTGCTAAAATTCTGTTTTTTCATATTTTTTTGTGAAACGCTATTTTGAAAAATAGCGCGCTATTAGCACGCTATAGCGTTCATAGCGTTTTTTTGAAGCCCACGCTATTTAAGTTAGCGCGCTATTTTTTTCCTTGATTTTCAGCCACAGGTGGAGAAATAGGAGTGCTCATAAAATCATTGTTGTTGGTGCTAGTGAAGTCACACAACTTAGTGTTTTCAAGAGTAGTCATTTTTTTTGGGTTTTCAAATAAGAAAGCAAATAAGTAAAACTATTTTTTTTGTGTTTTTTGAAGAACAAACCAAGCAAACAAAGCAAAAAGAAACTAAGAAAAACAAAAACAACAAAGTAAAGAGATTGGTTATGAGGGACTCCCCTTATGAAGATATCCTTGACTCCCCGGCAACGGCGCCAGAAAAATGCTTGATGGATCAATGCACGGCGCCTAGAAAAATGTTTGATGGCGGTGTTGATGTAGAGCTCATTGGAAACCCCAAGAGGAAGGTATGATGAGCACAACAACAAGTTTCCCTCAGTTATGAAACCAAGGTTTAATTGAACCAGTAGGAGCAAGGAAACACCCCAAAGGTGTTACTAGCTGAGCTTTGGCAGGGCGCACTACCGGTGCTAGTAGCAACGTGGAGACCTGCACAACACAACCACAGAACTTTGTCCCCAACTTGCGATGAGGTTGTCAATCTCACCATGTTTTGCGGAAAACAAAGAATTAAACGTATCGAATGGAAACAAGTAAAAGTTTACAGAAAGTAAACACAAACCAGTAAAAGATTGTAGATTGTATGTAAAGAAAAAGGATCGGGATCCATAGTTCACTAGAGGTGGCTCTCCTTAAGATAGATAACATGCTGGATGAACAAATTACAGCAGGGAAATTGACAAACACCGAGAAAGTAATACATGCATATACTAATCATCTTGACTCCTCTGAGACTTGATTGGGCATTAAAACATAATACATAGACCGCCATCCAACTGCATCTAGGACTAACAATCCACCTTCAGGTTATCATCTGAACCCCCTCCAGTATTAATTTGCAAGCAATAGATTATTGCTTTACAAACTGCGTGTAAAGTAAACAATACGATTGTTCTATGAACAAAGGATTGTTGTTTTCTCCCTAGTAGCAACAACACATCTAGTACCTTAGAGATTTCTGTCACTTCCCCAGATTACCAGAGGCATGAACCCACTATCGAGCATAAATACTAACTCTTGGAGTTGCTAGCATCTACTTGGCCAAGATAGCTACTAACAACGGAAAGCATGCAAGATCTCAAATAACAAAGACATGATAGAATCAATAATCAATCTGAAATAGCATCTCAATATCCATCGGATCCCCGCAAACACAACATGTATGAATTACAAATAGATGATCTTGATCATGAACGGAGCTCACAAGATCTAAACATGAAAGCACAAAAGAGGAGAAACCAGCCATCTACCTACTACATGGATCCGTAGTCCAAGGATGAACTACTCACGCATCACACCGGAGGCTTGCATGGTGATGAAGAAGGCCTCCAGGGTGAATTCCCCTCTCCGGCAGGGTGCCGGGAAGAGCTTCAGATCCCTCCCGATCTAGGGATGGAGGTGACGGTGGCTACAGACTCTTTCATGGATTTTTGATCGAGTACTTAGGGTTTATGTCCCGAGGGCATCTTATATTCGGAAGGAGAGGCCGAGGGGGTGCCTGGGCTGGCCACACCACCCCCTGGTGCAGGCCAAGCCTGGCCGCGCGGCCAGGTGGTGTGGTCGCCCTCTGGCCCCTCTCCGTCTCGTATTCTGGCACTTGATGACATCTGGAAAAATAGGCACTTTGGCTTTTGTCCCATCCAATTCCGAGAATATTCATTTTCTGACTTTCCTGGAACCAAAAATAGCAAAAAACAGGCAGCTGACACTGTGGCTCTTGTTAATAGGTTAGTCCAAGAAATCATATGAAAAGTACTCCAAAGTTGGAACAAAACACAAGAAAGTGGATAAAACTAAGCATGGAACATCAAAAATTATAGATACATTTGCAATGTATCAGCCCTCGAGTATCTTTCCATCACATGGACGGGCAAATCCCGCTCTTGACATATATTGCCTCTACGGTTTCCTCCGAGTACCTGAACAAACCTTTATAACCACTGTATTACCAAGTGGCGCTTGATGCTATCTAAGCACTCTCGGGAGACAGTGATTGATATAGCCTCACGGTCTAAGGAATCGTCTACGAGGATCCATTTCTAATCATTGTAACTTGAACTTCGTGACATGATCGGGTCACAATGTTTAGGTTGGGTATTGGTTCATCATCTCATTCTCAGAATGAGATGACTCCATTTCCAACTGGTATAAATGCCACATGATCAGGAAACATGATCATCTGTTGACCAATGAACCAGTGACTAGAGTTTCACTGGGAACCCCTGGTTGTTTGTATATCACACGTGTATTGATGTTTCCACTCAATACAGTTATAGCATGATATAAAACTTAATCATAAACTATATGAAATATGATAATAGTCCTTACTACTATTTGTCTCTAGGGCATATGTCCAACAATCAGCTTGGCTAAATCATAATATGTAGCTAACATATTTTGAGTGGGAGTTAAGTGAAATCCCTAGATCTCAAATATGGATGCCATATTTGAGTGGGAGCATGAAATCATTCTGGGATATGTGGACGACATATGTGAATGATGTGATTGTTGTTAATAATATTTAACTAGATAAATTAGGATGAAGTTGAAGTTATTAAACAATGAGATCTATCGAGATAGATTGGCGAGTTTAATAAAATCAAATGTCGAATGCTTCTTGGACTTGATTCTAAAGATGTTCAGAATGTCCTAGACAAGATTCTGAAGAAGCTCAGAATGAAACAAGGTAAGAAAGAAGTTCTTACTATATGAAGCATTGAGTCAGTATTGCAACTATGGTAAAAAGAAAGAAAGATATGTGTTGCATCTCCTATGCCTCAGCCATAAGTGCTTCCATACAACCATACTGTATACTCGACATAATGTGACCCGAGGTTCTGGTAGGTAGACAAGCTCTTAATTGTAAGAACATGTCTTGCAGTGATTCCTGAGTTAATCACTAAACCAGAATTAAGTTAGTACTTAAATGACAAGAAGCAAAGTAAGGCGCATAGCTGCATTTCATGCATTAGGATCTACATAGATATAGAAGTATAAAGGCTCCATCTGATGTGATGTATATTGTTATGGCGGGACTAGTTCGTCTTTAACGTAGAATGATGTGTCCTAGGGCACAATGCCCAAGAGAAAGCCCATGAGGTTGACCTAAAGGGTCGTGGTATTGCCGACGAGTACGCCATGGAGGGGTCCTCACAGTGCGTGTTTAGAGACGTGGGGTAAGGCGGAGAGTTGGCGGGTACAAGGTAACACATCTTACCTAGGTTCAAGTCCCACAACTATGGCAGAACTCTACTCCTGCTATAAATCACTATAATGGCAATACGCCGAGTTACAGAGATAGGTTCGCTATGCGAGGTGTTGCACGTTGTACGTAGCAATCTAGGTTGTTGTGCCCTAAATGCACCCACAGGTCTGTCTTATAAAGGCACCATAACCTAGGGCTTACAGGGAAAGGTCCTTGCCTAACAAGGTAAAGAGTCCTACACTAATACGAACTAGTCTTTCGTATCTTGCACTCCAAGGCTCTGAGTACGTCGGTGACTCATGCACAACCTTCCTTTATTCGGCATGGGCCTCCCTTCTGGATCCGTCTAACTGGGCCGCCTAGCAGGCCATAGACCTTGCAACCAACTACGGGCCACCCGGGTTAGCCGGATTGGTGACATGCTAAGATGATACCCATTTAGCATATCCCCAACAGTAGCCCCCGAGGACTTTGAAATCTTGCGTCGTCTCACCCATTGATCTTTGAATACTCCATCTAGGTGATGCCGGCAGCTCGTCAAGCAATATCTCAAAGGTCTCCCAAAGAACCTTGCAATCCTCTCTAGCTTCGCAATGTAGCCGGAGATTCCTTGAGTCTTTGCTTCTAGAGCCGGGCAATGTCCACCTTCGATAGAATCTTCAGCCATGACACTTCGTTGCAATTGTCAGGAGGATGACGTAGGGTAAAGCCTACGCTACCTCAAAACTCACAGAAAACAGATAATTAATCATCAGCTATTTTCACACGCGTGAAATCCAAAACGGCAAAGCGGAAAATATGGAGGAAATGGTGAAATTACCGCGCACGTTCGTCTCCATGTCGTCAACACTCCATCCATTAGATCCCTTAGCATGAATCTTGACGCGGGGTCTATATATTTTCACTGCGGTCAGTTTATTTTCTTTTTACCCGCATTCGCTTCCTCGTCTTCGTCTTCCTCTAGCCGCGCACCCATTCGAGCTCCTCTTCGGAAAACCCTAGCCAGAGCCTTTTTCTTCTCCATCCACTCCCTCATCAAAATGGCCTCCAGCAGCTCCATTCCTTTGACGACGGCGACCCCTGAGGCTATTCTAGAGCCATCCCAGGGAGTAACTGTCCCGCGAGAAGGGGTGGTTGTCCCTGTCATCGCTGTTGTGGAAACCACCAGCAACGACCAAGAACGAGTGGTGCCAGAAGCTGCTGAAGAAGACAATGACTCCCACAAGGGGGTGTGGAGGGGCTCTAACCTCATAGCTAAAGATCTGCAAGAACTGGTCACAGAGGGGTATCTCCTTGCGGCGAAGGTGGTTCCTTCTCCCCAAGCCGGAGAGAAGGTGTACCTCAAGGCCCAACTGGTACGAGGCATAAGCCTTCCAGTCTCCGACTTCTTCTTAGACGTTCTCCGGCACTTTCGGGTACTTCCCCACAATCTCTCTCCCAGCAGCATCTTAGTCCTTAGCAACTTCGTAGCTCTGTGCGAAGGATTCCTAGGCATCAAACCTAGGTTAGATCTGTTCGTGTACTTTTTTACCGTCAAGAGAGAGTCCATAGAGTCCAAGCACGAATTGCGGATCTGCAGAACCATTAGCTTCAAGATCCGACCTAGCCAGCACTTCCCCGACATCGTAGGGCATGAGTCATGCAAGAACTGGTAGCGCACATACTTCTATGGCCCAGATATTCCTCTGCATGACTGCCTTGAGACATACCCCGACTTTGTCGACGGAGCCGCCGCCGAGGTGCCTGCATGGCGGATCCCAGCCTCCCTTCCCTCTGACGATGAGGCCAACCGCGTCGTAAGGTGGATTGAATGGCTCGTGGACGGAGGTCTGACGGGCTTGGACCTGGCCATGTGCTAGTTCGTTAGGCGGATCCAGCCTCTACAGCATCGCGTCGAGTTGATGTGCAAAAACACTCAAGACAGGAGGGATCCCATGCGAATTTTGCGGGATAACTTCTCCACGGACTCCATCAAACTCCGGCTTAAGGACATTGTCAAGGTGACTGACAAGAAGGGTGGCTTGAAGATCACCTATGACATGTTCGATTGCGACACATGCCCAGAGGTAGCTTTTGTTTCCTTTGTTGCTCATTATATACTCTAAGTTTTTTCCGATTTCAAGTTGTCAGTCTAACACCCTTTTGTATCCCAGCTAGCGACCTTGGTGGCGGATCAGATGGCCACCCAGGTCTATGATCCCGAGGTAAAGGATATCCAAGTGGTGTCCGGCGATGATGCCCCCAAGGATTAGCCAGCTCCAGCAGCGCGAAAGCAAAGAGCTCCACCTCTAACGCTGCTCCCGAGGCCAAGAAGAAGAAGAGATCGGAGAGTGTAGTCTACAGACGATCCACCGCCACCTTAGAGACAGAGAGGAAGAAGTCCACCAGCATTCCCCTCACCAAGGATCCTGCCATGGAGTAAGTGTTTTCATTCTCTAGCTTGTACTTTTCAGCTCATACCTTTTTTCAACTCTTGTACTTATACTTCATATGTTTCAGGAGGAAAGCCGGTGTTAGTTTCAAGCGATCCTCCAGAGATGCTGGAGGGTCAAAAAATATTCGTGACATGCTGACCAGAGACGTGGCCGCCAAGCCCTCTCCCATTACTGCTCCCCTACTCCTGCCGCCAATCCTTCTGTTGGCCCTGACGGGCCTTCGTCCCCCATCATCCCTAACCTCTCCGCCATGGAGATAGATGTCAATCCAATCCTTGATATCTTAGGCTCTGTTGAGGCAGACGTTGCTCCCAACAGCCAAGCGACACGGGAGAGCACTTCCTCCAAAGTGGCTGAAGCTCCGGCTAAGGATGCCACTGAGAAAGGGAAGCAGGTGGTGGAAGAGGCAAAGGCAGAGGCAATGGTCAAGGCGAGAGCTTTTGAGCCATCATCTGTTCTAAAGATGCAACAGGCGGCTAGGGCATCATCCATGCCTCCGGCTTCAACATCTCCTTTGGCTGCGACTCCTCCAACATTGTGCCTAGATGACCTTATTGCGCAGGCAGATGCCGTGTATAACAATACCGGCATCTTCCACACCGCATATGCCAATCTGGCCAACAATCTCAAGCTTATTGCCATTGTAAGTCTTTTGAACTTCACTTCGTTTATTTTACATAGTGTATCCCTCTGTAGCCCCCGAGCTCTTAGGCAGATAAATAATTGTTATTGGCCTGAGTGCTCCAAAGAACTTTAAGAGTAGAACTTGATAGTGTAGCCCTAGAGCTTCTAGGTGGAAACTTAGAAGAATTCTGGCTAGATGCTCTCAGAGTAGCATACTTGCTGATTAAAATCTTGTGATGTAACCCCCAAGCGTGTAGCTGAAACCATATAGTTTCGACTAGATGCTCTAGAGAAACTAAGCATGCTTGTTTGTTTGTAGAATGAGAATAGACGGAGGGTCACCGCCAATGCGAGGTTTGCTGCTTTGCGGAAGGAGCTGGACCTTGAACAGGGTAAAACAGTCTTCCTAAAGAAAGAGATCAAAAATAGCCAGAGTCTGTTTCTTGTAACAGCTCCTTGCTTTTCCTCATGGATTCATTTCTACCGTCTTCTCATAATGTTTTCTGATTTCTGTCTTACAGAAGCCATTGCCAAGGACAAGAGCATCATCGAGAAATCCAAGCATATCCAGGAGCTCGATGATGAGAACAAAATTTTGAAGAAAGACCTGGCCGATGCCATCAAGGGCCATGAAGAGGCGATGAGGGTGCTGCAAGAATCTGCTGACACCGAGATGCAGCGCCTGAAGGACGAAATTGCACAACTCAAGGAGCAGAACCAAGCTACCAAAGAGCAGAATGCAAGGAACCTTGAGGTGTATAAGACAGTCCAAAAGGAGCGAGATGTCTTGGTGGAGACATGCAAGCAAGCAGAGACGAGCATCTTCGGTAACTTTTCTCCGTCTTGGTCAATTATGTACTTTGGATAACCATTTGATTTGTTTGTACTCATGGTCCTTGTGTCTTGCGCAAACCATACCCCCCATTGGCTTGGCCAACTTGGGTGAAGGTGCTCCAGACCCTAAGGAACGCATGGTTCTTACCAGCAACTTTTTCAGCATCGCCATTGCCCAGGCCAAGGAGATAGCTCAGCCTCTAGGCATTAACATCAAGGCGGTGGACTCAGCGGCCAAGTACACGGAAATCCCGCGCCGAGCACTCAAGAAAGTCAAGGACTGGAAAGCCTCTTGTGTCTGGGCTGGTGCAAGGATGACCCTGTCCTTGATCAAGGCACACTACGACAATGCCGACATCGACCTAGTGACCTCTAGCTTTCCCAAGCTGGATGAGGAAGGGAAAGAAATTGATAGCAATGCTATCTGGAATTCCCTCTCTGGCTTCGATACCAGGATTGCCAGAATGGTCAATGTAGATGTCTTTGTGCCTGCCGAGATCCTTGACGAAGACATGGCCTCGTCTAAGTCTAGGCCATCTCCCTCCGAGTTTGACGAGCTCTCTCGGCCTGGCTCTCCTGATGATGCCACCACGAAGACCCCTGTAGCAGAGCCATGAAAAACAATGTTTGTATTAAATGTCTCTGCGAAGTGTATGCGGAAAAACTGATGTGTTATTAAGGCGGAAAACTTGTACTCAAGTTTCCTGCTACTTATCTGTTTCCAGCATGTGTATATTATTATTAAGCAAGTGTTGGCTTATCCATTATTCTGGTTCATATGCTTGACCTTTCGTGAGATGGAAGACTTGCAGCATAGAACTATGCTCTCAGGTGATGATGCTTAATAGCACCATCAAGAACCTAAGAGCAAAATCACCGGCTTTGAGTGCCGAGAAGAAACTACTCCGGAATCCACATAAGAACTTCATAAAACATGTACACCAGAAAACTTAAGCTAACTCTTGTAGGCGGAATTTTCACAAGTGCAAATGCAAACTTGCGCATAAAGGGTTTATATGATCCAAAAATGAACAACTAAAGGAGGTAAAAGACTTAGAGAATATGAGTGAACCAAATGCTTTATTTCATTGATCATATAAGAAACTTATTACATAATATAAATGTGCTAAGTGTAAAAGGGACGTAGCTTTGCTATGTTCCATGGCCGATTTGTCTCCGGGTAATCATCATCAGAGTCACGTTGCTTACGCTTGCGATTTTTTGGCCTACCTTTCAACTCGCGAATATCGACGAGGTAATAGGAACCATTTAGCAATGCTTTGCTTATGACGAATGGTCCTTCCCAAGGAGGGGATAGTTTGTGTGATTTCTTCTGCTTGAGCCTAAGCACCAGATCCCCTTCTTTCAACGAGCGATGCTTTACACGGCGACTATAGTAGCCATGCAGCTTCTGCTGGTAGATGGCGGATCTCTAGCATGCCAGCACGTGCTCTTCTTCACGCAGGCCCACAGATAGGCATCTAGATTCTTCAGCATCATCTTACTTATAGGCGGCGACTCTTGGTGCATTGTGGAGGATTTCAGATGGAAGGACGGCTTCTGCTCCATAAACCATGAAGAAAGGAGTCAAGCTGGTGGATCTGTTGGGTGTTGTTCGTAAACTACACAAGACATTTGGTAATTCTTCCACCCAGGCTCCAGTTGCTCGACGGAGCGGTGCCTCTAAGCGTGGCTTGATTCCGTGCAGAATTAGTCCATTCCCCTTTCAACTTGCCCATTTGATTGTGGGTGTGCCTCAGATGCTAGGTCAAGGCGGATGCCTTTTTCATGATAGTACTCCTCAACTTCTCCGAGAGACAAATTTCTGCCATTATCAGTGATGATGTTGTGTGGGAGACCAAATCTCACCACTAGATCCCGGACAAATTTTAGGGTTGTTTCCCCATCAAGCTTTCTAATGGGTTTAGCTTCAATCCATTTTGTGAATTTGTCCACTACTACTAGACAGTGTGTAAATCCATAGGGTGATGTCTGCAAAGGCCCCAACATGTCCAGCCCCCAGACTGCAAACAGCCAAGTTATTGGTATGGTTCACAATTCTTCAGCTGGAACACTTGGTTTTCTTGCATAGAACTGACCCCCAAGGCATGTTTGTACCAACTTGTCAGCGTCCGCCTTGGCAGTCAGCCAGTAGAATCCTTGCCGGAAGTCCTTGGCCAATAGCGATCGGGGAGCAGCGTGATGCCCGCAATGTCCGAGATGTATTTCTCTAAGGATTTCAATACCTTGCTGCTGGGAGACGCATCGAAGGAAAACTCATGTGGTACTTCTTTTGTATAGCTGGCCGTCAATGATGACATATCCTTTTACTCTGCGTACTATTTGCCGACTTTCGACTTCATCGGCAGGCAAAGTTCCGTCTTGTAGATAGTTCATGAACGGTTTCATCCAAGCCGGACAGGTCACTGTTACTGTATTAACAAATGAGTCCACTCTATCTAGGTTGTCGGGGTCCGCTCCCTTCATGGATGGGGTCCGTAAATATTCCAGGAAAACGCCTGGCAGAATTGGTCGACGAGCTGATCCAAGCTTTGACAGCAGATCTGCCACCTCATTCTCCACCCTTTTGAAGCACTTGACTTTGTAGCTGTCGAAGCACTTGGCTATTTTGTCCACTTCGTCTCGATATGCCGCCATCATAGGGTTCTGGGCATTCTAGGTGCCAGCTACTTACTGGACAACCAAGTCGTAATCTCCACAGCAAACTGTGCGCTTGATGCCAATATCTTTGGCCACACGAAGTCCCTCATACTCTGCCATGTTGTTAGTAGCATTGAAGTGAATCTGCCGGACTTATTGCAACTTTTCTCCTGTTGGTGATCGCAATCATACACCAGCACCCGAGCCGTTGAGTAGCTTTGATCCGTCAAAGTGCATGACCCAATATTCTGGCTCTAGCATAGGAGTGTCTTCTAGCATTTCTGTCCAATCTACGATAAAATCTGCCAATGCTTGTGATTTGATAGCGCCGCGTCTCTTGTAGGTGATTTCAAAGGCGGAAAGTTCAATGCCCCGCTTTGCCACTCTTCCTGTAGCGTCGCTGTTGTTGATGATGTCGGACAGTGGAGCTTTGCTAACCACTATGATAGGGTGCTCCTGGAAATAGTCACTTAGCTTGCACGAAGCAAGGAAAACTCCATAAGCTATCTTTTGGTAGTGTCGGTAATGTTGTTTGGGTTCCATCAAGACCTTGCTTACATAGTAAATGGGTCGCTGAACTCCGTATTCGTATGTTGGTTCTTTGCGCTCCACCACGATGATGATGCTGATTACTTGATTGGTTGCCACCATGTAAACTAACATAGGCTGCCTTAACACCGGTGCTGCAAGTATTGGTGGGGAGGAGAGTATTCTCTTCAACTCCTGAAGTGATGTGTCAGCCTCGTCCGTCCATGTGAATTTGTACGCCTTCTTGAGCAACTTGTAGAGTGACATAGCCTTCTCACCAAGTCGGCTGATGAACCGGCTTACTACTGTTATGCAGCCTGTGAGCCTTTGTATGTCCTTCAGGCATGTCGGATGTTTGATGTTGAGGATGGCCTTGATTTTCCCTGGGTTCACCTTGATTCCGTGATGCGAAATGATGAAACCCAACAGTTTGCCAGAAGGTACCCCACAGACACACTTCTTGGGGTTTAGCATCATGTTGTATTTCTGGAGATTGTCGAAGGTTTCCTACAAGTCAGTGATAAGATCAATTGATTTCTTTGACATTACTGCACTGTCGTCCATGTAAGCGTGTACATTGCGACCTATTTGGTCGTGCAGGCAACGTTGCATTGTCCGCTGGTAAGTAGCGCCAGTGTTTTTCAAACCAAAGGGCATCGTGATGTAGCAATACGTTCTGAATGGTGTGGTGAATGAAGTGGCCAGTTGATCCGAGTTTCGCATCCAGATCTGGTGGTAACCTGAGTAAGCATCGTGAAACACAGAAGTTCTGAGCCAGCCGTCGAGTCAATGACTTGGTTAAAGTGAGGCAAAGCAAACAGATCCTTAGGACACGCTTTGTTCAAGCCTGTGTAATCAACACACATTCTTAATTCATTGGTTCCCTTTTTGGGGAGAAGTACAGGATTTGCCACCCATTAGGTGTGAACAACTTCTCGGATAAAGCCAGCCTTAAGTAACCTAGCTATTTCTTTGCCTATAGCCCTTCGTCTTTCATCACCAAAGAATCATAGAGGTTGCTTCACCGGTTTGGCATTGGGATCAATATTCAAGCTGTGCTTGGCAAGTTCCCTAGGTACACCTTTCATGTCCGTAGGTTTTCAGGCGAAGATGTCCCTATTATCACGGAGGAACTTGACGAGCATGCTTTCCTATTTGGGATGTAGGTCTGTTCCAATGGCGGTGGTCTTGGAGGAATCTCCTTCAACAAGCTCCACCTGCTTGGTCTTGATGGCGGCCTTAAATGCGTGTTTGGTAGCAGTGATCTGCTCGTTCGAAGATGGCATCTCTGAGGCATCGAGCTGGTTCTGGATCTCCTTGAACTCCTCACCGTAGAGAACTGCTTTGGTGAAGGCAGCCTCACTGAGCTCACACTCCTGTGCCTTGGTGAAGCTTACGTCAATGGTGATGATGCTGTTTGGTCTGGGTATCTTGAGCTTGTTGTAGACAAAGCATGGCCTTGCGAGGAAAGAGTGGAATATGTCGCGTCCGAAGATGACGTGGTACATGCTCTTGAAGGGCACCACTTCAAAGGTCATGCGTTCTTGGCGGTAATTGTTAACATTGCCAAAAGCAACCGGAAGGGTGATGCAGCCCAGGGAATTTGCTTGTCGACCAGGGACAACCCCATGGAACACGGTGTTGCTGTTCCTTAGCTGGGTCTCCGTCAAGTTCATCTTGTGTAGTGTATCTAGGTATATGATGTTGATGTTGCGTCCACTGTCCACGAGGCACTTGGTGAACTCTGTGCCATCAATCAAAGGGTTGATGACCATGGCATACTAGTTCTCTGTTGGGATAAGGTCTTGGTGATCCTTTCTATCCCAAGTAATTGGAATTTCCGACTACCTGATGTAGTGGGGAACTGGAGGGAGGGTGGCAATCAGTATCCTTAGAGAGGTTTTCTTGGCCCGGACGGTGGGAGTGCCAGGAAGGTATGGTAACATGGAGCCTTCTTTTCGAAGAGATTTTTCCCTTTACGCTCTCACTTGTTGGAAGATTTGGGTTCCACGTCTTCATCCATATCGCTTGATTCCTTGGGATCCTCCTCCTCCTTCTTCCCTTTGCCCTTTCCGTGAGGTCTGTTCTTCTGACTTCGCCTGTAGCCGGACTCAGGGTATTCCTTGAGGTCGTTGAGAAATTTTCATTGGTGGTTGGTGTGGGTGGCTTTTCCGTTTGTGTCAAGGTGGACGAAACATGGCATATCACGGTACTCTTCGCATGTTTGGGGAACGCGGGGTGCTGAGGGTGTAGAATCATTCCTCTGCTGGTCACTGCTAGCCCCCCGGCCACGTTCACGTTGTCTGCCTCCTCTGCTAGTGAACGTTGCGGCGACCATGTCGGCTGCTTGCTTTTCTTCAGGCGGATTCTTCCGCTTGTTATTGTTGTTTTTTCTGGCCTGGGTAGGGATTACTATTGCCGGCAACGATCCGCGCGTGTCGTTATCAACAGCGGCGAACTCGCTAGCCATGGCGATCATTGTGTTGAGGTTGAGCTCATTTTTGTCTTGCTTGTGCTTCAACATATGCCGGAGCAAAGTTCCATTTTCCAGACCGTCGATGAAGGCGGCCATAGCGGTCTGTTTGTGCACCCCTGCGCAGGAATTTTTCATATCCAGCCAGCGAGAGAGGTAGGCACGAGAGGTTTCATCCTTTTCTTGCACACACCGTTGTAGGTCTCCGACAGTGCAGGGACGTTTGTACGTACCCTCGAATTTTTTGGTGAACGCTTCATGCATGTCCAACCAATTGCATATTGATTTCTCTGGCAAGTCATCGATCCATTGCCTGGCAGTGTCGGTCAACATGAGTGTGAGGTACTTGACGGCGACATTGGGGTTTCCCCCTGTGATGTGAATCGCTTCGATGTAGTCCTGCAACCATGTTGTTGGCCTGGCACTGCCGTTGTAGGGCTTCATGGTCTTGTCAATTCGGAGACCCTTGAGGTAGGTTGTGGCCCGTATTACTGGTTCAAAACAACGTGGCCCAAGGTAGGGAGCTCCCGAGCTTGTTGGATCTTGTCCAGCCATGTACGTGTGTCATACGACACTGGCTGCTTCCCTTTTCCATCATGGGGAGGGGAGTTGTGGCGCGATCTGTGAGATCCACTGTTTCCTCCGCCATGATGGCTGCTAGGTGGCGATGGTGGAGGTGCAGGTGGTGGGTTAGCTTTCTTGATGTGTCCCTCCTGTGACTCCTCACGCCTGTCACAGTTGCTTGTAGGACGTGGCGGCTCCTTGTAGGACCTGCTCATATGTCCTTCAATGCCGCTACGCTCTCCAGCATGCCGGGCTGCTCACCCTGGTAGCATATAACGATGCCGGCCTGGGGACGCCTTGGAGGTGGCATGCTTGTACGGTGGCGCGACTGTGGTTCCTCATGATGCCGAGATGGTGGTAGAGGTGGCGACCGGCGAGGAAGAGCCTTTTCTCCATGATCGGAGGATATGGGGATGGCGCTAGTCATGTTGCGTGCCTCCCTCCACCTTTGCTCTGTGGAGCCCGTATGTGATCCCTCCGCACGGGGAGATATTGGCCTTCTGCGGTTGTTCAGGGTTGACTAGAAAAGCTATGGGTTGGCCTCAAGCCTCTATGAGGTAGCCTTTTCTTGTTGCTTGCATGCCTTAGCGACGATGTCATACACCTCAGCAACTACTTCTGGCGACTTGTCCTGTTTCAGGAGGGTCTTGGCGATGGTGATGTTGAGGGCGGGAGTTGGCATGACTTGCCTCCCCTCTGAATCAATGTACGGGGTGGCTTTTGTCGGCTTAGACCCGTCATATACCAACCTGCGACAAACACCAGGATCTTCGACGACGTGAGCTGGCACCTTCTTTGCATTTTGCTTCAATAGCAATTGCTTGTACTCAGCCTCCATAGCTCTTGTCGCCTTAATGGATTGCTACGCCTTGGCCATGGCTTCGTCCAGCTTAGCGCCCTGCCCCACGATGCACTTGGCCTCCGCTAAGATTGTTGCGCGCTGCTCATCGAGCTCCGTAACGTTCCGGATATGGGCGACGGTGATAGGCTCAACAAGGAGTCTATCGTAAATTGCCTTATCGCCGGGAGTAACCAATGGGTTGCCAACTCGCGACGTTGATGCTGGCATTAGTGGCTGATTTGACTGTCAGGCAGTACTGGGGGTTGTGGTGAGTTCCTGCGCCGGTTGCGGGCGGATAATCTGAGGAGGCAAGGCTTCGCCGGAGCCGGAGGCTCGGCGACTTTCTTGGCTGCTGCTGCTCTGGTAACCGCTGGCATGGGCGGAGCTCTCTCATGTTTCGGTTCCTGTCCGTCTTCTTCCATCACGCTCCCAATGGCGACTAGCACCTGGCGGGAAGCGTTGGTCTTCTTGGCGTGCTCCTCCTTCTCGATATCCTACTCGATCTACCTCATAACATAATCATATTCCTCCGAATTAGCGTCCGAGCCACCGCCATCCATATTGATGTCGGCGTATAGCGTGTCAAGGACGGAGTCGGAGTTGGCTTCGGTGTTGGCGATGGCGGATGTAGAGGGTGATGGAGGCGGGTCGTTGTTGTTGTTTCCTCCTCCGGCTACAACGGCGATCGAAGCCTCGGCATCCTCATTGGCATCAGCGTATTCGTTGAAGATTGTGACCATCTCACCAAGGGTGAGAGGACCCGCGGCCTTCCGCTTTCGGAGGGTATGCCGGAGGAGTTTTCTGGTGTGAGCCCTTCCACGAAGTGGTACACGAGTTTGTCGGTGCGGTCGCCCTCTAGGGTTTCCCTCACCCTCATCCATATGGCGAGGTATTCGTGGGGAGGTTCTTCGTCCCTTTGAATGCATCTGGCCAGATCAAAGATGGTGACTATGCCGACAAAGTGTGACCTGCGCATCTCTAACGCTCGGGGAAGCCAAGCGGATTTGCGAGGTCCTTCCACCTTTATATCCTGCACATGGGTGGTTTGGGTGGGCCTTGAATTTTCCTGATCTGAGCCACCATACTCCAAGGAGAGATATGGCTCGGATCCTTCCGCAAACGTGTCTGGCTCATAGGCGGTCCATGCGGGTCTTGACAAGTTTCCGACTTCCTGGGAGCTAGGACCCGAGTTGGTTTCGCTGATGAAGATGTGGCTGTCTCCGAAGGGGATGACGGAGCAGCACGTAGGGTTCGTCTTTGCCGGCACCCAGAACTCATCTGGAGGGACAATCGGGATGTTGCCGGAGAAGAGAACACACCCGATGGCTACGGTGTCACCGATTCCCGTGAAGATATTGGACCTCGCTCGCTATAGAGCTCGAAGCGCCTCTTGCCCCACGGTAGGCGCCAACTGTCGTGGTATTGCCGACGAGTACGCCATGGAGGGGTCCTCACAGTGCGTGTTTAGAGACGTGGGGTAAGGCGGAGAGTTGGCGGCTACGAGGTAACACAACTTACCTAGGTTTAAGTCCCACAACGGTGGCGGAACTCTACTCCTGCTATAAATCACTATAATGGCAATACGCCGAGTTACAAAGATAGGTTCGCTATGCAAGGTGTTGCACGTTGTACGTAGCAATCTAGGTTGTTGTGCCCTAAAGGCTCCCACAGGTCCGGCTTATAAAGGCACCAGAACCTAGGGTTTACGGGGAAAGGTCCTTGCCGGACAAGGTAAAGAGTCCTACACTAATACAAACTAGTCTTTCGTGTCTTGCACTCCAAGGCTCCGAGTACGTTGGTGACTCCTGCGTAGCCTTCCTTTATTCGGCATGGGCCTCCCTTCTGGATCCGTCTAACTAGGCCGCCCAGAAGGCCATAGGCCTTACTAACAACTACAGGCCACCCGGGTTAGCCGGATTGGTGACATGCTATGAGGATACCCATTTAGCATATCCCCAACATAAACTCGATGTAGGCTCCTGGAAACCGGCCTCGTTCTTCTGCCATAACTGCCATACATACACAAAGGATTGCAAAGTGTGTTTTGAAGTTTATATGACAATAGTGAAACCGAGCGTCATTATAAACACTATAAACAAAGTCTCACATTGTCCCCAAACGAATACTTCAACCCATTATAAGATAATGGTGTGAATGTCAAAATTAGGGAGACATTAACGATTTGCAAAAGACATAATGATCTGGTAAAATAGAACATGGACAAGACGTTTCCCGTGAGCATGCATGATCACTAAACGCATATGTTATATGGTTTATGATGAGTAAAAGGCGAGCTAGATTATTTCTACTCTAGTGCAAGTGGGAGACTGAAGGAGATATGCCATAGAGGCAAATAATAAATAGGTTTTTATTCTCATATCTCAATTAGTTTATAATAATTTCATATTGTGCTATAACTGTATCAAGTAGAAACATTGGTACATGTGTGGTATGAAACAAACCAAGTCCCTAGTAGCCTCTATTCATACTGGTTCGTTGGTCATGAGGATGATTTGGGTTTTAAGATCATGGGCATTTATGCCAACTAACAACGAGGTCATATCATTGGTGAATGATGTGATGGACATTCCTCGAAAGATTGCGACATGATCAACTCATATAGTTCATTGTTGCAATAGCTAAAATCTAGTATCCTTTTCCTTAGACCGTGAGTTCATATTAGTCACTGTTTCCCGAGACTGCTTTAACAGCATCAAACGTCAGCTGGTAATACGGTGATCGTAAAGGTGTACGTTGGGTATTCCAAAGGAACAGTAGATGCCATGTGACTACAAGACCAGGATTTGTTCACCCACCTTACGGGTAAGATACATACGGCTGGCTTGGAGAGATTACATCCATAAATGTTGCAACATGTGACTCGGCCACGGGGATGTAATATCACGGTAACAAGTAAAATAGAACTTGTTGGTAACGAGATTGAACAGGGTATGTGATACCAATGATCGGATCTCAGACAAGTCGTATCAAGAAACAAAGGTAAATTGGATTCTACATTTTACGGTTCAAACGACATTGTCATTGTGGGGTGCATAGGGGTCACATGGGCATCCATGGTCGCTCTATTGATCATTGATATAGATCATGTCTAGACCATTCCCGAGCCATGAGGGGATACACTTAAGGGTATGATGAGAGAGATCATCCATAAGATGGAATCACAATAGAGAAATAGAAAGCTAGAATTGTTTCGCAGAGAGATCCGAAGTTGTTTGGAGAAGGAATAGAGGAAAGAGATTTATATTTTCCTGCCCCTGGTTTGTTAGTTGTACTCACTTTTCCCCAGCCGCTTAGTTTTTCCTCACTTTTCCCCTCCCTCTATTTTGAAACCCTCATAGGCGCTCGGATGGGGGGGATGCCGTCAGGTCAAAGGCTTGACCATTACATGCTAACAAGTGGGACCTCATTGGGGTGGGTCCTGCGTTGAGCGTTATGTTACGTCACCTCGACCGTTATGTGTTGACGGGTGGGGCCAGGATACACGGTGGACCAGCCATCCATCTCCCGCTGACTTGTGGGCCCCGTTTTTCTTGATTGTGTGGCCGGTGTAGCCAATGACAAATGGGGCCGTTTTGTGGGGCCGTCGAAGCCAATGAACGATGGGGCCGCTATGTGGAGCCGTTCTGTGGGGCCATCGTAGCCAATGACTGGTGGGGCCGTCATATGGGGCTAGAGGGGGGATTTGAATGTTTTCCATGTTTTACTTTGCAACTTGCATATTTGCCATTTTGTGTGTCACTGACATGTGGTGGTCATGTGGCAAATATGCAAATTTCAAATAAAAAGTTTGGCAAATATGCAAAATTGGCAAATATGCAAAAATTGATAGGTGGGGTCATGTATGACACGTCAGCTCTCTCTCCCATCCGCTCCCAACCTGCAGCCCCGAGCAGCTCCTATCCCACCGGTGGACAGAGCAGCCATCGTCGGTGTATCGGCGCATCACCGGATCTGTCCTACGGCGGTATCGGACGGACTGCCATGCTGCACCTCAACCATGGCTCCGGCACCTATTTCGTCCGCACGCATTGTACGTTGAGACAGTACCGACCGCAGGTAGGTCCGCCGCCCATGATGACCGGGATTTGGTTCCACCGCCATAGCTCGACAAAAAGTCGTAGAAATTGCTAGTAGTGCTTGCTAAGACCTCCGCTCCTGCTCTGCCCACCCTAATCGATTCGGTTCCCATAATTTTCTCGATATTGTAGGTGCAAATTAGTCCTCAATGTGTGGTCATAGAGGGTACACCGGCGAGGGTGGGGAATATATCATGTCGTGGCCACATTCTCCTTCTCCTACCACGCCGGAAGTGCATGTAGCTCCTTCTCTTTGTGCTACTGTTGAATTTGAAGTGCTAACATGGCATGTCGGACTGATTCCAATTTGGTTTGTTTTGGGATTGGTACAGTGTGCTATGCAGGCCAATGATCCATGGTACATTGCATACCAAGTTGAATTAACCCAGTGGTCTAGCCATAGGATGGATTTGGAGGAGATGGTTGCCAAGTTAGGTGATGAATTGGCCCGTAAAAGCCTGTTGATATTCGAGCTGAAGTGTAATGTCGAGGAAGAATTAAGAGCTTATTCGCAAAGAGAAGTTGACACCTGAGGCTGATCTTGCCGTATCTGATCAAGTGGTAGAAAATCTAAAACATGAACTTCAAGTGAAGTGGGGGAATAGTAGATTCATGTGGGCAGTTTTAGTAGTTGTCATCCACGTCCTAGCAGTTATAGTATGCGGTTGTGGTGAAGGATAGCACGTGTAATGATTAGTAATGATTAGTTGAATAGATAGCTAATTTAGAGAGTAGAATTGTTATTCAATAGATGGTTGTGAGTTCCTGCTAATTTAGTCACTTTACGGTCCCAAAGTTGTCGAGAGAATGCATTGCGGTCCCCGAGTCTCTTGCCATTGGATCTAGCGGTCCCAAAGTGGTCGAGAGAATGCATTGTGGTGCCCAAGTTGCTTGCCATTGGATCTAGCGGTCCCAAAGTTGTCAAGAGAATGCAATGTGGAGCCCGAGTTTCTTGCCATTAGATCTGGCTACCCATAGTTGGCATGCCAAATGCCTAGAGGGTCAAGTTAGGGCCTATCAGTTTTGACTGTTCTGTCACTGCCATCCTGGCTACCATGTAGAGTTGCAGCATTGGTGGCAACATCCATTCCCCGTTCCAAATTAGTGGCTGAGATTGTCAATCCAAGTTAGTTGACTCAAATCGTCAAGGTACAATCAAATCTAGACAAATCTAAATCAACTAATTTGGGTCAGAGGGAGTACTACTTATGAATCAACTTTATAGCATATCCACCATCCTCACTGCTCAAATACATATCAATTTTGATTAAAATCATACATATTTCGATCAAATTTATACAAGCCCACCGGAGATTGTCAAAGTAAGTACTACTACTTATGAATCAGCTTTAGAGCATATCCACCGGTCTCACGGCTGAAATACATGTATTCAAATCATACATATATTTTAAGTCACAGAATTTTGGTTCAAACTAGGCTTAAATTTCTCCCAATTTTAAGTGGGCAGTGAGCTAGCCGCCCTCCCTGGCGTATGTGTACTCCAAGAAGTACGGGAAAAGTGCTCCCATCTGACCTTCACCATTGAAGTGCTCCTCGACATGCCAGCCACGGCCTGCCTCCCACAGCTTTGTTTCACGAGGGCTTGATCTGCACCATCGTAGTGATGTTACGGATGATGGCTTCAATCGTCTTCACATTGATGACCACTAGCGGCACCACCGCCGTCGCACTGATGTTGTGGATGATGGCTTCCATTGGTGTCTTTCATCAGCAACGGATCTGAGGATGTGAACAGAAGTGAGACAGACAGAGACCAAAATTTCAGATGGTTAGATACTCACCGCCGCATGCTGTTCTAGCAGCCGCACTTAGATCTGCGCTGCCGCAAGCCGTTCTGACCCCCACACGTAGGTCCATGCCACCGGAAGCCATTCCGACCGCCACGCTTCGGTCCACGCCTCTGCACGCCGTTCGGACAGCCACGCTTAGATTCACGCCTAAGCACGCTGTTCGGACTGCCAGGCTTAGATCCACGCCGCCATAGGCCGTTCGAACCCCATGCTTAGATCCACGCCGCCGCACGCCGTTCGGACTGCCGCGTAGCCGTACGTTGATAGGAAGGGAGGAAGATGCGGCTGGTATATGTGCGACAAGGAAAGGGAGGGAGAGACATCCAGCCCATCGGGCTATCCTCTCTGTAGCACAACGGGAGAGAGATACCTCCAGCCCGTCAGATCATGATGTATCCAACGGTGGTTAGCCAAGATCCATGTGACATACATCTCGACCAATCAAAGCGCAGCCAAACTGAGCGCTAGTTGATGTGGCTGGTATACATGCGTCAGGGAAAGGGAGGGAGAGACATCCAGCCTTTCGGGCTCTCCTTGTTGTACAAGGTTAGGTGCACCCATCGGGGGAGAGAGACCTCCAGCCCATCGGATCATGATGTATCCAATGATGGTTGGCCACGATCCGTGTGACATACATCTCGACCAATCAGAGCACGGCCAAACTGAGACATGAGAGAGGGGAAAGTGACGAAAAGTTGAGTGGGAGGGGAAAAGAGAGGAAAACTTTAGCGGGAGGGGAAAACCGAGGAAAATTTTAGCGGGAGAGGAAAACTGAGTAGAGCTAAGGAAAACAAGGGTGCTCAGCTAAAAAATGACTAAGGGGAATTCAGGCTTTTGCCATAACAAATTGAAAATGTGTTATTTGAACAAAATAATCCATCTTGACCGACATTATATTGTTTGCAACTCAAAGATACACAAGTGTGCCAAATTTGGCCTCATTTAGACAAATTATGTTTTGGGATGGGTTATTTTGGAGGTTGATTGAGTAGAAATCCATGCATCTTCATAGCTAGTAGCTCATTCCAAGAAGGATTTAAGAAGTGGTTTAGGGGAGAAGTCCATTTCTCTTTATTTCCTTTTCCTTTATTATTCATGCTAGGTTGTAGGTAACATAACAAGACTCCATGCGAAGGTTGCACTATGTTTTGACTTCTTTTTTGAATTAACTAACCCTAAAACCATTTATTTGAATTTTTAATCAGTTAGAAAAAGAAAAATGTGGCTGGTTACAAGTAAATCCAAAATTTTCAATTTCATATGGTAAATCAATCCAGGATACACAAGTGTGCCAAATTTTGGATCAATTGGTCAACGTTTGCTATGGTTTAAGCCATGAACTAGCTAAACCCCATGTGTTGACCACATGTCGTGGGAAAAACTGAGCAGTGCTAAGCAACTAGGTGGATGACAATAGAAACTTGCAATAACAGATACATTATGGGGTTATCCAACATACACACTTGGGAGCGTCACACTAGTTCGAATTCAATACAAACATTGATAGTAGTTCAAATTCATCATACACATTCAAATTCATTTTTTCTTGCTCCTAGTGTTTTTCGCTGGAATATTCTCGGAGTTCACCACCTTGCTCCGGGTGATCCTGGCTGGAATATTTTCGGAGTCCACCATCAGCTTCTTCCATTTGTTCCCTTTGTTCTTTTCTCTGCATCTAATGAATCAAGTGCTTCAGTCTGTCGTACAATTGGTTCAACTATGTTTTGATTCATTGGTTCATACGGTTCAAAATGCATTGGCATCATTTCTTCAATATCCTCTTGTGTAATTCATTTACTTTTGAACTCTGCTTCCAATGAATAAATTGCTTCAATCTCCCATGCATTTGGTGCAATCTCCCCTTCATTTGGTTCAATCTCCTCTCGATCCAATGGTTCAATATCCCCTACATTTGTTTCAATCTCCCATACATTTGGTTCAATCTCCTCTCGATCCATTGATTCAATATCCCCTGCATTTGTTTCAATCTCCCCTGCATATGGCTCAATCTCCTCTCGATCCATTGGCTCAATATCCCCTGCATTTTTTTCAATCTCCCCTGCATTTGGTTCAATCCCCCTGCAATTGGTTCAATCTCCTCTCGATTCGTTGGTTCAATCTGCAATGTATCCATTACTTCATTCTCCTCTCATTCAAATACTTCATTCTCATCTGCATTTGCTGCTCCCGCCTGATCAACCATTCCATAAGTTGGGTCCACTTCATTTTTACAAAGCCTAGCAATGTGCCCTAGGATCCCAGAATGTTTGCACTTACGTCGTCGAGGTGGTGCACTACCCTCTGAACTAGCTCTCATCCTATTCTTCCTTGGCATACCTACTGGTCTAGTAAAAACAAGAGGGTATAGCTTGAAGCCTGAATTCACTTCCATCCATTGGTCTTTTCCCAACAAGGCTGGAACATTCTGACCATATGCTGCCCTAAATTTGGCAACGGAGAAATACTCCGACACGTACTGATCCACTTCACCCTATTCACCTCCTAGAACACCCATGAAAAACAATGCATGTATGCAGGGTTTCCCACAGAGCTGCCATTGCCTGCAATGGCATGTCCTATCAACCAAACTCACTAGATACCTCGATTGCCTATCTTTACTATCAGTGTATGTTACTTGAGCCTCCATTCCTCTTCTAATGCATTTCATATTCAATTGTTTTGCCCTGGCATGCAAAGCCTTAATCAAAGATGGGAGGATGAGATGGCCAGCATATACTGTTGATGCAATTCTTTGACGTAAATCGATCTTTATCATGATCATCTGCCTAATCTTATCAAATATTTGCCACATCATAAGCCCTTTCAATGACTTGACCTTTGCATTGAAACTCTCTGCAAGGTTACTTGTCACATAGTCTACCTTGCAAATTTCATTGAATTGGCTTCTTGACCACACCATTCCATGATGTGCATCCAAGTACTCCTTCACAACATGTTTTTGTTTATACAACACTTCCAAATGATACAGATGCTTCCTCAAACTACATGTGTATGAAGCTGGCCATAGGTTGTGATACCTTCGATCCGGATAACGGATGTAGTATAGCTTCTTTTTCCCTAGAAGACCTAGTTTATCAAATCCTCGGGAAGTGAATGAATAGTGAAGTTACTTTAACGAACCTTCAGGGTCTGCCTCTGCTCCAGTCATATAGTTGGTCATTAAAGCGTCTGCCTCCGCTTTACGGCTCCTGGTTTCTTCTGGTTGTTGGAAATCTTGTATCTTTGACTTTAATGTAGTGATTCCCATCTTAAAACAACATTATTTGTGCAGGAAAAATATGAAAGAAATGATTGCATACCCCTCTGAATATTAGGAATTAGTGGCAGGGTTTAGAGAGATGTTTCATCAAAATTATGAATAATTTCCAGTTTAAATGTGGATGTAGATGGCTATATTTTAGAGCCATCAACCTCCCCAAGCTTAAACTTGATCGTCCCTGAGCAAGAAAACCAAAATCAAAAAGGAACTCAGCATTTAAACTGAAATAACGAGATGGTGATGTTACTCATGATTGGTGGACTCATATTTCCTCTACTTCATAAATCTGGAAAAAATTCATCATAGATAGAGTAGTGGCAAGCATATCATACGAGTTTTATGCATCCTTATAGTGCAGCAAAATTATTGTTAGCATGGATGCTTCAAATGAGTAAACTTTATTCCATGTCATGTAATCAACTCATAGGCTTCCCTTTGAACAATAAAGTATAATCATGTAAATTAAGAGTGTCAGAGTTGTCATGAAAAGCATATACACTAGAGTATATCAATTCTCCCACATCAATAAATCAAGACTTTTCAAGCACCACTTTTCTATTCATTGTCCTTCAAGAATATCAGTTTTAAGTAATTGAGAGCATGCTAAAGATTTTTATTAGTTTATTGGGTTGTGATGGACACTCGTGGCATCACTAAGGTTTTTGTTCCTTTTGCATAATGATTAGTCATAATAGCCAGAGGAGTGATTCCATCATGATTACAGCTACCTAGGAGTACCAAGAATCTTACCCACTATAGCATTGCTGCTACAAGTGTTTAATCAACTCATAGCCGAAATCTAGGAGTTTCCTCCATGAAGATCGTTCGTAGGCCAGCAGAGTTGTTGGCATCCCATGAAGTTTCACACGCATAAAGCTATATCATTTTTATGATTAACAAGTCAAACTTTGTCATGCTCACGAAAACCGCTAAACATTAATGCAATCGAACAAATCCTTTTAAATAGAGCTATGAAGTCAATAAACATTTTCACTGGTGTTGAGTGTCTCTAGAAATAAACCTTCAAGACTAAGCACTACAACACCCAAGCCTTCAATTGTGAGACTTTTTCTTATTACAATTGTTTAGCAATTTTTAGGCAAGACTTAGTTAATTACGAGTGCTAGAACAAAATGAACCCAATTAAATACCCATGCAAATGAAAAATCTTACTACAATACAAAGACTCACTCCACCAATATAATATCTCAACATTTACTTGTAACTAGCATGGGTCTCTCAAACATCAAAAGTGGGGAGTCATAAGGCATACCTCTCATGTTTGGTTCCAGTTCTCTCTTCCTTTTTTATTTGCTTCTTGGAAACTCAAAGTCGATCACTCTCCTGCAAACATATGAAAACCTCGAGGCGGAAAGAAAAGAAAGAGGGAAAATAAGGAAAATGGAGAAATATTTTTGTGATTTTTAAGAGAGGGAATTGAAATTATGGAAATTGGCGGCAAAGCTTGGCTAGAAAATCTCGAAAGCAAATAGAAAGAACTAGAAAATAAAGTGTCGGGGAAACCAACATGAGTGCTTATAAACTCAAATAAAAACACAACCTAGAAATAAATAAATGCAAATAAATGCCAAATAAAGATACATGAGGAAACTTCCCCAAGCTTAGGCTTTTGCAAGCCCTTCAAATCATTGTGGTGGTAGGAAAAAGTCGTTACTCTAATTCGCAAATTGAGTTGAGAGGTTACTAGTTGATTCTCGGAGGTTCAAAGAGAGGCTATGCATCCTCTCCACAGTCCCTCCAAGTCCTTGGAAATTTGGTATGTAGAGAATCGGGTTTGTGGCTGCTCCTCTTGGTAAGGAACTTCTTGCTCCTCCTCTTGGTCCTCATCCTCTTCCGAAATATCCTCCTCGGGTTGGTGTTGCTCAACCTGCAAGTCATATAGCAAACATCCTTCCTCGATAGAGAAAAGACCATTAGGCATAGGAGCGGGGTAGAGACGCCTAGCTCCAACAATATGTAGATAATAAACACCACCTCTCCTAGTGAGCATTCCACAAGCTTTCAAGGTGGAGAAACCAACACGTGTCTCACCTAGCACGGGTTGCAACTCACTTAGGTTGATGCCTAGGCCAGTGGCAAGCACGGTGATGATGCCTCCACCAGTGATTGGTCCTTGGCTTTGGGAGGCTTGGTGCTCTAGGTAGTGCACAAGGATGGCGCCCAAGTTGAGTGACAAGCCGCAGTTGATGTAAGCAGCCTTTGCAAGGACTAGGATGTCCTCCGCGCTGAGTCTCGTGAACTCATTACGTGCCTGCAAGGTGTTAGCAATAACATAGAACAAATAGTGAATTGCAGGATGTTGAATATTCTTCCCCTTGCTTACTCTAGTTGTGAAACTCATTCCATTATAATATTATTTAGGGGAAGGATTTAAGCAAGTAAAGGATGCGCGCGAGGCATGAACATCATTTTTTGGCAAATTAAAACATGTGCACCATTCATCTAATGTTAAAGTGTAGTTGTTGTTCATCAGTCAGAAAGAAATAGTGTCCTCTCCTTGCCATTGTTTAACAGTGCTTTGCAACAAACTTAAAAATTCAATGGTTAAGCGGCGATAAGTAGGCACATCATTGTACACAAAGTTTTACAGGCTAGCTCTATTGCAAAGTAAATTGAAGTCATCAGAAATACCGAGTTGGTTCAATATAATGGGGCAAGACCACTTGGTGGCCTTCACTTTGTGGTTCTTGATCATGTTGAAGCGATCACGTTGGGGCTCATCCTTGAACTTCATCCCCATGCGTTCTTGAGCTGCAGCCCGAGAAGCGCCAGCGGTGGCACAAGGACGAGTTTGGCTCCTTGTGTTCATCATCTAAAACATTGAAGAAAGACAAAAATAAAACGTTTTGATCCAACAACAGTAAGTGCAATATATTCCTCATCATAGCACACTAAAGAATCTCATCAAAATAATAATCTAGGAAAGAAAATCATGGCCATAGGTTCATAGTATGTCTTACCCTAGATTGATAATGACAATAGATCGAAGATGAAATTGCAAAAAGTAATTGGAGGATCGGAGGAGAAACATACCGTAGATCACTTGTGTGCGAGGAAATCGAACGGAATTGAGTAGAGATGAAGATCTCTTGAGGTTTTGAGAGAGTTTGGAGGTAGAAGAGAGAAAAAAGGATTGAAGTTTTCGAGTTGGAGGTACCTTCCGTGAGATTTTGTGGTCGGATGCAACTATACGGGCGCAACTATATGGCCGGAACATTGTATTCCCGCCGTATAGTTGGCCTTCTGTCAAAACTTTAGGGTTTCCTCCTGGCGGCGCAGCTATACGGGTGTAACTATACGGCCGAAACAAAATGTTCCTGCTGTATAGTTGGTCATCAAACTATCTGTCCCTGGGAAACAAAATATACAAAGGCATTGATATATGTACGACCGGAACTTATGGCCAGAATTTTTATTCCCATCGTATAGTTGGTCGTTAAACTCTCAGTATATTAGAAAAGATTTTGTATGGAGGCACCGATATCTATATGATTGGAACTATATGGTCGGGATTTTTATTCTTGCCGTATAGTTGGTCGTTAAAATCTCAGTACATTTGAAAGTAAAATTGTCGATGGCAAAGATATCTATACGACCGGAACTATACGGCCAGAATTTTTATTCCTGTCGTATAGTTCGTCATTAAACTCTCTATGTGCATCAAAAAAATTATGTTTCTTCGAGAATTACTTCTTTTCCTGTAACTTAGTGATATACCTTGTTGTTGATAGAAAATTAACATTAAATATTGTCGACCAACAACAACATGTATGTAGCAGAATTTTAAGTACTACCGAACTTCTTCTCCTCAAATGGAGTTTTCTAGCACTCTTTATTAAATAGACTTAAACTAAAAACTAAAAACTTAACGGCCTTCAAAGTGATGGCCTCCTTTTCGTCATGTTTGTCTTTCTTTTTCCTAGGGAAATGGATAACAAAAGGATCTCGTGAAGACAATTGCAGCTTCACGTTCCCTTCATGGAGGTTAATTAAAGCCTTTATAGTTCTCAAGAAAGGATGGCCTAGTAATATAGGAGCAATAGTATCTTCAGGCATGTCTACAATAACAAAGTCAATTAGAGTAGGACAGCCTTTAATGTAAAATAAAGTGTTCTACTTAATTTCTACAGCTTGTTTGTAGGTAGAATCTACAAGATGCAACTTTAATTTAGTGATTTCAAAGGGGCCAAGATTTAACTTGTTAAAAAGTCTCTTTGGAATTGTTGGGACGCTTGCACCTAGATCACAAAGTGCAGCTATCTCATTGGTTCCAATTTTTATCTTAATAGTAGGCTCAAATATGTCATCTAGTTTAACAGGTAACTTTTCAGCTATTTTCTTGTATTCCTCTTCAAGCTCGCATACCTTAATTGCTACTTGATCAACAAAGTGTTGATACATGGCTTCATTGTTACCTTCACTTACCGGAATTTTGATGTTTATCCTCTTTACAAGGTCTTCGATGGTGTAGCCTGGTGAATGGGCATTACTATAATCAAGTTCTTCAGGCTCCTTCCTTTGGATCCTCATCATTTTGAGTTCTTCAAGCTCCACCTACACCTCTTGTATGGGCACTTCACTATGAACCTTGCTGGCTCACTCTTAATAACAACATAATCATTATTGGTGTAGATGCAATATGTAGTAAGGGCATTATGACAGTCCCGCATCGTTTTAAATATGGTGCCTTCTGAAATCTTAGGATCGTTCTAGTCCCACTCAATTACTGGCAAGTCCTCACCATCGTACTCAGCTAAAAACGAGACTGTCATTGTTCTCCTCATTCTCTTCTTCATCAGTGTCATCAAATCTGGCACCATGGGCCAATTTCTCCATGTATTGATCCTCTAGTGCCTGTTTACTGAATCTATCTACCAATTCTGGAAACATCAACTCATCCTCGTCATCTAGTGGAGGTGCTCCCTCGGCAGGCTCTACTTCGTCCTCCACATCGGTCGCATGAGCGATTTGTCTTACACTCGTAGTGCAAACAGATGGTACTGTTGTGGACCTACAAGGAGGGCGGAGGTGCACACTATTAGCGGAGACATCAGAGACACATGATGCCCGGCCACCTGATGATGCTGACCACCAGATGATGATTTAGCCCTCTTTCCCGTGTGTTCAACTTTAGGTTGCACATTGAGAAGAATTTGACCAAAACGTTCGGCATCATTCAAAGAGAAAAGCATTACCAGATCAGCTTCTGTAACATCCCAAATCTTTAATCAAGATTAATCAAGATCAAATCTACCAAATTTTGGGATAACGAAAACTTTGCCATTTAAAAGTCTTTAAGCATTCATATGTGTGTGCATCTAAAATAGGAGTTGTTTTGAATTGCCATAATTTAGTGAACTATTGGTTGTAAAATGACTCTAAGGTGAATTATACATCATCTAGATCATCCCTATGCAAATCCCAAAGAAAAAGAAATCAAAAAGAATTAAATAAGGAAATGGTCACTTTTGCCATTTTAATCACCTAGCCCACTTTGGCTATTCCTAGCACTCAAATTCAAACAGAAACAATTATGGATCTTTGCACCCCTTGCTAGTACAAGTAGTGATGTGCCAAGGCCCACTTTGTGATCTCCCAATAACATTCAAACTCTAAATTTAAAAGACACTAGAAAATTGAATCTAGTTCATATGTCTAGATCACACTTTTTCAAAAACCAACCAAATGAACTCCATTTCAAAATCCCAAGCAACCACAGATGCTTAAGCATGTGACAAACTACTCCACCAAAAATCTTTCAAAAATTCAAAAGTTTCTCTCATGCGGCCATTTGATCGAACACCTTGTGAGCAGAATCAAACTGGCCTAACTAATAATGTTTTTGATCAAATCTTGTCGAGCCATTAAGCCACATTTAATCATCTTGGTCTCTCCCAGACCCAACCAGACCAAAACCAGCCCATCTCCTAGCCCTTGCCGCCAGTGCAACACCGCCCTGAGGCCATGATCGCCGGCCGATCGTGCCCGAGCCGCAGCAGACCGCTAGCCCCTCTCCGCCGCTCCAGGGAGTGAGGCGTGACCTCACCGCCGCCCACGGTCCACCCCACGATCACTGCCAGCCCCTGGACCACCGAGGAAACTCCGCGCACTACCTTCTCTGCGCCACGCCAGAGCCCGCCAGAGCGCCCTCGCTGCCAGCATGCCACATACCGTGCCTCGACACCAGCCCGCACACACCGCTCCGCCTTGACCCCTCACCCCGCCAGACACGGCCGTGCACCGCCGCGCGACCCACAGTCGCCAGGAACACCGTCGAGCACCGCCTCTGTCCCTCAGAGCGCGGGAAGCTCCTAACCGTTAGCCACCGCCCCTAGCGTCGCCTTTAAGCTCCAGATGATCGCCAGGGAACCGCCCACCGTCCGCCTACCTCGCCCATGCCGGTAGCCCCCTATGTCGTCGTCACCGATGAGCTCCGCCCACATCCTTCGGTCCCCATGCCAAGACTATATAAGGAGGCCACCACCAGCCTCAATCTCCAGACCATTCCACTGCCCTCTCTCCACTGATCGTTTCCCCTCTCTCGCCGGAGCCACTCGAGCAGCCCATCGCCGGAATTCCGCCAGAGGCATCCGCAGCAGAGGAGGAGAAGCTCCCATCGATTTCGTCCACCTCAGCCCCTGCCGCGACCTCGCCTGAGTCCGCCGTTGTCCACCAGTTTGTTTGCCCGTGTCACCGCACTAGCTGGAGCCCTGATACGTCCCCACTGCACCCCCACCGACCGTGCTAGGGTTCAGTCTCGCCGGCGATGTGTCCGTCGTCGACGACTACCGTGAGTCGTTCGATCTTGTTCTAATCGTGTGGTCCTTATCGCCCCGTACTGCTTCGCGTTTAATGAGTCACTAACAGGCGGGACCCCCCTATCAGCAGCCCTCAGTGCCGCGGAGTGTACACGGGTCAGCCCATTTAGTTTCCCGCGCTGACCCAGTAATTCAAATATATGTTTTTCTATTTTAATTAAAACCTAGTTCTGTCCATTAGTTTAAAAATAAATTTAGAGAGTTTTACAAATCTAAATTGAGTGATTCCAATTTTGATGGAAAGGTAATGAAAATCTCTATCCAATCCCGTTGGATTTAAATAATTTAGAGTTATAGATCTCTCCTAGATAAAATAAGAAGATAGAAGCTTTTGCACATTCAAACATTTTTATAAAATCAACCATAATAGCTTTTGAGTTGATTCTAAATCTCCAAAATCACATTTAACCATACCTATCTGAATATGTAATAATATTAAGGTTTGCATCCAGTGACTTTGGACTAGTACCAAAATAATGCTATATAGGAATTTATAGTCACTTTAAATCATTAATTATTGAACTTAAACTTATTAAAATGTGATCCAACCTTTAAATCACATTCCCTTATATTAGAATATGTGGTGATGACATGTGTCCACATGATCCCATATTTTAATTGGAGAATATTAAATCTTAGTTAATTTCAATGAGTAGAAATTACCTTTCTCAAATAAAATAAATGAAGATAGTTCATTAAAACCTTGTGATGCTTGTGATGATAATAGATCATAAAATGTGTGCCTTAGTGTGCTAAGTAGAATAGTTAAGTATTTTTTGGTGATTGTGTATTCCGTATGTATTTATAGACGATAGTACCAACCAAGCTTTCGAGGAGGAGGAGTTCTACCAAGAGGAGGAAGAAAAAAACTTCAACCATTACACTACCCAAGGCAAGCTAAGACTTGAAAGTGTCTTAACTATGCAAGCTACACCTTGCAAGCTAGATAACCTAAGCAAGATGCAATAGGCATGCTTTGGTTATACCTTTGACTATTACCTACCCCAAGTTTTATTTACAAGCTTTACTTCCTTTACTTTATCAAAGTTCTTTACCTTGTTTATAGGTAGCATAAAGAGTATAAAACTTGACCTATCTAGTTAGACTTAGATGTCATTCTATGGCATGAGATTGACATTATCATCCCACATTAGTGAACACTCTTAACTCAGTAGTTGGAACTAACCCAAAACTTGATTCACTTTAGATGGGAATACTTGGTGAAAATGATTTGTGAAAACCTTGGAATGAGGAGTCATTCTATTGAGATGTTTTGACATGTGTTGAGAAACACAAATGGTTTATGATGATGGTGAAAATGTTGAGGCATGAGCCTTATCCCTTTTATAAAAACTGATGGTTGGGTTCAGATCCAATACCATTCCAAATTTTACCGTACAACCACAATACCTGAATTGGGTAAGGCTTAGCCGGAAGTTTATATGAATTAGTATTAGTTCCCTCGCGGGAGAGGTTTGAGCTAAGGCTATCTCTCAATGTTGTCCACCTATGCAGTGCCCAAGATGACAGATGGTCATGGCTGGGAGGCCATGCTCATAGGAGAGGTGCTTATACTAGAGTGTGTAAAGGATAGGTTATGTTTGATTATCTGCATACTAAGTATGATGATTCAGGGTTATCCGTAACATATGTATCGAATCTTGTGGTGAAAGTGTACGACCTCTGCAGAGTGTCAAACTATTCGAATAGCCACGTCCGCGGTTATGGACAGTTGGAGTGGTCATACTGTTCCGTTGTCAGACGTTTTCAAAACAACTTATGCAATGAATTGTGACATGACTTGACCACAACAGAGTTGTGACTATGACAACTAAGTTCCCACTTAGGTGTTTTCAAACTTTATTTTATCTTTCTTTGTTTCTAAACTCAGCTTAGGTTTCAAACTTAACTTTACAAATAAACTTAGAGTTAGCATTCCTACTAGTACTATCCTAATTGTTAGTGGTAGTTTGCGAGTACTTAAAGAGTACTCATGGCTTTTGTCCCTGGCTATTCCTATGGCCAGACTATGAAGGGGATTACCAAGATGAAGGACAGCAGGACGGAAATGATAACTAGGATCATCTCCCATCATCAACATTGCCTGTGACTTTGAAGATGGACCCCACCGCTACGCTATTTATTCCACTATTTGATTGTACTAAGACTGGATCATGAGATCCTTTATTTGTGTAAGACCTTATTATGGTTTGTAATGGATGATGTATTGTGATATCCACTCTGTTATGTCTCGCAAAAATGGTAATCCTGGGACTGCGAGGTATGGCATAACATGCATCTAGGATTAAAAATCCGGGTATTGACAAGTTGGTATCAGAGCCATCCTGACCATAGGAGACCCTAGTTAGAATGGACGTCCGAAACAAAAACTTAGTTTCAAAAACCAAAGTGAGTATTTGTGAAAACTATTTCCTCTCTTACCATTGGGAATTCTTTCTCTCAAAAAATTCATGTTCCTCCCAATTCTTACATTACTACATAAAACTTGACACACTTGATCACTTCACTAACTTTCTCATCCTAAATTCTTATAGATGCAAGCCCAATACAGCAAGTTCTACCAATTGGGAAACGAAGGCCAACTGATCTTCGAGAAGGGATCTGGATTCACTGTCTGAGTTCTTGGAGCATCCGCACCCAGAATTTCTTGGAGCTCAACTCCCGGGTCCACCAGGAGGAGATTTACAATGGCTAGTGACTGCTGATCTTCGAGGCAAGATAGAAGCACCAGTATCTGGAAGGATTCAGTTCTCTATGAGAGAGAACAACTGGCTAGATGAATTAGCCAGGGAAATGCATGAAGCTCTCGCACGTGTGTGTGCCCTAAGTGTCAACCTGATCCAAGGAACCCGCTTTGTTCACTATGCAAGGCGTGATTCCATGGGAATGCCGCTAGAGATGCCAAGTCACCCAATATTGAAGCGTCAAGTGGAGAACCTCGACTTCCTACTGTACGACAGACAGAAGGAGTTGGACAATGCTAGAGAGGTCGCCAACCACAACCTCGCCCTTGCTGCCCAGAAGGCCCAGACTTTCTCACTGCTCGTCAAGGATCGTTAGTCTCTTCGCCGTCAACGTGAAAATAAGGATCGCACCATGGACCATCTTCGCAAGAAGGTGGCCGACCTCGAGAAGACCATCAAGGAGCAAGAAGCTCAGCTTGCCGTAAAGGAAGAAGAAGAGGAAGGTGAAGATATCCAAGGAGATATTGACTTGTACCTCAGTAATGATGATGACTTTCTAGAGGAGGATGCCGTGGACTTCTACACCGACGATGATGACTCTGATTTCATCGATGATGAGTAGATGCACTAGAGCACTATCGTAGGGTGAGGAGTATCGGTCCCATTGTATCGTAGCTTGCAGAATGGTTCTTAAAACCATCTGTTTTCCTTTGATGTTGTGGTGTGTGTGTTTGTATCGTGTGCTTTGTTTGAATGAATGAAAAGAAGTTAGTTGCAAAACCTGAGTCAAACTCAAAGTTTTAGCTTTGAAATCAAAACCATGAACCTTAGAACTTTCCCTCTTACCCCTTTATCTATCTCAATCTTCAGATGACTCGTGGAAACCAAGGAGGGAGCAGCTCATCACAAGACCCAATGCTGCAGATTCTGTAGACTCTCATTATAGACCGTGAAGCTATTAGGGCAGAACGCCAAGATAATCTAGCAACACTGCAGCAGATTGCCCAGATGGCTCACAACAACCAGAACCATGGAAATCAGGATCATCATGGATCTAAACAAAAAAACTTCCAGAATACCAATCCCCCAATCTTTAGCCCGTCTGAAAACCCACTAGATGTTGATGGCTGGTTGCAGACAATGGAGAACAACTTAGAAGTAGCAAGAGTGGATTCCAACGAGAAAGTTCTTTTTGCCACCCACTATTTGGCAGGAGATGCAAGAGCATGGTAGAACAACACCCGCATAATGAACCATGGTCAAGTAATGACATGGGAAGCCTCCAAAATCAAGTTTAGCCGTGCCCACGTGCCGCAAGGTATAGTCACCCTAATGAGGGATGAATTTCGAGAGTTGAAGCAAGGAAGAATGACTGTAGTGGAGTACCGTGATAGATTCTTGTCCCTTGCCAGGTATGCACCTGATGAGATCAACACGGAGGCCAAGAAGAAGGAGAGATTCCTGAACAGACTACATGATGAGATGCAGACTGTCCTCGTCAACATCTGTTTCGAGGATCTCGAAGAGCTAGTCGACTCTGCCATTCAGATGGAGGGGAAGATTAATCAAGCAAACGACAACCGCAAACGTCGTATGATGCACCAAGCTGGATCCAACAGTCACCAGAAGTACCGTCCCAACCCATCTGCAGGATATGCACCACAGAACAATCGACCCCCAATGTCTCGCCCAATCTACCCCAACCGTAGCAGAGGAAATTGTTGGGTTCGCAGCATAGAAAACAAAAAATTTCCTACGATGGGAACTATACGCCAAGATCTATCTACTAGATACAAGCAACGGGTGGATATACATCCATAGAGAACTTACCCTCGAAGACAACAAAGCTTTGTTAACGAGTTGGAACTCGTGGATGATGTAGTCGTACACTTTCCAATCTCAAGGTCGTGATGAAGTCCAGCAGGTCCGGCTCTAGCATGTCCATTAGATCCAGCTCCAGTAAGTCCAACACCACCAAGTCCAGCACCGCAAAGCAGTGGTGCATCCATGATCGCAGACACGTCTAGTACCCCAACAACCTCCGTCCCTGGCTCCAGCAAAGCAGCAGAAGCAGCAACTCCTTTCCAGATAAAGCCACCGGGAACATGTATCTCGCTAATCCGAGACCATGGGGAATAACTAGAGGGGGAGAGAGACCCTTCACGAGGAGGTGTGTTTTGTGAGGAGGAGAGGGGGGCCTTTTATAGGGAAGAGGGGGACACCCAAGGTCCATGGCATGGCAGCCATGGTGGTGCCCCCACCTCTTCCACATTCATGTGGGTGGAGCTCCCACTCCCATAAAAAGCCTCCACTCAAAATTCCACTCACACATGCATTAAATTTCCACAAAATTTAATGCAAGCTCTCATTAAATAAAACTATTTTATTTATTTTATTCAGAATTTTGTTAATCACATAAAACCCCTGCAACATTTCAATGTCACATGCAGAACCAGTTTCTGCAATTTCACCCAAAACAATTCCGGTTTCCATCGAAATGATTCCAGCGCTTTCTTAAATCTTTATCTGAAACATTTTTGCTCCAAATGGTGTCGCTATCCCTTAAGTGTGTCACCCTATGGTTTGCGAATAATGCAGACATGATCGAGACCCCTCTCCGATCAATAATCAGCAGTGGGACCTAGAGATCCGTACTGACTCCCACACATTCAACAATGACCCTTGTGATCGTGTGAACCTTTAATGTCGTAACTAAATACCTTTGTCTCACGATATATTACATGTCCAAGATTCGATCATCGGCATCCAAATACCTAGTTTGATCTCGTTTCCGACATGCACTCTTTTCTCGTTCCCGTGATATAACATTCTAGTGATCACATCACTTGCTTGTAAGCTATTGCAATGTGATATCACCGAGAGGGCCCAGAGTGTATCTATCCATCATCGGGATGGACAAATCCCACTCTTCATCCATGAGCCTCAACATAACACCTTCGTAGCACTAAACCCACCATTATAGTCACCCTGTTACAGTGTGACGTTTGATGTTATCAAGATACTCTTCTAGTGTTAGCAATTAACATGATCTCATGGTCTAAGGACTAAGATTACTTCGTATGGTGTTATAGCAATATAAACATAATGAATCTGATTATAATGCTATACTTCGGATGAATGTTCATTACATCATTCTACCAATGTTGTGACCTCGTTATTAACAACATCCAATGTCCATGATCAGGAAACCTTGATCATCTTGTTAATCAACGAGCTAGTTTATATGAGATGCATTACTAGGAACTTTGTGTTTTGTTTATTAAACACACATGTATTAACGTTTCCAATTAATACAATTATAGCATGCAAAATAAATATTTATCATAAGCATGCAATAAGATAATAACCACTTTATTATTGCCTCTCGGGCATATTCCCTTCAGTCTCCCACTTGCACTAGAGTCAATAATCTAGTTTGAAAAACTTTACGTATTGAACACCCATGGCTTTCTGGTGTTGCATATGCGCGATTGCTAGTGGTTAACATAATCTCCGGATCTAACATTTTCAGGTCCGTGTGTATTTGCATGTCTTTGCGTCTCTACGCATCACTCATTCTCAAATGAGATGGCATTGTATAAATTTGGTTCTTTGGTGAGACCTTTAGTTTTTCTTGGGTTAAAACACGTCGATAGTATTGTCGTACAATATATCTTCATAGTATTATCCCACTGTGAACCATACCTAGTTTGATAACAAACTACTTAACACAAATGCCCTCCTTTGCTGCTACTATAGCAGTCATATACTTAGCCTTTTGTTGTAGTATCCGTCACAATGTCTCAACTTTGGAACTCATCCAAATCCATCATGGAACATACTTTCCATTACATTGTGCCACCCATAGTTTAAATTGAGATAAATTTAATTTGTATATTGTGAAGTGTCCCCTCTCTCATTAGATATGTATCCCTTGGTGTGAGTTTCCGTTATGGAATATTAATGAGAAGTTCTATCATTCACTCTTTTGCATAGCTTATGTTAGTTTTCAATTCGTGGTTATATGATTGATCTTGTTGTTAGTATTGGTAGCACTTTGGGATCATTGAGTTAATTTAGTTGGTTTTGGCAAACCTGGCTCGGTCAGTAGCAACACCTTTTTGAGAGTTGAAAAGAAAAAGATAGAAATACTCTAGAGAAAAATAATTTCGTCATCTTTCTTTCTTGATTTGCTCATCAGTCTAGTATTCTCCAATTAAGATCTTTTGTGCTTCCAAGGAAGATTGCATGTTTGCCTTTATCACTTGTATGTTTGTTTGTTTCCTTCAACTCTTATACTTGCTACCCAGCCTTGCTAGCCAAAAACCTGTACTGAGAGGGTATTCTTCTCATGCATCCACTCCTTTAAACCAAAACCTTTTCCATTTGTGTCCACCATACCTACCTAGTAGAATTATTTCTATTCGAAGTAAATTCTTGTTTTATCTACCTCCCAAATTAAACTTGTTATGTGAAAATTAGTGATTAAAGCTCTCACGAACTTGATGGCACACTTTACTTTCTTGCATTTAATAAACTTGAACCATTGGGTCCTTCTTTGTTGCGCATATGCTTGCGCTTTATGAGTTGAAGTTAGCCGAACCATGTATCATGGGGACCGCTTTCAACACTTCATTGGTACTTGTACCTAGTTGATATCATGTTCTTTTGCTTATGGATCCCGGCGGTGTGAAATAAAAGTGGAACTTGTAAGATCATGGAGTTTATATGCGTGTTAGAGAAACGCCTGGGCCGCTAGCCTAAGCCATGCCTAATCATGGTGGAAAGTTGCAGCATAATTATAGTGAGCATTCTATGAAGCATCCTCAATAAAAACCTATGCAAATGACAAATAAAAAGATCGCTGAGATGCTCACTGTCTGCTTGCCTTGTCATTTTGATTATGGGATAGCTCCTGTGTCATGTGTAAGGGGTACCCCGTTGGCGGTTCTCAATGATACGCATGTATTTACAATGACAAGAGCTTGCTCGTGACTGAAGGTGAGTAGCATGAGGATCGGTACTCATAAGTAAGGGGCATGAGATTTCAACTTATAACTTGTCAAGCATATCCTCTTAGTTGTGTCACTTTAACCTTAATCATCAAAAGATGCCTATGATAGGGGCAATGAGAGCTGAAAGCTAGTAAGTATCATAATTTTTGGGAGCTCTTTATGAGACTTGCAATCCCTACTTCCCTCTGCGAAGGGCCTTTCTTTTACTTTGTAGTTGAGTCAGTAAACCTATTCCCTTCTATCTCAGCAAGTATTTTGAGTTGATGTGTTTCATTCATTCATATGATGATTCATTCATTCATGTTTCTTACGTTCCTTGTTTTGCACATTGTTATTATCTTGATGTTTACTACTTTGAAAGCTATCTTGAGAAACCAGCTATTTGTGAACTCCAGCAAATTATCAACTATTCTTCGACCAAGAGCTAAGTTTGCCATTACAAATTATGATTCACTTTATGAATCTTTATTGTGTTTCCTTTACTCATTACAAGTTGAGTTATATAATAGTGAGTTGTATTCTATTATGATCTATGTATTTGATGAATGTGATGCTTCTTGTCCGTATTCTTTTATTGACTCTTCACTCCATAAACCTGAGGCCATGTTTATTGAGCTCAATTTCGCTTGGGGACAAGCGAAGTCTAAGCTTGGGGGGAGTTGATACATCCATTTTGCATCACTATTCTATGTCTTAATTCACTATTATTCATTGATATATTTCGTATTGAGAGGTGATACTTATGTTATTTCATCTATTTTTGCATGGTTGATGACTTTTGGAGCATGGACCGCTGCAGTCAGGATTCTGATGGAAAAGGTGCTGTTTGGAGGCAAAATTTGCGAAGATCAGAAAATCCAGGAAAATATACGAAAAATCCTATTTTCCCAGAAGACTAAGGATGCCAGAAGATGAAGTGGAGGTAGGCCACAGGGGGCCCACACCACCCCATGGCGCGGGCAGGCCTAGGCCGTGCCTGGAGGTGGTGTGGCCGCCCTGGCCCACTCCAGCCTCTCCCCTCTGGCGTATATCATCCCCACGAAACCCTAAGACTCGGAGAGTGACCACAGAAAGATTCCGCTGCCTCTGTAGGGTGGAAAACACCGAGAGAGAAAGATCTCTCCGGCAGACAGATTTCTACCGGGGGAATTCCTTCCCGGAGAGGGGAGATCGTCGCCATCAACACCACCATCAAGCTGGACTTCATCAGGATCATCATCATCATCACCACCATCATCACCATCAGCACCCTCATCACCATCTCTATATTGCTGTAACAATTGGTTGAATATTGCTATAGTTCATAGGGGAAACTTTCCCGGTGTTGATTACTCTTTGTAGTTGATGCTATTGAGTGAACCATTGGATTATTGTTTATGTTCAGATTGTTATACATCATTATTCCATCTCTGATCATGATCCACATGATGTCTTGTGAGTAGTTCGTTCGGTTCTTGAGGACATGGGAGAAGTCCTGTTGTTAGTAGTGGAGTTGCGTTGAGAAAGATTCAATAGATTGTTATTTAAGTTGTGGTGTACTTCTTCTAGTGGTGTCATGTGAACGTCGACTACATGACACTTCACCTATATGGGCCTAGGGGAATGCATTGTGTATTTGGATACTAATCGTAGGGGTTGCTGGAGTGACAGAAATCTGAACCCCTGTTAGGAAACCATTGCACAAGGGACGTAAGGGTCTTAGAGTTTAAAGCTGTGGTTAGGTTTCTACCTTAATTACTTTATTGTACTTACGGATGTTTGCAAGGGGTATAATCACAAGTATGCATTAGTCTTGGATGGGGCAGTACATTAGCACAGGTTCACCCACACAACACTTAGCAAGCTAGAGAAGATTAATCGACTATATGAAGCGAAAGCACTTGACAGTCTTCCCATGTGTCCTCGAGAACGTTTGGTCATCTATAGAAATACAACCGGCTTGTCCTTTGCTGCATAAAGGATTGGGCCACTTGCTGCATTTATTCCTACTGTTTTTTGTTTACTCGTACTTTGTTTACTTGCTTTATCGAAAACCCCTAAAAACCATTTTCTAAGTATTTGCAGAGAATTCCTGATCCATACCACTAGCCAGCACCTTCTGCTCCTCGTTGGGTTCGACACTCTTACTTATCGAAAATACTTCGATACACCCCCTATACTTGTGGGTCATCAAGTGTGTTGTAAGAGTATCTACCATACATCTACTTACAACATTACCATATCAATACACTAGCCCAGCAACAATCTAAACTAGACGCCTCTAATTTATCCATTGCAAGTTTTACGTGGCTTAGCGCTTTCGGAGATATAACGGGTCTTACCTACAAACATGGAACCAAAACAAGGATAACCAAGTTATTAGCAACTCGTTGTAAATCAGATATTGACAATAGTAGGAGAGACAGACACCCGCCAGCCACTTATGCAAAACTAGTTGCATGTCAGTCGTGGAACTGATCTCATGTACGATAACATGTAAGGTTGGTCCGGGCCGCTTCATCCCACTATGCCACCAATATCGAAAATACATGAAAGAAGCAATAACATGATCATCATCGCCCACATATAAACATATGTGTACTACCCGTGCAAAGCACCTACGCATAGATCAGGCTCTGATACCACTGTTGGATTTGCAGCATAGAAAACAAAAAATTTCCTACGATGGGAACTATACGCCAAGATCTATCTACTAGATACAAGCAACAGGTGGATATACTTCCATAGAGAACTTACCCTCGAAGACAAAAAAGCTTTGTTAACGAGTTGGAACTCGTGGATGATGTAGTCGTACACTTGCCGATCTCAAGGTCGTGATGAAGTCCAGCAGGTCCGGCTCCAGCACGTCCAGCAGATCCAGCTCCAGTAAGTCCAGCAGATCCAGCTCCAGCACCGCAAAGCAGCGGTGCATCCGTGATCGCGCACATGTCCGGTACCCCGAAACCTCCGTCCCTCGCTCCAGCAAAGCAGCGGAAGCAGCAACTCCTTTCTAGATAAAGCCACCGGGAACATGTATCTCACTAATCCGAGACCATGGGGAATAACTAGAGGGGGAGAGAGATCCTTCACGAGGAGGTGTGTGTTGTGAGGAGGAGAGGGGCCTTTTATAGGGAAGAGGGGAGCACCCAAGGGCCATGGCGTGGCAGCCATGATGGTGCCCCCACCTCTTCCACATTCATGTGGGTGGAGCTCCCACTCCCATAAAAAGCCTCCACTCAAAATTCCACTCACACATGCATTAAATTTCCACCAAATTTAATGCAAGCTCTCATTAAATAAAACAATTTTATTTATTTTATTCAGAATTTTGTTAATTAAATTAATTAACAAACATTCACATAAAACCCCCTGCAACATTTCAATGTCACATGCAGAACCAGTTTCTGCAATTTCACCCGAAACAATTCCGGTTTCCATCGAAATGATTCCAACGCTTTCTTAAATCTTTATCTGAAACATTTTTGCTCCAAATGGTGTCGGTATCCCTTAAGTGTGTCATCCTACGGTTCGCGAATAATGCAAACATGATCTAGACCCCTCTCCGATCAATAATCAGCAGCGGGAGCTGGAGATCCGTACTGACTCCCACACATTCAACGATGACCCTTGTGATCGTGTGAACCTTTAACGTCGTAACTAAATCCCTTTGTCTCGCGATATATTACATGTCCGAGATTCGATCGTTGGCATCCAGATAACTAGTTTGATCTCGTTACCGACATGCACTCTTCTCTTGTTCCCGTGATATAACATTCTAGTGATCACATCACTTGCTTGCAAGATATTTCAATGTGATATCACCGAGAGGACCCAGAGGATATCTATCCATCATCGGGATGGACAAATCCCACTCTTGATCCATGAGCCTCAACATAACACCTTTGTAGCACTGAACCCACCTTTATAGTCACCATGTTACGGTGTGACGTTTGATGTTATCAAGATACTCTTCCGGTGTTAGCAATTAACATGATTTCATGGTCTAAGGACTAAGATTACTTCGTATGATGTTATAGAAATATAAACATAATGACTCTGGTCGTAATGATGAACTTCGGATGAATGTTCATCACATCATTCCACCAATGTTGTGACTTCGTTATTAACAACATCCAATGTCCATGATCAGGAAACCTTGATCATCTTATTAATCAACGAGCTAGTTTATATGAGCGGCATTACTAGGAACTTTGTATTTTGTTTATTAAACACACATGTATTAACGTTTCCAATTAATACAATTATAGCATGCAAAATAAACATTTATCAGAAACATGGAATAAGATAATAACCACTTTATTATTGCCTCTCGGGCATATTCCCTTCAGAAATGTGAAGTCCGGAGGAAACCAAATCACCCCGGCAATGCCGTCATTTCAACCGTGCACCTCCCAAGAGCAACAAAAAAAACACTGCACCCAGAACTAGAAGCAAAGCTGTGCCCATGGCAGCAAAAGACAAGTCTGAGATTACTTGTTTCGAGTGTGGAGTGAAGGGTCACTACTCCAATGAATGTCCCAAGAAGATTGTCGCCACTGCCAATGTGAATGCCCCAGCTCAACAACAGCGTCGTGTTCAACCAGGAAGAAGATTTTCCCCAGGGAACCCTCACAACCGCAACGGCCGTCTCTTCCACATGAACTCCGAAGAAGCCCAAGAAGCGCCAGATGTAGTGCTGGGTATGTTTTCTGTCAACTCATTTTAGCAAGAGTGTTGTTTGATTCTGGAGCATCGCACTCATTTGTCACTGAAGAATTTGCATGCACTAGTAAGATTCACCCAACCAACTTGAAGCATGTCATGATAGGTCAAATCCCTGGTTCAACTACAAAAGCTAGAAAAATTTGCAAAGCTGTGCCTATCAGAATACATGGGATAGATTTTTATGCCAATCTAAAAGCAATTGGAACCAAAGGTTTGGAAGTAGTACTAGGAATGGATTAGATGTCAAAGCATAAAGGATTGATTGACTATGCCAAGAAAGCCATCACCATGAACAGTAACTCTGGAGTATCAGTAGAGCATATATCTGAAACCTTGCCCCGTCAATTCAAGTGTAACAAGACTCTAGCCCTACCCACCATAGACCAAGTCAGAGTAGTCTGTGAATACCCTGACATATTCCCAGATGAATTGCCCGGTATGCCCCAGGATAGGGATATTGAGTTCATTATTGAACTAATCCCCAGAACCAGACCCATAGCCTAGAGACCCTATAGCATGAACCCCTCAGAGTTAGTGGAATGGAAGAAGCAGCTGGATGCTATGTTGGCAACAAGCTTGATTCAACAAAGCGTATCGCCATGGACATCACCAGTATTATTCGTCGACAAGAAAGATGGAGGCAACCATTTGTGCACAGATTACAGGAAGTTGAATGACGTCACAATCAAAAAAAGTACCCTTTGCCAAAGATAGAGGATCTATTTGATTAGTTGACTCGAGCAAATGTGTTCTCTAAGATCGATCTTAGGACTGGTTATCACCAACTTAAGATTCGTGCAACGGATATTCCGAAGGCCGCCATTACTACTCATTATGGATTATATGAGTATACGGTCATGTCTTTTGGATTAACCAATGCCCCTGCTTATTTCACGAATCTCATGAATAAGATCTTTATGAATTTTCTAGATAAGTTTGTCGTTGTGTTTATCGACAATATCCTTATCTACTCCGAGTTAGAAGAAGAGCATGAGCAACATCTGAGAATCATCCTTGAAACCCTTAGAGAGCATCGGTTGTATGCCAAGTTCAGCAAATGTGAGTTTTGGCTGAAAGAAGTAGGATTCCTAGGACATATTTTGTCTGCCGGAGGAGTCGCTGTTGATCCCGCCAAGATCAAAGATGTCGAAGAATAGGAAGCCCCAACCACTCAAACCCAAGTCCGTGCATTTCTCGGATTAGCGGGATATTATCGCAAGTTCGTAAAAGGATTTTCAAGCATCACCAGACCTATGACCCAATTGTTAAAGAAGGACGAGAAGTTTGAATGGACCGACAAATGTGAAGAAAGTTTCCAAGAGTTGAAGAAGAGATTGATTTCAGCCCCAGTATTGATCATGCCAGATATCAAGAAGCCATTTGATGTGCATTGTGATGCATCCAAGATTGGTCTCGGATGTGTATTGATGCAAGAAGGCAAAGTCATCGCTTATCTGTCTCGACAACTGAAGCAGCATGAGCAGAGTTACCCTACCCGTGATCTTGAGTTAGCAGCCGTAGTATTGGAATTGAAGACATGGCGTCATTATCTTATGGGTAATCGCTGTGAGATTTACTCAGATCACAAAAGTTTGAAGTATATTTTCACTCAGAAGGAGCTGAATATGAGGCAAATAAGATGGATAGAGTTAATCAAGGAGTATGACCTTGAGATTCACTATCACCCCGGCAAAGCCATTGTGGTAGCGGATGCTCTTAGCAGATTGCCGTGTAGGCTAAACACCATGATCAAGGAGAAGCAACCAAGTTTCTATGAGGAGTTGGAGCAGTTTAGAACTGAGCTAGTTAGCAAAGGATTTTTAGCTAGCATTGAATGTCAACCCACTTTGATTAGCCAAATCAAGTAAGCCCATAAGGGAAATGAAAGTATCGACGGAATCAAACATCGTATTGGTACAGGAAAGGTACCTGAATTCACCGAAGACGGAGAAGGAGTTCTATGGTACAAAGGCCGTATCTGTGTGCCAGCAGATTCAGAACTAAAGCAAGTTATCATGCAAGAAGCTCATGATACTCTTTGTTCTATCCACCGCGGAGGAACAAAGATGTATAAGGATTTGAAGGAGCAATTTTGGTGGCACAAGATGAAGAGAGAAATCGGAAGCTACATCGCCAAGTGTGATATCTGTCAAAGATTCAAAGCAGAACATCAGAGACCCGCAAGACTATTGCAACCATTGCAGATTCCGGAATGGAAATGGGATTCCATCGAAATGGACTTTATCACTGGTTTGCCTACTTCTAGTAGGGGAAATGACTCAATCTGGGTCATTGTTGATAGACTGTCCAAGGTAGCTCATTTTAGACCTATCAAGACAACCTACCAAAGTTCGAAGCTAGTAGAGTTGTACATTGCTAGAATTGTTAGTTTGCATGGAACCCCCAAGACCATAGTATCGGATCGAGGAACCCAATTTACCTCGAGATTTTGGCAGAAAGTCCAAGAAGGATTAGGAACCAAGTTGAATTTCAGCACCGCTTATCACCCACAAACCGATGGACAGACTGAAAGAGTCAACCAAATCCTAGAAGATATGTTGAGAGCTTGTGTATTAGAGTATGGATCAAAATGGGAAGATTGCCTGCCTTTCGCAGAATTCTCATATAACAATAGTTACCAAGCCAGTCTGCAAATGGCACCATTTGAGTTCGTATACGGAAGAAAGTGTCATACCCCTTTGAATTGGTCACAAGTAGGAGAGAGTCAGATTTTTGGACCCGACATTCTCCGAGAAGCCGAAGAGAATGTTCACAAAGTCCGTGAGAACCTCAAGACCGCCCAATCCAGACAGAAGAGTTATGCTGACAAGAGAAGGAGAGATCCGACTTTCAATGTCAGAGATTTTGTGTATCTCAAGGTTTCACCATTGAAGGGAGCCCAACATTTTAGTCTGAAAGGAAAGTTAGCCCCAGATATATCGGACCCTTCAAGATTCTGAATCATCGAGGAGAAGTATCGTATCAACTGGAACTGCCAGAAGAGATGTCACCCATCCACAATGTGTTACATATCTCGTTACTTCGCAAATTCTTAGAAGTGCCGGAGAAGACCGAAGTTTTCAAGAACATCGATCACCGAGCTGTGGATATCAACAAGGATCTGACGTATCTTGAAGTGCCCATCCGTATCTTGGAGGAAGCCTACAGAACCACCAGGACCAGGAGTATCAAATTTCTCAAGATCCAATGGAGCAACCATACCGAAGAAGAAGCCACTTGGGAGCGAGAAGATTACATTAGGACTGAGCTCCCAAATCTCTTTAGTTCCTAGTTTTCTTTCTTAAATCTCGGGACGAGATTTTTTTTAAGGGGGGAAGGTTTGCAACATCCCAAATCTTTAATCAAGATTAATCAAGATCAAATCTACCAAATTTTGGGTTAACAAAAACTTTGCCATTTAAAAATCTTTAAGCATTCATATGTGTGTGCATCTAAAATAGGAGTTGTTTTGAATTTCCATAATTAAGTGATCTATTGGTTATAAAATGACTCTAAGGTGAATTACACATCATCTAGATCATCCCTAAGCAAATCCCAAAGAAAAAGAAATAAAAAAGAATTAAATAAGGAAATGGTCACTTTTGCAATTTTAATCACCTAGCCCACTTTGGCTATTCCTAGCACTCAAATTCGAATAGAAACAACTGTGGATCTTTGCACCCCTTGCTAGTACAAGTAGTGATGTTCCAAGGCCCACTTTGTGATCTCCCAAAAACATTCAAACTCTAAATTTAAAAGACATTGGAAAATTGAATCTAGTTCATATGTCTAGATCACACTTTTTCAAAAACCAACCAAATGAACTCCATTTCAAAATCCCAAGCAACCACAGATGCTTAAGCATGTGACAAATTACTCCACCAAAAATATTTCAAAAATTCAAAAGTTTCTCTCATGCGGCTATTTGATCGAACACCTTGTGAGCAGAATCAAACTGGCCTAACTAATACTGTTTTTGATCAAATATTGTCGAGCCATTAAGACACAGTTAATCATCTTGGTCTCACCTAGACCCAACCAGACCAAAACCAGCCCATCCCCTAGCCCCTAGTGCCAGTGCAACGCCGCCCTGAGGCCATGATCGCTGGCCGATCGTGTCGGAGCCGCAGCAGACCGCCAGCCCCTCTCTGCCGCTCCAGGGAGTGAGGAGTGACCTCACCGCCGCCCACGGTCCACCCCACGATCACTGCCAGCCCCTGGACCACCGAGGAAACTCCGCACACTAACTTCTCTATGCCACGCTAGAGCACGCCAGAGCGCCCTCGCCGCCAGCACACCACAGACCGCGCCTCGACACCAGCCCACGCACATCGCTCCACCTTGACCCCCTCACCCCGCCAGACACGGCCGTGCACCGCCGCACGACCCACACTCTCCAAGAACACCGTCGAGCATCGCCTCTGTCCCTTAGAGCACGGGAAGCTCCCGACCGTTAGCCACCACCCCTAGCATCGCCTTTAAGCTCTAGATGATCGCTAGGGAACCACGCACCATTTGTCTACCTCGCCCACGTAGGTAGCCCCCTGTGCGACGTCACTGACGAGCTCCGCCCACATCCTTCGGTCCCCTCACCGAGCCTATATAAGGAGGCCACCCCCAGCCTCAATTGCCACACCATTCCACTCCCCTCTCTCCACTAATTGTTTTCCCTCTCTCGCCGGAGCCGCTCGAGCAGCCCATCACCGGAATTCCGACGGAGACAGCCGTAGCAGAGGAGGAGAAGCTCCCATCGATTTCGTCCACCTCAGCCCCTGCCGTGATGTCACCTGAGTCCACCGTTGTCCACCAGTTTGTTTGCCCGCCTCGCCGCACTAGCTGGAGCCCTAGTACATCCCCACTACAACCCCACCGACCGCGCTAGGGTTCAGTCTCGCCGGCGACGTGTCCGTCATCGATGATGACCGTGAGCCGTGAGATCTTGTTCTAATCGTGTGCTCCTTATCGCCCTGTACCGCTTCGCGTTTAATGAGTCACTGACAGGCGGGACCCACTGTCAGCAGCCCTCAGCGCCACGGAGTGTACACGGGCCAGCCCATTATGTTTCCCGCGCTGACCCAGTAATTGAAATATATGTTTTTCTATTTTAATTAAAACCTAGTTCTGTCCATTAGTTTAAAAATCAAATTCAGAGAGTTTTACAAATCCAAATGGAGTGATTCCAATTTCTTTTGGAAAGGTAATGAAAATCTCTATCCAAGCCCGTTGGATTTAAATCATTTAGAGTTATAGATCTCTCCTAGATAAAATAACAAGATAGAAGCTTTTGCACATTCAAACATTTTTATAAAATCGACCATAATAGCTTTTGAGTTGATTCCAACTCTCAAAAATCACATTTAACCATACCTATCTGAATATGTAATAATATTAAGGTTTGCATGCAGTGACTTTGGACTAGTACCAAAATAATGCTATATAGGCATTTCTAGTCACTTTAAATCATTAATTATTGAACTTAAACTTATTAAAACGTGATCCAACATTTAAATCACATTCCCTTATATTATAATCTGTGGTGATGACATGTGTCCACATGATCCCATATTTTAATTGGAGAATATTAAATATTATTTAATTTCAATGGGTAGAAATTACTTTTCTCAAATAAAATAAATGAAGCTAGTTCATTAAAACCTTGTGATGCTTGTGATGATAATAGATCATCAAATGTGAGCCTTAGTGTGCTAAGTAGAATAGTTAAGTATTGTTTGGTGATTGTGTATTCTGTATGTATTTATAGACGATAGTACCGACCAAGCTTTCGAGGAGGAGGAGTTCTACCAAGAGGAGGAAGAAAACTTCAACCATTGCACTACCCAAGGCAAGCTAACACTTGAAAGTGTCTTAACTATGCAAGCTAAACCGTGCAAGCTAGATAACCTAAGCAAGATGCAATAGGCATGCTTTGGTTATACCTTTGACTATTACCTATTTACAAGCTTTACTTCCTTTACTTTATCAAAGTTCTTTACCTTGTTTATAGGTAGCATTAATAGTATAAAACTTGACCTATCTAGTTAGACTTAGATGTCATTCTATGGCATGATATTAAAATTAGCATCACACATTAGTGAGCACTCTTAACTTAGTAGTTGGAACTAAACCAAAACTTGATTCACTTTAGATGGGAATACTTGGTGAAAATGATTTGTGAAAACCTTGGAATGAGGAGTCATTCTATTGAGATGTTTTGACATGTGTTGAGAAACACAAATGGTTTATGATGATGGTGAAAATGTTGAGGCATGAGCCTTAGCCCTTTTATAAAAACTGATGGTTGGGTTCGGATGCAATACCATTCCCAATTTTACCGTACAACCACAATACCTGAATTGGGTAAGGCTTAGCCGGAAGTTTATATGCATTAGTATTAGTTCCCTCGCGGGAGAGGTTTGAGCTAAGGCTACCTCTCAATGTTGTCCACCTATGCAGTGCCCAGGATGACAGATGGTCATGGCTGCGAGGCCATGCTCATAGGAGAGGTGCTTATACTAGAGTGTGTAAAGGAAAGGTTATGTTTGATTATCTGCATACTAAGTATGATGATTCAGGGTTATCCGTAACATATGTATCGAATCTTGTGGTGAAAGTGTACGACCTCTGCAGAGTGTCAAACTATTCGAATAGCCGCGTCCGCGGTTATGGACAGTTGGAGTGGTCATACTGTTCCGTTGTTAGACGTTTTCCAAACAACTTATGCAATGAATTGTGACATGACTTGACTATGACAACTAAGTTCCTACTTAGGTGTTTTCAAACTTTATTTTATCTTTCTTTGTTTCTAAACTCATCTTAGGTTTCAAACTTAACTTTACAAATAAACTTAGAGTTAGCATTCCTACTAGTACTATCCTAATTGTCAGTGGTAGTTTGCAAGTACTTAAAGAGTACTCATGGCTTTTGTCCCTGGCTATTCCTCTGGCCAGACTATGAAGGGGATTACCAAGATGAAGGACCTCAGGACGGCTATGATAACTAGGATCATCTCCCATCGCCAGCATTGCCTGTGACTTTGAAGATGGACCCCACCGCTATGCTATTTATTCCGCTACTTGATTGTACTAAGACTGGATCATGAGATCCTTTATTTGTGTAAGACCTTATTATGGTTTGTAATGGATGATGTACTGTGATATCCAATATGTTATGTCTCGCAAAAATGGTAATCCTGGGATTGCGAGGTATGGCATAACAGGCATCTGGGATTAAAAATCCGGGTGTTGGCAGCTTTGCTAGTTAGTGGGAGCAAACTTTGCTCGCTAATGTTGAAATATTGCAAATCAACTGAATCGCCATTGCTCTAGGGGAATTTAGAATATATTTTATCTTTCAAATCTTTGAGAGTTATGGAGGTTGCAAGCACCGCTGGGAAGTAAAATCTAGAGAGAAACCATTGACAACCAAGAATTACGTTAGTATCCAGTTTAACCGCTAGCCGAAATGCCAGCACTAGATCAATCCTATTCGAAAAGCAAGGAAGTTAGCAGAGCACCGGCGATTCACGCTCAATTACTGCCAGTAATCAATCCACAAAGGGAAGCGATACTTACCCTGATGGAATCCATGCGTTAGATCCCTCCTATTCCACCCAATCTTCTCCGCGCTCGACAGGGAGGACCGGTACACCCGCCGGTGTCGCATACTGTTCCGTGAAAGGGGTAGATCTAGCGGGGGAGGAAGCGAAGCCAGAGTGGGCTCCGCGACTAGGGGAGGGAAAAATCGGGGGCCAAGGACGACATAAGGTAGGAGGGGCTCTCAGGTAGGAGGGCACAATGGCGAGGGAGCGGAGGCACAGTGTGGGAGTTGTTCCAGGCTCGGAACGAGAATGGCCAGTCTGTCGTGTCTCCATGCGGTCCCACCCTTCACCACGTATGCAAGACCCGTCCCAACGCGGCCCCACCCTTCACCACGTATGCAGGACCCATCCCAACATGGCCCACCGGTCAGCACCCACCCCAACACGGTCCCACCTGTCGGTCAAGCCTTTGACCTAACGGCATCCCCCGCCCGAGTGCATGTGAGGGTTTCGGAATGGAGGGAGGGGAAAAGTGAGGAAAAACTAAGCAACTGGGGAAAACTGAGTACAACTAACGAAACAAGGGCACGAAAATAGAAATCCTAAAGGAAAAGGCCAGAAAAGTGTTTTCAGATAAATAGGAATCAAAATATACATTTATTATATGTTAATTATGAATTAATATATTCTAAATAATATTTAGATTAAGATTTATAAAAAGCAACTTTCATATTAGGCCAAATCTCTAGAGGGAAATAGCCTAGGAGAAAAGCTGCTGGAAAAACAAAAAAGAAAAAGAAGAAAAACTACAGTTGCTACCGCTAGTGGGATTGGCAGCCCACACAGGCGGGCAAACGGTAGTACGTGCCGCACGGGGCCTGGCAGAGCGCTAGGCGCCACCTCGTCTTGTGGGTCGCGGCAGAGCTCAGCCCACCTGGGCTGCTGCCTCGGCTCGCTGGCCGCCACGCCGGGTAGGCCCACCCGGGCGACAGCCTAGTCGCCGCCGAGCGCTCAGGATACAAGGCGCGGGATAGGCTGCCCAAGGCCCACCCGACCTGCGCATGTTCAGCTGTTATGCTGGCCGCGGCTTCCTTCTTTTTCCTCTTGGGCTGAAATCGGCCCAACCGGCCAAGACGAAAATTCCTGGGGATTTTCCGTAATTAGCCCCACATGGCTAACCTAATGGAGAGGGCACACCCCCCTCCACCTATATATAGGGGTGCCCATGGGAGGACTAAAAACACATCAATATATAATTGCAGAAGTTCTTTGGTTGACTTTCTCCTTCCCTCTCTCTCTAGTCTCCATGCGTTGGCACGGTCCCAAGAAAAGACAGTTCACGCAAGAGACGCCGCACCTGGAGCACGTCGTTGCACTGCAGGGATTCCTAGACGGATATCAACTTCCGCACTCCCAGGGGGGTCAGGGAGCCGAAGGTCTCATCGTACACCGGATGTGTACGAAGCCATGAGGTGCAACACTTGGGGCACTTGGATATCGTGAGCCGGAGCTGCTGCATATGAAGAAGCAGCAAGGGGCTGCAAGGAGCTTCGCGACCTTGAGGTCAGCCACGGGATCGACTACTTCAACCACGTTCCTCTCGGAACGTTAACCGCGTATGGTCTACAAGGGTATGTATTCTATACGCTCTGGCCGATACCGCATTACTACATAGATAGTCTTGGGCGTATTAGAGTTCCATCGTAGGAATTTTTTGTTTTCTGCTATGGAACCCTTCAAATCATACTGGTAGATAAGCTCACGGAGGAATTTGGTGGCGGTCTTGCCATCACACTTCTTGATTGGCTTCGCCTTGACCATTTTGGTGAACTTGTCTATGGTGAACATGAGGTGGGTGTAGCCTGATGGAGCTTTTTTGAACTGGCCGACCATGTCGATGCCCCATACGGCGAATGGTCAGGTGATCGGGATGGTCTTGAGGGACGAACTAGGGATGTGCATCTGGTTGGCGTACTTCTGGTATCCAACGCATCGTTGGACGATGTCGGTGGCATCGGCGTGTGCGGTGAGCCAGTAGAATCCATGGCGCATGGCCTTGGCGACTAGCGACCGGGCCCCGACATGGTGGTCGTAGTCGCCGGTGTGGATGTCTTGGAGTATCTTGCGTCCCTCTTTTGGATGCACGTAGCACTGGAACACGCCGGTCATGCTACGCTTGTGGAGCTCGTCATTGATGATGACAAAGGACTTGCAGCGATGCATGCTCATTCGCGCCTCTGTTTGGTCCATGGGCAGGACCTTGTGCTTGAGATAGGCAATGTATGGTGCAGTCCAATCGCTAGGATTTGTGATCATGGAGACTAGAGCAGGCTCGGGCTGCAGCGGTATCCCGATGTCGATCTCCTTCGGGAGGAGAATGAGGTCTTGTCAATGATGTCGAGGAAGACGCCCGGAGGTGGTGTTTGGCGAGCCGATCCAATGCGCGAGAGTGAGTCAGCCTCTTCATTCTTGCGGCGGTCGATCCACTCGACGGAGTAGCCCCCAGTTGGACCACCGCCTATCGATAGGCTATCATGTTGGGGGTGACTGCATCGTAGGTACTAGTGACTTGCGTGGCGATGAGGTTGGAGTCACCTTAGCACTTGAGGTGATTGATGTTCATCTTCTTAGCGGCCCGAATGCCATGGAGGAGGTCCTCGTATTTCGCCATGTTGTTGGTGCAGGGCGTGAAGTTGAGTTGCAGTGCGTATCTGATCTTGTCGCCCTTGGGGGAGGTGAGAACGATTCATGCTCCGACACCATCTGAGTTTTTGGAGCCTGATACATTGCAAATGCATCTATAATTTTTGATGTTCCATGCTTGGTTTTATCCACTTTCTTGTGTTTTGTTCCAACTTTGGAGTACTTTTCATATGATTTCTTGGACTAACCTATTAACAAGAGCCACAGTGCCAGCTGCCTGTTTTCTGCTGTTTTTGGTTCCAGGAAAGTCAGAAACTGAATATTCTCGGAATTGGACGGGACAAAAAGCCAAAGTGCCTATTTTTCCGGAAGACATCAGATGCCAGAATACGAGACGGAGAGGGGCCAGAGGCTGGCCACACCACCTGGCCGCGCGGCCAGGCTGGGCCCACGCCAGGGGGTGGTGTGGTGGCCCCTGGCACCCCCTCGGCCTCCCCTTCTGCCTATATGATGCCCTTGGGACGTAAACCCTAAGGGCCCGATCAAAAATCCACGAAAGAGTCTGTAGCCGCCGTCATCTCCAACCCTAGATCGAGAGGGATCTGAAGCTCTTCCCGGCACCCTGCCAGAGAGGGGAATTCACCCTGGAGGCCTTCTTCATCACCATGCAAGCCTCTGGTGTGATGTGTGAGTAGTTCATCCTTGGACTACGGATCCATGTAGTAGCTAGATGGCTGGTTCTCCTCCTTTGTGCTTTCATGTTTAGATCTTGTGAGCTCCGTTCATGATCAAGATCACCTATTTGTAATTCTGCATGTTGTGTTTGCGGGGATCCGATGGATATTGAGATGCTATTTCAGATTGATTATTGATTCTATCATGTCTTTGTTATTTGTGATCTTGCATGCTTTCCGTTTTTAGTAGCTATCTTGGCCAAGTATATGCTAGCAACTCCAAGAGTTAGTATTTATGCTCGATAGTGGGTTCATGCCTCTGGTAATCTGGGGAAGTGACAGAAATCTCTAAGGTACTAGATGTGTTGTTGCTACTAGGGAGAAAACAACAATCCTTTGTTCATAAAACAATCGTATTGTTTACTTTACACGCAGTTCGTCAAGAAATAATCTGTTGCTCGCAACTTAATACTGGAGGAGGTTTAGATGATAACCTGAAGGTGGATTATTAGTCATAGATGCAGTTGGATGGCGGTCTATGTATAATGTTGTAATTCCCAATCAAGTTCCAAAGGAGTCAAGATGATTAGTATATGCATGTATTGCTTTCTCGATGTTTGTCAATTGCCCCGCTGTAATTTGTTCACCCAGCATGTTGTCTACCTTAAGGAGAGCCACCTCTAGTGAACTATGGATCCCGGTCCTTGTCTTTTACATTCAATCTACAATCTTTTACTGCTTTCTGTTTACTTTCTTCAAACTATTAGTTCCTTCCACTCGATACGTTTAATCCTTTGTTTTCCGCAAAACACGGTGGGATTGACAACCTTATCGCAAGTTGGGGACAAAGTTCTGTGGTTGTGTTGTGCAGGTCTCCACGTTGCTACTAGCACCGGTAGTGCGCTCTGCCAAATCTCAGCTAGTAACACCTTTGGGGTGTTTCCTTGCTCCTACTGGTTCGATTAAACCTTGGTTTCATAACTGAGGGAAACTTGCTGTTGTTCTCATCATACCTTCCTCTTGGGGTTCCCAACGAGCTCTACATCATCATCGCTCCAGCATTTTTCTAGGCGCCATACTCAGAGCCATCAAGCATTTTTCTGGAGCTCTTGCCGGGGAGTCAAGGACATCTTCACAAGGGGAGTCCCTCATAACCAATCTCTTTACTTTGTTATTTTTGTTTTGCTTAGTTTCTTTTTGCTTTGTTTGCTTGTTTCTTTATCAAAACACAAAAAAATTAGTTTTACTTGTCTTCTTTCTTATTTGAAAAGCCAAAAAAAGACTACTCTTGAAAACACTAAGTTCTATGACTTCACTAGCACCAACAACAATGATTTTATGAGCACACCTATTGCTCCACCTGTGCCTGAATATATACTTTCTTTGCGATAAAACCAGCATTGCTCAATCTTGTTATGAGAGAACAATTTTCTGGTATTGGTAATGAAGATGTTGCTTCCCATCTAAATAACTTTGTTGAACTTTGTGAGATGCAAAAGCATAGGGATATAGATGGTGATATTATTAAGCTAAAATTGTTTACTTTCTCTTTGAGAGGAAAAGCTAAAGAATGGTTGAATTCCTTAACTAGGAATAGTATTGATTCTTGGACCAAATGCAAAGATGCTTTTATTGGAAAATACTATCCTCCTGCTAATATTATATCCATGAGAAGTGAAATAATGAAGTTTAAACAACTTGATAATGATCATGTTGCTCAAGCTTGGGAAAGAATGAAATCTTTGGAAAATAATTGTCCCACACATGGACTGACTGCTTGGAGGATCATCCAAACTTTTTATGCATGATTGAACTATTCTTCAGGGAACCTATTGGATTCTGCTGCTGGAGGTACCTTTATGACCATCACTTTGGGTGCTGCAACAAAACTTCTGGACAATATGATGGTTAATTATTCTGAATGGCATACTCAGAGAGCTCCACAAGGTAGGAAGGTAAATTCTGTTGAGGAAACTTCCTCCTTGAGTGATAAGATTGATATTATTATGTCTATGTTTGTTAATGGGAAAGCCCATATTGATCCAAATAATGTTCCTTTAGCCTCTTTGGTTGCTCAAGAAGAGCAAGTTGATGTGAACTTAATAAGAAATAACAATTTTGGCAATAATGCTTATAGGAGTAATTTTGGTAACAACAATTATAAGCCATATCCTCCTAACAATGGTAATGCTTATGGAAACTCTTACAACAATAATAGGAAGGCTCCTCTGAACTTGAAGTTATGCTTAAAGAGTTTATTAGTAAACAAACTGCTTTCAGTAAAACTATTGAGGAAAAACTCTCTAATGCTAAAAGAAATATAGCATCTTTGGCTGAAGCTCAATCTTCTTTGAATAAAATGGCTGCTAAACCTGAAACTAATGATAATCCCTTTGCAGCTACTAATGCCATACAAGTAAGAATTGATGAAAATGTTAGACTATTAGCTGAATTACATGCTAAGTGGGAAAGAGAAGATGAAATTGCTAGAAACATAAGTGTTTCTACTATCACCACCACTAGTGTTGAGGCTAGTAATAGTTCTATCGCTTTAGATGATAAATTTGATTTTGATCTTGATGGTTGCAACATCTCTGAAGTTATTAAGTTCCTACAAAAGCTTGCTCAAAGTCCTAATGCTAGTGCTATGAACATGGCCTTTACAAAACACATTACTGATTCTCTCATAAAGATTAAAGACGAAAAGATAAAACATAAAGCTTTTATTCCTATAAAACAAGAAGATGGTTGGGAACCCATCATTAATATGAAAGTGAATGACTTTGATTTCAAAGCTTTATGTGATCTTGATAGTAGTGTTTCTATTATGCCTAGAAGGATTTATGATATGCTTGATTTGCCTCCACTTGAAGATTGTTATTTGAATGTCCCACTTGATGATAATGCTAAAAAGAAACTCATGGGGAGTCTTAATGATGTTCTTATTATGGTGAACAATGCCTATGTCCCCGTTGATTTCTATGTTTTGGATGTTGAATACAATGCTTCTTGTCCTATTACTTTGGGAAGACCTTTTCTTAGAGCTGTCGGTGCCATTACTGATATGAAAGAAGGCACCATTAAATATCAACTCCCACTCAAGAAAGGTATAGAACACTTCCCTAAGAAAAGAGAGAAGATTTCTTTTGTTTCTCCTATGAAAACAAAATTTGGTCTTAATGCTTCTTCATTTGAGAACACTTGATTCTTTTTCTTGCTTCTTATGCCTAACTTAAAGGCGTTAAAGAAAGTGCTTATTAGGAGATAACCCAAAAGTTTTAGATGAGTCTTGGAAGTTATTACCTCTTTAATAACCGCTCCTTATCCTTTTTATTTGTTTTTTGTTCCAAGAGTAACTTCTAATGAGGGAGAAGTAATGATTGGGAAAGTTGCTGTCCCGAAACAGATTTCTGTGCTTCACCGTAAAACTTTGTGTAAAATCTCTGAACGTATTTTTGAGGCGTTAATTTTTGTTCTTCTGCCCCAGGTTGTTATATAACTTTCGTTAGTTCAACACTTTTTGATTTGAGCAACAGAAGGTCTTCTAAAAAATTTGTCTTTACCTGCTGTTCTGTTTCAACAGATTTCTACCATTTTCTACATTTGCTTCTTGTCGGTTCCTTTTTGAGTTCTTTTGGGGAATTGAGCTTTTTGAGGGAAGTGCTACAGTAGCTAGTGTTCTAATGGAAGTTTATTTGGTGTTATAACTGAACCTTAAGACTTATTTATCTTGAGTGCACTAATGTTGCTAATAAAGATTGTGTGAAGTTTTGTATGAAGGAAAAATTTCAGGTCTATGGAAGGAATGAGTAACGAGATGAAGGATGGACTAAAGCTCAAGCTTGGGGATGCCACGCGTGTCACCCCAAGAAATATCCAAGAAGTACAAGCGTCAAAGCTTGGGGATGCCCAAGGCATCCCCTTTTCATCAATAAAAATCCCAAGTTTCTTTTTATCACTTACCTACTCGAGGACGAGCAGGAGTTAAGCTTGGGGACGTTGATACATTGCAAATGTATCTACAATTTTTTATGTTCCATGCTTGGTTTTTTCCACTTTCTTGTGTTTTGTTCCAACTTTGGAGTACTTTTCATATGATTTCTTGGAATAACCTATTAACAAGAGCCACGGTGCCAGCTGCCTGTTTTCTGCTATTTTTGGTTCCAGGAAAGTCAGAAAATGAATATTCTCGGAATTGGACGGACAAAAGCCAAAGTGCCTATTTTTCCGGAAGACATCAGATGCCAGAATATGAGACGGAGAGGGGCCAGAGGCCGGCCACACCACCTGGCTGCGCACCCAGGCTGGGCCCGCGCCAGGGGGTGGTGTGGTGGCCCCTGGCACCCCTCGGCTTCCCCTTCCGCCTATAAGATGCCCTCGGGACGTAAACCCTAAGGGCCCGATCAAAAATCCACGAAAGAGTCTATAGCCGCCGTCATCTCCATCCTAGATCGGGAGGGATCTGAAGCTCTTTCTGGCACCCTGCCAGAGAGGGGAATTCACCCTGGAGGCCTTCTTCATCACCATGCAAGCCTCCGGTGTGTTTCGTGAGTAGTTCATCCTTGGACTACGGATCCATGTAGTAGCTAGATGGCTGGTTCTCCTCCTTTGTGCTTTCGTGTTTAGATCTTGTGAGCTCCGTTCATGATCAAGATCACCTATTTGTAATTATGCATGTTGTGTTTGCGGGGATCCGATGGATATTGAGATGCTATTTCGGATTGATTATTGATTCTATCATGTCTTTGTTATTTGTGATCTTGCATGCTTTCCGTTGTTAGTAGCTATCTTGGCCAAGTATATGCTAGCAACTCCAAGAGTTAGTATTTATGCTCGATAGTGGGTTCATGCCTCTGGTAATCTGGGGAAGTGACAGAAATCTCTAAGGTACTAGATGTGCTGTTGCTACTAGGGAGAAAACAACAATCCTTTTTTCATAGAACAATCGTATTGTTTACTTTACACGCAATTCGTAAAGCAATAATCTGTTGCTTGCAACTTAATACTGGAGGGGGTTCGGATGATAACCTGAAGGTGGATTATTAGTCATAGATGCAGTTGGATGGCGGTCTATGTATAATGTTGTAATTCCCAATCAAGTTCCAAAGGAGTCAAGATGATTAGTATATGCATGTATTGCTTTCTCGATGTTTGTCAATTGCCCCGATGTAATTTGTTCACCCAGCATGTTATCTATCTTAAGGAGAGCCACCTCTAGTGAACTATGGATCCCGGTCCTTGTCTTTTACATTCAATCTACAATCTTTTACTGCTTTCTGTTTACTTTCTTCAAACTATTAGTTCCTTCCACTCGATACGTTTAATCCTTTGTTTTCTGAAAAACACGGTGGGATTGACAACCTTATCGCAAGTTGGGGACAAAGTTCTGTGGTTGTGTTGTGCAGGTCTCCACGTTGCTACTAGCACCGGTAGTGCGCTCTGCCAAAGCTCAGCTAGTAACACCTTTGGGGTGTTTCCTTGCTCCTACTGGTTCGATTAAACCTTGGTTTCATAACTGAGGGAAACTTGCTGTTGTGCTCATCATACCTTCCTCTTGGGGTTCCCAATGAGCTCTACATCATCATCGCTCCAGCATTTTTCTGGGCGCCATACTCAGAGCCATCAGAGCCATCAAAGTGGAGGTGCTAGAAATGGAGGTAGGGCAGCGTCTCGGGCTGCTGCGCTTCTTCCCAATCGGCTAGGAAACTAGCAAGGGCCTGCGATTTGATCGCCTAGAGCGGCTCGGACTTGATGTTGTGGACGCTGATTTCAACGACCCACTTGGCGACTCGCCCAGTCACCTCGTGATTGCGGATGATGTCCTGCAACGACACAGAGGAGACGACTGTGATGGGGTGCTCCTGGAAGTAGTGCAGGAGCCTTCGCTGGGCTCTGAAGACCACGTACACCAGCTTCTGGTACTGTAGGTAGCGCAGCCTTGAGTTCGTCAGGACCTCACTGATGTAGTTCACCGGGCGCTGTACGGGGTGCTACTTGCCCTCCTCCGGTCGCTCGACGACCATCATGGCGCTGACGACTCGAGTGGAGGCCGCGACGTAGACGAGCATTGGCTCCTTGTCGATGGGCGCGGCGAGTAGTGGTGCTATGAGCAACACTTCCTTGAGCGCTTTTAACGCGTTGTCCGCTTCTTCGTCCCATTGGAACGTGGGGTTCTTGCGCATCAAGTGGTAGAGGGGCATTACCTTCTCACCGAGCCGGGGGATGAAGCGACTGAGAGCTGCGGCTTGCCCGGCCAGCTTCTGGATGTCGCGTAGGCACTCGGGTTTTCCAAGTCACACAATGGTGTCGATCTTGGTGGGGTTTGCCTCGATTCCTTGCTTGGAGACTACGTACACCTGAGTTGTCTGGTGGGTACACCGAAGGTACACTTCCCCAGGTTGAGCTTGATCTTGTACTTTTGCAGATTTGTGAAAGTTTCGGCCAGGTCGGCGAGCAGGTCGCTCTGGCGAGTTGACTTCACCACCACGTCGTCAATGTAGACATGGATGTTGTGACCAATTTGGCTTGCAAGGCACTCCTGCATGCACCATTGATAGGTCACACCGGCATTCTTGAGGCCAAACATCATGGCGGTGTAGCAGAAGGCTCTGAATGGCGTAATGAACGCCGTTTTCTCCTCGTCCTTGACTACCATTTTGATCTGGTTATACCCAGAGTACGTGTCGAGGAAGCATAGTGACTCCAACCCTGCGGTCGAGTCGATGATCTGGTCGATGCGTAGGAGGACGAACTCCTCCTTTGGGCAGGCGTTGTTGAGGTTGGTGTAGTCAATGCACATTCTCCAAGTGTTGTTCTTCTTCAGGACCAGGACTAGGTTTGCCATCCACTTGGAGTACTTTATTAGTGGGATGAAGCCTAGGGCGAGAAGGCATTGTACTTCTTCGGTGATTGCCCGGTGGTGCTCTTTGTTGAAGGGCCGCAGTGACTTCTTCACAGGTCGCGCTTTGGGGTCGGCATCGAGTTTGTGCGCAGCGAGTTCCCACTAGACACCAGGCATGTCAGATGATTTCCATGCAAAGATGTCATGATTCACATGCAGGAACTCGATGAGCACGCTTTCCTATGCGAGGCTCATGTTGGTCACGATGGTGACCTTCTGGCTCGAGTCGCCCGGGACAAGCTCGATGGAGCGGGTGTGTGTGGAGGCCTCAAATGTTGTTGACCCTGCATTTTCTGCGTTGGGTTTCTTCAGGATCCTGGGGCCGTCCTTGTCAATGCCACTTGCATATTTGGCGAGCTCGTCGATGTGATTTGTCTCCTTGGCGATGATGGCGTCGACGAGCTTGGCACCGTTTTCCTCGCATTCCACAGCCATGTCGGGGTCGCGCATGGACAGTGATGATGCCATGTGGCCCTGGGAGCTTCATCATGTTGTACGCGTAGTGCGGGGCTGCCATGAATTTGGCGAATGCCTATCGCCCCAGGACGCAGTGGTAGGGGTTGTGGAAGTTCACCAGCTCGAAGACAATCCGCTATGTGCGGTAGTTGGCTGGCATGGCGAAGGTGACTGGCAGTGTCACCTTGCCAATCAAGTAGGCCCTCTGACCGGGGATGATGCCGTGGAAGGTGGTGAGGGTCGATTCTACCATCGACTACGGGAGTTGCAGCCTGCTAAATGTGTCCAGGTAGAGGATGTTGATGGAGCTTCCCCCATCCATTAGGGTCTTGGGGAGCTAGTAATCACCCACTTTGGGCTTAAACCACCAGGGTGACTCGCCCAAGGTACTCGATCCGCGGTGCGTGGTCCTCGTGGCTCCAAGTGATGCTCTGCTCGGACCAGTTGAGGAAGCACGGGATGTCGACTTGTGTCACCACGTTTATGGCGACTACGCGGACGAGCACCTTCTTATCACGTTTGGTGCTAAGCCTGGTGATCGTGTACAGCGAGCCGACATCATTGCCGAACCTGTCGGTGTTGCCGTTGTCCCTTGGTAGGTCGTTGTTGGGGCCCTCTCTTACTCGCCTTGCCTTCTTGATCTCCTTCAGAGAGTGCAGTCGGTGGTGGTGTGAGTGGCGGGCTTCCCCTCCCTGCTATCATAGACAGGGCTGGTTGAGTAGGACAGTAGGGTCGAATTTTGACCTCGCCACGTTGTTGGCATAGTAGTTTCTGCTATCGCGGTAGTTCCCTCCGTCATGGCGGAAGTTCTCCGGGTCGCGCTGCCCACAACCTACATTGGCAATGAAGTCGACTCACCCATCACCACGGCACTTGCCGGTGAGGCGAGTGTTGCTATATCGCATCTCGTGCTGTCTCCCGTTGTCGTTGTCGTCGGTGCGGCGTCTCCCACCCGACTCATCATCGGAGTCTTGGTTGGGGTCCTCCTCCATGTAGAGCTTGGTGATCTCGAGGAGGTCGGGGATGTTGTCGAGCGTATGGTAGATCCTCTTGATCTTGGTGACCAGAGGTTCGTACCGGCAGTCATTCTTGAAGTAGTGGATCGCCGTGTCTGGGTGGATGCCGGAGGCTTTGATCCACAAGTCCTGCCACCATTGCACCCAGTGGCGGATCGACTCGCGCTGTCCCTGGATGCAGCGCTCCAGGACCTCGATGGTGGTGGCGTGGGTGTAGGAGCCCTCGAAGTGCCTGACAAAGGCCTCTCGCATGTCCTCCCACAAGTCGATGCTATCCACAAGGAGGGTGTTGATCCATTGTCGGGGCGCTCCCTCCATCATTAGGGAGAGGTAGCAAGTGGCGAGTAGATCGGTGTGGCCGGCGATCCCCATCGCCATGAGATATGTATCGAGCCGTACTTCTCAATCTCCTTTGGCACCTTGAAGTTGGCGGGATATTTTGCGCCTCAGATCATTGGTACAAAGCATTGTGGGCTGACTCGGCTGAGGGAGCCCCTTGGCTCTGGCTCACCGCGGTTGGTAAGGGTGTGCCTCAGGTCATTTGGCTGGCGCGCTCGCCAAGCCTGATTGTTGATGATGTGGGTCCGCGTGTCGATCGGCTGACCGTTGGCGGTGACCGTGTTGTTCGCGGGTCGCGACTCGTTGGTGGAGAGCGCAGGATTCGCAGCCCGCGGTTGGAGCTGCAGGGGCTTGGGCGGTGGGCAGTTGAGGGTCTTGGCGACCGTTGGACGGCCGCTTGAGGCCGCCCTGCTCCCCGACAAGCGGGAGTAAATCCTTCCCCGCAGGTCGACTCCCGCGGCTTGTTGCTCAATGGCCCTAGCGAGTAGGGCTTGGGCGTACTTGATCTGCAGCGCGCCCTCTCCCATGATGTTGAGGTTGGCAACTACAACTTGCCCTGCGATGACATTGTCCATCGGGGTGGAGTAGAGCAGGAGTCCATTGGAGTCCTGGGCTTGGGGCGAGATGATGATCCGCGGCTGCTCTAGAGGAGGCATGCGGTAGGGTGGCGACAGAGCTCCGGTCACGGGTGCACCGGGTGGTGGGCGGTTGCTGCCGCCGGGTGGCGCATTTTCGTAGACCTCGCGCTCGGCCGCGCTAGCGGGGTCGTGCTCGTCATCGAAGTTTAGGGTGTGGCCCTGGACATTGGAGTTCAGGCGGCTCCTGATGCGGCGCTGGTGGTAGAGTGACAGGTCCTGCGCCGTTTGCCACTCGAGGCGGTACTTCTCGCGCTTGGCCTGCTCAGCGCACGTTGCCGCCTCCAGCTGCAAGCGGTATTCCTCGACCTCCGTTGTTGTCGTGGTCGGTAGGATCGGCATGGAGAAGGGATCTTGCGGGGCACTCGCGCTGCCTACCATGTAGATCGCGTTGAAGCGATTGGATCTAGCACGGAAGTCGTCAAGAGACTCTGACCTAGAGTCGGAGTCGAAGATCCCGAGGACGGATGGGTCCTCGAAGTCCTCAGCGTTGGAGACTCGCGTCATGGAGTCTTCGCGTGATGCGGCGGTGATGGATCCTGCGATCGAGGCAGGGGTCGCCAAATCAGCGTCGTCATGGAGGGCCACGTCGTCCGCGGCCGTGTCGGTCCCGTTCGTGTTGCTGGCGGCCGAGTCGTACTCGGTGGCGAGGCAGGTGATGCAGTGGACCTGGCCTTCCGAGAGTAGATCGCGGTGTGGCGGCGATCCGCCGATGATTGCCGTCTCCGCCAGGTCGACAACGTCCGTGAAACCGACAAAGAGATTGATGGTGCCGACCGGCATCACCCGGCTGTGCTTGATCGGGCGTGACGCCGGGATGTAGCTGCTGGGCAGGATCTCAAGGATCCCGCCGCTTGCAATCATGCGGCTGGTGTTGATCTTCCGATCGATTGGTGAGTAGGATCTCGCCGTGGAACTTAGGCCGGACCGGCCATGCCCCATGGTGGGAGCTACTATCGTGGGAATGACCACGACAGTTGCTACCAACGGTAGCGATTGGAAGGTTGTAGGGCAAGATCGAGTCACCATCTGCGATGCGAGATTGGAGGCAAAGACATAGGGATTTATCCAGGTTCTCCCCACCTTAGGGTAAGACCTACTCCTGCTAGATTGTATTATCGGCGAGTGAGTTACAGGGGTGGCGAGCTCGGGGGCTAGGCAGCGAGTCGCTTGGATGGGGTGTATGATGAAACGTAAGTACATAAAGTACCCTAGGGAGGTTTATATAGGGGGTACCTTGCTACGGTTTACAGGATTACAACTGAATCGGTTAAGAACTCGAAGTATTTGACCTAATCCGACTGGGCCTATCTATACTTCTGGGCCTTCAGCTTCCACTCACCGGGCTTCTTCTTCAGTCGCTTTTCAGTCACTGTCCTGCAGACTCATTCGCTTTGATCTTGAGCCAGTCGAAATGTCCTGCTGGGTACACCCCAGTCGGTATATTCCCATCACCTATTTCCGTACTTTTCCTATTCCTGTGTTTTTACTTTACTGCGTTCCAAACAAGCCTTAAAGGGGTATTGTCCCCAAATGTTCAAATAAATTTACCTAAATATAATAACATATACAAATAAAAGTATGCTCTGCCAGATGTTTCAATAAAAAATCTATTAAATCTATGTTAATTAACATTATAATCTTTCATATTACCGTGAGGTTAATTATGTAATGCATGTGAGAACCAACCCATGGTTGGACGGTTAGGAGGGTAGTGGTACCCCCGCCCACCAGAGTTCAAACCCCAGATTTGACGCTTTGGTGTCTCATAAAAGGCGGAATATTCTTTCAGTGGGAGGCGACGTTCCCGTCGATAGCGAGGCGCCTGCGGTGACTTCGTCAATCTCAAGACCCGTCGGCTCAGTCTCTCAGAGGTGCTCATAGGGGTAGGGTGTGCATATGTGTTTATAGGGGTGAGTGTATGTACGCATTGTGAACGTCTGCGTTTGTACTGTGTTTCAAAAAAAAATTATGTAATGCATGTACTTTTGCACATGCATCTCGCCGGCCTCCTAGCAACAGCACACGGTACTAAAAGTAGCGTGCGGTCGTGTGCAAAATCAATCACAAATGACTAAGTCTAGCATGCAATCAGTGGAGACAGCCGGTGATTTGGTCAATGAAAGAGCAAAATAACGCATGCGCGTATAGTATCTCCCAGTATATCCTGTCCAGCCTGCAGGCCAGTAGTCCCACCACGCGAATGGCTCACGAGGAGGCTTCGGCAGTGGAGTCCCTGAAAATGGACAAAAATAACCTCTAATAAAACCAAATTCGTAAATTGAACTCTGGCACACATTAAACTTTTTTTAGCACCCAACAGATGGCGTTATACTCTACAGTATAGGCGCTATGGCCCCTGCCAGCGTGGTGGCCGCCTGGCCCGCTCTGGCCCCACCGAACCGTGTAGCGCCTGGGCGTTGAGCTTGGGCCGTGCAGCGCCTTGGCGCTATGCCCCAATGTGTAGCGCCTTTCAGATAGGCGGTACACATTGGGACATACAGCCACACGCGCGGCCCCCCTCCCCACCTGGGAAAATGGACAAAAATAACCCCTAATAAAAACAAATTCGCAAAAGTAACCTTATCTGTTGGGCGCTGAAAAGGATTAATGGGTGTGAAATACTTTCGGCCAGAGTTTATTTTGCAAATTTGTTTTTATTAGAGGTTATTTTTGTCCATTTTCCTCCTATGCCGCCCGCCTCCTGACGTGCCCGTAGGCCCCGCCTCATCCCCGATCCTCACACCAACAGTACTCTCGCTTAGCGGTGGCAAAAGGGTAATATTTTCTGACAGCTAGAATCGGAAACTGAAAATGACGTACCAGACCATCAAGACCGCAAGCCTTTTAATAGTACAGATAGACTAGGAGTAGTATCTTACTGCCACTAATTATAATTAATTAGTGGGGATTCGGTATAATTCCTTAGCTGGTTAGCTGAGACGCAGAGTACGTAACAAAATTTAATCTTTTAGTGATAAATTTAACTGATTATTTAGGGGGCATATAACTGAATGCCTTCTCTACTACTGAAGTTACCATTTTTGTCTATCCTAAGGTGCCTAACTACAAATGAGAAGTAGAAGTTGTGGAGACAGCGATACTCAAAACCAGTTGAGAGTACAGGGAGATATGTGCTCAAATTTTCTGGACATATATTTCTATCAGTTTCTTTCTTTTCATATTCAGTGTCGAAAAGCTACATTTTTAAAACCCAGTGATTTGCTGGTGTTGGTGAACTACACGAAGAAAGCAAACATTATGTGTTCTGGTTCTTAGATAATTTACTCCTTACGATGCTCTGAATTGTTTTTTCATGGCCCTATCTAGACTGCCAAGCTTTTGAATTAAAGAAATTCAATCCATCCATCCTAAGATAATGGTCCATCTACAAATTGGGGTTCTAGCTGTTATAAAGTGCTTCCAATCTACAGAAGATTGTCCTCCTATAAGAATATTAATCTGGCGGTATCCACCAAATTTATTTTCCTAATATCTGTACGTGTCGGAGTAAGAAAGTTCTTTTAGGATTTAACAGAATTTCAGTCAACTTCATATAAGTTGTCTGCAAATGTTTGACTACGGATGGACACAATTTTCCTTCAGTGTAGTCTCTTCTCATATCGATCTCATGTGTTTTTTGGTAGGTCATGACTGCACACTTACACTGAGACTATTCTAGAATGGATGAACTGCTAGCATCTAGAGCATGAAAGGAATTATTTTCTCTATTATGTTGTTCCAGAGATTAGTTGCTTTAAACTACCGTGTGTGTCTATTTAGGTTTTCCCTCTTTCACATGCTCATTTCCTTTTTTTATGGAAATGAAACATTCTCTCTTTTTCTTGCAGTTGGCAATCTTAGTTTCATTCTTAGTTGTTCCATTCCATGTAAATTTATATATCTTTATATAGATCAACATTATTTCATACTCAAAAAATGCTGCCTTAGCATCTGAGTTATGTTAGACATTGGTTGGAGAGAATGCATATAACTTTCAAGAGTATTCCTTGTCCGTGCATAAAAAATGTTTAGTTTCACTTAGTTTCTTACACCTTATTCTACGTTGAATTCTTTACAAGTTTTTCTTCTCGATATAAACTTTGCGTAAAGGTGGAGGAAAATCATGTTACCAGGGTAATGATTAAATGAGAGCATATTTGCCCTAGAATCTAGCACTGCATACAGCGAGTGAGCGTTCTCTATTTTAATATACATAAGTCTCGCCTCAGCTTCTCGATATAAATTTTCTCGCTTATTTAATCATAAACCTACATATTTTCGAAGGTGATCCAAGAAAGTAGAATCCATCCCAGGTTTTAGTCTAGAGTCTTTAAATGTTAGGAGTATGTGAATGTCACAAGTTCAAGTAAGTATGGGTGTCGAACTATGTCTTGAACTATGCCTCTTACTCAAGTGTTTCCTTGATCTTTGTTTCTGGTTTGTAATGACATTTGATGACTGGTCTTGCTGCTTTATTTTCACACGAGCGCCGTTGGGTGTGCTGTGTTGTGGCTGGCCTTTAGCAATGGGCTTCCATGGCTGAGTTTTCCGGTGCTGGGCTGCAAGGAGTATCTGAGCATGCATCTACACCAACCACCAACAGGTGCCTCCTTTTATTTTCTTGGGCTCTCTTCTCTTTTAATTTTTCTTGGACAACAAAATTGGTGAGCAATCTGAATGGCATTAATTCGTTCCTGGTTTTGATTTTTCAGGGTTATTTGAATAGACGGGACATTTTAGTAAATTGTGAAAATAGTGCCCAGTGTGGTATAGAATGTGCCTCCTTTTTCTCCATCCACCTACCATCACCACCTAGAAAATGCGGTTTCCGCCTGTTAGGGTAATAATCTCTTGTATTACCAGAGGGTCAAAGGCCAGAATATATAGTACATGTACAGGTGCAAATATACAGAAAGCCCCCTAACATATGGGGAAACTACAATATACAAATGTACTCTAACATCCCCCTCAAACTCATGGTGGATCCACAACACTAAGTTTGGAGAGTAAGAAATCATGCTGAGCGCGGGTTTGTGTCTTTGTAAAGAAATCTGCCAACTACAACTCTGAAGGCACATAATGGAGCGCAACAACCTGATCCTGCACCTGAGCACGTGTATAAAAAGCATCAACACCAATATGCTTGGTCAGCTCATGCTTGACCGGATCACGTGCAATACTGATAGCACCTGTACTGTCTGACAAAAGCAGAGTGGGTGTCGTAACAGAGACCCCAAAATCTGCAAGCAACCACCGTAACCAGGTCACCTCAGCAGTCACCGAAGCCATAGCCCGCAACTCAGCCTCAACACTCGAACGGGAAACTACTACCTGTTTCTTCGTCTTCCAAGCAACAAGCGAACCACCAAGAAACACACAGTAAGCAAAAAGTGAACGACGATCCGTAGGATCATTCGCCCACGTAGCATCCGAGTAGCACTGGAGCTGGAGAGAGCTAGAACGAGGAAAGAAAAGGCGACGAGTAATCGTGCCACGAAGATAACGAAGGACACGGAGGAGATGACCGTAGTGAACAGTAGTAGGAGCTGAGACAAACTGGCTCAAAATATGAACAGGATAAGAGATATCAGGACGGGTGACAGCAAGATAAACAAGACTCCCAACAAGATGGCGATAACGAGTGGGATCGGGAAGAGGATCGCCATCCGTAGGACGAAGCTTAACATGAAGCTCCATAGGAGTCTCAACGGTGCGCTCATCCGCAAGAGCAGCCCGAGCAAGAAGATCCTGAATATACTTTTCCTGAGAGATAGAAAACCTATCAGAAGTGGAGGAAACCTCAATCCCAAGAAAGTAGCGAAGAGGACCAAGATCAGTCATAAGAAACTGATCACGAAGGCAAGCCTTGACAAAGGCAATATACTCAGGATCATCACCAGTAATGATCATATCATCAACATAGAGAAGGAGAAGAGTGCGTCCACGAGGAGAAGTGTGAACAAAAAGCGCTGGATCATGAGAACTAGGAGAGAAACCAGCAGCAGTCACCACAGAGGCAAAGCGCTCAAACCAGGCATGAGGGGCCTGTTTCAAGACATAAAGGGAACGTCGAAGACGACAAACCATCCCATCGGGAACAAAATACCCAGGAGGAGGCTACATATAAACCTCCTCACTCAACTTGCCATTAAAAAAAGCATTCTAAACATCAAGCTGGGACACAGACCAGCGTCGGACAGAAGCAACAGCAAGAAGAGTACGCACAGTGGTCATATGGGCCACAGGAGCAAAGGTCTCATCATAGTCACGACCATGTTCCTGCTGAAAACCACGAGCCACAAGACGCGCTTTATAGCGCTCAAGAGATCCATCAGAACGGGTCTTAATTTTATAGACCCACTTACACGTGATAGGACGAACAGCAGAAGGGGGAGAGACAAGATCCCAGGTGCCAGTGCGCTCAAGCGCAGCGATCTCCTCAGCCATGGCAAGTTGCCATTCAGGATGACACGCAGCATCCCGATAAGAAGTCGGCTCGGAGACTACAGAGAGACCATACTGACTAGGGGAGTACCGGTCTAGAGCACGACGCTGACGAACAGGTCGTGAGGAAGGAAGCTCATCCGCGGAAGATGACTCATCAGAAGAGGAGGAAGAAGGAGGCGCGGAGGAAGGATCCGAAGCTGGAGACCGAGGAGAACTAGGGGAACTAGACGGAGGAGAGGATGGTGCCGAAGACAGAGGAGGCGCAGCAGAAGGAGGAGGTGGAGGAGAAGAGACAGCGGAAGGTGTATCAGGAAAAAGAAGAAAAGAGAGATCATCCGTTGGGTAAGTACAAGAGGTGGGGCGAGGATAGAAAGGACGCGTCTCATCGACATCACGAGAGATGCGCATACGACGACCAACGGGGTCCCAACAGCGATAGCCCTTATGCTCATCACTATAGCCGAGAAAAACACACTCAACAGACTGAGCGGTTAGTTTGGTGCGTTCACGAGGAGGGAGAAGGACATAGCAAACACAACCAAATAAACGAAGAGTCGAGTAGTCTGGACAGGAGCCAGAGAGACGCTCGAGAGGAATGCCACCCTGAAGAGCAGCTGAAGGCTGGATATTAATGAGGTAAGTTGACGTAGCGATAGCCTCAGCCCAGAAATGCGGCGGAAGAGAGGAAGCAATCATCATAGCACGGGTAGTCTCAAGAATATGACGATGCTTATGCTCGGCGACACCATTTTGAGCATGGGCGCCGGGACACGAGAACTGAGCAAGGGTACCCTGCTCAGCAAGGATGCCACGCAGGTGCTGGGAGATAAACTCTCCTGCAGTATCAGCACGAAACACATGAATAGGCGTGGAATACTGAGTACGAACCATGGCCACAAAGTGCTGATAAATAGCAAGCACCTCGCTGCGAGAGCGCATAAAAAATAACCATGTGTACTGTGAAAAATCATCAGTAAACAAATCGGTGGCCCCCTTTTGAAGCAAAGGGAGCTAGACCCCACACATCTGAATGAACTAAATCAAAAGGTCACTGAGATACAGACACACTAGTAGGATAGGGAAGCTGAATCTGTTTACCTAACCTACAACCCTGACACGAATGTAACGACGACACATCTTCTGAGACAAGCCCCAGAAGATCACGACGAACTAAGGATGATAAATGGGAGCCACAAAGATGACTCAGCCGATGATGCCACTGCTGAAAAGAGCCAGTGACAGGAGCAGCAACCGCAAGAGAAGTGGCAGAAGAAGTGTCGGCGGAAGGAACACGAAGCCAGTCTAACTCCCAGAGCCCCGGAGACTCAATGCTGAGAGGGCTAGCTCCAACCAGAGCCTGTGTACGACGGTCCTGAACAGCACAAGAATCAGCATCAAGAATGACCCTACAACCAGAATCAGTAAGCTGACTAGCAGAGAAAAGGTTCATCTTAAGGCTAGGAACATGAGAAACATTAGGAACAGAGAAGGAGGAAGTAGAGAGGGTGCCTCGACTGGAAACAGGAACAGAGGTACCATCAGCCGTAATAACACGGACAGGAGAAATAAGAGAGCGAAGAGCAGAAAGAATAGAAGATGCAGAAGTCATATGAAAAGAAGCTCCAGAATCCAGATACCACGGGGATGACGTACCTGACTGTGTAGAAGATGATGGTCGCGCAGTGCTACAAGAACTAGTCACATAACTAGCAGTACCCGACGAGGACGAGCCTGTAGCAGCGAGCAGACTACGAAGACCACGAATAATATCCTGATCAGACAGAGCACCAGCAGGATGTCCAGAAGCACCAGTAGGAGGTCTAGAGGCAACAACAGAAGATCCTGAAGAACCAGACTGGCGACGAGCAAGATACTGCTGACGTAAGCGTGGATCCCTCGTCTAGCAACCAGAGATATCGTGGCCAGGCTTGCCACAGTGGGCACAGGGAGGACGAGAACCACGAGGCTGCTGAGACTGACGCTGACCCTGGGCCGGTGGAGCAGAGAGTAGCGGCGGCGCGAGAGACCGCGACGAAGCCGGCGGCACAGGGGGACCATGAGCAGCAAGAACAGAAGGAACCTCAAGAAGACCAGCACCACGAAGACGAGTCTCCTCAGCACGAAGCTCAGCCAGTACCTCAGAGAGCAGAACATGACCACGGGCAAGCAGCTAGGCATGGCGCGGCTCAAACTCCTTGCGGAGCCGTGACAAGAACTCAAAGACGCGCTGAAACTCCAGATCCGCGCGCACAATCAGACAGCAGGGACAGGTGTTACACACCGCTGTACGAAGAGAGTCAAGCTGACGCCAAATAGCAGCACTCTGAGTGTAGAAATCATCAATAGTAGAATCACCCTGCTTAAGATCATGCTCCTGACGAACCACAGACAGATAAAGAGCATCTCCAGACGGCTGATAGCGCTGACGAAGAAAAGCCCACTGAGCAGCAGTAGTGGGAAGACCCATGAACTCAGCAGCATACTGAGGTAGAACACTGGAAGTGAGAACAGCAGCAGCCCGAGCATCCTCATCTATCCACTGAGTGTAGTCAGCCAGATCCAGCTGGTAGGTAGTAGTAGCAGTAGAATGCTCCTGGACTTGGCGCTCATAATCAGCCCGAGCAGAATCATCAGCACTCTGGGCTGCATCCTTGACCGCCTGAGTAGCATCGGGGGCAAGGACAACGGGCGTCGGTGCACGAGGCACTGGAGGCACAACGGGGCGCGGTGGACAGGAGACCTCACCGGAAAGCACACCCCAAAGGCGAAGACCGCGCATATGAACGCGCATAAAGGCAGCAAAATCAGGATAATTCGCGCCATCAAAAATCACCGGGCAGCGAGGAATCGCAACATAGCCCGAGGAGGAAGACATAATTTTTTTTCTAACCAGATCGAATCGGATCTGACGAGACTGCAGGGCGGCGGCCGACGGAGGCGACGGGGGGCGGGGCAGCGGCCGGCGGAGGGCGACTGGGCCGAGGGAGAGGAGGCGGCGGCGGCCGGCAACCGGACGGTGGCGGGGTCGGGGCGGCGACGGCGGCGACGAGGGAGAGGAGGCGGCAGGGCGGCGGCCGGCGGCGGCGGCGGAGGCGACGGGGGTCGACGGCGGCGGCCAGGCGCGTCGGCGAGGTGCCGGGGCGGGCGGCGACGGCGGCGGCGAGAAAATAAGGCCTTACGGCTCTGATACCATGTTAGGGTAATAATCTCTTGTATTACTAGAGGACCAAAGGCCAGAATATATAGTACATATACATGTGCAAATATACAGAAAGCCCCCTAACATATGAGGAAACTACAATATACAAATGTACTCTAACACCGCCAATGTATAGTTGTGTCATTGTTTCCTCGCAAGCTCCCTCCGCTATGGAGTACAACGACATGGTTCTCATTGTTGAAATCAACGATCGCCACTTATTTACAGTACATGGTGACTTATTAATAAGAAAACATAATTCTTTTATTAGTGTATACTGCCAAGATTATATTACACTATTGTAGTTTTAATATTATGTTGGATCAGGTTCTTGTCTTGATGTTTATATTTTGTTTCATGTTGACCAATCAACTTATTCATCAAACATTTCTAAATTGCCATCAAAGAATAATGTCATATCTGATGGCCTGAGAGCTTTAGATCATGTGTATAAAGCCTGCAAAAATGTCCATACACAAAATACTTGCATTATTTAGCATTACCTCTAATTCCAACAAATTAGGCTTATATTTTCTTTTTAAAAGTTAAACTATATAAAGTTTGACCAATTTTTGAGAAGAAATCATTAATATGTATAATCCAAAATCAACACCGTTTGGTACATCATGAAATATATTTTATATGATATCTACATAATATCTTAATTTTTATATTTCTTCTAAAATTTGATCAAACTTAACTTAGCTTGACATTTTTTAAATATAGGCCTTATTCATTCGAACAGAGGGAATCCATCAAAAATCATGCACCACCAACTAGCAACCAAACATCTTATTATGTATAAATCACGAAAAAACGCCAATAGCAAAAGATGGCACATCAGAGGCCCTTCTAGTAGTAAACCATTAGTCTTAGCAATAGATTGAGAGGTAGATCTAGTGCTAGACTAGTCTACCAATTGTTTATTCTCGATTTTCGTTTGAAAAGATCTTTCCTAGAAAACCTCATTGTGCCTTGGAGGTTCTGCAGATCTTCTGCATGGATCTGAATATAAATAAGATTCTATTGCACTACTCTGTTGGGTGATCGCACCAGAGCCGGCACCGCCATTCTCTGCATCCTCCTCTTCTGGATCCACTTGTCAATCCTTGCAGTCGACTCGATGAGATCATGTTCCTCCGATACCGGCGTTTGGCACACGTAACAAGGAGATATGTGAGAGCCATCGCTGCGAGGAGACGTCTCCAACCCCATAAACTCGTCATCGCTCACCTCCGATGACAAACATCCACCTGGACCTGGACAAAGTTAGATAAGTGCTCTTGTTGCCTAGGTCCTATTCCCTAGTCCACAAAACATGATGTTTAACGGTCATTGTTGTGAGGATTCTTTTTCGAACATTAGCAACTTTTCTTGAACAATGTCAAATCTATATCTATACCTAATAATAAAGAACGGAACGCTTCTGTCAACCAGCTTTTTATTTTGGCCGGTTTTGCCCTCCCACCAAATCGCATATTACACAAGTTGCCATCGAAACGTTTTTATTTATTTTCTAATCCTCCCCCGACCGATCAATTTCCCAATCGCAAAACAGAGCTACGCTGGGAGCGCACGAAGGTGGAGAGGAACGAGGTCGGAGGAGTAGCGTCGGGTCGTTGAGCTTGGAGACGCGCGGCGCTGCAGATGGCGGAGGCGGCGCGCATCCTTGGCTACGTGCGGAGTCGGACGGGTCGGGGACGAGCTCGCGGTCGTCATGGGCTTGTGCGTCGGGAAAGAGGGAGAGGGTGGCGTGCACGCCGGCGGTGGCGAGGGCCCCGGGCGGCGGCGAGCTACGTGCGGAGGCGGACTGGTAGGGGACGAGCTCGGGGTCATCGTGGGCCTGTGCGTCGGGGATGAGGGCGAGGGTGGCGCGCACGCCGGCGGTGGCGAGGGCCCTGGGCGGCGGCGGACATCGGGGTGGAGGCCGTCGAGGTGGAAGCAGAGGGCGGCGGCACTGCGCAGATGCCGGCCTGGACGAGCTCGAGCATCCTCCCAAGCTGGGCGTGCTGCCGATGGAGGAGCGACGCGGAGGTGGCCAGGGGTCGAGGATACGCGGCGAGCGGCACCGTTAGGGATCGCGTGGAGGGGCGCAGGGGGAACAGGAGTGGGGCGCGCTGCGGCGGCAGCTTCCAGGATCGAGCGGGGCGGCGGGGTGAGAAGAGAATGGGGAAAAGGAGATCGACGAAGGGAGAGGCACGCGCTGTTGGTGGCAATCGATGGGATGGGAATCGCGTGTGTGGGGCTCCTGTGTGCGTTGTGTTGCGTCGTGTCGCGTGCATGCAGTACACCGGGTATGTTTGTCTGCGGTTGAGTGCGTGAGTTGCCGTGTTGGGTCGGGTTGATGTTTGTGTGTGTCAGCTGTGTGCGTGAGTGGTGTGTACGCATGCGTATACTAGAAATCAGCTAGCTACCTAAGAGATGGATGGAATTTTTGCCTGGCCAGGGAAGGGAGTATGAAGTGTTGATGGATTTGTGGATGCTATTGATTTGTTAACCTCGTTTGTAACCTTGTAATTTTTTTCAGATTTTTATCAGAAATTATCCCTTCGCTTCTTTTTCTGTTGAGTGTCGTGTTCCTGAGTGTGAGCTAATGCATCACCAGTTCCCTATGGTTCCATATCGATTACAGTTTGGATAGAATTTCATGAATATCCTGAAATATATTAGGATAAACCTTATGGATGTGGACTCTGCATTCTCCACAGCTGGTGCTTGCTTTCATTCGTTTCTTGTTATTTGCCAAAGGAACGGTGGATGATCATCATGGTTTAGTTCTCTAATGCAGTACAACAAATGGATGCGGCCCGGAGATTGGCATTAGGAGTTCTATTTTCAGTCAAGTATCATTGGAGTACTGCTCCTCCATATATCAAATGTTTCAGTCCTGCTCGGTGAAATCGGGGCTGTATGAGAACCAGGTTGAGAGACGTCAAGGTCGGCGATCCAATTCCTCCTGATGGAGGAGGGAAGCGGCACCGGTCCCCTGGGATCGAGCGCTATGCGATTGGGAAGGAAGGGACCAACCGGTCTAGTGTAAATCTCACGCCGGACGGTCCTACTGTTTTTTATGTTCTGCAGTTCCTCTTGGTCTGAAACCTGAAACCTAGATACAATTTCTTTGTTATTGATATTTGGTGAAACCGGTAGCTGCCAAGACATCGATTCATTCCTAGAAACATCTCAATTGGAGGTCAGATGTGAGATATCTTTCTCTACACCTCAGCCTCGACGGAAGCGGAGGCATTTGGAAAGTAAAGTGAGGTGGCAATGATGGCAATGCATGAATTTACCGTGTAAATTTGGCCTCGCTTTAGCTGTGGGTAGAGGAAGCAGGGCAATGCGTCAGACCATAGAGCGGTCGGCACACACAAGGTGGATGATTTTTGTGACATGCCGTAGCTCTTTTTATGACAAGTGACTATGCATGTTTTCACGATATACATTTTTCTTCCCGGTGCAACGCACGGGTTTTTTTCCTAGTTCCAGCACAAATGTGTAGCATTTTTGTGCCATCGCCGCATATTTTTTTTGCTAAGGTCAGCCATTTTACTCATTAGCATGGGCAAGTTTATTGTTAGTCCATCATCGAAGATGTGCTTTGGTACGATTATTTTGTCTTTGCATATACAGAAACCTAGAAAGAAATGATATGGGAAAGAACAACAACTTGACATTTATCAAAACCACCTCTATTACCCTGCAAAATAAACACACCTCTGTTAGCATTAATAGTGCGCTAACAATCTGTCCGCGTGAGCAACACGAGGGAACCCTAGCCGCCTCCCACCTCGGGAGCTCCGTCGGGCCATTCCTACCGTCGGCCTCATCGCGGTGGTGGCGGCCCCCGCCTCCAAAGGTGGTGTGGGAGAGCTGCGGTGGACGCGGGGCGCTGTCGAGCGAGGTGTGGTGCGGCACGATGGTGTACCGACGCGCGGTACGTTGGCTTACCCCGTCATAGTGGCAGACGCGACCTAGAGGCAGGTTTCTAGAGTCGACTGGCAGCAAGAAGTTCGCTCCAGGGAGCCCCAGATCCGGCGGCGGCCATGCGGGCCCACCTAGCCCGATCTGGGCTCCGCGACTACGACCTAGGGTTGCGATGTGCTATTGTTGCTGCCTCAGCGGCGCTAAGAGAGGCCAGCAGTGCTATGGGGCTCTCTGTAGGGCTGGTGGCGGCTTGATCTGTTGGTCCTGATTGATGGGCTCGAGGCTTAGACCGCCTCTCGAGTGGAGGGGGAGCTCGACGGGCGGCGGTTCGTTGTGGCTCCTGGACGATGGATCAGCGGCTCAGGACTGTGGTGGTCAGTGTAAATCGGCCATGGAGGCGGCGGTTTGATCTGGCCGACGGCGAGGAATTTGGTGCTACACTTCAAGCTACGACTTGGTTTGTTCTGGTAGTGGCTCTGTGTTGCGTCGGCGTGCTCGGACTAGAGGGGTGCAGCTGGCTTCAACAAGGGATGGTGGTGGACGGGCTTCGGCGCGCTTGGTGGTGGCTCATGGGCGGTTGATTCAGGTTGCAGGTTGTTGAGCACCTTCGGGAGAAATCCTTCTCCGATTCGTCCGGAGCTGGCGATGGTGGCTCCCGTGGGTGTCATGGATTTTCTTGGAAGCATTGCCATGAGGTGTGTCTGTCGTCGAATTGATGAAAAGTACGCCATGAGGGGGTCCTCGAGGCGTGTGGAAGAGAGGGGTGTGAGACGTACGGTGTTCCGGGACGATGAGCACACAAGTTTACCCAGGTTCGAATCCACCGGCTTTGGATGGATCCTACTTCTACTAGCAATCCAGTAATACGGCAGAGCCGGAATATGAGTTATAAGGGGTTCGCCTATGCGAGTTGAGATTGTAGATTATTGGGTGCCCTAAAGGCTCTCCCTAGGACGGCTTATATAGATATTCGTCCTAGGGTTTACAGGAGAGATCTATCCGGCTACAACTAAGAGTTGATTACAGAGTACATCTTGAACTACAAGGAACACTATGGGCCTATGTCGGTAAGTATTCTGGGCCTTCCCGTAGCCGGACTGGACTCCGTCTATTCTCCTTGACATGGCCGCCCGTGAAGCAAATCTCTAACCCGAAGTGGGCCACCCTGGTCAGTGAGGAACTGTGAGGATACCCGGAAAGTATATCCCCAACAGCAGACCCTGGAAGTCTTCAAGATCCAAAGTCGGATTCATCATCATCTAGTTTGATCTTCGGCTTGCAAAATCTTAAAGGGTTCCTGAAACTTCAAAGCAAAAGATACGATCTGAGTCTTAAAAATAAGTCGGACCTATCAGTACATTAGTCGTGTTTCCAGCTCATAATTCAAACTAAGCTGGAACTTGGCCTCTGACGTAGCCTGACACCAGTCATGGTCAAGTCACGTCACTGACAGATATTTCCTGTTAGCACGACCGTTGGTGGGCCCATCTTTCGCGGAACCGAGGCGCCATTTTAATGCGTGTGTGGAGATCGAGGCAGCGTAATCATCGCGTGGGGGCTTCCCAGTTCTTTCCACGACGCGTGGCGTATTTACTGTAACATTGGCACGAATCTTGGCGCGGCTTGGCGGTTATAAGGGGTGAGGATTTCTTTTCCTCATCTTCTTCACCTATTCCCAGCGCCGCTTCCTTCTCCCCTACTTCTCCCACACGCACAGAGCTCTCTTGCCTCCAAAAATTCCCAGCGCCGCCCATCCAAGGTCACTGGCGCACTGGAAAAATGGCTTCCACATCATCCTCCAGCGCAGAAGCGACGACAATGGCGGCGGAAAAGGAAAGCAACGGCGGGGTATGGATCCCGTGCGTCCTCGACGACGACAAGCTCCGCATCATAGAAGAAGAAGGGACCCTCCGCGCCAGTGACTGGCGGAGCGGCATCGGTGAAGCTATCCCGAACCCTCACAATGGTGAGCGGGTGCACTTTGGCACTCACCTAGACAGAGGTTTATCCTTTCCTCCCTCATATTTCTTTTCTGAGGTGATTGATCACTACAGTGTTCAACTTCACCATCTCCCCTCGAACTCCATCGTAAGGATGAGCGCTTATGCATCTTTGTGCGAGGGGTATCTCGGCATTAGGTCGAGTCTCACTCTTTTCCGGTACTATTTCCATGTCTAGAGGAATTCCATCACCGCCGGTAATCCTTACATTACCAGTACGATTAGTTTTTCGGTTAGGCGTGAGCGTGTTTATCCTCGGATTTCAGCTAGTGAGTCGGTCAAACAATGGTCGGCTACCTTTTTCTATCATAAGGATATTCCTGCTCCCGGCAAAGCTACTACATTGCCGGCTTTCGTCGATGGAGCCGCCATGCCTCAAGCATCTTGGGACGAGGTCGCTCCGGCTCTCAGTGACGATCTTCTTCTCGCCAAGAGGCGGATTGAATATCTGATGAAGCACAAGGGCCTGAGAGGGTCCGACTTGGTCCAGTGCTGGGTGGCATGCTGGATCCAACCTCTCCAGCACCATGGCGACCGACTGATGCATTCCATCACGGCGTCGAAAAAGGATCCCTCCGCATCAGCTCCAAGGCCTTAAAGCCGCAAGATTATATAATCCAAATCAAATGGTTGATAAGGGAGCGGATTGAGAGGAAGATTCCGGAGCTGTCCCTGGACATGCATACAGCGGAAGATCCTATCGTGCTGGTAAGCTTTAACAACAACCCTTTTATGTGTTTCACCTTTAAGTTGTTTCGCAATACTGAGATACTATATTCTTTTCAGCTTGCCGACCTCCCCGAGTCGGAATTAGCTCCTATCGAGGGATATCCTCCCGAGTTTTCTCAGGAGGAGGAATTGGTCCCACTGCCGGACATTGTGCCTAGGAAGCGCAAAGCTCCGACAGTGGCTATTGGCACAAAGGAAGTGCCAGTTGTAAAGAGGTAACTGAAAGAACATTTCATGTTTTCCTTTGTTTTGTGTGTTAGATAACAATACTATGGAGACTTTTCATGTGTGCTAAGTGTGCAGGAAGTTTTGAGGGGGGGGCCGATAATCCGCCCCTCCATGTGCCGGATAATCCGGCCTACCTCATCTCTCAAGGAAGCCAAGGCGCGTCGCTCTGTGTCCAGTCGGATTTTCTCCCGGAAAATCCGAACTGGGGCGGTTTTTCCTCCCCAGGCCGGATAATCCGGGTTTCGCAAGGGTCGGATAATCCGGCCCCCAGTTTTCAAGCAAAAGGAGTCAAGGCGCGTCGCTCGGTATCCGGTCAGATTTTCTCCCGGAAAATCCGAACTGGGGTGGTTTTTCTTCCCCAGACCAGATAATCTAGCCTTCGCATAGGACCGGATAATCCGGCCCCCAGAAGATGATCAAGGGCAAGCTCGGCGCGTCTCACTGTGAGGGGGCAGATCTTCTGCCGGAGATTCCGAGTCTGGGGCGGAGTTTCCCCAGACCAGATAATCCGGCCCCCACTTGGGCCGGATAATCCGGCCCCCAAAGTGTGCAACGGCTGGTTTTTGGGAGGGGGTATAAGTACCCCTTCTTCCCCAACGTCCAGATTTCTTGATTCACTCGAATTTGACCAGACCTTGTGCAAGAGCTCTAAATCTCGATCTCCCACTTCAACCACCCGAAGGTCTTGATCTTTGGTGGAATTGAAGGAGGAGAAGTTCATCATCAACATCAAGAATCAAGCGCTTCAACTCCTCTCCATTCACTTGGAGAAATCCCTGATCTAGTATTCTTGTTAATACCTAGATCTTGTTATTGTTTTTGACAACTTTGTTCTTGTGGCAGCTTGTTGTCATTTCGGGAGCCTCCAAGTTGTTGTGGAGTTGTTGCCCCACTAGTTGTGTAAAGGCGCCGGTGCCCGCCTCGAAGGGTACCTATAGTGGAAGGTGGATCAGGCCTGTTGTGGCGAGATCCATCAGATAACAGGGCGAGGCCTTTTGTGGCGTGGTGGTCTTAGTACCGCCCACCCCTCCAACGCAGATGTACTTCCCTTAACAAGGAAGGAACTGCGGTCAAACAAATCCAGTGTCTCCGCGTGCTTCACTTCGGTTCACTCGTTCCTCTTCCACTCGCTCTTTACTCGCTAGTAGATAGGTTTGCATATAGGGAAATTCCACACATTAGTTTATCTAGAGAATTTACCTTTGTGCTAAGCCTAAAATTGAAAAAGAATTAAAAATTGGTGTAGCACCTATTGACCCCCCCCCTCTAGGTTCCCATACGATCCATTTCAATTGGTATCAGAGCCCCGGCTCTTATTTCGGGTTTAACCGCCTAAGAGTAGTATGTGTACCAGGGATGATGGAAATGAGGCTCTGGATAAGGTCACAATGGATGATCTCAAGTCGTTGGAAACAACCTTGTTGAAATCCTTTGAGGCCAAGATGTAGGAGATGAATCAAATGATTGCTCGCCTTACATCATCCATAGCCCCATCTCCATCCTCCTCTGAGGCTCCCACACCATCATCTAAGGAAAAGGGTAACACCGGATCCAAGGATGATGATGTGGAAGGTGAAAAACTAAATGGCTCCACCTCCAAAAAGGGAAATGGTAAGGAGGAATATAGTGAGGTTCGCCACGTATATTCCCCCGACCCACCTATCCCTCATCCTCATATAAACAATAGGGGTGATCCACCGAAGCTCACTACATCTTCTTTTAACCAATGGCAATTTCTAATGAAATCTCATGTTTGCAGCTCCTCTATTGAATTGTGGAGGATTATTGAAGAAGGTCTTCATATTGGAGATCAAACCAATCTAATAAGAAGGGAAGTTGTGGATAGCCACTCACATTGATGATGCATGGATAAAAAGAAAGTATGTGAGTGTCTTAATGCCTTTCGAACCGACGGATTTGAAGAGCTTGCAAGGTAGACACAACTATCATCAAATGACATCCAATGAAGTCATGCAAGAAATGGCGTCATTCAAAGTGGCGGCAAAGAATGCTGAAGATGCCCGTGCTCGGGCCATTGGAATGCAAAAGGGTGTCAATGTGGCTCTCAAAGCCAATGTTGTTGAGCAAGAGGACGATGAAGGAGTTTTTGAGAGGGTATCCATGGACTTCCCCAATGAGGTCAAACGTGCTCATGGTGAGTACATGGCATTCTATGCAAGGAACTTTTGTAAGGACCCTGCCAAAGCCAAGTCTGAACTTGAGCGCAAGAATGGGTCAAATGGAAGAAGAGAAAGTGGCCCAAGATTGAGAACTTGCTTCAACTGTGGAGATAGACTGCACTTTGTAGCCAAGTGTCCTTATCAAAATAGAGAAGACAATGGTGGCAGGCTCATCCTCAAAGATAAATCCAAAGCTCCGAAGAAGAATCCGTTTACTAAGAAGAATGGCCCTTTCATGAAGCAACCCAAGATGGTCCTTGTAGCTCAAGAGGAATACTCCTCCGCAAGTGAAGATGAAGAGGATGATGATAGTTCCCGCAAAGTGGCTGCTATAGCCACCACATCGACTCCCTCCTCTATGTTCGACTCGCCGAACGAGAACGCCATCAACAACAACGCCACTTGTCTAATGGCAAGAGGATCCGAGGTATCAACTTCTAACTCCTCATTTCCTAAGACTAACACAATTTTGGATATGGATGATCATGACAGTCTTAAAATGAAAGAAGAAGTTATTGCCTTGGATACTTTTTTCACTAACCTACAAGGTGAGCACAAACTCCATTTTGATTCTCTTATGAGTCAACTTGCTCAAGCCGAAGATCTCCTTGAAGAAAAGGGCAGAATTGAAAGAGAAGATGCCTTGAAGATAGCCTCTTTGAAGAATGCCTTGGAAGAGGAAGAGGAAACTCGAGTTTCTTTGGAAGAAAGACTCGAATCCCTAGAGGAGTCACAAGAAGAAGCTGTAGCTCAGCTCATTAAATAACGTGACCATGCTCTTGCCAAGGTAAAGAAACTAAAGAAAGAAAAGATTGATTTTGGGGCAGTTCATGCTAGACTTTTGGAGAAGTTTGATGATCTTGAAAGTGCTCACAAGGCATTGAAGAGTGATCATTCTACTCTAAATGAGTCTCATGACCAGCTCCAAACTCAATTGAAACGGTATGATGTGCCAAGTACCTCCTCTTCATCCTTTGGAAAAGAAGATCTTGCAAGGAGTTCTCAACACAAAGGTAAAGGGGTTATTGATGAGATACTGAGCAGGCAAAGGACAAACAACAGTAAAGAAGGTCTTGGTTACATACCCAAGATAAAGAGCAAGAAAAACAATAAGAAGAAGAAGAACAAGACTGCTCAATCGAAGACTAGCAACATTACCAATGACAAGACTAATTATGATGGTTTTGCAGGGATCAACAATCCTAACTTCGAACTATATTGTGATTCTTATGGTGATGTTTATGCTAGTTATGTAGGGCCTTATGATTGTTACATTCCTTGGTCTATTTGGGTTCCTAAGACCCTTGTTACTAACATGAGAGGACCCATTGAAAAATGGGTACCTAAAACCAAGAAGTAATTTTCTTGCAGGGCTATGCTTCCGGTGGGTCTAAATGGGTACTCGATATCAGTTGTACGAGTCATAAGACCGGAAGCAAGGAGATCATCACGGAGATGCGGCCAAACCTTGATCACATTACCGTCTCCTATGGTGACAAGTCAAAATCTGAGGTATTGGGTCTCGGCAAAATTGTGGTGGCTCACGATATCTCCCTCGTGGACGTCATGCTTGTTGAGACCCTCGGGTATAACTTACTTTCAGTTCGTGCCCTTGGTAAGATGGGTTTTTCAGTTTACATTGATGCTGATTTAGTGGTACTCTTGTGGAGCAGGTCTCTAAAAGTCGCTTTCGTGGGATATGTCGAAAACGACCTGTATGTGGTGGACTTTTTGGGGAAAAACACTACAGGTCCGATGTGTCTTTTCAGAAAGGATGACGCGGGTTGGCTATGGCATCGTCGACTAGCCCACGTCAATATGAGAACTTTGCAAAGTCTCCACAAGGGTGGCCATATTCTTGGACTAAAAGAAAATGTCTCTTTTGCCAAAGATCGTGTTTGCAGGGCGTGCGTTGAAGGGAAAATGCATGATTATCCTCATCGAAGGAAAACTATTATCTCTTCAAAAAGGATTTTGGAGCTCCTTCATGTGGATCTTTTTGGACCTCCATCTCATGCAAGCCTCGGTGGGAAGAAGTATTGTCTTGTGATGGTTGATGATTACTCAAGATACACTTGGGTTTATTTCTTCAAGTTGAAGAGTGAAACTCAACAAACTGTTATCGACTTCGCCAACGAGGTTCAACGTCAACACAACGTCCCCATTCTGGCTATAAGGAGTGATAACGGCTCGGAGTTCAAGAACTACACTTTAAATGAGTTCCTAAGTGAAGAGGGGATAAGACATCAATATTCCGCTGCGTACACCCCTCAACAAAATGGTGTAGCCGAGAGGAAGAATCGAACTCTAATGGACATGGCAAGATCAATGTTGGCCGAATTCAAATCTCCATATAATTTCTGGGCTGAAGCAATATCTACTGCTTGTCATTCATCCAACCGTTTATACCTTCACAAGATTTTGGACAAGACTCTGTATGAAATACTTACCGATGTTGAAATACCCCAAGATGCCATAAGAAGAATGGGCGTGGGATTCTTCCGCCCCATTGAGGAACCCCTTGTGGCGGACCGGGAAGGACAATGCTCTACTCATATAGAGCCCTCATCTACACATACGCAACATGCTTCAACCACGGGGGCAACTTCTACACCATCTCCATCAACTGCTGAAGATCAAGATGCTCCAGAAAGCTCTAGGCCGGATTTTTCGGTGGATACCGGATTATCCGGCCACCCCGCTCCAGCTGACCATGCAGCTCCTGGTGGTGAAGATATCAATACAAGCTCCAGGCCGGATTTTCCGGCTGACCCCGGATTTTCTGGCTCCTCGCCATTTCAAGCAAGTCCCAGGCTTCCTGATGAAGCTGCTGCAAGTTCTCCCAGGCCGGATTATCCGGCCTCTTCATGGGCCGGATTATCCGGCCCTGACTCTCCAGTTCTGCAGCCTCCTGTCATGGCTTCGGATTCACCTCAAGGGCATGCATCTCCACCACCCGCTACTGATGTTCCAACTACTAATAAAGGAGGAGAAAATGCTTCCAATAAAGACTCAAGTGATGAATCTCCTCCACCAAGAGACAACAAACTTATTGAACTTCGTCGCAAGGCTCGGGCTGATCATAACCTTGAGTTGCAGGGTCACACTCTCGACAAGGTTGTTGGTGATCTTCGACGAAGGGTGTCTACAAGAAGAGAATTGGCCAGTTTTGGTGAGCATCAAGCTCATATCTCCATGGTGGAACCTAAGAAGGTCTTTGAAGCTCTTGAAGACCCAGACTGGGTTGTTGCTATGCATGAAGAGTTGAATAATTTCGAGCGCAACAAAGTCTGGAAACTAGTGGAGAAACCCAAAGAGTGTCGCAATGTTATCGGCACCAAGTGGATTTTTAAGAACAAGCAAGATGAGAATGGCATTGTTGTGAGGAACAAGGCAAGACTTGTGGCACAAGGTTACTCCCAAGTTGAGGGCATCGACTTCGGCGAGACCTATGCTCATGTGGCTCTCCTTGAGTCCATCCGTATCCTACTTGCTTATGCTGCTCATAACAATTTCAAGTTGCAGCAAATGGATGTCAAGAGTGCCTTCCTTAACGGTCCTCTACATGAGTTGGTATACGTAAAGCAACCCCCGGGGTTTGAGGATCCTAACTTCCTGAACCATGTCTACAAACTCGATAAGGCACTCTATGGCCTTAAACAAGCCCCAGGTGCGTGGTATGAGCACCTTAAAGAGCTTTTGTTAGATCGTGGCTTCGAAGTTGGGAAAATCGACCCCACTCTTTTTACTAAGAAGGTTAAGGGGATCTGTTCGTATGCCAACTATATGTAGACGATATCATTTTTGGTTCTACTAACAAAGCTTTTAATGATGAATTTTCAAAGCTTATGACTGCCAGGTTTGAGATGTCTATGATGGGGGAATTACGGTTCTTTCTTGGATTCGAGATCAAGCAACTTAGAGAAGGAACCTTTATTAATCAAGCAAAGTACATCCAAGACATGCTTAAGAGATTCAAGATGACGGATCTAAATGGTGTCGCTACTCCGATGCAAACAAAGTGTCATCTCCAACTCAACCCTCACGGTAAAGATGTGGACCAAAAGGTATACCGGTCCATGATCGGCTCTCTTCTTTACCTCTGCGCATCTAGACCCGATATTGTGGTGAGTGTGGGAGTGTGTGCAAGGTATCAAGCAGCTCCTAAATAAAGCCACTTAGTGGCGGTCAAGAGGATCTTTCGATATTTGGTTTATTCCCCCAGCTTTGGTCTCTGGTATCCCAAGGGCTCCAATTTCTCTTTATGTGGTTATACTGACTCAGATTGGGCTGGTGATAAGGATGATCGGAAATCCACTTCTGGAGCTTGTCAATTCTTGGGAAGATCTCTTGTATGTTGGTCCTCCAAAAAGCAGAATTGTATATCTCTCTCCACCACCGAAGCTGAATATGTTGCTGCTGCCAGCGCTTGTACTCAATTATTGTGGATGAGGCAAACTTTAAAGGAATACGGTGTCAATTCTGACAAAGTGCCTCTTTTATGTGATAATGAAAGTGCTATCAAAATTGCATACAATCCAGTTCAACACACAAGGACGAAGCATATTGAGATTTGCAATCATTTTATTCGTGACCATGTTGCTCGAGGCGATATTGATCTATATTTTGTGAGCACGAAGAACCAACTGGCGGATATCTTTACAAAGCCACTTGATGAAGCAAGATTCCGCTATTTGAGGAATGAGCTAAATATCATTGATTTCGGGAGTTTGTCTTGATTACCCATGCACTCACTCATACGTCTCAATCCTTGTTTGGTCTAGGTGTGGGCATGGATATAGGGGGACTATGGTCCTAACTTATTGGGCTAACCCTCCCCCCATAATGCCAATAGCAAGTTATATCATTTGTCTTAATATCATGTTGTGATATGTGAGCTTATTGATGAGTATTGGTCGTGAACCCAAGATATATCTTCGCGGTGTCACACCATACACTCCAACAAGGTGGCTTCGGCCACTGCCCTCTCCCTTGTGGAGAATTGGATCTTTTTGGATGTTATTTTCTCTCTCATGTTCTTATGGGAATCACACTCAATCTTGGCTTTTATTTGATTTGGATTTTGCAATTTTGAGTGTCTAGTACCATCTCAGTTTGGCTTTCTCTATCCTAAGCCTTCCCTACCCCTAAGCCATCTTAGGAGGAGCTTGAAGATGAGGATGAGGAAGGTGACACTAAGGAACTTGAGGATGAGGATGAGGAAGAGCATGCAGACGAGGACGAGGATGAGGACTATGATGAGTGATCCCATGGGGCGCTAACATCGCTCTTCTCCCTTTTTGGTGTCTCGATGCCAAAGGGGGAGAAGTAGTTCTATTAGGTTGTCCGTGGATTTGCATGGGTCGGGCATAAGCACTTGCACTTTTTATTCGTTATTTCTTGCTTATGCCCATTTAGCGTGAACTTTTAAATTCGTGGTTTGTGATCTGTGGTTGAGACTTTATGTGGTTGTCTGGATGGTACCTATGGACTTCATATCATGGATTATGCTCATGGCTATATCTATTCATATCCTATTGCTGGAGGTTTATCATAGAAGGCGCGCGCTCATAATGGTTATCCAATAATAATTGTGATTTTTGTCAAGGATGCCTAGTCTCTACTTTGGTGGTATGTGCTTTTGCCCTTATGTCTATGGAATAGATTCACCTATTTGTGTGCATTTGTATTCCAATGCAAAACTCTATTATGCACACATTGAGGGGGAGTCCCTTTCATAGTTATCGTTGTTTGTCTTGTGTCTTTCTCCTGCAGATCCTGGTATTGTCATCTAACACCAAAAAGGGGGAGATTGAAAGAACATTTCATGTTTTCCTTTGTTTTGCGTGTTAGATAACAATACTATGGAGACTTTTCATGTGTGCTAAGTCTGCAGGAAGTTTTGAGGGGGGGCGGATAATCCGCCCCTCCATGTGCCGGATAATCCGGCCTACCTCATCTCTCAAGGAAGCCAAGGCGCGTCGCTCTGTGTCCAGTCGGATTTTCTCCTGGAAAATCCAAACTGGGGCGGTTTTTCCTCCCCAGGCCGGATAATCTGGGTTTCGCAAGGGCCGGATAATCTGGCCCCCAGTTTTCAAGCAAAAGGAGCCAAGGCGCGTCGCTCGGTATCCGGTCGGATTTTCTCCCGGAAAATCCAAACTAGGGCGGTTTTTCTTCCCCAGGCCGGATAATCCGGCCTTCGCATAGGACCGGATAATCCGGCCCCCAGAAGATGATCAAGGGCAAGCTCGGCGCATCTCACTGTGAGGGGGCGGATCTTCTGCCGGAGATTCCCAGTCTGGGGCGGAGTTTCCCCAGACCGGATAATCCGGCCCCCACTTGGGCCGGATAATCCGGCCCCCAAAGTGTGCAACGACTGGTTTTTGGAAGGGGGTATAAGTACCCCTTCTTCCCCAACGTCCAGATTTCTTGATTCACTCAAATTTGACCAGACCTTGTGCAAGAGCTCTAAATCTCGATCTCCCACTTCAACCATCCGAAGGTCTTGATCTTTGGTGGAATTGAAGGAGGAGAAGTTCATCATCAACATCAAGAATCAAGCGCTTCAACTCCTCTCCATTCACTTAGAGAAATCCCTGATCTAGTATTCTTGTTAATACCTAGATCTTGTTATTGTTTTTGACAACTTTGTTCTTGTGGTAGCTTGTTGTCATTTCGGGAGCCTCCAAGTTGTTGTGGAGTTGTTGCCCCGCTAGTTGTGTAAAGGCGCCGGTGCCCGCCTCGAAGGGTACCTATAGTGGAAGGTGGATCAGGCCTGTTGTGGCGAGATCCATCGGAGAACAGGGTGAGGCCTTTTGTGGCGTGGTGGTCTTAGTACCGCCCACCCCTCCAACGCAGACGTACTTCCCTTAACAAGGAAGGAACCGCGGTCAAACAAATCCTATGTCTCCGCGTGCTTCACTTCGGTTCACTCGTTCCACTTCCACTCGCTAGTACATAGGTTTGCATATAGGTAAATTCCACACATTAGTTTATCTAGAGAATTTACCTTTGTGCTAAGCCTAAAATTGAAAAAGAATTAAAAATTGGTGTAGCACCTATTCAGCCCCCTCTCTAGGTGCCCATACGATCCATTTCAGTAACTTTCCTCACAACTTCCGCCTTTGTACTTTACTCGTGATTTCTTCTGAGATGTAATGTTCTTCGTTCTATTACCTTCTCAGAGCTAAACAACTTATCAAGGGCAAGGGGAAGGGAACTATTTATAAGCCCCTGCATCAGACGAAGCTAACTTTGGCTTCTCCTGCCGTGGCTCCTCCGACTCCTGCCCCTCAGCCTTCTGCAGCGCCGGAGATTACTCCATCTCCGATCGTTGAGGAAGATCTGGCTCCCTCAGCAGAGCCAGCGATCCTTGAGTTGCAGACTAACGTCACCATGGGTGACTCAGGTTTTGATAAGGGTGAACCCTCCTCGGGTAATGATCCCTCGGTAGAAACCTTCGCCCAAAATCTCCTGAACAATCCGGGACTTGCCAAATTTGGCTTATCTCAAAAATCCGCGGAGGAAATCCAGCGGCTGGCCCGACAATGCCTGGAAAGCCAAAATATTTCTGCTGAAGAAGAAGCATAAGAAGCGGAGGACGTCAAGTACTCCGAACTTCTCGAACAAGTCTTCCTTCGCGATGAGGGAATGAGAGTTGGCGTGTTACCACCTCCACCAGTGATCCCGCTCACCCTCGCCGAGAAGGTTACCACTGAAGTGAACATGTGCCTGAGCAAGCTCACACATGAACATCATGTAAGTCGGAATTCCAACTCATGTTTTTCTTTATGGTACTTTATATCATATCCTCTAGCCCCCAAGCATGAAGTTGGATTGACAATTCGGGTTTATACTTCCTTTGGATGCCAAAGAATGAACTAGTGTAGCCCCCAAGGCCCGTGCTGATATTAGCTACAATATTAGCCCGAGTCTTTAGTAGACTTCTGACTCTAGGTATTCTGACTTACAGAAAGTTAATTCATATAACCAGGAATTGTTGAAGAATATTTGCAACAAGCGGAGAGAGATCAAAGCTCTCCGACTTGAAAATGTTGAACTAAAAGTTTCCAAGGATGAGGCCGAAGGTAAACATTCCGAGACTCAAACCTTGTCTTGTGTTTTCATAGTTGAATATTTTTGTTGAACTGTTGTTCTTTTGACTTACAACACTGGTAAAGCAGTCCTGCGCTATGATTGAAGAAGCCAAGAATCTGAAGACCTTGGTGGTGGAAAACAAAGATCTCCACCGAGAGCTAGACCAGCTTAGGGCGGATCATGAGAAGAGCATTGCTCAAGTTCTCGAATCCTCCTCCATGGCTACCGTGGAGCGTGATCGCAAGATTGCACTCCATGAGAAGAAAATCTCGGATCTTACCAATGACTTGTTCAGAGAGAGGGACATTTCTGAGGCACTCCGAGCTAAACTCCAGAGTCTTTGTGAGGAGAAAACCAATGTCGATGATGTCATCTTTGGTATGTTTCCATCTTTCTGACTTGTCTACATTCTTCGATTCTTTCGATGTTGGATTTATTTAACCGTTTTGCGTTATATGCATAGGTCTTTTGAACTTGACGAACTCCACCTCTGTTGAGCCTCGCACCCACCGGCTTATCCAAGTCGGCGATTTGCTTCATGACTTCCGCCAATCCCTTGAGGATATTGGCGAAGCTCTTAGGTTCCGGATATGCATAGCATGTCTGACTTTCAGGTGCGAGACAAGGCAAAGGAGATGCCGCAAGACTGGAACATGTCCTACGCGCGATCCACAGCACAGAATGCTCTCACAATGGTCATGAGCCACCATGGAAGCATGGAAATCTGGCGAGTGACCAGAGGGTATTCTACTGTGGACGAAGACGGCCAGGAACAAGATATCAAAGCCATCATGGACTCCTGCGCCGAATATGGGTGCCACGTAGGTGATCTGACCAGTTTTGACACTCCGTTCTTCATCCGCGTGGACACGCCGCCTCCTCCTCCCGATGAAGCAGCTGAATTTTCGGACGATGATCAAACCATATCGGATTTGAACATCTCGAAATGCTATCAAGACGAGGCCGATGTATCTAGCGAGCCGGCAGCTCCTACCTCTCCTCCTGCATCATAGATCATCAGAAAGAACAGATGTGTTATTCTGAAAACATTATGGGTCTGTAAATAAGTAGTATGATACTTTTGCTAGTGCTAAGTTTTTAATTTATCTATTTAGCACGTTTGACTTTGATATTTTGTGCCTGAAATATTTGCATAAGCACTTGTATTTTTTTCTGTACTTATCGTTTATCTGGCTTTCCGCCTCGTCCCTTTTGTGAGCCGGCTAAACTTTCAGCACGGAAACTTTGCCGAGCAACGGAGCTCAATTGCTAAAACCAGTTTAAACTCAGAAACAAAGCTAGCTTCCAGTACCAACAATTCACTACTCAGAAAATACCCGCATTCGGCAATCAGACAAATAACTAAAAAATTTAGATTTATACCCGAAGGTAACAATTTTAGAATAGGAAATCTAAACCAGAATAAACATGAGCATAAAGTACTTTCAAGTATTCTGAGATTTTCGACGTGTGACATGATCATTCGGAAATAAGATGGTAAAAACTTCTCTGAAAAAACTTGAGGCAACCAAAACTTTTATTTCTCACAGAATATGTACACATATATGATTACAAAGAAGGATAAACTAAGAATAAAAGGGACGTAGCTGAGCAATATTCCACAGTCTGTCTAACTCATACGGATTTGTATTGCCTCCAGCTCTCTTTATCTTCTTAGTAGTAGGTCTTTCTTTGACTGGCCGCATATCAGTTAGGTAGTATGAACCATTGTGTAATACTTGACTAACTAAAAATGGCCCTTCTCATACTAGGGAAAGTTTGTGCTTTCTTTGTTGCACAAGCCGGAGAACCAAATCGCCCTTATTGAAAGACCGGTTTCTGACTCTTTGGCTATGATACTTGCGTAACTTCTGCTGATAGGCTGTTGATCTCATTTTAGCAACGACGCGAACTTCTTCGACTAAGTTGAGATCATTTTGTCGAGAAATCTCGGCATCCTCTTTGATATACGCGGCCACTCTAGGAGAAGTGTGAATCAAACCACTAGGTAGAACTGCTTCTGCGCCATAAACCAAGAAGAAAGGTGTGTATCCAGTTGACCTGTTCGGAGTAGTTCGTAAACTCCATATTATAGAAGGTAATTCCTCTGCCCAAGCCCCCGCAGCACGTCGTAGCGGTGCTTTGAGTCTTGGTTTTAGGCCTTGTAGGATTAAACCATTTTCTCTTTCGACTTGTCCATTAGCCTGCGGATGTGCAACTGATGCAATGTCAGGCCAGATATTTTGTTCGTTGCAGAATTTCGCAAGTTCTCCCATAGAGAAATTACTTCCGTTGTTCATGATAATACTATGCGGATAACCATACCGGATTATAACATCCTCGACAAATCTTTTGGCTGTTGCTCCATCACAACTAGTGACGGGTTTAGCCTCAATCCATTTGGTGAATTTATCCACCATCACTAAGAGGTGAGTAAATCCACTTGGAGCCCGTTTAAACGGTCCTACCATGTCAAGCCCCCAGACCACGAAAGGCCATGTTATAGGTATTGTTTGCAGCTGATCAGCCAGAACATGAGCTTGTTTGGCGTACTTTTGACAGCCTTTGCACGTCTTGACCAGCCGTTCGGCATCTGCCTTGGCTGTAAGCCAGAAAAAACCGTGTCGAAAAGTTTTTTCCACTAAAGATTTGGCTGTAGCATGGTGACCACACTCGCCTTCGTGGATTTCTCTTAAGATTTCCACTCCTTCTTCTAGAGATACGCAGCACTGAAAAACCCTAGACACACTCCACTTATAGAGCTCGCCACTAATTACAGTATAGGCTTTTGCTCGTCGGACGATCTGCCGGCTCAGGACTTCGGCTTCGGGTAATTTGCCATCTACCAAATAGTTAAGGTAGGGTTGAGTCTAGCTGGGAATTACAGCCAGAACTACTACTAGGGGTGAGTCGGATTTGGTCGGATATTCCTCGTCCACTCCCTTTATTGAGGGAACTTTGAGGTGCTCTAAAAAAGCGCCATCCGAGACCTCTTTCCGTGTAGAGCCTATCCGAGATAATGCATCTGCTTCCTCATTTTCTGCTCGAGGGATGTGTTGAACCTCAAACCCTTTGAACGATTTAGATAGATCATCCACGACAGCTTTATATGCTGCCATGTGCTTGTAGGGTAACGGGTAGGCTACACTAGCGTAAAATCAAAAATTTCTACCGCGTCAACCAGGAATACTATGGTCATAGATCACGGGATTACCGCTAGACGCGCAGGTGCGGAACTCGATGAAGCATGTTGCGGCAGTGTAGATGTTCTACGTCTCCTCCTCGTCCTCGTCCCACGAGCAGCTCCCCTTTGCGCGGCTCGTCCAAGTGCTACAGATGCAGTACCTCCGAGGTATCCACACGTCCGGAGTGGAAGCCGTCACACGCCAGACTGCTAGGTCTGCGCGTGCAACACAGGTGGAAGAGGAGTGGCGGCTGGGTGGAATGCTCTCTCCTTTTCAGCTCGCCTCACTCCCTCTTATATAGGCATCCCTGGTGGGCTTCTACATTAGCAGCCCATTAGCAGCCTAAGCCTGGTCTAATTCGGATCCAATCCTCATTAGGCTTCCAGCCCCTAAAGTGTGTGACCCTATAGGTTCATACACGTATAGACATGACGCGAGTACACTTACTCCGTCAATAGTTGGTAGCGGCCTCTAGAAAGACGTGCCAACTCCTAAACGCATATAAAGATCATTCGGACGAACCATCACAAGGTTGAGTACATGTCTTTCCCTTTGCCTCACGATATTTGGTCTAGCTCTAAGCTGACCTCTCTTTCTCGATACTGTGATTCAGAATCCCTTTACTAGGTTAACTCTTAACCATATGTAGCACGGCCATGCATTTCTGGATCCGATCACTCGAGGGGCCCAGAGATATCTCTCTCAAGTAGAGAGGGGCAAATCCCATCTTGATTGACCGATGCCTTGCAGCATGTATCAGGACAAACCCGAAAGCTACCTTTATAACTACCCAGTTACGGAGTAGTGTTTGATAGCCCCAAAGTAGGTCGATCCACATCTCAAGTACATGCGACAATCTCAGGTCTAAGGACAAAACGTACACGATGTGTAGAGAGAGCTGCAAGTATTATTGCTAGTCTCATGTTGGGTCAGTCCAACCCCATGTTCATAACATGTGTCCACATCATTGGTTTGACATCTCTATGTCAATGACTTGCGAAACATAGTCATTAACCAATCGATGTGCTAGTCTAATATTCACGTGTGTCCTCGCATGAACTCCGACTAGGGACAATTATTAGATAACCATACAAGTAAAGAGTTTCACAAACAATTCACATAATTGCCAATCAATACAAGTTGCCTGGTATATGGATATTCAAGGAACATTATAATAACTCATGGATACACATGAAATACAATCATCTCTATGATTGCCTCTAGGGCATATTTCCTTCAGTCTCCCACTTGCACTAGAGTCAATCTAGACAGTATCTAATACCTATTGCTCTTGTGTGCGCTTCATGCGCAGGCTGCGGGAGTGGCTTAGTCAAGGGATCAGCAACATTTGAGTCCGTATGTATTTTGCATAACATGACACTACCTTCATCAATGAACTCACGAATCAGATGGTAGCGCATGCGAATATGTTTGTTCTTCTGGTGCTGTCTAGGTTCTTTGGCTTGTGCAATAGCACCATTGTTGTCACAATAAACGTCCAAGGGATTGGACGAGCCCTGAACCACACCAAGAGCGATCAGGAAATTCCTAATCCAAACAGCTTCCTTTGCAGCCTCCGAGGCAGCAATATATTCAGCTTCTGTTGAAGAGGAGGCCACTGTATCTTGCTTGGAACTTTTCCAGCTCACAGCACCACCATTCATGACAAACACATAACCTGATTGCGATTTCGAGTCGTCTGAGTCATTAAGGTAACTCGCATCTGTGTAACCCTTTACACTGAGTTCAACCTCACCTCCATAAACTAGGAACATATCCTTAGTCCTTCTCAAGTACTTAAGGATATTCTTTACCGCTGTCCAGTGAATCTCACCTGGATCAGCCTGGTATCTGCTCGTAACACTTAGAGCATAGGAAACATCTGGGCGAGTACATGTCATTGCATACATGATGGATCCAATAGCCGAAGCATATGGAACCCTACTCATGCGTTCTCGCTCATCAGTGGTCGAAGGACACTGAGTCTTGCTGAGTTTAATGCCGTGAGACATGGGCAAGAACCCCTTCTTAGCCTCTTCCATGCTGAACCGTTTCAACACTTACGTACTCTGGCTTAATCCAATTAGCCTCCTTGATCTATCTCTATAGATCTTGATACCCAGAATATATGCCGCTTCTCCCAAGTCCTTCATAGAAAAACTATTTTTCAATGAGGTCTTAACAGACTCGAGCATAGGAATGTCATTTCCAATCAATAATATGTCATCCACATATAAGATTAGAAACACAAGTGATTTCCCACTTTCTTTCTTATACACACAAGGTTCTTGTTCGTTTTTGGTGAAGCCAAACTCCTTTACAACTTCATCAAATCGAATGTTCCAACTGCGAGATGCTTGCTTCAGCCCATAAATAGACTTTTGAAGTTTGCATACCTTTCCAGCATTTTTTGGATCGACAAAACCTTCGGGCTGCATCATATACACGTCCTCAGAAAGGATTCCATTTAAGAAAGCCGTCTTGACATCCATCTGCCATATCTCATAATCAAAATGTGCAGCAATGGCTAGAATGATCCGTATAGATTTAAGCATCGCTACGGGCGAGAAAGTCTCGTCGTAGTCAACTCCTTGAACTTGTCGAAAACCTTTTGCAACAAGTCGAGCTTTATGGATGTGAACATTTCCATCCATATCAATCTTCTTCTTATATATCCACTTGCACTCGATGGCTTTAAAACCATCAGGCAGGTCAACCAAGTTCCAAACTTGATTGTCTCCCATGGACTCTATCTCGGATCTCATGGCAATCAGCCATTTCTCAGAGTCTGGGTCCACCATCGCTTCTGCATAGGTCGCAGGCTCATCATTGTCTAACAATAATAACTCTCGCGCTTCGCGGAGCCTCGCCGGCCTTCGTGGTTGTGGTGCTTCTATTGCCACGGGTTCCTCAACTTGTTCTGCTACAATAGCATCACTCGTAGAAGCATCCCCGACTGGCTCATCTTGAACTTCTTCAAGTCGCACCGACCTTCCACTCGTTCCCTTTGTGAGAAACTCTTTCTCTAGGAAAACACCGCTACGAGCGACAAACACTTTGCCCTCTTCTCGGTTGTAGAAGTAATACCCTAAGGTTTCCCTTGGGTATCCCACAAAAATGCACTTATCCGATTTGGGTGTTAGCTTGTCCGACTGAAGTCGCTTGACAAATGCATCACAACCCCAAATCTTTAGAAAAGACAAACTGGGATTCTTTCCAGTCCACATCTCATATGGTGTCTTAACTACGGATTTAGATGGTACCCTATTTAGTGTGAAAGCTGCTGTTTCTAGCGCGTAACCCCAAAATGATAATGGTAAGTCCGACTGGCTCATCATCGATCGAACCATGTCCAACAAAGTTCGATTACGCCGTTCAGAGACCCCGTTTCTTTGAGGCGTTCCGGGCGGCGTGAGCTGTGGAACAATTCCGCAACTCTTAAGATGATTGCTAAACTCGTGACTCAAATATTCACCTCCGCGATCAGATCGCAAGGCCTTTATTTTCTTGCCACGTTGATTCTCTACCTCATTTTGAAACTCTTTGAACTTTTCAAAAGTTTCAGACTTATGCTTCATCAAGTAGACATAGCCATATCTACTGAAATCATCAGTGAAAGTAATGAAGTAGTGATATCCTCCTCTGGCTGTCGTGCTCATTGGTCCACATACATCAGTATGTATGAGTTCCAACAAGTCTATCGCTCTCTCGAGAAACCCCTTGAAAGGCGTCTTGGTCATCTTTCCAAGTAAACAAGCTTGACATGTCTCGTATGATTCAAAATCAAACGAAGTTAGAAGACCATCACCATGGAGCTTCTTCATGCGCTTTTCACTTATATGCCCCAAACGACAATGCCATAGATAGGTAGGACTCAAATCATTTGGCCGAAGCCTTTTAGCACTAACATTGTAAACACATGCATTATCAAGATTTAAAATAAATAACCCATTCATAATGGGAGCATCAGCCACAAACATAGCATTCTTAGAGATTACACAACCATTGTTTGTACTCGCGAATGAATAACCATCCCTCATCAAACATGAAGGTGATAAAATGTTTCGACCCATACTAGGAATGTAATAACAATTATTCAACTCCATGATAAATCCTGACGGAAGGTGAAGTTGCATGACGCCGACGAACAATGCAGCAACCCTTGCTTTATTTCCGACGCGAAAATCCACTTCGCCTTTCTGCACTTCTCTAGTCCTTATTAGCCCCTGCATCGAATTGCAAATATGAGCAACCGATCCGGTATCAAATACCCAAGAGTTAACATAAGAATCTGCGAGAAAAATGTCCACAACATTTACAACAAGTGTACCTGAGTGGGAAGTACTCTTACTTCCACTTTTCTTCAAAGAAGCCTGGTACTTGCTGCAGTTTCTCTTCCAGTGGCCATATTCGTGACAAAAGAAACACTCAGTGTCTCCTGCAGGACCAGCCTTTTGCTTGGGTGCAGGGTTGGGCTTAGGGATCGTATCCTTAGCCTTGCCCTTCTTCTTCTGCCAAGAAGTGCCCTTTTTCTTGAAGCTAGGCTTGTTCTGCACAGCCATCACATGGCTATGCCCTGCACACTTCTTAATGTCACATTCTGCTGTTTTCAGCATCCCACATAATTCATTAAGGCCCCTCTCCACCCCATGCATATGATAGTTCGAAATGAAATGCCCATAGCTAGATGGAAGAGATGCCAAAATGAAGTCAGTGGCCAACTCTTGGCCTAATGGAAAACCAAGCTTTTCCAAAGTCTGACTGTAACCAACCATTTTGATCACATGGGGGCCTACAGTTGCTCCCTCTGCCAGCTTGCATTCCACAAAGGACTTAGCGACATTGTACCTCTCAGTCCTAGCCTGAGTCTGGAACATGTCCTTAAGCGCAACGATCATATCGTACGCTTCCTGATCCTCAAACTGTTTTTGAAGATCAGGTTCCATGCATGCAAGCATAAGACAACTGACCTCAAGAGATTCATCACATGCTTTCTTGTAGGCATTCTTAAGGGTAGCAGTTGCATTATCAGCAGGTTCATCCGGGATTGGGGTATCCAGAACAGTTTCCTTTTTCTCAGCCCTGAGAACAATTCTCAGGTTACGGACCCAGTCCGAATAGTTTGTTCCATTTAGTTTATCCTTTTCAAGAATCGAACGCAAAGCAAAAGGTGATGAATTGTTCGGTGCCATTGATCTACAACAAAAAATATGCAAAATACTAAGCCATGTAACCATGAAAGAGTAAAACATATTAAAAAATTTAATAGCATATACTCCCACTTAAATCAACATCCCTCTATTGATACTAAGTGATTCAAGATCCCCAATTAACAAGTCGACTAGTGAGCTTTAGCATCACTGCTAGAAGACAAGGTAAATCGGTAAGCAACCTTTGCTAATCATATCACATATGACTCTTGTTGTTGGGTGACATCTCTATGTCAAAACTAGGCGCCCAACCTTTATGCCCCAAGGTCCTTAACTGTTAAGATGACCTTGTTAAGCTCACCAACCCTTATGCGTGTAGGTATCCGATACAAACCCATCCAGCCAAGGAAAACCGTGGCACCCTAATTTCATAGACCCACCAACGATTGTACAGGGCATAGGATGGTGCAAGGTTTGGTTGGGAGGGCATGGTTTAACTTAAACTTTGTGAGGGATCGTTCTACTTCTATCATCTAAGCATGCATAGTAGTAAAACGTATAAGAATAGCATTCACATAGATGTGATACAGTATGGCCCATTTTCTCATGGTGATCTCCATCGCCATAGAACCTGTCCACCATGATGATCTCCATCTTCATGCTCTATGCGAGCCATCCTCCAAGTGATGAGTTCTCCAAGAAATAATACAAGCTATTACTCCTAACATCTAGTAATCAAAATTACATTGTATTGGGATCATCACAAGTTGGCACGCAGGCCATTACAATAATTGACAACACATATGGCTCCAGCCGTGTTGCCCAACTCACGACACGCAGGTCATGAAAAATACATACATGCATCACATACATTTTTGGGCCATACTGATCACATAAATCCTGCAAAAACAAGTTGTGCATAGAATCGCATTCTATCGGATCATGTGAAATCGTACCACCTATGAACCTTAACGAGATACAAAAAGGGGGGCTACGACTAAGGGGGGTCTAGGGGGTCTCCCCCTGCGGGGTTCGAAGGGGCAGCGCCCCTCGCGGTACCTTTACAATTTTGTGAAAAATGAGAGATCAAATCTATACAATTTTCTTTAAGGATTTTGATCGGCAAATCCAATTTACCATAAACCGACCATAGTTCCGATTTGACCAAACTCCTTTGATCACGGTACGTCGATTCAGATCTAATTCCCGATTCGATCAATCATATTGATCTTCGCGTGATTCAGAAGGATTTATGTGTCACCGTCTACCCCGATGGCGGAAACCGACCGGTAGGGGTAAGTCGTTCGACGACCTTAGAATCACGATCACGGAAAGTAAGATCATAGATCAATCCAGAAACACCGCCATACAAACGATCATATCATTCATATCAATCTACATATCACCATATGCAAACTTCCCGAACCTATGACTGAATAGCATCGGCTCTGATACCACTGTAGGGTAACGGGTAGGCTACACTAGCGTAAAATCAAAAATTTCTACCGCGTCAACCAGGAATACTATGGTCATAGATCACGGGATTACCGCTAGACGCGCAGGTGCGGAACTCGATGAAGCACGTTGCGGCAGTGTAGATGTTCTACGCCTCCTCCTCGTCCTCGTCCCACGAGCAGCTCCCCTTTGCGCGGCTCGTCCAAGTGCTACAGATGTAGCACCTCCGAGGTATCCACACGTCCGGAGTGGAAGCCGTCACATGCCAGACTGCTAGGTCTGCGCGTGCAACACAGGCGGAAGAGGAGTGGCGGCTGGGTGGAATGCTCTCTCCTTTTCAGCTCGCCTCACTCCCTCTTATATAGGCATCCCTGGTGGGCTTCTACATTAGCAGCCCATTAGCAGCCTAAGCCTGGTCTAATTCGGATCCAATCCTCATTAGGCTTCCAGCCCCTAAAGTGTGTGACCCTATAGGTTCATACACGTATAGACATGACGCGAGTACACTTACTCCGTCAATAGTTGGTAGCGGCCTCTAGCAAGACGTGCCAACTCCTAAACGCATATAAAAATCATTCGGACGAACCATCACAAGGTTGAGTACATGTCTTTCCCTTTGCCTCACGATATTTGGTCTAGCTCTAAGCTGACCTCTCTTTCTCGATACTGTGATTCAGAATCCCTTTACTAGGTTAACTCTTAACCATATGTAGCACGGCCATGCATTTCTGGATCCGATCACTCGAGGGGCCCAGAGATATCTCTCTCAAGTAGAGAGGGGCAAATCCCATATTGATTGACCGATGCCTTGCAGCATGTATCAGGACAAACCCGAAAGCTACCTTTATAACTACCCAGTTACGGAGTAGTGTTTGATAGCCCCAAAGTAGGTCGATCCACATCTCAAGTACATGCGACAATCTCAGGTCTAAGGACAAAACGTACACGATGTGTAGAGAGAGCTGCAAGTATTATTGCTAGTCTCATGTTGGGTCAGTCCAACCCCATGTTCATAACATGTGTCCACATCATTGGTTTGACATCTCTATGTCAATGACTTGCGAAACATAGTCATTAACCAATCGATGTGCTAGTCTAATATTCACGTGTGTCCTCGCATGAACTCCGACTAGGGACAATTATTAGATAACCATACAAGTAAAGAGTTTCACAAACAATTCACATAATTGCCAATCAATACAAGTTGCCTGGTATATGGATATTCAAGGAACATTATAATAACTCATGGATACACATGAAATACAATCATCTCTATGATTGCCTCTAGGGCATATTTCCTTCAGTGCTTATTTGCATTACAAATATCCGACACTTGCTGAGCGACAAGATCTGAATCTCTGTAACACATCAAACGTCGGATGCCGATATCCTTAGCTATCTGGATTCCATGTAGCAGTGCTTCATACTCGGCAGTATTATTTGTAGCTGTGAAGTGGATCTGCAACACGTATAAAAGTTTATCTCCTGGGGGTGATTTGAGCACCACGCCAGCCCCCGAGCCCCCGCGAGCCTTAGACCCATCAAAATATAGGGTCCAATATTCCGACTCAGGGAGGGTCATGTTCTCCTTTGTGTTTGTCCAATCAGCAACAAAGTCAGCAAGGATTTGGGATTTGATTGTTGTCCGAGGTTTATTCTCAATATCAAAAGCTGAAAGCTCTATGCCCCATTTTGCGACGTGTCATGTAGCTTCACTGTTATTGATTATATCTCTCATGGGAGCTGTGCTCACCACAATAATTGGATGTTCCTGAAAGTAGTGCCGTAACTTACGAGATGCAAAGAACACACCATAAGCCAGCTTTTGATAGTGCGGATACCGCTTTTTTGATTCAGTTAGGATCTCGCTAAGATAGTAAGTCGGACGCTGCACTAGGTGTTCCTGATTTTCCTCTAGTCTCTCCACTACCATGATGACACTGACGACTCTGTTTGTCGTAGCGAGATAGAGCAACATCGGTTCCCTTGGTTCTGGTGCTGCAAGGATAGGACCAGATGAGAGTACTTGTTTCAAGTCTTGTAGTGCAGCTTCAGCTTCATCTTTCCAAACGAATTTCTTGGTATTTTTCAGGAGCTTGTAAAGTGGTGCGGCTCTTTCTCCGAGCCGGCTTACAAACCGAATGACTGCGGCAATGCAACCAGTAAGTCTTTGAACGTCCTTCAGGCGAGTTGGCCTGGAAATATTGAGTATAGCCTTAATCTTGTCTCGGTTCACCTCTATGCCTCTCTGAGACACGATGAAACCTAACAATTTTCCGGTTGGATTCCAAAGAAACACTTCTTCGGATTGAGCATTATGTTGTATTTTCATAGATTGGCGAATGTCTCCTCCAAATCAGAAATTAATGTTTCCTTCTTTTTGGACATCACCGCAATATCATCCACATATGCATGTACGTTGCGTCTGATTTGGTCATGGAGGCAACGCTGCATAGTGTGCTGGTACGTAGCTCCTACGTTCTTCAGCCCAAAAGGCATCATAACAAAACAGAAGGTTCCGAAGGGGGTTATGAATGAAGTTTTGATTTTATCTGATTCCTTCATCCAAATTTGGTGATAACCGGAATATGCGTCGAGAAAACAGAGGAGTTTCGAGCCTGCCGTAGAATCGATAACTTGATCAATCCTAGGCAGAGCGAATGGATCTTTGAGACAAGCCTAGTTCAAGGCAGTATAATCAACATACATCCTTAAATCAGTGGTGTCCTTTTTAGGGACCATTACAGGGTTAGCCGACCAATCAGTATGGATGACCTCTTCTATGAATCGGGCTAACTCGAGCCAGGCTAGTTTCTTGGCTATTGCCTTATGCTTTACATCGCCAAAACATCGTTGTGACTGTTTGACGGGTTTAGCGTTCGGGTTTACATTTAGAGAGTGCTCGGCAAGTTCCCTAGGTACTCCGGTCATGTCAGATGGCTGCCATGCGAAGATATCTTGATTTGCTTGGAGGAACTTGACGAGCGCACTTTCCTATGCGCTATCTAGGCCTACGCCTATCTGGGTCACCTTGGAGGGGTCATCATCCTTCAACGGCGTCTTCTTCGTCTCTTCCGATGCCTTGAACTCCGGATTCGGCTTTGTCACCTCCTTCTTCGTTGCGGGCATCTCGGACGGATCTATGCTCTTCTTGATCTCCCGGTACTCCTGGGCGTGCAACACGGCTTCAGCAAAGGAGGCATTTCTATCCTCACACTCTCGCGCTTTCTTCGGGTCTCCCCTGATGGTGATCACGCCATTGGGACCTGGAATTTTCATCATATTGTAAATGTAACACGGATGAGCCATAAAAGCCCAGTAAGCCGGACGTCCGAATATAGCGTGGTATGCGCTCTTGAACGGGACCACTTCGAAGGAAAGTGCCTCCGTCCGATAGTTCTTTGGAGTTCCAAAGGTTGCATCCAAAGTGATTTCTCCCAAGGAATTTGCTTGTCTTCCTAGGCCAACCCCGTGAAAGATCACAGAGTTGTGGTTCAGCTGGGTCTCCGAGATCTTCATCCAGCGTAGCGTTTCGGCATACAGAATATTAATGTTGCTGCCATCGTCCATGAGAGTCTTGAAGAAACCATAGCCATCAATAAGTGGATTGGCGACCAAGGCGTACTTTCCTCGCCTGTGTAACTTAGGCGGATGATCAGCGCGGTCAGAGGTGATTGCCACTTCCGACCAGTTCAAAAATTGAGGGACAGCCAGAACTGTTGCGTTGAGCTCATGTAGAACTGCCTTCTTCACCTTTGCTGGTTGAGATCCGAGGAAGGTGATGTAAGTGTCTTTCTTGGTCGGAAATTTTTTCTTTCCTTCCGGCTTGGAATTTTAAGCATCAGCTTCCTCCATGTCGGAATCTTCCTTGGTCTCTTTATCCTTTTCGGGATTCTTCTTTCCCCTCTTCTGCTTAGCCCTGTAGCCAGCGGTATCATCTCTCTTAATGTCGTCATTAAAATGACACTCGGCGTTTGTGTGGGTCGAGCCCCCATTGGCGTCTAGGTGGTGCACACATGGGTTATTGGCAATGTCGGCCCAAGAGTAAGTTTTGCCAAGTTGCTGGTCTCCTCTACCTTGAACCATTGACGTTCCACGACCGCGTCCGCGGCCACCGCCATGTCCTCCTCGTCCTCTAGACCCGAAAGTAGCAGTGACCACTGCCGTTTCCGCGTTGGGTTTTTCTTCTGAGGTATTCTTGCGCTTCTGAGCTTGTTGCTTTGGTTGTTTTGCCAATTGTGGCACAACTAGGGCGTTAAATAATCCCTCTGCATTGTCGTCAGCATCTGCATACTTGCTCGCTCTTTCTATCATCTCTCCCAAATTAGTGACTTTGTCGTACTTCAAGCGATGACGTAGTAAACCAATTGGGAGACCTGCAATGAAAGCTTCAATCACAGTTTAGTCATGTACTCCTTCACAAGAGTTCTTGGTGTCGATCCATCGTCCGAGATAATCCCGGCAAGTTTCTCCGGCTTTCTGGGTGCAACGCTGTAGGTCTCCTACCGTGCAGGGCCTCCAGTATGTGCCTTCGAAATTCCGAAAGAACGCACTTTGCATGTCATACCAGTTGTGGATGGTGTTCTCCGGAAGTTCATTGAGCCATGATCGTGCTGTCTTCTGTAACATGAGTGGGAGATATCGAGTTGCGACCAGGCTGTTTCCGCCTTTGGCGATACAGCAAGCTTGGAAAAAATCCTGGAGCCACGTATTTGGCCAAGCTATACCGTCGTAGGATTGAATATGTCTTGAGATAGCAAATCCTTTCGGGAATTTTTTAGCTCTTATGCATGGCCCGAAGCACTTTGGGCCCACGTATATATCATCATTTTCGTAGCGCCGCGCTTCCATGTTGGAATTGATCATGTGCCTTGCATCACTTGGGGATAAAGATCGTCCCGAATGACGGCTATGGCTGCGGTGCCTTGGAGCAGGACTTCGGCTTCTGCCACCACCTCCTCCACCACGACATCCTCCTTGGCCTCCTTGGGGGCCGTTATGATGGTTACTTGGTGGGGAAGGTGGAGCAGCTGGGTTGTTTCCGGCTGATCGCCGGCCTCCGTCCGGAGCGTCATTATTCCGGTTTCGGGGAGGATCTTCATTGTGACGAGCCCCCTGCTGGTTGGACTCGGCACGGTGTCCATCGTTTCTTCGCCCGTCATCCAGACGGCTTGCATGTCTAGGAGGTGGCATTCTTTGTCGGTCCTCCTCCCGACGTTTTTCTTTATCTTCTTCCCTGTGATCTTTTGACTCTCGCCGGGGAGGATTCTTTGGGTTCAGTGCAGCGATTGCCTCTTGCTCCACAACTGGTGTTGGGGATATACTTTCCGGGTATCCTCCACAGTTCCTCACTGACCAGGGTGGCCCACTTCGGGTTAGAGCTTTGCTTCATGGGCGGCCCATTCAGGGAGAAGAGACGGAGTCCAGTCCGGCTACGGGAAGGCTCAGAAGACTTACCGACATAGGCCCATAGTGTTACTTGTAGTTCAAGATGTACTCTGTAACCAACTCTTAGTCGTAGCCGGATAGATCTCCCCTGTAAACCCTAGGCCGTATATCTATATAAGCCGTCCTAGGGAGAGACTTTAGGGCACCCAATAGTCTACAATCTCAACTCGCACAGGCGAACCCCTTGTAACCCATATTCCGGCTCTGCCGTATTACTAGATTGCTAGCAAGAGTAGGATCCATCCACAGCCGGTGGATTCGAACCTGGGTAAACTTGTGTCTCACCGTCCCGGAACACCATACGTCTCACACCCCTCTCTTCCACATGCCTCGAGGATCCCCGCATGGCGTACTTGTCATCAATCCAACGACAACTGGGGTAACGTTGCGCCAGTCGCGTGTAGTTTTATAGTGCTATCCTAAAGATCCGGTTCTTGAGTAGTTATCTTCCCGATGGTCGGAACGATGATGCTGTTCTAGAACGCGTTGGGGTCTTACATCAGCCCAGGCCGGATCCGTGCGACATTGGTCAGAATGGGAGACCAGTTTTTGAGTTCTGGACAGGGCAACCTTTTGCTGCTCTAGACCCTTGTTGAGTAGTTTAATGCCCAACCGGATCTGCTCCAGGCCTGGATTAGCCGATAGGATTTCTCGAGCCGCAACGGTGTTCTGCACTGGTATTGGATACACCCAATCCCAATTGCTGTCGCGCCGAGGCATCCCATGTTCTCCTCCAAAGAGGACTTTGTGAATCTGCGGGAATTGGTCGTCATGAGTATGACGTTTCCTGGTCTTCTGATGTTGCCTGTAGTTGTACTTCTCTGCAGTTGTCATGCATTTCTTTTCTTCCTTTGGGTTTTTGGCTTTATCGAGGAGTACTTGGCGACACGCTTCTAGGGCCTGGGCCCTTTCGTCCAGCTCCTCAGCAGTAAGTTCTACAGTTGTAGGAATAGGTGTGGTTAATGCAACATCAATGAGTTTACGAGCACCTTCAGTGATCACGTGTCCATCCACCGACTCTTCTTTGGGCTCGTCTGGGATGAGTGCTCCATCCGAGTTTTCCTCATATTCCTTGGCAATCACCTCCTCTACCGGAGGGTCTTTTGCCGGGGGTCTTGTTCTTCTTTGCCTTCTTGGCAGCGCCGGTAGCAAATACGGCTTTGGGCCCGTTTCCCGGAGTCAAACTTTGATCGGTACTTTCGGCCATTTGGTTCTCGGGATCATCTCCGAGATCCATATTGTCCTATGCTTTGGGAGAGCTTCTCCGGATCCTCCGTCCATGTCTTCTCCTTCTGCAGCAGCTGTGGAGTTAACCTCCTCTTCATATTCCGCGGAGAACTTCCGGAAATCTGCCGATGTCATGGAGTCATCCGAAGATGCCGGTAATTCGTCGCTTGTTCCGATAGCCTCAAGCACCAAGTCGGTGTTGTCTCTAGCATCGGTAGAGCCAGATCCGGATCCCACATATCCGACAAAGTGCGATGCGCCGCTCCTGAGATAACTGCGGTCTTCATAGTAGGCTTCGTCGAAACGCCTGATGGTCTCAAGAATTGCATCTACGCCTGAGTTTTGCATCATCATGCGTCTTAGTGTATATCTCAGGAAGGGCATGTCCGTCCCGGCGTCATCAAAGCCGGAACCAGCGTTGTTGCTATGCTCCTCCTGGATTTCGACTTCAGCGGGTGGGTCGATCTGGGATTCGGTCTCTCTAGGGAGATCCACTCCAGATTCAACTTGGATCGCCAGGTCTGCCTCAGGCTCGGATTTCTCCACTATCTCCGCAACTGGTGCGGGCTGGGTGGGAGTAGGGTTTTCTGAGATCCGGAACTCTGCCACCGCGGACAAAGGGGACCCAGAAATTTCTTGTACCTCTATCATCACCGTTGGGGTGGGTGGGGCAGGTTCAGCAAAACCGATGTAAACATCGATCTCGCCAAAAGACATGATGGTGTAGGTAGTCACGGCCTCCCTAGCCGGAATCCAGGTCTCGTCGAGAATGATGAGAGGGACGTCGCTGGCATAGAGGATGCGACCGACGGCGATAGTCTCGCCGATTCCGATTCTTGCAGATTCCGCTCGGAACGCAGATCCGAAGCTCACTTGCCCCACGGTGGGCGCCAACTGTCGTCGGATTGATGACAAGTACGCCATGAGGGGGTCCTCGAGGCGTGTGGAAGAGAGGGGTGTGAGACGTACGGTGTTCCGGGACGGTGAGCACACAAGTTTACACAGGTTCGAATCCACCGGCCTTGGATGGATCCTACTCCTGCTAGCAATCCAGTAATACGACAGAGCCGGAATATGGGTTACAAGGGGTTTGCCTGTGCGAGTTGAGATTGTAGACTATTGGGTGTCCTAAAGGCTCTCCCTAGGACGGCTTATATAGATATCCGGCATAGGGTTTAAAGGAGAGATCTATCTGGCTACGACTAAGAGTTGGTTACAGAGTACATCTTGAACTACAAGTAACACTATGAGCCTATGTCGGTAAGTCTTTTGGGCCTTCCCGTAGCCGGACTGGACTATGTCTCTTCTCCCTGACTGGGCCGCCCGTGAAGCAAATCTCTAACCCAAAGTGGGCCACTCTGGTCAGTGAGGAACTGTGAGGATACCCGAAAAGTATATCCCCAACAGTCTCCACTCCTCCTCTTGTGGCCTTGGCTCCGTAGGAAAACCTCAGATCCGGGATCGGGCGATGGAGGTGTTTCTGTGTCTCTTTCCTTCTTGGGGACATCATCTCGGAGTCGCCTACGTCCAGGGGTTCTGTGATGAGGGCTTGATGCCAAGCAGCTATGCAAGGTCCAAGGGTGAAGTTTGGAAAAGATGATGCCTCGAGCTGAGGTCGGTTCACGGCTGATCTTCGGTAGTCGGTTTTCCCTGCGTGTCCGATCGGTTCTCCTGCTTCGTTGTGTTGCTGTGGAGTCGGAGCTGTGGTGGAGCATGTCCTGGTGGTGACGATGACCAGCCGTTGGTGATCTCTGCAGGTACTCGGTCGGCGCAGGATCGACATAATTCCTTTGTGAAGCTCGTCGTCTGAGTCGGAGCTGTCTCACCTTAGCGCGTGTGGCCAACTGATGGCATAGGGCGACATGGACTCCGGTGCCGTCTGTGAGGCTTTGTTTTGAAGTCGGAGTCGCTGGCTCGCGGAGGAGTGATGAAGATGACACTATGTGGCAACCTCGACGTGGGTCTTCTTGTGCGTATGTGTTTCGTGTGGGTAGTCAGGTTGGCTGTGGTGGTGTGCGCAATGTGGTCGTGTTTCATGACGATATTAGTGCATTTGTACGGGTTTGGTTTTCGGCCGGTTCCCCTGCAAATGAATCGGTTAATTCTCTTCGACAAAAATGAGGCAAAATTGCCCATTTGTTTGAAAAAAAAACTATCTGTTCGTGAGAGTCAATCATATTGGTTAGTGCAAACCCACTAATGCAGAACCAACCTTCTCCTTATATGACCGGTGCAGAACCAATCATATTGCTTAGTGCAAACCCACTAACGCAGAGCCAATCTTCTCCTCATATGACCAAATACAAAACCAATCTAGGAGCGCATATGTAAGATATGCAACCCATTTCTTCACACTTAATCTACAGTTTCTGCTAGAAAAGGGTGAATTGGAGCGCATCATCTATCTTCAGGCCATATGTACGATCCAGATTCAGAAATATAACCCAGAAATCCTGTGGTGCTTGATAATTGAAGAGTGGCAATTTTTCGTCAACGTATTAAGTTTCTCCTGTGAACTGTTCTGGGAGAACAGACTTTATGCATCATTTTATACATCAAGCACACAGGTCAATGAGAACACGCAACATGGTACAGACGCCGCGAGCATACGGAAATATTTACAGAAGAAAATCGACAAAGGCGCCTCCAAATGAGCATGGATAAGAAAAGCAATCTGACAATGAGAAAGAATACTTGCAGCCGTGTCCTTCCGCCCTCAGAATACATGGTCTCCTCCATGGCTGCATGTAGACAGTAACTCTGAAGAAACCGTCAGATATAGCTGACCAATGAAATCCCTCTCCACAATTAAAGCTTTGATCCTGGCAATCTTTGTCAATGTTAGAGAGACAAGGTGTTCTTTTTTTTGGGGGAGAGAGACAAAGTGTTGGTTTAGGAAATATCTTGATTTCTTGCCATGGATGGGAAACTAGAAATCCATAGGCTAAAGCACAATAACGGTTGGATCACGGAGCATAACAAAAAGGAAGAAATTATCCACGCCCACTTCCAAAAGATTATTAAAAAGGGGCCTTTGAGATCACGAAACTTCAATTAGAATGTCATCCCAACACCGCAATGTGACCTCTCCAATATCGATGTACCCTTTACGAAGGAGGAAGTGAAGGCCACGGTGGACAATACCGCTAGTGACAAGGCACCGGGACCGGATGGATTCACCGGGGCTTTCTTCAAAGCTTGTTGGAGCACCATAAAAGATGACATATTGGCTGTGGTTAACCAATTCGCAAGCCTCCAAGCAAACAATCTTTATTGGCTAAACTCCGCAAATATTACCCTCATTCTCAAAAAAGAGGGGGCCGAAGATGTCACTGATTTTAGGCCAATTAGCCTCATCCACGCCATCTCCAAGCTCATTTCAAAAATGATAGCGGCGCATCTTGCCCCACACATGAACAAGCTAGTATCAAATGCCCAAAGTGCTTTTATCAAGAAAAGAAGTATTCACGACAATTTTTTGTATGTAAGGAACCTTGCTAGGGAGCTCCACAAGTCAAAATCTCCAACGCTACTCTTCAAGCCCGACATCAAGAAGGCATTCGATTCGGTCCGATGGGACTACTTAATGGATATGTTGCACCACTTGGACTTCCCTAGTAAATTTAGAGATTGGATCTCGGTGCTACTCCGTACCGCTACTTCGAGAGTCCTTCTTAATGGTGTCGCTGGTGACCCTATCAAGCATGGAAGAGGATTAATACAAGGAGACCCCCTATCTCCGCTTCTTTTTGTTTTGGCTATTGACCCGCTTTATCACATCCTTCGTAAAGCCACGGACCAAGGTCACCTACACAAGCTCCGCGGGCGTGCCCCCACTGTTAGGACCTCACTCTATGATGACGATGCCGCCATCTTTGTGAAGCCCCTCAAACATGATATTGACTTTCTTGCCGCCGCGCTTGACAATTTTGGAGAGGTTTCCGGATTTGTGACGAATTGTGCAAAAAGCCAAGTGGCGCCTATTCGATGTGACAATATTAATCTTGATGACATTCTACAAGTCTTCCCGGCTACCCGCACCACCTTTCCAATGAAATACCTTGGGCTTCCCTTGTTGGTGACTAGACTTAGAAGAATCCATTTCCAACCACTCGAAGATAGGGTGGCGGCTAAACTCGTTCCGTGGATTGGAAAGCATGTCACTATGGCGGGTCAGACAACACAAGTGAAAGCGGTCCTTACAAGCATTGTCATATATTTCATCACCGCTCTTGAGGTCCCTATTGAGGTCCTAACGAAGATTGATAGTTTGAAAAGAGCCTACTTATGGGCGGCTAGTGATAAAGTTACCGGTGGGAAGTGCAAAGTCAATTGGGATCTTGTATGCAAGCCAAAAGAAAAAGGGGGGCTAGGAATCTTGAATCTTAGAAAATTTGCCGGTGTTCTTAGGCTAAGATGGCTTTGGCAAGAATGGAAAAACGAGGACAAACCGTGGGTGGGGCTTGGTAACCCTTGCAACCCCAGTGACCATAACCTCTTCGCGGCGGCGACCAAAGTAACCATTGGGAATGGTAAGAAGGCACTTTTTTGGGAGGCAAGTTGGCTAGACGAAGAGAGACCTAAAGATGTGGCCCCCCTTATTTTTGACATCTCAAAGAAGAAACGATGCTCGGTGCAACAAGCTCTTCTAAATGACTTTTGGGTCTCACAAATCAACACGCAAGATGGCCTCACCGTCCAACATATTGACCAATTTTACAAGCTCTGGGAGAGGCTAGCCAACATCAATTTGGACCAACACACCCCGGATGATATCACTTGGAAACTAACAAGAGATGGGTGTTATTCGGCTAAATCGGCATACAACATGCAATACTTGTGACAAGTCAATTCCTTGATGCCGAACACGGTTTGGAAACCTTGGGCAACTCCCAAGTGCAAAATATTCGTATGGTTGGTTCTACAAAACCGGGTTTGGATGGCGGATAGACTCGCTCGAAGAGGATGGCCCAATTGTGACCGTTGCAAACTTTGTAAACAAACGCAAGAATCGGCCTCGCACCTACTTTTCAAATGTCGCTACTCAATGAGAGTTTGGAACAAGATAAAAGATTGGCTCGGCCTACAAGACATCGACACCGCAAATTGGCACAACTATAGATCCGTGAAAGAATGGTGGAAAGAAGTGATACACAAAAGGGGAGCGCAAAGAAAGGCTATATCCTCAATGGCAATGTTGGTCTCTTGGGAAATTTGGAAGGAGCGAAACGCTAGGGTCTCTCCAAAACCACGTCGTATCCGTGGAAATGGTAGTCAATAAAATTAAGAAGGAGACTTCTATGTGGTGCCTTGCCGGCGCCAAGGCCATTAGTAGTATAATGCCGTGTGAGTAGTTGTTTATGTGTGTTGTCTTTGTGGCTGCCTTGCTGTTTTGCCAAGGTTTTGTTTCTGTAGCATTCTAAGAACTTCTCCTTAATTAATAAAAATGGCAAATCTTTTGCCGCGTTTAAAAAAAAAACCAATGAATTATGGTACTGCTATTTCACACACAGCTACATTGCGGCCGGCTGTTCAATTTAGCAGGAAAACAATTCAGGCCGAGTGCATACGTGCTCTCCATGACTAAACAAAAATTCCACAATCCAGCGTGAGTGCGTGACCATGCCGCCATGTCCTAACCTTTAACTATAAATAAGCTAGGCATACGCAATTAGCTTTCCACAGCCAAAGCAGCCATTCCAAGAACAAGCTAAAGCAACGAAATGGCCCTGGCAGCGCACACGAGGGCGGTGTTGCTAGTGGTGGCGCTCTCTGTGCTGGGGCTTGCCACCGGCGGCCTGGCGCAGCTGAAGACCGGGTTCTATACGGGCAGGTGTGGCGGCAACGACGTGGAGACAATCGTGCAGGGTCTCGTCAAGGCCCGCGTCGTCCGTGACGTCGCAATCGTTGCCCAACTCCTGCGCCTACAGTTCCACGAATGCGCCGTCAATGTACGTGTTACTACTATTCTAGTGCATATGTATGCACGCGCCATTGATCTTCTGCTCCATGTTATCCGTATGATGTAGGGTTGCGACGGCGGGCTTCTGGTCGACGGTCCCAGGTCGGAGAAGACGGCATTGCCAAACCTGAGCGTGAAGGGCTACGATCTAATCGCGGTCATCAAGACGGAGCTCGAGAAGCGGTGCCCAGGTGTCGTGTCTTGCTCCGACATTGAAATCCTCGCCACAAGGGACGCGGTCGCTCTGGCAGGTGGGCAGAGGTACACGGTGCGCACCGGACGGAGGGACAGGCGGCGGTCTAGCGCCACCGACGTGAGGCTTCCCAGGGAAGAGGATACGGCCACACAAACAACCTCTTACTTCAGTAGCCTTGGTTTCGACCAATTGGAGACGGTGGTTCTTCTAGGTGCGCATACGGTGGGAGTGACGCACTGTAGCAAGATCAAGAAGACACGTCTTTACAATTACCGCGGCAAGACCGGCGTGACGGACCCAAGCTTGCACCGGGATGATGCGGAAGTGTACAAGAAGTATGTCTGCCCCAACACCGCGTCATCGGACAACAACATCTTGTACCTGGACGCACGGTCGAGTGTGTCCAAGCTGGACAACAGCTACTACAAGAGGCTTCAGGGAAGCCACGGCGTGCTCTCCGTCGACCAGAACCTCTACGCCAACGGCACATCCACCAAGTGGCACGTCGATAGGCTCGCCAACACAAATGACTTCTACTGGCTCTTTCCAAAGGCGCTCGTCAAGCTCAGCGAGGTAAACGTGCTCACCGGCACACAGGGAGAGGTCCGCAAGGTCTGCAGCAAGTTCAACTGATCAGGTTGTTCGTTCTTCTCCAACCACGTTTCTGTGCAGCAAGTTCAACTGAATCGTTCATTCTTGTCCAACCATGTTCTTCTTTGCTTGAGGCCGGCGACATCCATTTATTTTGTTTTTCCCTTTATTTTCAGGATTCTGATTTTTTTCAAATTGAAGTGCTTAATTTACATCCCATGTTTCACATATTTTTGTGTCTGATAAAGGACATTATTATTGAGATTTGGTGGATACCTTTGTGTCGCATATAAGAGATTTTTTTTGAAACATCATATATTAAGCATGCAAGCCGCCTTATTAAAATCTTCCAGTCCTCTTAGGTACCCTGGTAAGGAAAAAGAGTGCGTCTGAAACTTGATACATCGTTTACAAGAGATAGCAGGATCAAGCTAGGGGTTCATCGACCCAATTACAAGAAGTCTTACTAGAAAAACATGACCTAGCTAATTCATGCGCTACTCTGTTAGCATCCCTCGGGAAAATGTTGAAATAAAACAGCCCCAATCACAGATTCCTCGTCGATACAGTCCGCCAGCACCGCTGAGGATTCACTCCACCATGCCTCTTCTCCATTGCAAGCTTCAATAATGTCCATCGAATCTGATTCTGTAACCACATTATTGCAGCCCAGCTGATTGACAAGCACAAGCCCTTCCCTCTTGCAATTGTTTCAGTTGCCGATGGCGATGCCACATTAGAAATAAAAAAGTATCCGCCCAATAAGCCACCCCTCCTGATCTCTCACAACGGCACCTGCAGAACCTAAACAAGTATCACCATGGAAAGAACCATCAACGTTCACCTTAATCTGTCTAGGTCCCGACTTAATCCACTTTGTATGTATCATAGTTTTGTTGGAGTGGGATTTTCTTGCATTAGTAGCAATAGAGAGAATAGACATTCGGAATAGGTGGAACATGTTCGTCATGTTCACAACATTTTCTCAGCCACCAAAGATACCAACATGCAATAACAATCACCTCTTTTAGACCCACTTGATTAAATCCTAGGAAATTATTACTTGGTTGGGTAAGCAGAATCTCTAAAGGCCTCAGAACCCGAGCTCCGAGCGTTCACCAGCTATTGTAATCTCAATAATCATAGAGATCCCCAAACTGTCCTAAAGAGGTCAAGCTGCTTCACATTGAAATAGGAGGTGCAAAATATCCTCTGCAGCAATAGAACAGACTAGACATGCTCCACTCGTCCCTACATGTCTGTTTGCCACTATTGATTTAGAGGTAAGATGCCATGAAGTGCCCGCCAAGTGAATATTTTTATTTTGCTTGGGATCCTCAATTTCCATAATAACTTCCACATTGGGTTATTTGTCGCTGGACCAGGTAAAGCTAGTTGACCTTCTCTTGTCCCAAAACTGTGTCAACATTGCAAATTTGTTTGACTGATCCAGTCTTTAGTCGACTCTATGACTTGACCAAACACTCAGGGGCTACTCCTAATAGGAGCGCTGGCCACACACCCGAAGATTTTAAAGACATAGAATCGCCTTAGTTAAAAACGACAGACATTTACATTTCGACCCCCTCCTTCGAATCAACGATTCGATTGCGGACTCGGGGGCTCCTCCCATAGGGAGCGCTGAAAGCACAATCGATAAGATAAATACAAATGACAGCAGCCGACAAATGATCAAAAGTACAAACTCGAGTCTGTGACTCGAATAGGCACTCGGAGGCTACTCCCATAGGGAGCGTTGGTCGCGCACCCTATGAAAAATAGTTATCCACTGCCAAAAGCGTTGACCACGTCCACACTATGGGCATTCGAAGCATTCAGCGACTTCGCCTCACAATTTCTGAACATACCCTACAAGGAGACAACGTCACCTGGGTCACCGAATCACCTTCGTGGTGAATAAACTTTCGGATGACGCGTTAACAACGTGAATGTAAGACCTGCAAAAGGCCTGGCAACGCACCTGATGCGCTCTACCATAAATAATCCGTCCCTACTTGCACGATAAAAAGCCTTGACGGACACGTCGAGTGCTCACACCAAAACACTAGAATTCGACTCTATAAGACCTCTGCGGCAGGAGTCGAATTATGCTAGCAATGTTCCGAATTCGAGTCCGGGGACTCGAGTTTGAGTAGATAGCGTTGTTTTTCCCTAAGGAAGTTAACTGATCCCGATCCGTCGGATGAATTAGGCACGCATATTGTCAATCCCTATGACACAAACTGCAGCACCCGAAAGAACTTCAGATGAGCCTATATTCCATGCACTCAGAGACTTATAGTCTCCACCCGAATCTATGATTCGGCTGGACACTCAGGGGCTACTAACATGGGTATACCTTACAGGTACTCGAGCTTAGCCTATATGGTCCAGCCCAAGAGGAGTCCACGGTATAAACAAAGCCCAATAAGGATTCGGGTGGCCCACAGGAGCACGACTTCTTGAAGAACATAGCAAAGATTAGATGAAAAATTGAAGGGAAAACCCTAATCTGTAACTGACTCGGCCTGCTATCCTGAGACCTAGCCTCCCTATATAAAGGCTAGGAGGGGGCGGCAAGGAGGACAATCCACAACCTTCGCACACACTCACCAGATTGCATCTGCGCACCCCTTGTAACTTTCGACTTCTCAATAATCAAGAGCAGACAAGAAGGAGTAGGGTTCTCTTCGAGGCTTGAACCTGGGTAAACCCTCGTGTCCTCCTATGTGCTTGTTTGCTAGCCAATCGACGCCTCCAGCGCTCCCAATTCCTCAAACCTAAGTCCATCAACGATGGGCATTGATGAGTTAACCTCTCATCACCGGCCATACTTAGTAGGTTGCCAAGCAACAAACTCGTCAAACCATGGTTGTTCAGGGGAGGATACAGTTTACATCCATAGTACAGAATAAGCTACGAAGTAGCTGTTCGTCCCAGGTTTCCGAGATCGGGCATACCAATTCTGAGACTTTGGTATATATTGAGTTTCCCCTTGGCGTGATGGTCTTCCTGTTGGAAATACGCCCTAGAGACAAATAATAACAAGGATTATTATCATATTTCATAAAGTTTATGATTAAGTTTTATATCATGCTATAACTGTACTGAAATGAAACGTCAATACACGTGTGATATATAAACAACCAAGGGTTCCTAGTGAAACTCTAGTCACTGGTTCATTGGTCAATAGATGATCAAGATTTCTTGATCATGTGGCATTTATGCTAGTTGGAAATGGAGTCTACTCATTCTGGGAATGCGATGATGAACCAATACCCAACCTAAACATCCTGACCCGATCATGTCACGAAGTTCAAGTTACGATGATTAGAATGGATCCTCGTAGACTATTCCTTAGACTGTGGGGCTATATCAATCACTATCTCCCGAGAGTGCTTAGATAGCATCAAGCATCACTTGGTAACACAGTGATTTTAAAGGTGTGTTCAGGTACTTGGAGGAACCATAGAGGCAATATATGTCAAGCTGGATTTGTCCATCCACGTGACGGAAAGATACTCAAGGGCACACTCGGAGAATTTATATCCAATAGTTGTGCAGCGTGTGATTTGATCATAGGGATATCACTTGTCAGAACGAGTCAAGTAGCATTGTTCAGTAACGAGATTGAACACGACATGGTAATGTCATTGATCAGATCTCGAGCAATGCAAGTATTAATAGACAAAAGGAATAAGACACGACTGTCCCGGTTCAAACGACGAAAGATCTTCGTGGAATGCACAGGGGTCACATGGCCATCCAGGTCCCTCTGTCGATCATTAGGCAGAGAGTGCCTCGACCATGTCTGGAGTGTTCCTGAACCGTGGGGTATCACTCTTAAGGGCTTGTGATGCTTAGAGGGTGTTAACAGGATTGGTAGAATAAGAGGGAAAACCGAAAGGGTTTCGGTAAGTCCGGAGGATGTCCGGAGTGGAGATGGAAGGTGTTCCATAACCACAGAGATTGAATAATATATGAATGAATGTTAAATATTGATTTAATCATTTATTCATAATTATTTAAGAAAAGATAAAATCAATTAAATGGTAAAAAGGCTTATTGGGCCAATTTCGGAGGGGAAAGGGCCCAAGAGGGAAAGCCAAAAGGATAAAGGGGCCAAGGGGGTGGCCGGCGCCCTAGTGGGCCAGCCCCCCACATGGGGACCATGTGGGTGGCCGACGCCGCCTCCCCTTCCCCCTATCCCATGATTAGTCCCACCCCGAGACTTTGAGGGAGGTAGTACCTCCCCTCCCCCTATATATAGTGGGGGTATTTGGCCAGATAAATACACACAATATTCAATAAAGGTTTCCTAACTTTTGGGGAGACCTCCAATTGATATTCTCTCTCTCCCATGACCGTGGTCCCAAGTTCGGACTGCACGAATGAGAGACATCTTCACCGCGAAGCGCCGTCGTGTTGCGAGATTCGGATCTAGGAGCTCTACTTCCGCAACTACTGCTGGATCAGGGAAGCGGGAGTCATCACCAGGCACCGGACATGTGTAACTCCCTGCGAGGTGTCACACTTGAGGCACTCAAGTCGTTGAGCCATAGGAGCGCAAGGACTTCATCACGACCTTGAGGTTGGCTTTGGCTCATCTACATCAACCATGATCTCCTGAGTGTTGAAAATGCTTTGCGGTCTTCAAGGGTAAGTTCGCAAAAAGCCCCTCCCGTTATTGCATTAATAATAGATAGGTCCTGGCAACATCAGGGGTTCAGGGGCGTAGGGTAAATTTTTATTGTTTTCATACGCGAACCCCTACAATGGTATCAGAGCTAGATCTATGTGTAGTAATGCTAGTATGGGTAGAACACATGAGATGTAGCATGTGGGCGTTGATCTCTTAGTTTTTACCCTCCCACATGTACTTCTGTATACCACAGTAATGCTTGATGAAGCGGCCCCCAACCAACATTACGCGTTCATTCGTGAGACTGGTCCATGCTTGACATATGGCTTGTACCGTATAAAGTGGCTTTGGGGGTGTCTGTCTCTCTCGCATTAGTTGGTATGCCATTTGAAACGGAGGGCCCCGAAAGGGATATAGTATAGACAACTACTTGATCAGCGTTGTGGTGACAATTCGTAGGTAAGAACGGTTCTTGTGCAGAAGCCCATTCAGCCACGTAAAACATGCAAAGATAAAGTAGAGGCGTCTAACTTTGTTTTGCAGTGGGCGTTGCTTTGTGATATGGTTGTGGCAAAGGTAAAGTGATTACCTTATGTTACGAAGTAGTAGTAGATAGTCACGGACATGATAGACTACCATGCTGGAAAGACACTGGTACCCTAGTATCTACGATGCTGGAACCCTGGCGTCGGAAGCCGGTGACACCGGATGGAGATCACGATGTGAAGGACCATATCACATTGATTTTACATTCAATGTTATTGTTTGTCTATCTTATTGTGTGCTAGTATTAGATACTCGACGGTAGCCTAATAAGATGATCCCTATTAGAAAATTTACAATGATTGTGTTCCCCCTTAGTGTGCACCACCAAGAAAGTTCTTCGGTATGAGGCAGGCCGTGATGATCGGGTGTCAGACATATCTATGTTCGCATACAGTGGGTGTGAGCCATGTTGCACAGCGAATACACTAAGGTTGAGTTGGCGAGTCTAGCATGTAGCAGACATGGCCTCGGAACACGGATGGTCGAAAGATCGAGCACTAGTCGCATGAATGATGTGACCGACGTTTAGCGTCCACCCTAGAACCCACATTGATGGCCGTGATGATCGGGGGAGATGTGGGGAAAAGGGGTCGTGTTATCACTAGAACCCTTCAGGGGATAGGTGTTTCTTAGTGGAGTTATTATTAATTCATTTAATTATAAACTTGGTCTAAATTCCTTTTGCAATTATAAATGTAGAAAATGGTTCTCCCCGATGCTACCTTTCCTATTGACAATTGGTTAAAAGGAGAGAAGCTCAGGCTAGATGGATCAACTTCTCTATATGGGTTGCGCGTCTCCATGTTCTCCTTAGCGAGAACAACGTGGTCGACTATATACTCAACGAGATGGATTTGGATCAACCTAGTGACCTAGAGACCCCAGAGCAGTGGGAAGACCGCTATTACTATCGTGAGATAGCCTCCTTCATTTCAGTTACAATGTGTTTCAGAATGGTGGATGAGTTGTGGCCTGTCGTGGGTAATGTCGACCCTCGTACGGTAATGCTACATCTTAGGACACATTTCGTGGAACAAGCACGCATATGGGAGCATGAGCTGATGGGAGATTTCCTCTCCATTAAGATGGAGGAGAACTCTTCACTTGACGACCACTTCAAGCGCATGCATGATGCGTACATGAGGCTAGCATACTTCCTGGACAGCTGGATGACGAGCTCTTTTACAAATGGCGTTGTGCTACGGTCACTGCCACCAAGCTACCGAGCACATGTTAGGACTTGCATCATGAGAGGCGATGTAGAAACACAATATTTCCACAGGTTCATATCACATCTCAGGAATGTGGAGGTTGAACCCATTGCAGGAGAAGTCATTAATGACAAAGGTATATATTTCATATACCACTTTATAAATGTTATAATCTTGCAAACACATTTGCAGTGTTAAGTATATTTGATACTTGTTCTGTTTTACTGAAAACGATTCCTCCTGCATAGAGGTGCTTGCTGGAGAGGAGGTGATGGCGAGCATGATGATGATGGCCAACAACACACTCCCTCGACATTTATCACTTTGTTTATGTTTTGGATAGTTATTGTAATCAAAAGATTATGAACCTCTTTAGTGTGTCTCACACTCCGTGAGATGGTTATTCATATGAGTTTGTAACAAATAGTTGTTCCACTTTTATTAATAATTTCTATTCGTGTTCATATCTTGTTTGATTATGTGTGAATTATCCTGGTTTTGAAACTAATTGATAATACATGAACATTTGTAAAATATTGAAATGCCTTGAAAAATACCCAACTCAATGATATATCCATTAATGAATGAAACCATTTTTTAAATTCAAAGTTATGTTGATAATATGTGAAAGTCATTCGATTTCTTATCACATATGAATCATGCCCAAGTTCGGAAAAATAACTTGAACACCGTGTATTACTTGTATACAAAGTGTCTGATGAATTGTTAAAAGTAAATACATATTCGATGTATTGTGTTTTGACATAATGGTAATTATCATTGTATGATTGTTTAAATGTGTAAAGAAGTTTACCAAAGGAAACATAAGTATGAAACTATTTGATATGATCAAATTATTTCATCAAGAGAGGGTATTAAAGATAAATGAGAATCCAATTACTATGATTTGATCAATAGTAATGGAATTCGACTTTATAAGAATGGCATAAAATAAATTGTGAAATGCAATGCATTTGAAATGTCAAAATGCAAAGCATCACAATATGATATTTGATATCAAAGAGGGTGAATAGATGGCGCCAAATAAATCATTGTAGTGTAGATATATAGACATTAGTTAGCACTCAATTAGAATATATAGTGAACCATCTGGATTCGTGAGATCGGCTCCATATCTAGTATGGATCGTCGTGGAAGTTTTGGGGTTATTATATATAACCAAAACAATAGCGAATAAGTCCTTGTAGAGTATTCATTAGAAAATTTGAATATGAAATCCATAGCTGAAACCAAAAGGAAATCAAAACTTGTATTGCTTGTATTTTGGTGCATTCTCGAGAAAGTTCACATTCAGTGATATTTCTCGATTATGGAGCAAATGGAAGATAGTGAAAAAACACGATGAGGATTCGAAACCCTGCATCAGAGTATTGAGAAGCGCAACAGAAAGCGTTCCTGAATGATTCTCTTCATAAAGGAAAGAATCAATGATAATGATCATTGTGTTTTCCCAACTGGTGTTTTCACTACATGAAGTAGGATTCAAAATGTAGCCCATATCTTATATGGAGACATTTGTGAATAATTTGTCATGATTACCATAATATGACTTACCTACGAACTATTGAGGAAATAATGGTAAGCTAAGGATATGAGAAATCCCAAAGCAAAATTCCCTTGAGATTGGAAAGCAATTCGTTGTTGAATCTTACAAGTAAAGGGGTTACTTGGATTTTCCCAAATGACTGCAAAGCCATAGTGGAAAAGGGTGAATGATAAAAGCACAATTTGTCAAGTATTGGACAAATTCAATTGAATTTGATTCAAGTGTGCTGAGTGTCTAGTGGATTTAAAACTGGTAAAGTACTAGTATCTCATAGTAAATCTCCAAGTTTGATATTTGATCAAAGGATTTTGAAGTTGTTCAAAATAGTGAGTGGATATGCAATTTGCATGAAATTGAGTGGGAGTTATGAAAGTCTTCCTAAAACAATATGTGAATGACATATTTTTGAGTGGGAGCAATGTAAGTCTCGAACTCAAATGTGTCGGGAACACATTTTGAGTGGGAGCAATATAAGACTCAAATTCAAATATGTAGGAACATAGTTTGAGTAAGAGTAGTGACTCATACCCAAATATGTTGGGAACTTATTTTGAATAGGAGCTTAAAGTAGTGATTATTATGTGTATATGACATATTAAGAATAAAAGCGCAAGTACCAATAAATAATGATTTATAGGGAGTAGAAGTTGATAATAAGAATATTAGGATATTATGTAGTATTCCTTAAAGGGTTCCAGAATAGAAGTTAATTAAGGAACTGGTCCTTGATAACTCAAATTATGAATAGTGTTAAGTTTAACATCAATGGTTGAAAGAAATAAAAGGATGATCATCATACACTATGTTGAGACACATGTTCTATCTTAGAAAACCAAGATGATAACTTAACATAATATATGATCCAATAAGGAATGATTAACAGGTGATTAAGTTTGAATCACATAACGTTGAGCTAAGTTTGTCCGTAGTGTCTAATAGAGAACTATAGACATGTTTTTCCAAATCCATAAAGGATGACATATCTTAAAGCATAAATTGTTATGTTATAAGGGAATATGTTGGAAACTCCTGTGATACCAACTAAAGTCAAGTAGGAAGCGAGGTGAACAAAAACATCGAAAGTTGCACAGGGTGCACTCGTGTTTCGATAATTAAATTTATAATAATAGATAAGGGTACCATCTAAAGTGTTGTATAATGTTATGGCAGGGCTAGTTTGCTTTTAACGTAGAATGATGTGTCCCAGGGCACAATACCCATGAGAAAGCCCTCGAGGTTGATCTAAAGTCACTGTAGGCTCCTAGAATCCGGCCTCGTTCTGCTTCCATAGCGACAATGCATACACAAAGATGTTATCATGTCATGATAAAGTATTAATGTCAATCAAGGTGACATTAGTAAGTTGCAAAGGATTTGGGACTATAAAGTACAGGATCAAGACTCAACCTCTTCCATGAGCAAGCATGTTCAGGGTACCGGGAAATATGGTGCCAATGATTAAAGATCAAATGCAGCTAGTTTATTTGTACTCTAGTGCAAGTGGGAGACTACTAGAAATATGCCCTAGAGACAAATAATAATAAGGATTATTATCATATTTCATAAAGTTTATGATTAAGTTTATTATCATGCTATAACTGTTTTGAAAGGAAACATCAATACACGTGTGATATATAAACAACCAGGGGTTCCCAGTGAAACTCTAGTCACTGGTTCATTGGTCAACAGATGATCAAGGTTATGCCCGTTGGAAATTGAGTCGAGTCATTCTGAGAATGAGATGATGAACCAATACTCAACCTAAACATCGTGACCCGATCATGTCACGAAGTTCAAGTTACGATGATTAGAAGGATCCTCATAGACTATTCCTTAGACCGTGAGGCTATATCAATCACTGTCTCCCGAGAGTACTTACATAGCATCAAGCGTCACTTGGTAATACAGTGATTGTAAATGTGTTTTCAGGTACTCAGAGGAACCTTAAGGCAATACATGCCAAGAGTAGGATTTGTTCGTCCATGTGACGGAAAGATACTCAAGGGCCCACTCGGAGAAGTTATATCCAATAGCTGCACAGCGTGTGATTTGATCACCGAGATATCACTTGTCAGAACGAGTCAAGTAGCATTGTTCAGTAACGATATTGAACACGACGTGGTGATGTCATTGATCATATCTCGAGAAATGCAAGTATCAAGAGACAAAAGGAATAAGACACGACTATCCCGGTTCAAACGACGAAAGATCTTCGTGGAATGCATAGGGGTCACATGGCCATCCAGGTCCCTCTGTAGATCATTGGTCCGGGAGTTTCTTGACCATGTCTGGAGTGTTCCCAAACCGTGGGGTATCACGCTTAAGGGCTTGATGATGCTTAGAGAGTGTTTACAGGATTGGTAGAATCACCGAAGAAGAGAAGAGAGAAAACCGAAAGGGCTTCGGTAAGTCTGGAGGATGTCCGGAGTGGAGATGGAAGGTGTTCCATAACCACGGAGATTGAATAATATGTGAATGAATGTTAAATATTGATTTAATCATTTATTCATAATTATTTAAGAAAAGAGAAAATCAATTAAAATGGTAAAAAGGCTTAATGGGCCAATTCCGGAGGGGAAAGGGCACAAGAGGGAAAGGCAAAAGGAGAAAGGGGCCAAGGGGGTGGCCGGATCCCTAGTGGGCCGCCCCCCTACGTGGGGCCCATGGGGGTGGCCGGCGGCGCCTCCCCCTCTGCGATGATTAGTCCCACCCCGGGACTTTGAGGGAGGTAGTACTTCCCCTCCCCCTATATATAGTGGGGGTATTTGGCCAGATAAATACACATAATATTCAATAAAGGTTTCCTCACTTTTGGGGAGACCTCCAATTGATATTCTCTCTCTCTCCCGTGACCGTGGTCCCAAGTTCGGACTGCACGAACAAGAGACATCTTCACCGCGGAGCACCGTCGCGCTGCGGGATTCGGATCCAGGAGCTCTACTTTCGCAACTGCTACTGGATCGGGGAAGCGGGAGTCATCGCCAGGCACCGGACGTGTGTAACTCCCCGCGAGGCGTCACACTTGAGGCACTCAAGTCATTGAGCCATAGGAGAGCAAGGACTTCATCACGACCTTAAGGTCGGCTTCGGCTCGTCTACATCAACCACACTCTCCTGAGTGTTGACAACACTTTGCGGTCTTCAAAGGTAAGTTCGTGAAAAGCCCCTCTCGTTACTGCATTACTAATAGATAGGTCTTGGCAACATCAGGGGTTCAGGGGCGTAGGGTAAAAATTTATTGTTTTCATATGCGAACCCCTACACTTCCTATCTACACTTGATGGAATCCATGGATCAGTATATATGTTGATAGTGTTGCCCTTGCCGACCCTCCAGATATAACGATGGTTGAATGTTGACAACCCCGCCAGTATGCTTTGCCATGTAAAAGAAGAGCCTGCCTTTGGACCAGCTTTTAGGATATCGCCATGCGGGTAGTATTTTGCATGGAGAACTTTAGCACATAGGGACTCAGGATCATAGAGAAGTCTCCAAACTTGTTTAGCAAGCATAGCTAAATTGAAAGAATGGAAGTCTCGAAATCCCATGCCACCTTCAACTTTAGGGTAGCAAAGTTTCCACCATGCAAGCCAATGCATCTTCTTACTATTCTCGTCACCCCCCACCAAAATTGAGATATGGCATCGGTCATCCTTTTGCAAACCCCAATGGGTAATTGGAACACTGGCATAGCATATACCTGAATAGCTCGAGCCACCGCTTTCAAAAGAGTTTCTTTACCTCCTATGGGTAATTTTTCCTCTTCCATCCATTAATCCTATGAATAATGCGCTCAACAAAGTGAATAAAGAAACCACTTTTGTCCATACCCACAAACGATGGGATACCAAGGTACTTATCAGAAAGGGCCTCAGTATATGGAGAGTTTCATAGATTTTCATTCTCACCAAAGCATTTGTATTTGGGGAAAAGTAGATGCTAGACTTTGCTAAACTCACCAATTGACCTGAATTTGCACAATAGGTGTGCAACACTCACTGCAAGGAAGTTGCATTGTTCATATCCGCTTTCATGAGAATAAGAGAATCATCAGCAAAAAGTAAATGAGAATCTGACGGTGCACTTCTGCACACTTTTGACCCATCAATGCCACCAACTTATTTTTCATGCAGCAAAAGGCTAGATAAACCCTCAGCACATATAAGGAACAAATATAGAGAGAGGGGATCCCCTTGACATAGTTCCCTAGTAGGAGTAAACATCTCAGTTTCCTCAGAATTAAACCGTACCTGATACCTCACCGACCTCACACATGCCATCATCAATGAAGTCCACCTTTCAGAAAACCCTAGCTTTTTCATCATGTTTTCCAGGAAAATCCACTCAACTCAGCCATATGCCTTGTGCATGTCAAGCTTAACAGCACAAGCCTCAGAGTTACCATGCATCTTCTTCTTTATAGCATGAAAAATCTCATATGCCACTAGCACATTATCAGTAATAAGACGACCAAGGACAAAATCACTTTGCATTGGAGAAATCACCTCAGGGAGGACTTGCTTAAGCCAGAATGCTAGTATTTTTTTAGATAATTTTGTATATCCCGTTGCATAAACTTATAGGCCAGAATTGTGTTACATGCTCTGGGATATAAATTTTGGGGATAAGAACAATTTTAGTATCATTCCAACCTTCGGGTATAACCCCCATTTCAAGAGCCTGCAAAATTTCAAAAGTTATTTGTTCACCACACATATCCCAAAATATTTTGTAGAAAATAGCATGGAGACCATCTGGACCCGGGGCCTTAAAGTCTCCAATACTAAAAGCCTCCCTTTTACATCATCACCTGAACATCCTCATGAGCATCTCATTCGTCTCAACACTGACTTTTGGTTTGATTTTATCAAGCATAACCTGATCAGTGTTCTGAACCTTAGTAGAAAATAAATCAGAGAAATGTTGAAAGATGATAGGCTTTAGTGACACCATACCTTCATACCACTAATCATTCGGGCCTTGGAGGCGTTTGACGTAATTTTTCTTCCTTCGAGTTGTTGCAAAAAAGGTTAAAAAATTTAGTATTTCGATCACCCTGCATCACCCAATTTGCTCGGGAACATTGAAGCCAGTGAATTTCTTCTTGTTCCAGGAGCAGCTCAACTAACTTAGCCAATTCCTTTGCTACCTTCTTATTCTCTTCGTTCATTGGACCATTTAGAACATTTTATAGATTTCTTTGAGCTTGCTGAATTCTTTGTTTGGGATTTTTTTAAATAAGCTACATCCCAAGCATGGAGGGAACCATGCAGGTGGGATAGGCTCCCAAGCACTCCCTCATCGACCACTACACCATTTGCTTCTGCCCAGGCTTGCTCGACCACTTCTCTGAAATTACTTCCTTGGAGCCATCTTGTCTCAAATCTATGTGTTGTACCATGGCGATTTGGAACAACGAGAAATTCAGTTTCTAGAAGCAAAAGTCGATGGTCAGATCTTGCATAATCCAAGTGTTGAAGGGTAGCGTCAGGATGCAACGTGTTCCAAGCCTCATTAACCAAAACCCGTTCTAGTCTCTCCTGAATACGGTCTCGCCTCCATGTGAATGGTTCCCCCTGAAGCCAAGATCAATAAGATTACAGTTAGAAATAACATCACGAAAAGCCTGCATGTAACCTTGTGGTCGCGGATTGCCTCCTTCCTTCTTATTTGAATACAAGATCTCATTAAAGTCCCCAATAATTGCTCATGGTAGACTATATTAACCATAGAGTTCCCTGATTTTGTCCCATGTCAAATATTTATCTTCCCATTTAGGCTCACCATAAATACCTGTTAAACACCAAATTTTATCAGGGCTTTCCACAATTCAAACATCACTATATTTAGGAGCCAAAAAAACTGCTCCACTTTAATTTCCCTCTTCCAGAGTAATACCACACCACCACTCCTACCATTGCTTGGATTAAAAATCTTCAAATCCAACGTAAGCCTTCTATTTAAGCATCTGCCGGATAGTTATCCAAGTGTGTCTCCGAGAAAAACAAGACATCGGGGTTGTAAGGCTTTTGGACATCAAACAGCGATTGAACTACCGGGTCATTCCCCAAACCCCAGCAGTTCATGCCTAATATCCTCATTGATCCTGGCAGTACTCCTCCTAGGAGACCGCCGATCGAAAAGTATTCATACTCGCACCTTCCTCGTCTGTTTTATCTCTCTTTAGAGCCACATATGGGTTAGGGCTTGGCAGAGATATATGTTCAACTTGGTTAACCATCTCCCCAACTTTTCCTTCAGCAACTGGAACCATAGCATTGTCGAGAACAGAGCTCGGTGTTGAAGGAATCAAACCAACATGATTCTTGATCATACCATCTCTCTTCCTATTTTGGTTAACGTCATCCTCTAGCATATCATCCATCTCTTCATCCACTGACATAACCTTTGGCATCGGCCTAGAGCGTCCATTACCACGGCCCCCTACAACCCCACCTCTCGCTGAACCACACCAACCTCCTCTACCATGGGTGGATCTACCACCTGGGCGAAGACTCCAAATATCCCTAAGATCTTTGAAAACAAGAGCATCAGCTGGGTGCATACCGTCCCCATGGTATTTAAACTCATGACCTAAGTGACCACAAAGTTGGCACCAATTCAGAATATTTTCATACTTAACTAGGAAGAGTTCTCTTTTATTTTCCTTGATCATCGAAACAACTAATTTTAGCGGATTCCTGACATCCAACTTTACGCTTTCTCTATAGAAATTTCCTTCAAAATCATTAGATATACCTTCTGTTGCTATCCATCTCCCCACCTTAGAAGCCAAAGATTTGACCATAGGTGCATATCCCACAGGAAGATCGTGAATTTGAATCCACACATCAATATGAAATAGCTCAACTGAAGAAGGTTTACTAAATACTTCATAGGGAGCTATCAACATCGGGTTACCACGAAAACTCCACGGTCCCCCCTGCATGACCCTCTCCCAATCACCTAGACAGGAGAACTAGAAGGTATGGAGATTGCCTTCTAGGGTTTTTGTTTTCACTTCCTGTGCCAGATCCCATTCAGATATCATGTTCTTGTAGAACCAGAAGGTCGAGTACTCCCCATAAGTATAAACCCTAGCAATAGCTAGCCATCTCGTCACTTCAGCCAGTGGTGGACCTTCTTCCTCGAAGATCAGATCATCCAGATCCTCTTCCATGGTTCCCATCCTCTTCATCGTTGACGCAATATCCTCAGGGCTGCTCTTTGACGATCCTGCTGACTCCACCATGATGATGTCATCTTTGCTAGACAAAGACCAGAAGGAGATCCCCAAAAAACCCTAACCCTAGTCGAGCCAGAGAGGTAAGACCACAAAGTGATGCAAGATCACCCCGATTGTCCCGGACTCAACTGGAGGGATCGGAGGTAGGGTCGGGGAACAAAAAACCTCAAGACCAAGTGGCGATGGGTAACCTCGGCAATGTCCATGAAGAAGTACTTAGGGTTTTGCGTAAATAGAATGCTGGGGATTTCGTCGGATGTCAAGAGAACAATGGAGTCAAAGTCGCCTAAATACTTGGTGAATCGCACTATTACAAATCTCTTAGGGATTGTTCGGCCTCCTCGCCTAAGCCTCTCCCATCCTATATATAATATGCCGGGTCTCAAAGCCGTATGCGGATAGGTTACATATACATGATTACAATACCAACTCGCTGTCGGTCCTTTTTTCCTTTTTCCTAATACAACTACAGTCTTTATCGGTTGCTCCTTTTGGGCCATCGTATTGACTCTTCATGGGCTGGAATCCTTTCTTCAGACCTAGGTAGAAAACCATAGGTACCTAAGTAATCATACCTATGTCAGTATCCCCTGAGACTCTACTTAAACCACATATTCAGGTTGAGTCTCAAAGATATGTTTAGTTCTTTTCCTTCATTTTTACTACTTTTGACTTCATAGGATTTGGTACAACTAGCCTGATGCATTTGACGGATCGGGAATCAATTAAATACGCCTGGGCAAAAGCAAGGTTGGCCTACATCAAATTCAAGTCCCCGGGCCTGAACTCAGAATTTATTACTAGCTTAATTCAGTTCGAGCCACTGAGGTCTTACCGAATGCTGAATCCTAGTTCTATTTTATCGGGTACCCAACGCGTCCGTCGGGATTTTTCATCATATCGTAGATATAGATATATTACTAGCAGAGCGCATTCTTGTGCGATTACCAGGTCACACAGGACGAATCCCGGGGTCTTACCTTCATATTTTTGAACACGACATTCGGAGTTTTGTCATGTTTGAGTGTGATCTGAGATTTTCTTATATATTGATTTTTTTCGGCTGCCCTGTTGGTTTTCCAATATTTTGTAATTTTATTAGGTATTTTGATATTTTGTGAGAGCTCCCGATGGGAGTGGCCTTTTGATGTAAAACTCATAGATTTTTAAGCGATGATTGTCTTTGCTTGTCATGCATGATTTTTCTATCGAGTGCGCGCCAGCGCTCTCGATGGGAGTAGCCCTGAGGCTATGTTCGGATGCCTGTATCTGGACATAGGCTCATAATTGCTTGTTAATATGATCAAAATGATAAAAATTCCCTGGAATTGATATAAACAAGAACTGAAGGTACGAAAAACTTATCTTTATATATATATGGTGCAACCGATGATACACTATTTTGGCGAATTACCGCCTGGCCATTGGCCTAGCTATTATGGCTTGAAAAGCCGGGATGTAGGACTTATTGTATTGTAAGTAAACATAAAATCTTAAGTGTAAAAACGTCGTAGTTGTGTGACGTTCCATGGATTGGAATATTTGACTCCCGTCTTCTTGTCTTGTAGACGATATGCTCCTCTAGGAATAACTTATGTAACAATGTAGGGTCCTTCACAAGGTGATTCTATCTTTTGGTGGCCATCTTGCTTGAGGCGTAGAACTAGGTCCCCTACTGCGAAGAATCTTGGATGTAATCGTTGACCATGATAATTGCGCAAGTTTTGCTGATATATAGTAGCTCTTTGTAGGGCTTCATCTCGAGCTTTGTCAAGTGCATCAACGTCATCCTCAAGCGCTTCTCTTGATTCCTCTTCATCATATGTAGCTACTCTAGGAGATCCATGTGAAACTTTGACTGGAAGGACGGATTCAACACCGTGGACCAAAAAGAAAGGTGTTTCTTGTGTTGCAGTATTAGGGGTGGTTCACAAACTCCACAAAATAGATGGTAACTCATCAACCCACGCTCCTTTCGCTCTGTCGAGTGGTGCAAGCAACCTTTTCTTGAGGGTAGCAGTTACTAAACCATTGCATTTTCCACTTGTCCATTGGTTTGCGGATGAGCCACTGAAGCGTAGCTTACCTCGATTCCCATCTCCTCGCAGTATTCCTTAAACGCATTGGAAGTAAAGTTGGTTCCGTTTTCTATAATGATGTTGTTTGGCACGCCGAACTGAAATACTATGGACTATATAAAATTCACAGCCGAAGCTCCATCTTGAGTTGTGACCGGCATTTGCTTCTATCCATTGAGTAAATTTGTCGATTGCTACTAGCAGAAAGACGTGTCCTCCTGGAGATGACTTGTGAAGTTTACCTACCATATCAAGTCCCCATTGAGCGAAGGGCCAAGCCAAAGGTATAGGGTTTAATTTAGCCATCCGCATGCCGTTCAACAAGGCCTCATATTCAGCTTCATTATTGGATGCATTCGCAAAGCTCATCCGAAGTATATATCACATCTTATCGCCTTGCGGTGATATCAATATGACTCCTGCTCCTGCTCCTGCTCCTGCTCCTTCTCCTTCCGTTCTTTTTGATCCATAGAAGTACATTGTCGAGGGCTAGAAAGATCAGGTGGACCCTCACATTGTAGCTCAGTCCATTCTGTGATGAAGTCAGGTAGAACTTGCGATTTAATCACTTTACGCTTCTCATACTTGATGTACCGAGGGGATAACTCGATGCGCCATAGAGAGACACACCCAGTTGCTTCTGGATTGTTGAGGATGTTCGATAGAGGTGCTTAATTCACCACTATGATCGGATGTTCCAAAAAATAATGGCGTAACTTTCGTGCTATCATAAATACTCCATACACTAATTTTTGGTAATGCGGGTACCTTTGTTTGGATGGCAAGAGGACTTCTCTCAAGAAATAAACTAGCCTCTGAACACCATGAGTTTTTCCTTCTTCGGATCGCTCCATGACCAGGACCATGCTAACCACCTGATTTTTTGCGGCATTGTAAAGAAGTAGTGGCTCTTTTTCTCATGGAGACACGACGACAGGGCGTCGAAAGTGTCTTTTGAGGTCTTCAAAAGCGCGCTAAGCTTCTTTGGTCCATTCGAACTTATCTGACTTCCTCATTAGAGCGTAAAGTGGTAGTGTTTTTCTCCTAATCAAGCAATGAAGCGGCTAAGTGCTGACACTCTCCCGGCTAACTTCGTACACCTCGTAGATTTGTTGGATTTTTCATTCTCAAAATTGCCTGTATTTTCTCGGGATTGGCTTCGATTCCTCTTGATGATACCAGATATCCGAGGAGTTACCCTACTAGCACTCCAAAGGAACACTTTGTAGGGTTTAATTTGATGCAATACTTATCGAGATTTTTGAATGTTTCTTCGAGATCCTTGATAAGAGATGATTCTTGCTTTTTTGCAACTATGACATCATCAACATATACTTGTACGTTTGTGACAATTTGGCTTCCCAGGCAATTCTGCATCATCCCTTGATATGTTGCTTCGGCGATCTTGAGGCCAAAGGGCATTGTTGTGTAACAAAATACACCATAAGGTGTAATGAATGTTGTTTTCTCCTAATCTTCCTCCTTCATCTGAATCTAGTGGTATCCTGAATATGCATCCAAAAAGGAAAGACATTCGCATCCCTCAGTTGCATCGGTTATTTGATCGATTTGCGGCAGTGAGAAGTGATCCTTTGGACAACGTTTATTTAATGCGGTGAAGTCGATGCACATCCGCAGCTCTTTTGTGTTTTTCTTCAGGACACATACCGGGTTTGTGACCCATTCTGCTTTCTTCGGTTCCTTTATGAAGGTAGCGTCAGTGAGGCCATGTAGTTCTTTCCAATAGCTTTGCGCTTTGGTTCTGCAAAGCGAAGAAGTGATTGCTTTACCGGTTTTGCTTTTGGATCTAAATTTAAAGTGTGACCAGCGAGTTCCTCGGGAATTCCCGGCATGTCAGAAGGAAGCCATGCAAAGATTTCCCAGTGCTCATGGACGAACTCGATGAGCGTGCTTTCCTATGCGGGACTAAGGTTGGAAGCCACAAATGTTGTCTTCTTCGTGTCGGTGGGATGGATCTGTACTTATTTTGTGTCTTTCACAGTGTCAAAGGTTTGGTCAGGATTGACACATGCTACTACTAGAGGTTCTGTGGTTGTTGTCTTTTTGAGCTGCTAAAACTCTGTTGCCATCCCGAAAGATTCAGAGATTTTGTTGAACTCCCTATCGCAATTGTCGGAACATGTGAAACTTCCTTTTACTGTTATGATTCCCTTTGGTACTGGCATCTTCATGACTAAGTATGCATAGTGTGGGACTGCCATAAATCGTGCGAAAGATGGGCGTCCCAGGATCACGTGATACTGCGACAGCCAGTCCATGACTTTGAACTCGAGTTTTTCCCGCCTGCAATTTTCTTTGGATCCAAAAACAATGTCAAGGAAAATTTTACCTAAAGGAATTTCGGCTTTACCTAGCACGATTCCATGGAAGGATGTTTCTGTTGGTGCTAGATTTGTTAGGGGGTTGTTCATTGCCCTTAGTGTTTTGGCGTAGATAAAGTTTAAGCTGCTTCCTGCATCCATGAAGACCTTGCTCATGTCGAACCCGCCAATTCGTGCTTCTACTATCAATGCTGAATGACCCGGTCTTGGTACTTGACATGCGTGATCAACTCTACTGAATGTGATTTCCTATTCTGGCCAATGGAGATACTCGGGTGTGGCTGGTCGATCCACCTCCGCCATGTTGACTTGTCTTATGATTACCTTCTGAATTCTGTTGGATGAACGCCCTTTTTGAATCATTGACATTGCCCCCTTTGACCTAGGGTATTTGGTGTTTTCATCAGTTGTGTTTTGCGGTTGTCCTGCTGATGGAGGTGGCGTACCGATGGCTAACGTGCCAAGTGTGGATGCATATCCTTGTTGATGAGGACATACCTACAGTTACACCTACCCCAATTGATAATGAAGATGTTCCAATTGCAAAGAAGGATCAATCCAATGAGATAAGGTTTGGACCAATCACAAGAGCTCGTGCTAAGCTACTAGAACAACAGGTGAACTTGTTTCTTAATGAACCTGGTGTTTTAATCAATGAGAATTTTATACTACCTAAGTCTTTGAACTATTTCATGATCAGGTACTTAGGAGAAGAAGGCATATCAAGGAGCGAGGAGCAAATGGAACAAGGCATGTTGATCAATGAAGAATGCGTGAGGGAGGAGAGGGAGGAAGCGCAAGGAGCTGTTCAAGACAAAGATCAACAAGAGGAGGGAGTTCTCTGACGCGGCAGAGAAAAGCCTCGTTTCTCTGCCACGGCAGGCTACCGCGGAAGGAAAACCGACTAGGACTCTGCCACGGCAGAGCCAGTCTTGGTCGAGCCACTTGTGGCCGGTTTGTATCCAGGTTGGGTGGAACCAACTCGGGTTCCACCATAGGCCACTGCCCTTGGACCCATAAATAGATGGGGGCGCCGTAGTTAGGGTTTTTAGACCATGTTAAAATATTTTGGAGTTGTTTCTTTCATAGAACCTCTGAAATTACCCTGTGTTCGAATTCTACAACTATAATTGAGTGTGTTCTATTGTTCCATTGGGAATTAGTAGATTGCATACTACCATTCGTGGTCACGGCTGCGTGCGCAAGAGTGTGGTGTTGTGAATATCCTACAAGGTTCAAGAGCTGCTGCATTGGCATCAGGGATCGAGCGGGAGAGATCATAGCTACGCACTAGTTATCTATCATCCACCATCACCATCAACAAGAGCTTGTTGAGAAGATCGGGCCACCCCCATATCACTTGTCTTGCTGCTTCAGTTGCTTTTGCATTGCATAGCTCTTGCATTTTTAAGAACGTTCGACAGTCTTTCATGAGGTGGTTGGATTTTCTTCTTCCAGCTGAGTCGACATAAAAGTGCATGTTGGAGGGCCCTTCCAATATTTGTATTGTGGACACGGGTGGGTCTCGAGGTTTTTGGTTGATACGCTGCGTTGATTGGCTTCCCCCATCTCCATCCATGTTGTGGTGGTATCCGCTATTGTAGTCATTATTTCTATTGTTGCCTTCACCCGAAAAACTAGCTACGACGTAACTTGGTCCCGTGTTTCCGTCATTGTTTTGTCGCCTCCTGTCATTGCCGCGCTTGTCTCTGTCTTCTTCGGGTGATCGTGTTCATTTGTTGTACAACGCGTCTTCTCCATCATCCCAGCAGTTTGCTATGTCCATTAACTATGAAATTGTCTTGGGTTTAACTCAACCTAGTTCTTCTATGAATTCTCGGGGATGGAGGCCGTCGTTGAAAGCATCAATGGCTCTTTCGTCAGATATGGATTCGGCTGTATTTTTGATGATGTTCCATCACTAGATAAATGCTCTTATTAACTCTCCGATCTTTTGTTTGCATGCCCGCAATTGCTCTAAAGACGCGGGTTGTTTGAATGTGGACTGAAAGTGTCGGATAAACTTATCTTCGAGATTGTTCCAACTACTAATAGAATCTTAAGGTAGTTGTCTAAGTCATGACCTTGCAGCGCCTGTAAGGTGCAATTGTAAACTTTGCATCGCGGTAGCTATCGAGCCGCCCTGTAATTTGACAGTGGCCAAATAATCCGCCAACCAAGCTTCGGGTTCTTGAAATCCATCGTATTTTTGGAGGCATGTGGAAGTTTAAAATCTTTGGGTACTGAAGTTTTCCGAATCCGATGAGTAAAGCAGCTGGCTCCGTGGAGTTCATAGTCATCTTCGTTGTTGCCATCATGGTATCTTCAGTTGCGGTTTTCATCACTTGTGTTACTTCGTGGCTCCAGTCTTGAAAGATGTTCATGATGTGGGGATCATGATCGTCAGGTGTGCCCCGCTTGCCGAGGGCTGCTGCGACGGCGTGGGGATCTATCAGGTTGATGCGTAATTCCTCGTTCTGCTTGTGCGAGAGTTGCTTTATCATAGTCTTGTTCGTTGTTGTCGTCGTGGTATCTTCGGTTGCGGTTTTCATCTCTTGTGTTACTTCGTCGCTCCAGTCCTGAAAGATGTTCCTGATGTGGGGATCACGATCATCAGTTGTGCCCCGCTTGCCGAGGGCTGCTGTGACGGTGTGGGGATCTGTCAGGTTGATGCGTAATTCCTCGTTCTGCTCATGCGAGAGTTGCTCCTACCATGTTGAGGTTCATCAAGGCGGAACGGTGAAGAGCCGCACGAGGATCATTGGGTGTGGGTTGAGTTGTGATCAGATATGTTTGTGCGGCCACAATAGTTGCTTGAGCTATTTTTGCTTTGATGTTTCCTACTTGATCTACTGACATAAACGATAGATCAAGGTCTTGGATTAATGCGTTCCTTTTTGTTTCGGGGATGTTCTCCAATCGAGATGTTCCCCTTCTTGGTGGTGCTCCTCCTATTACGCTCCCAGATCTTCGGGTAGAACTTAGTTGTGCCCATCGTAGGCTGGATTCGTCGGCTAACCTCTTTCTTTCGTCGAGTTGCCTCTGCATCCTTAGTAGGTCTCTCTTCCTATGGTGAAGCAAGTATTGATATGCTAATAAATCTTCATGTGAGGCGTCAGCTAACATTGGAACTGCACCCGACATTGCTTCCCTGGCCTTTTGCCATGCCGCGTTGGTAGACGAAGAGTTCGGCTTTATTTCCCTTTTGGTTCTACTCTTCCTCCTAGGACTGTGCAGTTGTTCACTGTTTCTCCCCTGTTTCTGTGGTCCCCTTCATTGTTGTGGTTTCCTGCATTGTCATCTAATAGAATATGATTGGGATCAAGGATGGGGTTACCATTAGAATTGTGCGGTCTCGAGGTATTCCCGTTGACCATGCACACTTGATGGCGCGTCATGTATGGGCTCTTTCCATTGTTATCTGAACTAAGGGAGACATTGTCAGGTGGATCAGTGAAGTCCATTAGTTTCTGTTCTGGATAGATTTCTGCCATCCTTATCCCGAAGTCGATGCTTTCGCCGCTTTCCTCGGGTTTAGAGTTTGGTCGGCTTGTTTCATGTGGTGGAGTTAGTGGGGACTCTGATCCGAAGGAAAGATTGTCTTAAAGACCATCAAGGTCCCCCAGATCTGCCTCATCTTATTTGTTTTCTTCTGGTGCCTCGACTTCTACCGTGGCCTCCATTGAGGATCCGACAGATGATGTTGGTATCGCTGTAAGCGTCGTCTTCTCTACCGACAGTTCTGATGTAATCAGTGTCAAAGGGTGTGATTCTTGGGGGTCTTCTACTTGGAAGTGGAATCTTCCGATGATTAGATCAGATTCGCCGTTGAAATCGACGGGTACTATCACAGGGGTGGGCGGGTGTGGAACCGCTTTATTTGGGTTGTTGTTTGAAAAGGAGGGTTCCGCTGAATCCATGGTTCCAGCGTTCAAGTTTCCCACAGACGGCGCCAATTGACGAGGGGTAACCTCGGCAATGTCCATGAAGAAGGACTTAGGGTTTCGCGAAAAGAGAACGCTGGGGATTTCTTCGGATGTCAGGAGAACAATGGAGTCAAAGTCGCCTGAATATTTCGTGAATCGCACTATTACAAATCGCTTGGGGATTGTTCGGCTTTCTCGCCTAAGCCTCTCCCATCCTATATATAATAGGCCGGGTCTCAAAGCCGTATGCGGATAGGTTACATATACATGATTACAATACCAACTCGATGTCGGTCCTTTTTCCTTTTTCCTCATACAACTACAACCTTTGTCGATTGATCCTGTTAGGCCATCATCTTGACTCTTCATGGGCTGTAATCCTTTCTTTGGGCCTGGGTAGCAAACCATAGGTACCCGAGTAATCATATCTATGTCACCAAGCAATCGCCGGCGAGAGAAAAGGAAGCCCTAATGAGAGGGAAGCCCACATGCCAGAATGTGTCTCGCATATAAGAGATCTTGACTATCATTTGTCCATCCATATTAAGTATCTGAGTGAGAACGGTGGAAAAAAACCTCGTCCCGTTCGCCCGCTTGCCCCCCTCCTACGGGTGACGAGCGGACGCCCCTTCTCTCACCGCCTCAGCCCCTCCCTACTGTCGCCGATGTCGGCCTAGACCGCCGGGCATTAACCGCGCGAGGTTGGAGGCGGCGGGATGGCCTTTTCCCGGTGTGCAGAAGGGGGCGCGGGCCCTGGACGGTGATGGTGGTTCTACCTGGCAGCGTGGGATCCGTGGGCGGACTGGGAGGAGGTGCGGTGGTTCTGCCGCTTGGGCAGTGGAGCGGTGCAGCGAGCGGTGGTCGGCGGCGCCCGCTCGGCCCAGATCTAGGACTGGTCCTAGGGTTTTCCCTACTTGGGCCTGCCGCTTGGGCTCATCTGGGCTAGAGTGGGACGGATGCTCTGCGAGCAGGCGCAACTCCCTGGAGGTGCAGAACGGCGATAGTGGGTCTGGGTAGTGGTGGTGCTCGCAACGACCCCTGCTACAGCATGGAGATGGGGGCTTTTCAGGCCCTTTTGGGCCTGGCCAGGCCTGGCGGGCCTGGTGTGTCCCTGTCACCGCGCCCGGTCGGCTACCCCGATTGCAATGGAGGTAGTTCCCTCCTACGCGGATGTGATGTTGTTGCCCCTGCTCCTAGTGTCACTGCTCTTGGACCTCGAGGTCTCGCGTTGAGATGTACACTGAGATGATGAAGATGGCGCCTTTCCCATGGTGGCTCGTGCTGGTTGGTGGCAGGATGGGTGGAGCGATACGGAACATCCAGGGTGTTGGTTTTGGGGGGTTCAGAGAAATCCTTGTCGGCTTTGTCCAGCACCGATGCGGTGACGCCTGCGGGTGTCGCTACTCCTTCTTGAAGGGCATTGGGTATACCTCCTTTCCACTCCCCTCCGTGTACCGGGGAAAACCCTAGGACCAGTCCGGCAGCAGCTGCATCGTCGTTGCATTCCTTGGTGAAGTTTCTGCTTGGTACAAGGCGGTTCGGAATGCCAGGAGCGCGGTGGGTCTTTTCCAGAGGATGCAGCAGTTGAGGGTCATCTTTGTTTCGTTGAAGTGCCAATGTCGGCATTTGTTTTTTTTGTATTCTCTTTATTTCTTTGGGCTTGCTTGTGCTGCGGCCTAGCTTGCTCGTTGTATCGTGTGGTTGCTATATTAATATAGTGGGACAAAAGCCTAATTCGAGGAGTATTTGAGTCTCATCCCGTATATCATCAATTTCTAGCAAACTTTGTTTGACTAATACACGGTCAAAAAACAGGAACGTGCTAACTTAATCAGCCAAAAGCATAAACAATGCTTGAAAAATTCTCAAAACTCTGGCACAATCAACATTCTGTTTGAAAATGCAAAGGTGCCACTTAGTATCGTACTATTGGAACGTGCTTACAAGGTACACCTTTTTAGGCATACAAAAATGTAAAATAAAACATTTTCACTCCCCCCCTAACCTCTCGCCTCCCTCAATAGTTCACAATGGTAACTAAGAGCAACTCCAACAGACGCTGAAAAAATTGGCGCTGTAAAATGGTTATGCAGCGTGCGCGATCCAGTTTTATAGCGCGAAACAGGTAACGCCTCCACCGGATGTTCTAAATATAGCGCGCGCAAACATCCGTCCGCCGGATGCGATTTGCCGCGTGCTCGCCGAAGCAGTATATTTGGTGTGCCGAACTCAGCGTGCTGGATAATGTTTTATGTGCACGCTAGTTTACAGCTGCTGCTGGAGCACCCACACGAGCACCCACACGCTAAATTGGCGGTTATTTTAGCGCGGCCTATTTCCAGCATCCGTTGGAGTTGCTCTAATAGTTTAGACCATACATGCACATACTAATTACCATAGCTAATTATGCAAATTAGTATTTAAGCCCAAATTCAAAGTATTAGTGTATGTATTGAACCCCAACGGGTCCTGAGTAACCATGTATTACATTCAATAACCGATCGATTGAAGCCTGGTCATTTTACTAGTTCGCCTCTCACCTCCTAATTAAATCGATCTATTTAGGGTGCGAGTAACCCTGACACCGCTCGCTACATTACCCGACTTGGACATTGATTGGCGGCTTCTCCTTACAACCAAGTAGTACGGCGGAGGGACCTGGTCTTCTTCCTGCTACCGTGAGTCTGCACACCATGTTGTGAGTTCACCAACGGTTTTATCAAGGTACAACCCTTGTATTGTACATAGTATAATGATAACTTGATCTAAATAACTAATTTGTTTTGTTACTGTATAGCTATAGTTTGTTAGTTCAAAAATGATGAGAAACTACGGAAGATCATCTTCTCCCTCCAATTGATTCGGTCTCGATTCATGTCAAGTGCAGAAAATTTTGGATTACGCTCGGTGGTAACATTATATAGGTATATTTAAACTAGTGGAAAAATAATAAACGTTTTTTCTGTTGCAAACAGATGGTGATTGCTTGGCAATTTTAACATTTTTTATACTATATATATAAACTTTTAGCTTAGGCCTAACAAATGGTGATATTCAAAATTTTATAGTTTCGATGCCTTATATTTGACCTAGCAGTGCCATACTGGTCGACCGATGTACACAATTTCGTGAAATAGAGGAATAGTCGTATCTTTGATGACAAATGTCTAGCCCATATTGATGTGGCTGGGCTTTCTTATGACAACATCAAGCATCATCTCTCATGCTTTTGGGGTTGCCCTTCCGCCTGCAGGCATTTGCTAGCTTCTAGGTTTTCATCGCTCACCCCCCTAAGTCCAAATCCTAGCTCCGCCTCTGCGTGTTATGCCTTTTGTGAAGCAAGAGTTTTTGTTTTTAAATTGTCAAAAGAGGGCATTGAACTCCGCCTATGCCTTTTAGGAATAGCATGTCCCAAAGCAAGGTAAAGGAGGAGGATTATGATAGACGTGGTGAGCTAACATAAATAGACGTTGTTCATATGGATATGAAACCCAATAGAAATTCATTGGGGCTCACCGGGCGGAGGTCCGGCGCCACAGACATGAGCCTTCCCGGGGAAAAGAATACGGCCATACGGGACCTCTTACTTTGGCAGCCTCGGTTTCGACCACTTGGAGAAGGTGGTTCTTCTAGGCGCACACATGGTGGGCGTGACGCGCTACAAGAAGATCAAGAAGACACGTCTTTATAACTACGGTGGCACCAGAGGGACGGACCCGAGCTTGCACCCGCATGACGCGCAAGTGTACACGAAGTATGTGTTCCCCGATGCATCAATGTTGGACAACAACATCATGTACCTAGACGTTCAATTGAGCATGTCCAAGCTAGACAACAGCTACTACAAGTGGATGTAGGGACGTCACAGCGTGCTCTCCGTCGACTAGAACATGTATGTCAACAGGTCCAGTACCAAGTGGCACATCGACAGGCTCGCCAACACAAACAAATTCTACTGGCTCTTCTCAAAGGCATGTCAAGCTCAGCGAGATCAACGTGCTTACTAGCACGCAGGGAGAGGTCTGCAAGATCTGCAGCAAGTTCAATTGATCGGGCTGTTCGTTCTTCTCCAACCACGTTCATGTGTGTGACGACTCAGTCGTCATCGATCTTATATGCCTCAATTTCTGGATTTTGTTATCTCAACTATGCTCTTTTTCTTTATTATTTTCTATCACATGTGTTCCTTCCATGTGACATAGGGTTGTGCGTGGGATCCCGCAAAAGTCTAGTTAATTTAGAAATTTCTAGTTCAACTTTTTGGCCACAAATTCGAACTAAAACTTTTCAAATGAAGTAGAAAGTGAGATTTTCACGGCATCCCGCTCGCAACCCTAATGTAACTACTGAGGCATCATTAAATTATTTTAATTTCTGGATTTGTCCATCTCAATTATGCTCTCTCGTTTGTTTTCTTCTCACATTTTGGTCTTGATCAAATTGAATCACTTAATTTTTTCATTTATTTTCATGTTTTTTACTTGCCTGGTTGTACCTTTAGTCTTACCAATATCATCAAGAAGATTGTTTTAGAATGAAACAATCGAGAGAAATAGAAAGAACTGTTGAGACGGTTTACAAGGTCCGTGCCCTTTCGGAGAGGACATGGATGTTGGACAAAAGTAACTGCCTAGTTAGCTTAGGATCCAAACTAATCTAACTAATTGGCTATTTAGCTTAGTATCTAGGCTATTCTATTCTAACATTCCTCTTGGACAACGCCTTTTCTTGAGATCTCTTATATAATCTTCAGGATCTTCTTGTGTAGTCTTGAAAAGTATCATGTGTATCCATGAGGATGTTCTTGTAAACAGTGTGTTCTTTGTAAACTCTATCATCTTGAAAGTCATCATCTTTAGAATCTCTCTCCCAAAAACCATGTGGGAAAAATATGAGGAGAGTGGTATTTGATACGTTGTTAAAACTTCTTTAAAACGTTGTAGGAGAAATAAGGAGAAAGTTATACAACATATAATGATTGTTGTCTCCATGAAAACTCATATGAGTAAAACCTTTAAAATGTAAAAACCTCACGAGTGTGCTTACAGAACAACAAATATGCCTTGTGTACTTCCTTTAAAAAATGCTGGAGAAAATAGAAAGTATGCGATATCATATTGCCTCATTTAACAACTTATATGAGAATCTTGAGAGTAAACTCATAAAGGGAAAAGAGTGCAATATGATGTGCCACTGAAAACTCCTTTAAAACCCAGTGAAAAAAATATAAGAAGAAAGTGATGTGGCATAGCTCAACACTTGTATTTATACTGTCTCATTAAAACCTTTTATGAGAAACCATTAGGGAAAACTCATCAAGGGAAAAAGAGTATGATATGTATGATCTATCAACGGGTTATGATATGGGAGTTTACTCCCACTGAACTTTGCAAATCTCAAAGTTGTATCATACCGATTTCATGAACATAATTATGGAATATATAAGTTGATAAAGAAATTGTGAATAAATCTGTTATATTTTCACAAGATATGTTTGCAAAATGTCCTCTATAAAACCCTTATGCATCTAAACAATACAAGTGGTATTATCTTGATAGATAAAGGTAGGTGGTTCTGATGAATCATAAATAGATGGTCTCGAATGCGATCAATCATTATGTGAAGTCATTCGAGTCTAATTTAAAGACTCCCTTTAGAAGGCTCTACTAGTGAATTCAATCTATGATATGGATTTATCGGGATCAAATAATTAGCCAATATAGGTGTATCACACAATGGTCAAATCTTGATGTTCCTTATGAAATTAATTAAGATCCTTCGTGCCTTGCAGATATCGAAAGATATTGCTTACAAAAATTATATACATTTTATTGGGTGCACTTTAAGTTACTTGACAAATATATCATCACGATTTATATAGTTTCTGTTTATGGTTTGGGATAGAGAACCGTGGGTTTGATATCACTTCCCCGTAGTTACTATGTGCAAATGAGTTTGCATTCCTATTAGGGATAGTGTGATCATATATGTATTTGATGTGATATATCAATATTATTTTTCTACCACATTTTATGGATATATGAAGACTGGTAGATATGTATTCTTGAGGGAATATATTCAAGTTATAAATTCGATTAATATTTGCTTTAATCCAAATTTCTGTCTTAAGATGATTGCGAGTACCTTTCATGTATAGTGTATATTTGAATGATAAAATAATTGACATATACATAGGTCATGTAGAATCCAATTAGGGATTTTGTTTATGATTACATGTAAGCAATCATCATTATATGAGTAATCCTTTATAAGAAGGAACTCTCATCGTCAATTGTACCACACAATAATTTGGCTGTTTGAAGTCATAGAGTGACTTTTAAACAAATATATGTTACGATTTTTTTGGTATTCAGAATGTTAAGACCTTCAGGAATTTCAATGTAGATATCCAAATTCAGTGATCCACATGTGTGTTGTAATCACTATATTCATCAACTGCATGGATAGTTTATTTATAGTAGTCAACGATATTAATATCAAAACAATATTCCACTTATACCAAGAGGGTATGTTTCAACATAATTGATGTTGGGTCTCTGTGTGAGCCCTTATGCTACAAGACTCGCTTTTTCACCACCTCATTTTATTATTAATAATAATAAGTCATTTGTTCCATAGGGGAGATGATTGTGTTAGGAGTGGGTATTACTATGGTAAATACCTCTCTTTTGTTGAGTGAGTGCTATTCTTATTTAATTGTCTCCATCTAGTTGAACCAATATATGCGTGCATTAGGCACACTCTGCCATGGACTTTGGTTCAGGGTCCTAAAGGTTTTGGCAATTTTAAGAATAAATTTTGTCGACAAATATAGTCTTTAAGTTTTATGATTCTATTGAATCGAGTAATTAGTTGAAATATTATTTCAGTTCTTTAAATCCTCGTGATTTCCCGTAATAATGGAGTCAAGGTGCTTCGATGTCCCAACACTTATATTTATGTGCACATTTGTGTTGGATTTGGATGACGAGTATTTGTTTTGTGTTATTCAACTTGAGCTTGAACTACATGTACTAGTTGAGGATAAAATATCCTCTATTTCCGCGGAAGCATATGAGAAGTTATATATCATGTGACCAAGTTTCTCCCCCTTTGCTCTCATTTGGGAGAAGAGTGTGAAATGGATCGTATGGGCACCTAGAGGGGGGTGAATAGGTGCTACTTCAAATTTTAATGCTTTTTCAAATTTAGGCTTAACACAAAGGGTAAATTCTCTAGATAAACTATTAGGTGGAGTTTCCCTATATGCAAGCCTATCTACTAGCAGTAAAGGGCGAGTGGAAGAGCAACGAGTGAACCGTAGTGAAGCACGTGGAGACACAGGATTTGTTTTACCGCAGTTCCTTCCTTGTTAAGGGAAGTACGTCTGCGTTGGAGGGGTGGGCGGTACTAAGACCACCACGCCACAATAGGCCTCACCCTGTTCTCCGATGGATCCCGCCACCAAAGGCTTGATCGACCTTTCCACTATAGGAACCCTTCGAGGCGGGTACCGGTACCTTTACACAACTAGCGGGGCACAACTCCACAATCAACTTGGAGGCTCCCGTAATGACAACAGGCTGCCACAAGAACAAGTTATCAATAACAAAGAACAGGATCTAGATATTGACAAGAATACTAGATCAGGGTTTTCTCCAAATGAATGGAGAGGAGTTGATGCGCTTGATTCATGATGGTGATGAAGATTGTCTCCTCCTTCAGTTCCCCCAAAGATCGAGGCCTTTGGGTGGTTGAAGTGGGAGATCTAGTGAGAGAGCTCTTACAAAGGGTCTGAATAATTTCGAATGAATCAAGGGTTCTGCTCGATGGGGAATAAGGGGCTTTTATACCCCCTGCACCCACTGAGCCGTTGGAGCCATTTGGGGCCGGATTATCCGGCCCAAGTGAGGGCCGGATTATCTGACCTGGGGAAAACTCCGCCCTAGACTCGGATTATCCAGCAGATAATCCGCCCCCATACAGAGCGTCGTACCTTTGCTCCCTTTGGTCATCTTCTGGGGGGCCGGATTATCCGGCCAGGGGAGGAAAAACCGCCACTGTTCGGATTTTTCGGGGAGAAAATCCGACCTCAATTAGAGCGTCGCGCCTTGGCTCCCTTTGGTCATCTTCTGGGGGCCAGATTATCCGGCCCCATGCACAGGCCGTATTATCCGGCCAGGGGAGGAAAAACCGCCCCTGTTCGGATTTTCCAGGGAGAAAATCCGACCTCAATCAGAGCGTCGCGCCTTGGCTGCCAAAGACAAAAGGGGTAGGCCGGATTATCCGGCCCCTAATGGGGCGGATAATCTGGCCCCCCAAACACAGAAACATTTCCTGTACACTTGACACACATGAGAAAAGTCCATAGTATTGTTATCTAACACACAAAATATAGGGAACCATTAAATGTTCTTTTAGTCTCCCCCTTTTTGGTGTTAGATGACAATACTAGGATTTGCAGGAGAGATCTTAAGAACACCAGATTTAATACATGAAAAAGACTCCCCCTCAATGTGTGCATACAAAAAAATGCATTTGATTACAAACACACACAAGAGGGTAAGTCTATTCCATTAGAACAAGTGTGAAAAGGTCATACCACCGGTAGGAGATAGATGCGTCCTCAACGAATAATGAGTATATGCAATAATAGCCATAGTGAGAACCTCCCTTGAAATAGACCAATGGTCATAATAATATCCAATAATATACTTGACTCCATATGAATGATCCACACGATAAATCCACAGCCACACAGACATAGTCACATACAGACCAAACCAAATCAAGCCACATTAAAGTTCGATGCTAAATGGGCACAAGCAGAAAAGAACGATGAATAGAAAAAGTGCAAAAGCTTGTGCTCGACCCATGCAAATCCCCAGAGACCTAATAGAACTGCTCCTCCCCCTTTGGCATCGAAACGCCAAAAAGGAAGAAGAGTGATGCTAACGCCCCAAGGGATCACTCATAGTCATCGTCCACGTCCTCAGCCTCGTCCTCAGCCTCAAGCTCCTCGGTGTCATCATCCTCATCATCAGCAGTTTCCGTGGAAGGGAATAGGTGGCGCTCCAGCTCTCCATACTTAAGCCCAGAAGAAGAGTTCCACCTAGCATACGGCGTGGGAGGAGTAGGAGCAGGGGGGTCGCCAGACGCACCGGACACATGGTGAAGGATGAGCTGCTGAGAGTGAGCCAACTCATGGTGCTGCTTATAAGCCTCGTACTGGCCCTTACTAGTATCCACTCCCATACAAAGAATGTTCCGTTGGAACCAGTTCAGCTTCTTGATCTCACGAGCAATGGGAGTCACAGGGGGCATCCGAGCACTAGCACGAGCATCCCTAATGAGACCCTCAGGAGCAGAAGAGGGGTGAGAGGTCTTCCGAACCTTATTGTAGATCTTCTTTGCTTTGTGCACAACATCAATGTTGAAATCCTCATAGGGAAGCAGGTGCTTGATGAGCATCATAATGTAGGGAGCATAAGGAATGGACAGCCGGTTGAACATAGCATCAGTCAGTTCATGGTAGATGAAGTCCATCACATCCAGCTTGTACTGCACGGACTCATCCTCGCACGAGGCAACCTCATGAGAGAAGGCTAGGAGGTGGACAAGGTGACCACGGATGCTGTCATTGTTGCCTCCACTCGGAGTGATGGAATTACGGAAGAGGCCCACCAAGGCAGCATAGATGGGTGCAAGACCAGTAAGAGTGCCCACAATGCCATTATCCATCCCGCAAGGAGAGAGAACTGCATCTTTATTGGGCTTCAGTTGAGTGATGATGCGGTGACCACCGGCCCTATCCCTGCTGTGGAAAGAGTACCCAAGCACCTCAGCAAACACACGAAAATCAGCAGTCATAGGCCTGTCACGAGTCATCCACTTCATAGTGCGATGCTCATCTCCACAAATAACCAAAGTGGAAAAGAACTGCTTCACCACTTCAGAGTCATATGAGCACTGGAGAGCCATGAGGTGGTGCAACCCCATCCGCTCAGCCACATACATGGCATCAACAAGGTGGGGCTTCTCCAAAGCCTCAGCAAGAATCAGCGGGTGCATAGGCCTAATGTTCAGCCTGACATACACATCTTCATATATCCCTTTCTGTTCAGCACACCAGAAGCGAGAATCCCCTAGTTCAAAATCACGGGGCAACTCAGCAAACAGATCACGGTGACGGATAGAGGAATAAGTGACTGGATCCAAGGCCTTGTAGTTGATCTTGGGCTCTTTGCCCTTCCTCTTGGACACACCCCTCCTATCTCTCTTTGCTTGTTCAGCCATGCGCTTCTCCTCGTTCTTTCTTCTCCTCAGCTCAGCCTCATCCACTAAGTTACCCTCACCGTCGTCCCGAAAGTATTTACCGTGAGGACGGTGCTTGTAGGTCTTGGGATCACTAGAACCACCTGTGAAGAGAACAAGGTCGATAGCATGGTGATAAGCATACACACAAGTCCAAGAGAGAGCGTGGAAAAGGTAGTCAAAAAGTTCATAGGACAATTCTACTCAATGCACACACTATGGCGAAATTGAACAAGATTTGATTCTGGTCAGGGGCAGATAATCCGGCTCTGGCAGAAATTTTTCAACTTGCCTAGATTGAGCGCAAAGAAGTAGATTGGGCCTAGAAACTTCAAGACTACGATTTCTACACGAAACAACATCCTTCTAGACAATGTTCCACCCAACAAATGACACATATAGACAAAGATGGGGAGGGAGGGAGTTACCCTCACTCATTGGAGGAAGAACGTGGAGGATAAGGTACCCGGAGGCGCGGAGAAGAAGATCCGGGGAGGCCCGGAAAATCCGGTGGCCGGAGAGGCTCCAGGGAGGGTGGGGGACGATAGGCAGCGGCTGAGGAGGAGGAGAGGGTTGGGGGAGAAGTGCTGCTCGTTATGAGCCCTTCCCCCCGATCCCTGCCCTTAAAGATGAAATCCGCCAGGGCCGGATTATCCAGCCTACACATGGGCCGGATTATCCGGCCTAAAATCTGAATTTCTGTTGTACACAGATTCAGGCCCGCGCGTCCCCAAACAACACCCCCACAAGGTGTAAAAGGGACTTGTGTGCAAGAATAGATGGCTTAGAGGTAGGGAAAGTCTTAGGATTAAGAGAGCCAAACTGAGATGGTACTACGCACTCAAAATTGCAAGAACCAAATCAACTAAAAGCCAAAATTGAATGTGATTCCCATAAGAACATGAGATGAGCTAAAACAACCAAAAAGATCCACAAAAATCCAACTCTCGGTGGTCGAAGCCACCTTGTTGGAGTGTATGGTATGACACTGCGAAGATATATCTTGGGTTCATGACCAATACTCATCAATAAGCTCACATATCACAAAATGATATTAAGAGAAATGACTTAACTTGCTTTCAGTATTATGGGGGGAGGGTAGCCCAATTAATTAGGACCACACTCCCCCTATTTCCATGCCCACACCTATACCAAATAAGACTGAGATGTACGAGGGAGTGCATAGGTAATCAAGACAAGCTCCTTGAATCAATGCTATTTAGCTCATTCCTCAAGTAGTAGAACCTTACTTCATCAGGTGGCTTCGTGAAAATATCAGCAAGTTGGTTCTTCGTGCTCACAAAAGATAGATCAATATCGCCTCATCCATAATAACTGAGTGCATGCACTAGCAGTAGCAACATATTCAACTTCGGTGGTGGATAGAGAGATACAATTCTGCTTCTTAGAGGACCAACACACTAGAGATCTTCCTAAGAACTGACATGCTCTAGAAGTGGATTTTCGATCATCCTTATCACCAGCCCAATCTAAATCAGTATAACCACATAGAGAGAAATTTGAGCCCTTGGGATACCATAGACCAAATTTTGGGGAATGAACCAAATATCGAAAGATCCTCTTGACCACCACTAAGTGACTTTCTTTAGGAGCTGCTTGATGAAGGGAATATGCCCGAGAGGCAATAATAAAGTGGTTATTATCTTATTCCATGTTTATGATAAATGTTTATTTTTCATGCTATAATTGTATTAATTCGAAACGTTAATACATGTGTTTTTAATAAACAAAATACAAAGTTCCTAGTAATGCCTCTCATATAAACTAGCTCGTTGATTAACAAGATGATCAAGGTTTCCTGATCATGGACATTGGATGTTGTTAATAACGAGGTCACAACATTGGTGGAATGATGTGATGAACATTCATCCAAAGTATAGCATTACGATCAAAGTCATTATGTTTATATTGCTATAACATCATACGAAGTAATCTTAGTCCTTAGACCATGATATCATGTTAATTGCAAACACCGGAAGAGTATCTTGATTACATCAAACGTCACACCGTAACAGGGTGACTATAAAGGTGGGTTCAGTGCTACGAAGGTGTTATGTTGAGGCTCATGGATCAAGAGTAAGATTTGTCCACCCCGACGACGGACAGATATACTCTGGGCCCTCTCGGTGATATCGCATTGAAATATCTTGCAAGTAAGTGATGTGATCACTAGAATGTTATATCACGGGAACGAGAAAAGAGTGCATGTCGGTAACGGGATCAAACTAGGTATTTGGATACCGATGATTGAATCTCGGACATGTAATATATCACGAGACAAAGGTATTTAGTTACTAGCATTAAAGGTTCTCACGATCACAGAATTCATCGTTAAATGTGTAGGAGTCAGTATGGATCTCCAGGTCCTGCTTCTAATTGTTGATCTGAGAGGGGTCTCGATCATGTCTGCATTATTCGCAAACCGTAGGGTGACACACTTAAGGGATACCGACACCATTTGGAGAAAATATGTTTTAGATAAAGATTTAAGAAAGCGCTGGAATTATTTCAATAGACACCGAAACTGTTTCGGGTGAAATTGCTGAAATTTGTTCTGCATGTAATATTGAAATGTTGCAGGGGGTTTTATGTGCATGTTTGTTAATTAAAGTAATTAACAAAATTCTGAATAAAATTAATAAAATAGTTTTATTAAATGAGAGAGCATTAAATTTGGAGAAATTTAATGCATTTAAAGTGGAGACTTTAAAAGAGAATTTGAAGGGGAAAATTTATGTGGAGGGAGTTACCACCACATGAATGAGGAGGTGAAGGGTCACCCCTTGAGGCGCCGGCCATGGGGAGGGGTACCCTCCCCTCCTCCTATAAAAGGCCCCCCTCTCACACCTTCACACTCACACCTCCTCGTGAAGGATCTCTCCCCCCTCTAGTATTATTCCCCCATGGTCTCGGATTAGCGAGATACATGTTCCCGGTGGCTTTATCTGGAAAGGAGTTGCTGCTTCCGCTGCTTTGCTGGAGCGAGGGACGAAGGTTGTCTGGGTACCGGACGTGTGTGCGATCACGGATGCACCACTGCTTTGCGGTGCTGGACTTGGTGGTGCTGGACATGCTGGAGCTGGATCTGAAGGACGTGCTAGAGCCGGACCTGCTGGACTTCATCACGATCTTGAGATCGGCAAGTGTACGACTACATCATCCATGAGTTCCATCTCGTTAACAAAGCTTTGTTGTTTTTGAGGGTAAGTTCTCCATGGATGTATATCCACCCGTTGCTTGTATCTAGTAGATAGATCTTGGCGTATAGGTTCCATCGTAGGATTTTTTTGTTTTCTATGCTGCAAACCCAACAGTGGTATCATAGCCCGATCTATGCATAGGTTCTTTGCACGGGTAGTACACATATGTTTATATGTGGGCGATGATGATCATGTTATTGCATCTTCTATGTATTTTGGATATTGGTGGCATAGTGGGATGAAGCGGCCCGGACCAACCTTACATGTCATCGCACATGAGACCGGTTCCACGACTGACATGCAACTTGTTTTTGCATAAGTGGCTGGCGGGTGTCTGCCTCTCCTACTATAGTCAATATCTGATTTACAACGAGTTGGCAATAACTTGGTTATCCTCGTTGTGGTTCATATTGATAGGTAAGACCGGTTCTATCTCCTAAAGCCCTAAGCCACGTAAAACTTGCAATTGATAAATTAGAGGCGTCTAGTTTAGATCGTTGCTGGGATAGTGTCTTGATATGGTGCTGTTGTAAGTAGATGTATGATAGATACTCTTACAACACACTCAACATGTAAGTTCCATAGACCTTGGCTTTACACACAAAGGAATGATAGAGATCATACCACGATGCAAATGATAGAGATAAAATGCATGGACCATATCATCTCACTTTACACATTAGATGTTAGCATCTTATATTGCTTGTTTGGCGTTTTAGTAGCATTATAAGATGATCCCTCATTTAAATATCGAGATAAAATGTGTTCTTCCTTAAGTATGCACCGTTCTGTGGATCGTGTTTCGAGACATCACGTGATGATCGGGTGTACTCGACTCTACGCTTTCATATAACGGGTGTAAGACAGTTTTACACATGCGAATACTAAGGTTCTTACTTGGCGAGCCTAGCATGTATAGACATGGCCTCGGAACACGGACCAAAAGGTTAAGCATGAGTCATATAGTTGATATGATGCCCATATTCATGCTCGCCTTTGAAGCTACACCGACTCACGTGATGATCGGACTTGGTGTAGTGGATTTGGTTCATGTAATCACCAAAAAGGCACGAGGGATGTCATTTTTGAGTGGGAGTTCATTTCTAATTTGGATTAGTCGAACTCAATTTGTCATAAACTAAATCGAAGTGAATTTGTATAATTTTATTATAGTCATTGGCATCTGTTCACTACCTTATGCTTAGTTTTAATTGAGATAATAGAACTATAGAATTCTGGATATTTACTTTACAAACTGGTATCGTATTGTTTTTGAATGTCAATTTAAAGTTTAGAAGTCCTATTGCAAACTTTCAGCAAACTCTATTTACTCCATGTAGTTTAATTAGTTGTATTAAATCAAGAGTAAGAATTCCAATGTTAGTATCTAAAGTATCATGTTTGCCTCCATGATTATTGATATTCAAAAGTTGTTTTAATATCAAGATTATCTAGGAGCTGAAAAAGTGTTTCAGAAACCATCATGTGTGGACGATATTATGATATTTGAAACAATGTTTTTGGTTGCATTATGATAGAGTATAATCTAGCAAAATACATGTTCTCATATTGTATGAGAATTTGTGAAGGATGGAGATGCTAGGCATCCGGATCTCCCAAAAAGGTTTTGGGAATTAACATTATACTCGTGATTCTTCCTTATAGGCTATAGTAGCTTGATCATGAAAGTTTTCATGATAAGGATGAATAGAAGATGTAAGTAAAATGTTTACTACACTAATAGATTACTAAAGAATGGATTTTTGAAAGAACACCAAACATTTGATGATGGTGATCCACTTCAAAGTGCAAGTGCAAAGGTATTAGTATTTGAGTATACACACTTTGTACTATGTGTCATGTGAATGACACCACTATTGATGTTAATAGATTCTTTTAAAAGGAAAAGGAATTGCTGAAAGAGAATCTATAAAATATTTGGCAAAAAAGAAAAAGTTGGAAATGTCCAGCTTAGGTATATAGAAGATATACATGTTATGGTTGTATTCCTTGCTTGTTAAACAATGTGGTTCTTAGGTATTAGATACCGGTATTGGATGCTGAATTGGTTGGTATGAAGTGTCATACAGGACAATGCAATTCATGAATTGCAATGGCTTAAGTAACTAGCAAGAGAATAAGTGATGATGTCCATCGAAAACAAATAAAGTGTTATTGTGTATTTCGGTGTCGTCAAACCTAGCCTTCAAGATTTTTTTTAATAATTGTTATTTTGTTCCGGTATTACGAGAACAATGGTTGTTCAAATAATTACCGTATTCCATAAAGGATGAATGAACTTTTACAAGTCTAGTTGGAGAAATCACATCCATAAACACTATTGCTAAAATGTCGCAAGACAAATGAATGAAAGATCACTTATGAAGTGACATCACTGTTTAAATTATATTGGAAAGAAAACATGAAGAAACTCCATGTTGATGGACTTTTGGAGTCTTTGATTTTGATCAATTGACGCTTGTGAAACTTTCCTCGAGATAATTGAAACTCTGCCCATAGGCCAAAGAGGAACGGATGACTAACTTATTGCATATTATACATATTGATGTATATAGTCTATTATGTGTAGCCATATGCGATGGATCTTTTTTGCTTCATATGCTTTCTCTAGAAATTTAAGTGAATATATCTATATATTTACTTAATCAGGAAGAAGTATGAAACATTTAAAAATTGTTCAAAGACTTTCAAGATGAAGTGGAAAATCATTGTAACAAGAAAATAAAGAGTTTATGATTCGATCATAAAGGAAGATATTTGAGTTACATGTTTAGCAAAAACACCTAAGATTTGAGGAATTGTTCCATGATTTGTGTTTCCCGATAAACCATAGGAGTATGGCATATTCGAGAGATGAAATCAAACCATGTTTGACATGGTAAGATCAAACGTGTCATTTATAAAACTGCCATTATGTTTTAAGGATTGAAGCTTTAGAGACTACCACTTTTACACTGAAGAGAGCACCATCGTGATCTGTTGAAATGACACCATATAAGTTATGGTTTGGGATAAAACCCGAATTGTCTTTTCTTAAATTTTGGTATGCTATGCATAAGTAAAATGTTCACAACCAAAGTTGGATAAGCACGTCTTTGTAGGTTATTCCAAAGAATTTGTTGGGAATTTCTCCATAACACCGAGGACAAAAGATTTTGTTACTTGGAACGTCAAGTTTCTTGAGAAGGAATTTTTCGCGAAAAGTTAAGTGGAAGGATAATAGAACTTTGATAAGGTTGTTGAACTTAGCTATATGTGCTAAGTAGCGCAGCGCCAGAAAGTGTCCTGGTGGCGGCCACAATTCTCATGGCTCCCGTGATTACAAAGGTTGTGATCTCGGAGATTAGAGTTCCTATTGAACCGTGTGGGTGGGTAAGAATCAAATAGTGTGATTTGATAAGCAAGTCGATATTGTTTTGACAATGATGAACCGACTACATGCAAAGAAGCGATGATGGCCCCTAACTCCATAAAATGACTAGAAGTCATAGAATCCGTGATAGTATCCATACACGAGAAATCAAGTTTCTGGACTTGGAAGGCCCTCCGGAAAGGCGTGAAGCCTATCGGTCATGTTTGGATCTATAAAGAAATAGACATGGATGTTTAACATCTATGAAATAGTCGACATGTCGGAAATACGTTTACGACAATGTTCAAGGAGTTGATTATGACAAGATTTGATCTTTCGTAGCGATATTTAGTCTTGACGGATTAATGTAGCAACCACTACATATAATTTGGTATATGATAGTTGAATAAACAAAACAAGGTTCTTCTAGTAGAACGGTTACCTAGGACGTGTACATGACATGGTCCGAAGGGTTTTGTTAATTCAAAGGGTGCTAAAAGGGCATGCAAACTTCAATAGTTGAAGTAAGCATAGCGAAGTTGGAATCTTCACGATGATGAAGCTATTAAAAGAGTTTAAATTCATCGGAGATGATGAAGATGCTTGCATTTGCAAGAAATTAAGTGGGAGTGCTGAGACATATTTCTAATACATTATGTAGAGGAAATATTGTTGATTGTAAATGATGTATCTTGTATTGACACAAGTTAAGGATTTCATTAAAATAATATTTCGATGAAAAACTTGGGCAAAACCGGAATATTTGGCATCAATATCTATATGGATAGATTGAGGCGCTAATATGGTTGTGCCAGACATACATATATGAGATATTGAAAGGGTTCAATATAGAAACAACAAGAAAGGTTATTGCTGCATGGAAAGGATTGTATCAAGATTCAAGTGTTTCAACACTTGGTGAGTAAAATCACATGAAGATTTTGATCGATTATACCGTGATATGTATATATCCAAAATGTCCTATGCTCTAAATGTTATGAGCACATACCAGAATGATTCATAAGATGATCATTGGACAATAGTAAAGATATTCTTATGATCTTTGGAAGAACTAAGAATATATCATGTATAAGTGACAAATAGTTAAAGGTAGTTCATTGTAAAGTGTTACATTGCTACTAGTTTTGTCACAAGATACAAATTAAATTTATCTCAATTTAGACAATGGGTGGCACAATGTAATGGAAAGGATGTTCCATGATGGATTTGGATGAGTTCCAAAGTTGAGACATTGTGACGGATACTACAACAAAAGGCTAAGTATATAACTGCTATAGTAGCAGCAAAGGAGGGCATTTGTGTTAAGTAGTTTGTTATCAAACTAAGTGTGGTTCAAGGTGGGCTAATACTATGAAGATATATTGTATGACAATAATATCAACATATTTTAACTCGAACGAACTAAAGATCTCACCAAAGGACCAAATTTATACAATGCCATCTCATTTGAGAATGAGTGATGCGTAGAGACAGAAAGACATGCAAATACACATGGACCTGAAACTGTCAGATCCAGAGATTATATTAACCACCAGCAATAGCGTATATGCAACACCAGAAAGCCATATGTGTTCAATACGCAAAGTTTTTCAAACTAGATTATTGACCCTAGTGCAAGTGGGAGACTGAAGGGAATATGCCCGAGAGGCAATAATAAAGTGGTTATTATCTTATTCCATGTTTATGATAAATGTTTATTTTTCATGCTATAATTGTATTAATTGGAAACATTAATACATGTGTGTTTAATAAACAAAATACAAAGTTCCTAGTGATGCCTCTCATATAAACTAGCTCGTTGATTAACAAGATGATCAAGGTTTCCTGATCATGGTCATTGGATGTTGTTAATAATGAGGTCACAACATTGGTGGAATGATATGATGAACATTCATCCGAAGTATAGCATTATGATCAAAGTCATTATGTTTATATTGCTATAACATCATACGAAGTAATCTTAGTCCTTAGACCATGAGATCATGTTAATTGCTAACACCGGAAGATTATCTTGATAACATCAAACGTCACACCATAACAGGGTGACTATAAAGGTGGGTTCAGTGCTACGAAGGTGTTATGTTGAGGCTCATGGATCAAGAGTGGGATTTGTGCATCCCGATGACGGATGGATATAATCTGGGCCCTCTTGGTGATATCACATTGAAATAGCTTGCAACTAAGTGATGTGATCACTAGAATGTTATATCACGGGAACGAGAAAAGACTGCATGTCGGTAACGAGATCAAACTAGGTATTTGGATACCGATGATCAAATCTCGGACATGTAATATATCACGAGACAAAGGGATTTAGTTACTAGCGTTAAAGGTTCTCACGATCACAGAAGTCATCGTTGAATGTGTAGGAGTTAGTATGGATCTCCAGGTCCCGCTTCTGATTATTGATCTGAGAGGGGTCTCGATCATGTCTGCATTATTCATGAATCGTAGGGTGACACACTTAATGGACACCGACACCATTTGGAGCAAATATATTTCAGATAAAGATTTAAGAAAGCGCTAGAATTATTTCAATAGACACCGAAACTGTTTCGGGTGAAATTGTTGAAATTGGTTCTGCATGTAATATTGAAATGTTGTAGGGGGTTTTATGTGAATGTTTGTTAATTAAATTAATTAACAAAATTCTGAATAAAATTAATAAAATAGTTTTATTAAATGAGAGAGCATTAAATTTGGAGAAATTTAATGCATTTAAAGTGGAGACTTTAAAAGAGAATGTGAAGGGGCAAATTTATGTGGAGGGAGTTACCACCACATGAATGAGGAGGTGAAGGGTCACCCCTTGAGGCACCGGCCATGGGAGGGGTACCCTCCCCTCCTCCTATAAAAGGCCCCCTCTCACACCTTCACACTCACACCTCCTCGTGAAAGATCTCTCTCCCCCTCTAGTATTATTCCCCCATGGTCTCGGATTAGCGAGATACATGTTCCCGGTGGCTTTATCTGGAAAGGAGTTGCTACTTCCCCCGCTTTTATGGAGCGAGGGAAGGAGGTTGTCGGGGTACCGGACGTGTGTGCGATCACAGATGCACCGCTGCTTTGCGGTGCTGGACTTGGTGGTGCTGGACATGCTGGAGCTGGATCTGAAGGATGTGCTGGAGCCGGACCTGCTGGACTTCATCACGATCTTGAGATCGGCAAGTGTACGACTATATCATCTACGAGTTCCATCTTGTTAACAAAGCTTTGTTGTCTTCGAGGGTAAGTTTTCCATGGATGTATATCCACCCGTTGCTTGTATCTAGTAGATAGATCTTGGCGTATAGTTCCCACCGTAGGAATTTTTTTGTTTTCTATGCTTTGAACCCAACACTTGATACCTTGCACACACCCCCACACTCAACACAATATCCGGTCTAGATGCGCAGAGGTAAAGAAGAGAGTCGATCATGGACCGGTATACCTTTTGGTCCACATCTTTAGCGTGGGGGTTAAGTTCAAGGTGACATTTTGTTTGCATCGGAGTGGCGACACCATGAAGATCCGTCATCTTGAATCTCTTGAGCATGTGTTGGATGTATTTAGCTTGACTGATGAAGGTTCGTTCTCTAAGTTGCTTGATCTCGAATCCAAGAAAGAACCGTAATTCCCCCATCATAGACATCTCGAACCTGTCAGTCATAAGCTTTGAAAATTCATCATTAAAAGCTTTATTAGTAGAACCAAAGATGATGTCGTCTACATATAGTTGGCATACGATGAGCTCCCCCTTAACCTTCTTAGTAAAAAGAGTGGGATCCTTTTGCCCAACTTCGAAGCCATGGTCTAGCAACAGCTCTTTAAGGTGCTCATACCACGCACGTGGGGCTTGTTTAAGGCCATAGAGTGCCTTATCGAGTTTGTAGACATGGTTTAGGAAGTTAGGATCCTCAAATCCCGGGGGTTGCTTTACATATACCAACTCATGTAGAGGACCATTAAGAAAATCACTCTTAACATCCATTTGCTGCAATTTAAAATTATTATGAGCAGCATACGCAAGAAGGATAAGGATGGACTCAAGACGAGCCATAGGAGCGTAGGTTTCCCCGAAGTCAATGCCCTCAACTTGAGAATAGCCTTGTGCCACTAATCTTGACTTGTTCCTCACAACAATGCCATGTTCATCTTGCTTGTTCTTAAATATCCATTTAGTGCCGATAACATTGCGGCACTCCTTGGGCTTCTCCACAAGTTTCCAAACCTTGTTGCGCTCAAAGTTATTCAATTCTTCATGCATAGCAACAACCCAGTCCAGGTCTTCAAGAGCTTCAAATACTTTCTTGGGTTCCACCATTGAGATGTGAGCTTTATGCTCACCAAAACATGCCAATTCCCTTCTTGTGGAAACCCTTCGTCGAAGATCACCTACAACCTTGTCGAGAGTGTGACCCCTTAACTCAAGGTTCCGATCAGCACGAGCCTTGTGACGAAGTTCAATAAGCTTGTTGTCTCTTGGTGGAATAGTTTCATCACTTGAATCTTCATTGGAATCATTTGCTTGACCTTGATTAGAATTCGGATTAACAGTAGTAGGAGGTGATGAAGCATGCCATTGAGGTGGGTCAGCAAACGTAACAGGAGGCTGCTGAACTACAGGTGATTCAGGGATGGATAATCCGGCCGATGGTGAGGCCGGATAATCCGGCCTGGGAGAACTTGTTGCAACTTTATCAGGCTGCCTGGGACTTGCTTGAACTGGCGAGGGGCCGGATAATCCGGGGTCAGCCGGAAAATCTGGCCTGGAGCTTGCAGTGATTTCTTCACTACCAGGAGCAGGTTGGTCGTCAGGAGAGAGGTGGCCGGATAATCCGGTGTCAACCGGATAATCCGGCCTGGAGCTTTCTGGAGCAGTTGCTTGATATTCCGTAATTGATGGAGATGGTGTAGTAGTTACTCCCGTGGTTGGAACATGTTGAGTATGTGTTGATGAGGGCTCTTCATGAGTAGAGCATTGTCCTTCCCGATCTGCCACAAGGGGTTCCTCAATGGGGCGGAAAAATCCTACGCCCATTCTTCTTATGGCATCTTGGCTTATTTCAACATCTGCATCACAAACATCAAGTTGCCCCGCACGGGAGCCGTCATTTTCTTCGAACACCACACTACAAGATTCTACACAAGTTCCGGAGAGCTTATTGTAGACTCTATAAGTGTGGGATTCGGCACCATAACCAACAAAAATACCTTCTAGAGCCTTGGATTCAAACTTAGATAAACGAACTCCCTTGATGAGAAAGAAACACTTACACCCGAATACCCAAAAGTATGAGATGTTTGGCTTGTTACCGGTAAGTATTTCATATGGAGTCTTGTCCAAGATTTTACGGAGGTATAACCGATTGGATGAATGACAAGCGGTAGAGATTGCTTCAGCCCATAAGTTATATGGAGACTTGAATTCGGCTAGCATTGACCTTGCTATATCCATTAGAGTCCGATTCTTCCTCTCGGCTACACCATTTTGTTGAGGGATGTACGTAGCGGAATATTGATGTCTTATCCCCTCTTCACTTAGGAACTCATTTAAGGTGTAGTTCTTGAACTCAGAGCCGTTATCACTTCTTATAGCCAGAATAGGGACGTTGTGTTGACATCGAACCTCGTTGGCGAAGTCGATGACCGTTTGTTGAGTCTCACTCTTCAACTTGAAGAAATAAACCCAAGTGTATCTTGAGTAATCATCAACGATCACAAGACAGTACTTCTTCCCACCGAGGCTTGCATGAGATGGAGGTCCGAAGAGGTCCACATGAAGGAGCTCTAAGATCCTTTTTGATGAGATAATAGTCTTCCTTCGATGAGGAGAGTCATGCATTTTCCCTTCAACACAAGCCCTGCAAACACGATCTTTAGCAAAGGAGACATTTTCTTTTAGTCCAAGGATGTGGCACCCTTGTGGAGACTTTGCAAAGTTCTCATATTGACGTGGGCTAGTCGGCGATGACATAACCAACCCGCGTCAGCCTTTCCGAAAAGACACATCGGGCCTGTAGTGGTTTTCCCCGAAAAGTCCACCACGTACAGGTCATTTTCGACATATCCCACGAAAGCGACTTTTGGAGACTTGCTCCACAAGAGTACCACCAAATCATCATCAATAATAACTGCAAGCCCACCTTACCAAGGGAACGAACTGAAAGTAAATTGTACCCGAGGGTCTCAACAAGCATGACGTCCAAGAGAGAGATATCGTGAGCCACCACGACTTTGCCGAGACCCAATACCTCAGATTTTGACTTGTCACCATAGGAGACGGTTATATGATCGTGATTTGGCCGCATCTGCATGATGATCTCCTTGCTTCCGGTCATGTGACTCGTGCAACCGTTATCGAGTACCCATTTAGACCCACCAGAAGCATAGCCCTGCAAGAAAGTTACTTCTTGGTTTTAGGTACCCATTTTTCAATGGGTCCTCTCATGTTAGTGACAAGGGTCTTGGGGACCCAAATAGACCAAGGAATGTAAAAATCATAAGGACCTACATAACTAGCATAAACATCACCATAATGATCGCAATATAACTCAAAGTTAGGATTGTTAGCCCCGACAAAACCATCATAATTAGACTTGTCATTGGTGGTGGTACTAGTCTTTGGTTGAGCAGTCTTGCTCTTCTTCTTGTTGTTGTTTTTGTTGTTCTTTGTCTTGGGAATGTAACCAATACCTTATTTTCCACTGTTTGTCCTTTGCTTGCTCAGTATCTCATCTAAAATTTATTTATCTTTGTGTTGAGAACCTCTTGCAAGTTCTTCTTTTCCATAAGATGATGTGGAGGTGCTTGGCACATCATACATCTTCAACTGAGTTTGGATATGGTCATGAGACTCATTTAGAGTAGAGTGATCACTCTCCAATGCGTTGTGCGCACTGTCAAGTTTATCAAACTTCTCCGAGAGTCTAGCATGAGCAGCCCCAAATTAAATCGTTTCTTTCTTTAGTTTCTTTACCTTGGCAAGAGCATTGTCACGTTCTTTGATGAGCTGAGCCACAACTTATTCATGTGACTCCTCAATGGATTCGAGTCTCTCTTCCAAAGATACTCGAGCTTCCTCTTCTTCTTCCAAGGCATTCTTCAAAGAAGCTATCTCCAAGGCGTCTTCTCTTTCAATTCCGCCCTTTTCTTCAAGAAAATCTTCAGCTTGGGCAAGTTGACTCATAAGAGCATCAAAATGAAGTTTGTCCTCACCTTGCAAGTTAGTGAAAAACTTGTCCAAAGCAATAACCTCGTCTTTCATTTTAAGACTAGTATGATCATCCATATCCATATTTATGTTAGTCTTAGGAAATGAAGAGCTAGAACTTGATACCTCGGACCCTCTTGCCATGAGGCAAGTGGCATTGTTGTTGATGACATTCTCGTTTGGTGAGTCGAAGAGAGATGATGGAGTCGATGTGGTGGATATAGCAGCCACCTCGCGAGAACTATCTTCATCCTCTTCATCTTCACTTGCAGAGGAGTATTCTTCTTGTGCCACCAAGACGATCTTGGGTTGCTTCTTGTAAGGCCATTCTTTTTGATAAATGGCTTCTTCTTAGGCGCCTTGGATTTTTCTTTAAGAATGAGCCTGCCACCATTGTATTCTCTATTTTGATATGGACACTCAGCTACGAAGTGCAGCCTATCTCCACAATTGTAGCATGTTCTCAGTTTTGGGGCACTTTCTCTTCTTCCACTTGACCCATTCTTGCGCTCGAGTTCTGACTTGGCCTTGGCAGCATCCTTCCAGGAGTTCATTTCGTAAAACGCCATGTACTCACCATGAGCACGTTTGACTTCATCAGGGCAGTCCATGGAGGCCCCCTCAAAAGCTCTTTCATCCTCATCTTGCTTAACAACATTAGCCTTTAGAGCAACATTGACCCCCTTTTGCATTCCAATGGCACGGGCACGGGCATCTTCAGCGTTCTTTGCAGCAACTTTGAATGATGCCATTTCTTGCATGACTTCATTGGATGTCATTTGATGGTAGTTGTGTCTACCTTGCAAGATCTTCAAGTCTGTTGGCTTGAAAGGCATTAAAGCACTCACATATTTTCTTTTATCCACGCATCATCAATGTGAGTGGCTCCATGCTTTCTAACTGTTGTTGCAATGCCCTTGAGTCTTCTATACATGTCTTCATGGTTTTCACCATCCAACATGTAGAATCCTTCAGCTTCATTACTAAGGGCATCATACCTATTCCTTCTCATGCTTTCATTCCCAATAAAGAGATCGGTGAGGGCATCCCAAGCTTCTTTAGTTGTGTTGAGATGTTCAATGTGGGGGATGTCCTTGGGACCCACACTGAGCTGTATCATATGGAGAGCTGTAGCATTCAATTGGCTGTCCACAACTTCTCTTCTTGAGGTCATCCGTTGTGACCTTATCAACAGCCTCATTCCCATTCTCCTTAGTACCCATACTTCTCTTAGGCGGTTAAGCCCGAATAAAGAGCCGGGGCTCTAATACCAATTGAAATGGATCGTATGGGCACCTAGAGGGGGGTGAATAGGTGCTACTTCAAATTTTAATGCTTTTTCAAATTTAGGCTTAACACAAAGGGTAAATTCTCTAGATAAACTATTAGGTGGAATTTCCCTATATGCAAACCTATCTACTAGTGAGTAAAGGGCGAGTGGAAGAGGAACGAGTGAACCGTAGTGAAGCACGCAGAGACACATGATTTGTTTTACCGCAGTTCCTTCCTTGTTAAGGGAAGTACGTCTGTGTTGGAGGGGTGGGCGGTATTAAAACCACCACACCACAATAGGCCTCACCCTGTTCTCCGATGGATCCCGCCACCAAAGGCATGATCCACCTTTCCACTATAGGAACCCTTCGAGGCGGGTACCGGTGCCTTTACACAACTAGCGGGGCACAACTCCACAATCAACTTGGAGGCTCCCGTAATGACAACAAGGTGCCACAAGAACAAGTTATCAATAACAAAGAACAAGATCTAGATATTGACAAGAATACTAGATCAGGGATTTCTCCAAATGAATGGAGAGGAGTTGATGCGCTTGATCCGCGATGGCGATGAAGATTGTCTCCTCCTTCAATTCCCCCAAAGATCGAGGCCTTCGGGTGGTTGAAGTGGGAGATCTAGTGAGAGAGCTCTTGCAAAGGGTCTGAATAATTTCGAGTGAATCAAGGGTTCTGCTCGAGGGGGAAGAAGGGGCTTTTATACCCCCTGCACCCACTGAGCCGTTGGAGCCATTTGGGGTCGGATTATCTGGCCAGGGGAGGAAAAACCGCCCCTGTTCAGATTTTCCGGGGAGAAAATCCAACCTCAATCAGAGCGTCGCACCTTGGCTCCCTTTGGTCATCTTCTGGGGGCCGGATTATCCGACCTCGTGCATAGGCCGGATTATCCGGCCAGGGAAGGAAAAATCGCCCCTGTTCAGATTTTTTCGGGGAGAAAATCCGACCTCAATCAGAGCATCGCGCCTTGGCTGCCAAAGCCAAAAGGGGTAGGCCAGGGCCCCCCCAAACACAGAAACATTTCCTACACACTTGACACACATGAGAAAAGTCCATAGTATTGTTATCTAACACACAAAATATAGGGAACCATTAAATGTTCTTTTAGAGTGGTTCTATGAGGTACCTCCACTTTTTATAGCACAATGTTTATATGCATAATGTGATTAAATTACATTTTTGAAGGATATATGCCCTAGAGGCAAATAATAAAGTGTGTTTATTATCATATCTCATTAGTTTATAATAGTTTTGTATCGTGCTATAACTGTATCAATCGGAAACATTGATACACATGTGGTATGTAAACAAACCAACAGTTCCTAGTAGCCTCTATTCAACTAGTTCATTGGGAAACCGATGATCAAGGTTTCCTAATCATGGTGCATTTATGCCAGTTGACAATGACGTCACATAATTAGTGAATGATGTGATAGAAATTACCCATATAAGTATTACAAAACGATCAAGTCACAGAGTTCACGTTTCAATAGTTAGAAACTAAGTATCCTAATCCTTACACCGTGAGATCTTGTTTAATCATTATCACCTGTGGCTGCTTTGACTAGATTAACCGTCACACCATAGCAGGATGACCATAAAGGTGTATGTTGGGTATTCCAGAGGGGCACATTGAGCCACATGTATCAAGATTGAGATTTATTCTCCTGCGTGATGGGAAGATGCACAGGACCCACTCAGTGAGATGATATCCATAAATGTTGCACAACATGTGACTAGGTCACAAGGATGGAATATCACAGAATGAGTGAAACAATACTTGTTTGTAATGAGATTGAACAAGGTATAATGATATCGATGGTCAGGTCTCAGAAAAGTCATGTATCAAAGTAACAAAGGGAATTGGGCTCATCATTTATGGTTCAAGCGACAATAGACATCGTGGAAATTATAGGGGTCATTATGGGCATCACGGTCTCACTATTGATCATTGATATGAGAAAGGTCGCAATCATATCTGTGACGTTCCCAAGCCGTAGGGTAATGTACTTAAGGGTACAATGATAGTCTAAGATCTTTTGGATATAATGGAATCATCGGAGTAAGAGAGCAAGAACACCGGAACTATTCTGAGAGAGAATCGGAATCGTGCCAGGAGAATCCAAAGTCATTCAGAATGAATCGAAAGATGCTTCGAGTCAAAGGGATTTAATAATATGTATTTATATATTAATTATTATTAATAATATTAAATAAATAATAATTATTAAAATTTATGGGGTAACTTCCCCTAATGGGCCAAATCTCCAAAGGGGAAAGGGCCCAAGAGGGCAAGGGGCAGCCGCCGGCCTTGGCATTGTGTGGGTGGGGCCCACCCGAGCTTCCGCGCCAACCTCAGGTCGCACGCACGTGGGCGCACCACCTAGCCCCGGTCGGTCGACCCCCTCCTCCCCTTGCGCCTACACCTCCTCAATTTTTAGTCCCACCCCTGGGACTTAAGGGGGACGGGGTCTCCATTTTCTTCTATATATAGGAGGAAAATACACACCAATTTGAAAGATTTGTAAGGCGATTTCCTTAGAGAATTTCTCTCTCTTCTCTCTTGCAACTATGGCCCTAAGTTAGGGTTGTGCGCGCAAGGGACTGCTTGTTGCGGCACGTCCTTGTGTTATAGAGATCCTAGCCAGAAGATCTACTTGTGCACTCACGATAGGGATCAGTGAGCTGGAGGTTGTTATCATACACCAGACGTGTGTGAAACCACGGAGGTGCTGCCACTAGTGGAACCTAGACAGTTGTGCAAGGATCTGGGTGACTTGCGAGGAGCTTCACGACCTTGAGGTTGGATGTGGTCTTGGATACTTCGTCCATGTTCCCCTTGGAATGTTAAGCGCTTTCGGTCTTCGAGGGTATAGTACCGAAACCTTCTCTATTACAACATTACTCATAGATAGATTGGGTGTTGCGCTAGTCATGGAAAAATTATGTTTTCTACTATCGAACCCCTTCAATTTCTGTCATCAGTAAATATATGCGGTAAGCTTTGCAATGTGTTGTAAGTATATGGTTGAAGTTCTAGTTTAGATTTTTAAGTACATGAATTTAGGACTGAATGTCGATGACATTTTGTAATTTATTAGTATTATTTGTGGTACTAATATCCCCCTAATGCCAAAAATGTCCTTATTTCAAATGATCGGCGTATGGGTTGTAAACTATTCTCCTAACAGGATCTTGAGATATTTATGATTGACGGATAAATAAATAGTTATACCTCACATAGATCTTAAATTTAATGTGAGGGTCCGTTGATGCATGCTGGAGTGATGAAATTGGTACTTAACTGAATTATCGTAGATGGGAAATTAATTTCCACGTGCTTACTCCAAGGGGGAAGCACTATGATAAGAAGTTGTTCTGATCTAGATTAGATCTGTGACATGTAAGACCGCTTGTATCCAACAAGATGTTGGCATATTATAGTTATGCTGAAGTTGTTGGGTTCTCAGCATAGAAAACAAAAAAAATCCTACGATGGGAATTATTATACGCCAAGATCTATCTATTAGATACAAGAAACGGGTGGATATACATCCATAGAGAACATACCCTCGAAGACAACAAAGCTTTGTTAACAAGATGGAACTCATGGATGATGTAGTCGTACACTTGCCGATCTCAAGATCGTGATGAAGTCCAGCAGGTCCAACTCCAGCACGTCCATCGGATCCAGCTCCAGCAAGTCCAGCACCACCAAGTCCAGCGCCACAAAGCAGCTATGCATCCATGATCGTACACACATCTGCTACCCCGACAACCTCCGTCCCTCGCTCCAGCAAAGTAGCGCAAGCAGCAACTCCTTTCCAGATAAAGCCACCGGGAACATGTATCTCGCTAATCCGAGACCATGGGGAATAATACTAGAGGGGGAGAGAGATCCTTCACGAGGAGGTGTGAGTAAGAAGGGGTGTGAGGGGGGATTTTATAGGAGGAGGGGGGTGCCCCTCCCCATGGCCGGCGCCCAAGGGGTGACCCTTCACCTCCTCATTCATGTGGTGGTAACTCCCTCCACATAAATTTGCCCCTTCACATTCTCTTTTAAAGTCTCCACTTTAAATGCATTAAATTTCTCCAAATTTAATGCTCTCTCATTTAATAAAACTCTTTTATAATTTTTTTCAGAATTTTGTTAATTAATTTAATTAACAAACATTCATATAAACCCCCCTGCAACATTTCAATATACATGCAGAACCAATTTTAGCAATTTCACCCGAAACAGTTTCAGTGTCTATTGAAATAATTCCAGCGCTTTCTTAAATCTTTATCTGAAACATATTTACTCCAAATGGTGTTGGTATCCCTTAAGTGTGTCACCCTACGGTTCACGTATAATGTAGACATGATCAAGACGCCGCTCAAATCAATAATCAGAAGCGGGACCTGGAGATCCATACTGACTCCTACACATTCAACGATGACTTCTGTGATCGTGAGAACCTTTAACGCTAGTAACTAAATCCCTTTGTCTCGCGATATATTACATGTCCGAGATTCGATCATTGGTATCTCCATACCTAGTTTGATCTCGTTACCGACAAGCACTCTTTTCTCATTCCCGTGATATAACATTCTAGTGATCTCATCACTTGCTTGCAAGCTAACCAATGTGATATCACCGAGAGGGCCCAAAGTATATCTATTCATCATCCGGATGGACAAATCCCACTCTTGATCCATGAACCTCTACATAACACTTTCTTAGCACTGAACCCACCTTTATAATCGCCCTTTCACGTGTGATGTTTGATGTTATCAAGATACTCTTCCAGTGTTAGTGATTGACATGATCTCATGGTCTTAGGACTAGGATTACTTCGTATGATGTTATAGCAATATAAACACAATGAATTTTATCGTAATGATATACTTCGGATGAATGTTCATCACATCATTCCACTAATGTTGTGACCTCGTTATTAACAACATCCAATGTCCATGATCAGGAAACCTTGATCATCTTGTTAATCAACGAGCTAGTTTATAAGAGAGGCATAACTAGGAACTTTCCTTTTTGTTTATTAAACAGACATGTATTAACGTTTCCAAATTAATATAATTATAGCATGCAAAATAAACATTTATCATAAACAAGGAATACGATAATAACCACTTTATTATTGCCTCTCGGGCATATTCCCTTCAGTCTCCCACTTGCACTAGAGTCAATAATCTAGTTTGAAAAACTTTGTGTATTGAACACCTATGGCTTTCTGGTGTTGAATATATGCGATTGCTAGTGCTTAACATAATCTCTGGATCTAACAGTTTCAGGTTCGTGTGTATTTGCATGTCTTTGTGTCTCTACGCATCACTCTTCTCAAATAAGATGGCATTGTATAAATTTGGTCCTTTCGTGAGACCTTTAGTTCGTTCAGGTTAAAATATGTTGATATTATTGTCATACAATATATCTTCACAGTATTAGCCCACTTTGAACCACACCTAGTTTGATAACAAACTACTTAACACAAATGCCCTCCTTTGCTGCTACTATAGCAGTCATATACTTAACCTTTTGTTGTAGTATTTGTCACAATGTCTCAACTTTGGAACTCATCCAAATCCATCATGGAACATATTTTCCATTAGATTGTGACACCCATAGTCTAAATTGAGATAAATTCAACTTGTATCTTGTGACAAAACTAGTATCAATGTAACACTTTACAATGAACTACCTTTAACTATTTGTCACTTATACATGATATATTCTTAGTTCTTCCAAAGCTCATAAGAATATCTTTACTATCGGCTAATGATCATCTTATGAATCATTCCGGTATGTGCTCATAACATTTAGAGCATAGGTCATATCTAGATATATACATATCATGGTATAATCGATCAAAATCTTCATGTGATTTTGCTCACCAAGTGTTGAAACACTTGAATCTTGATAGAATCCTTTCCATGCAGCAAGAACCTTTCTTGTTGTTTCCGTATTGAACCCTTTCAATATCTCATATATGTACATATCGCACAATCATATTAGCGCCTCAATCTATCCATATAGATATTTATGGCAAATATTCTGGTTTTGCCCAAGTCTTTCATCAAAATCCTATTTTAGTGAAATTCTTAACTTGTGTCAATAAAAGATACATCATTTCCAATCAACAATATGTACTCTGCATAAAGTATTGGAAACTTGTCTCAACGCTCCCACTTAATTTCTTGCAAATGCAAGAATCTTCATCGTCTCCGACGAAATTAAACTCCTTTAACATTTTCATCATGGTGAAGATTCCAACTCCGCTATGCTCACTTCAACTATTGAAGTTTGCATGCCGTTTTAGCACCCTTTGAATTAACAAAACCCTTCGGACCGTGTCTTGTACACATCCTAGGTAACCATTCTATTATAAGAACATTGTTTTGTTTGTTCAACTACCATACACCAAATTATATGTAGTGGTTGCTACATTAATCCGTCAAGACTAAATATTGCTATGAAAGAACAAATCTTGTCATAGTCAACTCCTTGAATATTGTCGTAAACTCCTTTCCGACATGTTGACTATTTCATAGATGTTAAACATCCATGTCTATTTTTTTATATATCCAAACACGACCGATAGGCTTCACGCCTTTTCAGAGGGTCTTCCAAGTTCAGAAACTTGATTTCTCGTGTATAGATACTATCACGGATTCTATGACTTCTAGTCATTTTATGGAGTCAGGGCCCATCATCGCTTCTCTGCATGCCGTCGGTTCATCATTGTCAAAAAAATAACGACTTGTTTATCGAATCTCACTATTTGATTCTTACCCGATGCATATGGTTCAGATAGGAACTCTAATCTCCAAGATCACACCCTTTTGTAATCAGGGGAGCCATGAGCATTGTGGCCGCCACGGGGGCACTTTCCAGCGCTGCGCTACTTAGCACATATAGCTAAGGTTCAACAACCTTATCAAAGTTCTATTGTCCTCCCACTTAACTTTGTGCGAAAAATTCCTTCTCAAGAAACTTGATGTTCCAAGCAACAAACTCTTTTGTCCTCGGTGTTATGGAGGAATTTCCAACAAATTCTTTGGGATAACCTACAAATACGTGCTTATCCTACTTTGGTTGTAAACATTTTACTTATGCATAGCATACCAAAATTTAAGAAAAGACAATTTGAGTTTTATCCCAAACCATAACTCATATGGTGTCATTTCAACTGATCACGATGGTGCTCTTTTTAGTGTAAAAGCGGTAGTCTCTAAAGCTTTAATCCTTAAAACATAGTAGTAGTTTTATAAATGACACCTTTGATCTTACCATGTCAAACATGGTTTGATTTCATCTCTCGAATATGCTATACTCCTATGGTTTATCGAAAAACACAAATCATAGAACAATTCCTCAAATATTAGGTGTTTTGCTAAACCTGTAACTCAAATATCTTCCTTTATGTTCAAATCATAAACTCTTCTATTTTCTTGTTACAATGATTTTTCACTTCATCTTGAAAGTCTTTGAATTTTTTTCAAATGTTTCATACTTCTTCCTTATTAAGTAAATATATAGATATATTCACTCAAATTTCCGGAGAAAGCATATGAAGAAAAAACATCCATCGCATATGGCTACACATAATGGACTATGCACATCAGCATGCACAATTTCCAATAAGCTAGTCATCCGTTCTTCTTTGTCCTATGAATGGAGTTTCAATTATCTCGAGGAAAGTTTTACAAGCGTCAATTGATCAAAATCAAAAGACTCTAAAAAAACCATCAACATGGAGTTTCTTCATGTTTTCTTTCCAATATAATTTAAACAGCGATGACACTTCATAAGTGATCTTTTAATCATTTGTCTTTCGACATTTTAGCAATAGTGTTTATGGATGTGATTTCTCCCACTAGACTTGTAAAAGTTCATCCATCCTTTATGGAATACGGTAATTATTTGAACAACCATTGTTCTCATAATACTGGAACAAAATAACAATTATTTAAACAAATCTTGAAGACAAGATTTGATCTCAACGAGAAACATAATAACACTCTATTTGTTTTCAATGAACATTATCACTTATTCTCTTGCTAGTTACTTAGGCCATTGCAGTTCATGGATTGCGTTGTCATGTATGACATTTCATACCAACCAATTCGGTATCCAATACCGGTATCCAATACCTAAGAACCACATTGTTTAACAAGCAAGGAATATAGCCATAACATGTATATCTTCTATATACCTAAGTTGGACATCTCCAACCTTTTCTTTTCTGCCAAATATTTTATAGATTCTCTTTCAGCAATTCCTTTCTTTTAAAAGAATCTATCAACATTAATAGTGGTCTCATTCACATGACACATAGTACAAAGTGTATATAGTCAAATACTAATACCTTTGGACTTGCACTTTGAAGTGCATCACCATCATCAAATGTTTGGTGTTCTTTCAAAAATCCATTATTTAGTAATCTATTAGTGTAGTAAACATTTTACTTACATCTTCTATTCATCCTTATCATGACAACTTTCATGATAAAGCTACTATAGCCTATAAGGATGAATCGTGAGTATAATATCAGTTCCCAAAACCTTTTTGGTAGATTAGGACGCCTAGCGTCTCCAACCTTTCACAAATTCTCATACAATATGAGAACATCTATTTTGCTAAATTATACTCTATCATAATGCAACCAAAAACATTGTTTTAGATATCACAATATCTGTCACACATGATGGTTTCTGAAAAAATTATTTCAGCTCCTAAATAACCTCGATATTAAAACAACTTTTGAATATCAAGAATCATGGAGGCAAACATGATACTTTAGATACTAACATTGGAATTCTTCCTCTTGATTTAATACTACTTATTAAACTTCATGGAGTAAATAGAGTTTGCTAAAAGTTTGCAATAGGACTTCTAAACTTTAAATTGACATTCAAAACAATACGATACCAGTTCGTAAAGTAAATATCTAGAATTCTGTAGTTCTATTATCTCAATCAAAACTAAGCATAAGGTAGTGAATAGATGCCAATGACTACAACAAATTATGCAAATTCAGTTTGATTTAGTTTATGACAAATTTGATTGGACTAATCCAAATTAGAAATGAACTCCCACTCAGAAATGACATCCCTCATGCCTTTTTGGTGATTACATGAACCAAATCCACTACACCAAGTCTGATCATCACGTGAGTCGGTGTAGCTTCAAAGGCGAGCATCAATATGGGCATCACATCAACTATATGACTCATGTTTAACCTTTTGGTCCGTGTTTCGAGGTCATGTTTGTACATGCTAGGCTCGCCAAGTAAGAACCTTAGTACTCACGTGTGTAAAACTGTCTTACACCCGAAATATGATCGTGGATTCAAGTACACCCGATCATCACGTGATGTCTTGAAACGGCAAAACATAAACGGTGCGTACTTAAGGAAGAACACATTTTTATCTTGATATCTAAATGAGGGATCATCTTATAATGCTACTAAAAAGGCCAAACTAACAATATAAGATGCAAACATCATATGTGTAAAGTGGGATGATATGGTCCATGCATTTGATCACCATCATATGCATCGTGGTATGATCTCTATCATTCCTTTGAGTGTAAGGCCAAGGTCTATGGAACTTACACATTAAGTGTGTTGTAAGGGTATCAACTATACATCAACTTACAACATTTCCATATCATGACACTAGCCCAGCAACGATCTAAACTAGACGCCTCTAATTTATCAATTGCAAGTTTTTACGTGGCTTAGGGCTTTCGATGATAGAACCGGTCTTACCTACGAACATGGAACCACAACGATGATAACTAAGTTATTAGCAACTCATTGTAAATTAGATATTGACTATAGTAGGAGAGATAGACACCCGCCAGCCACTTATGCAAAACTAGTTGCATGTTAGTCGTGGAACCGGTCTCATGTGCGATGACATGTAAAGTTGGTCCGAGCCGCTTCATCCCACTATGCCACCAATATCCAAAATATATGAAAGAAGCAATAACACGATCATCATCGCCCACATGTCAACATATGTGTACTACCCATGCAAAGCACCTACGCATAGATCAGACTCTGATACCACTGTTGGGTTTGCATCATAGAAAACAAAAAAATTCTATGATGAGAACTATTATACGCTAAGATCTATCTATTAGATACAAGAAACGGGTGGATATACATCCATAGAGAACATACCCTCGAAGTCAACAAAGCTTTATTAACGAGATGGAACTCGTGGATGATGTAGTCGTACACTTGCCGATCTCAAGATCGTGATGAAGTCCAGCAGGTCCAGCAGGTTCAGCTCCAGCACGTCCATCAGATCTAGCTCCAGTAAGTCCAGCACCACCAAGTCCAGAACCGCAAAGCAGCGGTGCATCCGTGATCGCACACATGTCTGGTACCCCGACAACCTTTTTCCCTCGCTCTAGCAAAGCAGCGGAAGCAGCAACTCCTTTCTAGATAAAGCCACCGGGAATATGTATCTCGCTAATCCGAGACCATGGGGAATAACTAGAGGTGGAGAGAGATCCTTCATAAGGAGGTGTGAGGAAGAAGGGGTGTGAGGGGGGCCTTTTATAGGAGGAGGGGGTGCCCCTCCCCATGGCCGGCGCCCAAGGGGTGACCCTTCACCTCCTCATTCATGTGGTGGTAACTCCCTCCACATAAATTTTCCCCTTCACATACTCTTTTAAAGTCTCCACTTTAAATGCATTAAATTTATCCAAATTTAATGCTCTCTCATTTAATACAACTCTTTTATTATTTTTATTCAGAATTTTGTTAATTAATTTAATTAACAAACATTCATATAAAACCCCCTGCAACATTTCAATATACATGCAGAACCAAATTTAGCAATTTCACCCGAAACAGTTTCGGTGTCTATTGAAATAATTCCAGCGCTTTCTTAAATATGTATCTGAAACATATTTGCTCCAAATGGTGTCGGTATCTCTTAAGTTTGATACCCTACGGTTCACAAATAATGCAGACATGATCGAGACCCCTCTCAGATCAATAATCAGAAGCGAGACCTGGAGATCCATACTGACTCCTACACATTCAACGATGACTTCTGTGATCGTGAGAACCTTTAATGCTAGTAACTAAATCCCTTTGTCTCGCGATATATTACATGTCCGAGATTTGATCATCGGTATCTCCATACCTAGTTTGATCTCGTTACCGACATGCACTCTTTTCTCGTTCCCGTGATATAACATTCTAGTGATCTCATCGCTTGCTTGCAAGCTAACCAATGTGATATCACCGAGAGGGCCTAGAGTATATCTATCTGTCATCAGGATGGACAAATCCCACTCTTGATCCATGAGCCTCTACATAACACTTTCGTAGCACTGAACCCACCTTTATAATAACCCTTTCATGGTGTGATGTTTGATGTCATCAATATACTCTTCTAGTGTTAGTGATTGACATGATCTCATGGTCTAAGGACTAGGATTACCTCGTATGATGTTATAGTAATATAAACACAATGACTTTGATCGTAATGATATACTTCAGATGAATGTTCATCACATTATTCCACTAATGTTGTGACCTCGTTATTAACAACATCCAATGTCCATGATCAAGAAACCTTGATCATCTTATTAATCAACGAGCTAGTTTATAAGAGAGGCATAACTAGGAACTTTCCTTTTTGTTTATTAAACACACATGTATTAACGTTTCCAAATTAATACAATTATAGCATGCAAAATAAACATTTATCATAAACAAGGAATAAGATAATAACCACTTTATTATTGCCTCTCGGGCATATTCCCTTCAGAAGTGACCATTTATTTAGTTTGATTCTTTTGATAAGGAACTTAAATACACCATTCTGGGTATGTACAAAAGGTACTTAGTAAAATCATAAATGCCCGTGAAAACGACATTCATGTTGGTTAAACCAATATGTTATGATACTTTGCTCTTAGTTTGATATTTTGAGCACTAAATTTAGTAAAATCATAGATTTCTTTTGAAGATTAGAGATCAACCAAGACAATCCATTTCTATGGATACCATGAATATATGTTCCAGAAAATGGTTGAGTAGTCCATATATATCTTATTGAAGGTGGTCAAAAAAATTGAGTGGCTACTTCACAATATTAAGGTGAGGGAGCCTTAAAAAATCATGGCACGTGTGGTGCACATAAAATCTAATTACTTTGGAATTTTGAAAATTTTAAGTTATGACCAACAGAATTATCAATAATTTTTCATATCACCCTATAATGGGTAACCAAGGCGATTATGCCAATTCCTAAATTTATCAAGATTCCAAAAATTAGTTTGTGCGCAACAAATTTTAGTATGAATTTTGTCGTGGTGGTGTCATGGCATATGCCATGGGTAGGCTAAAGTTGGGGCCGATGGACGATGGAGGAATCTGGGGAGGGATGATGAAGTGAAGACCTCACACGGAAGAACTCAGAGAGACACGATATACCTAGGTTCGAGGCTCTCCTAGTGAGATAACACCTCTACTCCTGCATCTAATCTCATATATCTTGCCATGCTTGTGGCTACAATAGTGCTCCTTGAGCTGTACTCTTATGCCTCTCATGGATAGAGCAGAGGAAGAAGAAACCATGCTCCTAGTGAGCAGAGGGAGAGGAGCCCTTCGGGGAGCCTCTCGTGTAACGTTACCCCTGGTGCTCCTTATAAAGGGGAGCCCAGGGGACAAGGTATGTCATCACAAGTACTCATATGAGCTGTCTAGTGGGGGCTTCCCCAGTCATCTTGTCCTTTAATGAGTCACCGGTCTTATCCCTTTGGCATATTACTTAGCATCTTTAGGAGATGCTCGGCATATTCCCTAGCATCTCCCAAGATGCCCAGCATATTCCTTAGCATCTTGGACTAAAGGGGCCAGTCTGAGCCAGGGGCGTCCCAAGACTGGCACCTGGCGTAGGCTTGACTTGACTTGGAGGCATGTCGATGTAGAGGTTAACAGTGGGGCCAAATATGAGAAAAGTGACATTTGGGACGAAGTAATTCGGTGTAACACCCTCAAATCGGCCCTATGCAAATTTTAGCCCTTTCTGCCAAACCCGCATAGAAACGATTCAAGGACGCCCACCAGGCACTTTCGTGTGGGTGGAAAACAAAGTAATACCATTACACAACAATCCTCGATGGGGCCCACAGAACAGATATATATACAACAACGACTCAACGAGTCAAGAATACAGGTATACAATACAAAGATCCAAATCACCTTGAAAACGATACCGCGTCCGAGTACGGACAAGATGCAAATGGGGCTAAGAGCCCTAAAGAATAACCAATGGCGTCCATAACCCTGCCCAGGCCAAGCCGGAAGGGTAACCCTGCTAACGAAGTTGATCTCAAACCTGCTAAAACAAAAGGGGTGCCGACAAAGGGCAAAGGAAAAAGAGGAGCGTCAGTACTGAGGCCAGTACATGGCGAGGCTAGAATTCAGCGGCTCTCGCCTACATAGGTATGGTGGACTGAAGCGGCAGCGCAGCGGCACTAAACAACCTATAGAGACTCGGTAAAACTGGCGGCTATTAGAGAGGGATAAGAAAGACCTATCCAGATCCAACCTGATAGTAACACCAAACATACCCATCCTGGTATTCCCCCTCGAGACCAAACGAGGAAGTCAAACCGAGGAACTCACACAGTTGGCAGTTTTATTTATTCGATTATAGTTGAAGCACTTACTAGTCAGATATAGAGAGCATGAGTCATCCTGATAGCATGAGTAGTGGGCAGTTTTAGTTAACATTCCGTTGTAGTTGAAACATTTACTAGTCAGATATAATTGTCCTGAGGAATCTCAAACCTAACAGTTGTTGACACTTTTATCACATTCCATTGGAGTTGCAATACTTACTAGGCAGATATAGTATGACCCGGATCACCACATATCCACCAGTTATTGGCATTTTTAATATCCATTCCGTTATAGTTGCATCTGTTTACTAGTCACATATTAAGTCAAATTTATAGCACTACTTTAGTTATGCTTGTCTATGATCGAGATATTGTGCTCCAAGTCATCCATAACCGCGGACACGGCTTTCAGAAAGTTTTAACCTGCAGGGGTGCACAAATAGCAACACACACTCGATCAACCTCGGAAAAACCAACTCAAAACCCAACGAGGCATTCACGACAAAGCGATCACAGGATTCAGAAATATTTCAGGGGGCCACCCCATTAAGCTACCCGCAACGAAGTTGGCCGACTCCGAGACGGACCCAAGGTTTGCGCCAATGGATGTAAACGACTGGGAACCCGAAAGTGTGACTGGGCTTGTCGATACCGCGAAAACACTCCGCAATTCCTAAACAATACAGGTGCTCCACGCACAATCTTAAATAAAGCAGTAAAGCATGGCATAAGTACATGATAGTAATAAAACCCCAAACTACTTTGTGGCCCCAAGAAATAGAAATGAATCAAGCTTTGGCTCAGGGGGGTCCACGGCCTCCCGGATGTGGATAGTGCGAAAAATCAAGGAACAGGTATCAAGTACTCGGGATCCTACGGGACACAAGTGAGCATGGAAGAACCAAATAACATCTATTGCCCACCGATGCCTCTGCATTAGTTATAGCTAGCATTTTAATAGTTGTATTTAAAGTCATGATCATCTCCACCAATAAGCATCTCCACCGTTAAGCATCTGCCAACCTTCCAAAAACTGTGGTACTTGACAACACGAGATCGCACTTGAGCAAGCAACTACGACTCGCAAGGCTAGATATCTACCAAACAACAGGTAATAGGAGGTGTCCAAGGCAATATATTGGCTGCATGGAATATATCGGGTACGGAACTAAAGCATCGTGACATGGGTAGCAATAGATCAACAGGAGGAAATAAATACTATAAATGCAAAATAGGTAGAAGGGGGAGAGATGCTCGCTTGGGAAACGCGGCCGAAAGTTCATAGCCAGAGAACTTGTTGGTACTCGCATCCACTCATCGGCCTAATCCGCGAAGAAGCAAACACTAGAAGAAACACCAGATGCAATATTTAATACTACGGCAGAAGATCCGACATGATTATGATATGATGCATGACATGGCACAGATGTGATGCAACTAGACAATATTAAGCGGAACCGGGGTCCCAACAATTAATTAGAAGATTCAAGTTGTTTAGATACCCCGCAATTTACATGTTGTATTAACAAGGCAACATATGGCATCGGTTTGCTACCCCAATTTAAATGGAGTCCGGAATAAGACTAGAATAGCCCGCATATAGACTCCATATTTAATTATGAGGTGAATCGGCATAATGCCCCCAACCCACATGATATGCATGCGAGATGAACAAATAATATGCAACAAGTTTTATATATAGCATTTATAAAATAGGGGCTCGAGAAAGGTTCACACATCTGGGTTCGAGAGACCTTGGGTTCTGGGGATTCGGGTCTGGGTCGCAGGGTTCGACGGGGGAACGGTTCGATGGGATCGGTCTCGGACAATGGAAGAAGAGCTTGGCGTTCGGGATTAAGAACTTGGCGTTCCGATGGCGATCTTGGCGGTCTTCGGATCCAGATCTCGCATCCGAGAAGGAGTACTTGTTGCATATGTGGTCTTCGGGTTTGGTCTTCGGGGTCGGGCTTCGAAGCCAGGAAGGAGAACTTGGCGTTGCCGAGCGGAAGTCTTGGTGGTCTTCGGGTCCGAGAAGATCTTGTCGCACGGTGTCCGGGTAGGCGAACTTGTCGGTTCCGCGGTTTCGATTGTCGGTGTCGGACTCGGGTCTCGGCGCCGGGAGATCTTGGTGTTCCGTGACGGAGAACTTGGTTTTCGGGGTAGGCGATCTTGTCGGCAATGGCGAACTTGTATCCGCACCGGTGGTTCTCGGGTTGGGTCGATGGAGAACTTGATTCAACACCAGAGGGGTATCTGGGCGGTGTCACGAGGATGTTGAGAGGAATTTGGGGAATACGCAGCCTTCGTGTACTTGCAAAACCCAACCCCAAATTCACAAACAACCATCAACAAGAACACGCCAGGGACACCCACCTATACCCGAAAAAGAAGCTCTGGTCAGGGACGTCGAGGAGGGGAAAAACTGACGGGGCTACAACACAGAGGGAGTCGCGACAACGCGGCTCACAGCGGCCAGAGCAGGGGGTTGCAGGGTGAACGAGGAGGAAGCAGAGGCGGAGCTGCGCGGGGCCAGATCGAGCGCGGGGCGCGGGAGGAGGTTGCGGAGGGCGGAGGCGCTCGGGCTCGAGATGCTGCAGCGAGGACTGGGTCAGGGCTGCCGGCAGCTTGCAGGGGACGAGCGGCCAGATGCGATGCTCGCGGGGAAGCTCTAGCAACAAGGGGATGGAGTGGAACGGGGGTGGACGCCGAGGCGGCACCATGCAGGAGACAAGGCGGCGGCGCCGATGGGGATGGCGAGGACGAGCTGGGTCGAGGACGGGACGAGGCCCCAACGGTGGGGTGGTGGTGACGGAGAGGGTCGGGGACGGCAGGCACAAAGGAGGCGAGGGGGCGGCCGGACGCGCTCGGTAGAGGGGTTCTGCACAGGAGGAGGCTCAAGCTCGACTGTGGCCTCCGGGCGGCGCTACTGTAGTTCGTGGAGAGGGCTAGCAGGAGGCGACGGCTGGCGCGTTGCGCTTGAAGAGGCAGCGACAGAGGAGATAGACGACGATGGCGCTCGCGATGAGGAGGAGATCGAGAGAGAGGGTCGAGCGATGCGGGAGGGCGAGGCAGACGGGGTGGGGCCCGATCCTGGACGTGGGACGCGAGATGGGTGTGCGTGACAGGGCAAGGGTGCGGGTAATGTACAAGTTGCTCGCGTGTGTTGCACGGTAGCGGGTGGGCCAGGGTTCCCAGTGCGCGCGGGGCAAGGCACTGGCGTACGCGCTTGCGAGGCGGGGTGAGGAGCGGGGTGGCTGTGCGTGGCCAACGCGTGTATGTGCACCGCGACAGGGAGCGGCGGCTGCGGGTGTGGGGTTGGGACACGGGGCCAGGGTGGGACCGGGCGGCAGGGTCAGGTGGGCGGAAGTTTGGCGAGGTGGGCGGGAGCGCGCGATGGCGTGCTGCACCGCTGGGTGCTGGCGGTGGGATGGAGGGAGAAAAAGGGGTAGGTGGGGTGGGGGAAATAGGGTTTTGGTCTGGGTTAGTGTTTTGGTCTGATTTAGGTATATGGAGTAGTAGGTGGCTACCGATTGGGCCTTTGGGCCTGACCGGTGGCTGCCTCCCCCACTAAAATATTTTATTTTTATTTAACTTTTAAAATATTTTATAAATAGTTTTTAGACAACTAAAATATCCAGGAAGACCTGGTTTATGATTTGAAATTAAAGGAGGACTAATTAGAAAACAAAATAGGATTTTGCAAAGTACTTTTATGAATAAACATGAATGACGATGTCATAATGATGCACAAAGTAGTAAACAATTCGAGCGATTTTCTGGTAGTGATTTTTGCGGGGCGCCACATTCGGCCCAGGGAAGTGAGATTCGGCCATGGGATGGATAACTCGACCCGAGGGTAAAATGGGGCCCAAACTGGATAGTGAACAGTGCTAGCCGGATTACCCTTCTCCCAGGCCGAGTCTTGCTTTACTTGGCCCAGCCGAGGTACTGCCGCAGGAGGCCCAGCCGGGTTACCGTTCAATCCGTCCTGGGAAGTCTGCAGAGGTAGCGGTGGCCTAGCCGGCGTGGAGCCCATCCGACCTGAAGGGGACGACCCGCGGTGGGCTGATGCGACCGAGGTCAGCCCATCCGGGAGATGCGGTTGGCGAGGTGAAGCGGCGTTACGACGAGGTAGTCTGGCGATGAAGTGAGCCCGTGGTAGGCCGAATCACCCTTACTCCGGCCCACCCAGGAGACGCGGCTGGCGAGGAAGGTTGGCTGGCGACGTCTGCTGGTGGCGAGGTGAGCTGGTGGCCCGCGGTGGGCCGGACTGAGAGTATCCCGGCCCAACCGGGTTTAGCGACGAGGTAGCCAAGGAGGGTACGCTGGCGATGCTTTGGCGGGAGGAGGGATCCTGGCGGGAAGCTGGTGAGGTGGAATGGAGATGGGCCGGCTGGGGATACTTCGGCCCAGCCGGGGTCCAACCGGGGTTTCCTCCTTCTGTATTAATTCAGCCTAGATGCTGCTAGTTTGGGCCGAGTTTGGGGAAACTCGGCCTAGCCAGGTTTTCTCTTCTATTTCTTTTCTCTTTCACTCATATTTAATTTCTTCTCTCTCCATCATCATTCTTTGTACCACTAAATACTCCACTAAACCACTTGACACACCAACTCTGGGGTACCTGCGGTTACATCCCCAACATTAGTCCCCGAGTCTATGTGGGATTCATAGAATCGCGCATAGACTTCATAAAAGATATCTCCAGAGTTGTTGCTTGACATATAGTCCTTTTCCTCCATTTTTAATATATCCTTGGCTAGAAATGACTCAAATTGATACATAGCCTTCTTGGGCATTTGTCTTATGACTCTCCTTGGGTAAGTTTGTGGCTCTGGCCTTAATCCATTTGGGTAACTCTTTTGGCTTCTGGCCGAATTTGGCTCTGGCCTTAACCCATTTGGGTTAACTCTTTTGGCTTCTGGCCGAATTTGGCTTTGGCCGTAACCAATTTGGGTAAGTCTTTTGGCTTCTGGCCGAATTTGGCTCTGGCCGTAACCCGTTTGGGTAAACTCTTTTGGCTTCTGGCCGAATTTAGCTCTGGCCTTAACCCATTTGGGTAAGTTTTTTGGCTTCTGGCCTGATTCGGCTCTAGCCTTAACCCATTTGGGTTAACTCTTTTGGCTTCTAGCCGAATTTGGCTCTGGCCTTAACCCATTTGGGTAAGTCTTTTGGCTTCTGGCCGAATTTGGCTATGGCCGTCACCCATTTGGGTAACTCTTTTGGCTTCTGGCCTGATTTGGCTCTGGCCGTAACCCATTTGGGTAACTCTTTTGGCTTCTGGCCGAATTTGGCTCTGGCCTTAACCCATTTGGGTAACTCTTTTTGGCTTCTGGCCTTATGAATTGTAATCCGAGTTATCCCATCTGAGATGTGATTGCTGAGTTATATGACTCAAAATTGATATGAGTCTCTGTTTTGAGTTACTTGACTCAAATCTGAGTTTCCTGACTCAAATCTGAGTCACCTGACTCAAATCTGAGCTATGATATGTCCTTTCGGTATGCTGGTAAGCTACCGTAGATTTGGATTCGAGATATTGATCCGAGATATGATTTTGAGTTATGATATGATTCTATGATACGATGGCATACTTTCATAGATATAGATCCGAGATTGAATATGATGAGTTATTGATATGCTGGCTCATTGCCATCCAAGATACGGAACAAATTGATTTGAGGTATAAGATAACCTGGTAAGCTGAGTTAAAATCCGAGTTACCAAGTAACCTGGCAAGCTGAAATAAAATATGAGTTACCCAGTAACTAGGAAACTGAAGCAAATCCGAATTACCCCTTAATTAGGCAAACTGAAGTAAAATTTGAGTTACCATGTAACTAGGAATCTGAAGCAAATCCGAATTACCTTGTAATTAGGCAAACCGAGGTAAAATCCGAGTTACCATGTAACTAGGAACCTGAAGCAAATCCGAATTATCCTGTAATTAGGAAAACCAAGGTAAAATCCGAGTTACCATGTAACCTGGAAACCTGTCATTAGGCAAACTGAAGTAAAATCCGAGTTACCATATAACTAGGAAAACCCGAGGTAAAATCCGAGTTACCATGTAACCTGGAAAACCTGTCATTAGGAAAACTGAAGTAAAATCCGAGTTAACAGGTAACTAGGAAAACCGAGGTAAAATCCGAGTTACCATGTAACCTGGAAAACCTGTCATTAGGCAAACTGAAGTAAAATCCGAGTTAACAGGTAATCTGGCAAGGTGATGCGAACACCAATCCGAGTTACAGATGATTTGGTAAGTTGAAAACATTAACCCGAGTTAAATATGAGTTACGAAGTAATTCGACTGTATGTGTCAAGTGCGAGTTACACGGTAACTAGGAAAGCTAAAGTACACTCCTAGATACTAGGAAACTAGGTGAGCTGAATTAAATTCGAGTTATCATGAGCCTCAACGACTTGGTGAGTTACTTTTTCATCCAAGGCAGCTTAAAGACACAAAGCATTGGATACATACGAGATCATGGCATATCTTAAGTCTTTTCTGAGTTGTTTGCCCTATGCACGGAGACACCGAGTCCCCGAGATACTTTTTCTACCCATAGGTGACTCAAATGGCATGTATGTTAGTCCCCGGGTTGAGTTATCTTGTCCCAGGGGTGAACAGCTAGGTGATTGAAGGTGATAGTCCCCGAGTGACATTCAGGGTATCTCACGTGCATGTTGGTTGAGTTACTTGCTACTCACTGCCTCTTTGGTGAGGAGGTTGGGTTATCTAGTTGAGTTACTTCCCATAGAGTCAGATAACACTTACAGTACTGTTGGTGAAGAGGTTGAGGAGGAGGTTGAATCACCTTAACAAGGGAGGCTTGTGTGCCAACTCCCCTGCTCACTGTACACTGGGGAAAAGGATACAAAGACTTTCGATTGATGGTGAAGCAGAGCTTGATGAAGACATTCTCGTCCGGATCGTAATCCAACCAGCGCCTCTTATCAGCCCCACGGTGGGCGCCAAATGTCGTGGTGGTGTCACGGCATATGCCATGGGTAGGCTAAAGTTGGGGCCGATGGACGATGGAGGAATCCAGGGAGGGATGATGAAGTGAAGACCTCACACGGAAGAACTCAGAGAGACACGATATACCCAGGTTCGAGGCTCTCCTAGTGAGATAACACCTCTACTCCTGCATCTAATCTCATATATCTTGCCATGCTTGTGGCTACAATAGTGCTCCTTGAGCTGTACTCTTATGCCTCTCATGGATAGAGCAGAGGAAGAAGAAACCATGCTCCTAGTGAGCAGAGGGAGAGGAGCCCTTCGGGGAGCCTCTCGTGTAACGTTACCCCTGGTGCTCCTTATAAAGGAGAGCCCAGGGCACAAGGTATGTCATCACAGTACTCCTATGAGCTGTCTAGTGGGGGCTTGCCCAGTCATCTTGTCCTTTAATGAGTCACCGGTCTTATCCCTTTGGCATATTCCTTAGCATATTTAGGAGATGCTCAGTATATTCCCTAGCATCTCCCAAGATGCTCAGCATATTCCTTAGCATCTTGGACTAAAGGGGCCAGTTTGAGCTAGGGGCGTCCAAAGACTGGCACCTGACGTAGGCTTGACTTGACTTGGAGGCATGTCGATGTAGAGGTTGATGGTGGGGCCAAATATGAGCAAAGTGACATTTGGGACGAAGTAATTCGGCCCAGGGAAGTGAGATTCAGCCATGGGGATGGATAACTCGGCCTGAGGGTAAAATGGGGCCCAAACTGGACAGTGAACAGTGCCAGCCGGATTACCCTTCTCCTAGGTCGAGTCTTGCTTTACTTGGCCCAGCTGAGGTACTGCCGCGGGAGGCCCAGCCGGGTTACCGTTCATTCCGTCCTGGGAAGTCTACAGAGGTAGTGGTGGCCCAGCCGGCGTGGAGCCCATCCGGCCTGAAGGGGACGACCCGCGGTGGGCTGATGCGACCGAGGTCGGCCCATCCAGGAGATGCGGTTGGCGAGGTGAAGCGGCGTTGCGACGAGGTAGTCCGGCGATGAAGTGAGCCCGTGGTGGGCCGAATCACCCTTACTCCGGCCCACCCGGGAGACGCGGCTGGCGAGGAAGGTTGGCTGGCGACGTCTGCTGGTGGCGAGGTGAGCTGGTGTCCCGCGGTGGGCCGGACTGAGAGTATCCCGGCCCAACCGGGTTTAGCGACGAGGTAGCCAAGGAGGGTACGCTGGCGATGCTTTGGCGGGAGGAGGGATCCTGGCGGGAAGCTGGCGAGGTGGAATGGAGATGGGCCGGCTGGGGATACTTCGGCCCAGCCGGGGTCCAACCGGGGTTTCCTCCTTCTGTATTAATTCGGCCTAGATGCTGCTAGTTTGGGCCGAGTTTGGGGAAACTTGGCCCAGCCGGGTTTTCTCTTCTATTTCTTGTCTCTTTCACTCATATTGAATTTCTTCTCTCTCCATCATCATTCTTTGTACCACTAAATACTCCACTAAACCACTTGACACACCAACTCTGGGATACCTAGGGTTACATCCCCAACAAATTTGGTTCATACATTCAAATATCATGTATGAGTATGATACTAATGGACTACGTACCACGTATAGTAGTATAGTTATTGGTGGAATGATCTATTGGGATAGTTATGAGACTAAACGAGGTCCCCAAAATGTCTTCAGAATTTTATTACGTTGGAAATTGTTATTCTGGAGGAGTGTCTCTCCTACTGGACTAAAAATTTGTTTTCTTCATAGTAAAGATTATAAGTACATTCCATAACCAGATTATATTCTAGTGTTTATTGAAGTGAGCTTCAAACTTATCCTGTTGAACTCATATTAGATGATGAAATTGTGGAATAACCCAACCAAAAGGCTTGAAAAGTTCGAAATTCATATGTACAATGATTCATACAATAACATCTTTGATGAACTTGATAGTGATCCTATACCGTTTTGTAAGGCTAATATGTTTATGCTTGTCATTTTACCTCCACTTTACATTGATTTCTCTTGATTCTTTTCAAAACCACGGAGACTCGTACTACTTGAATTTCAAGTAGTGGTATATATCACCCCCTACGGTGTATATAATGATTCTTTATGAGAAAATATCATATAGCCTAAAAATAAGACGATAGTATATTACCATCGAAGGAGGATGTAAAGTGCATTAAGGGTTTCGAATTAGGTATATATTTGAATTGCATCATCACAACATATCAACTTGGAAGTGATTTTATAGACAAAAGAACTAAAACACTACAATGGACTAGAAGTCTCAATGAATGAGAAACTATTTTGTTGTGTTTATACAACATATATCTCCTTGATGGGGGGATCTAGAGGGAAATAGATATTTATCCAATTTATCTTATCTAATGTGAGTTTAGTAAATTCCATTGATGGAAATTCCAGTCATGTCTTGATGTCCACAGGGTAGACATTCAATGTTGAGACATTAAATGACACTCCCTCCGTTTCAAAATATAACATGTTTTAGCTTTGTTAAAGGAATGTACCTAGACTACTTTTAGTGTGTAGGTGCATGCAGGTTTGGAGTGAACCTACACACTAAAATGGGTCTAAACACACTCCTTTCACAAAACTAAAATATCTTATATTTTGAAACGGAGGGAGTACTTCTATCAATGTTGTGGACTTCATCCCCAAAGCTATGGGAGATTTTACATTCACAGTCAAAACATAGATATGTATTTTTATATTGGCTATTCATGGTGAATATGATTATCATAATATGATGTAGAACCTATAGTAGTTCTGTGAGAAACTCAATCATTGTTATGTATGATAGCCTTTGTCTTGATAGGCATGGACACAACAATAGGATTCCATGACATAAGTTCCATAATTTTATTAATACCAATGTACCAGAAGCATGAACTATGCATGAATTGATTTTACTATGATAGAAAAATTAATTTTGGTAAAAAACAAATATACTCCAGAGGAACAGTTTGAATATCAAATTGATGTTTTTATGCCATATGTGTGTGTAGATCTCAAATTGCAAGTTAACACATTGTAGAGAATCTCCATCTCGTGGAGTACATATCTCAATACTAGGAAGCATAGTCTCACATATGTCAGTACAAGCCTTATCATAGTACCCTGTGTTATACTTTTGATATTAATATATTAAATAAGTATATCTCTTAGTAATGAATAATCTGCAACTTACGCAGTAGAATCCATTACCTTGTGATTCACAAATAAAATTTGAGATGGTCACATATTTGTAATGAGAATTTTGCAAGAAAAAAATTAATTTTGGTTGCAAATCAAGCATGTACCAAAATTGCATGTTATAAATAATGCTAGAGGCAAATCTATGGAACATGCGCCAAATCATAGAAAATAGGATCGGCAAATCCATTGCAGATTGATGCCGTGCATACATTCTAGTCGCATACAAGAGATCTTGAGCATCGAATGTGCATCTGTATTCACTATATGGCCCCCTATACCTTGGATCTGCCGCAGAACATCTTCAACTTGAAATGTTCATCAAGGTTGAGTGCAGCGAGCTAAAAGAGGAACATGCCAACTAAATGTAAAACAATATGCAAAATAACTATTCAGGGTTATCTCAGCCAAAAGAGGAACATGGCAACTAAAGGTAAAACAATATGCAAAATAAACATTCAGGGTTATCTCAGCCACAGTGATGCTGGATAAATCATATGATCCTGCTGGCACGAATAAACTTGCAAAACTCGATCTCCACCTTTAATTAATATATACCAACCCAACCGCATAAGACTATCCAGTTCTCCTGTACTCGGCTAAACTAAACATGGTAACTACTATTCTCCTTCATCCTGGACAAGAGCATCCACCTGGACCTGGACAAAGTTAGATAAATGCTCCTGTTGCCTGGACCGTACAAAACGTGATGTTTAACTTTCATTGTTGTGAGGATTCTCCTTCGGACATTAACTTTTCTTGAATATTATCAAATTCCAGCATAAATGTGTTGCATTTTGCACCGTCACCACATATTTTCTTGCCAAGGTCAGCCATTTTACTCATTAACATGGCATACCTTGCTGTACTGTCTGTCTTCTCTAGGCATTTTTCCCTGTACTGTTTCTCCTTCTCTTCTTTGAATTTATCGGTCCATCTGGGCACTATGTATTGCCCCGGTATTTCATTGATTCCAAACTGTGTGAAAAGTCTGAAGATGTGGCAGCACAGTATTCCATCTCTGGCAAACTTTGCACATTGGCATATGAAAGCATTGCTGCCAGGTTCAACTAACACTTCAAAATATTTTCTATCAAACTCTGGGTTCTCGTAGTTGAAAACCTTCTCCAGTTGGTACACAACCCCCTTTTGTACCTCTTGCACATTGAATGCTGTAGAATGAAGTAGTTCCCTCTGTATTTTCAGGAACATTTGCCGTGTGTAAATATTAGATGCATGCTTTTCTATTGGCTGCAATGAGAAGCATGAAGGTACAGTTCCTGTTTGCTGTCTATCTTCGTCATCCGTCTTTATTGTCTTCTTTTGTATCTCCTCATATCTTTCGATGAACTTCTCTATGCTGTCCTTGGGAAGCACCGAGTCTTTGAATAATAAGTTCATACCTTCGCCACATCCAAGTGATCGGACAAATGGATAAAAATCATGTCTGAAATAAACAGGCACCCAGATTTTTCTTATTCGCCACATGAACTGTAGGTACTCATTTTCACTTGCACCATATCTCTGCATAAGTGAATTCCATCCTTCTTCAAATTTGGTTTCCGTAAGTGAGTTGTCAACTAAGCTATCCAGCTCTGCTTTTATGTTGCCTCTTGCTGACATGAAGGCTGCCATCCTTTCATGTGCTTTCTCCATTACATCCCATTTGCAAAACCTGTGCCTTACCTGTGGCATGACCTCTACAATTGATTTTGCCATAGCTTCATCCTGGTTTGTTATGATTGATCCTGGTATTTTTCCTCCCATCGCTTGCAAAAGCGTTTGGAACATCCATTTCAGTGTTTCAGCTTTTCCATCGTGTAGCAGGGCACATCCTACCAAGAAGCTTCTCCCATGATTATTTATCCCAATAATGGTTGCAAAGGGCAAATTATGCCTATTTGTGGTATAAGTAGTATCAACTGAGATGAAATCTCCAAAAATTTCATAATCCATTCTCGACCTTGCATCTGTCCAGAAAATACTACAGACTATGTTGTCTTCATTTGTTTGCTTCGTGTAGAAAAAACATGGATTCTGCAGCTCCAATTGTTTGAAGTGCTTCAGCGTACTTTCGACATCTGAGTTTTCGGTTCTATGTTGTTCTTCATACTGTAAATTGGTCGCATCTTTCTTCTTGAATGGTATGTTTCCAAAACTGCTTCTCATTCTCCTAAAAATCTTCATAACTTTATTGGGAGGTATCCTACTTTGCTGCAGAACTTTTAGAAACGACTTTTCTTCCATTGGCATGTGTTTGTGGCTCAAGAAAAAATTTGTGAGGGAAGGGTTTGGACATAGCGGATGGTTGTGCTCATTCCGAACTATTGTGAACTCCCACTGTCCCTTAGTGAGCTTCACTATCACCTTTGCTTGGCAATTTGTCTTCTCTAAAGCATTTCTTTTCCTCTTCTTGTTAGGGTCCTGAGTTATTGTTGGTTTACCACTCCTGTTGCATTCTATGTGATACTTCTTTCTCCGGTAATTTGATCCTCGCTTTGCCACAAAGCCATTTAGGAGAGCATATGTATTATAGAATCCGTGCGCATCTTCAAGAGTTTGGAATTTCATTCCAGATTCTGGTTTTCTTGCAGTCTCCAATTCCTCAAATTTAGGATAAAAGTACTTCCCTAGTCCACTATCAGAGTCACTCCCCGAGCTGCTATCTGAATCACTTTCACTGGTATTATTGCTTACCATTTCATTAGTTTCCACATTATCATGTAGTTGGTTTTGTTCTTCATCTTGCTGCAGTGAATGGTCAACTAAGTTGGTTCCTTTATCCAGTTCATCTACCAATAGTTCATCTGTAATCTTTTCAATACTGTCTGAAGATAATTCCTGCATGACAACTATAAGCTACTGTGGAATGCTATATCTGAACGTCCAACTTAAGTGAAATAATTATGTTTGACTTGGTTTGCATACCTGATAAATATCATCAGTTTGCTGTGGTCTTCCTTCTTTCATTGATTTTCCAACAGGTTCCTGCATAAGGCATTATTTATTCCTAACTAATACCAGGCACGAAGACATACTGAAAAATGGTTAAGTTGTTGCTTACCTTACTCAACTCACTTGCAGACATCAGCGTCTCCACCGCATTTTTACTGGCCTGCAATAAAATTATGTAAAACACAGTCAACCATGTAATTGTGATAATTGTAAGTTCCAATATATCTACTTTATATCTATGCTACTTACAGCCTCCCTAGAAACTCCCATATTAATTGGAGTAAAAAAGAAAAATATCTGACCATCTATCTGGTGGGATAAGTTATAATGGCTCAGATTAACAAACATTAGAAAAAAGGAAGTAGGTTGAAAGACAGATATATTATTTGTGATTAATTGGGACGGAGACTACCATCTAACGGATACATGAGTTCCAGTTAATTTGTTTTAGTGCCGTATGATAGGATGACATGTCGAATAGAATACTGACATATATTAAACTACACAAAACTAATTGTTCTCTGTCAGAATCTTCTTCAAACCAAACAACACAAAGACTGGTGCGCTAGTAGATCTAGACATGAATTCTTTTTCAGACTCAAACAACAGAAAATGCATAATTGCCATGATGCAAGAATTTACTACTGCGTCATTCAGTTGTTATTTATCATTTGCAAAGTCAGTTAGTAATTCTGCAAACTTAGTGTTGTCGTTTACTACAGGTTCAGCACAACCAAGACAAGCTTTATTTCTGACTAATTTTTCAGCGACGTATTATACGCATATAGGGACAAAAACAACACCCGCACACACGTAGACTCACGCACACTGAAGACTAGGTGCCTACAGGAAACCAAGGCAGCCGCTACAATATTACAAGCTGTGAGACGTGAGTATCAAAAGAAAACCCATGTGAATAGGTACACCAAATAGCATAGCAGTACTATTCCAGAACTATCTACTTAAAATACCTAGAGAATACATTTAATTTCTGTAGTCCAATAAGCGACTAAATGAAGAAAAAAATGATACACGCCAATCAGAGTGTTTAATTTAACATTCCATAAGCTAGCACAGTGCACGCATGGGTTGGCCACTACTAGTATTAACTGACGAATGTGCAGAAACGCTACACATATATGTTGCAGCGATACCTTTGTTCTAGGCGGCTGTGGTACAGGGGAACCTTCATCGTCATCCACAATGTGTATCCCTCTCTTCTTCGTGGTTTTATCTGCGACATCTGCCCCTGGGTTGTCCAATTCTGTAACCATTCCTGTCATGACAAACTGGAACCATTCCATTCAGTTTATTTCATCTATGGATATGCCATCCATATCGGCAGCTCACTATTTCTGATTTTGGGGCTTGACACCTCGATCAAAGAAATTACGATAGGATATAAACATAGGTGTTCTGTGTATACCTTGTAGATATCAGCGCCAGGGGGCTGGTTACATATCCCTTGTCGTCAATATCCGCCGTCGCACCGCAGGGAGGACTAGATCCAAATTCCCAAGGCAAGACGAGAGGAGAGGGATTGGATGTTAGGAGAGGAGGGTTTGGGTCTGGACGGCGAGAGAAAACTACCGTTGCAGTGTTGAGGTGGGGAGGGTGAGCGCTACGGCGGCCGCCTGCTGGATAGGGAACCGAAATGCTGGAGGACGAGAAGTGGAGGGATCTCATGCGCTGCGTTGCTCCTGTAACCCTCCAAGTTATGCCACGTTGCTCTTGAAACCCTTGCGCTATGAAGTGAACGTCCATTGTTTAACTCAATGGATTGCCCTTCCCTTATTATCATATTATGTTAACTTTTTTTTTTGAACGGGTAAGGACTTTTGGTTTAAAGGAATTTTATAGCAACTTTGGAGGACTGAATTCCTTAGAATGTTTCCTATAGATCTCGTTTGGTTAGTAGAATCTGTATGATTTTTTTATGGTCTATTTTGTGTGCAATTACACAGAATTTTTTTTCCTCAATCCAATCTCATGAAATCTTTCTTTTGTTTCTATCATAACTATGGCAGATACGTGGTCCTTTCCAACATTTTTTTTTGTTTTTTCTACGTCGCAACTAAACAACATGTAGCGCAAATTTCTGTGTATTCAATTCTTTCAGAATTGAACATGCCATTGCATTCTATTTTTTATGTTTTTCCTATTCTTATGTTTATAAATCCTACGAACTAGACGGGTCCTAAATACACGTGCCACTACGGCAGCTAACCTAGAAAGTGAGATTATCGAGTGTCAAGAAAACCGGAATCCAATTCGGCCCATCAATATAAATGAACATATTATTTGAAAACACAATTCAAAATGCAAAAAAGTTAGAAAAAATATATCCGCACATACATCCGGACATTATATGTCCACACACAATTTTTCGAGAAAAGAGAATATTTTTATGTCTCGTGTAAAAAGATAGATTTCGCAACGTGACTATTCACATGCATTTATTTTGTCTTCTAACACCAAGCCACATAAAATGTTCTTTTCTCTTAAAAATTGTGTGCAGACATAAAATGTATTAATGTCCATGAATTTTTTTCCAGAACTTTCTAACATTTTGAAATTTGTTTCTGATAGATTTTTCATAATAGGTCCATATCACCCGTGAGCCAAAATATTATCTTTACAACCAAATGCCAAGAAAGGTTATCATATATATATGGTTATGTAATTTTTTTGGACATGCCTCAAATTTTAGGATTCGAGGATGCAAATGTACACGGCTGCCAACCAAAACCAACGTGTGTGACAACCAATCGCCGTGCTTAAAATTCAGCTCCTTCTCCTGCAGTCTCACCCGCCGCATATCCGAACCGCTGCCAGACACCAATGCCACTGTCACGGCGACCTCCTCGCTCAACCCCGACTACCAACCGTCCTCCGCAGCCCGGCAGCCTCCAAATGGGGCTCGAGCCCCTCCCGCTGCCACCGCCCTAATTTTGGCTGCTTCCCTACCTGCTCCACGATTTCGGCTGCTACCCCATGTCGTGGTGGTGTCACGGCAGATGCCATGGATAGGCTAAAGGTGGGGACTAAATGCACTAGGGGAATCCAGGGAGGGATAGCGTGGTGATTCCACACACAGTTGCTTTGTATTTGATTTACTTCCACAGTTTACAAGTGCTCCTTGAGCTGTATTGGGGAGAGGAGGAAGAAGAACTCTCTTACTCTCACCACAAGCAAGCCTTCTAGAACACACTAGTAAACCACAACCCACTTGATATCAACCAGAAAAACCAACCCTTTCTACAGAGGCCCTAGCCCTCCTTATATAGGGGTGGCTAGGTCTCCAATTAGGGCATACGTGGAGGTATATTCCTTAGAATATCCCTCCTCCCAAAATAGTAAGCCGACCAGGTCACTTTTGCCCAGCGCCATCCATGCAGAGGCTACGTGAGCCTCTGTGGCGCCTGCGTCATCCGATATAGGCATCGTCACCTTTGTCGGCCACGCCTCGGTGGTCCTGGCCACTGTCCGCTTTGCTCACGCTCTGCGTACAGTGGTCACCCTTTGACCAGCGAGATACCTTCCTTCTCTTACAAGCTTGCTATAACCCGGATCGCACCTAGTTGATCCGGCCACACCTGTACCTGCATATAAGTTAGATACATCTTACCGACATACGGCATAAGTCGGTTGAGACCCAGTTAGGTGGACATCCCCTGGTCCGGGTTACTCCGTGATTCGGTCTGCCTTGAGGTGACTTGGCCAGCACCTGCTTTGACCTTGCCGTACCTTGGCTAACTCGGCCTTTATACCCTGACGTGACCCTACCCGGGGGTATCCCCCCAACATTAGTCCCCGAAGCTGGTGCGGTCTTAGCTGCCTTAGCCGCTAAGGCCACAGCAGGTTCAATTTTACCGAGCCTCTTGCTCCTTCTCCGAGTTATCTCACAGTACAGATTCCATGGGTTTGTTTTCCCTCGGCACATTCCAAGTTTTTACTTGTTGGCCGGGTTATCGCATACTTATCCGAGTTATTCTTCCTTCTCTTGTACGCTTTCCCACGTGGAGGCTAATCATTACTTTGCCTCATTTTAAGGGCCTGCGACAGTAACCGCCGCAGTTATTGTCAGAATTTACTATAGCACACGTCACATCGTGCCTGCCTCCTCGTTAACTGTATCATAACGTCGCGTCGTGGGGTCCGCAGCACCTTGTGGCCCTTCCTGTGGCTCGTCGCTGATTGGTCAATCCGGGTCATACACGGCCACACCGTGTGGCCCGTCCGCACAGCGCGATCCCACTGCCCCTCAAGGGCGCGGTTAAATAGGGGAGGGGCGAGCCCCTTGGGTCTTTTCCCTACTTCCGCGCCCCTCTGCCTCTGCTTCTTCCTCTTCCTCTTCCTCTCCAGCGACAGCGCCGCTGCCACCGCACTTGAGTAGCTGCGCCGCCGCCGCACTGCTTCCTCGCGCACCGACGTCGCTGCCACCTCCACGCATCTCCTCCGCCATGGGTCCTCGCCAGTCCAGGCCGCTTCCCCCTACCGCTGCTAGCGCCAGTGAGGATAGTGATCTTGAGATGACAGAGGAGGAGCTCCTCGTCGCGAAGCAAGAAATGGAGGAGGACGCGGTGAACGCCGACCGCGGCGCCTGGGCTGGGTCCTGGGTTTGCCAGGATGATCTGGACTAGCTGTATCGCACCAGGCGCATCCCGGAGGGCGTCACCGCATGCCTTGCCGCCGCCGAGCTTGCCCCCTCACCCAATCCGGGTGAGTATGTGGTGTTCCTATCCCACTTCCAACGGGGGTTCGGTCTTCCTGTTAGTGATTTTTTCCACGACTGGCTCAACACGTATGAGCTTCAGCCACACCATCTTCCGGTTAACGCCATCACCTCTCTCTCCTCCTTCGCTTCCACCATCGAGGGCTACGCCGGACTGTGGCCCATGAAGGAGCTCTGGATCCAGTTCTTTGGCCTTCGCCGGAACGTGATTCCGAACATAGAGCTTAATCCGGAGGACAAGCAGCTCACGCAGTTTGGCGCGGCCTCCATTTCTCCTAGGAAACAATCAATTTTCCCCCGAGTCACGGGGCTTGGCTCCTGCAAGGGCTCGTCCCGAACTTTCTTTTATGTCCGGAACAGCACATCTGAAGATCTGATCCGGCTGCGCCCCTACGCTCCGGGTCTTCCTAATCCAGATCTGTGGGACAAGGTCCCTAAGAAGCCCATTGTCCTGGCGAACCAAGTCAACAAAAGGTTCCAGGAGCTGAAGGATCTAGGATTGCACAATGAGGACGCAATGATCACATTTGTCCGCAACCGGATCTCCCCCCTCTAGAAACGCACGCATAAACTCTGTCACATGAGTTGGGGCCGCGACCCCAACCGGACCTCCTCATTCGAGTTGAGCAACACCGAGATCTACCACCGGGTCAAGGCCCTCTTCACCACCCACAAGGACTTCTCTTCTGAGTGGACGTGGGGGATCGAACACTTCTGCCGAGATAGGCTTCCCCCTGCGGTAAGTCTTGTGCCCCAAACCTTTTCCGAATTAAATCATATGTCGGTTTTGTTGTAGGTTTAATCCTGTTGCCTTTTCTTTCCCTTAGATGTTTCTTCAGCAAACCATTAAGGATGGCACCGAGCCTTCTCTCAAATGGGCGGCTGATCGAGATACCTCGGACGAGGAGGAACCGGATCAGGAGATGTTCCTGCCGATGGCTGACGCGACTAAGCGACACACCGGTAAACTCTCTTCCATTAGAGATTGGCCCGAGGATGAAGATGATTTGGACGTTGAGGTGATGGAGGCATTTGGCGATGTCCCCCTTTTTTATGCTTTTCCGGCATCAGCTAACCACAGTGGGCAGATCCATGAAGATCCTCCCCTCGCCACGGGTGAGCCTGTCCCGGTCGTGCCGAAGAAGAGGAGAGCCGCATCTGCTTCTTCCTCCGGACCTTCCCAGCCAGCTAAAAGGCGAAAGAAGTTCGTGGACAAAGCTGCCACCAAACCTACAACCAAGGCCATAACCCGGAGGGCTCGAAAGCCCAAGGAGCCTTTGACCTCAGATGAGTAAGGCACTTCTCCCTTCGCCATTCACTTGTTCTTGCTTTGTTATAGTTTCTCATCATTCATGATCTGATTCGGCAGGACCGCAGTTGAGGTCCCGCAGAGTGGATTCGGCATTGCCTCGCCGCTCCGACATAGCCCTTCTCCCCCTCGTGGCGTTGATTCACGCCCGTTGAGCCCCATTCAGGAGGGCTCAGCGGCTGCTCCGGGTTCTAGCCCACCTCGTCAAGAGGAAGGCAACCTCGAAACAAGGGGAAGCGGTTCTGTCGAGGCTCCTTCTTTGGCACAGCCGCAACCAGCCACCACCGAGGTTCCTCTAGTACCCCTGCCGAAATGGAAATTAGTACCAGCATCAGCTCCAGCACCAGTAGCAACAACACAAACACCAGCAGCAGCACCAAGCCCTTCCGCCTCATCCGAGTCTTCCAAACCTTGGCAAGAAGGCACCAGCAGAAAGGGAAGCAGTAAGGCCACTCCCAAGGGTAAATCCGCCGCAACAACTTCAACCTCACAGCAGCAGCCGAAGGGCAAAAAGGCTCCTGACGCCACCAGGGCAGCGTCAATCGAGGCTGGACAACGTACACTCACGTCCATGCTCACGAAAAATACTCACCGCCGAAGGACGCCCCTACCGAGCCAGCTGATGCGCAACTCGTTTTGCACACCAAACCCGCCCTTGCCCAGGTTGAGAGGAGGGAAGCCCATGCTAAGGGTCTAGTTGCCCCCCACATGCTTAGCGGCGAACGATATTCTCCGACCTTGATCGAGTTCGTAAACAACTAGAACAAGGCGGAGTTCGTCCATAATGACGATCTCCTGGAGAAGTTCGGTCCCGCCGAATTTGCTCCACAAATGAATACCGCTGCCAAGGCAATTAACCTTGCAAGTCGGATGATGGAGGTATGTTACTTCGCCTTTTCCTTAGCATTTAGTAGATGTTAGTGATATAGCCATTAGTCCCCGAGCCTCCGGGGGAGTAATTTGTTACTCGATCGGATGCTCCTTAGAGAACTAACGTAGATCCTTAATAACTTCGAATATGCACACACCTAGAGCCGGGTTAAGTTCCACTTGGCCCGGATCTTGTACACTTCGAATATGCACACACCTAGAGCCGGGTTAAGTTCCACTTGGCCCGGATCTTGTACACTTCGAATATGCACACACCTAGAGCCGGGTTAAGTTCCACTTGGCCTGGATTTTGTACACTTCGAATATGCACACACCTAGAGCCGGGTTAAGTTCCACTTGGCCCGGAGTTTGTACACTGCGAATATGCACACACCTAGAGCCGGGTTAAGTTCCACTTGGCCCGGATTTTGTACACTTTGAATATGCACACACCTAGAGCCGGGTTAAGTTCCACTTGGCCCGGATTTTGTACACTTCGAATATGCACATACCTAGAGCCGGGTTAAGTTCCACTTGGCCCAGATTTTGTACACTTCGAATATGCACACACCTAGAGTCGGGTTAAGTTCCACTTGGCCCGGATTTTGTACACTTCGAATATGCACATGACTAAGCTATCTTTTGTACTTTTTTCAGGTGACCACCAATCGCCAGAGCGCTGAGTTTCAGCGTCTCCTGGATACTCACAAGATGCTGCGCGTGAAACATAGTGCGCTTCTCGCCGAACACGAGAAAAGGGGTAAGTTTTCTCCTTGCCTTTTTTCCACTTCTCTTCGTCTTTTTCTGCCGAACCGATCCATCATCCGGATTTCGCAGCTGGGGTAGAGGCTGAGAATGTCCTCATGAGGAAAAACTTGGACCAGATAAAGGGTGAGTTATTCTTGCTCAACTTTGCTATGCTTTCTTCTCCTTTTCTCCTTGGCTCGGCAAATATTCATACCTCGGCTTTGCCGGGTCAACAAACTATTTCAGCCTCTCTTGAAGATAGTGTGCCTGTGCTTGACATGATGCTGCATTTTCTCGAACAAGCAGGGCAACACCAAGCTAAACTCAAGAAGAAGGACGACGAGCTTGCCCTCCTCTGGACCAAAGATGAAGAAATTGCCAAGCTCAAGGGAGATATGAAGAAGCTCAAGGCGCAGCATAAATCCGAACTGGAGAAAGCAGGCCAAGATTTTACTGAAGAACGAGAGCGCCTGAACCTCCAGATCACCAAGGACCAAGAACTTCTCAAGGAGGCCGACGTCAAGCTTGAGTCGGCGAATACTGAACTTGCACAACTCCGGAAAAGACGTGAGGACTGTACCAAGGAGCTGACCCGGATCCACAGCCACATTTCTCGTAAGTTCTTTTCCTTCATCCGACATTAATTTCTCCGGGTTGCTTCACTTGTCTTTTCCTTACTTGCTTCACCTGTCTTGTTTTCAGGCAAATTTCCGGAGGGCAATGCCATTGCCACCACTGCTGTTGCCAAGTTCCGCCAGCAGAGGGGTACCCCTATTGATCCTGACGCTAGAGAAATTCCTTATGACATGGAGGACCTGCTGGTCAGCTTGTCTTCTCGCGTCGAAATTGTGAAGAATTATGGCAAGGACATTCTTGATGTGGCCATCCGGATCTTCAATGCCTTTTATCCTGATGAAGATACTCCGGAAGGGACCGCAGCTCTCGTTGCCAAGTTAATGGACTATGAGACCCAGCTTGACCTTTGGAGGGAATCTGCTGGACGCGCCGGGGCTGAAACCGTTCTTCACTACGTGCTTACGTGGTATGAGAAGATTGACCTCAATCTCCTTGCGCGCATGCGCACCGGATCCAGATGGTCCAACGACCCGGAGTGGATGGCTCGGGGCCAGGCTTGCGCCCATAGCCTCATTGAATATGCCCCCGTTCATCAATGGAATGAGGGTCCAAGCTTCCGTGGCGCCACGGATGACGAAAATGCCGAAAATGATTCGGGTGAGGATGAAGAGGAAGAAGCTTCGGACGTCGAGGAAGGCGAAGATGATGCTGGAGCTGAAGCTGGAGCTGCACCCACTGGCGCCGAATTACCTCCTCCCGCTGCTCCTTAATTAGAAACACTTTAAAGTTTATCAGATCCCCGGTATGCCGGGGGTGCAATTGTATTAAGCACACAAGTGATATTTTTGCTACTAAGTTTTTGTGCCAGATTAACTTGGGCGTAGTCCCCGAGTTTCATTTTCTTGTTCTTCCAATTTCTTGGCTCGGCTCGTGTCTACCTTGGTTCGGTTTTATGACTTACGAGTCCGAGCTTCAAAAATTGACTTAACAATACTTGGAAACTTTTGGATTAGCTCAAAATAATTCAGCAAAGTAGATATAAGGTAAACACAATGTTAGTCCGAATAACAAACATCGGCTCGATTAAGTCTATTTCCTTAGTCGTTTTTCATGTGCTATGCAATTCCAAACTTGTGCTCTTGCTTGCCATGAAGGCAAATCTTATTGGACAGTAGCAAGTCGAAGAGTTGGGTTTTTGGTGCTCACACACTACTAATCCGGCTTAGGTAGAAGCAACTTATGCGAGCCGACTTATAAATAATAAATACAGAGGATAACAAATATTATTAAGGCAGTCCTCGAGTTACTGCTCGAGGTGCCAACATTTCATTGATAAGCTCATTGCGGGCATACATACCGACATATGAGAGACTTGGATACATACACTTCTTTGCTAAGTGTAGAAAGGACGAATTAGAGCTACATTCCATGGATGCTTAGATTCCTCGCCGGACATGTTCGCCTTGTTCTTCTCCTGCGGTTTTGCATCTATGAGGTAGTATGAGTCATTGTGCAATGCTTTGCTCACAACGAATGGCCCTTCCCATGGGGGGATAACTTATGCATGCCGGCAGTACGTTGTATCAACCGGAGTACTAGATCACCTTCTCGGAAAACTCGGGGGCTTACTTTCCGGCTATGATAGCGTCGGAGGTTTTGCTGATATATGGCGGATCTGGACAATGCCAATTCTCTCGCTTCTTCCAGCAGATCAACGTCATTTTGTCGGGCTTCTTGCACTTTGGCTTCTGTGTATTGTGTGACCCTAGGCGAGTCATGCTCTATGTCGGCTGGTAATACAGCTTCTGCCCCATATATCAGAAAATATGGCGTATAACCTGTTGACCGATTCGGAGTTGTTCTTAAACTCCACAGTACCGCTGGTAGTTCTTCTATCTAGCACCCCGCTGATCTTTGCAGCGGCTCAATGAGCCGGGGTTTTATCCCCGATAAGACTAATCCGTTGGATCTCTCCACTTGCCCGTTTGATGCGGGGTGGGCTACCGAGGCAACGTCCAGCCGGATCTTCTTATCTCGGCAGAAACATGCAAATGCTCCTTCAGCAAAATTTGTGCCATTATCTGTTACGATACTGTGAGGATAACCTTATCTCAAGATGATATCTTTGAGGAATGTTACGGCCGTAGCTCCATCACATTTTCTTATTGGCTTCACCTCAATCCATTTCGTAAATTTGTCAACCATGACCAAGATGTGGGTCATATTCCCTCTTGCTGGTTTGAAGGGGCCAACCATATCCAAGCACCATACAGCAAATGGCCAAGTAATTGGTATGGTCTTGAGCTCCGACATTGGCATATGCGTTTTTGTTGCATATCTTTGACAGCCATTGCACTTTCTTACCAGATCTTCTACTTGTTCCAAGGCACTTGGCCAGTAAAACCCATGACGGAAAGCTTTTGCCACCAAGGCTCTAGAGGAGGCATGATGCCCACATTCCCCTTGATGTATATCTCGGAGGATATCAAGTCCTTCTTATGGGTCAACACATCGCTGGAGAATGTTAGTCACACTCATTTTGTATAGCTCGGAATTGATTATCGTGTAAGCTTTTGCTCTCCTCTGAGTTTTCCTAGAAAGCACCTCCTCAGCGGGTAAGGTTCCATCTTTCAGGAATTGAAATATGGGTAGTGCCCAAGCTGGTACAGCTCTCAGTGGGAACATATCCTCATCGATTTCCATCTGATCCACTGGCATAACTTCAACCGGATCATGCTGCGCAGTCCCCGGGTCCTGCGATGCAGTCCCCGGGTTTGCCAAGGTAGTCCCTGGGTTTCGCGAAGCACTCCCCTCATCAATGTCCATGGGTATAGCTCCGGACTCTGGATTCTCTGGAATATAAATTGACTCGGATTTTGGAGATGGCCTGATAGATGGTTTTCTAAGGTGTTCTAATGCTACACCCGGTGGAATTGCTTGTCGCGTTGATCCGAGTTTCGACAATACGTCGGCAGCCTCATTTTCCACCCTGAGTACATGGTGAAATTTGCATCCCTCAAAGTAACCAGATATCTTTTGGACATGGAATCTGTACAGTGCCATATTTGCATCCAAAGCATCCCATTGTCCGGAGACTTGCTAGACTACGAGATCCGAGTCACCGAAGCACTGGATCCGACGTATTCCAATTTCTTTTGCCACTTTGAGCCCATGCACAAGTGCCTCATATTCTGCAACATTGTTTGATGCAGTGAAGTGGATCTGCAGCACATATTTCAGTTGGTCCTTCTTGGGTGAGGTAAGCACAACTCCGACGCCTAACCCGGTTTTTGTTTTTGACCCGCCAAAGTGCATCCTCCAGTAGTTCGGATCTGGCAATGGTGGCTCATACTGCACCTCGGCCCAATCCACAAAAATTCCGCCACAGCCTGAGACTTGATTGCTTCTCTTCTGTCATATTGTGGCGCATAAGGGGCTAGATCAATTGCCCATTTCGCAATCCTTCCACTTGCATCCTTGTTACTCATTATCTCGGATATGGGGGCTTCACATATTACCTTGATTGGGTGCTCTTCGAAATAGTGCTTTAGCTTCTTAGCTGCCATATACACCCCATATGCCACCTTCTGATAATGAGGATAGTTTTGCTTTGATGTAGATAATACCTCGCTTAGGTAATACACTGGCCTTTGCACCGACTTACCTTCTTCATCGCGCTCTAATACAATTACTGCACTTACAACTTGGTTGGTTGCGGCTATATAGAGCAACATTGGCTCCTTTGATAGTGGAGAGGCTAACACTGGTGCAGTGGCTAACATTTTTTTTAATTGGATAAAGGCTTCATTGGCCTGCAGCGTCCAAATGAACTTGTGCGACTTTTTCATGAGTTGATAGAGAGACAGTGCCTTTTCTCCCAACCGACATACAAACCGACTTAAGGATGCCAGGCAACCAGTGAACTTCTGGACATCGTTAAGGCACTTTGGCAGTTCCATTCTCTCTATGGCGCGGATTTTGGTTGGATTAACTTCGATACCTCGGCTGGAGACAAGAAATCCGAGTAATTTTCCAGCCGGGACACCAAAGGTACATTTCTCCGGATTAAGCTTCATTCGGAACCTCCTTAGGTTCGCGAAAGTCTGCCTGATATCGTCAAGGAGCGTTTTGCTTTCCTTGGTCTTGATAACAACATCATCCACATACACCTGTACATTTTGACCAATTTGTTCGTGTAAACATTTTTGCATACATCTTTGGTATGTTGCCCCTGCATTACGTAAACCAAAAGGCATGGTGTGATAGCAATAAGCCCCATACGGGGTGATAAACGCAGTCTTTATTTGATCACTTGGGTTCAAAGGTATCTGGTGGAAACCAGAATATGCATCGATGAATGATAACAACTCACACCCAGCAGTAGAATCTATGACTTGGTCTATCCTTGGCAGTGGGAATGGATCTTTTGGACACGCCTTATTCAGGTTCGTGTAATCGATACACATACGCCAAACTACTGCCACGTTCGGATCATCCTTCTTCTTCTCCACCAGCACCGGATTAGATAGCCAATCCGGGTAAAGTACTTCCACGATAAATCCAGCAGCCAACAACCGAGCTATCTCATCTCCTATGACCTTTCTCATGTCTTCGGCGAAGCGGCGGAGAGGTTGCTTCACCAGCTTTGCTCTAGGTCTCACATTCAATGAGTGCTCGGCCAACTCCCTCGGAACACCTTGCAAGTTATGTGTGGACCAAGCAAAAATATCCCGATTCTCACGGAGGAAGTTGACGAGCTCGCTTTCCTATTTTTCACTCAACCCGGCACCAATTGTTACGGTGCGCTCTGGGAACATATCATCAACAGGCACTTTCTTGGTATCCTTTGTCGCTTAGAATGAGACACTACCATGCGGGTTACTCAGCGCCATCATATATTGCTGCGCGGACTGAGCCAATGCCGCCACCTCTTGGATCTTTCTTTTTTCTTGCACAATCACGAGTGACTCGGCTAGGTTAGATCCGGCAGACACACACTCAATGGAACGTCGGAAATCGCCAGCTATGGTAATTACACCATTTGGCCCGGGCAGCTTCATCTTCAAGTAACTGATGTGACAACTTGCCATGAACTTGTTCTGGGCTGGCCTGCCGAGCAACGCGTGATACGCACTCTCCAAATTTACAACCTCGAACTCCAAATTCTCAGTCCGGCAGTTATCTCTTGTGCCCAACAATATGTCAACCCGGACCTTGCATATGGGCTCACAAGAAATGCCTGGCACAATGCCATGGAATGTTGTCCTTGTAGCTTGGAGCATGTTCTCCGAGATGCCCAACTTGCGCATCGTGTCCACATACATGATGTTGATGCTACTGCCATTGTCAATTAGCACTTTTGAGAACCTCACATTGATGTTAGGCCCAATGAATGTTGGATCCAACATCAAGGCATATGAGCCAGGACTAGGCATAAGCTTCGGATGATCTTTGATGCTCCAGTTAATCTCTTGATCCGACCAAGGCATATACCTCGTCACGGCCGGCATTACTGCATTGACCTCCATATGTCGGCGCTGCAAGCTCTTTCTGTCTGTCTCTTCCGTGGTGAACACACAGTAACTCTGATGATGCTCTCTATACTCATTCCTCCCCTTGTTTCTGGGGTACCTATGATCCGGCTGATTTTGTTCCTCCACCTGATGCACTGCATCTCTTCTCTCATGGTTGTCATACCTCGGCGGAGGGGGAGGCAACATTAACTGTTGCGTGTTTGCTCCGGAGAGCAATTGCTGCCAGGGTAACTCCTGCCGAGGTTGATCATTCCGAGGTGCTTAAGCATTCCCCGAACCACTTTGTTCTATATTTCGCATCCATTCACATTGCCTTGTTGTGTGACCTGCTGGGTTACTCGGATTTGGCGTGTGAAATTTACACGGCTGATCCAGCATTGCCTCATAAGTATACCTCGGATGGTCCTTCTTTTCTTGCCACTGTTTCTTCTGCTCTGGCGTCCAAGTTTTCTTGCCATCATTTCTTGGAGTCCATTGCTGTCCTCCAGTTTTCTGACGCTGGTTGCTTCCTGCACCAGGTTGATCTTGATTCACAGCAGCAACTTGTTGCGAACTGTACCAGTAATCCGGTCTGTCATCTCTTCTTTTACCTCGGTAATCATTTCTCCGGGATGATCCGGCCCCATCTCGTTGATAGCCCTCCTCGCTTGACTCGTTTGACATGAGCCTGGGTTGAGTCAGATCACCCAAGGCATATGAATCAGTGATTCGGATTGTTTCTGCCAAGGTAGTTGGCATATCTCTTTGCAACCTTTGCCATAGCATGCTTGCATATCTGCACCCCTGAGCAAACCAAGCTATGGCCTGTGACTCAATTACGCACTCACAAGAGTTTCGCACAGTACACCAACGGGTCAAGAACTCCCGGTCTGTCTCATTTGGTCTCTGTTTGCACATTTCTAGGGTTTGTGGTCTGTTGGGTCTCTGATAGGTGCTTGAGAAATTGCTAACAAACATTTTCTCAAAATCGATCCAACAATTAATACTTCCGGGCGGCAAATTGTTTAGCCATACCCTCGCTGGCCCCTCCAGCATCTGGGGTACATATCTCACAGCCCATCTCAAGTTTCCTATAGCAATTTTCACAGCTGTCGCGTAGTTAATCCGGGTTTGTGCTGCCGTCATATGTCTTAGTGCCTCTAGGTAACTGGAAGTTAGGCACCGGAGGTTCCTTCATGATCCGGGGCCCAAAACACGCTGGACCCGGAGGACCTTGACATTCAATTTGCTCCGACCTATACAGTCGATCCAGTTTCAACCTGGCATCGTCAGGCATCAGATTCCTGCTTCCCAATCTTGACCCTATCACGTGATAGTCCGACCTGGGATACCCAACATTCACCATTTTCGAATCACCATCATTGTATCTATCTTGCTCCTATGGAGCTGCTCTTTGTTGCATACCTTGGCCGGCACTGTGCTCTTGCCGTGGTATATTCCGCTGTTGCGGTTGCCCTGCACCTACCGAATTACGCTGTCTGGCATTGCCGTTTACAGCATTCCCTTGACCGGCATTGCCTTGGTCGCGGTTACCTCGGCCAGCTTTACCTCGGCTCACACTTCGTCGATCCTCATTTCTCTGCACTTCCTTTCCTTTCCCTGCCCTTGCCGGGTCATATGGGACTATCTGCTTACTCCTCCTTGCCGAGGTTACCACCTCTTCTCTCCTAGGACCGCCATGTGGGGACGATGCAGCTCCAGCGGATTTCTACGGGTTACCCACCGCCGAATGAACAATCTTGGAGGCCCCAGCTCTCTCCGGGTTAGCCCTGAGCAATTCCTCATTTTGCCTGTTCGCGATCCAAACCAGCTCATTGACCCTATCTTGCTGTCTCTGACGAGCTTCACCCGTCAGGCCCTCTAACTCGGACGCTGCTGCATCTGCTGCCCTGAGGTTCTTTGCCGGGGTACTATACTTCGGCAGCCCTGCGGACAAACATTTTTCAGATTCCTCAATCCTAGTATCACCTTCTTTGTTTATTTCACTGATGAGGTTTCTCCCCTTTACTTCTACAAGATCTACCTTATTTGCCTTTGCGTACTCACGCAGTGTCATGTTTAACGACTGCTGAGCCGCAACTATCTTTTTTGCACCCTCTAGTATTTTTTGCCTAGTCTCCTCTAGCTCGGCCTGTGCCTGAGCCGGATCTACTGCTGCTGCTACTGGGTTTGACAGGCTATCCATTGCCTGCTGCAGCACATTCTCTGGCCTCTCTAGAGGAGGACCTCTACTTTTCCTTGGTGCCTTAGGCGTTACCTCCGGATCTGGTGTTGGATCCCTGCTCGCGCCAGCGCCAGGTGCAGTCATCATCACCTCAGCGTGGTCCGGGGAGCGAGTGATACACGCCCCGTGAGCTGCGCTAAGGGGTGGCTCGCCTCCTTCAACGACGTGCCGCGGGTGAACGCACGACACATCGACAACAACGTAGATCTTGTGCGCGCCGAGCTTGACGAAGAGGCCGTTGCGCGGGAGAGGACGCTTGCCGAAGCAGCCAGCGTTGTCGCTGACGAAATCCAGCGCTCCAAAGCGCTGAACGAGCCCGAAGACGATGCGTTCGCCGGTGCCGATGAAGTTTCCCGTCCGGATCTTCACCCCTGCTAGCGCCGCTGGCCCCACAGTGGGTGCCAACTATCGTGGTGGTGTCACGGCAGATGTCATGGATAGGCTAAAGGTGGGGACTAAATGCACTAGGGGAATCCAGGGAGGGATAGCGTGGTGATTCCACACACAGTTTCTTTGTATTTGATTCACTTCCACAGTTTACAAGTGCTCCTTGAGCTGTATTGGGGAGAGGAGGAAGAAGAACTCTCTTACTCTCACCACTAGCAAGCCCTCTAGAACACACTAGTAAACCATAACCCACTTGAGATCAACCAGAAAAACCAACCCTTTCTATAGAGGCCCTAGCCCTCCTTATATAGGGGTGGCTAGGTCTCCAATTAGGGCATACGTGGAGGCATATTCCTTAGAATATGCCTCCTCCCAAAATAGTAAGCCGACCGGGTCACTTTTGCCCAGCGTCATCCATGTAGAGGCTACGTGAGCCTCTGTGGCGCCTGCGTCATCCGACATAGGCATCGTCACCTTTGTCGGCTACGCCTCGGTGGTCCTGGCCTCTGTCTGCTTCGCTCATGCTCTGTGTACAGTGGTCACCCTTTGACCAGCGAGATACCTTCCTTCTCTTACAAGCTTGTTATAACCCGGATCGTACCTAGTTGATCCGGCCACACCTGTACCTGCATATAAGTTAGATACATCTTACCGACATACGACATAAGTCGGTTGAGACCCAGTTAGGTGGACATCCCCTGGTCCGGGTTACTCCGTGATTCGGCCTGCCTTGAGGTGACTCGGCCAGCACCTGCTTTGACCTTGCCGTACCTCGGCTAACTCGGCCTTTATACACCGACGTGACCCTACCCGGGTATCCCCCCAACACCCCACCTCCATCGACGATCCCATTTGACCGCCACCACGTTGATTCTAGCCGCAACCACCCTTGGCCTCGATGATGCCGTCCACATGCTGCCAACCTACAAACTAGGTGTTTGTGGAAAATGCTAGAAGGTTAAAAATATATTTTTGTTTTTGTTGTTTCAATATGGTAATAGTTGGTTACTAGTCCCTCTGTTTTAAATTATAATATGTTTTAGCTTTTTTTAAAACACGTGTATGTAGACACGTTTAGGTTTTAAGCAAAATGAGTGAACCTACACACAAAAAAGCGTCTAGGTACATTATTTTAGAAAAGATTAAATCATTTTATATTTTGGCGAGGGAGTAGTTATGTTGTATTGTCATAGATAATTCCTCAACCGATGAGGATCATGACATGAACGAAGACTAGGACATTGTTCTGATGCTAATGTTTCACAAGGAAAGAGGATGAAGCATGGTGGCTCTGTTTTGGTGAACTAAGTAATATTTATGTACTACATGTGTTTGATTTATCTAGCAATTATTTGAGACTTAATTTCATATTATGTGTGCATTTTTTGATTCATACGTATGCATTTCTGCAAGATGAGTATATGCTTTGGTGTTTTGGTGCCCTATTATACATCACTAGCACAAAACCCGTGCGTTGCTACGATGCTATACTCAATCAAATATATTTGTTTGTGGTCAAAACCGAATGTCACGAAATCCCTTATTTTGTACCGTGTGATAGTGGTTATCAAGGAACATCAACTTTAAGGTGTATTTAATCACATGATATCAATTTGATGATATTTTTATGGAATATCAATTTGATGATGTTATTAATCGCAATAAACCATCAAGTAAATTGTCGAACATACGGATCTTCGGATTCTCGACAAATTCATTGGATTTCTTATACCTAATCCTTTTATACTTTCATAACCTCATATAACCTCGTGGTAAAGCTGAAACACGTACAAAATAATGCTTGTGGTGTTTTTAGTTCCGGTCTTCTCTTCTCTCTGTTGCTACTTCTTGTCTTGCTTTTATGTCTTCTCGTTTTTCCTTCTTCTCTGGCTCCGTATTCGTTCTAGGAAGCAACCAAAAGCAACGACATACACATCTGCATACATGTACATCAATATCTTTCCAGCGTACGTGGATGGATCGACCGTCATCCAGCTACAACACTACCCATACTCCTCGCATCTGCTCCATGTCCTTGCAGTCTTCCTCAAGCTTACAATGATCACTATCTCTCGACAAAGTTGACCTAGCTCTCTCTGATCATGTCATATGAGGTCAATATCCAAGGTAAACTATTCTGCAGTGGCAGGGAAGGATAGCCAATGTGACGAAGTAGACCTGGCTCTCTGATCATCTCAACTGAGGTCAGCGATTGGCTGCGGCGGCGAAGTATCCGGAGCAGCTGAGTAGACTCACGATGCCATTGGTCCGAGCAGAGGAGTCGTTTGGCTATAGTTGTGGTGCTTTATTTGTAGAGTCCATGGATTCAGATCATCAGGGGCGCCCGTGCAGGACGTACTTGTGATGTGCTTCGTTGGTGTCACCGGCCGATCAGCGAGCGCGTGTAACCGCGCATCAGCATGATGTATGGAAGATATCTCCCTGAATTGGATTGGTCGACGATGAAGTATCTAGAGCTGAGAAAACATCGCTTACTAATAGTGTGCGGCTCACAATGCCGTTGTTACGAGCCGAGGAGTCGTTTGGCTTGGCATCATCGGCCGATCAGCGAGCGCGCGTAACCGAGGATATCTCCCTGACTTGGATCGGTCGAGGTTTACATACATTTAGATGCCATAGGCTATCTGGATGTCGTCGCCTGGCCACTGTGGTGGCCTTGTTCAAGAAGAGCGAAGGATTGTGGCAGGGGCAACACCGGCCGGAGGATTCGATCTAGTGGTGCTGCTTGATTATGGGCAGTAGATCGGCTATCGAGACGGAAATTGACCCGGACGCCGCTGCCTAACCCTCTATCGCTAATAGCCTAACACCGGATGAAGATGTAACTAACCGATCCTATTGATGGCCGGCCTAGCTGCCCCGAGACCACATGGCGGCGGTGGCTTGAAACAGGTCAATCGGTTTATTGTCTCGTAACAGGAAGGATTTGGAGGCCAATGCACTTAGCTATGTATAATCTTGTTCCATTGTGTTCGTGTGGCCTTGTCCAAGCTATACACAGATTGGAGATAGAGCCGGTCAAGGCAAAGCGGGATGTAGGAAGACACGGGCTGGTGCGGATACGAAGACGTATAGACGGATGGACCAAAGCGCACTCCGACGGACGAAGAGAGAAACCTTCCTCCTTTTATTATTAGGTATAGATTTGCCGGAGCGGAAAAACTTTATCTTCCAGAGCAGAAAAAGTTTGGTGCCCTATAAGTAATTATTTTTTGGTGACCTATAACTCATTATTTTTATTAGTCAAAACCACATTATAGAGCAGGAATTTTTTTGGTGCTCTATAACTCATTGTTTGGTTCCCTATGAGATTCATGCAAAGAAAGGTACAAGACAATAAGACCATCTCCAACAGGTGACCAATAGGGCACCTGTTTTCAGTTTTTTAGCACGACTTTTACAACTTTTGGGTACAAAATTTAGTTCTGCTTTTTCATTATGCCCATGATAGGGCATTAGAGAAATTTCAGATGCTATAAAATAGGCACCATTCAACGCATGCAAACCACATTCGAACTGATACTTCAAAATTTAACCACATTTCAATAGGACACTTCAAAATTTAAACATAATTTAACCTAAAACTTCAAAATTTGAACATAAGTTCACATAAAAACCTATTCTAGACTCCAAACATCTACTCCTCGTCGGAGGAGGTGTCGAAGTAGTAGTCGAGCCACCCCTAGGAGTTGTCGGAGTCCACCAGCACCAGGTGCAACGAGGAACCCTCCTCCTCCTCCTTCTTATCGACGTCATCCTTCCTCGCGTAGAAGTCGAGTTCCGCTTGCACCTCATCTGGATGTGCCACCACATAGTGAGCCATCCTCCTCTCATCAACTTCGTTTTTTGTGATCTGCTGCATCGCTCACTGGCGCTCCCTCTCCTCCTCGGCGGTGGCGTAACACACCTCTGACGCCTACAACTCAGTCTCGGCTAGACTTTCGCACTCGGGAAGTTCATCATGCAGCATGGTTGGCTGAACCACCATGTAGCGATGTCGAAGGCATGCGCCACGGGCTTGGGCATGTTGAACGTGGCGAGCTAGATGCGCATGTTCCTGTTGGAAATATGCCCTAGAGGTAATATATAGTTGTTAGTATCATATTTTCTTGTTTACGATAAGTGTTTATTCTTCACGCTATAATTGTATTAACCAGAAACTAAATACATGTGTAGATATATAAAAAACACAGAGTCTCTATTAAGCCTCTTATGAATAGTTCGTTAGTCAAGTGATGGTTAAGGTTTTCTAACCATAGACATGTAAATTGATAACAAAATCATATCATTAAAAGAATGGTGTGATGGGCAGACCGAATAATAAGTATAGTGAAGGGGATCGCAGCACAAAACAAAAAAATTCCTACGATGGAACCCCAAAACTGCCTAGGATCTATCTATGTAGTAATGTGGTAACGGCCAATGCGTAGAGAATACATATCCTTGTAGACCGTACGCGGTTAACGTTCCGCGGGGAACGTGGTTGAAGTAGTCGTACTCGTAGCCGACCTCAAGGTTGCGAAGCTCCTCGCAGGTCACCCCTTGCTCCTTCTTCATCTTCATCGTGCAACAGCTCCGGCTCACGACATTTAAACGCCCCAAGTGTCGCGCCTCGTGTCTTCATACACATCCGGTGCACGATAAGACCTCCAGCTCCCCGATCCCGTCGGGAGTGCGGAAGTTGATAGCCGGCTAGGAATTCATATAGCGCAACGGCGTACTGCAGGTGTGCCTTAATCGCATAACCCATACTTGGGGCCATGTTCACAATGTATAGAGAGAGAGGGAAAGAGAAAGTCAACCAAATGACTTCTCCAATTGTGTGTTTAATCCCACCCATGTGCACCCCTTTATATAGGCAGAAGGGGTGTGCCCTCCCCATTAGGTTAGCCATATGGGACTAATAGTAAACAAGAAATAAAGGGGAAAAACGTCCCAACCGGATGGGCCAGCTGGAACCAGCCCAAGAGGCAAAAGGAAAACAGCAGACAGCAGCCTGGGGCTCAGCCGGCCGGGTGGGCCGGATGCCCCAGTGGCCCAGTTGGCCTAAGCCCGGGTGGGCTCCTGCCCCCCGCCCGTGGCCCGTCAAGCAGCCTGGGTGGGCTGGCCACCCCGGCGGCCTGCTGGCTCCCCAGCGAGCCCGCGTGGGCCGGGGTTGAGCTGGCTGGCCCCGTCGGCTGGTTGGTTGCCACCCACCCCCGTGCGGCGGCTAGTATCTGCCGCCCACGTGGGCTTTTGGCTGTATTTCTATTTCCTTTTTCTGCAGCTTTTCTTTTAGGCTATTTCCCTCCGGGGATTTGGCCTAATATAGAAGTTGCCTTTTTAAATCTTAATATAAATATTATTTATAATATATTAATTCACAATTAACATATAATAATATATATTTAAATTCCCATTTATCCGAAAACACTTTTCTGGGTCTTTTCCTTTATTCTTTCTCCGAACAACTTCGGATCTCTCCACAGAATATTTCCGGCTTTCTCTTTCTCTACTGTGATTCCGTCTTACGAATGATCGCTCTCATCGTACCCTTAAGTGTATGCTCTCATGGCTCGGGAATGCTCTAGACATGATGTCTATCAATGATCAATAGGGGGACCAGGGATATCCATGTGACCCCTATGCATTCCTGATGACAATGTCATTTGAACCGCTAAATGTAGCATCCTTGTGCTTTTGTTTCTCGATACAACTTGTCCGAGATACGATCATTGGTATCCCATACCTTGTTCAATCTCGTTCACAACAAGTTCTGTTTTCTTGTTACCGTGATATTAGATCCCCGTGACCGAGTCACATGTTGCAACATTTTATGGATGTAATCTCACCAAACCGGCCGTATGTATCTTTACCCGTCATGTGGGTGAAAAAATCCCGATCTTGCAGTCACATGTCATCTACAGTTCCTTCGGAATACCCAACGTACACCTTTATAACCACTGTATTACCAATTGGCGCTTGATGCAGTCTAAGCAGCCTCGGGAAATAGTGAGTAATATGAGCTCACGGTCTAAGGAAAAGGAGTCTAGGTATAGTTGTTGCAACAATGAACTATATGACTTGATCATGTTGCAATCCTTCGATGAATGTCCAATCACATCATTCTCCAATGATATGATTCCGTTGTCAATCGGCATAAATGCTTATGATCTTGAAACCCAGATCATCCTCATGACCAACGAACTAGTATGAATAGAGGCTACTAGGGACTTTTTTGTTTCATACCACACCTGTACCAATGTTTCTACTTGGCACAGTTATAGCACAACATGAAACTATTATAAACTAATTGAGATATGACAATAAAAACCTATTTATTATTTGCCTCTAGGGCATATCTCCTTCAGCTCCCACTTGCACTAGATTACAAATAATCAAGCTCGCATTTTACTCATATAAACCATATACCATATGCGTTTACAAATCATGCATGTTCATGGGAAACGTCATGTCCATGTTCTGTTTTACCAGATCATTATGTCTTTTGCAAATCGTTAATGTCTTCCTAATTTGACATTCACACCATTATCTTATAATGGTTCAAAGTATTGGTTTGGCGACAAAGTGAGACTTTGTTTCTAGTGTTTAATATGACGGTCGTTTTCACCGTTGTCATCTAAACTTTAAAACACGCTTTGCTATCCTTTGTGTATATACTATAGTCATGGCAGCAGAACGATGCCAGATTCCAGGAGCTTACAATCACTTTAGATCAACCTCGAGGGCTTTCTTACGGGCACTAGGTCCTGGGACACATCATTCTACGTTAAAAGTGAACTAGCCCCGCCATAACATTATACATCATATCAGATGTAGCCTTTATACTTCTATATCTATGTAGATCCTAGTGCATGAAATGCAATTATGCCACTTACATTGCTTTTTGTCATTTATGTACAAACTTAATTCTGGTTTAGTGATCAACTCAGGAATCACTTAAAGACGCGTTCTTATAGCTAAGACTTTGTCCTACTAACCAGAACCTCAGGTCACTTTATGTCGAGCATACAACATGGTTATATGGAAGAACCTATGACTGAGGCATAGGAGATGCAACACATCTCTTTCTTTCAACCATAGTTGCAATACTAACTCAATGCTTCATATAGTAAGAACTAGTTTCTCACCTTGTTTCATTCTGAGCTTCCTCAGAATCTTGCTTAGGACATTCTGAACATCTTTCAGAATCAAGTCTAGGAAGCATTTGACATTTAGTGTTTATTAAACTCACCAATCTATCTCAATAGATTTTCTTGTTTAATAACTTCAACTTCATCCTTATTTATCTAAATTAAATATTATTAACACCAATCACATCATTCACATATGTCGTCCACATATCACAGAATGATTTCACGCTCCCACTCAAATATGACATTCATGTTTGAGATATAGGGATTTCGCTTAGCTACCACGCAAAATATGCCAGCTACATATTATGAATTAGCCAAGCTGTTTTGCTTCCACTCAAATCTAGGTCCTCTCGATAATATTGGACATTCCAAAATTCTTTGATCACCATTAAATCGAGAATTCCACTAACGAGATTTCAATGACCATTCATTTCTCGTACTTTGGTCCATCACGCTTCTTTGTATTTCGTAGGTATGTCTTGTTCAAAACATGACAAGTGAATCAACAATATAATTCCACAAACTTGTAGAATATATAGTTGAATCCTATTTTCTTTAGCAAAAGTATTCATTGAAACTTTATGATCATTATCATTGGTTTCTCCTCTATTTGTAGAGTTTGGATTCACGAAACAAATTCCGATGCGCCACTCAACAATCCAGAGGTAAGGTAAAATACCTTGTTTTGATCTTTTGCTTTCTTCCACCTGTATCTTCATCAAGACACATCAACTTAGGACAACAACAGGTTTGCCCCTTGTGGACGATGCATTCATATCTTCCTAAGAATTGTCTACAAAGACTTGTTTATTCGCCACGACTTCGACTTGTCGAAATCTCTAGAAACTCAAACTTGCTATAACACTTATGGTGTTGTTTCCACGAATCTTTTAGATGTTCCTTTGTATTTAAAATGAGTGTTTGCTTATTTTGATCTCTAACTCTAAACGACAACTATAACCCCGATAAGAGATAATGTTATACCATATTTATCAAATACATAGTTATTATGATGTTTAGACATTTCAACATAGTTTGAATTCGTCCAATTATCATAATTTGTGAAACATCTTTCACAAGTTCCTTTTATGCTAAACTTAACTTGAATACTTTAGTCTTGTCGATCAAATTGAGGAGACTTCGTATTCTTGTTAATTTCAATATCCTCCTATTGTTGTGAACTCATTTGAACAATTCAAATCGTTTCAAACTTATGTTTCATTAAGTAAATACGCTTATTCACTTAAGTCCACAATTAAATAATGATTTCCACTATTTGTTGAAAATACGATACGTCACTATGTATAAGATTCAACATTTCTTCGCATATCACCATTTTACTAGAATGCGGAGTTTTAGTCATTCTGCCCAAGAGGCATGGTTTTGCAAAGTCTCTAGATTAAGCATCTAGGACCCCGATCTTGATTTAGAATGAAGAACATGCAATAATCAAAATGACTTAATGTCATTTCATTATTAAAGTTTGGATATCTTTTAGCATTATAATCCTTTATAAATGTTTAAACTATTATCATTAACATGGTGATGAGAATAACTTGTTTGTAATCGTAATGTGACCCTAACGGTATTATTCATAAGAATAGTAGAAACTAGCTTGTAACTTGTTCATATGAATAATCGTCTCGCCAAAACCAAGACACACAAACAGGGATTACAAATTTATATTCATGTCCACTAATCCAAATGATAAACTTTGAGTAAAGAGGTGATGTCGGTCATCAACTATTTTGCTTGCCATCATCAAGCCACGTTGCCTCAAATCCAACAATTCTCAAGTTGATCATCCTGTTTTAACAAAATGGGACAAGTATCAAATACTTTGCAAACTGCAATGAGTTTTGCAAGAACCACATTTATAATTTGTATATCTTACATATACCTTTTCATCCATGACCTCCTTTTGCAATCAAGCCCTTCCAAGAGTTATCAAATCTAATTCAAGATTGCTAAGTGTTTTTCCCAAACATTCCGGAGTCATCGAATTATCTCCTAATGGTTATTGTATCAAGAAGATAAGATCACCTTTTATGGGGATATCCCTCAGGCGTGGGTATTAATCTATGAAGTTGGATCCTTTTGCTAAGCAATATATTCCCATGGTCACAAAGGACCTCAATGGGATAGGCTAAGATCTACTAAGATATTTGCAAACAGACATCTAGACTAAGATTATAATAAGAGATCAATTTATAATTGGTCTCCACTAAAATTGTCATCCCATGGACGATTTTAGTGATCACATGATTCCTATCCTCTGCACCTCCCCCGATCATCACGGCTATCAGTGCAATATCAAAGGTAGACATTCACTAATGTCAATCACATCATCCATGTGACTCATGCTCGATCTTTTGATCTCTTGTGTTCCGAGGCCATGTATGTACATGCTAGGCTCGCCAAATCTAACTTGTGTGTATTCGATGTGCAACATGGCTTACACTTACTTTATGCGAACATAGATATGTCTGACCCCCGATCATCACGACCAGGCTCATAAAGAAGAACTTTCTTGGTGATGCACACACAAGGGGAACACTGAACATTGGAATTCAACAGGGATTATCTTATTTGCTACCGTTGAGTATCTAATACTAGCACACAATAAGATGTAAAACAGGTATCATATGTATAATGTGATATGATATGGTCTTTATTGCGCCTTGATCTCCATCGAGCGCTCCGGCATGATCTCCATCTTGCCCTTGGTTTGACGCCAAGTCCACGACGCCTCCACCAGGTCGTCCATCGGAATGATGACTATTACTATACTACTTAGTAACAGAAAAGTAAACTACTTTACCTTTGTAACGACCAATGCCATATCATAATCACATGCCCTCCTGCAAAATAAAGTTAGACGCCTCTACTTTATCTATTGCAAGTTTTACGTGGTTGTTAGGGCTTTCACGATAGAACCGTTTCTAAACTACGAACTTTCCAACCACAACATGGATCCAACAGTTGTCTCTATTACACCCCTTTCGGGGCCCTCTGTGGTAAATGCTATATCAACTATCGAATGACAGACATACACCCGCTAGCCACTTATACGGTACAAGCCGTATGTTGAGTGTGGAAGCAGTCTCGCGTACGAATACGTGTAAGGTCGGTCCAGGCCGCTTCATCAAACAATACCGCGATATAAACAAGTACACGTTAGCGGGTAACAACTAAGGGATCAATGCCTGCACAAAACTTGTGCGTACTGGCCGTACAACACTCCTACGCATAGATCGGCTCTGATACCACTGAAGGGGATCGCAGCAGAAAACAAAAAATTTCCTACGATGGAACCCCAAAACTGCCTAGGATCTATTTATGTAGTAATGCAGTAACGACCAATGCATAGAGAATACATACCCTTGTAGACCATACGCGATTAACGTTCCGCGGGGAACGTGGTTGAAGTAGTCGTACTCGTAGCCAACCTCAAGGTCGCGAAGCTCCTCGCAGGTCACCCCTTGCTCCTTCTTCATCTTCATCGTGCAACAGCTCCGGCTCACGACATTTAAGCGCCCCAAGTGTTGCGCCTCGTGTCTTCGTACACATCCGGTGCATGATGAGATCTCCGGCTCCCCGATCCTGCCGGGAGTGCGGAAGTTGATATCCGGCTAGGAATCCCTGCAGCGCAACGGCATACTGCAGGTATGCCTTGATCGCACAACCCAGACTTGGGGCCATGGTCACAAGGTATAGAGAGAGAGGGAAGGAGGAAGTCAACCAAAGGACTTCTCCAATTGTGTGTTTAATCCCACCCATGGGCACCCCTTTATATAGTCGGAGGGGGTGTGCCCTCGCCATTAGGTTAGCCATGTGGGACTAATAGTAAATAGGAAATAAAGGGGAAACACATCCCAGCCGGATGGGCCAGCTGGGACCAGCCCAAGAGGCAAAAGGCAAACAACAGATATCAGCCTGGGACTCAGCCGACCGGGTGGGACGACCTGCCCCCCGCGGCCAAGCTGCAGCAGCAGCTGCTGCCAGCGCCCGGGTTGGCTGACGCTCACCCGTGGCCCAGCGGCCAGCGGCCAGCCCGGGTGGGCCGGATTGCCCGGCGGCCTAGTTGGCCTGCGCCTAGGTGGGCTCCCGCCACTCGCCCGTGGCCCGTCAAGAAGCCCGGGTGGGCTGGCCACCCCTACAGCCTAGTGGCTCCCCCGCGAGCCTGCGTGGGCCGGGGTTGAGGTTGCTGGCCCCGACGGCTGGTTGGTTGCCACCCACCCCCGTGCGGCGGCTAGTATCTGCCGTCCACATGGGTTTTTGGCTGTATTTCTATTTCCTTTTTCTACAACTTTTCTTTTAGGCTATTTCCCTCTAGCGATTTGGCCTAATATAAAAGTTTCCTTTTTAAATCTTAATATAAATATTATTTAGAATATATTAATTCATAATTAACATATAATAAATATATATTTAAATTCCCATTTATCCGAAAACACTTTTCCGGGTCTTTCCTTTATTCTTTCTCCGAACAACTTCGGATCTCTCCGTGGAACATTTTCGGCTTTCTCTTTCTCTACCGTGATTCCGTCTTATGAATGATCTCTCTCATCATACCCTTAAGTGTATCCTCTCACGACTCGGGAATGCTCTAGACATGATCTGTATCAATGATCAACAGAGGGACCAGGGATATCCATGTGACCCCTATGCATTCCTGATGACAATGTCATTTGAACCTCTAAAGCATCCTTGTCCTTTTGTTTCTCGATACAACTTGTCTGAGATCCGATTATTGGTATCCCATACCTTGTTCAATCTCGTTCACAACAAGTTATGTTTCCTTGTTACCGTGATATTACATCCCCGTGACCGAGTCACATGTTGCAACATTTATGGATGTAATCTCACCAAGCCGGCCGTATGTATCTTTACCCGTCATGTGGGTGAACAAATCCCGGTCTTGCAGTCACATATCATCTAATGTTCCTTCAGAATACCCAACGTACACCTTTATAACCACTGTATTACCAAGTGGCGCTTGATGCAGTCTAAGCAGCCTCGGGAAACAGTGAGTAATATGAGCTCATGGTCTAAGGAAAAGGAGTCTAGGTATAGCTATTGCAACAGTGAACTATATGACTTGATCGTGTTGCAATCCTTCGAGGAATATCCAATCACATCATTCTCCAATGATATGATCCCGTTGTCAATCAACATCTTGAAACCCAGATCATCCTCATGACCAACGAACTAGTATGAATAGAGGCTACTAGGGACTTTGTTGTTTCATACCACACCTATACCAATGTTTCTACTTGGCACAGTTATAGCATAATATGAAACTATTATAAACTAATTGAGATATGACAATAAAAACCTATTTATTATTTGCCTCTAGGGCATATCTCCTTCACATAGTTGTTGACCGTGTCACTTAGTTTGATTGTTATTGCTTTTGTATATGTCAAGTATTGTTTTCTTAGACCATGAGATTGTGTTACTCTGGGTACCGGAGGATTTTTTTGTGGACATCAAACATCACTTCGTAACTAGGTGATTATAAAGATGGCTTTCAGGTATCTCCGATAGTATTTGCTGAGTTGCATAAATCAAGAGTGGGATTTGTTAGTCCAAGTGTGGAGAGATATCTCTAGGCCCTCTTGGCAGTGTATCCTAATGTTTGCAAATATGTGACTAATGTGTTTAGTCACGAGGATCCTACACCATAGAACGAGTAAAGAGAACTTGCCGGTAATGAGATTGAACAAGGTATACTGATATCGATGATCGAATCTCGGGCAAGTAATATATCATGAGACAAAGGGAATCAGATACCAGATTAATTGAATCCTCAACATTCTGGTTCAACCAATAAAAGAACTTCGTTGAATATGTAGGACAAATATGGACATCCCCAGTCTTGTTGATGGTTATTGATGGGAGAGGTGTCTCAGTCATGTCTGCATGTTCTCGAACCTATAGGGTCACACACTTAACGCTTCGGTGTTGCTAGGTTTCATCGAGATAATAGATGGTGTGAACTAATGGTTATTTGGAGTCTCGGATGTGATTCTAGATATCACGAGGAGTTCGAAAATGATTCGGAGGTAGAGAAAAAGTATATGGGAGCTAGGTTTTGGTTCCAGTATTAATTCAAGATAGTTTCAGAATGGTTCCGGATTGATCAAGAAGGTTCCGGAAGGTTTGGAGAGGGTCCCACATGTCCGAAAGGGCACATGGGCCAAATGGGTGGCACCTTGGCCTACATGGAACATGGCTCCACACCCCAAAAAGGGCCCATGCGCCCCCGCTAGGGAAACCCTAGCCACCACCCAAAACCTTAGGAGGAGGGGAGGATTCCCTCCTCTAGCCACCGCCCCTCCCTTAGAGGAGGGGCAAGGGCTTGCCAGCCCCTCCCCTAGACCCCCTATATAAAAAGAGGGGTGGAGGCGCGACAGTATACACTTCCAGGCACCACCTTCCTCTCCCTATCCCCTCTCTCCCGTGTTGACGCTTAGCGAAGCGCTACCATACTTCTCCACCATATATCCAAGCAATGTCGTTATATTGCCGGGATCTCGCGAATCTCTTCTCCCTCGCTTGCGGGATCAAGGAGGAGGATACACCATCAAACCGGAATGTGTGGATACCACGGAGGTGATGTCGTATCTCAGGACTTCATCAGTTTGAACCGATACACGTGTACGCCTACATCGTCCATGATCCCTCGGTCGCCAAAAACTTTGGATCTTCGAGGGTATGTAGATCTGATCTAAGTCTCGTTACTAGCATCTCATAGATTTTATCTTGCTAGGTTATATCCGCTCTTCCGTAGGATTTTTTTGTTTTCCATGCTGCGAATCCATCAGTTATGGCAAGAAATCTTCGTCGAGAAATGTCCGGTGCGCTCGCGGATGCCAAGTCAGCCGTTGCGACATTAGTGCCGGTCGACGGCTATGGTTTGCCCACAGCCGAAATCGGGCAGGGAAAGGGCCGGCGTGGGCTAGAATCGCCGGCGGTGGGGCGAGATAAGAAGCGGTAGGAAGAAGGTGGGGGCACGCTCGATGTTGGATATATTTTCTGGCTGTGCCCAAAAACAATATTGGGAACAAGTATCTGCCGTAGTTGGGTTTTCTCGTGCTGGTGCCATAAGAAATTGTTTTTGAGGCGTGGTCCGTTTTACGGCAGCTGCCAGAAATGCTCTAAGCAAAGATGCTGGATCAAGAATTCTCTCTCACTTCTCAGAATAGACCACATTGCCACGCATTTAACACAAAAAAGGAATGAACTGTTGATCTAAAGAAAATACCTGAACTGCTGAGCCTAACAGATACAGATTCATGAACTGTGAACTCAATACTTTTACGGTAAATATACCCAACGGTGCTCGTTTGTTTGTTTATTCCAGCGGGCACACCTATTCGCACGTGTACACACGACATTTACACCCGTACTCATTAGCATGTAGCACACCCGCATGCACACATCCATTCTAGTTTGCTTGCATGCACTAAGATCCGAATATGCTGACATCATCAACACTAAATGCAGAAATCCAAATAGTCAAAATGTTTTGTAGCTCGAACCTTTTGTCCAATTTAGAATCTGTTTTCACTGTTCAACTAGTCGCGACAAGATCCTCAAAATTAGATCTCATGCTGATATGTTTCGATAAAAAAATTTCGGACCAAAAAGTTACTCACCTCTAACACGTGAGTTATCCATGCCATAATATGTAAGTTATCCATCCTCTAACACATAAGTTACCCACCATGTAAACATGTTGGATAGATGCGTTATCACATACATGTTTAGCAAGTTTAATTGAAACGTGGTAGCGTAGGTGTTAGGGTACCAAGACTTCATCGTCGTCGACTACTGGTTGCGCGTTACATTGTTCACTATGACCAAGGGTGGTGGGTGCGTGGATGGGGCATAAAACCCCACTTATTATATCGTATGCAAAAGAAACTTAGATTTAGTTTATTTAAAGAAATTATGCTTGATGTTTGATGCGGTGGCCTTTCGAGATTGAGTCATCCGACGGGCGACGAAACTCAGCCGCTAGAACAACTTCTATATTCTATCTGTAGATAATTTTTTGTAGTGGTGGATAACTTACGTGTTATTACAATGGGTAATTTATATACTGAAGTTTGGATAACTCTCGTGTTACTGATGGTTAACTTTTAGGTATAAAATTTCAAAGTTACCCACTCCTAACAGTTATCCATATCATAGTATGTAAGTTATCCACCCTGTAACATATAAGTTATCCATCATATAAATTTTATATTCTATCTATGGGTAAATTTTTATAGTGGTGGATAACTTACATGTTATAGGGTGGGTAACTTACATGTTAAAGTCTGAATAACTCTAATGATACTGATGGGTACCTTTTGAGGGAAAATGTTATATTATTTAGCAAGAGCATGCACATGTGGCACTTGTGTAGGCTGACGGAACACCCGCTACAGAAAGGTTACCAATTACTTTTCTGTATCCATGCAAAAGAGTCTCCACACATCATGTTTTATACGTGGATAAATTATATTTATTTTTTTGACTAATGGATAAAATATATACTATGACTTGGATAACTCACGTGTTACCGGGTGGATAACTTTTAGGTCCGAAAAAAACTAAGTCGGAACATATCAACATGAGATCTAGTTTTGAAGATCTCGTCGTGACTAACCCAACGGTAAAAACGGACCCTAAATCGGATTAACGGTTTGATCTACGAACATTTTGAGTTTTTGTATTTGAATTGAGCTAGCTAATCAAGCTTTTGTCGTTTAGCGCTTAGGCTGACGAGGGAGGGACACACGTGGGCCAGCGATGGTTGCGCACATAGCGGCAACACGGTGAGAGTCTTCCTGCTCAGTTTTACGATTCTATGAGCGTCCGTTACGTAGCAAAATCCTACTTTTAATCTAACATACAACGCATATAGCCACACACACTATCTAGTTCTTCTTGACTTTTATATCTATCTTATTAGCTAAAGTAAATAAACATCTCAATATTCTACTTCATCTTGATTCCCTCATGTTCAAACAAAGCTTCAGGACTACTCTACATATGGTAATGGTCAACCCTATGGATAGGTCCGCTCCTAGGCTCCTGCGACGTGCCGCTCTGGCGCCCACAGCCACCGCCACCCCGGTCACCCCCAGCCTCCCACTCCGGTTGAGCCCACCCCTGAAGGTTCCCCGCTCTGCCCTCCTAGCTTCACTTCATCGTGGTACGCATCGGGGAGAGCGTGCGCCTCCTCGTGCCCGTCACATCTGGACTCTCCATTGCGGGCGCTTTAGAGCTTAGGTTCACTAATGGTGACGGATTCGCAGGAGGAGAGATTTTCCTCGGATGCTGTTGTCTCCACCTGAAAGGTAAGCTTCGTGGCGCGGGATTTGGTGCTGGACTTTGCTCTGCCAAGCATTCATGGCACCCAACGACCGTGCTTGAAAAAGTCTACGATGGCCTTCAATGCGGGGAGGGCAGGCTACCCGGTGCGCCGTGCAGCGTCACCAGTCCTGCTAGGCCCGCCCTCTCTCCTTGCCTAGGCCTTAGCCATTTCCCCCAAGGTCAAATCGAGCTCAGAATTGAAGACGGGGGAGATAGGGGATGGACTCAGGTGATGCCGCCATACTAGTGGTGATCAAATGCTCCAAGGGCTTGTTCCTCCCGCCAATGAATGCCTCAACTACCCGCCTATTATTCAAGCTCAAGGAAATCCACCTTTGTTAAGCACTCCAAGCGCATCTGCCACAAATGCTTAACCAGAGGTCACTGCAAGTTCGAGTGTAGAGATCCAGTTAGATGCCGTGCTTGCAAGAGGAGTGGCCATAAAGCCAGAGACTGCACCGACTCCTCCCCATCGACTCCTGCTTCGTGAAGTTCTGCCCTGCTAGCCCAAGACCAAGCGCTCCTCTGCTGGGCCCCATAGTTCCTGTGCTAAGCTCTTTAGGCCCGTTCGAGCAGGGCCCCACATGCATGCGCCCTTCCTTGATCCCTGTGTCTGGCACTGCTTCATTGCGTGCAACCACCATGCCCTGGATTGGAGACCCCTCTCTACGGCCGGAGGAGGGCCACGTCCTGATCGTGGCGTCGAGGGGCTTGTTGGTTTGCAGCTCGAAAGTTCCAGGGCGAGTGCATCCCGGTACCCGAGTTGGCTGAAATCTCGCGGAGGGGCCGTAGTAGAATCGCCAATTTCTAGAGGGGCCAACTAGGGGTGAATACAAATCTAACATCCAAACGGTCGTTTGAACCAGACGAAAAATGGTTGAACTCAAATACCTTTGTTAGGTCAACCTTTCTTGGCTCGTCCTGTCAGTATTCCCCATTATCTTTTGCGGTCATGGACTAGTTTACCCCTGCGTGCACCAGATCTATTTCTTTTCTATGCTCTACTCTGCTCTTCTCGCCTGCTCCCCTCCCCATAACCTTTGCTCACCTCCGGCTGCTCATCTCAGATTGAAGCTCACACTTTCTCTAATTTGCATCCCCGCCATGTCCGGTCAACCTCCCACGTCCCTAATTGAAGCTCGCAGCCGTCATCGTCGCATCGTCTGCCGTATCGGAGCTTCGTGTCCCCGGACTAGTATCTCGCCTCTGGCTAGTCCTTCTCGCACGATGGAGCGCGTACGGTTGGGCGATCCTGGCCGGCGACCGGCCTCGGGCAGTTGCGTACTACCATGCACCCTAGGCATGGTAGCCCTGACACAGTAGTTTGACGACCACACTCTCATGGCCACCGTGCTGGGCTTTCGTCCCGCCGTGTCACCGACAGAGTTGATGCAGCTTTCAGGTCTCGTTTTGGGATCAGATGAAATAAGGTCAAGATTGAGGTATGCGCGCCGCCATTCAATTTTTTGTCCGGTTCGAGCACAACTCAGACACCGAGCGCGTTCTGCATTCTTCCCGTTCTTTTGAGTGCTGCGAGGAGAAAATAAGCTTCATGCGTTGGCATCGCGCCTGTGGGTGGGACGATCGCTTGGGGTAGCTTCGTTTTGTCTCCAAACTCGGCTTTGACGGCCTCCCATTGGATGCTTGGGAGCCGGAGCCCCTCAAGCAGGTTGTCAGTAGCCTTGGCGGCGAGCTGGTGGAGATCATGCCACCGAGCGAAAGATAGGTCATCGAGGTAAAGACGTGTCTGAAAGATCCTTGCTGTTCCTAAGATGTACAAGGTGCACATTCCAAGCAGGGCAGGGCGACAAATTTGTTGGAAGCACCCGGTCATCATCCACCTGGAGGGGGTTATGGAATCGATACATGGCATTTAGGACCCCGAAGAGGTGGCCAAAAAGCATCCTCGTCGCCTACAGTGTTGGCCTAGAAGGATCGATGGCACATGACCACCACTATTTTGCGATGGTGCACACAATTTTGGTGGGGGAACTGGGCTTGGACAAGCTGGTGGTTCTAATTTCCCTCGAGTGAAGACAGAGCTCTAGTGAATTGTTTTAATATGTGTGGCTAATGAATTTGTAGTATGGAGAGCGTAGCAGGAAGTTAGCATCGACTGAAAATATGTGATAGTTTGAATCGATGTAGTATGTGTGGGTAATAAATTTGAAGTATGTGTGTCTAATGCATCTGTGTTGAACACCATGCTTTATAATTTCTGTGAATAACTGAGGACAACCTCATGAAAAGATGGTGGACTGACAATGAGCAATGTCAATTCTATGGATGCCATGAAAATGTAGTTCATCTCCTCTTCAAGTACAAGGTAGCTAGATTATTGTGCCAAATGATGAGCGATCCGGAAGACATAAATGATTCTTGTTTCAAACGAAGATTATCTGATGATCCTTATAACACTATCTACTGCTTTTGTAACACGTTGAACCGCAGGACCATTTTGTAGACAGCACAAGACAAATGAAAAATGGTTTACAACATAGACAACAGACGCAAAATCTATACATAAAATGTCGTCTGAATTTTATCTGTCTGAGATAAAAAATGGCAGTTAACTGGATTTAACCACAAGTAGTAATTGAAGGAAATAGATACTTGATAGTATTTGTTTATAACAGTAGTACTTCCATAGAAAAGGGTCTTATATCTGCACAAAAGTGGGCTAAACTTTCTACTAGTTTATAGAACAATGTGTCAGCATTTCATCTACAAAAGCCATTCTTCAGTCTGAACTTAACTATTCTACACTGAAGAAACTGCAGATCTCCACCAAAAAAGTTGGCTGGCCAATTGCGTTGAGAGGACATAAGTTCTTTGATCATTTAACCCAAACTGATCTATTACGTTCCCGCCAAACTACAAGAAATCTACATCTTTCATGCATAGCCGCTTTGCGTGTGCTAGTCCCGAGGACCATCCGCGCCGCCGCAATGATTTTTTTGGTACTGAAACCGGCATCTTCTTTTTGGGATCGTAGGTCTGTGTGAACTGGAACCCGAATTCCGGCGCTGAGATGATGCCCACCACCGGCTCTAGCTGTTGAACAATCCAACATGCTGAGTGTAGACGCTTGGTCGCCGCCATGGTACGACCTCCGACGGTGCGTTGGATGGAGTGTCTTTGCCACAGACGGCGTGTTCCTAGCCCCCTACTGCGGTAAGGTAGCCCACGCTGAAGCATGGACATAGGAGTTCCTAGACCTTGGCGCTACCCTGTTCAAGGGTGTGTACCCTCGGCGGCATGCTCTCATGAACGATTTGATACGTACCTTGTTCCCCCTGCCTAGAGCATGCCGTAATGCTGCCACATGATTTTTCCACAATGCTCTCTTGGCCCTGCTCGCCACATCCGGCGCCGACGATGCCGCCACCGCCAGTGCAGCCGATTCGGCACATTCGGTGAAATCATTCGCCTGGTAGGGCAATGGGAGACCGGCCTTGAAGTAGAGCTTCATGGCCTACCTTAGAGGGGCTAAATACCCCAGTTTTGGCGGCTGTCGCGGCGGCGGCTGCTTAGGCGGGGCCATGTTACCCCAGGTGGTGCGGCGTGGCGGAGCTGCGCAAGGTGAATTGTGGTTTGTCGGAGAAGGGGAGTGATAGACTAACAATAGATTTGGACTCCGGGCATGCGTGAAAATAATCATCTCCCATTTCCTGAGAGGGTAATAATTCGACACTCATTACATTAACCGCTCAATATTTGTTTCCCTTCTCAGCATAAGAGTGCGAACATATTAAAAAGATTGGTCGTGGATATCCACCTCATCGGGCAATGTACCAGGACATGTTGGAGACCAGGTTCCATTTTAGAAATGTTGACGACTGTGCCCTTATGTTTATACGATATTATTTCTATGCCACTATGTACTGTCGAATTGTAGCAACACCTTCAGAAACAGGGGATGACGGCATGGCATGTTTTCTTTTTTTTAAAGGGCATCAGAAACAGGGGATGACGACGTGGCATGTTTTCTGACTGGCGGGCCCGCCTCCTCCACCTTCGACGGCGCACATCTAGGTTCGAGGACTTGTGTCGCCCACGAACACATTATTGTGCAATTTTCCACGTTTTGTCGCAACTAGCTCCGCTCTGCTCCTCTGCTCCTGCCGCCACCACTCCGTTCAGTCGTGCACCGCTCTCGTCCTCCCCTTGGGCTTCTTCCTCCCGCCCTCCCCTCCCTGCCATCCCCTCACGTCCCCTCCCCTCCCTGCCCTGTCTCCTTGTCGCCGTCCACCGCCTAGGCGCATCTGGAAACGAAAACCGAGATTCGGCAGTTGGGTTAGGTGCCCAACGACGCTGGTGATCCAGAGTTCCTTGGTAACCTCTAGTTTGATCAGGGAAACTACTGAAAATGAATCTGCTAATGAGGGTTACAAATTTGGTCAAGAGAAAGAGACTTATAATATTGTGGCTCCTCATGGTTATTTCGGCCGATTAATCTTCCAATATGCTAGTTTCAACAACTCTCGTTCTTTACACTTCTTCTTGGATGCTTGGCCTGTAGTAGGGATCTGGCTCGAATTTAAAATTCGATTAAAAAAGCGACTAGAATTTACTTCCTACATACATAATCCTATAGAAGAGCATACAATAATGCGTGGTAAAGGTTTTCCCCCGGGGTTCTTAATTACAACTGCTTAGCCTTCAATTTGCCTCTGACCATCCAATTAAATGTGAATAACCCGTCCTCCTCTCTTTTAAACAAGGGGTGCTTCCGGTTCTGTGCGTGGCTCGGAGATGGATCATGCATGGCTTGAGAACACGGAGATGGGTCCTGCGCGGCTGGAGAGCACGGAATCTCCTTCAACTCTTAAGAGCACGGAGGAGAACGAAACAGGGGAAGAGGAAGCGGGGTACAGAGCATTGGAGGTATGGAGCCTGGATAAGGTGCCGTACGTCCCCATTGAAGGGTAAGAACTGTGATTCCTTTTCTGCATATCCCAATTAGCGTTTCTAGTCCCATGGTGATGGCAAGGATATGTGTTAGTAACCGCATGATGTCTGTACAGCTTGTCCTTGAGCATGATGCTTTGTCAAGCGATCATGAAGACACTGAAATGTGTGGTAGTGTGGATGATGATGAAAAAGCATATGTAGACGTGGCTGCTGACCCTGATAGGATGGAGAGTAGGGAATATTTGGTTGATTCGAACTTTGAGCCTGACTATGGGACTGATGAGGAAGAGGAATGTGAAGATGTGGAAATGGGATGTGGATACGACGATGAAGACGAGGATGGGCCAGTGATACACTTTGACATGGACAATCCTACAATTGATGAGGGGATTATCTTTGAGAATGTGGAGGACTGTAGATATGCAGTTGCAACCTATGCAATTAGAGATGGGTTCGAATTTATCATTGAAAAGAGCGACTAAAAGAGATTTAGGGTGCATTGTAGGGAAAGTAATGTGTGTAAATGGAGATTACATGCATCTCCAATGCGGGGTGGACACCCATTTCAGGTTGCAATAGCTACATTTAGTTTCAGTCTTTCTCATATTTATTCTGCTGATAATCTGATTTATTTGGATTCTTATCGAATGCAGATCAAATTAAACACGAAGAAACATAACTGCCCTAATACTTCTTTAAGTGATAAAATTAAACCGGTGACTACCAAGTGGATTGCTGCTACTAAGCTTGACTGGGTGAGGCAGGATCATAACATTGGACCTGCTGAACTCAGAGCAAAGAGTAGCAAAAAGTTTAATATTCTGATTCAGTACCACAGAATCTTTGATGGGAAGGAGATGCCTCTAGACTTCATTCAAGGCAAGTGGAATGACAGTTTTCACATGTTGTATAGTTTCGAAGCTGAGGTAGAGAAAACATCACCTGGTAGTGTTGTTGACATGGATTACGGGGTTGTGAAAGGAAGAGAAAAGGTCTCAAAGGGGGTCAGGTATAAGCATGCAAATAAGAAATGCTTCAGGAGATGTTTTGTCTGCCTGAAGGCATGCTGGAAGGGGTTCCTATACGGCTGCAGGCCATACTTGGCAATAGGCGCAACTTCTTCAACAGGGAAGTTCAGGGGACATGTTGCTTCTGCTTGTGCTTTGGATGCGCATAATTCGATTCTAACTATAGCTTATGATGTTCTTGAGGGTGAATCAAATGAAAGCTGGACATGGTTCATGCAGAGACTACAGGCAGTAATTGGTCACCCTGAAGGCTTGGTGATACACACTAGTGCATGCAAGGGTCTTGAGAATGCTATTGATGGTGTGTTTCCCAGGGTTGAGCATAGGGAATGCATGCGGCATCTCGCTAATAACTTCACAAAGAAGTTCATAGGAAAGATCTTTGAAGAGGACTTGTGGAGATCATCATACACATACACCCCAAGCACACATGTTACTTACTTGCAGAACATGTATGTAGTGCCAAAGGTGAAAAAATACCTTGAAGAACATCACACCAAGCTATGGGCCAGAACCAAGTTTGGTGAGTTAAGCAAGGTGGATTTTGTTTGCAATAATTTGGCAGAGAGTTTCAACGCTAAGATTTTGAGCATGAAGACACTTGCAATTGTTATTTTCTTGGATGCAATAAGACAGTGCATAATGGTGAAGATAGATTTAAGGCAAAGAATTTGTGCAAGAAATTTTTTAGGCCATAAATTAGTTCCAAAGGTGGTTATGTTACTAAATGTAAGAACCAGGGCAATGAGAACGATAAAGATGAGGATGGTCAGAAGTTCCAGAACATTGGCTAAGGTTTATGCAGAATACAAGCATGGAACTGCATGGAGGTACACTGTAGACATTGGAAACAAGACTTGTTCATGCAGGCAGTGTCAGATTACTAGTCTACCATGTCACCATGCACCGTACTTCATCTTAAAGCATAGAGGTAGTGGGACTAAAATAGAGAACTATGTTGACAAGTATTTCTCCGTGGACAAGTTTGCTGCAACTTATGCAGAAAACATACCACCTATGGCTGATGAAAATGATTGGGAGATTGTCGATCCAGGGTTCAAACATCAACCACTAGTTCTTAGGAGGCCACCTAGGAGGCCTAGAAAGCTAAGGATTGAAGCCTCCACCGATAAAGGGTTAAGGCTGGGAGCTAGGAAAAGGAAATGCAAACATTGTGGAGGATTCGGCCATATCAAGAGGTTGTGCAAAAACCCAGTTACACATGATCTTGTCCCTGTTCACACACTGGTGGCAGAAAATGAGGCTTCTCAGCTAGAACTGGAGGAAGAGCAGCGCGAAGACGAAGAACTTGAGGAAGTGCAGTGGGTGGAGGAAAACAGTGATGAGCACTCGGATAAAAACGTAGGTAAGCAGCAAATTTATGAAGAAGTGGAGGTGCCGGCGAGAAAAGGGTGTGAAAAGAAACAAAAGGGTAAGCGAAACAGGGAGGAAGAGGAAAATAATGGAGGTGTATTAGAATATGAAGAAGTTGCAGGGGAGATTGAGGATGTTCTTGAGGATCTTTCGGCTAACTGCAGGAGAAATATTAAATCCCTGCCAATTTCATCTTTGTACGATTCTCCTGTACGTTTATGGAAAGAACACACATGCAATGACACTAGTGGTGGTTTAATAAAAGAACACACATGCAAAGACATGCAATCACATCTAGTGGATCCATGTGGTTTATGAGAAGAACACACATGCAATGACATCTAGTGGATCCATGTGGTTTATGAGAAGAACACCACATGCTAGAGTGGCATCAGTGGATCCATGTGTTTTCTGTGAAGAACACACATGCAATGACATCTAGTGGATCAATGTGGTTTATGAAAAGAACACCAGATGTAGGAGTGGCATCAGTGGATCCATGTGGTTTAATGAAAAGGACACACATGCAATGACAACTGGTGGACCCATGTGGTTTATGAAAAGAACACCACATGTTGGAGTGGCATCATTGCATGTGTTCTTTTCCAAAACCACAGTGATGCATACTGACACACACACACATGCAATGAACTCTAGTGGATCAATGTGGTTTATGAGAAGAACACCACATGCAATGACATCAATGGATCCATGTGGTTTATGAGAAGAAAACACATGCAATGACATCTAGTGGATCCATGTGGTTTATGAGAAAAACACCACATGCTAGAGTGGCATCAGTGGATCCATGTGTTTTTTGTGAAGAACACACATGCAATGACATCTAGTGGATCAATGTGGTTTATGAAAAGAACACCACATGCAGGAGTGGCATCAGTAGATCCATGTGGTTTATGAAAAGGACACACATGCAATGAAAACTGGTGGATCCATGTGGTTTATGAAAAGAACACCACATGCTGGAGTGGCATCATTGCATGTGTTCTTTTCCAAAACCATGGTGATGCACACTAACACACACACACATGCAATGAACTCTAGTGGATCAATATGGTTTATGAGAAGAACACCACATGCAATGACATCAGTGGATCCATGTGGTTGATGAGAAGAACACACTGATGACCCACAAGTATATGGTGTGTATCGCAGTATTTTCGAGGGAAGTGAAACCCAATTTATTGTTTCGACACAAGGGGATCCAAATAATACTTATAAGCCTTAACAACTGAGTTGTCAATTCAGCTACACCTGGAAACAATCTTGCTCACAACAGTTTATCAGTAGCAACAATTTTGTAGTAGCAATAGTAGAGTAATAGCAGTAGTAAAGTAAAGACAGTAGTAAGAATTGCAGTAAACAGTAGGATTAAAGCGCGGTAGGCACATGGATGGATGGACGAGCGTTGCATGGACAAAACAATTCACATGGAAATCAGAACATAGAGCAATTGCAGATAAATAAGATAAACCATCCAAGTACAAAATAATCATAGGCATGTGTTTCATATATAGTCATACGTGCTCGCAATGAGAACTTGCACAACATCTTTTGTCCCGCCAGCCCGTTTGCAGCGGGGCCTCAAGGGAACTACTGGCAATTAAGGTGCTCCTTTTAATAGAGCACCAGAGCAAAGCATTAACACTCCGTGAACACATGTGATCCTCACATCAAAGCCATTCCCTCTGGTTATCCCGATTTGTAGCACTTCGGGGCCATTGGTTCTAGACAATAACGTGTGTATACAACTTAAATGTAAGACCATAAACAATACTATCATAATGAATCAATAACATGTTCAAATCTGAAATCATGGAACTCGGGCCCTAGTGACAAGCATTAAGCATAACAAGTCGCAACAAAGTCAAAAAGCACTAATAGAAGATACTAGGCACCATGCCTTAACAATCTGATGCCATTACATGAACGATCTCATCCAATCCCAACCATCCCCATAGCCTACAGCGGGGGATTACTCACTAATAGATGGGGGAAACATGGATTGTCGATGGAGAAGCGATGGTGGTGATGATGGCGATGATCTCCTCCAATTCCCCATCCTAGCAGGGTGCCAGAACAGAGTTTCTGGTTCTGAATTGTGGAATCTGGTGGTGGTGGCAGAGCGGAACTCTTTCTGGAAAAACATCGAAACCCCCTCGGTTTTTAGGTCAGGAGGAAACTTATAGGCGAAGAGGGAGGCCGATGGGTGCCTGGGGAGGCCAGACCACCCCCTGGCGCGGCTAGGCCTGGCCTGCGTGGCCAGGTGGTGTGGCCGGGCCCCAGCCCCTCTTCGTCTCGTATTCTGGCTCCTGGTGTCCCTCGGTGAAAAACTGAGTTTGGATTTTGTCTGTCCAGTTCCGGGAATATTCATTTTCTAACTTTCCTAGAACCAAAAATAGCAGAAAACAGACAGCTGGAACTCTGGCTCTTGTTAATAGGTTAGTCCAAGAAATCATATGAAAAGCACTCCAAAGTGTGGACAAAACATAAGAAAGTAGATAAAACCAAGCATGGAACATCAAAAATTATGGATACGTTTGCAACATATCAACATCCCCAAGCTTAACTCCTGCTCGTCCTCGAGTAGGTAAGTGATAAAAAGAAAGAATAATTTTTGAGGTGACATGCACCATCATAAACTTGATCAAAGTATTCGTAAAACATTCATAGCTGGGATGATAGTACTTCAACATAACATGAAAGATAAAGTTCTAACAATAAGACAAAGCAACTATGTTGCAACATGAAAAGGCACAAACAAAAGATTCATGAATAACAATGTTTTGCAAGACATTTGTTTGTTTTATATAAATAAACATAGCATAGTGGCATTTAGCTTGTCCCTCATAGAGTAGCAAACATAAATGCATAGGACACCTTCAAAGTTCATAAGAGTGACTAGATACAAATAGTTTAAAACAAGCAATATCAAAGCTATGCATCAATCAACAAGTCTTGGGACAATGCACAGAACTAAGAATAGCCACTATGCTCTCAAAGTAGGTGCATAAAGATAGAAGGTGGAGACTCAACATAAAAAGTAAAAGAAAGGCCTTCATAGAAGGAAGTAGGGATTCAAGTTTCATAAAGAGCTTCCAAAAATTATGGTACTTATTAGCTTTCAGCTCTCATTCCCCCTATCATAAGCATCTTTAAGGTGGTTAAGTTTAAAGTGAACAAACTATGGAGTATATGCTTGACGAAGTATAAGTTGGAAATCTCATGTCCCTTGAATACGAGGGCCGCTCCTCATGCTACTCAAGTTTAGTCACCGGTATGATCTTGTCATCGTAAGTACGTGTATCATAGAGAACCGCCAACGGAGTACCCCTTGCCCGATGATACGGAAGAATGCCCATATCAAAAGGACAAGGCAAGCAGACAACGAGCATCTCAGCAATCTTCTTATTTACCATGGGAATATGGTGCTTTTTATCTCTTTCCTCTTTTCATATATCGCTTTTTTTCTTTTCTTTTTCTATTTTTTCTCAATATCTGACTCTTTTTTTATAATAAGAATGCTTCATAGACAACTCATTATGGTTATGCTGTAGGTTTCCACCATGACAACATGGATTAGACCAACGGCCCAGGCGTTTCTCTAACACATATACATAACTTCATGGATTTACAAGCTCCCCTTTCATTTCACACCAACGACATCCATAGACAAAAGAGCATGATATCAACTAGGTACAAAGTACAAGTGCAATGTTGAAAGCGTTCCCCATGACAGCATGGTTCTGGTAATCTCCAACAAATAAGTGTAAGCATATACAACATAGACGACACAATGGTTCAAGTTTATTAAGGGCAAGAAAAGTAAAGTGTGTCATCAAGTTCGTGAGAGCTTTAATCACTAGTTTTCTCATAACAAGTTTAATTCGGAAGGTAGACAAAAACATGAATATACTTGGAATAGCATATGCTAGTAGGTAGGTATGGTGGACTCTTTGGAATAACTTGGTTTAGGAGTTAGATGCATGAGTGGAACTCATACTTGGTTACGGAGGCTAGCAAAAGACTGGGAGCGACAAACTAAGAGAGCAATAATGGCCATAATCATGCAGAGCGACAAAACATCATTAATCAAAGCATACAGTGATACTACAAGTTGAAAACTAAAGGATCATCAAGGCTATGGTGACTTGGGATAGTCATAACATGGTGTGAGCATGGGCCAAGTCAACCCAAATAAAACATCAAAGGAGAATACCACAATACTATGCTTTAATATGCTAAAACAACGCATGATTCTTCAAAGGCACATTAAGAAATCTCAATTGTTTATAACAAGTCATGCTACATCAAAGAATGATAAGCATAAAGTCAAAACAATATCAAGCATGGCATGACAAAGCATAGGCCATAGTCAAAAACAAGCTCTCTTTACCACTTAAGCATGCACTTTCCTACTCTTTTCCAATCCAAACTATTTGTAAACCATTGCATGAAAGAGGGGGTCCAACCAATTTATTCTGCAAACTAAGAAAACAAAGCAAACAAAAACTAAAACGAAAATGAAAAACAAGACGCTCCAAGAACAAAACAACTGTGCATGAAACAATAAAAATGAGGTGTTTGGAAGAAACCTGGAATTTTTATTGATGAAGAAGGGGATGCCTTGGGCATCCCCAAGCTTTGACGCTTGTACTTCTTGGATATTTCTTGGGGTGACAAGCGTGGCATCCCCAAGCTTTAGCTTTAGTCCATCCTTCATCTCATTACTTATTCCTTCCATACACCTGAAAATTTTCCTTCGTACAAAACTTCACACAATCTTTATTAGCAACATTAGTGCACTCAAGATAATAAGTATTTGGGTTCAGTTCCAACTCCAATTAAACTTCCACTAAAACACAAGCTACTGTAGCACTTCCCTCAAAAAGATCAATTCCCCAAAAGAACTCAAAAAGGAACCAACAAGAAGCAAATGCAAATAAAGGCAGAAATCTGTCAAAACAGACCAGCAGGTAAAGACAAATTTTTTGAAGACCTTTTGTTGCTCAAATCAAAAAGTGTTGAACTAGCGAAAGTTAGATAATAACCTGGGGCAGAAGCACAAACATTCACGCCTCAAAAGGACGTACAGAAATTTTACCCGAATTTTTACGGTGAAGCACAGAAATCTGTTTCAGGACAGCAACTTTCCCAACCATTACTTCTCTATCATTAGAGGTTACTCTTGACATAAAAATAAAATAAAAAGGATAAGGAGAGGTCATTACTGAAGTAATAACTTTCAAGACTCATCTAAAACTTTTGGGTTATCTCCCAATAAGTAGTTTTCTTTAACGCCTTTAAGTTAGGCATGATAGTTTGAGAGGATCCTCACATAAGAAATATGAATTGAAGTAAAAGAGATCATCTAGAAGAAAATTCAAAACACATTTAAGTCTAACCCACTTCCTAAGCATAGGAATCTTGTGTGTAAATAAATTCGCAAAGAACAAAGTGACAGGCATAGGAAGATAAAACAAGAGTAACTTCAAAACTTTCAGCACATAGAGAGGTGTTTCAATACCATGAAAACTTCTACAACCATATTTTCCTCTCTCATAATAATTTTTAGTAGCCTCATGAATAAACTCAACAATATAACTATCGCATAAAGCATGATTTTCATGTTCTACAAAAACATAATTTTTATCAAGCTCTAAAATAGTGGGATTAAAACCTTCAAACCCACTTTTAATAATTCTATAACATGATGACTGATCATTCAATATAGGACCATCATCTAAAGCTTTATCATAAACAATTTCTAAGAAAAACTCTTTAGTACCATGCATCTCGAAGTTAGGCACAAATAAAGGATTATGACAGATAACATGAGCATAACATTCATCCTCCTTTGGTAAGCATGGGGGACAATCAAATAATGTAAGGGATAAAGAGTTACTCTCATTAGAAGGTAGGCATGGGTAGATAATCCATTATTCCTCCTTTTGTTCATCACTCTCCTCCTCTTTTTCATCTAATGAGCTTTAAGGTTCATCAATTTCTTCTTCCATAAGATCCTGCAAGGCATTAGTCTCTTCCATTTGTGGAAACAATCTATTAGTATATTCAAGAATATAGCTATTTTCTTCCTTATAATTATTAAAGAAAAATTTAAGTATATCATAAACTTCATATTTATAAGGTGAATCATCAATATTTTCAAGCAAACTAGCAAGTTCAAATGCACCCTTCCAAGCAATAAATTCCTCAATTTGTTCCACATCATAAAAGTCATAATTTCCCTTAACATAACAAGATATGGTCACATCATCATTATACTCACATTGAAAAGGGAGGTGTTTGTACCTCCTACAGCAACAAGATTTATCAAAGCAATAAGTAACATTATAAGTAGAGCACACGTTTATAGCAATGGTATACAATTTATCAATTTGTTCCCATAAGTGTTTCCCTTTTTGTGACAAGCGGTGTTCCTTATAATACTATTTTTGTTCTTCTGTGAACCCACCTTGCCAATAAGATTCAGTTTTAAAGAAACCAAGCATTGATAGAAAGCATGATAAAGCAAGACAATAACAGACCAACGAAAATAACAACTAGAGTAGGGAATACTTTTTTGTATTTTTTGATAAAGAAACAAGCAAACAAGGCGGAAACAAACTAAGCTTGAACAATAGTGATTCCAAGTGGACTTGATAAATAAAGCTATGCTCCCCGGCAACGGTGCCAGAAAATAGTCTTGATGACCCACAAGTATAGTGGGTGTATCGCAGTATTTTCGAGGGAAGTGAAACCCAATTTATTGATTCAACACAAGGGGAGCCAAAGAATACTTATAAGCCTTAACAACTGAGTTGTCAATTCAGTTGCACCTGGAAACAATCTTGCTCATAGCTGTTTATCAGTAGCAACAGTTTTGTAGTAGCAATAGTAAAGTAATAGCAGTAGTAAAGTAAAGACAATAGTAAGAATTGCAGTAAACAGTAGGATTAAAGCGCGGTAGGCACAGGGATGGATGGACGGGCGTTGCATGGACAAAACAATTCACATGGCAATCGGAACATAGGGCAATTGCAGATAAATAAGATAAAGCATCCATGTACTAAATAATCATAGGCATGTCTTCCATATATAGTCATATGTGCTCGCAATGAGAAGTTGCACAACATCTTTTGTCCTGCCAGCCCGTTTGCAGCGGGGCCTCAAGGGAACTACTGGCAATTAAGGTGCTCCTTTTAATAGAGCACCGGAGCAAAGCATTAACACTCTGTGAACACATGTGAACCTCACATCAAAGCCATTCCCTCCGGTTATCCCGATTTCTGTCACTTCGAGGCCATTGGTTCCGGACAATAATGTGTGTATACAACTTGCAGGTAAGACCATAAACAATACTATCATAATGAATCAATAACATCTTCAGATCTAAAATCATGGCACTCGGGCCCTAGTGACAAGCATTAAGCATAACAAGTCGCAACAAAGTCAAAAAGCACTAATAGAAGATACTAGGCACCATGCCCGAACAATCTGATGCCATTACATGAACAATCTCATCCAATCCCTACCATCCCCATAGCCTATAGCGGGGGATTACTCACTCATAGATGGGGGAAACATGGATGGTCGATGGAGAAGCGATGGTGGTGATGACGGAGATGATCTCCTCCAATTCCCTATCCTGGCAGGGTGCTAGAATGGAGTTTCTGGTTCCGAATCGCGGAATTTGGTGGTGGCGGCAGAGCAGAAGTCTTTCTGGAAAAACGTCGAAACCCCCTCGGTTTTTAGGTCAGGAGGCAACTTATAAGCGGAACCTGTGACTCTGAAGAACACACAAGCTGGAGTGGCATTAGTGGATCCATGTGGTTTATGAAAAGAACACACATGCAATGATTCTAGTGGTGGTTTATGAAAAGGACACACATGCAATGACTCTGGTGGATCCAGGTGGTTTATGAAAAGAACAAACATGCAATGACTCTAGTTGTGGTTTATGAAAAGGACACACATGCAATGACACCGGTGGATCCAAGTGGTGGTTTATGAAAAGAACAAACATGCAATGACTCCAGTTGTGGTTTATGAAAATGACACACATGCAATGACATGCAATGGATCCAAGTGGTGGTTTATGAAAAGGACACACATGCAATGACTCTAGTGGTGGTTTATGAAAAGAACACACATGCAATGACACTGGTGGATCTAGGTGGTTTATGAAAATGAAAAACATGCAATGACTCTGGTGGTGGTTTATGAAAAGGACACACATGCAATGACACTAGTGGTGGTTTAGGAAAAGAACACATGTCAACACCCGTATTTTTAATCCCAGATGCGTGTTATACCATACATCGCAATCCCCGGATTACCATTTTTGCGAGACATAACAGAATTGGTACCACAGTACATCATCCATTACAAACCATAATAAAGGTCTTACAAATAAAGGATATCAGGATCTAGTCTTAATACAAATCAAGCAGCGGAAATTAAACGTAGTAGGGGCTCCATCTTCTGAGTCACATGCAATACAGACGATGGGAGATGATCCTAGTTGTCGTAGACCTCATTCTGTCCATCATCCTAGTAGTCCTCCTCATAGTTTGGCCACGGGAATAGCCAGGGACAAAGCCATGAGTACTCTTTAAGTACTCGCAAACTAACACTAACAAGTAAGGTATTTCTAGTAGGAAACTTAAGCTCTAGGTTTATTTGCAAAAAGGCAGGTTTATCTCATAGTGAGTTTAGAAGTAAAGAAAACTAATTTAATGTTCTAAATCACTTAAGTGGGAACCTAGTTTTCATGTCCACAATCCTGTTATGGTCAAGTCAAAGTCATAGTTCAAGTCACAAATCATTTTGAAAACATCTGACGATGGAACAGTATGGCCACTCCAACTGTCCATGACCGCAGACACGGCTATTCGAATAGTTTGACACTCTGCAGAGGTGGTACACTTTCACCACAAAATTTGATACATCTGTAAGGGGTAACCCTAAATCAATCATACTTAGTATGCGGATAATCAATCATAACCTTTCAATTACACACCCTAGTATATGCACCTCCCCTATGAGCTTGGCCTACCAGCCATGGCCATCTGCCATCCTGGGCACTGCATAGGTGGACATTCATCACGAGGTAGCCTCGGCTCAACCTCTTCCGCAAGGGAACCCATACTAAGGCATATAAACTTCCGGCTAAGCCCTACCCAATTCATGTATTATGGTTGTACGGTAAAATTGGAATGGTATCGCATCCGAACCCAACCATCAGTTTTTGTAAAGGGCTAAGGCTCATGCCGCAACATTTTCATCATCAACCATTGTGTTTCTCAACACATGTCAAAACATCTCAATAGAATGAAACATCATTCCTAGGTTTTCATAATCATTTTCACCAAGTATTCCCACCTAAAGTGATCAACTTTTATGCTTAGCACTAGCCACTAAAGTTGTGGGCATTCCCTAATGAGGGGTGCTAATCAAGTGTAGCTATCCAAATCTAATCTCATGCCTTGGAATGACATTTAAGTATGACTACTTAGTCCTAGTTTTATACTCTTTATGGTATCTATACTATTGTTCCAATACTCACAAAGTACTAACCAAAAGTAAAGAACTTTGGTAAAAGTAAAAGAATAAAGCTTGCAAGTAAAACTTGGGATTGGTATAATCAAAGTTGTATAACCAAGCATGCCTAAAGAATCTTTGCATAGGTTATTTATACATTGCAAATGTATCTATAATTTTTGATGTTCCATGCTTGGTTTTATCTACTTTCTTGTGTTTTGTCGATGCTTTGGAGTACTTTTCATATGATTTCTTGGACTAACATATTAACAAGAGCCACAGTGCCAGCTGCCTGTTTTCTGCTATTTTTGGTTCTAGGAAAGTCAGAAAATGAATATTCTCGGAATTGGACGGGACAAAAGCCAAAGTCAGTTTTTCTCCGAGGGACACTTGGAGCCAGAATACGAGACAGATAGGGGATGGGGCCTAGTCACACCACCTGGCCGTGCGGCTAGGCTTCGCCCGCGCCAGGGAGTGGTCAGGCCGCCCCAGGCACCCCCTCGGCCTCTCCTTCCGCCTATATATTGCCTCTAATACGGAAACCCCAAGGACCCGATCAAAAATCCACGAAAGAGTCTGTAGCCGCCGTCATCTCCATCCCTAGATCGGGAGGGATCTGAAGCTCTTCCTGGCACCCTTCCGGAGAGGGGAATTCACCCTAGAGGTCTTCTTGATCATCATGCAAGCCTCCGGTGTGATGCTTGAGTAGTTCATCTCTGGACTACGGGTCCATGTAGTATCTAGATGGCTGGTTCTCCTCCTTTGTGCTATCATGTTTAGATCTTGTGAGCTCCGGTCATGATCAAGATCATCTATTTGTAATTCTGCATGTTGTGTTTGCCGGGATCCGATGGATATTGAGATGCTATTTCAGATTGATTATTGATTCTATCATGTGTTTGTTATTTGTGATCTTGCATGCTTTCCGTTGTTTGTAGCTATCTGGGCCAAGTAGATGCTAGCAACTCCAAGAGTTAGTATTTATGATCGATAGTGGGTTCATGCCTCTGGTAATCTGGGGAAGTGACAGAAATCTCTAAGGTACTAGATGTGTTGTTGCTACTAGGGAGCAAACAACAATCCTTTGTTCATAGAACAATCATATTGTTTACTTTACACGCAATTCGTAATGCAATTATCCATTGCTTTCAACTTAATACTAGAGGGGGTTCAGATGATAATCTAAAGGTGGATTATTAGTCATAGATGCAGTTGGATGGCGGTCTATGTATAATGTTGTAATGCCCAATCGAATCTCAAAGGAGTCAAGATGAGTAGTATATGCTTGTATGCTTTCTCGATGTTTGTCAATTTCCCCGCTGTAATTTATTCACCCAGCATGTTATCTATCTTAAGGAGAGCCACCTCTAGTGAACTATGGACCCCGGTCCTTTCTTTTACTATCAATCTACAAACTGTTTACTTCTTTGTGTTTACTTTCTACAAACTATTACTTCCTTCCATTCGATACTTTTAATCGTTTGTTTTCAGCAAAACCGGTGAGATTGACAACCTCATCACAAGTTGGGGACAGAGTTCCATGGTTGTGTTGTGCAGGTCTCCACGTTGCTGCTGGCACCGCTAGTGCGCCCTGCCAAAGTTCAGCTAGCAACACCTTTGGGGTGTTTCCTTGCTCCTACTGGTTCGATTAAACCTTGGTTTCTTAACTGAGGGAAAACCTGCTGCTGTGCTCATCATACCTTCCTCTTGGGGTTCCCCAACAAGCTCGATATATTTTGGGCCATCAAGCTATTTTTCTAGCGCCGTTGCCGGGGAGTCAAGGACATCTTCACAACGGGAGTCCCTCATAACCAATCTCTTTACTTTGTTATTTTTGTTTTGCTTAGTTTACTTTTGTTTTGTTTGCTTGTTTCTTTATCAAAAACACAATAAAATTAGTCTTAGAAGTTTGCTTTCTTTATTAAAAATAAAAAAATTAAGTCCTTCTATAGTTGTTACCTCTTCCTTAGCACACCATGTTGATCCCTAAATTCACCTTGAAAGACCTTTCAATAGGTAGTGGCTCTATAATTGGAAAAGATAATATTGAAGAATTCTTTAATCATGTTAGTAAGCATGAGGATGTTGAGGATAGATCCCTTGTAGAACTTGCTCCAAACTATGAGATTGCTGCAGCTTCTTTAGTTCACATGTTGGAAGCTAGGTTTGTTAACCTTAACCCCTTAATGCAAGTAATGTTTTTTAAACTTAAAGAAATTGAGGACCCTAAAAAGAGGGATTTTATTCTAGAAACTTTGCTTAAGGAATTCTATGATGTTGCCAAGGAAGCTAGAAAAGTCTTTGAACGTTTCAATATGCTAGGCTCATGTGTACATGTTGTTTGTACACGAGAAAAGATGGACAAAACTGAACCTGATGGGGAGGAAACTAAGATACCAATACCCTTTAAACTTGTAGCAATGCATGAAGCCATAGAAAAGAATCTTGATTGGATTGTTCCTGAAAACCCGTTTGATGAAAATAGTAAACCCAAGAGTATTGAGAGAGGATCCTCTAGAACTTATTTAGATGATATACCTTGCCTTGGTGAAGATATTTCTGGTATTAATCTTAATGCTTCTTCATTTGAGAACACTTGATCCTTTTTCTTGCTTCTTATGCCTAACTTGCGTTCAAGAAAAGTACTTATTGGGAGATAACCCAAAAGTTTTAGATGAGTCTTGGAAGTTATTACCTCTATAATAACAGCTCCTTATCCTTTTTAATTTCTTTTTGTGCCAAGAATAACCTCTAATGAGAGAGAAGTAATGATTGGGAAAGTTGTTGTCCCGAAACACATTTCTGTGCTTCACCGTAAATATTCATGTAAAATATTTGTATGTCCATTTGAGGCGTGAATTTTGTGCTTCTTCCCCGGGTTGTTATCTAACTTTTGTTAGTTCAACACTTTTTTATTTGAGCAACAGAATGTCTTCAAAAAAAATCGTCTTTACCTACTGGTCTGTTTTGATAGATTTCTGCCATTTTCCGCATTTGCTTCTTGTTGGTTCCTCTTTGAGTTCTTTTGGGGAATTGAGCTTGTGGAGGGAAGTGCTACAGTAGCTTGTGTTTTAATGGAAGTTTTATTGGTGTTGGAACTGAACCCAAAGACTTATTATCTTGAGTGCACTAATGATGCTAATAAAGATTGTGTGAAGTTTTGTATGAAGGAAAAATTTCAGGTGTATGGAAGGAATGAGTAATGAGATGAAGGATGGACTAAAGCTCAAGCTTGGGGATGCCACATGTTTCACCCCAAGAAATATCCAAGAAGTACAAGCGTCAAAGCTTGGGGATGCCCAAGGCATCCCCCTCTTCATCAATAAAAATCCCAGGTTTCTTCCAAACGCTTCATTTTTATCGTTTCATGCACAGTTGTGTTGTTCTTGGAGTGTTTTCTTTTTCTTGTTTGCTTGGTTTTCTTAGTTTGCTGAATAAATTGGTTGGACCCCCTCTTTCATTGCATTAGATTTCAAATAGTTTGGTTTGGATTGGAAAAGAGCAGGAAAGTTCATGCTTAAGTGGTAAAGAGAGCTTGTTTCTGACTGTGGCCTATGCTTTGTCATGCCATGCTTGATATTGTTTTGGCTTTATGCTTAGTATTCCTTGCTATAGCATGACTTGTTATAAACAATTTAGATTGCTTAATGTGCCTTGGAAGGATCATGCAATGTTTTAGCATATTAAAGCATAGTATTGTGGTATTCTCCTTTGATGCTTTATTTGGGTTGACTTGGCGCATGCTCACACCATGTTATGACTATCCCAAGTCACCATAAGCCTTTATAACCCTTTGGTTTTCAACTTGTAGTATCACTTTATGCTGGTATCAATGATGTTTTGTCGCTCTGCATGATTATGGCCATTATTGCTCTCTTAGTTTGTCGCTCCCAGTCTTTTGCTAGCCTCCACAACCAAGTATGAGTTCCACTCATGCATCCAACTCCTTAAACCAAGTTATTCCAAAGAGTCCACCATACCTACCTACTAGCATATGCTATTCCAAGTATATTCATGCTTTTGTTTACCTTCCAAATTAAACTTGTTATGAGAAAACTAGTGATTAAAGCTCTCATGAACTTCATGGCACACTTTAATTTTATTGCCCTTAATAAACTAGAACCATTATGTCGTCTATGTTGTATATGCTTGTACTTATGTGTTGGGGATTAGCAGAACCATGCCGTCATGGGGAACTCTTTCAACATTGCACTTGTACTTTGTACCTAGTTGATATCATGCTCTTTTGTCTATGGATGTTGTCGGTGTGAAATGAAAGGGGAGCTTGTAAGTCCATGGAGTTATGTATATGTGTTAGACAAATGCCTGGGCCACTGGTCTAATCCATGCTGTCATGGTGGAAACCTGCAGCGTAACCATAATGAGCTGTCTATGACGCATTCTTCTTATAAAAAAAGAGTCACATATTGATAAAAAAGAGAAAAAGAAAAAAAGATTATGAAAAGAGGAAAGAGAGAAAAAGGCACCATATTCCCATGGTAAATAAGAAGATTGCTGAGATGCTCGTTGTCTGCTTGCCTTGTCATTTTGATATGGGGATTCTTCCATATCATCGGGCAAGGGGTACCCCGTTGGCGGTTCTCTATGATACACATGTACTTACGATGACAAGAACTTATTGGTGACTAAACTTGAGCAGCATGAGGAGCGGCCCTCGTATTCAAGGGACATGAGATTTTCAACTTATACTTCGTCAAGCATATACACCATAGTTTGTTCACTTTAACTTTAATCACTTCAAGATGCTTATGATAGGGGTAATGAGAGTTGAAAGCTATTAAGTACCACAATTTTTGGAAGCTCTTTATGAGACTTGAATCCCTACTTCCTTCTATGAAGGCCTCTCTTTTACTTTTATGTTGAGTCTCCACCTTCTACCTTTATGCACCTACTTTGAGAGCATAGTGGCCATTCTTAGTTCTATGTGCATTGTCCCAAGACTTGTTGATTGATGCATAGCTTTGATATTGCTTGTTTTAAACTATTTGTATCTAGTCACTCTTATGAACTTTGAAGGTGTACTTTGCATTTATGTTTGCTACTCTATGAGGGACAAGCTGAATGCCACTATGGTATGTTTTCGTTATGTGAAACAAACAAACGTCTTGCAAAGCATTGTTATTCATTAATCTTTTGTTTGTGCCTTTTCATGTTGCAACATAGTTTCTTTGTCTTATTGCTAGAACTTTGTATTTCATGTTATGATTGAAGTACTATGATCCCATCTTTGAATGTTTTACAAATACTTTGATCAAGTTTATGATGGTGCATGTCACCTCAAAAAACATTCTTTCTTTTTATCACTTACTTACTCGAGTACGAGCAGGAGTTAAGCTTGGGGAGGTTGATACATTGCAAATGTATCTATAATTTTCGATGTTCCATGCTTGGTTTTATCTACTTTCTTGTGTTTTGTCCACACTTTGGAGTACTTTTCATATGATTTCTTGGACTAACCTATTAACAAGAGCCACAGTGCCAGCTGCCTGTTTTCTGCTGTTTCTAGTTCTAGGAAAGTTAGAAAATGAATATTCTCGGAATTGGGCGGGACAAAAGCCAAGGTCAGTATTTCACCGAGGGACACCTGGAGCCAAAATACGAGACAGAGAGGGGCTGGGGCCCGACCACACCACCTGGCTACGCGGTCAGGCCTGACCCGCGCCGGGGGTGGTCTGGCCGCCCCAGGCACCCCCTCGGCCTCTCCTTCTGCCTATATATTGCCTCTGATACGAAAACCCTAAGGACCCAATTAAAAATCCACGAAAGAGTCTATAGCCGCCGTCATCTCCATCCCTAGATCGGGAGGGATCTGAAGCTCTTCCCGGCACCCAGCCGGAGAGGGGAATTCACCCTAGAGGCCTTCTTCATCATCATGCAAGCCTCCGATGTGATGCGTGAGCAGTTCATCTCTGGACTATGGGTCCATGTAGTAGCTAGATGGCTGGTTCTCCTCCTTTGTGATATCATGTTTAGATTTTGTGAGCTTCGTTCATGATCAAGATCATCTATTTTTAATTATGCATGTTGTGTTTACGGGGATCCGATGGATATTAAGATGTTATTTCAGATTGATTATTGATTCTATCATGTATTTGTTTTTTGTGATCTTGCATGCTTTCCGTTGTTAGTAGCTATCTTGGCCAAGTAGATGCTAGCAACTCCAAGAGTTAGTATTTATGCTCGACAGTGGGTTCATGCCTCTGGTAATCTAGGGAAGTGACAGAAATCTGTAAGGTACTAGATGTGCTTTTGCTACTAGGGAGAAAACAACAATCCTTTGTTCATAGAACAATCGTATTGTTTACTTTACACGCAATTCGTAATGCAATTATCCGTTGCTTACAACTTAATACTAGAGGGGGTTGAGATGATAACCTGGAGGTGGATTATTAGTCATAGATGCAGTTGGATGGCGGTCTATGTATAATGTTGTAATGCCCAATCGAATCTCAAAGGAGTCAAGATGAGTAGTATATGCTTGTATGCTTTCTCGATGTTTGTCAATTACCCCGCAGTAATTTGTTCACCCAGCATGTTATCTATCTTAAGGAGAGCCACCTCTAGTGAACTATGGACCCCGGTCCTTTCTTTTACTATCAATCTACAAACTGTTTACTGCTTTGTGTTTACTTTATGCAAACTATTACTTCCTTCCGTTCGATACTTTTAATCCTTTGTTTTCAGCAAAATCAGTGAGATTGACAACCTCATCACAAGTTGGGGACAGAGTTCTGTGGTTGTGTTGTGCAGGTCTCCACATTGCTGCTTGCACCGGTAGTGTGCCCTGCCAAAGTTTAGCTAGCAACACCTTTGGGGTGTTTCCTTGCTCCTACTGGTTCGATTAAACCTTGGTTTCATAACTGATGGAAAACTTGCTGCTGTGCTCATCATACCTTCCTCTTGGGTTTCCCCAACGAGCTCGATATATTTGGGGCCATTAGTTATCAAGTTTGCAAGTGTTAGCTTGCATAGTTAACTTGTAGTGCTAGGCTTGCAATTAGTGATGGCTTGCCTTGAGTAGTGAAGTGATTGAAGTTCTCCTCTTCTTCTTCTTGGTAGTACTCCTCCTCCTCGTATCCCGGGTCGGTACTATCGTCTATAAATGAATACGAGGTACACAATCACCAAAAAATTCTTAACTATTTCTATTTAGCACACTAAGGCTCACACTTGATGATCTAGCATCATCACAAATATCACATGAAATAAAGACTTAATCTTGTTTATCTTATTTTTGGAAAGTAATTTCTACTCATTGAAAATACTTAAGATTTAATATTCTCCAATTAAAATATGGGATCATGTTGACACATGTCATCACCACATATTCTAATACATTGGAATGTGATTTAAAGTGGTGGTCTTATTTTATAAAGTTTAAGATTATCATTTAATAGAATTAAAGTGACTAGAAATGCCCATATAGCATTCTTTTGTTACCATTCCAATGTCACTAAATGTAAACCTAAATATTTTTACATATTCAGATAGATCTTATCAAATGTGATTTTTGAGAGTTGGAATCAACTCAAAAGCATTTATGGTTGATTTTTGAAAAAGTTTGAATTTGGAAAAGTCTCTGTCTTGTTATTTTTGGTATAGGTGATCTCTAACTCCAAATGGTTTGAATCCAACAGGCTTGGATAAATAATTTGAATACCTTTCTAACAAAATTGGAATCATGCTATTTGGTTTAGTGAATTTCTTTGAATTGATTTTTGAACCTACTGATAGAAACTGGTTTCAACTAAAATGGAAAATAACTATTTGAATCTACAGGCCTGTGCGGGAAACCTATTGGGCTAGCCCAATCTGCACAGCGCGGCACAGAGGGCTACTGACAGCAGGGTCCCACTAGTCAGCGACTCTATCTAACCGAAACGATATCGTTCAATCTAGGCCCTACGATTAGAACCTGATCTAACGGCTGACATTCATCTCCTACGTCGAACAGCTCCGGCGAGGTCTGAACCCTAACGCGGTGGTGGGGGTCGTGTGAGGCTCACCAGGGCTCCAGCTAGGGTCGGCGATGGGGGTGAACGATGTTGTAGACGACGCTGTTCGAACGGTGGTCGTGGCAGCTCCTAGGGCGGCTCCAATCCACGGCTCCTCTTCTCCTCTGCAGTGGCGGACTCCGGCCAAATTCCGGCAGGCTGGTGCTTGCCTTACTCCGGGGAAGGGTGTGGGAGGCTCAGTGAGGAGTGGGGAGTGTGAGGGTGTGGTGGATTGAGGCGGAGGGGGCCTCTATTTATACATCAGCTAAGGGACCTTGCGGCATGGGCTCATGCTCGTCAATGACGACGATACAGGTGGCTAGCGGCATGGCTGAGGGTAGGGGCGACGTGGTGCTTCCTGGCGGTCATCACAGGCCTAATGGCACTGCACGGGGCGGTCTAGAACGGTCGGGCAGGGGCGATGCTCTGCACGGAACTGGCGGTGTTCAAGACGGCGCACGGGGGCTACGGGTCGCGCGGCGGCGAACTGGGATGTCTGGGAGCTAGCTGGTGATATGGCGAGTGTGTGCACGCATGGTGGGGGCGAGGCGTGGCATGGGCGAGCTGGTCGGCTGCGGCGCTCTAGCGCGCTCTCGGCACAGCATAGAGAAAGTGGGCGCGGCGGTTTTCAGGTGGTCCATGGCTTGGATGCGGTCAAGGGCTGGACATGGGATGGAGGGAGACGGTAGCCTACCTCCTGGACATCATGGACAAGGGCGGCGCGGTCTGGAGCGAGCGGTCCATGGTCCGCCGGTGTGGCAAGCTCCGGGCGGCGGTGCACTGGCGTAACGACAAAGAGGGGGTGCGTGTCTGGCGCTGCTGTGTGTTGGGGGAGACTAGGGGAGTGCAATGAGGGCAAGTGGTTGAGTGATCACTGCTCCAAATAGTGAAGTTAGGCATAGTTTAATTAGTGTCTGCAAAGTGTTCGACCAAATGGCCGCAAGAATTTAAATTTGAAATTTTTGAATAAATTTTGGTGAGGGTTTTGATGTTATGCTTGAGTGTCTATGGTTTCTTGGAAAAGTCAAGGTGAATTGATTTGAGTGGTTTTTGCAAAATGGTGATCTTACCATATGAACTTGATTCAATTTTGAACTGTCCTTTAAATAGATTTGAAAATTGTTTCTGTTGGTTTGTAAAGTGGGCTTGGGTTCACTTTTACTTGATCTAGCAAGAGGTGAAAAGAAGTGGACATGTTTCTGTTAGAAATTCTTTTCTAGGAACTCACAAAGTGGCCTAGTGGTTGATTTTGGTCAAAATGACAATTTGATCATTTGCTTTATATTTGATTTCTTTTACTTTGGATTTTGTTTGTAATTGGCCTAGATGATGTAGTATTCATATTTAAACTATTCCTTATCATTTGTTTCAATCAAACATGGCAATTGCACTCATATATACACTAAAGCAAATCACACATACACTCATATTTAATTTAATAATAAAAGTTTTTGTTAACCCTAAACTTAGGTGATTAGAACTTGATAATCTTGATTAGAACCCTAAAGACATGCAATGACACTAGTGGATCCATGTGGTTTATGGAAAGGACACACATGCAATGACAACTGGTGGATCCATGTGGTTTATGAAACAACTCCACATGCTAGAGTGGCATCATTGCATGTGTTCTTTTCCAAAACCACAGTGATGCACACTAATACACACTCATCCACATGCAATGAACTCTAGTGGATCAATGTGGTTTATGAGAAGAACACCACATGCAATGACATCAGTGGATCCATGTGGTTTATGAGAAGAACACACATCCAATGACATCTAGTGGATCCGTGTGGTTTATGAGAAGAACACCACATGCTAGAGAGGCATAAGTGGATCCATGTTTTTTCTGTGAAGAACACAGATGCAATGACAACTAACATCTAGTGGATCAATGTGGTTTATGAAAAGAATTGCTCATGCAGGAATGGCATGAGTGGATCCATATGGTTTATGAAAAGGATACACATGCAATGACAACTGGTGGATCCATGTGGTTTATGAAAAGAACACCATAGGCTAGAGTGGCATCATTGCATGTGTTCTTTTCCAAAACCACAGTGATGCACACTAATACACACATGCAATGAACTCTAGTGGATCAATGTGGTTTATTAGAAGAACACCACATGCAATGACATTAGTGGATCCATGTGGTTTATGACAAGAACACACATGCTGGAGTGGAATTAGTGGATGCATGTGGTTTCTGAAAAGAACAAACATTTAATGACTCTAGTGGTGGTTTATGAAAAGGACACACATGCAATGACTCTGGTGGATCCATGTGGTTTATGAAAATAACAAACATGCAATGACTCTAGTTGTGGTTTATGAAAAGGACACACATGTAATGACACTAGTAGATCCAAGTGGTGGTTTATGAAAAGAACACACACGCAATGACTCTAGTGGTGGTTTATGAAAAGAACACACATGCAATGACACTGGTGGATCTAGGTGGTTTATGAAAAGAACAAACATGCAATGACTCTTGTGGTGGTTTATAAAAAGGACACACATGCAATGACACTAGTGGTGGTTTAGGAATAGAACATACATGCAAAGACATACAATGACACTGGTGGATCCATGTTGTTTATGAAAAGGACACACATGCAATGACAACTGGTGGATCCATGTGGTTTTTGAAAAGAACACCACATATTGGAGTGTCATCATTGTATGTGTTCTTTTCCAAAACCACAGTGATGCACACTAACACACACACGCACATGCAATGAACTCTAGTGGATCAATGTGGTTTATGAGAAGAACACCACATGCAATGACATTAGTGGATCCATGTGGTTTATGAGAAGAACTCACATGCAATGACATCTAGTGGATCCATGTGGTTTATGAGAAGAACACCACATGCTAGAGTGGCATCAGTGGATCCATGTGTTTTCTATGAAGAACACACATGCAATGACATCTAATGGATAAATGTGGTTTATTAAAAGAACACCACATGCAGGAGTGGCATTAGTGGATCCATGTGCTTTATGAAAAGGACACACATGCAATGAAAACTGGTGGATCCATGTGGTTTATGAAAAGAACACCACATGCTGAAGTGGCATCATTGCTTGTGTTCTTTTCCAAAACCACAGTGATGCACACTGACACACACACATACATGCAATGAACTCTAGTGGATCAATGTGGTTTATGAGAAGAACACCACTTGCAATGACATTAGTGGATCCATGTGGTTTAAGAGAAGAACACACATGCTGGAGTGGCATTAGTGGATCCATGTGGTTTATGAAAAGAACACATATGCAATAACTCTAGTGGTGGTTTATGAAAAGGACACACATCCAATGACTCTGGTGGATCCATGTGGTTTATGAAAAGAACACACATGCAATGAATCTAGTGGTGGTTTATGAAAAGGACACACATGTAATGACTCTGGTGGATCCAGGTGGTTTATGAAAACAACAAACATGCAATGACTCTAGTTGTGGTTTATGAAAAGGACACACATGCGATGACATGCAATGGATCCAGGTGGTGGTTTATGAAAAGGACACACATGTAATGACTCTAGTGGTGGTTTATGAAAAGAACGCACATGCAATGACACTAGTGGTGGTTTATGAAAAGAACACACATGCAAATACATGCAATGACATTGGTGGATCCATGTGGTTTATGAAAAGGACACACATGCAATGACAACTAGTGGATCCATGTGGTTTATGAAAATAACACCACATGCTGGAGTGGCATCATTGCATGTGTTCTTTTCCAAAAGCACAGTGATGCACACATGCATATGACACTGGTGGTGGTTTATGAAAAGGACACACATGCAGATGACACTGGTGGTGGTTTATGAAAAGAACACACATGCAATGAGTCTAGTTGTGGTTTATGAAAAGTTCAAACATACAATGACTCTAGTCGTGGTTTATGAAAAGAAGACAACATGCAAATGTCACTAGTGGATCCATATGGTTTAGTACGAAACATGCATTTTCCATTTCTTAAAGGAACAGACATGCCTACTCTTTCTATTTTATATTTGAATCCCTTATTCTGTCTTGCCCTTTGTTTTTTGATACTGCTCAGTTTTTCCCTCTCTCTCGGTCACAAATCTCACAAAAGCCCAAACATGTGCTCACTCTGGCTGCTATGCCCTGATTGGCTGACACAGATGTCACGCAGATCGTGCCCACCAACCGTTGATCCTCTGTAATCCAACGGGCAGGATAACCCCTCCCTCCTCCACTATATTTGCAGGGTCTATCCATGCCAACGCTCTATCCGTGCCACCAATACTTTACCTCCATAAACAAGTGAAAATACATCTCAAAAAATAAATAAAATAAATGATCATATTTATAAGAAGCTCTCGTCTTTTGTCTTCCGGTTCGTCATTGTCTTCGTCAACGTCATGGTCCTTGCCATCGCCACTGTCGTTGTCCTCCTCTAATGACTCGAGACCGCTCCCTTCTTCGTATAACCACGCTATCTCCTTATCGGAGTCATCCTACTCCTCCTCTTCGTAGTCCCATGGGTCCACATCACTCTCCTCCGCTTCTGCCTCCAACTGATCGATGAACGCCTCCTTATTGGCTGAGTCAAACTTGTCCAAATAGTTGTCCCCTCTCTTCTTCCTAGTCTTCTTCTTGTTCCTCTTCTCGTCCATACTCGCCGGTGCAACACGCGCCCCCGTCCTGGCTGCTTCTTTGCACTTGTCTGTCGCTGCAGGTGCCCCACGCTCCTCCTACGCGGCCGGTACGAGCTTCGACGTCACGGTGTCCTCGAGTGCTGATGTCGATGGATCCTGGCACGGTCGGACACGGTGTGCTGCCTCAGTAGGTGACTCATGAGCACGAACGATGCAGCATAGAGCAGGGGACGCAAGACGGTCAGTGGACGGCTTGGACCTGCCATTGCCACGATGAGGGGGCATCATTCTCGAGGAAGTTGTTCGGAATGAGCGATGGTAGGTACATAGAGTTGGGTGCCTATCTGATAAAGGGACGAGCAGTGGTTTCGTGCGTCATGTACACACATGCATTTGTCGATTATTAAAAATGTAATATCTCACGTACTTACATAATTTGATCACAACAAAAATGGCACAGCATATTCTAGACTCGTAAATATCCCGTGCGTTCCTGTCCACGTGGAGTTCAATGGAGTTCGACGTGCCGATGTGATCGTGCAGAAGTTGCACGCGTCCTTGCCCCATCAACACATGACACACGCAGGCGAGACGTGCGCGCTGATGCCCGTGATTACCACCCGGCTCCACTCATTTTTTAAGGGTAAGCTCGCACTCCTCTTATTATATACTGGATTTTAGGCGGCGTTGAAGACCATTGAACTATCCATCATAATAAAGACAAGTCCCATCGATTCCCTATCCCTGCCTCCCTGGCTTCTTTGAGAAGGTAGACTGTACACAGTGGTCTTGTATAATAGTAGTAGTACTACTGGACCATGGACTATACTCTTTGACTCTTCTTCCACACTAATCACTATCTTCTTCCTCCTGCTACCACCTCCCACTCCCTACAAGCCATTGCTCCCCTGAGGAGAGGCCAGTCGACCATCCTCGCGGAGAAAAAAAGGAGAGAGCTCGCCGCGAGGCAGTTCTTGCTCTACCAGCCCCTTAAGCCCCCCTCTCACTGAGGCCCAATCTCTCCCGACAATGGCGCCGAATGTTCTAATACGCGAGGGCTCCTCCTGGTACGGACTTCTTGTTCTACTTCTTCTCCATCTCCTTCTCCATCATGATCTTATTCTACTTCTTGTCAACACCCAAATTTTTAATCCTAGATGCCTATTATGCCATACATCGCAATACCAGGATTACCATTTTTGTGAGACATAACAGATTGGATATCACAGTACATCATCCATTACAAACCATAATAAGGTTTTACAAATAGGGGATCTCATGATCCAGTCTTAATACAATCAAAGCAGCGGAATAATAAGCGTAGTAGTGGGCTCCATCTTCAGGGTCACATGCAATGCTGACGATGGGAGATGATCCTAGTTGTCATAGACATCTTGTTGTCCATCTTCCTGATAGTCCTCCTCATAGTCTGGCCACGAGAATAACCAGGGACAAAGCCATGAGTACTCTTTAAGTACTCGCAAACTATCACTAACAAGTAAGGTAGTTCTATTAGGAATACTAAGCTCTAAGTTTATTTGCAAAAAGCCAGATTTATCTTAAGATGAGTTAAGAAGTAAAGAAAGCTAATTTAATGTTCTAAATCACCTAAGTGCTTAGTTTTCATGTTCACAACCCTGTTGTGGTCAAGTCAAAATCATAGTTCATTTCACAAGTCATTTTGAAAACATCTGATGACGGAACAATATGGCCACTCCAACTGTCCATGATCGCAGACGCGGCTATTCGAATAGTTTGACACTCTGTAGAGGTGGTACACTTTCACCACAAAATTCGATACATCTATCAGGGATAACCCTAAATCATCATACTTAGTATGCGGATAATCAGTCATAACCTTTCAATTACACACCCTAGTATAGGCACCTCCCCTATGAGCTTGGCCTCCCAGCCATGGGCATCTGCCATCCTGGGCAGTGCATAGGTGGACACACATAAAGAGGTAGTGTCAGCTCAAACCTCCTCCGCGAGGGAACCCATACTAAGGCACATAAACTTTTGGCTAAGCCCTACCCAATTTAGGTATTGTGGTTGTACGATAAAATTGGAATGGTATCGTTTCCGAAACCAACCATCAGTTTTTATAAAGGGGTAAGGCTCATGCCTCAACATTTTCATCATCAAACCATTTATGTTTCCCAACACATGTCAAAACATCTCAATAGAATGACTCATCATTCCAAGGTTTTCGTAATCATTTTCACCAAGTATTCCCATCTAAAGTGATCAAGTTTTATGCTTAGCACTAGCCACTAGGGTTAAGAGTGTTCACTAGTGAGGGGTGTAAATCTTCAATCTCATGCCATAGAATGACATCTAGGTATAACTAACTAGGCTAAGTTTTATACTCTTTATGCTATCTATCTTAAAAGTAAAGAACTTTGGTAAAGTAAAAGAAAGTAAAACTTGCAAGTAAAACTTGGGATGGGTATAAAGCAAAGTATATAACCAAAGCATGCCTAATGCATTTTTGTAAGTTAACAAGGTGGCAAGTTTTAACTTGCTTAGTTCTAGCTTGCTTAGTTTACTTAAAGTGTTAGTCTTGCCTTGAGTAGTGCAGTGATTGCAGTTTTCCTCGTCTTCTTCGGGGTAGAACTCCTCCCCCTCGTAGACTTGGTCAATACTATCATCTATAAATAAAATAGGAGGTACACAATCACCAAACAGTACTTAACTAAGTCTATTTAGCACACTAAGGCTCACACTTGATGATCTAGCATCATCACAATCATCACATGAATAAAGAACTAGTTTCATTTATTTTATTTTGAGAAAAGTAATTTCTACTGATTGAAATTAATTAAGATTTAATATTCTCCAAATAGAATGTGGGATCATGTGGACACATGTCATCACCACATATTATAATACATGAGAATGTGATTTAAAGGGTTGGTCACTTTTTATAAAGTTTAAGTTTATCATTTAATATTTTTAAAGGGACTGGAAATGCCCTAATAGCATTATTTGGTACTAGTCCAATGTCACTGCATGCTAACCTAAATAATTTACATATTTATATAGATATTGTCAAATGTGATTTTTGAGAGTTGGAATCAACTCAAAATCAATTATGGTTGATTTTTGAAAAATGTTTGAAGTTGCAAAAGCCTCTGTCTTGTTATTTTTGCTATATATGATCTCTAACTCTAATTGATTTAAATCCAACAGGCTTGGATAGATATTTTTATTACCTTTCTAGCAAAATTTGAATCATGCAATTTGGTTAAGTGAAACTCTCTGAGTTAATTTTTGAATCTAGGCACACAATAGGATTTCAACAAAATTGGAAAATCAATTATTTAAATTTTTGGGCCAACGCGGGAAAGCTAACGGGCCGGCCCAACTGCACAGCGCAGCGTAGCGCGCATCTGACAGAGGGGGTCCACGGGTCAGTGCCTCATCTAACACGAAGTGGTATCGTTTAACCTGGGCCCCACGACTAGAAGCAAGATCGACGGCTGAGGGTCGTCGTCGTCGACAAACCGCTCCGGCGACGAGCTAAACCTAACATGGCGGTGGGTGTCTCACGGGGTTCACCTGGGCTCCATCTAGGCTCGGCGATGGGGACAAATGGCGTGGTAGACGACGACAAGGCAAGGCGTGGTCACGTCGAGGCTCGGGGTGGTCGAAATCGACGGCGCGCTTCTCCTCCAGCAACAGCGGACTCCGGCCAAATTCTAGCACGGTGGTGCTTGCCTTGCTCCGGGAAGAGGTGGGGAAGGTCAGTGAGGAGTGGGGAGTTGAATGGTGTGAGGAATGGAGGATGTGGTGGCCTCCTTTTATAGCTCGGCGAGGGGACCGAGCGGTGCAACGGTGAGCTCGACGGTGGCGTCGCTACAGGCTGCTATCAGCATGGGCGAGGGCGTAGGACAGTGCGGTGTCTCCTGGTGGTTCTCAAGGAGTTAATGGCGCGGTGTGGGGGCGGCTTGGTTTGGTTTGGCGCATGCGGTGCTCTGAGCAGGAGCGGTGGTGTTTGCGACGGCGTGCGGGCGCTACGGGTCGCACGGCGGTAAACATGGGTGTCCGCCGGGGTGGCGTGATCATGGCGAGGCTGCACGTGCGCGGTGAGGGCAAGGCGCGAGCTGGCGGGGGTGGTCAGGCATGGCACACTGGAGCGCTCTGGACACGGCGTAGAGGCACAGTGCGGCGGTGCGACTAGGGTGGTCCATGGCTTGGCTTCAATCGTGGGGTGGACAGGGGTGGCGGTAGGCTGCGGGGATGCTAGTGGACATGCTGGATGGGCGCGGGGCGATCTGGTGCGAGCTGGCCGTGGTCGTCCGGCGATGACCACTTTCAGGCGGCGCTCCTCTGTGCCAGCGGCGAAGGGGGGAGCTGGTCTGGGGCTAGGTTAGGCTTAGAGGGAACATGGGAGTTAAGAGGGAACCCTTTGGTCGATGATCACTATACCAAACAGTGAAGCTAGGCTAGGGATTATTCTATGCATGCCAAGTGTTTGATGAAGTGGCCGCATGAAATTTCTTTTTGAATTTTTGATTCAATTTTTTGAGTGATCTTAGATTAAGCTTGAGAGACTAGGTTTGCTTGGATAAGTCAAGGTGAATTCATTTGATGGGTTTTTGAAAAAGTGTGATCTTAACACATACACTTGATTCAATTTTCAAATGTCCTTTAAATTGCTTTGCTAGGTGTTTTTGTAAGTTTGTAAAGTGGGCCTTGATATACTTGTACTTGGTCTAGCAAGGGGTGAAAATAAATAGAATTGCTTATGTTAGAAATTGTCTTCTAGGAACACCTAAAGTGGCCTAGTGGTTTAAAATGATCCAAATGACCATTTGGGTTATTTATTCTTATTTGATTTCTTTCCCTTTGGATTTTGTTTGCAAATGGTTAGATGATGTGGCATTCACCTTTGAACCATTTCACAACATTTAGAACAATCAAGCATGGCATATACACTCAATTCTACACTAATGCAAACACACATGCATTCATATGCTTTTTCTTAATAAAAGTTTTTTGTTAACCATAAATTGGGTGATTAGGCTTTGATAATATTGATTAAAGTTTTGGGGTGTTACAAACCTTCCCTCCTTAAAAAAAATCTCGTCCCGAGATTTAAGAAAAACTAGGAACTAAAGAGATTGGGGAACTCAGTCCTAATGTAATCTTCTCGCTCCCAGGTAGCTTCTTCTTCGGTATGGTTGCTCCATTGAATCTTGAGAAACGTGATTCTCTGGGTCCTGGTGGTTCTGAAGGCTTCTTCCAAGATACGGATGGGCACTTCGCGATACGTCAAATCCTTGTTGATATCTATGGCTCGGTGATCGATGTTCTTGAAAACTTCGGTCTTCTCCAGAACTTCTAGGAATTTTCGAAGTAACGAGATATGGAACACATTATGGATGGATGACATCTCCTCTAGCAGTTCCAGTTGATAAGATACTTCTCCTCGGCGATTCAGAATCTTGAAAGGTCCGATATATCTGGGTGCTAACTTCCCTTTCAGACTAAAACGTTGCGTTCCCTTCAAGGGTGACACTTTGAGATACACAAAATCTCTGACATTGAAAGTCAGGTCTCGACATCTCTTGTCAGCATAACTCTTCTGTCTGGATTGGGCAGTCTTGAGGTGCTCACGAACTTTGTGAACCTTCTCTTCGGCTTCTCGTAGGATGTTGGGTCTGAAGATCTGACTCTCTCCTACTAGCGACCAATTCAAAGGGGTACGACACTTTATTCCATACAAGAACTCAGATGGTGCCATTTGCAAACTGGCTTGATAACTGTTGTTGTATGAGAACTCTGCAAAAGGCAGCCAATCTTCCCATTTTGATCCATACTCTAGAACACAAGCTCTCAACATATCTTCTAAGATTTGGTTGACTCTTTCAGTCTGTCCATCGGTCTGTGGGTGATAAGCTATGCTGAAATTCAACTTGGTTCCCAATCCTTCTTGGACTTTTTGCCCAAATCTTGAGGTAAACTGGGTTCATCGATCCGATACTATGGTCTTGGGGGCTCCATGCAAACTGATGATTCTAGCAATGTACAACTCTGCTAGCTTCGAACTCTGGTAGGTAGTCTTGACGGGTATGAATGGGATACCTTGGACAGTCTATCAACTATGACCCAAATAGAGTCATTTCCCCTACTAGATGTAGCCAAAGTAGTGCTAAAGTCCATTCCAACATAATCCCATTTCCATTCCAGAATCTGCAATGGTTGCAATAGTCCTGCAGGTCTCTGATGTTCCGCTTTGACTCTCTGACAGATATCATATTTGGCTATGTAGCTTCCGATTCCTCTCTTCATCTTGTGCCACCAAAAATGCTCTTTCAAATCCTGATACATCTTCGTTCCTCGGGGGTGGATAGAATAAAGAGTATCATGAGCTTCCTGCATGATAACTTGCTTAAGCTCAGAATCTGCTGGCACATAGATACATGCTTTGTACCACAAAACTCCTTCTTCATCTTCGGTGAATCCGGGTACCTTTCCTGTACCAATGCAACATTTGATTCCATCGATACTTGCATTTTCCTTCTTGGCTTCCTTGATTTGACTGATCAACGTGGGTTGAAGTTCTATGCTAGCTAAAAATCCTTTGCTAACTAGCTCAGTTCTAAACTGCTCCAACTCTTCATGTAAACTTGGCTAGGCTTCTTTGATCATGCTGTTTAATCTACATGGCAATCTGCTAAGAGCATCTGCTACCACATTGGCTTTGCCGGGGTGATAGTGAATGTCAAGGTCATAATGCTTGATTAACTCTGTCCATCTCCTTTGCCTCATATTCAACTCCTTATGGGTGAAAATATACTTCAAACTCTTGTGATCCGAATAAATCTCACAACGGTTACCCATTAGATAATGACGCCATGTCTTCAATGCTAAAACTACAGCTGGCAGTTCAAGGTCATGGGTCGGGTAGTTTTGCTCATGCTGCTTCAGTTGTCGGGAAAAATATGCTATGACTTTGCATTCTTGGATCAACACACATCCATGACCAATCTTGGATGCGTCAAAATACACATCAAAAGGCTTCTTGATATCTGGCATAATCAAGATTGGGGCCGAAATCAGTCTCTTCTTGAGCTCTTGAAAACTCGCTTCACATTTGTCAGTCCATTCAAACTTCTTATCTTTCTTCAATAGTTGGGTCATTGTTCTTGCGATGCTCGAAAGTCCTTCAACAAATTTGCGGTAATATCCCACTAATCCGAGAAATGCACGCACTTGGGTTTGAGTGGTTGGGGCTTTCCATGCTTCTACATCTTTGATCTTGGCGGGATCGACAACGACTCCTCCTGCCGATACAGTATGTCCTAGGAATCCTACTTCCTTCAACCAGAACTCACATTTGTTAAACTTGGCATACAACTGATGTTCTCTAAGGGTTTCAAGGATGATTCTCAGGTGTAGCTCATGATCTTCTTCTGACTTGGAATAGATTAGAATATCATCGATAAAAACAACGACAAACTTATCCAGAAAATTCATAAAAATCTTATTCATGAGATTCATGAAATAAGCAAGGGCATTGGTTAATCCAAAAGACATGACCGTATACTCATACAATCCATATATGGTGGTAAAGGCGGTCTTTGGAATATCCATTGCACGAATCTTGAGTTGATGATAACCACTCCTAAGATCAATCTTAGAAAACACTCTGGCACCAGTCAACTGATCAAACAGATCCTCTATCTTTGGCACTGGGTACTTGTTCTTGATGGTGACATCATTCAGCTTCCGATAATCCATGCACAAATGGTTATCTCCATCTTTCTTATCAACAAACAAAACAGGTGATCTCCATGGAGATGCGCTTGGTTGAATCAAACCTTTCGCCAGCACAGCGTCAAGTTTCTTCTTCAACTGCACTAATTCAGATGGGTTCATGCTATAAGCTGAGCTATGGGTCTAGTTCCAGGATTAGTTCGATAATGAACTCGATATCCCGATCTGGGGGCATACCGGGCAATTCATCTGGGAATACTTCGGGGTATTCACAGACTACTCTGACTTGGTCTAGGGTTGGTTGGGCTAGACTCTTGTTGCATTTGAATTGACGGGGCAAGGTTTCAGTACATGCTCTACTGATACTCCAGAGCTACTGGTCATGGTTATGGCTTTCTTGGCACAGTCGATCAATCCTTTATGTTTTGACATACAATCCATTCCTAGTACTACTTCCAAACCTTTGGTCCCAAGTACTATTAGATTGGCATAAAAATCTATCCCATGGATTCTCATAGGTACAACCTTGCAAAATTTTCTAGCTTTGGTGGTTGAACCGGGTATTCGAACTATCATAACATGCTTCAGTTTGGTGGATTGAATCTTACTAGTGCATGCAAATTCTTCTGTAACAAACGAGTGCGATGCTCCAGAATCGAACAACACTCGTGCTAATACTGAGTTAACAGAAAACATACCTAGCACGACATCTGGCGCTTCCTGGGCCTCTTCAGCATTCATGTGGAACAAATGGCTGCTGCGGTTGACCGAATTCCCTAGGGAAAATCTCCTTCCAGGCTGAACACGGTGCTATTGCTGAGCTGGGGCATTCACATTGGTGGAGGCTGCAAGCTTCTTGGGACACTGATTGGAGTAGTGACCCTTGACTCCACATTCAAAGCAAGTAATCTAGGACTTCTCTTTGGCTGCAACATGCACAACATTGCTTCTAGTCCTTGGGGAAGTATTGTTGTTGTTGTTGTTGGACTTGGGCGGTGCACGGTTGAAGTTATTGGAGTTGCCGGGGTGGTTGTTGTTCTTTCCTCCGGACTTCATATTTCCTCCGCTACGATTGCGGTAGTTTGTACGAGACATTGGGGGTCTATTGTTTCTCAGGCATATCCTATAGACGGGTTGGGGCGATACTTCTAGGCATGGTTGGATCCACTATGGTGCATCATTCTGCGCTTGCGGTTTTCATTGGCTTGGTTGATCTTCCCTTCCATCTGGATGGCGGAACCTACAAGCTCTTCGAGGTCGGCAAAACGGATGTTGACTAGAACAGTCTGCATCTCATCATGCAATCCGTTCAGGAACCTCTCCTTCTTCTTGGCTTCAGTATTGATCTCATCAGGGGCATATCTAGCTAGCGATAGAAATTTGTCACGGTACTCAACTACCGTCATCCTTCCTTGCTTCAGTTCTCTGAACTCATCTCTCATTCTGGTGACTAAACCTTGCGGCACATGAGTGCAGATGAAGTTGATCTTGAAATCTTCCCAAGTCATGATCTGGCCCTGGTTCATAGTACGGGTGCTATTCCACCAGGCTCTTGCATCTCCTGCCAGATAATGAGTGGCAAACAGAACTTTCTCATTAGCGTCAACTCCTTCTACTTCCAGATTGTTCTCCATAGTTTGCAACCAGTCATCAGCATCTAGAGGGTCTTCAGACTTACTAAAGATAGGGGGATTGGTATTTTGAAAGTTTTTAAGCTTGGATCCATGATGATCCTGATTACCATGGCCTTGATTGTTATGGGCCATCTGAGCTATCTGTTGCAGGGTGGCCAGGTTGGCTTGACGTTCGGCTCTACTAGCTTCACGGTCTGAAACTAGCATTTGTAGAATCGGCAACATTGGGTCCTACGATGAGCTGCTTCCTCCCGGGTTTCCACGAGTCATCTGAAGATTGAGATAGATAATGAGATAAGAGGGGAAATTCTAAGGTTCATGGTTTTGTTTCGAAAGCTTTAAACTTAGAGTTTGACTCAGGTTTGGCAAACTAACTTCCTCTCATTCATTCATTCATTCAAAGCACACAATACAACACACACCACAACACAAAGGGAAAACATATGGTTTTAAGAACCATTCTGTGAAACTAAGATACAGTGGGACCGATACAACTCATTCCTATGGTAGTGATCAAGTGCATCTAATCGTTGTCAATGAAGTCAGAATCATCATCATTGGTGTAGAAATCCATGGCATCATCCTCCAGGTAGTCGTTGTCATCACTGAGGTACGAGTAAAGATCTCCCTAGATGTCTTCACCTTCTTCCTCTTCCTTTCCTTCTAGTTGGACTTGTTGCTCACGGATGGTCTTCTCGAGGTCGGCCACCTTCTTGCGAAGACGAGCGATGGTGCGATCCTTCTTCTTGCGTTGACGACGAAGTGATTTGCGATCCTTGACTAGCATGGCGAGAGTTTGGTCCTTCTTGGCAGCAATGGCAAGGTTGTGGTTGGCGTAGGATCGAGCCTTGTCCAATTCCTTCTTCCTATCATACATCAGGAAGTCAAGATTGTCCACCTGGTGCTTCAATTATGGGTGTCCTGGTATCTCCAATGGCATTCCCATAGAATCACGCTTGCGAAGTGCACAAAGCGAGTTCCTTGGATCAAGTTGATGCTTTTCCCACAAAGACGGGCAAGATCTCCATGCATTGCCCTGGCTAATCCATCTAGCTAGTTATTCTCCCCCAAGGTGAATTGGATCTTGTCCGTAGTTGGTGCTTCTATCTTGCCTCTGAGATCTGCAACTATCAGCCATTGTAGATCTCCTCCCATGTGATCATTGAGTTGAGCTCCAAAGAATTCCGGATGTGGGTGCTCCAGATACTCCGACAGTACATCAAGATCCCTCTCAAAGATCAGTTAGCCTCCATTTCCCAATTGGTAGAACTTGCAATACTGAACTTCCATCTATAAAAATTTAGGATGAGTAAGTTAGTGAGGTGATCAAGTGTGTCAAATTTTATGTAGTAATGTAAGAATTTTTTTGAGGAACATGATTTTTTTGAAAGAATCAAGGATAAGAGTGGGAATAGGTTTTCATAAATATTCACTTCTTTTGTTTTGAAACTAAGTTTTTTTTCAGACGTTCATTCTAACTAGGATCTCCTATGGCCAGGATGGCTCCAATACCAACTTGTCAACACCCGAATTTTTAATCCCAGATGCCTTTTGTGCCATACATCGCAATCCTAGGATTACCATTTTTGCGAGACATAACAGATTGGATATCATAGTACATCATCCATTAGAAACCATAATAAGGTTTTACAAATAGGGGATCTCATGATCCGGTCTTAATACAATCAAAGCAGCAGAATAATAAGCGTAGTAGTGGGCTCCATCTTCAGGGTCACAAGCAATGCTGACGATGTGAGATGATCCCAGTTGTCGTAGACATCCTGTTATCCATCTTCCTGATAGTCCTCCTCATAGTCTGGCCACGGGAATAGCCAGGGACAAAGCCATGAGTACTCTTTAAGTACTCGCAAACTATCGCAAACAAGTAAGGTAGTTCTATTAGGAATACTAAGCTCTAAGTTTATTTGCAAAAAGCCTGATTTATCTTAAGCTGAGTTAAGAAGTAAAGAAAGCTAATTTAATATTCTAAATCACCTAAGTGGGAACTTAGTTATCATGTTCACAACCCTGTTGTGGCCAAGTCAAAATCATAGTTCATTTCACAAGTCATTTTGAAAACGTCTGACGACGTAACTGTATGGCCACTCCAACTGTCCATGACCGCGGACGCGGATATTCGAATAGTTTGACACTCTGTAGAGGTGGTACACTTTCACCACAAAATTCGATACATCTGTCAGGGATAACCCTGAATCATCATACTTAGTATGCGGATAATCAATCATAACCTTTCAATTACACACCCTAGTATAGGCACCTCCCCAATGAGCTTGGCCTCCCAGCCATGGCCATCTGCCATCCTGGGCACTGCATAGGTGGACACACATCAAGAGGTAGCCACAGCTCAAACCTCCTCCACGATGGAACCCATACTAAGGCACATAAACTTATGGCTAAGCCCTACCCAATTCAGGTATTGTGGTCGTACGGTAAAATTGGAATGGTATCGCATCTGAACCCAACCATCAGTTTTTATAAAGGGGTAAGGCTCATGCCTCAACATTTTTATCATCAAACCATTTGTGTTTCTCAACACATGTCAAAACATCTCAATAGAATGACTCATCATTCCAAGGTTTTCATAATCATTTTCACCAAGTATTCCCATCTAAAGTGATCAAGTTTTATGATTAGCACTAGCCACTAGGGTTAAGAGTGTTCACTAGTGAGGGGGTGTAAATCTTCAATCTCATGCCATAGAATGACATCTAGGTATAACTAACTAGGCCAAGTTTTATACTCTTTATGTTATCTATCTTAAAAGTAAAGAACTTTGGTAAAGTAAAAGAAAGTAAAACTTGCAAGTAAAACTTGGGATGGGTATAAAGCAAAGTATATAACCAAAGCATGCCTAATGCATTTTCGTAAGTTAACAAGGTGGAAAGTGTTAACTTGCTTAGTTCTAGCTTTCTTAGTTTACTTGAAGTGTTAGGCTTGCCTTGAGTAGTGAAGTGATTGAAGTTTTCCTCGTCTTCTTTGGGATAGAACTCCTCCTCCTCATAGACTTGGTCGATACTATCATCTATAAATAAAATACGAGGTACACAATTACCAAATAGTACTTAACTAAGTCTATTTAGCACACTAAGCCTCACGCTTGATGATCTAGCATCATCACAATCATCACATGAATAAAGACCTAGTTTCATTTATTTTATTTTGAGAAAAGTAATTTCTACTCATTGAAATTAATTAAGATCTAATATTCTCCAAATAGAATATGGGATCATGTGGACACATGTCATCACCACATATGCTAATACATGAGAATATGATTTAAAGGGTTTGTCACCTTTTATAAAGTTTAAGTTTATCATTTAATAGATTTAAAGTGACTAGAAATGCCCTAATAGCATTATTTGGTACTAGTCCAACGTCACTACGTGCAAACCTAAATATTTTCATATATTTAGATATATATTGTCAAATGAGATTTTTGAGAGTAGGAATCAACTCAAAATCATTTATGGTTGATTTTTAAAAAATGTTTGAAGTTGCAAAAGGCTCTGTCTTGTTATTTTTGCTATATGTGATCTCTAACTCCAATTGATTTAAATCCAATGGGCTTGTATAGATATTTTAATTACCTTTCTAGCAAAATTTGAATCATGAATTTGGTTAAGTGAAACTCTCTGAATTGGTTTTTTAATCTAGGCACATAATATGATTTTAACAAAATTGGAAAATCAATTATTTAAATTTTTGGGCCAGCGCGGGAAAGCTAACGGCCGGCCCAACTGCACATCGCAGCGCGTGGCTGACAGAGGGGGTCCACGGGTCAGTGCCTCATCTAACACGAAGCGGTATCATTTAACCTGAGCCCTACGATTAGAAGAAAGATCGACGGCTGAGGGTCGTCGTCGACGACGAACAACTCCGGCGACAAGCTAAACCTAATGCGGCTGTGGTGGTATCACGGGGCTCACCTGAACTCTAGCTAGGCTCGGCGACTGGGGCTAGCGACGTGGTAGACGACGAGGCGAGGCGTGGTCATGACGAGGCTCGGGGTGGTCGAAACGACGGCGTGCTTCTCCTCTAGCAGCGGCGGACTCCAGCCAAATTCCGGCACGGTGGTGCTCGCCTTTCTCCGAAAAGAGGTGGGGAAGGTCAGTGAGGAGGTGGGAGTCAAATGGTGTGAGGAATGGAGGCTGGGGTGGCCTCCTTTTATAGCTCTGTGAGAGGACCAAGCAGTGCGGCGGCGAGCTCGACGGTGGCGTCGCTATAGGCTGCTATCGGCATGGGCGAGGGCGTAGGACGGTGCAGTGTCTCCTGGCGGTTCTCAAGGACTTAATGGCATGGTGTGGGTGGCTTGGTTTGGTCTGATGCATGCGGTGCTCTGAGCGGGAGCGGCAGTGTTTGCGATGGCGTGCGGGCGCTACGGGTTGCGCGGCGGCGAACGGGGGTGTCTGCCAGGGTGGCGTGATCATGGCGAGGCTGCGCGTGCGCGGTGAGGGCAAGGCGCGAGCTGGCGGGGCTGATCGAGCATGACGCACTGGCGCGCTTTAGACACGGCGCAGAGGCACGGTGCGGCGGTGCAACTAGGGTGGTCCAGGGCTTGCTTCGATCGTGGGGTGGACAGGGGGTGGCGGTAGCCTGCGGCGATGCTAGTGGACATGCTGGATGGGCGCTGGGCGGTCTGGTACGAGCTGACCGTGGTTGGCCGGCGATGACCACTTTCAGGCGGCGCTCCACTGTTCCAGCGGTGAAGGGGCGAGCTGGTCTGGGGCTAGGTTAGGCTTAGAGGGAACATGGGAGTTAAGAGGGAACCCTTTGGTCGATGATCACTGTACCAAACAGTGAATCTAGGCTAGGGATTATTCTGTGCATGCCAAGTGTTTGATGAAATGGCCGCATGAAATTTCTTTTTTAATTTTGATTCAATTTTTTTTGAGTGATCTTAGATTAAGCTTGAGAGACTAGGTTTGCTTGGATAAGCCAAGGTGAATTCATTTGATGGGTTTTTGAAAAAGTGTGATCTTAACACATACACTTGATTCAATTTTCAAATGTCCTTTAAATTGCTTTGCTAGGTGTTTTTGTAAGTTTGTAAAGTGGGCCTTGATACACTTGTACTTGGTCTAGAAAGGGGTGAAAATAAATAGAATTGCTTATGTTAGAAATTGTCTTCTAGGAACACCTAAAGTGGCCTAGTGGTTTAAAATGATCAAAATGACAATTTGGGTTATTTATTCATATTTGATTTCTTTCTCTTTGGATTTTGTTTGTAAATGGTCTAGATGATGTGGCATTCACCTTTGAACCATTTCACAACATTTAGAACAATCAAGCATGGCATATACACTCAATTCTACACTAATGCAAACACACATGCATTCATATGCTTTTTCTTAATAAAAGTTTTTTGTTAACCCTAAATTGGGTGATTACGCTTTGATAATATTGATTAAAGTTTTGGGGCATTACACTTCTTCTTGTTTTTCTTCTTCTTGCTCTTCCTCTTGTACGTATTACAGGCCGACAATGGTGCAAGAATCCACCACGACGGTGGCGTTGCAGGACCCGTTCGGTCCTTGACGAGGGGTAACCTCGGCAATGTCCATGGTGAAGGACTTAGGGTTTCACGGAGAACGCTGGGGATTTCGTCGGATGTTAGGAAAACAATTGAGTCAAAGTTGCCTGAATGTTGGGAAATTGCACTATTACAAGTTGCCTGGGATATTTCAGTACCTCTGCTTGGGCTTCTCCCGTCCTATATATATTAGGCCGGGTCTCAAAGCTGTATGCGGATATGTTTTACATACGCGGAATTACAATACCAACACAATGTCGGTTCATAGTCTCTTTCCTAAAACAATCAAAGTCTTTGTCAGCTGCTTCTTTGGACTATCATCTAAAATCTTCATGGGTCAGAAACCTTTTACCCAATATAGGGTAGCAAACCATAAGCATCCGAGTAATCATACCTATGTTAGTTGCCCCCAAGACTCTACTTGAACCGAAGTTTCAGGTTGAGTCTCAAAGTTTCTTTTTCCTTCTTTTCCTTTCTTTCTATTTCTTAATTTTTATTTTGCATAGGGGTTTCGTACAACGAGTCTGATGCTTCCGATGGATCATGAATCAGTTAATTGCTCCTGGAAAAAAACAAGGTTTTCCTACATCAAATTCAACACCCCGTGTCTGAACTCGGAATTTACTACTGGCGTAATTCAGTTCGGGCCGCTGAGGTATTATCGAATACTGAATTCCAACTTCTATTTATCGGGTACCCAACGTGTCCGTCGGGATTTTTCATCATATTGTTGATATGGATATTTTACTGGCAGAGCGCATTCTTGTGCGATTACCAGGCCACACAGGACGAATCTTGGGGTCTTACCTTCATTTTTCTGAACATGGCATTCAGATTTTTGTCGCGTTTGAGTGTGATCCCAGATTTTTGTTTTTTTGGCGGTTGGCCTGCTAGGTTGCCAATATTTCTGACTTTTATCAGATAGTTTTAATGTTTTATACCGGCTCCCCATGGGAGTAATCTCTTCGAGGATACCTTTTTTGAGGATACATTGATGTAAAACTCATAGGTATTTTCAATCATGAATATTTTTGTTTTAATCATACACAATTGGATTTCTATCCGATGCGCGCCAGCGCTCCTGATGGGAGTATTGTAGCATCCCATCTGTCTAACATCTGTAATGCTACATGGTCTAATAATAAAATGCTACTTCCTACATATACTTGTTGCAGCATAATTATATCATGCTTATATCATCATGCCTCATTGCATTTGAGCATCATATAAAACCCTTTTTCATTTGGTTCTTATCTCATATGCACTATTAATTGTATTTGCCTCTTGATATATTGTATTTGGTTCTTGATAAATGCTTGATGCCCAAGTTGAGTTGGGGGGCATATCTTTTATTAACTCCACCACCTTTCTTGTCACCACCCCATCATTCCACCATCCAACTATATGTGAGCCTTGCAAATTATTGGTTTTACCTCTAGCTCATGTGGGATGGGATGAATCCACTTATAATTCCACATGCTCCCATATATGCATCATGTTGTTTTCACATTATTGATATGTGGAGAGCCACATGGCCACCTTTGCATGCTATGTGAGTGGAGTGCCTTGTCAAGCTCCCATATGGTTTAAATTTGAATATAAGCTCATGGAGGAATAAAATTGTGGTTCATGTTGGCTAGTGGCACATACACACAAGCTTGGCCACCTTATATTCATGCATGATCTTGTATTTAGTCCATGTGGTAAACAAGCTTCCTTTCCTTTTGTTGGGCTATATTCAAATTCTTGAAACCTTGCTCATATAAATGCCATGAGTTATTCTAGTGGTTTTCACTACTAGAAAATGCATTTACTATTCATGCATGGGCCATGCAAGATCACCACCATCTTCTTTCTGTGGGTTTTCTTGGATTTTTGAGTGGAGCATGGTTCTTTTGGAATCAATTCAAGTTGGCTCAATTTTGTTTGAACTCCACCATCCTAGGGCATCTACTCCTTGTTTTGGTTTTGTTAAGCCTTATGGCATGCATGCACCACATGGTGTATATGTTTTCCCACTTCACCTAAATCCTTTCTCTCTTACCCCATGTAAGTTAATCACCTCCTCTACCTTTTCTATCTCTTGTCCTTTGGATAGATGGCTTTGTTTTTGGTTGGGGCATACTCATTTGAAACTATTCAAATACAAATCCTAAACTCTATCTAACCTACCTAGCTCAAACCCTACACCCTACACATCTCTAAACCCTAGTTACACTCACCTCACCACCCAACCTACCCTGCCGAGCCACCCCCCTCTTGCTTGACACCACCTGGTTCGGCCCCAACCCAACCTGGCTAACCCTAGGCCGAGCCACCCCTTGCTCGACACCCTCTCTAGCTGAGCCACCCCCTCTCCTTCCCTTTCTTCCCTCGCTGCTAGGATACCCCACCCGAGCCACCTGCGCCTCCCCTCGGGCCCCAGCTGTGCGTCCCAGCCAACCTAGATCCCTCCCGAGCCTATCTACCGTGAGAGAGGGAGAAGAAAAAGGTGACCACCACCTTTTTCCACCCGAGCCTCCCCATGTGCATCTCTCCCCCCCTCGTCCTTATCTTTCTCCCTCTCCTGCCTAGCATCGTTCCCCTAGGTTCTAGGGCCCTGCCGCCGCAGCCCCTCCCCCATCTACCCTTGCCAACCCTCTCTTCCATCTCCGATCACCCACCGTCGGCATCGGCTCTCTCCACCATAGCTAGGAGGCGGACGTGGCGACTGGGTGTTGGGGAAGAACCAGTGGAGCCCCTGGACCATCCCAGTACACGGCGACGAGAAGGAGGAGGCCCAGCCCCGCTGCACGCCGACGTGACCGAGAAGAAACCCTAGACGCGGATCGTCAGCTACCCTGTCGTTCCCCTGCACCCCGGCTCAAACCACCACCACCAACCCACTCTCGGTGAGCCTCCGATCCCCCCTGACATCCTCTCGTACATCATCTCTTCCTGGACGAGCAGAACATTGCGTCGAGCACTCTCTGTGCGTGGCGTCGTTGCCGCCGTCCCGCCACGGTAGCCTCATCTGGCCGCGTCATCGTTACCTGGCATCAAACCCGAACCACCGCAGCGGTAGCCGCCGCCGCCTGCACCAGCGCTAGGTCGCAAGATCGATCCCCCGCCACGCCGTTCCCTTCGGCCATCAGTTTCGTCAGACAAGGTTGGAAGCAAATCAGTGCGCAGTGGCCTTTTTCCCTATACCCCCCTTGCGTTTTTTGTTTCGCAACCGCGCTCCACATGGCCCCACATGTCAACGGCTGTGTCGTTTTACAAAAAGGCACCCGCAAAAGTCTTGGCCTCAACCCGCGGTACCCGGCTTTGCCGTGTGGCACCCGCCCGCTCAGCCACTATCGCGTGGGCCCATATGGCCGCCGACCCCACCTGCCTGTCTCCCTGGCTAGACACCCCTGCGGTGAGAAAAATCCCTGCTGCGTGTTTTCCGCCAGTTCATCACAGGTCCCACATGTCAGGTGGAGTGGCTAGTTTCTTCTGAGTACAAAAAGTCCATGAGCTTTTCTGTTTTATAAAAATCAATTTCAGAATTTGTTTAGATGTTTTTAAATCTAGTTTTTAATAACTTTTAATTGATAATTCCAAATTTGACAAATATATATGTTTTTGAATCAGAAAAATGTGAGGAATTCAAATATGCCATCCAAAATAATGTTTGACTAATTTAAATTTTCGAGATGATTAAATTTGCAATAAATGCCTTTTCTCAATTAATTAATAACTTTCATTCTATAACTCCAAATTTGATAAATAAGATGTCTAAATCGATCAGCGCGACGAGCCCGTTCTGATTATGCATTCCACGATATGAATTGAAGCATGCATCATATAAATATTAAATAATCAGAACTGTTTATGGTAATAAAACTTGGCCAAATAATTAATAAAATGATTTATTCTTGTCCCCACACCTCACCCTTGCCATGCTACATTATTGCCATGAAAATTGTGTACCATTCATCATGGCATGCTTGGTTGCTTGTCGCATTTTATTTATATGCTTTTGCACTTTATTTATGTTGGCCCTTGTTTGTTTGGTTCTTCTTTCGAATAGACGCTGAGCAGGGGAATTATCAGGAATCCCAGGAGTACTACCCAGATCCATCTCTCGCTTCAACTGAGCTGCCAGGCAAGCACTACCACATGCTTGCATACATATAGTACCAATTGCTTCTATCTTATTCTTACATCATGGAGTCGCGAATGCATTAAATTGAATCCCAAGTACTGCATAGCCTTTACTTTTAAACCCCACGGAGCTTGTTCCTCCATCCCATGAGCCACTACTACAGGAGTTGTTTGAGCCAGGCGAGTCGTAGAACAGCATGTGTAGGGTTTGTGAGTGTCTGGTGGAAAACGAGGTATCTAAACAATTTAACCTGAGTAGTAATGGGATAACTAATGAAAGAGGCACCGGTGGGCAATATCTGTTATTTGGCTTTTATGTCCACTTGTGTCCCGTAGGACCCCGAGTACATGATTGCTGTTCCTTGACTATTCGCACTATCCACATCCGGGAGGACCTGTGGGCCCCCCGAGCCAGAGCTTGATTCATTTCTATTTCTTGGGGCCACAAAGTAGTTTGGGGCTTTATTATTATCCTGTACTTATGCCATGCTTTACTGCTTTAATTACGATTGTGCGTGGAGCACCTGTACTATTTTGGATTGTGGAATGTTTTCGCGGTATCGACAAGCCCAGTCACACTTTCGGGTTCGCAGTCATTTACAGCCATTGACACAAACCTTGGGTCCGTCTCGGAGCTGGCCAACTTCGTTATGGGTAGCTTAATGGGGTGGCCCCCTAAAATATTTTATGAATCCTGTGATTGCTTTGTCGTGAATGCCTCGTTGGGTTTGATTTGGTTTTCCCGAGGTTGATCGAGTGTGTGTTGCTATTTGTGCACCCCTGCAGGGTAAATCTTTCTGAAAGCCGTGTCCGCAGTTATGGACGACTTGGAGCACAGTTTCTCGATCATAGACAAGTATATCTAAAGTACCGTCTTTAATATGACTAAATACCTAACTAGTAATTAGTGCAATATTCATGGAATGATTAATAAAACTGCCAACGGATGGGTTGTTCGTCCGCTTTCTCGTTGGTAGCGAGAAGGAGGATGGATCTGTTACTTTATACTATTATAACTGTTGGTTCTAATTAACGGACACGCGTCTATCATTGGTTAGGAGGATGGTTAGCGAGTATCTATAGACTTGTTAGTTATTATCTTTGCTGCAATTGCGTCGCCCCAGGTATATGTCCCCTTTAGAGGCATAAAGACTTGCTGAGTACCCCTAGGGTCTCACACGATAAATTGTTTGATTCAGATGAACATGTGTATTCGCAAGATGGATACTGGGTGGAGGAGACAGATGATGTTGGCAACGATCACTCAGCGTAGAGATTCCGAGGATGGGGATCCGTGAGATCTATGGGCGGGATGTGCTTATTTATGTGGCATCTTATGCCGATTTGCTTCTTATCCGTACTCGGATCTTGTTTCCCTCTTCCGCTTGATACTCTGTTGATTGATGTATGAGGAGCTATCCTACACTGTTATCTCTATCTAGGATATTTGGATCTTGCCGTATGGCGTTGCAATATTTCTATTTCTTTTAGATGGTATGGCTCTGAGAACTGTTGTAAGGTAGCGTGCATACATACTCACTTGTGTATGTATTTGATCTCTTCGCCTGTTGCCTACGCTGCTCTCTCTTGTCCCGATGTTCTTGGAAGTGGTTAGGGCGGTCGATGGGCCTACACGTGGGTGGCCCTAGGCCCCTGCTGTAAAATCCCTTAACCACTTTTGGTTCATCCAGGCTTGAAGTTAGAGCGTAGGGTCCGAGGTTGTTACAATTGGTATCAGAGCCATCCCGCCCTTCAGGGTCTCAGCCAAAATGGTTGTTGTCAGTCTAGCAAATATTTTGGTAGTTATGTATACTAGGGAAAAACAAAACGCGAGAGTAGGAATGCTTCCATTTTTCTTCTTTCCCACCCACCCACCCTTTTCTAGTAAGGAAGTGTAACGTTTTCAATCCTCATCTAAAAATTCAAACTAGGATTCACGTGTTCTGGGTTCCGTAGTACCATAGGTTGTGTGAGTGTGTCTGTGTGTGTGGGTAATTCTTTGTCTATCTGTTGCATCAAACTTGTTGTCGCTATCTTCCTTTTGGTTATCAACTGTTGGTACATTCCATACCGACAGGCTTTTCTAAACCGACGCGATCTATCTGATTTGTTGTAAACCGACGCGATCTATCTTACTCTTTGTTATCCGACACTATCTTGTTAGTGGTGTTTTTTTCCGTAGTTGCTTATCTTTAGGTTCATCTTACTAAGGCAGAGAGTCAGGATATGTGTTTTACTTATTCATGTGCAGAGTAATGCTTTGAGTGCGGGATGGAGTCGCGACCATACCACTACTTTTATCATTCGCTCTTGTATATTGAATTGCTAGAGTGCTAATCTTGATTTCGTTAAGTGGTTTTGCGCATATAGTGGAATTTTAATGCCGAAATTGGCGGAAATTTTTTGTTTGATAGCTTTGTGTACCACACTCCTTGTTCATTCGTGTGCGATATGCTTACTGTCTTCTAGGTGCTTTGAACTTTGTGATATTTTAATATCATCTCAGTAAATTGTATCCTTTAATCTTGGTTAATTCCATTTTGGTACTATTGTGGATTATTATTATTCTCCATTATAGTACTGACTTGAGTTTTATATCAATCACAGGATGGCACCACCACACCGCACTGAAGATGGCATACCACCTGAACTGGGAGCTGCGTTGGCAAGTATTGCTAATGCCTTGGGCACAATGCAACAGAACCAGCAACGTTTTGAAGAAAGTGTCAGGAGCAATGAGTTTGCCCCGCTACCTCCACCTCCCAAGTGAGGAGACATCAAGGACTTTTTTAAGTTTAACCCACGCCACTTTGAGGTGTCTGATCAGCCACTGGATGTTGATGATTGGCTTCGTGAGATGTCAAGGTTACTGATGACTGCTGATGTTCCTGAACAAGAATGGGTAAAATGCGCCACTCACCTTCTAAAGGGAGACGCAGCTCTATGGTGGGAAAATTACCTGAAGGCAAACCACTCTAGGTTTCAGCCTACTTGGGAGCAGTTCGCTAGGGCTTCCAAAGAGCAATACCTGTCAGAAATTGTCATGGAGAGAATGAAGGAGGTATTTCTCAACCTCAAGCAGGGCAATGACAATGTCAACACCTATATCAAAAACTTCATGAATCTTTCTCGGTATGGTGGTGATGAGATCTCTGATGACAAGAAGAAACAAAAGAGGTTCAGGCAAGGGCTCAATGCATCTATCAAATATGCAATCACTCATGCAAGGCCGGGGTCTTTTCTAGAACTCCAACCTACAACTCTACAGGAAGAAGCCAGTAGGCAAGTGTTCGAGGAGTCCAAGAAACACAGTCGTGACGCAGCAAGCTCTTCAGCTATGACAGCTCCTTCTAAGCGCCGCGTGTGGGTTCCTAATACTGCACCGCCGCTCCCGGCTCCACCAAGACCTCCAAGCTATGCGGCAAGGCCACCAAACTCCTTCAACGCTGCTTCTAGGGGCTACAACCACAACTACCCTGGAGCGCCTGGTGGAGTCCCTGGCTACGCTGCTCCACGTCCACCTGGTGCTTGTTACACTTGTGGGAACACTGGGCATCAACACTAGAGTTGTCCCATGAACAACAAGGCTCTTCCTCCACCACATCCACGACCTGCAGCAAATCCTTCTATGGTTCGTGCACCTCCACCTCGGGCTCTACATCAACACCAAGCCCGGGTCGACTGTTGCTCGTGCCAACTGTGTCAACGTCGCTCAAGCTGAACATGCACCTGGAGTTGTGATGGGTATGCTTCCCGTTAACTCAGTCCCTACACGAGTTTTGTTTGATTCTGGTGCATCGCATTCATTTGTGTCTCACAAGTTTGCAAATGAGCATGAGCTAACTATAGACCCACTGGATAAAAAGTTAATGGTTCTTTCTCTCGGGGCAAGAATGCTATCTACCAAGATCAGTCATGGTAACCAAATTCAAATTGGTGGGTCTTCATTTCTGGCTTCCTTGATTGTTCTTGGTAGTTCAGATATTGATGTCATATTGGGCATGGATTGGTTGGCTGCAAATAAAGCTGTGATTGATTGTGCTGAACATTCGGTTTCCTTAAAAATTCCTGAAGGCCACATAGTCTATTCTCCAAAGCAAACTCCTTCTATTCAGCTCTACTCTTTGGGTGTCCAAGACATTGATGTTATGGAAGCCTTGCAAAATGTTCCGGTGGTTTGTGAGTTTCCAGATGTGTTTCCAGAAGAGTTACCAGGTATGCCTCCTGACCGAGAGGTCGAGTTTGTGATTGAGCTTGAACCGGGTACCGCTCCTATCTCCAAGCGGCCTTATAAAATGGGTCCTGTTGAGTTGGCTGAACTCAAACGTCCGCTTGATGAATAAGAGAAGTTGGGTTTCATTCAGCATAGCACTTCCTCTTGGGGCAGCCCAACAATCTTTGTGAAGAAGCGAGACCGGACGGATTGACTTTGTGTTGACTACCGAGCTCTCAATGCAAAAACCATCAAGAATAAATATCCCCTTCCGCGGATTAATGATCTCTTCGATCAGCTAGCTGGAGCTGTGGTATTCTCTAAGCTTGACTTGAGAAGTGGATATCACCAAATCAAGATGTGCAAGGAAGATGTTCCCAAAACAGCTTTCACCACCCGCTATGACCAGTATGAGTACACGGTCATGTCTTTCGGTCTCACCAATGCACCTGCCACCTTCTCGAGGCTTATGAACTCGGTTTTCATGCAGTATCTTGACAAGTTCGTCGTGGTCTATCTGGATGACATTCTAGTCTATTCTAAGTCAAAGGAAGAACATGAAGAACACCTTCGGTGTGTCCTAAACAAGCTTCGGGAGAACCGTCTATATGCAAAGTTCTCCAAGTGTGAATTTTGGCTTCCCGAAGTTACCTATCTTGATCACGTCATCTCTGCTAAGGGCATTGTCGTCAACCCAGAAACTGTTCGGACAATTGTTGAGTGGCTTCCACCCAAAATGTCAAAGAAGTCCGGAGTTTCCTTCGTTTGGCTAGTTATTGCCGTCGCTTCGTTCAGAACTTCTCGAAGATTGTGAAGCCTCTTACCGATCTCCTCAAGAAAGGCAAGAAATACCTGTGGTCTCCTGCATGTCAAGCTAGCTTTGAAACACTCAAAGAGAAGCTCACTTCCACACCAGTCTTGATTCCTCCAGATACATGAAAGCCTTTCCAAATATTCTATGACACCTCCTTGCAAGGATTGGGTGCGGTCCTCATGCAAGAAAAGCAAGTCATTGCTTATGCTTCCCGTCAGTTGAAAACTCATGAGCTCAACTATCCAACACATGATCTGGAACTTGCAACGGTTTTCTTCACCTTGAAAGTATGGAGGCACTACTTGCTTGGAAACCGTTGTGAGATCTTTTCTGACCACAAAAGCCTGAAGTATATCTTCACTCAGCTGGACCTCAACCTTCGCCAAAGGAGATGGATTGAAACCATCAACGACTTTGATCTTTCGATTAACTACACTCCGGGCAAAGCAAATGTGATGGCCATGCCCTCAGTCGTAAGGCATATGTGAATAACCTCATGGTGGAAGAACAACAACCTCTCTTGTGCGAGGAATTCCGCCAACTCAACCTTGAGATTGTTATTGAAGGGTCTCTTCTGAATCTTCTGGCAACCCCTCTCTTGGAATAAAAGATTCGTGCTAGTCAGCGAGGTGATGCTTACACCAAAAACATCATCTCCAACATTCAGCTGCCGAGGTATGAGTCCTTCCACATCGATGATCAAGGAGCTCTATTCTTTGAACGCCGGATGTTCGTTCCGAACTACCCGGGTTTGGGAGAGCAAGTTCTTAAGGAGGCACATGATTCTATTCTTTCTATCCATCCTGGCAGCACAAAGATGTACATGGACTTGAAAACACAATATTGGTGGCCGGGGTTGAAACAATGTTGTGACAAGTATGTCTCGGAGTGTGATGTCTGCCACAGAGTTAAAGCTGTCCATCAAAAACCTTCTGGTCTTCTTCAACCATTGAAGCCTCCGGAATGGAAATGAGAGAAAGTAGAGATGGACTTCATAACTAGGTTTCCAAGGTCACAGAAAGGCAACAATGCAACCTTTGTTGTCATCGACAGGCTCTCTAAAGTGGCTCACTTCTTCCCCGTCAAGGAAACAATTTCGGCAATTCAGTTGGCTGAGCTCTATATCAAAAGAATTGTCTCTCTGTATGGGGTTCCTCTTGAGATCAGTTCAGACCGTGGAAGCATCTTCACTTCCAAGTTCTGGGGAAGTTTCCAAAATGCTTTGGGAACATAGTTGAACTTCAGCACAGCTTACCACCCTCAGTCACAAGGGCAAGTTGAAAGGATCAATCAGATTCTGGAAGATATGCTCCGTGCTTGCGTCATCTCTTTCGGCATGAAGTGGGAAGAATGCCTTCCTTATGCCGAATTCTCCTACAACAATAGCTTCCAGAAGAGTCTAAAGATGGCACCGTTTGAGGTTCTCTATGGCCGCAAATGCAGAACTCCGATTGGTTGGTCGGGCGCAGGTGAAAGAACATTATTTGGCCTCGACATTGTAACTCAAGCAGAGGAGAAGGTTCACATCATTCTCGAAAACCTGAAGGTTGCTCAAAGTCGCCAGAAGAGCAACTACGACAGAAAGCACAGGGACATGGAGTATGTCCCTGGTGATCTCGTTTACCTTCGTGTCACTCCCATGAGAGGCACGCACCGGTTTGGTATTAAAGGGAAGCTGGCTCCTAGATACAGCGGTCCTTTCAAAGTTCGTGGAAGAAGAGGAGAAGTCGCTTATGCTCTTGAGCTCCCTGAAAAACTCAAGGTCCATGATGTTTTCCATATCTCTCAACTCAAGAAGTGCTTCAAGGATCCCGGCAGGACCGTGGACCATGAGCTCATCAATCTCCAAGAAGATCTGTCTTATCAAGAACACCCCACAAAAATCCTAAAAGTCGCAGAAAGAAAGACTCGCAACAAGTCTATCAAGTTTTGCAAGGTGCAGTGGTCGCACCATTCCGTTGATGAAGACACTTGGGAACGCGAGGATGAGCTCTGTACCAAGTATCCTACACTCTTCGTGTCTTCTTCTTCTTCCTAGAATCTCGGGGCGAGATTCTTGTTTAGTGGGGGAGAGTTGTAGCATCCCATCTGTCTAACATCTGTAATGCTACATGGTCTAATAATAAAATGCTACTTCCTACATATAATTGTTGCAGCATAATTATATCATGCTCATGTCATCATGCCTCATTGCATTTGAGCATCATATAAAACCCTTTTTCATTTGGTTCTTATCTCATATGCACTATTAATTGCATTTGCCTCTTGATATATTGTATTTGGTTCTTGATAAATGCTTGATGCCCAAGTTGAGTTGGGGGGCATATCTTTTATTAACTCCACCACCTTTCTTGTCACCACCCCATCATTCCACCATCCAACTATATGTGAGCCTTGCAAATTATTGGTTTTACCTCTAGCTCATGTGGGATGGGATGAATCCACTTTTAATTCCACATGCTCCCATATATGCATCATGTTGTTTTCATATTATTGATATGTCGAGAGCCACATGGCCACCTTTGCATGCTATGTGAGTGGAGTGCCTTTTCAAACTCCCATATGGTTTAAATTTGAATATAAGCTCATGGAGGAATACAATTGTGGTTCATGTTGGCTAGTGGCACATACACACAAGCTTGGCCACCTTATATTCATGCATGATCTTGTATTTAGTCCATGTGGTAAACAAGCTTCCTTTCCTTTTGTTGGGCTATATTCAAATTCTTGAAACCTTGCTCATATAAATGCCATGAGGTATTCTAGTGGTTTTCACTACTAGAGAATGCATTTACTATTCATGCATGGGCCATGCAAGATCACCACCATCTTCTTTCTGTGGGTTTTCTTGGATTTTTGAGTGGAGCATGGTTCTTGGTTGCTTTATTATTGCCATGCTACATTGTTGCCATGAAAATTTTGCATCATTCATCATGGCATGCTTGGTTGCTTGTCGCATTTTACTTATATGCTTGTGCACTTTATTTATGTTGGCCCTGTTTTGTTTGGTTCTTCTTTCGAATAGACCCTGAGCAGGGGAATTATCAGGAATCCTAGGAGTACTACCCAGATCCATCTCTCGCTTCAACTGTGCTGCCAGGCAAGCACTACCACATGCTTGCATACATATAGTACCTATTCCTTCTATCTTATTCTTGCATCATGGAGTCGCGAATGCATTAAATTGAATCCCAAGTACTGCATAGCCTTTACTTTTAAACCCCACCGAGCTTGTTCCTCCATCCCATGAGCCACTACTACAGGAGTTGTTTGAGCCAGGCGAGTCGTAGAACAGCATATGTAGGGTTTGTGAGTGTCTGGTGGAAAACGAGGTATCTAAACAATTTAACCTGAGTAGTAATGGGATAACTAATGAAAGAGGCACCGGTGGGCAATATCTGTTATTTGGCTTTTATGTCCACTTGTGTCCCGTAGGACCCCGAGTACATGATTGCTGTTCCTTGACTATTCGCACTATCCACATCCGGGAGGACCTGTGGACCCCCCTGAGCCAGAGCTTGATTCATTTCTATTTCTTGGGGCCACAAAGTAGTTTGGGGCTTTATTATTATCATGTACTTATGCCATGCTTTACTGCTTTAATTACGATTGTGCGTGGAGCACCTGTACTGTTTTGGATCGTGGAATGTTTTCGCGGTATCGACAAGCCTAGTCACACTTTCGGGTTCCCAGTCGTTTACAACCATTGACACAAACCTTGGGTCCATCTTGGAGCCGGCCAACTTCGTTGCGGCTAGCTTAATGGGGTGCCCCCTGAAATATTTTATGAATCCTGTGATTGCTTTGTCGTGAATGCCTCGTTGGTTTTTGATTTGGTTTCTCCGAGGTTGATCGAGTGTGTGTTGCTATTTGTGCACCCCTACAGGGTAAATCTTTCCGAAAGCCGTGTCCGCGGTTATGGACGACTTGGAGCACAGTTTCTCGATCATAGACAAGTATAACTAAAGTACCGTCTTTAATTTTACTAATTACCTGACTAGTAATTAGTGCAATATTCATGGAATGATTAATAAAACTGCCAACGGATGGGTTGTTCGTCCGCTTTCTCGTTGGTAGCGAGAAGGAGGATGGATCTGTTACTTTATACTGTTATAACTGTTGGTTCTAATTAACGAACATCCGTCTATCATTGGTTAGGCGGATGGTTAGCGAGTATCTATAGACTTGTTAGTTATTATCTTTTCTGCAATTGCGTCACCCTAGGTATATGTCCCCTTTAGAGGCATAAAGACTTGCTGAGTACCCCTAGGGTCTCACACGATAAATTGTTTGATTCAGATGAACATGTTTATTCGCAAGATGGATACTGGGTGGAGGAAACAGATGATGTTGGCAACGATCACTCAGCATAGAGATTCCGGGGATGGGGATCCGTGAGATCTGTGGGCGGGATGTGCTTATTTATGTGGCATCTTATGCCGATTTGCTTCTTATCCGTACTCGGATCTTGTTTCCCGCTTCCGCTTGATACTATGTTGATTGATGTATGAGGAGCTATCCTACACTATTATCTTTATCTAGGATATTTGGATCTTGCCGTTTGGTATTGCAATATTTCTATTTCTTTTAGATGGTATGGCTCTGAGAACTGTTGTAAGGTAGCTTGCATACATACTCACTTGTGTATGTATTTGATCTCTTCGCCTGTTGCCTACGCCGCTCGCTCTTGTCCCGATGTTCTTGGAAGTGGTTATGGCGGTCGACAGGCCTACACGTGGGTGGCCCTGGGCCCCCGCTGTAAAATCCCTTAACCACTTTTGGTTCATCCAGGCTTGAACTTAGAGCATAGGGTCCGAGGTTGTTACAAGTATCCCCCGAGGCTATGTTCGAATGCCTATATCTGGACATAGGCTCATAGTTATTGTTAGCTTGATGGAAAACATAGATCTTTTAAACAGATATAAATAATAAAGAGCTTAAGGTACGAAAAACTTATCTCTTTATACATAAGGCAAAAAACCGATGATACATTATTTTTTGGGCGAATGGCACCTAGCTCTTGGGGATTCATGTGACACCTCAACAGGAAGCACGGCGTCTGCGCCGTGGACCAGAAAGAAAGGTGTCTCTTGTGTCGAATTATTTGGGGTTGTACGTAAACTCCATAAGATAGATGGTAATTCATCAACCCATGCTCCTTTTGCTCTATCAAGTGGCACTAGTAGTCTTTTCTTGAGTCCAACAGTAACTAGTCCATTGGCTTTTTCTACTTGTCCATTTGTTTGCGGGTGAGCTACCGAGGCATATCTTACTTTGATACCAATCTCGTGGCAGTACTTCTTGAACTCATTGGAAGTGAAGTTAGTCCTATTGTCTATGATGATGTTGTTCGGTACGCCGAACTGAAATACTATGGATTTAATGAAATTCACAGTCGAAGTTCCGTCTTGGGTGGTGACAGGCATTGCTTCGATCCATTTAGTAAATTTGTCGACTGCTACTAGCAGAAAGACGTGACCTCTTGGCGATGATTTCTGAAGTTTTTCCACCATATCGAGTCCCCACTAAGCGAAGGGCCAAGCCAGAGGTATAGGATTTAACTCAGCGGCGGGTGCTACAGGCTTTGTTGCAAACCGTTGACATGCTTCACATGTTCTGACATTATCTTTTGCATCTTAAACTATAGTGAGCCAGTAAAATCCTGCCCTGAATGCTTTGGCAGCAATTGCTAAGCTACTACCATGATGAACACAAACTCCTTCATGTATATCTTTGAGTATGGTTTTTCCTTCTTTGGGTATCATGCAGCACTGCAACACACCCGAAATACTTCTCTTATACAACTCCCCTTTGATTATTCTGAAGGCCTTTGATCTTTGGGTGATTCGCCGGGCTTCTATCACATCTTCGGGTAGTTCGGCCTTAGTCATATATGCTACATACGGCTGCATCCAGGTAGGTTCAATTAGCATGAACTCTCCAATTTCCTATTCTTCTTCTTCTTCGATGGCCTCTTCTATATTCTTGGTCGCCGATGGATCCCCCGAGTCTTTTCGCGGGTGTCTCTTTTTTCCTGTTTTTGGTGCTACGACCTCGGAGACTCTTTTTGCTTTGATCAATCACTCCGTTATTTCTTCCCAAAAAAACCCAGGTGGCACTGGTAAGCACAAGGATCCAATGTTTGCTAGAGTTTCGGCTTCTTCATTGCTTGCTCTTCCTATGTGCGATACTTCGCATCCATCGAATTGAGCTTCCATAATGCCATATAGATCGCGGTAAGCAATCATATTATCGCTGACGGTGTCACACTTGTTCATTGCTTGCTGTGCCACAAGATTGGAATCTCCAAAGATTTTTAGGTGAGTTGTACCGCAAGCTTTGGCCATTCGCATGTCGTGCGTCAAGGCCTCGTATTCAGCTTCGTTATTGGATGCGTTTGCAAAGCTCATCCAAAGTATATAGCGCATTTTGTCGCCTTGTGGTGATACTAGTATGACTCCTGCCCCTGTTCCTTCCGTTCTTTTTGATCCATCGAAGTACACTGTCCATGCACTAGAAAGGACAAGTGGACCCGCACATGACAACTCTGTCCATTTTGTGATGAAAGCTGGCAAAACTTGTGACTTGATTGCCTTGCGCTTCTCATATGTGATGTCCCGAGGGGATAATTCGATGCCCTATAGAGAGACACGCCCAGTTGCTTCTGGATTGTTGAGGATGTTTGACAAAGGTGCTTCATTAACCACTATGATCGGATGTTCTGAAAAATAATGGCGTAGTTTTCGTGTTGTCATAAATACCCCATATGCTAGTTTTTGGTAATGTGGGTACCTTTGTTTGGATGGCGATAAGACCTCGCCCAGGAAGTAAACAGGCCTCTTTACACCATGGGTTTTCCCTTCTTCGGGTCGCTCCACGACCAAGACCGTGCAGACCACCTGATTTCTGGCAGCGATATAAAGTAGTGAAGGCTCTTTGTCTTTTGGTGACACGACGACATGAGATGTCGAAAGTGTCCTTTTAAGATCTTCAAAGGCGCGTTGAGCTTCTTCCGTCCATTCGAATTTCTCCGATTTCCTCATGAGGGCGTAAAATGGCAATGCTTTTTCTCCTAATCTTGCAATGAAATGATTGAGTGCCGCTACTGGCCCAGCCAGCTGTTGTACGCCATGTAGATTTGTTGGCTTTTTCATTGTTAAAATTGCTTGTATTTTCTCCGGATTAGCCTTGATTCCTCTTGCTGATACCAAATATCCGAGGAGTTTCCCTGCCGGGACTCCAAAGGAACAATTTTTCGGCTTCAGTTTGATGCTAAAATTGTCAAGATTTGCGAACTTTTCTTCAAGGTCCTTGATGAGTGCAGATCCTTGTCTTGTTGTAACTATAACGTCATCGATATATACTTGTATCTTTGTGCCTATTTGGCTTCCCAAACATTTCTACATCATCCGCTGATATGTTGCTCCGGCGTTCTTGAGGCCAAAGGGTATTGTTGTGTAGCAGAATACACCATAGGGCGTGATAAACGCCGATTTGCCCTGATCTTCTTCCTTCATCCTAATCTGGTGGTATCCTGAGGAAGCATCCAAGAAGGAAAGACATTCGCATCCCGCGGTTGCATCAATTATTTGGTCGATTCACGGCAAAGGGAAGTGATCTTTTGGACAATGTTTGTTCAGTGCAGTAAAGTCGATGCACATCTAAAGTTCTGCAGTATTTTTCTTTGGAACGCATACTGGGTTTGTGACCCACTCAGCTTTTGTTAGTTGTTTGATAAAGTTGGCATCAGTAAGGCGATGGAGCTCCTTTCCAATGGCCTTACGCTTTGGTTCTATGAAGCGACGAAGCGGTTGTTTTACTGGCTTCGCCTTTGGATCCAAATTTAATGCATGCTCAGCGAGTTCTCTGGGAATTCCCGGCATGTCAGAAGGTAGCTGATGGCCCAAAATATATCGAGCTCGTTGGGGAACCCCAAGCGGAAGGTATCATGAGCATAGTAGCAAGTTTTCCCTCAGTTATGAAACCAAGGTTATCAATCCAGTAGGAGCAAGGAAACACCTCAAAGGTGTTGCTAGCTGAACTTTGGCAGGGCGCACTACCGGTGCCAGCAGCAACATGGAAACCTGCACAATACAACCATAGAACTCTGCCCCAACTTGCGATGAGGTTGTTAATCTCACCGGTTTTGCTGAAAACAAAGGATTAAACGTACCGAGTGGAAGAAAGTAATAGTTTGCAGAAAGTAAACAGAAAACAGTAAACAGTTGATTGTAGATTGATGATAAAATAAAGGACCGGGGTCCATAGTTCACTAGTGGTGGTTCTCCTTAAGATAGACAACATGTTGGTTGAACAAATTACAGCGGGGCTATTGACAAACATCGAGAAAACAATCATGCATATACTACTCATCTTGACTCCTTTGAGATTTGATTGGGCATTACAACATTATACATAGACCGTAATCCAACTGCATCTATGACTAATAATCCACCTTCAAGTAATCATCCGAACCCCCTCCAGTATTAAGTTGCAAGCAACAGATAATTGCATTACGCATTGCGTGTAAAGTAAAAAATACGATTGTTCTATGAACAAAGGATTGTTGTTTTCTCCCTAGTAGCAACAGCACATCTAGTACCTTAGATATTTCTGTCACTTCCCTAGATTACTAGAGGCATGAACCCACTATCGACCATAAATACTAACTCTTGGAGTTGCTAGCATCTACTTGGCCAAGATATCTACTAACAACGGAAAGCATGCAAGATCACAAATAACAAAGACATGATAGAATCAATAATCAATCTGAAATAGCATCTCAATATGCATCGGATTCCTGCAAACACAACATGTAGTATCACAAATAGATGATCTTGATCATGAACAGAGCTCACAAGATCTAAACATGATAGCACAAAGGAGAAGAACCAACCATCTAGCTACTAGATATACCTGTAGTCCAAGCATGAACTACTCACACATCACACCGGAGGCTTGCATGGTCATGAAGAAGGCCTCCAGGGTGAATTCCCCTCTCCGGAAGGGTGCCGGGAAGAGCTTCAGATCCCTCCCGATCTAGGTGGAGATGACGGCAGCTACAGACTCTTTCATGGAATTTTGATCGGGTCCTTAGGGTTTCTGTATCGGAGGCATCTTATAGGCAAAAGGGGAGGCTGAGGGGGTGCCAGAGGCGGCCAGACCACCCCTGGCGCGGGCCAAGCTGGGCCGCGTGGCCAAGTGGTGTGGTGGCCCCCTGACCCCACTCCTTGTATTCTGGCTCCTTGTGTCCCTCGGTGAAAAACTGACTTTGGCTTTTGTCCCGTCCAATTCCAAGAATATTCATTTTCTAACTTCCTGGAACCAAAAAGAGCAGAAAACACGCAGCTGGCACTATGGCTCTTTGTTAATAGGTTAGTCCAAGAAATCATACGAAAATTACTCCAAAGTGTGGACAAAACATAAGAAAGTAGATAAAACCAAGCATGGAACATCAGAAATTATAGATACATTTGCAATGTATCAACATCCCTAAGCTTAACTCTTGCTCGTCCTCGAGTAGGTAAGTGATAAAAACAAAAGAATAATTTTTGAGGTGACATGCACCATCATAAACTTGATCAAAGTATTTGTAGAACATTGATAGCTAGGATCATAGTACTTCAATCATAACATGGAAGACAAAGTTTTAACAATAAGACAAAGCAACTATGTTGTAACATGAAAAGGCACAAACAAAAGATTCATGAATAACAATGCTTTGCAAAACGTTTGTTTGTTTTACATAAAGAAAACATAGCAAAGTGGCATTCAGCTTGTCCCTCATAGAGTAGAAAATATAAATGCATAGGACACCTTCAAAGTTCATAAGAGTGACTCGATACAAATAGTTTAAAACAAGCAATATCAAAGTTATGCATCAATCAACAAGTCTTGGGACAATGCACATAGAACTAAGAATGGCCACTATGCTCTCAAAATAGGTGCATAAAGATAGAAAGTGGAGACTCAACATAAAAGTAAAAGAAAGACCTTCATAGAAGGAAGTATGGATTCAAGTTTTCATAAAGAGCTTCCAAAAATAATGGTACTTATTAGCTTTCAGCTCTCATTGCCCCTATCATAAGCATCTTGAAGTGACAAAGGTTAAAGTGAACAAACTATGGAGTATATGCTTGATGAAGTATAAGTTGGAAATCTAATATCCCTTGAATACGAGGGCCGCTCCTCATGCTACTCAAGTTTAGTTACCGGTAAGTTCTTGTCATAGTAAGTACATGTCTATCATAGAGAACCGCCAACGGGGTACCTCTTGCCTGATGATACGGAAGAATCCCCATATCAAAATGACAAGGCAAGCAGACAACGAGCGTCTCAACAATCTTCTTATTTACCATGGGAAAATGGTGCTTTTTTCTCTCTTTCCTCTTTTCTCATATCTCTTTTTTTTCTTTTTTTTTCTCTTTTTATCTCAATATGTGAATCTTTTTTTATAAGAAGAATGTTTCATAGATAGCTCGTTATGGTTACGCTATAGGTTTCCACCATGACGGCATGGATTAGACCAGCGGCCCAGGCGTTTCTCTAACACACATACATAACTCCATGGACTTACAACCTCCCCTTTCATTTCACACCGACGACATCCATAAACAAAAGAGCATGATATCAACTAGATACAAAGTACAAGTGCAATGTTGAAAGTGTTCCCCATGACAGCATGGTTCTGCTAATCCCCAACATATAAGTGCAAGCATATACAACATAGACGACACAATGGTTCAAGTTTATTAATGGCCAGAAAAGTAAAGTGTGCCATCAAATTCGTGAGAGCTTTAATCACTAGTTTTCTCATAACAAGTTTAATTCGGAAGGTAGATAAAAACATGAATATACTTGGAATAGCAAGTGTTGATAGGTAGGTATGTTGGACTCTTTGGAATAACTTGGTTTTAGGAGTTGGATGCATGAGTGGAACTCATACTTGGTTACGGAGGCTAGCAAAAGACTGAGAGCGACCAACTAAGAGAGCAATAATGCCCATAATCATGTAGAGCGACAAAACATCATTAATCAAAGCATAAAGTGATATTACAAGTCGAAAACTAAAGGATCATAAAGGCTATGGTGACTTGGGATAGTCATAAAATGGTGTAAGCATGTGCCAAGTAAACCCAAATAAAGCATCAAAGGAGAATACCACAATACTATGCTTTAATATGCTAAAACAACGCATGATTCTTCAAAGGCACATTAAGCAATCTCAATTGTTTATAACAAGTCATGCTACAACAAAGAATACTAAGCATAAAGCCAAAACAATATCAAGCATGGAATGACAAAGCATAGGCCACAGTCAAAGACAAGCTCTCTTTACCACTTAAGCATGAACTTTCCTACTCTTTTCCAATCCAAACCAAACTATTTGAAAACCAATGTATGAAAGAGGGGGTCCAACCAATTTATTCAGAAAACTAAGAAAACCAAGAAAACGAAAAACCAAAACGAAAAACAAAGACACTTCAAGAACAAAACAACTGTGCATGAAACAATAAAAATGAAGTGTTTGGAAGAAACCTTGGATTTTTATTGATGAACAAGGGGATGCCTTGGGAATCCCCAAGCTTTGATGCTTGTACTTCTTGGATATTTCTTGGGGTGACACGCGTGGCATCCCCAAGCTTGAGCTTTAGTCCATTCTTCATCTCATTACTCATTCCTTCCATACACCTGAAATTTTTCCTTCATACAAAACTTCACACAATCTTTATTAGCAACATTAGTGCACTCAAGATAATAAGTCTTTAGGTTCAGTTTCAACACCAATAAAACTTCCATTAAAACACAAGCTACTATAGCACTTCCCTGAAAAATCTCAATTCCCCAAAAAAACTAAAAAAGGAACCAACAAGAAGCAAATGCAAATAATGGCCAAAATCTGTCAAAACAGACCAGCAGGTAAATATGGATTTTTTTGAAGACCTTCTGTTGGTCAAATAAACAAGTGTTGAAATAACGAACGTTAGACTACAACCTGGGGCAGAAGCACAGAAATTGACGCCTTAAAACTACGTACAGATATTTTACACAAATTTTTACGGTGAAGCACAGAAATCTGTTTCGAGACAGCAACTTTCCCCATTATTACTTCTCTCTCATTAGAGGTTACTCTTGGCACCAAAAGCAAATTAAAAGGATAAGGAGCATTTGTTACAGAGGTAATAACTTCCAAGAGTCAACTAAAACTTTTGGGTTATCTCCGAATAAGTACTTTTCTTTAACGCCTTTAAGTTAGGCATGATAGTTTGAGAAGATGCTCACATAAGAAATATAAATTGAAGTAACAGAGACAATCAAGAAGCAAATTCAAAGCACATTTAAGTCTAACCCACTTCCTATGCCTAGTAAACTTATACGCAAATAAATTCACAAAGAACATAGTGACAGGCATAGGAAGATAAAACGAGAGTAACTTTAAAACTTTCAGCACATAGAGAGGTGTTTCAGTACCATGAAAACTTTTATAACCATACTTTCATCTCTCATAATAATTTTCAGTAGCCTCATGAATAAACTCAACAATATAACTATCATATAAAGCATGCTTTTCATGATCTACAAACTCATAATTTTTATCAAGCTCAAACATAGTGGGATTAAAACCTCCATACCCACTTTTAACAATTTTATAACAAGATGACTGATCAATCTCATTTTCAATAGTAGTAAAATTAATATTATCAATCAATATAGGACCATCATCTAGAGATTTATTATAAACATTTTCAAAAGAATCCACATGAACATAACATTCATCCTCCTTTGGTAAGCATGGGGGACAATCAAATAATGTAAGGGGTAAAGAGTTACTCTCATTAGAAGGTAGGCATGGGTAGATCCATTCTTCCTCCTTTTGTTCATCACTCTCCTCCTCTTTTTCATCTAATGAGCTTTCAAGTTCAGCAATTTCTTCTTCCATAGGCTTATGCAAGGCATTAGTCTCTTCCGTTTGTGGAAAGCATCTATTAATATATTCAAGAATGTAGCCATTTTCTTCCTTGTAATTATCAAAGCAAAATTTAATTATATCATAAACCTCATATTTATAAGGTGAATCATCAGTATTTTCAAGAAAACTAGCAAGTTCGAATGCACCCTTCCAAGCAATAAACTCTTCAATTTGTTCCACATCATAATATTAATAATTTCCTTTAACATAACAAGATATGGTAACATTATCATTATACTCACATTGAAAAGGGAGGTGTTTATACCTCCTACAGCAACAAGATTTATTAACGCAATAAGTAACATTATAAGTAGAGCACACGTTTCTAGCAGTGGTATTCAATTTATCAATTTGTTCCCATAAGAGTTTCCCTTTTTGTGACAAGTGGTGTTCCTTATAATAATATTTTTGTTCTTTAGTGAACCTACCTTGCCAATTAGATTCAGTTTCAAAGAAACCAACCATTGATAGACAGCGTGATAAAGCAAGACAATAATAGACCAACAAAAATAGCCACTATAGTATGAACTATTTTTTTGTATTTTTGATAAAAAGAGACAAGCAAACAAAGAAGAAATAAAGTAAGCAAAACAAAAACAACAAAGTAAAGAGATTGGTTATGAGGGACTCCCCTTGTGAAGATGTCCTTGTCTCCCCGACAACGGCGCCATAAAAAGTGCTTAATGGCCCAAAATATATCGAGCTCGTTGGGGAACCCCAAGCGGAAGGTATGATGAGCACAACATTAAGTTTTCCCTCAGTTATGAAACCAAGGTTATCAATCTAGTAGGAGCAAGGAAACACCTCAAAGGTGTTGCTAGCTGAACTTTGGCAGGGCGCACTACCGGTGCCAACAGCAACGTGGAAACCTGCACAACACAACCACAGAATTCTGCCCCCAACTTGCGATGAGGTTGTCAATCTCACCGGTTTTGCTGAAAACAAAGGATTAAACGTATCGAGTGGAAGAAAGTAATAGTTTGTAGAAAGTAAACATAAAATAGTTGATTGTAGATTGATGATAAAAGAAAGGACCGGGGTCCATAGTTCACTAGTGGTGGTTCTCCTTAAGATAGATAAAATGTTGGGTGAACAAATTACAGCGGGGCTATTGACAAACATCGAGAAAGAAATCATGCATATACTACTCATCTTGACTCCTTTGAGATTTGATTGGGCATTACAACATTATACATAGACCGTAATCCAACTGCATCTATGTCTAATAATCCACCTTTAGGTTATCATCCGAACCACCTCTAGTATTAAGTTGCAAGCAATAGATAATTGCATTACGCATTGCGTGTAAAGTAAACAATACGATTGTTCTATGAACAAAGGATTGTTGTTTTCTCCCTAGGAGCAACAACACATCTAGTACCTTAGAGATTTCTGTCATTTCGCCAGATTACTAGAGGCATGAACCCACTATCGAGCATAAATACTAACTCTTGGAGGTGCTAGCATCTACTTGGCCAAGATAGCTACTAATAACAGAAAGCATGCAAGATCACAAATAACAAAGACATGATAGAATCAATAATCAATCTGAAATAGCATCTCAATATCCATCGGATCCCCGCAAACACAACATGTAGAATTACAAATAGATGATCTTGATCATGAACGGAGCTCACAAGATCTAAATATGATAGCACAAAGGAGAAGAACCAGCCATCTAGCTACTACATGGACCCGTAGTCCAAGGATGAACTACTCACACATCACATCGGAGGCTTGCATGGTGATGAAGAAGGCCTGCAGGGTGAATTCCCCTCTCCGGCAGGGTGCCGGGAAGAGCTTCAGATCCCTCCCGATCTAGGGATGGAGATGACGGTGGCTATAGACTCTTTCATGGAATTTCGATCAGGTCCTTAGGGTTTCTATATTGGAGGCATCTTATAGGAGAAAGGGGAGGCCGAGGGGGTGCCGGAGGCGGCCAGACCAGCCCCTGGCACGGGCCAAGCTGGGTCGCATGGCCAGGTGGTGTGGTGGCCCCTGGCCCCTCTCCATCTTGTATTCTGGCTCCTTGTGTCCCTCGGTGAATAACTGACTTTGGCTTTTGTTCCGTCCAATTCCGAAAATATTCATTTTCCGACTTCTTGGGACCAAAAACAACAGAAAGCAGACAGTTGGCACTGTGGCTCTTGTTAATAGGTTAGTCCAAGAAAGTGTATAGAAAGTACTCCAAATTGTGGACAAAACATAAGAAAGTAGATAAAACCAGGCATGGAACATCAAAAATTAGGGATACGTTAGCAACATATCAGTAGCCATGCGAAGATCTCCCAGTCGTCACAGAGGAACTTGATGAGCACGCCTTCCTATGTGGTACCAAGATTGGAAGCCACAAATGTTGTTTCTGTCAGGTCGACAGGGTGGATCTATACTTCTTTTGTGTCCTTGGAAGTGTCAAAAGCCTGATCGGGATTGACATGCGCTACTTCTAGTGGTTATGCAATTGCTAAAGTTTTGAGTTGTTCGAACTCCGTTGCCATCCCAAAAGATTCAGAAATTTTGTTGAACTCCCGATCACAATTGTTGGCACGTGTGAAGCTTCCTTTTACTGTGATGATTCCTTTTGGTGCTGGCATTTTCATGACTAGATACGCATAATGCGGAACTGCCATGAACCGTGCGAAAGCTAGTCGTCCTAGGATCACATGATATTGTGATGGCCAGTCTATGACTGCGAATTCGAGTTTTTCTCACCTGAAATTTACTTTGGAACCAAAAATAACGTCAAGAAATACTTTTCCTCAAGGAATTTTGGCTTTACCTAGTACTATTCTGTGGAAAGATGTTTCTGTTGGTGCGAGATCGTCCAGGGGTAGCCCATTGTTCTTAGCATTTTTGCGTAGATCAGATTTATGCTGCTTCCTGCATCCATGAAGACCTTGCTCATATCGAACCTGCCAATTTGTGCTTTGACTATCAAGGCTGAGTGACCCAGTCGTGGGACCCGAAGCGGGCGATCAGCTCTACCGAATGTGATTTCTTGCTCTGACTAGTGGAGATATTCGGGTGTGGTTGATGTTGTTGTTTCCGCCATATTGATTTGTCTTGTGATGAGCTTCTGGTTTTTGTTTAATGGACGCCCTTTTCTGAATCATGGACATCGCCCCTTTTGACCTAGGGTATTCACTGTTTTGATTAGTTGTGTTTTGTGGTAGCACTGTTGGTGATGGTGGTGGTGGTGCGCTGATGGCTAATGTGCCAGGCGCGGATGCTTATCCTCGGTTTGCTGCTTCGGTTGCTTTTGCATTACATAGCTCCTGCATCTTCAAGAATGTTCGACCGTCTTTCATGAGATGGTTAGATTGTCGTCTAGCTGCTGAGTCGACGTAAAAGTGCATATTACAGGGTCCTTCCAACATTTACATTGTGGACATGGGTGGGTCTCAAGGTCTTGGCTGGTACCGCTGTGTTGTCTGGCTTCCTCCGACGTCGTCCCTGTTTTGGCGGTATCCGCCGTTGTAGTCGTTGCTTCTATTGTTACCTTCACCCGAGAAACCGGTTGCGACATAACTTGGTCATGTGTTTCCATCGTTGTTCCTTCTAATTCTATCGTTGCCGTGTTTATCCTTCTCTTCTTCGAATGATCGTGTACGCTTATTATGCAGGGCGTCTTCTCCATCAGCCCAGCGATTTGCTATTTCCATTAATTGTGAGATTGTTTTGGGTTTAACCCATCCCAGCTCTTCTATGAATTCTCGGTGATGGAGGCCATCGTTGAAGGCATCGATGGCCCCTTCATCAGATATGGACTCAGCTGAGTTTTTTATGATATTCCATCGTTGGATGAATGATCTTATTGATTCCCCAGATTTTTGTTTGCATGCCCGCAACTGCTCCAAGGATGCATGTCGTTTAAACGTGAATTGGAAGTGCTGGATGAACTTATCTTCCAGGTCATTCCAACTGCCGATGGAATCTTCGGGTAACTGTCTGAGCCATGATCTTTCGGTGCCGGTGGGCTGTATTTGTATGCTTTGCATTGCGGTAGGTGTGGAGCCGCCTTGATGCTTGACAGTGGCCAAATAATCTGCTAACCATTCTTCGGGTTCTTGGAGTCCATCGTACTTTTGGTTGTCGTGCAGAAGTTTGAAGTCCTTGGGTACTGAGGTTTTGCGAATCCGCTGAGTGAAATAGCTTGCCCCGCATAGCTCGTAATCATCTTCCTTGTATTCATCATGGTATCGTCGGCTACAGTTTTCATCTCTTGATCCATCGTTCCCGTGTTGCGTATTGTCGTTTCTTGTGTTAATTCGTGGATCGGGTCCTACGAGGTGTGCCTGGTGTGGCGATCGAGATCGTCGGGTGTGTCCCACTTGCCGAGGGCTACTACAACAGTGTGGGGATCTGTCGAGCTGTCGCATGGTTCCTTGCTCATCTTCCGCAAGAGAGGCTCCCACCATGCCAAGGTTCATCGGGGCGGAGTGGTGGAGGGTTGCACGGGGATCGTCAGGTGCGGGCTGAGTTGTGAGCAGATATGTTTATTCGGCCACAATGGCTGCCTGAGCCGTTTTGGCCTTGATGTTTCCTTCTTGGTCAAACGACATGAACGATATATCAAGATCACGGATGACTCCGCTTCTTACTGCTTCAGGGATATTCTGCAGTCGAGATATTCCCCTTCTTGGCGGTGATCCTCCTGTTATGCTCCCTGATCCTCAGGTAGAGCTTAACTGTGCCCATCGTAAGCTAGATTCGTCGGCTAATCTCTTTATTTCATCGAGTTGCCTCTGCATCCTGAGTAGGTCTCTCTTCTTGTGATGAAGTAGATACTGGTATGCTAATAGATCCTCGTGCGAAGCATCTGCTGTCATGGGAACTGTTCCCGAAATTGCTTCCCTTACTTTTTGCCATGCCGATGCTGGTAGCCAAAGAGTTTGCCTCTCTCCCCCATGCGGTTCTCCGCCTCTTCCTTGGACTATTTGGTTATCCGCCGTTTCTCCTCCGTTCCCGTGGTCCCCTTCATTGCTGTGATTTCCTGCATTGTCATCCGATACAATATCATTGGGGTAAAGGATAGGGTTACCGTTATAGTCGCGTGGTGTTGAAGTATTCCCGTTGACCATGGACACTTGGTGGCGTGTTTGCGTGGGATGATGATGTTGTCTTCTGCCCCGGAGGGTGTGCTGGTGATATTCTGAGATTGTAGTTCTGGGTACATCTTCGCCATCCTTTTTTCGAAGTCGATGTTTTCGCTGCTTTCTTTGGGTTCTGAATTTGCTGGGTTTGCTTCACGTGGTAGAGTTGGCTGAGGACCTGATCCAAAGGAGAGATTGTTGTAAAGACCATGAAGGTCCCCCAGATCTGTTCCGATTTGCTCATTTTCTTCGCCTACTTCGATCTGTGATGTGGCGTCCATGGAGGATCCGACGGATGATGCTGGTGCTACCGTATGTGTAGGTTTTTCCACCGATGGCTCTGATGTGATCGGGGCGCAAAGAAGCAGACGACAAAGACTTTGATTGTATTAGGAAAGAGACTATGAACCGACATTGTATTGGTATTGTAATTCCGCGTATGTAAAACCTATCCGCATACAACTTTGACACCTGGCCTATTATATATTGGACAGGCGAAGCCCAAGCAAAGGTACCAAAATCTCCTAGGCAACTTGTAATAGTGCAATTTCCCAATATTAATGAGACTTTGACTCTATTTTTTTTTCGTGACATCCGACGAAATCCCCATTGTTTTCTTTTCCACGAAACCCTAAGTCCTTCACCATGGACATTGCCGAGGTTACCCCTCGTCAATTGGCGCCGTCTATGGGAAACCTGGATGTTGGAACCATGTATTCGGCGGACCGCTCTCCACCAAGCATCAACCCGACAAAATCATATCCACACCCTTGCAAGTCTTCTACTTGGAAGTGGAAACTTCCGATGATTAGATCAGATCCACCGTTGAAATTGGCGGGTACCAATACAGGGGTGGGCGGATGCGGATCTGCTTTTATCGGGTTGATGCTTGGTGGAGAGAGGTCCACCGAATCCATGGTTCTAGCGTTCAGGTTTCCCATAGACGGCGCCAATTGATGAGGGGTAACCTCGGCAATGTCCATGGTGAAGGACTTAGGGTTTCGCGGAAAAGAGAACGATGGGGATTTCGTTGGATGTCAGGAAAACAATGGAGTCAAAGTCACCTGAATATTGGGAAATTGCACTATTACAAGTTGCCTGGGATATTTCGGTACCTCTGCTTGGGCTTCTCCCGTCCTATATATAATAGGCTGGGTCTCAAAGCTGTATGCGGATAGGTTTTACATACGCGGAATTACAATACGAACACAATGTCAGTTCATGTCTCTTTCCTAATACAATCAAAGTCTTTGTCGGCTTCTTCTTTGGACTATCATCTAAAATCTTCATGGACCGAAAGCCTTTTACCCAATATAGGGTAGCAAACCATAAGCATCCGAGTGATCATACCTATGTCAGTCCCGTTCCACGTCTCAGCGAGGTAGCAAATCTCCACACTGTTATTTCTCTGAGTTGTGATGTGGATTTCTTAGATCGTGTCCGCCCCGCATTGTTGTTTTCTTTTGCGAGTTGTATTAGTTTTCATGATTATGACTGGATCTCTTGGTCTTTCCTTAATACCTCTATTCATAGATTCAATATGGATTTTTTGTGATTAGGATTAGTTTATCGTGGTTATGAATAGATCTCTAGGTCCATTTTTAACACTGTTGTCCATAGATTCAACGGAGATTTTTTTGATTAGTATTAGTATTCACCTAGAACCTAGAGTGTAATTATAGAATTTCTATTTCAATTAACATGAAATATGTAGCGATCGAAGGCCGAGTACCATGACAAGGTGGCCGCGATCAGTGCCAAGATTAACACCCAACAAGAGCTTGCACGCTCCCTCACCCAAGCTAATGAGAGCCTATGCAAGCTTTTATCTGTGCAGAAGGAGATCTCGCTAGATTTTGCACGTGACATTGTGAGGCTACAGAAAGTGCTCGACCGTAACTTGAACAGGCAAGAGCAGGCCATCAATATAATCAACGAGCTGATGGAGGAGAAGAAGAATCTCGAGAAAATGTGCACCCTCCTGCAGGACGAAGTCACTGAGGCACTCAGCAGACGTGTCAAGGAAACCAAGGCTGCCATCCGAGCCTACTATGATAGGAACCATTGCCTGGATGCAGTGAAAGAGATGAAGGAGGACATGAGCAGAGGGATCACCATACTCGACGGTGTTCGGAAAGAGAATGAGGAGCTAAGGGCTTGTCTAGAGGCGTATCGGAGCAATGCCCAAGTCTGATTCCCATTAGAGGGGGCAGGAATATCAGTTCGTGTTGCACTCTTTTTGTAATATTTAGGGTTCAGGGAGCAATGCCTAAGTCTGATTCCCATTATAGGGTGCAATAAGAATCCCATTGCAACTCCTTATCTATCTAGACATGTGTAGGTGTTCATGTTCATGAATGGACACCATGATCTCTTTCCATTCTGTATCTGGACATGGGTTTCTACATTATGAGTTTGCCACTACTATTTGGTGACATAGGAAAAAACCCACAGCACACTAAACTGCAGATAAACCTTATTTGTCTTTGAAATTGAAATTATGACAGTGCCACTAGTCGATTCATAAAATGTTGATTAATCCTAGATTACTTCTTCCTTAAAATTATGACAGTGCCACTAGTCGATTCAATTAATTATGGAAACTAACCAGCTTGTCCTGCTGAACTGAACAAACCATACTATATATTTTTGTTGCAGTGAAAGAGGCAAAAGCTCATCCAAGACCGGGCGACCTGGCTAAATGACAAGATAGCCATCCAAAGGGAGAAGCACAATTCCCAGAAACCTTTGACCACCTGCGCGCTGAAGTCGCAGTCCTTTTTGACAAGTGCTAGAAACTGAAGGAGGTAAACGCCGGCTGGGAGAAGCTTTACAGGGAAGGTCGCACCTCGGCTAGTAAGTAGATGAAGATCATGAAAGGGATCTTGAAGGAAAAACGTATGGTTACGGACCAACTTCTCGAATCTGTGACTGAGCGTTGGAACCTGCGGCTGGCGCACGACAAAGTACTGAAGTAGGTGACGATCTTAGGGAGGAAAACAAGTAGCTCCGGGCCAGGCTCGCTTGAACCCAACATATGTCTATTTAGTATTGAACTGCCTGGTTTATCCTCTGAAGTGGTGATTTTGTAAATGTGAACTTAACTCTATGCACGGTATGTGTGTTCGTCTGAAATTAATTTGCTCCAGGATTGAGTTTGGCTTAGTTAAGAAAGCGCAACTACAAGTCTTACAGTTAACTAGTTTCAGGTATTGGCACAAGATAAATTATTCATCACGAATTTCCTTTATCCTCTGTAGTCTTTCCTTGTTCACCCTCGCACACCTTCTTCAGTTCCTTCAACAGATCCGCAATGCAGTACTCTAGCTTCTTCTTAACTTCCCTGAGCTGATCCCTCTCCTTTTCTGCATTATGAATCAGAAACCTGTGACTATCCTGAAGTTTCTTTGCAGTTCCAACAACCAAGCTCCCATTGATTCTGTCACTTAGTTCTGACTGCAAATTCTCGATTTCTTGTTCCAGCTCCTTATTTCGTACTGACAGCTTGTAATTTTTTCCAGCTGCATCACAAGCATCAGTAAATCTCCTCGACCTTTCCAACTCATACATCTCCCATAACTGTGCCAAACTTTCTTAAGTGCATCTGGCCACTCAAGATCCACCCACTCTACTGCTTTACACACCGGGCCAACCTAGAAAAACACATACTATCGTGTTATGAACATACACGATACATTTTTCTTCATGTCACCGTTGTACATAATGTAAAAAAACCTGATTTGTACATCCCAAAAACCTTCTCCCAGTGTTAGTGCCTTCGAATGCAACATATCTCCTCAGTTTTATCCCATGGTCACATGGTACTTCTCCATCTAGATCGAGACCCTCCCATTCAGAGTCATAGATTGTCCGTGGTACCTATAGGTAAACACAAAGCTAGAATTGAACACGGTTGCATGCACATATGGAGCTTAGATCGAGGGATTTACCAGTGCCTAACCCTAGCCCGAGAAAACAGAGGAAATCACATCGTGGAAGGAATACTCGATGTCGGAGAGAAGGTTGTCCCTGCTCGACTAGTTGTCCTCATCGTTCCAGGAAAGCATGGCGAATGCATCGTCGTCGGCGACGACGTTAGCGTTGGTGAGGAGAGAGAGAGAGGCGAAAGTGAAGTGCGTCACCGCTGCAACAATGACTAAACTGGAATGTTACAATAGTTCAATGGATACCATGCCCTTTCCCTGGATTACTGTCTATTGCCTAATAGGGTTTCTCTTCATACATTCTTATTTCAAATATTAAACATGTACTCCCTCCATCCGAATTTCATTGCCTAAGGAAAACATACCAGTATATTACATCATCTAAAGAAACAAAATCATGTCAACTACGAGGTACTTATGCATCACTTGTTCAGTCATGGTCTCACAAAACATTACATTACAATCTCTCAACAGACATAATCACAAAAACAAGTATATTACATCAACTCAAGAAACAAAATCATGTCAACTACAAGGTACTTACACATCACTTGTCTAGTCATGGTTTCACAAAAAATTACATTACAATCTCTCAAAAAACATAATCACAGAAACAAGTATATTACATCAACTCAAGAAACAAAATCATGTAAACTACAAGGTACTTACGCATCACTTGTCCAGTCATGGTTTCACAAAACATTACATTATAATCTCTCAACAAACAAAATAATAGAAACAAGTACAGTACATCATCTCAAGAAACATAATCATGTCAACTACAATGTATTTATGCATCACTTGTCCAGTCATGGTTTCACAAATCATTACATTACAATCTCCCAACAAACATAATAATAGAAACAAGTACAGTACATCATCTCAAGAAACATAATCATGTCAACTACAATGTACTTATGTCTTATTACAACAATGATGGTTTCAATGAGTGACATGTCCGAAAATCTTAACACCTCGCACAACATTATATCGCAATCTCTCAACAAACATAATCATAGAAACACTGTCTAAATGCAACAACAACAGCCAATGTTACAAATACAGACAGGGGGACCCCACGGTCCATATGACAAGCCTAGGGTAGCAGCTATCATCAGAACTCATCAACGCCGACCACCTCTGTCAACACCCAGATTTTTAATCCCAGATGCCTGTTATGTCATACATCACAATCCCAGGATTACCATTTTTGCGAGACATAACAGATTGGATATCACAGTACATCATCCATTACAAACCATAAATAAGGTCTTACACAAGTAAGGATCTCATGATCCAGTCTTAATACAACAAGCAGCGGAATAAATAATAAGCGTAGCGGTGGGGTCCATCTTCAGGGATACAGGCAATGCTGATGAAGGCAGATAGTCCTAGTTATCATAGCCGTCCTGCTGGCCGTCATCTTGGTAGTCTCCTTCATAGTCTGGCCATGAGAATAGCCAGGGACAAAAGCCATGCGTACTCTTTAATTACTCGCAAACTACCACTAACAAGTAGTATAGTTCTAGTGTAAATGCTAACTCTAAGTCTAACTATAAAGTTAAGTTTGAAACCTAAGCTGAGTTCAGAAACAAAGAAAGATAATAAAGTTCTAGAATTACTTAAGTGGGGAAGCTAGTGTCATAGTCACAACCTTGTTGTGGTCAAGTCAAGATTAATCATTCATTTCATAAGTCATTTTGAAAACATCTAACAACAAAACAGTATGGCCACTCCAATTGTCCATAACCGCGGACGCGACTATTCGAATAGTTTGACACTCTGCAGAGGTGGTACACTTTCACCACAAGATTCGATACATCTGTCAGGGATAACACTGAATCATCATACTTAGTATGCAGATAATCAAACATAACCTTTCCTTTACACACTCTAGTATAAACACCTCTCCTATGAGCATGGCCTCCCAACCATGACCATCTGTCATCTTGGGCACTGCATAGGTGGACAATATTGAGAGGTAGCCTTAGCTCAGACCTCTCCCGCGAGGGAACTAATACTAAGGCATATAAATTTCCGGCTAAGCCTTACCCAATTCAGGTATTGTGGTTGTACGGTAAAATTGGAATGGTATTGCATCCAAATCCAACCATCAGTTTTGTAAAAGGGTTAAGGCTCATGCCTCACAGTTTCATCATCATAAACCATTTGTGTTTCTCAACACATGTCAAAACGTCTCAATAGAATGACTCATCATTCCAAGGTTTTCACAATTCATTTTCACCAAGTATTCCCATCTAAAGTGACTAAAGTTTTGATCTAGCTCTAAGCTACTAAGTTAAGAGTGTTCACTAAGGTGGGATGCTAAGATCAATCTCATGCCATAGAATGACATCTAAAGTTATCTAGATAGGTCAAGTTTTATACTTTTTATTCTACCTTCAAACAAGTAAGGGACTTTGGTAAAGTAAAGAAAGTAAAAGCTTGAAATTAAACTTGGAATAGGTACTAGTCAGAGTGGTATAACCAAAGCATGCCTAATGCATCTTTCTTAGGTTATCTAAATATTCTATCTTGCTAAAAATAGCTTGCATTGTTAATGATGGCTTGCTAGTATAATACTTGCAAGTGTTATCTTGACTTGGTTGGTGTAGTGGTTGAAGTTTTCTTCCTCCTCTTGATAGCACTCCTCCTTGAAAGCTTGGTCGGTACTATCGTCTATAAATACATACGGGGTACACAATCACCAAACAAGACTTAACTAGTCTACTTAGCACTCTAAGGCACACATTTGATGATCTATTATCATCACAAGCATCACAAGGTTTTATTAACTAGCTTCATTCTTTTTATTTCAGAAAAGTAATTTCTACTCATTGAAAATAACTAAGATTTAATATTCACCACTAAAAATATGGGATCATGTGGACACATGTAATCACCACATATTCTAACATGTGGGAATATGATTTAAGGATTGGATCACATTTAATTAAGTTTAAGTTTATTATTTAATGATTTAAAGTGACTGAAATGCCTATATAGCATTATTTTGGTACTAGTACAAAGTCACTGCATGTAAACCTTAATATTATTACATATTCAGATAGGTATGGTTACTTGTGATTTTTGAGAGTTGGAAACAACTCAAAAGCTATTATGGTTGATTTTATAAAAATGTTTGAATGTGCAAAGGCTTTTGTCTTGTTATTTTTACTAGGAGAGATCTCTAACTCTAAATGAATTAAATCCAACGGGTTTGGATAGATCTTTTCAGTAGCTTTCTAACAAAATTTGAATCACTCAATTTGGTTCAGTAAATCTTCTGGAATTGATTTTTAAACTAAGGGACAGAAGTGAATTCAAACTAAAATAGAAAAACCTATATTTGAATTCATGGGCTAGCGCGGGAAAACTAACGGGCCGGCCCAGTGGCGCTTCGCGATGCAAATGACAACTGACAGGGGGGACCTGCAGGTCAGCGGCACATCAAACGCAAAGTGGTACGGGGCAATGTGGACCGTGCGTTTAAAAAGAAGATCTACGGCTGAGGATCGTCGTCCCCGGCGAACAGGTCGCCGGCGAGAGCTAACCCTAGCGGCTCAGTGGGGGTGCAATGGGGGCATACCAGGGCTCCAGCTAGCGTGGCGATGGGGGCGATCGAACGTGCTGTCGACGGCGGACTCAGGTGTGGTCATGGCGGCTCCTAGGGTGGACGAAATCGACGACAACTCTCCTCCTCTGCTACGGCAAGCTCCGGCTAAATTCCGGCGAACGGCGGCCCGCCTTGCTTCGTGGATGGGGTGGAAGGATCAGTGGAGAGAGGGGAGTGAGATGGTGTGATTAGTTTGTGCTGGGGTGGCCTCCTTTTATAGGGCGACAAGGGGACCGAACGACACAATGGTGAGCTCGTCGGGGACGTTGTACAGGCGGCTAGAGGCATGGGCGGCGTAGGCGGACGGTGGCCTGCCTCCTGGCGGTCATCAACGGCTTAAAGACAACACTAGGGGCGGTGGCGTTTGCTCGGGCGAGGCTGGCGCTCTGCGCGATAGAGGCGGTGCTCGACGCGGCGCACGGCGATTGTGGGTCGCGCGGCAGCGCACGGCCGTGTCTGGCGGGGTGCTGGGGTCGAGGCGGAGCAGCGTGCACGGTATTGGGTCGAGGGGCGGTCTGTGGCATGTTGGCGGTGAGGGCGCTCTGGCGCGCTCAGGCTGCGCGCAGAGAGAATGGGCGGCTGAAATGGATCGTATGGGCACCTAGAGGGGGGGGGGGGTGAATAGGTGCTACCCCAAATTTTAATACTTTTTCAATTTTAGGCTTAGCACAAAGGGTAAATTCTCTAGATATACTATTAGGTGGAATTTCCCTATATGCAAACCTATCTACTAGCGAGTAAAGAGCGAGTGGAAGAGGAACGGGTAAACCGTAATGAAGCACGCGGAGACACAGGATTTGTTTGATCACAGTTCCTTCCTTGTTAAGGGAAGTACGTCTACGTTGGAGGGGTGGGCGGTACTAAGACCACCACGTCACAATAGGCCTCACCCTGTTCTCCGTTGGATCCCGCCACCAAAGGCCTGATCCACCTTTCCACTATAGGGACCCTTCGAGGTGGGTAACGGCGCCTTTACACAACTAACGGGGCAACAACTCCACAATCAATTTGGAGGCTCCCGAAATGACAACAAGCTGCCACAAGAACAAAGTTATCAAATACAACGAACAAGATCTAGATATTGACAAGAATACTAGATCAGGGATTTCTCCAAGTGAATGGAGAGGAGTTGATGCGCTTGATTCGTGATGATGATAATGATCCTCTCCTCCTTCAATTCCCCCAAAGATCAAAGCCTTCAGGTGGTTGAAGTGGGAGATCGAGTATGGGAGCTCTTGCACAATGTCTAGACAATTTCGAATGAATCAAGAATTCTAAACATTGGGGAAGAAGGGGTATTTATACCCCTTCGAAAACCAGCCGTTGGACACATTGGGGGCCGGATTATCCGGCCCAAGTGACGGCCGGATTATCTGGCCTGGGCAAAACTCCGCCCCAGACTCGGAATATCCGGCAGATAATCCGCCCTCCTATCAGAGCGTCGCGCCGAGCTTTCCCTTGATCAACTTCTGGGGGCCGGATTATCCGGTCCTATGTGAAGGCCGGATTATCCGGCCCGGGGAGGAAAAACCGCCCCTGTTCGGATTTTCCGGGAGAAAATCCGACCGGATACCGAGTGACGCGCCTTGCCATGCTTTGCTCAAAAACTGGGGGCCGGATTATCCGGCCCATGCGACCGCCGGATTATCCGGCCTAGGGAGGAAAAACCACCCCAGTTCGGATTTTTGGGAGAAAATCCAAACGGATACCGAGCGACGCGCCTTGGCTCGCTTTGAACAATGAGGTAGGCCGGATTATCCCGCCCTAGGTGGGGCGGATAATCCGCCCCCCTCAAAGCTTCCTGCACACTTAGCACACATGAATAATCTCCACAGTATTGTTATCTAACACACAAAACATAGGAAAACATGAAATGTTCTTTCAATCTCTCCCTTTTTGGTGTTAGATGACAATACCAGGATTTGTAGGAAATAGTAACAAGACAACCAGCAATAACCATGGAAGAGCCTCCCCCTCAATGTGTGCAAATTATAATTTTGCATTGGAATACAAATGCACACAAATGGGTGAATCTATTCCATAGACAAATGAGCAACATAATCATACCACCAAGGTAGAGGGAAGGCATCCTTGACATAGCCTCAATTATTACCGAGATAACCAATATAAGCGCCTTCCTTGATAAAGACTTCCAGCATAATGGGATATGAATAGATGGATCCATAAGCATAATCCAGACAACCACTGACATAGAGTCTCAAACAAACCACAAAACCACAAATTTAAAGTTCAACCCTAAATGGGCATAAGCAAGAAAACGACGAATAGAAAAATGCAAGTGCTTATTCCCGACCCATGCAAATCCACGAATATCCTAATAGAACTACTTCTCCCTCTTTGGCATCGAGACACCAAAAAGGAAGAAGAGCGATGCTAGCGCACCACGAGATCACTCGTAGTCCTCATCCTCGTCCTCGTCTTCATTCTCATCCTCATCCTCATCTTCAAGCTCCTCGGTGTCACCAGCCTCATCTTCATCATCAGCAGCAGCCACAGAGGGGAATAAGTGACGCTCCAGCTCTCCATAGTTCAACCCGGAGGAAGAGGTCCACCGAGCATACGGTGTGGGAGGAGTAGGAGCCGGAGGGTCACCCGAAGCACCGGACACATGGTGGAGGATGAGCTGCTGGGAGTCAGCCAACTCATGGCGCTGCTTGTATGCCTCGTACTGACCCTTGCGCGTGTCCACTCCCATGCAAAGTATGTGACGCTGGAACCAGTTCAGTTGCTTGATCTCACGGGCAACAAGAGGCACTAGGGGCCTGCGAGCATCCCTCATGAGACCCTCAGGAGCAGAGGAGGGGTGAGAGGTCTTCCGAACCTTGGTGTAGATCTTCTTGGGCTTATGCACCGAATCAATGTGGAACTCCTCAGAAGGAAGCAGGTGCCTGATGAGCATCATAATGTAGGGTGCATAGGGGATGGACAGACGGTTGAACATAGCATCAATCAATTCATGGTAAATAAAGTCCATGACATCCAGCCTATACTGCACTGACTTGTCCTTGCACGAGGCCACCTCATGAGAGAATTGAAGTAGCTAGACAAGGTGACCACGGATGCTGTCATTGTTGCCCCCGCTCGGAGTGATGGAGTCACGGAAGAGACCCACTAAGGCAGCAAAGATGGGAGCAAGACCAGCCAGAGTGCCCACAATGCCATTGTCCACAGTGCAAGGAGAGAGAGCTACATCTTTGTTGGGCTTCAGCTGGGTGATGATGCGGTGGCCACTGGCTCTATCCGTGCTGCGGAAAGAGTATCCAAGAACCTCAGCAAACACATGAAAATCAGTAGACATAAGCCTGTCATGAGTCATCCACTTCATAGTGCGACGCTCATCCCCACAAATAACCAAAGTGGAGAAGAACTGCTTCACCACCTCAGAGTCATAAGAGCACTAGAGAGACATGAGATGGTGCAGCCCCATCCTCTCAGCCACAAACATTGCATTCACAAGGTGGGCCTTCTCCAAAGCCTCAGCAAGGACCAGGGTGCATAGGCCTAATGTTCAGCCTGGCATACACATCTTCATAGTTACCTTTCTATTCAGCACACCAAAAATGAGTATCCCCCAGCTCATCATCACGAGGCAGCTCAGCAAACAAGTCATAGTGACGGATGGAGGAATAAGTGACTACATCCAAAGTCCTGTAGTTGATCTTGGGCTCCTTGCCCTTTCTTTTGGACACCCCCTTCCTAGTCCTCTTTGCTTGTTCAGCCATGCGCTTCTCTTCGTTCTTTCTTCTCCTGAACTCAACTTCGTCCACTAAGTTACCCTGACCGTCGTCTCGAAAGTACTTGGCGCGAGGGCGGTGCTTGTAGGTCTTGGGAACACTGGAACCACCTGTGAGGAGAACAAGGGTGATAGCATGGGGATAAGCATGCACACAAGTCCAGGAGAGAGCATGGAAAAAGTAGTCAAAAAGTTCATAGGACAAATCTACTCAATGCATACTCCATACCGAAACTAAACCAGAGTTGAATCTGTTAGGCCAGATTATCCGGCCTGGCCAGGGGCGGATAATCCGGCCCTGGCAGAAAATTTTGATTTCACCTAGATTGAATGCAAAAAAGTAGATCGGGCCTAGAAACTGCAAGACTACGATTTCTATGCGAAAACACATCCTTCTAGACAATGTTCCACCGAACAAGTAACACATCTAGCCAAAGATAGGGAGAGAGGGAGTTACCCTCACTCATTGGAGGAAGAATGCGGAGGAGAAGGTACCCGAAGGCGCGGAGAAGAAGATCCGGGGAGGCTCGGAAAATCCGGTGGCCGGAGAGGCTCCAGGGAGGGTGGGGGACGGCATGCGGCGGCTGAGGAGGAGGAGAGGGTTGGGGGCGAAGTGCTGCTCGTTATGAGCCCTTCCCCCTGATCCCTGCCCTTTAAGACGAAATCCGCCAGGGCCGGATTATCCGTCCTACACTTGGGCCGGATTAACCGGCCTCAAATCTGGAATTCTGTTGTACATAGAATTAGGCTCGTGCGTCCCCAAACAACACCCCACAAGGTGTACAAGGGACTTGTGTGCAAGAATAGATGACTTAGGGGTAGGGAAAGGCTTAGGATTAAGAGAACCAAACTGAGATGGTACTAGACTCAAAATTGCAAGATCCAAATCAAATAGAAGCCAAGATTGAGTGTGATTCCCATAAGAACACGAGAGAGCAAAAAGCAGCCAAAAAGATCCAATTCTCCTCAAGGGAGAGGGCGGTGGCCGAAGCCACCTTGTTGGAGTGTATGGGGTGACACCGCGAAGATATATCTTGGGTTCACGACCAATACTCATCAATAAGCTCACATATCATAAAATGATATTAAGAGAAATGATTTATATTGCTTTTGGCATTATGGGGGGAGGGTTAGCCCAATGAGTTAGGACCACACTCCCCCTATATCCACGCCCACACCTAGACCAAAATAGGATCGAGAGGTACGAGTGAGTGCATGGGTAATCAAGACAAGCTCCTGGAATCAATGATATTTAGCTCATTCCTCAAGTAGCAGAATCTTGCTTCATCAAGTGGCTTCGTAAAAATATCCGCAAGTTGGTTCTTCGTGCTCACAAAGGATAGATCAATATCGCCTCGAGCAACATGGTCTCGAATAAAATGATTCTGAATCTCAATATGCTTCGTCCTTGTGTGATGTACTGGATTGTACGCAATTTTGATTGCACTTTCAATATCACATACAAGAGGCACTTTATCACACTTGAAACCGTATTCCTTTAAAAGTTTGCCTCATCCACAATAATTGAGTGCAGGCGCTGGCAGCAGCAACATATTCAGGTTCGGCGGTGGAGAGAGATATACAATTCTGCTTTTTAGATGACCAACACACAAGTGATCTTCCCAAGAATTGACAAGCACCAGAAGTGGATTTCCGATTATCCTTATCACTAGCCCAATCTGAGTTAGTGTAACAAAGTAATGAGAAATTGGACCCTTGGGATACTAGAGACCAAAGTTAGGGGAATGAACCAAATATCGAAAGATCCTCTTGACCGCCACTAAGTGGCTTTCTTTAGGAGCTGCTTGATACCTTGCACACACTCCCACACTTAGCAATATCGGGTCCAGATGCGCAGAGGTAAAGAAGAGAGCCGATCATGGACCAGTATACCTTTTGGTCCACATCTTTACCATGTGGGTTAAGTTCAAGATGACATTTTGTTTGCATTGGAGTGGCGACACCATTTAGATCCGTCATCTTGAATCTCTTGAGCATGTCTTGGATGTACTTTGCTTGATTAATAAAGGTTACTTCTCTCAGTTGCTTGATCTCAAATCTAAGAAAGAACCGTAATTCCCCCATTATAAACATCTCAAACCTGTCAGTCATAAGCTTTGAAAATTCATCATTAAAAGCTTTATTAGTAGAACCAAAGATGATATCGTCTACATATAGTTGGAATACGAAGAGCTCCCCCTTAACCTTCTTAGTAAAAAGAGTGGGATCGATTTGCCCAACTTCGAAGCCACGATCTAACAAAAGCTCTTTAAGGTGCTCATACCATGCACGTGGGGCTTGTTTAAGGCCATAGAGTGCCTTATTGAGTTTGTAGACATGGTTCGGAAAGTTAGGATCCTCAAAACCCAGGGGCTGCTTTACATATACCAACTCATGTAGAGGACCATTAAGGAAGGCACTCTTGACGTCCATTTGCTGCAACTTAAAATTTTTATGGGCAACATAAGCAAGAAGGATACGGATGGACTCAAGGCGAGCCACTAGAGCATATGTCCCGCCGAAGGCAATGCCCTCAACTTGAGAGTAACCTTGTGCCACAAGTCTTGCCTTGTTCCTCACAACAATGCCATTCTCATCTTGCTTGTTTTTAAATATCCACTTGGTGTCGATAACATTGCGCCAATCTTTGGGTTTCTCCATGAGTTTCTAGACTTTGTTGCGCTCGAAATTATTCAATTCTTCATGCATAGCAACAACCAAGTCTGGACCTTCAAGAGCTTCAAAGACCTTCTTAGGTTCCACCATTGAGATGTGAGCTTGATGCTCACCAAAACTGGCCAATTCCCTTCTTGTAGAAACCCTTCGTCGAACATCACCAACAACCTTGTCGAGGGTGTGACCCCTTAACTCAAGGTTACGATCAGCCCGAGCCTTGCGACGAAGTTCAATAAGTTTGTTGTCTCTTGGTGGAGTAGTTTCATCACTTGAATCTTCATTGGAATCATTTGCTCGACCTTGACTAGGAACTGGGATAATATTAGTAGGTGGTGATGGAGCGTGCCCTTGTGGTGAGTCAGTAGCCGTAACAGGAGGCTGCTGAACAGGTGAGTCAGGGCAGGATAATCCGGTCCATGGAGGGGCCAGATAATCCGGCCTGGGAGAACATGGAGCAGCTTCATCAGGATGCCTGGGGCTTGCTTGAACTGGCGAGGGCCCAGATAATCCGGGGTGGGCCGGAAAATCCGGCCTAGAGCTTGCATCGATATCTTCACCCCCATGAGCAATATGGTCAACATGAGCGGGGTGGCCGGATAATCCGGTGTCCACCGGATAATTCGCCCTGGAGCTTTCTGGAACAACTTGACCTTCAGCAGTTGATGGAGATGGTGTAGAAGTTGCTCCCGTGGTGGGAACATGTTGGGTATGTGTAGATGAGGGCTCTTCATGAGTAGAGCATTTTCCTTCGCGATCCGCCACAAGGGGTTCCTCAATGGGGCGGAAAAATCCCACGCCCATTCATCTTATGGCATCTTGGGGTATTTCAACATCTGCATCACAAACACCAACTTGCTCTACACGGGAACCGTCATTTTCCTCGAACACCACACTACAAGATTCTACAACAGTTTCAGAGAGCTTATTGTAGACTCTATAAGTGTGGGATTCGGCACCATAACCAACAAAAATACCTTCTAGAGCCTTATATTCAAACTTAGATAAACAAACTCCCTTGATAAGAAAGAAACACTTACACCTAAATACCCGAAAGTGTGAGATGTTTGGCTTGTTACCGGTAAGTATTTCATACGGAGTCTTGTCCAAGATCTTATGGAGGTATAATCGGCTGGATGAGTGACAAGCAGTAGAGATTGCTTCAGCCCAGAAGTTATATGGAGATTTAAATTCGGCTAGCATTGAACTTGCCATATCCATTAGAGTCCGATTCTTCCTCTCGGCTACACTATTTTGTTGAGGGGTGTACGAAGCGGAATATTGATGTCTTATCCCCTCTTCACTTAGGAACTCATTTAAGGTGTAGTTCTTGAACTCAGAGCCGTTATCACTTCTTATGGCCTGAATGGGGACGTTGTGTTGACGTTGAACCTCGTTGGCAAAGTCGGTGACTGTTTGTTGAGTTTCACTCTTCAACTTGAAGAAATAAACCCAAGTGTATCTTGAGTAATCATCAAAAAATACTAGACAATACTTCTTCCCACAGAGGCTTGCATGAGATGGAGGTCCGAAGAGGTCCACATGAAGGAGCTCTAAGATCCTTTTTGACGAGATAATAGTTTTCCTTCGATGAGGAAGTCATGCATTTTCCCTTCAACACACGCCCTGCAAACACGATCTTTGGCAAAGGAGACATTTTCTTTTAGTCCAAGGATGTGGCCACCCTTGTGGAGACTTTGCAAAGTTCTCGTATTGACGTGGGCTAGTCGGCGATGCCATAGCCAACCCGCATCAGCCTTTTTGAAAACACACATCGGGCCTGTAGTGGTTTTCCCCGAAAAGTCCACCACGTACAGGTCATTTTTTACATATCCCACGAAAGCGACTTTTAGAGACTTGCTCCACAAGAGTACCACCAAATCAGCATCAATATAAACTGCAAAGTCCATCTTACCAAGGGCGTGAACTGAAAGTAAGTTGTACCCGAGGGTTTCAACAAGCATGACGTCCACGAGAGAGATATCGTGAGCCACCACAACTTTGCCGAGACCCAATACCTCAGATTTTGACTTGTCACCATAGGAGATGGTTATGTGATCATGATTTGGCCGTATCTCCGGGATGATCTCCTTGCTTCCGGTCATATGACTCGTGCAACCGCTATCGAGTACCCATTTAGAACCACCGGAAGCATAGCCCTGCAGGAAAATTACTTCTTGGTTTTAGGTACCCATTTTTCAATGGGTCCTTTCATGTTAGTGACAAGGGTCTTGGGGACCCAAATAGACCAAGGAATGTAACAATCGTAAGGGCCTACATAACTAGCATAAACATCACCATAATAATCGCAATATAATTCAAAGTTAGGATTGTTAACCCCTACAAAACCATCATAATTAGTCTTGTCATTGGTAATGTTGCTAGTCTTTAGTTGAGCAGTCTTGCTCTTCTTCTTCTTGTTTTTTTCTTGCTCTTTGTCTTGGGAATGTAACCAAGATCTTATTTTCTGTTGTTTGTCCTTTGCTTGCTTAGTATCTCATCAATAACCTCTTTACTTTTGTGTTGGGAACTTCTTGCAAGGTCTTCTTTTCCATAGGATGAAGTGGAGGTAGTTGGCACATCATACCATTTCAATTGAGTTTGGAGCTGGTCATGAGACTCATTTAAAGTAGAATGATCACTCTTCAATGCCTTGTGAGCACTTTCAAGATTATCAAACTTCTCCAAAAGTCTAGCATGAACAGCCCCAAAGTTAATCTTTTCTTTCTTTAGTTTCTTTACCTTGGCAAGAGCATGGTCACATTCTTTGATGAGCTGAGCCACAGCTTCTTCATGTGACTCCTCAATGGATCCGAGTCTCTCTTCCAAAGATACTCGAGCTTCCTCTTCCTCTTCCAAGGCATTCTTCAATGAAGCTATCTCCAAGGCATATTCTCTTTCAATTCTGCCCTTTTCTTCAAGAAGATCTTCGGCTTGAGCAAGTTGACTCATAAGAGCATCAAAATGGAGTTTGTGCTCACCTTGCAGGTTAGTGAAAAAGGTGTCCAAGGCAATAACTTCTTCTTTCATTTTAAGACTGTCATGATCATTCATATCCAAAATTATGTTAGTCTTAGGAAATGAAGAGCTAGAAGTTGATACCTCGGACCCTCTTGCCATTAGGCAAGTAGCGTTGTTGTTGATGGCGTTCTTGTTTGGCAAGTCGAAGAGAGATGAAGGAGTCGATGTGGTGGCTATAGCAGCCACCTCGCGAGAACTATCATCATCCTCTTCATCTTTACTTGTAGAGGAGTATTCTTCTTGTGCTACTAAGACGATCTTGGGTTGCTTCTTGAAGGGGCCATTCTTCTTAATAAATGGCTTCTTCGTAGGTGCTTTGGATTTCTCTTTAAGAATGAGCCTGCCACCATTGTCTTCTCTATTTTGATTCGGACACTCAGCTACAAAGTGCATTCTATCTCCATAGTTGTAGCAAGTTCTCAGTTTTGGGCCACTTTCTCTTCTACCATTTGACCCGTTCTTGCACTCGCGTTCCGACTTGGCTTTGGCAGGGTCCTTCCAAAAGTTCCTTGCATAGAATGCCATGTACTCACCATGAGCACGTTTGACTTCATCGGGGCAGTCCATGGAGGCCCCCTCAAATGCTCTTTCATCCTCCTCTTGCTCAACAACATTGGCTTTGAGAGCAACATTGACACCCTTTTGCATTCCAATGGCCCGAGCACGAGCATCTTCGGCATTCTTTGCTGCCACTTTGAATGACGCCATTTCTTGCATGTTCTCATTAGATGTCATTTGATGGTAGTTATGTCTGCCTTGCAGGCTCTCCAAGTCCGTTGGTTCGAAAGGCATTAAGGCACTCACATATTTCCTTTTTATCCGTGCATCATCAATGTGAGTGGCCCCATGCTTTCTAAATGTTGTTGTGATGCCCTTGAGTATTCTATACATGTCTTCATGGTTTTCACCATCCAACATGTAGAATCCCTCAGCTTCATTACTAAGGGCATCATACCTGTTCCTTCTCATGCTTTCATTCCCAACAAAGAGATCCGTAAGAGCATCCCAAGCTTCTTCAGCTGTGTTGAGATGTTCAATGTGTGGCATGTCCTTGGGACCCACATCAAGCTGTATCATGTGGAGAGCAGGGGCATTCAATTGGCTTTCCACAACTTCTCTTCTTGTCAGGTTGGTTAGATCTCCAATATGAATGCCCTCTTCAATAATCCTCCAAAGCTCAATAGAGGAGCTGCAAACATGAGATTTCATTAAGAATTGCCATTGATTGAAAGAGGATGCAGTGAGCTTGGGCGGATCACCCCTATTGTTTATATGAGGATGAGGAATAGGTGGGTAGGGGGAATATACGTGGCGAACCTCACTATATTCCTCCTTACCACTTCCCTTCTTGGATGTGGAACCATTAAGTTTTTCACCTTCCGCATCATCATCCTTGGATCCGGTGTTACCCTTTTCCTTAGATGATGGTGTGGATGCCTCATAGGAGGATGGAGATGGGGCTATGGATGATGTGAGGCGAGCAATCATTTGATTCATCTCCTCCATCTTGGCCTCAAAGGATTTCAATAAGGTTGTTTCCAACATCCTGAGATCATCCATTGTGACCTTAGCCTCATTCCCATCATCCTTGGTACCCATACTACTCTTAGGCGGTTAAGCCCGAATTAAGAGCCGGGGATCTGATACCGATTGAAATGGATCGTATGGGCACCTAGAGGGGGAGGGGGTGAATAGGTTCTACTCAAAATTTTAATACTTTTTCAATTTTAGGCATAGCACAAAGGGTAAATTCTCTAGATATACTATTAGGTGGAATTTCCCTATATGCAAACCTATCTACTAGCGAGTAAAGAGCGAGTGGAAGAGGAATGGGTAAACCGTAACGAAGCACGCAGAGACACAGGATTTGTTTGACCGCAGTTCCTTCCTTGTTAAGGGAAGTACGTCTGCATTGGAGGGGTGAGCGGTACTAAGACCACCACGCCACAATAGGCCTCACCATGTTCTCCGATGGATCCCGCCACCAAAGGCGTGATCCATCTTTCCACTATAGGGACCCTTCGAGGCGGGTACCGGCGCCTTTACGCAACTAGCAGGGAAACAACTCCACAATCTACTTGGAGGCTCCCGAAATGACAACAAGCTGCCACAAGAACAAAGTTATCAAATACAATGAACAAGATCTAGGTATTGACAAGAATACTAGATCAGGGATTTCTGCAAGTGAATGGAGAGGAGTTGATGCACTTGATTCGTGATGATTATCATGATCCTCTGCTCCTTCAATTCCCCCAAAGATGAAAGCCTTCGGGTGGTTGAAGTGGGAGATCGAGAATGGGAGCTCTTGCACAATGTCTGGTCGAATGAATCAAGACTCCTGAACGTTGGGGAAGAAGGGGTATTTATACCCCCTTCGAAAACCAGCCGTTGGACACATTGGGGGCCGGATTATCCGGCCCAAGTGAGGGCCGGATTATCCGGCCTGGGGAAAACTCCGCCCAGACTCGGAATATTCGGCAGATAATCCGCCGCCCTATCAGACCGTCGCGCCGAGCTTTCCCTTGATCAACTTCTGGGGGCCGGATTATCCAGTCCTATGTGAAGGCCGGATTATCCGGCCTGGGAGGAAAAACCGCCCCAGTTCGGATTTTTCGGGAGAAAATCCGACCGGATACTGAGCGATGCGCCTTGCCATGATGTGCTCAAAAACTGGGGGCCGGATTATCCGGCCCATGCGACCGCTGGATTATCCGGCCTGGGGAGGAAAAACCGCCCCAGTTCGGATATTCCGGGAGAAAATCCGACCGGATACCGAGCGATGCGCCTTGGCTCCCTTTGAACAATGAGGTAGGCCGGATTATCCGGCCCTAGGTGGGGCGGATAATCCGGGCCCCCTCAAAGCTTCCTACACACTTAGCACACATGAATAATCCCCACAGTATTGTTATATAACACACAAAACATAGGAAAACATGAAATGTTCTTTCAGCGGCGAGACTGGGGAGTGGTCTAGTGGCTGGCAGTGGCTGTGGGGTGGACCGAGGGCGGCGGTAGGGTGGCGCCTAGCTTCCTGGAGCGGTGGAGAGGGGCTGGCGGTCTGCTGCTGTGTTGGCAACGTTGGCCGGCGAGCATGGTGTCGGGGCGGCGTTGCACTGGCACCAGGGGCTAGAACTAGGGTGGCTTTTGGTCTGCTTATGCTCAGGGGAGACAAGAGTGATCAATGCAAACAAAATGGCTCGACAAGAATTGATCAAACAGTATAAGTTAGGCTAAGTTTGATTCTGTCTACAAGGTGTTCGACACAATGGCCGCATGAAAGTTTTATTTGAATTTTGGGCTGAATTTTGGTGGAGTGGTTGATCACATGCTTGAGCTTCTAGGTGTGCTTGGGTTTTGAAAATGGAAGTCATTTGAGTGGTTTTTGAAATGGGGTGATCTTGATACCTACACTAGATTCAATTTTCAAATGCCATTTAAAATTAGTGTTTGAAAGTTTTTGGTAGATCACAAAGTGGGCCTTGGTACATCACTACATGTACTAGGAAGGGGTGCAAAGATCCACCTTTGTTTCTGTTGGGCTTTGAGTTCTAGGAATAGCCAAAGTAGGCATGGTAGTTAAAATGTTACAAATGACCATTTGGTTATTTTATTCATTTGTTTTTCTTTGGGATTTGTTTGGGAAAGATCTAGATGATGTTCATTTCACCTAAGAATCATTTTACAAGCAATGGATCACTTAATCAAGGCAATTCAAAACAACTCCTATTTAAATGCACACACATATGAATGCTTTGATAATTTTAATTGGAAAAGGTTTTGTTAATTTTAAATTTGATGATTTGGATCTTGATCACTTGGATTAGAGTTTTGGGATGTTACAACCTCACTCTGTTTAGCCACTACAGGGGCCTCTATGTAGCACCCCAGTAAAACCACTACTAGAAAGTCATGTGTTGTTTCTATTTTGTGCATCGTCATGACTGCATGCTTATGTCATCATGCCACATTGCATTTGAGCATCATCATGTCATCATATATATGTTCGCTTAAAACTATTTCCCAAAAGCCTATTTTTGTTTTCTAGATATTCTCTCTCTATTTCAAATTGAAACATCGGCCTCTCCGGATATTTTCTTTTGTCTAAAAATTATTTACAGAAGGTCTATAAAATAAAACAGGAATTTATAAAACAAATTTTTTTTAAGGGCGCAACCTAGCCAGCCAGGCCACCCCAAACCCTAATCCTACCAGCACCATCTAACACCCTCGAATCAGCCCTATGCAAGTTTTAGCGATTCCCGCCAAACCCGCATAGAAACGATTCAAAGATGCCCACTAGGCACTTGCGTGCGGGTGGAAAAACGAAGTAATACCATTACACAATAGTTCGCGATGGAAGCCACTGAACATAGATATACATCAACGACTCAACGAGTCAAGAATACAGATATACAATACAAAAGATGTAAATCACCCTAAAAACGATACACCATCCGAGTACGGATAAGATGCAAATGGGGATAAGAGCCCTGAAAAATAACCAGTGGCGTCCATAACCCTGCCCAGGCCAAGCCGGAAGGGTAACCCTTGATACATTGCAAATGTATCTATAATTTTTGATGTTCCATGCTTGGTTTATCTACTTTCTTGTGTTTTGTCCACACTTTGGAGTACTTTTCATATGATTTCTAGGACTAACCTATTAACAAGTGCCCCAGTGCCAGTTGCCTGTTTTTTGCTGTTTTTGGTTCTAGGAAAGTCAGAAAATCAATATTCTCGGAATTGGACCGGACAAAAGCCAAAGTTGATATTTTCCCGGAAGACTCACGGAGTCTGAAGGAGTCGGAGAGGGGCCATAGGGTGGCCACACCACCCCATGGCGCGGGTCCACCCAGGACGCCCACCGACATTGCCCTCTGGCCTATAAGAAGCCTCTCGAGGCATAAACCCAAGGTGGTCAATCAGAAATCCATGAAAAGTTCCACAGTGCCGCCGCCACCAAAGGGGAGATTCGGGGGACAGGAAGTATCTGTTCTGGCACCCTGCCGGGACAGGGAAGTGCCCCCAGAGCCATCTCTATCGATCTCCACCGCCATCTCCATCACCATTGCTGATTCCCATGATGAGGAGGGAGTAGTTCTCTCTCGAAGCTAAGGGTTCTACCGATAGCTATGTGTTCATCTCTCTCTCTATGCATGATCTTATTAAGATCATGAGTTTGTAATCTATAGATCTACCTTGATACTCAAGTGCTTTAATGAATCTCTGCTCTCCCCATGTGTGTGAAAGTGACAGAGTGCTCACCATGGTGGCACTTAGGCTAGAGATTACAAATACTTGTTATGAGTTATATTTGGAGTTGGATGTTTCTATGAAATTGTGGTGTTTGTTGGAACCACCTAGTGCTCAAGGTGACAGTGTGGGGTTTTCTAGATGGGAAAGGCTTACTTTGAGGTGTGCTGTTATAGCCCTACCATCGATTAGTGTGTCTAACCGGAGAGTAGTTAAGAGTAGTATCATAAAGAGAAGATATTTATATGAGAGTGTTCTATACACCATCAAGCTCTTTTATATCACCGTTACCACTTATAATTATCCATACCACTTGTATTTCACTATCTCTTCAACGAACTAGTGCACCTATACACCTGACAAGTGTATTGGGTGTGTTGGGGACACAGGAGACTTCTTTTATCTTGATTGTAGGGTTGCTTGAGAGGGAATACCTTTGACCACTTCCTTCCTGAGTTCGATAAACCTTGGGTGATCCACTTAAGGGAAAACTTGCTGCTGTTCTACAAACCTCTGCACTTGGAGGCCCAACAACTGTCTACAAGAATAGAAGTGCATAGACATCAAGCTATTTTCTGGTGCCGTTGCCGGGGATGTAAGGTAAAAGGTATTCACACCGGAGGATTAAAGAACAAGAACCTCCCACGGCAAACGCCTATTTTCTGGCGCCGTTGCCGGGGAGGTAAGGTAAAAGGTACTCACATCCTCCGGTGTGAGTGCTCGAAGTTATTTCCTTTAGATTCTGCAATTTTGTCTTTTTGTTTCTTGTTTTCACTAGTTAGGCTTAATGGAAAACAACAAAAAAAGGGAGCTTTATAGTATTTATCTTGAGTTAGGACATGAAGTGTTTGAAGAGAAGATTAAAAAACCTATGGAACTTTATTTGCATGCTAATAGTCATGTTGTGAGTATGAATTCTTTGGACACCATTATTGCTAATGCTATGGAAAAGTCTAAGCTTGGGGAAGTTTGTTTTGATGAGCATGATATTTTTAGTCCCCCAAGCATGGAGGAGAAAATTTACTTTGATGATACTATGCCTCCAATATATGATGATTACAATGATGAATATGATATTTTCAGTCCACCTACTATTGAGGAGGAAATTAATTATGACTACAATATGCCTCCTATATTTGATGATTATGGTGATGAGAATAATAATGATAGCTATTTTGTTGAATTTGCTCCCACTACAATTAATAAGAATGACTATGTTTATGTGGGGAGTATTAATTCTTTTATGCATGTGGCTCATGATAAGAATGTTTTATGTGATAGTTATATTGTTAATTTTATTTATGATGCTACTGAAAGTTATTATGAGAGAGGGAAACATGGTTTTATGCATATCAATAATATTAAGTTTCCCCTCTTTATGTTGAAAGTCTTGAAGTTGCACTTTTTTTGCTTTCCTATGCTTGTTGCTTTGTGCTTTCATGACTTGTTTATTTACAAGATTCCTATGCATAGGAAGTGGGCTAGACTTAAATGTTTTTTGAATTTGCTTCTTGATGCTCTCTTTTACTTCAATTCATATTTCCAATGTGAGCATCTTCTCAAACTATCATGCCTAACTTAAAGGCGTTAAAGAAAAGTACTTATTGGGAGATAACCCAAAAGTTTTAGATGAGTCTTGGAAGTTATTACCTCTGTAATAACCACTTCTTATCCTTTTTATTTTTTCTTTTTGTGCCAAGAGTAACCTCTAATGAGAGAGAAGTAATGATTGGGAAAGTTGCTGTCCTAAAACAGATTTCTGTGCTTCATCGTAATAATCCGTGTAAAATCTCTGTACGTAGTTTTAAGGTGTGAATTTTTGTGCCGATGCCCCAGGTTGTTATCGAACTTTCGTTAGTTCAACACTTTTCAATTTGAGCAACATAAGGTCTTCGAAAAATTAGTCTTTACCTGCTGGTCTGTTTTGACAGATTTCTGCCATTATTTGCATTTGCTTCTTGTTGATTCCTTTTTGAGTTCTTTTGGGGAATTGAGCTTTTTGAGGGAAGTGCTACAGTATCTAGTGTTCTAATATAAGTTTATTTGGTGTTATAACTGAAACTTAAGACTTATTTATCTTGAGTGCGCTAATGTTGCTAATAAAGATTGTGTGAAGTTTTGTATGAAGCAAAAATTTCAGGTGTATGTAAGGAATTAGTAATGAGATGAAAAATGGACTAAAGATCAAGCTTGGGGATGCCACGCGTGTCACCCCAAGAAATATCCAAGAAGTACAAGCGTCAAAGCTTGGGGATTTTCCAAGGCATCCCCTTCTTCATCAATAAAAATCCCAGGTTTCTTCCAAACACTTATTTTTTATTGTTTCATGCACAGTTGTGTTTTTCTGGAGAGTCTTCTTTTCGTTTTGGTTTTCTGTTTTCTTTGATTTTTCTTAGTTTTCTGAATAAATTGGTTGGACCCCCTTTTTCATACATTCGTTTGCAAAGAGTTTGGTTTGGTTTGGAAAAGAGTAGGAAAGTTCATGCTTATGTGGTAAAAAGAGCTCGTTTTTGACTGTGGCCTATGCTTTGTCTTGCCATGCTTGATATTGTTTTGGCTTTATGCTTATTATTCTTTGCTGTAGCATGAATTGTTATAAACAATTGAGATTGCTTAATGTGCCTTGGATGAATCATGCGTTGTTTTAGCATATTAAAGCATACTATAGTGGTACTGTCCTTTGATGCTTTATTTGGGTTGACTTGGCGCATGCTCACACCATGTTATGACTATCTCAAGTCACCATAGCCTTTATGATCCTTTGGTTTTCAACTTGTAGTATCACTTTATGCTTTGATCAATGATGTTTTGTCGCTCTGCATGATTATGGCCATTATTGCTCTCTTAGTTTGTCGCTCCCAGTCTTTTGCTAGCCTCCACAACCAAGTATGAGTTCAACTCATGCATCCAACTCCTTAAACCAAGTTATTCCAAAGAGTCCACCATACCTACCTACTAGCTTATGCTATTCCAATTATATTCATGCTTTTTTTTACCTTCCAAATTAAACTTTTTATGAGAAAACTAGTGATTAAAGCTCTCACGAACTTGATGGCACACTTTACTTTTCTTGCCCTTAATAAACATGAACCATTGTGTCGTCTATGTTGTATATGCTTGCACTTATTTGTTGGGAATTAGCAGAACCATGCTTTCATGGGGAATGCTTTCAACATTTCATTTGGTACTTGTACCTAGTTGATATCATGCTCTTTTGTATATGGATGTCGTCAGTGTGAAATGAAAGGGGAGCTTGTAAGCCCATGGAGTTATGTATATGTGTTAGAGAAACGCCTGGGCCGCTGGTCTAATCCATGCTGACATGGTGGAAACCTGCAGCGTAACCATAATGAGCTGTCTATGAAGCATTCTTCTACCTTTATGCACCTACTTTGAGAGCATAGTGGTCATTCTTAGTTCTATGTGCATTGTCCCAAGACTAGTTGATTGATACATAACTTGATATTGCTTGTTTTAAACTATTTGTATCTAGTCACTCTTATGAACTTTGAAGGTGTCCTATGCATTTATATTTGCTACTCTATGAGGGACAAGCTGAATACTATTATGCTATGTTTTCTTTATGTGAAAAAAACAAACGTCTTGCAAAGCATTGTTATTCATGAATCTTTTGTTTGTGCCTTTTCATGTTGCATCATAGTTTCTTTGTCTTATTGCTAGAACCTTGTCTTTCATGTTATGATTGAAGTACTATGATCCCAACTTTGAATGTTCTACAAATACTTTGATCAAGTCTTTGATGGTGCATGTCACCTCAAAAATTATTCTTTCTTTTTATCACTTACCTACTCGAGGACGAGCATGAGTTAAGCTTGGGGATGTTGATACATTGCAAATGTATCTATAATTTTTGATGTTCCATGCTTGGTTTTATCTACTTTCTTGTGTTTTGTCCACACTTTGGAGTACTTTTCATATGATTTCTTGGACTAACCTATTAACAAGTGCCATAGTGCCAGTTGCCTGTTTTCTGCTGTTTTTGGTTCTAGGAAAGTCAGAAAATCAATATTCTCGGAATTGGACCGGACAAAAGCCAAAGTTGATATTTTCTTGGAAGACTCACGGATCTAGAAGGAGAGTCGAAGAGGGGCCACAGGGTGGCCACACCACCCCATGGCGCGAGTCCCCCCAGGCCGCGCCAGGGCCTGGTGTGGGCCCCCTGGCCGCCCACCGACATTGCCCTCTGGCATATAAGAAGCCTCCCGAGGCATAAACCCTAGGTCGTCAATCGGAAATCCACGAAACGTTCTGCTGCGCTGCCCCCACTGAAGGGGAGATTCGGGGGACAGAAAGTCTCTGTTCCAGCACCCTGCCGGGACAGGGAAGTGCCCCCGAAGCCATCTCTATCGATCTCTACCGCCATCTCCATCACCATTGTGGATTCCCATGATGAGGAGGGAGTAGTTCTCTCTCGAGGCTAAGGGTTCTACCGGTAGCTATGTGTTCATCTCTCTCTCTATGCATGATCTTATTAAGATCATGAGCTTGTAATCTATAGATCTACCTTGATACTCAAGTGCTTTAATGAATCTCTGCTCTCCCCATGTGTGTGAAAGTGACAGCGTGCTCACCATGGTGGCACTTAGGCTAGAGATTACAAATACTTGTTATGAGTTATATTTGGAGTTGGATGTTTCTATGAAATTGTGGTGTTTGTTGGAACCATCTAGTGCTCAAGGTGACAGTGTGGGGTTTTCTAGATGGGAAAGGCTTACTTTGAGGTGTGCTGTTATAGCCCTACCATCGATTAGTGTGTCCAACCGGAGAGTAGTTTCTAAGCATTGAAACACCGTTTGCTACTAGATCTGTTGCATGTTTGCTTGCTTCCATCTTTATTTCAGTTTGCCTTTAGTCTTTTACACACCATCAAGCTCTTTTATATCACCATTACCACTTATAATTATCCATACCACTTGTATTTCACTATCTCTTCGCCGAACTAGTGCACCTATACACCTGACAAGTGTATTGGGTATGTTGGGGACACAAGAGACTTCTTATATCTTGATTGCAGGGTTGCTTGAGAGGGAATAGCTTTGACCACTTCCTCCCTGAGTTCGATAAACCTTGGGTGATCCACTTAAGGGAAAACTTGCTGCTGTTCTACAAACCTCTGCACTTGGAGGCCCAACAACTGTCTACAAGAATAGAAGTGCGTAGACATCAACCCTGCTAACAACGTCGAACTTATACTGCTAAAACAAAAGGGGTGCCGACAAAGGGCAAAGAAAAAAGAGAGCGGTCAGTACCGAGGCCAGTACACGGCGAGGCTAGAACTCGGCGGCTCTCGCCTACATAGCTATGGTGGACTGAAGTGTCTGCGAAGCATGCACTATACAACCTATAGAGACTTGATATAACTGTCGGCTATTAGAGAGGGGTAAGAAAGACCTATTTGTATCCAACCTGATACTAACACCAATCATACCCATCCTGGTATCCCCCCTCGAGACCAACGAGGAAGTCAAACCGAGGAACGCACACAGTTAGCAGTTTTATTCATTCCATTATAGTTGCAACACTTACTAGTCAAATACCATTAGAAGGAAACATCCCAAATCCAGTAGTTGTTGGCACTTTTATTTACTCATTCCATTGTAGTGAAACTGATTACTAGACATGTCAAAGTCAAATTTATAGAACTACTTTAGTTATAGTTGTCTATGATCGAGATACTGTGCTCCAATTCGTCCATAACCACGGACACGGCTTTCAAAAAGATTTACCCTGCAGGGGTGCACAAATAGCAACACACACACAATCAACCTCGGGAAGAACCAAATAAAAAGCAACAAGGCCTCACGACAGAGCATTCACAGGATTCATAAATCATTTCAGGGGCCACCCTACTAAGCTACCCGCAACGAAGTTTGCCGGCTCCGAGACGGACCCAGGGTTTGTGTAGACGGCGGTAAATGACTAGGAACCCGAAAGTGTGACTGGGCTTATCGATACAGCGAAAACGTGTCATGATCCAAAATAGTACAGGTGCTCCACGCACAATCGTAAATAAAGCAGTAAAGCATGGCATAGGTACAGGATAGTAATAAAGCCCCAAACTAGTTTGTGGCCCCAAGAAATAAAGTACGAATCAAGCTCGGGCAAAGGGGGATTCATGGAGTCTCCCGTATGTGGATAGTGTGAATAGTCAAGGAACATGTATCAAGTACTCGGGGCCTACGGGACACAAGTGCGCGTGGAAGAACCAAATATTAGCTATTGCCCACCGGTGCCTCTGCATTAGTTATATCTATTCCCAGCATTTTAATTGACAAGTTATAATTAAAGCCATGATCATCTCCACCATTAAGCATCTCCATCATTAAGCATGTGCCAACCTTTCAACAATGGGGGAACAACAACGACGTGAAGCAGCACCTGAGCAAGCAACTACGACTCGCAAGGCTGACTATCTATCAAACAACAGGCAATATGATGTGTCCAAGGCAATATAGAGGCTGCAAGGAATATAAATGGTGCACGGAAACTAAAGCATCGCAACACGGATATCAGTAGATCAACATGAAGGAAGTAAAGACTATAAATGCAAAATAGGTAGAAAGGGGAAGAATGCTCACCCGGTGAAACATAGCCGAAGGTGCATTATCCGAAGGACTTGTCGATACTCGCATCAACTCAACGGCCTAATCCGCGGAGAACCAAAGCACTAAAAGAAACACGAATGCACTATTTAATACTACGGCTGAAGATCGGGCATGATGCATATATGATGTATGATATGGCAAAGGTGCGATGCAATTAGGCAATATTAAGCAAAACTGGGGTTCCAACAATTAATTAGAACGTTCAAGTTGTTTAGATACCCTGCAATTTAAATGTTGGATTAACAAGGCAAATCATGGCACCGGTTTGCTACACAAATTGAAATGGAGCCAATATAAGACTAGAAAAGCCACATATAGTCTCCATATTTAATTATTAGGTGAGTCAACAGAATATCCCCCAAGCAAATGAATATGTGTGCGAGCATGAACAATTAATATGCAACAAGTATATATGAATATGTGTACAAGCATGAACAATTAATATGCAACAAGTATATGGATGGAAATTTATAAAATAGGGGCTCGGATCGGGATCACACATCTCGGATCGAACATCTTGGAGGCTCGGAGGGGTTCGGGATCAGTCTTCGGAATTGGGGTCTTCGGGGTCTCGGCCATCGGATCCTCAGTACTGGGGCTTCTGGTTTTGGGGTCTTTGGGTTCGGGGAAGGCGAGCTTGACATGCCATGAAGAAGATCTCTGGTTCGGGGTTTCGGCCATCTTATCTGTGTCGGAGATCTTGGGGCACCGACTTTGGTGGTTGGTGACGATCTTGAATTAACATCGGTAGTCTATCTTGGGTCAGTCGAACTTGATGACAACACGGTACCCGATCACGGGGAAGATTGATAGAAGCATGAAACAAAACACACATAGCGCAGCGGGAGCTGTCTAATGCAGAGTATAGCAGCACAAGCGGTTCAAGCGCTAGAAGAAGCTGGCGTGCGATGCGAGGACATGCTGCCACGGGAACAAATGGTCAGAATCGCAAGGACAACAAGTGGAGGGGCACACACGAGGTGCAGAGAGGGAGGCGGGTAGGGCGCAGACCGGCGGCACAGCTCGCTGCGGCACGGTGATGCTAGGGTTAGACGAGGAGAGGGGGTCGACGTTCGGCGCGGCGGCACCGAGGTCGATAGAGACGGAGGCCGCGGCAGCAAGAATCTCCGGTGAATGTAGAGGCGGGGAGGACGGCAGGTACGCGGGAGAGGGAGCCCGCAGGCCGGGAACAACAGGAGGCGGTGGAGATGATCCTTGGCGGGCGACGACGACGTGCTCACTGGTGCGGCACTGTGAGGCGTGGCGCCTGTAGCGGCGAGGCCTAGGGCGGAGGCGGTGCTGGCGGTCCAGTGCGGCGCGACGAAGGAGCTCGGGCGGCCGGTGCTCGCGGGCGAGGGCGTCGCACGGCAGATGGGTTGTGGCGGTGGTCGATGGGTAATGGGAGCGAGCGAGGCGGGGTGGGGATCGCGGGGCCGATCAGAGGGGAGAGGGTTGGTGGGATCCGTGCGGGTTAGGATCGCATGAGCAGGGTGGGGCCGGGTGGATGGGGATAGGTAGGTCGTGCCGGTGCGGGGCTCTGCGGTGGTTGCACGTTACTGCTGCTGCAGCGCGGGTGCGTGTGCGGCTGGCGGGTTGGGTCTAGTGCGACGCGGACGTGCCGCTGTGTAGCGTGCTAGGGTGCGAGCGGCCATGGTGGTAGGTGTTAGGGTTTGGGTAGTCTAGGGTTAGGTTTAGGTGTAGATCTTTTAGGGTTTGATCTGCCGGGTAGTAGGTGGCTTGGCCTACGGCCTAGGATGCCTCCCCGGTACAAAATAGTTTATCTTTATTTATTTGTTTGTTTAATTCAATAAGACTTTTGTAAATAGTGTTTAGACAAATAAAATATCCGGATAAGACTGAGGTTTTGATTTGAAATAAAAACGAGGATATTTAGAAACAAAGATTGGCTTTTAGAAAATAGTTTTAGCAAAATATGCAGAATAACATGACGATGCTCAAATGCAACGTGGCATGATGACATGATCATGCGGTCATGATGATGCGCCAAACAAAAACACAGCGATTTTCTACTAGTGGTTTTACCGGGGTGCTACACACCACCCCGCCCGCACCCCACCGACACGCTGTAACGCTGCAACGTAGCACACCCTGCCCCACTACGTGTACAAGCATGCTCCTGCACCTAGCCCCAAGCCCGGCACCACCACGGTCGATCAACCCGCTCACCTCGTCCCATCGCACCGCCCTTGGACCACCCCAGCATGACCGCGTCAACCCGACGCAATCCCCGCTCCACCCCATCCCCACGCACGATGCCCACCCCGCGATCCTCGCCTCTCCCTCTCGCTCGTCGACTGCCCCGCATGCTCCCTCTGAAAGCTGCCGCCGCCAGCACGCGCCTGCTGAGCCTAGCCTCGAGCTCCCCTCGCCGCTCACCGCTTGCACCCGAGATCCTCTCCGACGGCCTCGTCGAGCCGCCATCTTCCTCCTAGACCGTGTCGAGCCCTTCCCGTCGCGTTCCTCGCCGCCGTGGTTGTACCTGGCATCGTCATCCCCAAACCCGCCACCGAGCATGTCCTGCTGCCTCCCTCCCCGAGCATGGCGCCGCTGCTCCTAGTCGTCCTCACCCTAGCCGCCCTCTCCGATCCCCGCCGTCTCACGGAGCCCGCCGACGAGCACCGTAGAGCCGCCCCTTTGCCAGAGCCGACCCTCAACCTCGTGCGCCTCTGCAAGCCGCCGCCGAGCATGCTGCTGTGGAACCCGGCTTCCTCATCGCTTCCGTCCGCCTCATCACCTCTTTGTTGGACCTCTGCCTCCTTCCACCGCGGCTCTCCTTCCTCCTCCATGTGGTGCTACCACCAGCGGGCCCTGCCTTGCTCGCTACCCTCCAAGCCATTCTCTGCCATGGTCGCCAGCTTACTGCAGGTACCTCGGCCACGCGCTCGTCTGCGGTTGAATCCCGGCTCTCGTTTGCTATCTCTGTTTTGACCTGGTTGTCTCGTTTCTTCCTGAGCATGTGAACCTCTTTTCTCCATGCACGGGAGTCTCTGGATGTGCTTCCCTTTCCGTCCGCCACAACTTCCTCCGACACCTCTTGAAGATCTTTGTGGAATTCCTAGCGTGATGAGGAGAGGACTACGTCAAGATCTCCGGCGCCATCTAAAGAACCGAGACACGCTAAGAATACCGGTGTTGAAACTCGAGTCCGACATCGACAAAGGAAGCCGGAAACCCAAGGCCTCCAGCATAGAACCACAAATCCCCTTCCTGGAGACCGTACCCGAAGAGTGACCTCATGGAGCACCACAAACTCCTTCATGGACCTAAAGATGCCGAGACCCTGACCCTAGAGCCCGGACCTAGATCCGAACCCCAAACCCAAGATCTCCAGAACCAAGATGTGTGATCCCCTTTTCCTAGCCCTATTTTTATAAAATGAAATATAAATGTGTTGCATATTAATTGTTCATTCTCGCATGCATATTGTGGATGTTTGGGGGTACTTAGAAAATTCACCTAAATTAAATATGGAGACCATATGCGGGCTTTTCTAGTCTAATATTGCCTCCATTTAAATTTGATAGCGAACCGATCCCATGTTTTGCCTTGTTAAGACAACATTTAAATTGCTGTGTATCTAAACAACTTGAACCTTCTAATTAATTGTCGGGACCACGGTTCCGCTTAATATTTCCTAGTTGCATCACACCTTTGCTATGTCATATATCATACATACATCATGTCGGATATTCTGCCGTAGATTTAAATAGTGCATTCGGTGTTTCTTTTAGTGCTTTGATTCTTCGCGGATTAGGCCGTTGAGTTGACACGAGTATCAACAAGATCTTCGGATAATGTATATTCGGCTATGTTTTTCAGGCGAGCATTCTCCCCCTTTCTACCTATTTTGCATTTGTAGTCTTTATTTTCCTCCTATTGATCCATTGCTATCCGTGTTGCGATGCTTTTAGTTTCCGTGCACCATTTATACTCCTTGCAGCCTCTATATTGCCTTGGACACATCCTATTGCCTGTTGTTTGATACATAGTTGGCCTTGTGAGTTGTAGTTGCTTGCTCAGGTGCTGCTTTGCGTCGTTGTCGTTCCACCGTTGTTGGAAGGTTGGCACATGTTTAATGGTGGAGATGATCATGACTTTAATTATAACTTGATATTAAAATGCTAGGAATAGATATAACTAATGCAGAGGCATTGGTGGCTAATAGCTAATATTTGGTTTTTTACCGCTCACTTGTGTCCCGTAGGCCCCGAGTACTTGATACCTGTTCCTTGACTATCACACTATCCGCATATGGGACCATGAATCCCCTTAGCCATAGCTTGATTCATTTCTTATTTCTTGGGGTCACAAACTAGTTTGGGGATTTGTTACTATCATGTACTTATGGCATGTTTTACTCCTTTATTTACGATTGTGCGTGGAGCACCTGTACTGTTTAGGATCCCGCGCCAAGTTTATGCTGTATCGACAAGCCCAGACATACTTTCGGGTTCCCAATCGTTTACCGCCGTCGTCGCAAACCCTAGGTCCGTCTCGGAGCTGGCCAAATTTGTTGCGGGTAGCTTATTGGGGTGGCTCCCTGAAATATTTTATGAATCTTGCGATTGCTTAGTTGGGAAAGCCTCGTTGGGTTTTTATTTGGTTTTTCCGAGGTTGATCGTGCGTGTGTTGCTATTTGTGCACCCCTGCAGGGTAAATCTTTCTGAAAGCCATGTCCGTGGTTATGTACGACTTGGAGCACAGTATCTTGATCATAGACAACCATAACTAAAGTAGTGCTATAAAGTGACTTTGACATGTCTAGTAATCAGTTTCACTATAATGGAATGAGTAAATACAAGTGCCAACAACTGCTGGATTTGGGATATCTTTGGCTAATTGTATCTAACTAGTAAGTATTGCAACTATAACGGAATGGTTAACTAAAACTACCCATGGTTTATGATATCAGGATGAATCATTCTATCTATATCTGACTAGTAAGTGTTGCAACTATAATGGAATGAATAAAACAGCCAACAGTGTGAGTTCCTTGGTTTGACTTCCTCGTTTGGTCTCGAGGGGGAAATACCAGGATGGGTATGATTGGTGTTAGTATTAGGTTGGTCCCAAATAGATCTTTCTTATCCTTATCTAATAGCCGACAGTTGTATAGAGTCTCTATAGGTTGTGTAGTGCATGGTTCATTGTCGCTTCAGCCCACCATACCTATGTAGGCGAGAGCCGCCGAATTCTAGACTCGCCGTGTACTGGCCTCAGTACTGACCGCTCCCTTTTTCCTTTGCCCTTTGTCGGCACCCCTTTTGCTTTGACAGGTATAAGTTTGACGTCGTTAGCAGGGTTACCCTTCCAACTTGGCCTGAGCAGGGTTATAGACGCCATTATTTATTCTTTAGGGCTCTTAGCCCCATTTGCATCTTATCTGTACTCGGATGTTGTATCGTTTTCAAGGTGATTTGGATCTTTGTATTGTATATCTGTATTCTTGACTCATGGAATCGTTGTTGTATATATATGTATATATATATATATATGTTTCTGTGGTTTCCATCGTGAACTATTGTGTAATGGTATTACTTCGTTTTCCACCCGCACGCAAGTGCCTGGTGGGCATCTTTAAATCGTTTCTATGCGGGTTTGGCGGGAATCGCTAAAATTTGCATATGGTTGATTCGAGGGTGTTACAAAGTGGTATTAGAGCTCAGCAGTTGCGATACCCCACTGGTCCAACCTGTAGGATAACCTAGCTCACGGCCGATGTGGAGTGTGAAAACTATTTTGCAAAATCGGTTGGATAGATCTGATTAGGTCTGCTTTTACTCCTTACCTTTATGTTATTCTCCCCTTCCCTTCGCATGTTTTGAATCTAGTCTTATCTTTTCTTCGAGTCCAGGATTTCTAGTGGTTGGGTTTTCGTCGTACCTTCAGGGTTTCTCTTCCTCCCTTTTATAATGGTGGAGCTACAATCAACAATCTGCATCTCGTTTGTTGTACCCTTCATCCAATCTTTTGACCTTGAACTCTTTATCTATATGTGCACCTTGACGGATATCCGTATCATTGAAAAACATATGATAAGGATGAGTATTGGTGAAGTTGGAGTATAACTTGAGCATGTGTTGTTCATGCCAATGGAACCATCGCGAAACCTAATCATTGTGTCTTTTCATACGATTTTCTATATATATTCCGGTGTTTCCCTTCTCGACAACATCATCTACATGAGATCTGATGAAGAGTCAGTATCACCCCTGTGTTTTCTGAACATCGCTTGTCAAGATCTTCAGTCTGAATTCCGAGAATGGGTTGCACGATTTTCTACTACATGTGCGGAGTAATAGTTTGGGTGCGTGATGGATTGGCCCCCAGGCCGACTACTTATTCTATTCGCTCGTGTACATTGAAGTGGATTAGGTTGCACCTTTTTCTCTCCTGTCACGGAAATTAGAGGTGGCCTTATCTTTTGAGACCTTTAACTTCGCCTTTGTTTCTCCGAAGTGTTCTCTCGATAAACGTGAGCAGCGGCCCCTTGTTGGCGGTGTCATCGATTTCAAGATGGAGTAAGAATCTTTGTTAGTGGGGTCGAATTGTAGCACCCCGGTAAAACCACTACTAGAAAATCGCGTGTTGTTTTTTTATTTTGTGCATCGTCATGACTGCATGCTCATCTCATCATGCCACATTGCATTTGAGCATCATCATGTCATCATGCATATGTTCGCTTAAAACTATTTCACAAAAGCCTATTTTTGTTTTCTAGATATTCCCTCTCTATTTCAAATTGAAACCCCGACCTCTCCGAAATTTTATTTTGTCTAAATATTATTTACAAAAGGTCTATAAAATAAAATAGGAATTTATAAAACAAAATTTGTTTTTTTAAGGGGGCAACCCAATCGGCCAGGCCCGAGGCCCAGCTAGCCAGGCCACCCGAAACCCTAATCCTACCAGCACCACCCCGCCCGCACCCCACCAACACGCTGCAACGCTGCAACGTAGCACACCCTGCACCACTACGTGGTCGGTTAACCTGCTCACCTCGTCCCATCGCACCGCCCTTGGCTAACCCCGACTTGACCGCGTCAACCCGACGCAATCCCCGCTCCATCCTGTCCCCACGCGCGATCCCCACCCCACGATGCTCGTATCTCCCTCTCACTAGTTGACCGCCCTGCGTGCTCCCTCTACAAGCTACCGTCGCTGATAGCTGTGAGATTCGACACACTTTTGATGGCTTTTACTGATGGTTTCTCCCGGATTTGATCATTTTTTGGCTGTACCGAACGCTACTACTTTGGTAGCAAAGAAAACTTGGATTTTAATGTGTGTGTCAGGTTCTGGACGTCAATAGAAGGATTTAACTAGAGAAGTACAATATTCTGGAGAAAACAAGCAAGTCTCAATTTGGAAGCACGTGAGGGGAGCTCATAGACGGTTTAACGACCAACTATATGTTGGGAATGCCCGTATAGTTCCCGCCTTATAGATGTCACCGCCTCTGTCTTGTCAAAAGGGACAACTTTCATGAAGGGATGGGGACGAAAACACAACGCAGCAGCCGCCACACCATCCAGAAGGGAGAAAGAAGGGATTCGGAGAAGACTTCTTCATCTCGCTCCACGATCTTTGACCTCCTAGCCAATACACCTCCATAGCCACTACTTGTACTTGAGAGAGAGAGAGAGGGATCTCCACCTTGCAAGACTAGGGTTTGAGATTGTTTCTTCCCATCTTGAATTGTGTTGGATATTTTTCTATTCTTATTGTGGATCTCCATGGTAATACCAAGACAAATTCCCTTTATTTGATTATATTGATGATCCATTCTTCTCTCATGTGTGAGTAATTCCCTTGGGCATGGGAGATGTAGGGGATTGGTGAGATGTGATGTGCCTTCATATATGTTCCGTTAGTATTGTGATTGATTCTAATTACTATAGTATGTGTGCTTGACTATCTGTGGGATACTTAATGCCTGTTGTCCCATTAAGGGCCCAGACAACATGATACCTTGTTCTACACAGATAAGATCTTGCTCGCTAGTGGACTGGCGACCCCTGGGTGACATAGGGATAACAATGGAAAGCTAGTTGACTCGAGGATAACGAGTAACCACTGTGCTTATTGCATTAGTCCGATCCAAGGAGCTTAATCGCTAAGCGACCTGAAGGGTCTTAATCGTCTAGTGTCTGACCATGGTTTTGGTAGCAGGCTAGTAGGATTATTGAAGTTGGGACGAAATCTACCAAGAGGAGTTCCGGCTAATTATGGGTTGCTCACCTACACATATATCTATAAGATTATAATTATTACATACATACTCGTCCACCTGGCACATTCACTATCACCATGAACTGAATTTCCCCGCGCCTTGTTTCACCATCTGCAGAAACCAACATACAAAGTCATTCTTTACTTTTATGCATTTTATTTCTAAAGTTTACATTTTAGTTATATTTAAATTTATTTAATTCAATCAAAACCCCATTCTTATTTCAACGCTTGCAGTCACTTCACTCGAAGCCCTGTGACAACTTCGGGTGTGACAGAGACTTCACCAATAAACACTTACCGGGATCGATATCTAAACTTCAAAACTAGCTACAAACGATATGTGCACTTGCAGACATCAAGCTATTTTCTGGCGCCGTTGCCGGGGAGCTAAGCGCTAAGTTTTTGTATTTTGACATTTCAGGTGTTGCTACTACAAAATGTTCTCCTTAGGAGACAGAGGGTCTACATGTTCTGGTAGGACCTACCTGCCAGATTATATTGAGCGCGTGCCTGCTCAGAGGCGCGAAGAAATTATTGAAAAACTTTTAAGATCAAATAAAGTTGAAGTTGAAAACCTGAGTGATATTATGGAAATCATGTCTATTTAAATGACAACTCTAAGGGCATAGAGTGCTCCAAGTTCTGAATTTCTTAAACAACCAATAGAGTTCCCTAATCCTGGAGTTAGAGAATACCGATTTGATGGTGGAATTATTAAAAATTTGTAGGAAAAAGCTTTCAGTGGAAGGGAAGATGAAGATCTGGGAAGTCATATAAGAGAGTTTGATGATGTGATAACATCGCTTGGACAAAAAGTTTTGCCAAGAGACTTCTCTCGTCTTAAATTATTTCAATGGTCTCTTAAAGGTAAAGCTCTAGACTGGTTATATTCTCTCCCTCACCATTACATTAAATGTTGGGAAAACTGCATTACTAAATTCATAAACAGGTTTCTTCCTTTTAGAAAGGTAACTAAACTAAGAAATAATATAGGCAACTTTAGTCAGAAGGTGGGAGAAAACTACCCACAAGCCTAGGAAAGATTCTTTGGGATGATCAACAGTATTCCTAATCATGGCTATTCTAAACTAACAATTTGCCATTTATTTTACCATGGTCTCAATACTCAATGTTGAGAACTGCTTGACTTCTCAGCAGGAGGATCATTAAATACCTTGACTATTAAAGAATGTTTGGAATTAATGTCTACTAGGTCTAAGAATGATTCTTTATATAATCCTGATTTTGGCATTAAGCTGGAAAAAGGGATGTTTCGAATAACTCCTGATCTTATGCCTGAGGTATGTAAACTATGAAAGAAAAAGGTATACCTTCTGAACTTGCTAAATAAAATAAAGAAGATTTGCTACAAGTTTTAACTAAAGAAGATGAAACTATAAAAGTTTTTCAAGAGTTGAAACATCGACAAGTAAAATCTCATAATAACTTGCATAAGCATTTCCAAAAACACAAAAAGATTTTGGCAGAACTCACTGAAAATTATGATGAGATTGGCCAAGAAATAAAACTATTTCATAAGTATCTTAGTATGATTGAAACCCAGTGCGAATAAATAGCATCTAGTTATCAAATTTTCCTTCGTGATGATAAAGACATTTCTGTTTCCACTAATGTTGTCACAAGAAGGGGTGCAGTTGTTACAGGACCCTTAGGACCACCGGAATACGAAGCTGAGAAAGTGAGCAAGGAAAAAGCCTTGCTTGATGCAAGTCAAGAGAATGATACGTTGGTGGATACTCAAGATGAAACTGGGACACAAGAGCAAACCCAATAGGATCACAATGATGGATAGGAAGATCATTATGACTCTGATGCAGAAATAGTTGATCCAAGAGAATATAATGAAACAAGTAAAGAGGGTGAAGTTGTTGTAGAAGAGAAGAAGAAAAGCAATAAGCTACAATAAAAGAAAGCAACAAAAGAGCTTGACCCCCCTAAAAAGGTAAAAGACAAGAGTAAGTCAGGTGAGAAAAAGCTTCCTTATCCGGATCAAAAAAAGAAAGCACCAGATGAGGTAATTTATAATTCTTTTACAAAGGCACTTAGTTACATTCGTCTAGAAATTCCATTTGCTGATGCAATCAAAGTCCCTACTTATGGTAAATTCCTTCGTGTCTTACTAACGGGAAGCTATTATCTGAAACTGTTGCAATGGTAACTAGCTATCCTACTACGGGAAGCTATTATCTAAGTCTGGAGATCCCGGAATACCAACTATTTCATGATCAATAGGTAAAACAGATATTCATAATGCCTTAGGTGATCTAGGTGTAGGGGTTAGTGTAATTACATACTCCCTCTATAAAAGATTGGGATTAGGTGAGTATTCTCCTACTACTATAACTTTACAGATGGCTGACAAGTCCACTAAACAACCTGTTGGTATGATTGAGGATGTCTTACTTAGGATAGACGAGCATGTTATTCCCACTGATTTTATCATTATTGAAATGCCAGAAAATGAAAGATTATCTATAATACTTGGAAGACCCTTCCTAAGTACTGCAGGAGCGTCAGTAGATTGTGAAGAAGGGAATATAATCTTCAATGTTTATGATGCTGAAATCATCTGGCATTTTCCAAAGAAGCTAGAAGGAGGGGAAAGGTATGTTCTACCGGCAAAACGTGTCCATGTGGTAAGTGACAGTGATAAGGGGCAACCAAAGGTAAGAATTCGAGAATAGAGAAAAGGTTGAGTTATTCTACCACTCTTAATAAAAGCTTAATGGGAGTCAACCCATTTTCGTCAATTTAGTGGATTAGAGAATAAAAAGTTCATCGTATTCCCACCACTTTTTCACAAACATTCTTGTGGAAGCACGCCCGTGAAGATGCAGTTGTCAAAAAGTAGTAGAAATATCGATTGAATGAGTAGAGAATAATAATTAGAATAAAAGTTTGAGTTTTCTATTTACAAAAGCTAAAATTTTGCTTTTAATATGCTAATGTTGGTCGATAGTTTTTTACTATCAATTTTTTGTTAAAAACTTGGTATTTCGCTAAGCTATGGAATAAGAAGGTATCCTCGAAGAAACCGATTTTTTTTATGATAACTGATGGTTTAACGACCAACTATACAGCGGGAATAAAAATTCTGGTTGTATAGTTCTGGTCGTATAGTTATCTTTGCCATCAACAAATCTTCTTTGGAGCCACAGATAGTTTAACGACCAACTATACGGCGGGAATAAAAATTCCGGCCGTATAGATATCGATGCCTTCGTATAATTTTATTCCAAAGGTACTGAGAGTTTAATGACCAACTATACAGCGGGAATAAAAATTCTGGCCGTATATTTCGGCCGTATAGATATCGATGCCTTCGTACAATTTTATTCCAAAGGTACTGAGAGTTTAAAGACCAACTGTACGGCGGGAATAAAAATTCCGGCCGTATAGTTCTGGCCATATAGATATCGATGCCTTCGTACAATTTTATTCCAAGGGTACAGGGAGTTTAACGACCAACTATACGGCGAGAATACAAATTCCGGCCATATAGATATCGATGCCAGTTTTAGAAATTTATCTCGAGAGACACACAGTTTAATGACCAACTATACGGGAGGGTCAATTTGATCCGATCGTATAGTTGCGACCGTATAGTTGTTTCCCTGTATAAGGAAACCCTAGTTGGCAGCACCGCCGCAACTATACGGGTGGAGCACCATCACCCGCCCGTATAGTCTGGTGCGACCACAAAATCGCACCGGGATGTCTAGGTCTTCCTCCTCTCCACATTATTTCTCTCATATTCTCTTTCCAAACCTCTCAAGATCCACCTAGAACTCTTGATTCTTCGTGGATTTCGTTCATTTGAGTGGGGAAATCAACAGATCGGTATGTTTCTCTCCCTATCCATGCATTCTTCCAGATTTCCATGGTTGAAACTCTCACATTGATCACATGGATTTTCCCTATTAATTTCTCACGTTAGGATTGAATTTTTCCATGTAGAATCGTTCATATATTATATAAAATCTATATGCCTAAGGTTTTATGGTGAAATTTTTCAGTGCATCACAATGAACAAAATCTATAGCCTTTTCCGTTCAAGCAAGTGCCAACGGGGAGAGGGCTCAAGTTCGGGAGCCCGAGCCTCGCGCAACTCCAAGATGGACATTGTCGCATCAAGGAGGGTTCTGGCCACATGTTGGGCCGACCACAACTTTCTCACCATGGGGGGTTGAAGACGGACTTTGACCTCATGTGCAGCAGGTCGGGGTTGGCGATGATCAGCTTCGCAAGCCACAACACCTACGCCGAGCTCAGCCATGAGTTCCTGGCCTCCTTCTATGACGACCACAAGGAGAAAGGTAACATGTGCACTATCAGCTTCAACATGAACCGGAAGCACTATGATATAAGCTTCGAAAAATTATGCGATGCCTTTAGCCTCCCTTGTACCGGAGAGCCCAATATTACTAACCTCTACAGCGTCACAAGTGGAGAGACCTGGGAGGTTGTTTCTGTTAATGGTGGTAGTCACTTCTATCAGAAGAAGATGTCCACCATTCAGAATCAAACCATTCGCTACTTTGCTTTGTTCCTTGCCAACACAATGTTGGGAAGGGGTGCTACTAGTTCCATGGCCAATGTGGACATGGCAATGATCACCAAGGCCCTCTTCCCCAATGCCACGCAAAGCCCCTGTCCTGCAGCTCTACTCATCCAACACTTCCGCCACCAGAGCAACAAGACCAAAGGTGATATTCACATTGGTGGATTGGTAACCCACCTTGCCCATGCATTGAACATTGTACTACCTGTTATAGAACCTGTTGATGGCTCCAAACTTATGGATGTCAAATATTTAACTGCTTGTGGCTTCCTTGGTGTTTACCATGCTAACCAAAGGTTTCGAGCATATCAATTTAGTTATCTTGATGATACATAGATTGAGCAGGTTCAGTTGCCATGCCCTGAGGCCTTCTTGATTGTGGAGAAGGACACTTGGATCCTTACCAAGGACCAAGTGACGGAGATCTTGGTCGCGCATCAGGACGAGGAGGAGGAAGATGAAGGGTAGCAAGATGAGCAGGAGCAGGAGCAGGAGGGAGAGCAGGGGCACAACCCTGCTTGGGAAGGACAGCAGCATCAGCCAGGAGGATCCTGGGAACCGTGGCCTAATCAGCCACAGTAGGGGTATGGCTACGTCCCCTATCAGGAGTTCCAGCATCTCAACCAGCGCGTTGGGGAGATCGACCACACTCTTTAGGATGTGAATGAAGATGTGAACACTTTGACTCACAACTTTAGTCACTTCATGACTCACTTCCCCGACTTCTACCAGAAGTACTCGCACCGGCCGCCAAATGATGGCAACAACTGAGCATGGCAACATCCTAAGCTTGGGGAGGTTTGAAAACCTCTAAAACTTTGCATTCCTGTTTTTATTTCTTCTTTTGATTTATTTTCTTCAAAATTGCATGTTTATTTCTAGTTTTGCATTCCTAAACCAAAAATACAAAAAAAATAGTTGTAATCTTATTTGCAAGTTTGTTTGTCTCTGGGAGATTGCTCGATTTCAGGTTATTTGGCAATATGGAAATATAGGAGAGGTTCGACTCGAATACAAGAACGAAGAAAGAAAGAGAAGGTATCACATTCCTTTCATCCCACTCCTTGCAACCTTAAATTGTTCCTATAAATATTTACTTGTGTGCATTGGAGTCGATCCCCACTTAGCTTGTTATCCTACAAATTCTATTCCTTTGCTAGTGTCTCCTTTTTAGCCTTGAAACAATGAGCAATGAACTTGGTTAAAATACTTCCTACACTTTTACAACAAGAAAAAGCATCTGAAAGATGACTTGAGTCCAAGTTTAGGTCAAAGAATTTGATTTTAGAACTACTCCATCCCAATTGTGCTTAATATAAATAGACTCGATAGCCCCCTTGATTGAAATTGTTTGATTAAATGGATGCTTCAAAGTAGTAGAAATTATGCCACTACTTTTTCTAATAATTACCGTAAGATATTGCTTTACGCGTGTCATTACAACTCTGTCGTGCTCCATGGGGAACTATTAACTCCGCTGGCCAACGAATGATCTAAATGTGGGAAACCACTTGATTTCGGCTATTGAGTTATGTAAACGTTTGTAGCAGCAATGCTATGACGTGTAAAAATTTTAGTATCCTCATGGTTTCACATTCCAAGTGAAGTTGTAGTACTCCTATGACCCATTATTGCTCAACATTATTTATTTGCATGGTCACGAGTGCACAAGACAGCCCCAATTAACATGTTAAAAATAGTGGCATTATTTCCCTATGAAAGAGCTGAAGTTTTTGAAAGACAAGTGAGAGAAAATGGTGCTTTGAGAGTCTTCAAATTTTGAAATGGGAGTAGATGAGTTGTTATTCAATTAAATATTTTGATGCCAACTTGAATACTTTAAATTGGTTAATTGAGCAAGAACAAAAGGTTTTCATCTCTCAACAGGAGAGGCACCAAAAGAATTTGTCTCAGCTTCCTAGCTAAAACTTCTGACACTTGCTTGGGCATATGATTTATTTGCTAGCAAGATATACATGGTTAGGAAGTGGACTCAGTGTAATCGTGTGAATACTTGTATGATCATATTTAAGACTGCAGGAATTATGAAGAAAAGAATTTGACCCCAATTCAGACTTGTGAGTTCCTTTACTCTCAGTCTCGAACCTCTGCTATTCTTCCTTATTTCCTTGTCACTCGAGGGCGAGCAACATCTAAGCTTGGGGAAGTCAATAGCTATGAGATTCGACACATTTTTGATGGCTTTTATTGATGGTTTTCTCCCGGATTTGATTGTTTTCTGGCTTTACCTAACACTAATACTTCGGTAGCAAAGAAAACTTGGATTTTAATATGTGTTTGAGGTTCTGGACATCAACAGAAGAATTTAACTAGAGAAATACAATATTCTGGAGAAAACAAGCAACTCCTAATTTGGAAGTACGCGAGGGGAGCTCACAGACGGTTTAACGACCAACTATACGGTGGGAATGCCCGTATAGTTCCCGCCGTATAGCTGCTACTGCCTCTGTCTTGTCAAAAGGGACAACTTCCATGAAGGGGCGGGGGACGAAAACACAACGCAATAGCCGCCACACCATCCAGAAGGGAGAAACAAGGGATCCGGAGAAGAAGGAGAAGACGTTCTTCATCTTGCTCCACGATCTTCGACCTCCTAGCCACTACACCTCCATAGCCACTACTTGTACTTGAGAGAGAGAGAGGGATCTCTACCTTGCAAGACCAGGGTTTGAGATTGTTTAGTCCCATCTTGAATTGTGTTGGATATTTTTCTATTCTTTTTGTGGATCTCTACGGTAATACCAAGACGAATTCCCTCTATTTGATTATATTGATGATCCGTTCTTCTCTCATGTGTGAGTAATTCCCTTGGGCGTGGGAGATGTAGGGGATTGGTGAGATGTGATGTGCCTTCATATATTTTCCATTAGTATTGTGATTGATTCTAATTACTATATTATGTGTGCTTGACTATCTGCGGGATGCCTAATGCCTGTTGTCCAATTAAGGGCCTGGTACATCCATTTTGCATCACTATTCTATGTCATAATTCACTGTTATTCATTGATATATTTGGTATTGGGAGGTGATACTTATGTTATTTCATCTGTTTTTGCATGGTTGATGACTTTTGGAGCATGGACCGCTACAGTCAGGATTCTGATGGAAAAAGTATTGTTTGGAGGCAAAATTCGCGAAGATCAGAAAATCAACGAAAATATACGAAAAATCCTATTTTTCCAGAAGACGAAGCAAGCCAAAAGGGGGGCTGGAGATGGGCCACAAGGGGCCCACACCACTCCCTGGCGCGGGCCAGCCTAGGCCACGCCACCAGGTGGTGTGGCCGCCCTGGTCCATCCCTGGCACTCCCCTCTAGTGTATATTATCCTCCTGAAACCCTAAGACTCGGGGAGCGACCACAGAAAGATTCCGCCGCCTCTGTGGGGCGGAAAACACCGAGAGAGAAAGATCTCTCCGGCAGACAAATTTCTGCCGGGGGAATTCCTTCCCGGGGAGGGGAGATCGTCTCCATCAAGACCACCATCAAGATGGACTTCATCGGGATCATCATCATCATCACCACCACCATCATCATCATCAGCACCCTCATCACCATCTCCATATTGCTGTAACAATTGGGTTGAATCTTGCATAGTTCATAGGGGAAACTTTCCCGGTGTTGATTACTCTTTGTAGTTGATGCTATTGAGTGAACCGTTGAATTATTGTTTATGTTCAGCTTGTTATACATCATTATTCCATCTCTGATCATGATCCATATGATGTCTTGTGAGTAGTTCGTTTTGTTCTTGTGGACATGGGAGAAGTCATGTTGTTAGTAGTGGAGTTGTGTTGAGAAAGATTCAATAGTTTGATATTTAAGTTGTGGTGTACTTCTTCTAGTGGTGTCATGTGAACGTCTACTACATGACACTTCACTTATATGGGCCTAGGGGAATGCATTGTGTATTTGGCTACTAATCGTAGTGGTTGCCGGAGTGACAGAAACCTGAACCCCGTTAGGAAACCATTGCACAAGGGACGTAAGGGTCTTAGAGTTTAAAGTTGTGGTTAGGTTTCTACCTTATTTACTTTCTTGTACTTACGGATGTTTGCAAGGGGTATAATCACAAGTATGTATTAGTCCTGGGAAGGTCGGTGCATTAGCACAGGTTCATCCACACAACACTTAGCAAGCTAAAGAAGATTAATCAACTATATGAAGCAAAAGCACTTGACAGTCTTCCCATGTGTCCTCGAGAACGTTTGGTCATCTTAAGTAATACAACCGGCTTGTCCTTTGCTGCATAAAGGATTGGGCCACTTGCTGCATTTACTGTCTTTTATTTACTCGTACTTTGTTTACTTGATTTATCAAAAACCCCTAAAAATCCGTTTGCTAAGTATTTGCAGAGAATTCCTGATCCATACCACTAGCCAGCACCTTCTGCTCCTCGTTGGGTTCGACACTCTTACTTATCGAAAATACTGCGATACACCCCCTATACTTGTGGGTCGTCAAGACTATTTTCTGGCGCCGTTGCCGGGGAGTGAAGCGCTATTGGAGAGTGGAACTCGTAAAGGAAACTTCTACTGTGAGTATTGTTTACTTCTGTTAGTTGCTTTATTTTTGTTATGGATAATTCGCTAAGTTTCTTATTTGGTAATGCTACTACCACTGCTAAGGTAGTAGATAAGCCACCACCTGCTGAGAATGATGTTTTTAAAATACCTACAAGAATTATTGATCGTTTTATGGATAACTACTATGTTGGGAATGGAACTGTCCATCCCGGTGATCATTTACTATTTATACACGAATTATGCAGGTTTTTCAAGTGTGCAGGTATTACTACAGATCAAGTTAAGAAGAAGTTATTCTCATTATCACTGAAAGGAAGAGCTGAGGAATGGTATATGCTGCTGAAGAATGGTCAATCTCTGGAGTGGGAGGAAATAGTTCCTCTCTTTTATTCAAAGTTTTATCCTCCTAGTGAGATTCATAAAGATCGGAATCAAATATACAACTTTTGGCCTCTTGATGGAGAGAGTACAGCTCAAGCTTGGGGGAGATTGAAGTTACTAATGCTCAAATGTCCCATTCATGAGCTCCCCAACAATATTATTATCAATAACTTTTATGCAAGGCTCCCTCTACATGACAAGGATTTATTGGATGCTTCTTGTGCTGGATCGCATGGAACAAGAAGCTAAATGGGATCTTCTGGACCGTATTCAAGAAAAATGCTGAAGCTTGGGAGAATGAAAAAGGTAGAAAGTCAGGTATAAATTATGATTATGAATGCATTGAATCTTTTACGGGAACTGATGACTTTCAAAATATTAAAAATGCTTATGGTCTAGACTCTCAAGCTATTGCTTCTTAATTTAAGGCTTTTGCTTCCTACATTGAAGTGCCTAAAAAGAAGTGGAATAAGTATCATGAACCTTATAAAGATGTTGCTAAGAGTGTTCCTGCAAGAAATACTGAAGTTTATACTGCTAATCATGTTTTACCTGAACCTTATGTTGAGAAAATGCCTTTTGTAGTTAAGGTAAAGGAACATTCTATGATAGCTAGTATGATTAATGAAAGTGCAAATAAAGCTGTTGAACGTGATAAACAAATGGTTGATGAACCTATAATAGCAAATGTGAAAGACTTTGTTACTAAATATGAAGAAGAGGGACACACTATCCTTTGTAAGGATACCTCTAATATTGTTTCACAAAGTAGTGTTATGAGAGCTAGTATTCCTGTGTTTCCTGTTAGAATAACTGATCATTGCTATGATGGTTCTTGTGATAGATATATTGTTAAGTTTATCCATGATACTGAAAGTTACTATGAGAGAGGTAAAAGTGTTCTTATGTATCTCAATAATATCAAGTTTCCTCGTTTTATGCTGAAAGTTTTTATGTTGCACTTATTTTGCGTTCTTATGCAAGTAGCCTCTGGTTTCATCAACTTGTTTGTTTACAAAATTCCCTTGCATAGGAAGTGGGTTAGACTTAAATGTGTGTATTTTTGCTTCTTAATGCTCTCTTTCACTTCAATTCATATTCTTGTGTGAGCATCTTTGAAATTACCATGCCCATATTAATGGCTATAAAGAAAGAGCTTTTCGGGAGACAACCCAATTTATTTTTGCTTTCAGTTTATTTTTGTTTCTTTGAGTCTTGGAAATTATTACTTCGGTAATAACCGCTCCTTATCCGTTTTGTGTCAAGATCAACCTCTAATGAGAGAGAAGTAATATTTGGGGAAGTTGCTGTCCCAAAACAGATTTTTGTGCTTCACCGTAAAAATTCGTGAAAAATCTCTGTATGTTGGATTGAGCTGTAATTTTCTATGCTTCTGCCCCAGGTTGTTATTTAACTTTCGTTAGTTTTGAACTTTTTGATTTGAGCAACATAAGATTTTCGATCAAATTGATCTTTACCTACTGGTCTGTTTTGACAAATTTTGCCACTCTTGCATTTGCTTCTTTTTTCGATTTCCTTTTTGAATTCTATTTGGGTTTTCGGAAGGAGTTGCTACAGTAGCTTATGTTTTGATGGTTTTCAGTTGAAGTTGAACTCAAAAGGTTTTATCACTTCACTTATACTAATGTTGCTAATGAGAACTGTGTGAAGTTTTGTGTGAAAGAAATTTCCAGGAAGTGGAGATAATGGTGTAATAAGGAAGAGAAAGGTTTTATGACTCAAGTAATAAGTGTATGAAGATGAAGATATCGATGATATTCAAGTGGTTGCTCCGGAAGAATCGACTAGATACCAAATTCAGAGACATGCAGAGTCCGCTTCCAAATAGGTAACAGTTCTGGTAAGAAAAGTTCCGTGAAAATACTATCCGACTATATTTTTGCAGTTTTTAGCCAATAAGGCAAGTTACAAAGAGAAAGAGGGACGGAAACGGAGCCAGGGTGGCTCACACCACCCTGTGCCGCGGGCCCACCCCTGGCCGCGCCACCAGGTGGTGAGTCCACCCCGGACTCCTCCTCCGACTCGTTTTCTCCCAGTACCTTGCTTTTGATATGAAACTTTGTAATATATAACCCCCCGAATCCCCCGAGGTTCGTGTATCATGCTTTCGTCGTGTTTTTGTTTCGATCTGTTTCTGACAGGTAGACTCCCATAGTTGGAGCCACAATGTCTTCCTCTAGATCAGCAAAGGGAGATTTCTTAGAAGATATCATCAACCCATACATGAGAGAGTTGAAGATTCATCCCAAGGAGTTGTTGCTCGAAGATGGGGAGGTCCGGATAAAAGAGGTTCAAGGCCCTAAAGGTGAAGGAAGTCTAGAAGACAGGATGGAAGCACTGGAGTAAGAAGTCTTTAGGTACAAGGATATGGTGAAGCGCGAAGTGGATATCATCCATAAGATTTGTTCCGAACTCATCGCCGAGCACCAAAAGGAGACTGCTGAACTCAAAGACGAAGTCCTCTCACTCCGCCAAACAACCAACGAGCTGCAACCACAGTTCTATGACGTTCAAAATCAAAACTGTGAGTATGAGGTTAGGTTTAAACGCATAATTACTGCTACAAGTTTCAGGATGTTGGAAACCACGATGTCCTTTGTTGATGGGAAGCCCTTACCCTGAAAGTCGGACGATGATGAGAGAACACCACCACCACCGAAGGAGTAATTCGTCATCAGGTTTGGCATCCCCTTGGTTTGTTCCAAGCTTGGGGGAGTGCCGCGGTATCACATCACTACCTTCTATCTTTTTACCTTATTAGTAGAGTCGTATCATGAATAGAGAAGTTATTATGTATGATGGTTTGCATTATCGAAGTGTCCCCTCTCTCGTTAGATATGTATCCCTTGGTGTGAGTTGCCGTTATGGAATATTAATGAGAAGTTCTATCATTTACTCTTTTGCATAGCTTATATTAGTTTTCAACTCGCGGTTATATGATTGATCTTGTTGTTAGTATTGGTATCACTTTGGGATCATTGAATTAATTTAGTTGGTTTTGGCAAACCTGGCTCGGTCAGTAGCAACACCTTTTGAGAGTTGAATGAAAAAGATAAAAGTACTCTAGAGAAAAATAATTTCATCATCTTTCTTTTTTAAGATTGCATGTTTGTTTTTATCACTTGTATGTTTGCTTGTTTCCTTCAACTCTTATACTTGCTACCCAACCTTGCTAGCCAAAATCCTGTACTGAGAGGGAATTCTTCTCATGCATCCACTCATTTAAACCAAAACCTTTGCCATTTGTGTCCACCATACCTACCTATTGGCATTATTGATATTCCAAGTAAATTCTTGTTTTATCTACCTCCCAAATTAAACTTGTTATGTGAACATTAGTGATTAAAGCTCTCACGAACTTGATGGCACACTTTACTTTCTTGCACTTAATAAACTTGAACCATTGTGCCCATCTATGTTGCGTATATGCTTGCGCTTTGTGAGTTGAGAATTAGCAGAACCATGCTGTCATGGGGAACGCTTTCAACATTGCACTGGTACTTTGTACCTAGTTGATATCATGTTCTTTTGTCTATGGATATCGTCGGTGTGAAATGAAAGGGGAGCTTGTAAGTCCATGGAGTTATGCATGTGTGTTAGAGAAACGCCTAGGCCACTGGTCTAATCCATGCTGACATGGTGGAAACCTGCAGCATAACCATAATGAGTATCTATGAAGCATTCTTCTTATAAAAAAAGAGATAGAGATTGAGAAAAAGAGAAAAAAGAAAAAAAAGAGATACTATGAAAAGAGGAAAGAGATAAAAAAGCACCATATTCCCATGGTAAATAAGAAGATTGCTGAGATACTTGTTGTCTGTGTGCCTTGTCATTTTGATATGGGGATCCTTCCGTATCATCGGGCAAGGGGTACCCCATTGGCGGTTCTCTATGATACACATATGCTTACGATGACAAGAACTTACCGGTGACTAAACTTGTGTAGCATGAGGAGCGACCCTCGTATTCAAGGGACATGAGATTCTCAATTGACAACTTGTCAATGCATAACCTTAATCACCTAAAGATGCCTATGATAGGGGCAATGAGAGCTGAAAGCTAGTAAGTATCATAATTTTTGGGAGCTCTTTATGAGACTTGCAATCCCTGCTTCCCTCTGCTAAGGGACTTTCTTTTACTTTTTAGTTGAGTCAGTAAACCTACTCCCTTCTATCTCAGCAAGTATTTTGAGTTGTTGTGTTTCATTCATTCATATGATGATTTATTCAATCATGTTTCTTATGTTCCTTGTTTTGCACATTGCTCTTATCTTGATGTTTACTACTTTGAAAGCTATCATTGCAAACCAGTTATTTGTGAACTCCAGCAAATTATCAACTATTCTTCGACCAAGAGCTAAGTTTGCCATTACCAATTATGATTTACTTTATGTATATTTATTGTGTTTCCTTTACTCATTGCAAGTTGAGTTATATAATAGTGAGTTGTCTTCTATTATGATCTATGTATTTGATGAATGTGATGCTTCTTGTCCGTATTCTTTTATCGACTCTTCACTCCATAAACCTGAGGCCATGTTTATTGAGCTTAGTTTCGCTTGGGGACAAGCGAAGTCTAAGCTTGGGGGGAGTTGATATGTCCATTTTGCATCACTATTCTATGTCATAATTCACTGTTATTCATTGATATATTTCATATTGAGAGGTGATACTTATGTTATTTCATCTGTTTTTGCATGGTTGATGACTTTTGGAGCATGGTCCGCTGCAGTTAGGATTCTAATGGAAAAGGTGCTGTTTAGAGGAAAAATTCGCTAAGATCAGAAAATATGGGAAAATATAAGGAAAATCCTATTTTTCCAGAAGACGAAGGAAGCCAGAAGGAGCGCTGGAGATGGGCCACAGGGGGCCCACACCACCCCCTGGCACGGGCCAGCCTAGGCCGCGCCACCAGGTGGTGTGGCCGCCCTGGTCCACCCCTGGCACTCCCCTCTAGCGTATATTATCCTCCTGAAACCCTAAGACTCGGGGAGCGACCACAGAAAGATTCCGCCGCCTCTGTGGGGCGGAAAACACCGAGAGAGAAAGATCTCTCCGGCAGATAAATTTCTGCCGGGGGAATTCCTTCTCGGGGAGGGGAGATCGTCTCCATCAACACCACCATCAAGCTGGACTTCATCGGGATCATCATCATCATCACCACAACCATCATCATCAGCCGCATCCTCATCACCATCTCCATATTGCTGTAAGAATTGGGTTGAATCTTGGATAGTTCATAGGGGAAACTTTCCCGGTGTTGATTACTCTTTGTAGTTGATGCTATTGAGTGAACCGTTGAATTATTGTTTATGTTCAGCTTGTTATACATCATTATTCCATCTCTGATCATGATCCATATGATGTCTTCTGAGTAGTTCGTTTTGTTCTTGTGGACATGGGAGAAGTCATGTTGTTAGTAGTGGAGTTGTGTTGAGAAAGATTCAATAGTTTGATATTTAAGTTGTGGTGTACTTCTTCTAGTGGTGTCATGTGAACGTCGACTACATGACACTTCACCTATATGGGCCTAGGGGAATGCACTGTGTATTTGGCTACTAATCGTAGGGGTTGCCGGAGTGACAGAAACCTGAACCCCCATTAGGAAACCATTGCACAAGGGACGTAAGGGTCTTAGAGTTTAAAGTTGTGGTTAGGTTTCTACCTTAATTACTTTCTTGTACTTACGGATGTTTGCAAGGGGTATAATCACAAGTACGTATTAGTCCTAGGAAGGTCGGTACATTAGCACAGGTTCACCCACACAACACTTAGCAAGCTAAAGAAGATTAATCAACTATATGAAGCGAAAGCACTTGATAGTCTTTCCATGTGTCCTCGAGAACGTTTGGTCATATTAAGTAATACAACCGGCTTGTCCTTTGCTGCATAAAGGATTGGGCCACTTGCTGCATTTATTCCTACTGTCTGTTATTTATTCGTACGTTGTTTACTTGCTTTATCAAAAACTCCTAAAAATCCGTTTGCTAACTATTTGCAGAGAATTCCTGATCCATACCACTAGCCAGCACCTTCTGCTCCTCGTTGGGTTTGACACTCTTACTTATCGAAAATACTGCGATACACACCCTATACTTGTGGGTCATCAGGGCCCAGGCAATTTGATACCTTGTTCTACACATATAAGATCTTGCTCGCTAGTGGACCGGCGACCCCTGGGTGACATAGGGATATCAATGGAAAGCTAGTTGACTCGAGGATAACGAGTAACCACTGTGCTTATTGCATTAGTCCGATCCAGGGAGCTTAATTGCTAAGCGACCTGAAGGGTCTTAATCGTCTAGTGTCTCACCATGGTTTTGATAGCAGGCTAGTAGGATTATTAAAGTTGGGATGAAATCTACCAAGAGGAGTTTCGGCTAATTATGGGTTGCTCCCCTACACATATCTATAAGATTATAATTGTTACATTCATACTCGTCCACCTTGCACATTTACTATCACCATGAACTGAATTTCCCCGCGTCTTCTTTCACCATCTGCAGAAACCAACATACAAACAAAGTCATTCTTTACTTTTATGCATTTTATTTCTGAAGTTTACATTTTAGTTCTATTTAAATTTATTGCATATAATGAAAACCCCATTCTTATTTCAACGCTTGTAGTCAATTCACTCGAAGACCTATGACAACTTCGGGTGTGATAGAGACTTCACCAATAAACACTTACCATTAGGCTCCCTGTGGGATCGATATCTGAACTTCGAAACTAGCTACAAACAATTTGTGCACTTGCAGACATCAGCCGCCAGCAGGCGCCTGCCGAGCCCGTCCTTGAGCTCCCCTCACCCCTCACTGCCTAAGCCCAAGCTCCTCTCTGACGGCCTCGTCGAGCCGCCATCTTCCTCCCGGACCGCGTCGAGCCCTGCTCCCCATCGCTTTCCTCGCCACCGGGGTCGTACCTGGCATCGTCATTCCCCAAACCCGCCGCCGAGCACGTCCTGCTGCCTCCCTCCCCGAGCATGGCGTCGCTGCTCCTAGTCGTCCTCGCCCTGGCTGCCCTCTCCGATCCCCGTCGTCTCACGGAGCCCGCGGCCGAGCGCCATCGAGCCGAGAATATCATTTTGCGGCCCGAAAGTTGGGGCGCCTAGGCAACACGATACCCAAGTTGCCTGTGATCAACCGCGATGACTACAGTTGGCGTGCCAAATACTCAGAGGGTCTTTTTCGGCACGAATTCAACTTTACGTTTCAATACAAAATATCAGGCTAACGAACGTCAAGTTGGGCCCCCTGTCAGTTCTCACTGTTATGTCGCTCTCGTCGCATAGGCGTCAATTAGGCTTGCAGCGTTGGCACCTGCATCCATTACATGTCTTATTCTTCCCAGGAGCGGCAATCTATGGGGCGTCGCAGCCATGGCGTGGAGCTAGGACGTGGACGAACCTGCTCGGCCTCGCTCTCCTTCTTGTAGGCTTGCAGCATTGGCGCCTGCATCCATTACGCGTCTTCTTCTTCTTCCCCGGAGCGGCAATCTGTGGTCGTGGCCATGGCGCGAAGCTGGGACGTGATGAACCTGCTCGGCCCCGCTCTCCTCCCCATCCCGAGTCAGAGCTCGCCCTCACCATGGACGCACCCATGGCACGGTGCGGGGACGAGAATTGGTTCCCAGTGAGATCTGTCACCGTGTCGACCATGCTCGGTCCTATTGTCCTCCTCTATAATCCGAGCTCACCGTCGCCGTGGTCGCACCCGCACCAATTCTACCACCTCTGCTGAGGTCTCTGTGGTAGCTCAAGTTCTACCATGTTGAACCTGTAAGCGAATTCGGAGCTAGGCGGCGAAAACCCATTGTTGGACCTGTAAGGAATTTGCTGAAGACTGTGTGCCGCTCCAAGATCTTCGGCTGATGCCTTCGGCTTCTCCCGGCGTCCACCGCCGATGTGAGATCATTTAATTACTTCAGTACAAAATTTTGACCAATTTAACTTGTTGATGTATTCCTTGACAATTATAATATAATCGAGCACTAGAAATATTTTTTAGTGTGCATGAGCATGATCAGTAATATAATTGAACACTAGAAATTTTAAGGCACTCCATATAAAGGAGTAGATTAATATATATATATAGAAGGTTCACCAGAGACACCACGCAGATATATTGTCTTACATGCCACACATAGGTAATAATAATTAACTAAAATAAAATAAAAGCAGGGGCAGCAGTAGGAGGCAGGGACACAGAGACGCCTAGCATGGCAGGGGCTTATCAGCAGGAGGCAGGTAGTCAAGGGGATATAGGCCAGTCCTGACATAATCCCGGAGGAATTTGCCGAAGGCTACGTGCCACGCCAAGGTAATCGGCTTATGCCTTCTGCCTCTGCCTCTAGCAACGCCAACCGCGTGCTAGATCATGTTGTCAAGGTCCACGTTGATTGCTTTGCCATAGAATGGGCAAAACAGTCTCCCCCTATGGTGGAAACGGTTTAGCCCACACCTTAACTGCCTCAGCATGTAGCGGCTCTTGTTGTCCCTAGATTCCTTGCTATCGTCCACTTCATCATCATCCTCCTGTTGATTTTTAAGAATATAACTTAGAACTCATACATATGATTGAATTGTATTACACCTCAAGAATTGACAACATGTATATGTAAGACAATATATCCGTGGATATCAAAGAGAAAACATCTCAGCAATAGTTTGATGAGTTCATATATCATTTTATCTCAACACAATGGCAATTAAATGCATCAGAATGTATGTAGTATAAATCTAGGAGCCTCATAAGTTTCTTCAGGGATGGAGTCAGTGAACCAAGTAACAATTGCACAACTTGTAATGTTGTTGTACATCGCCCCGGGTTCGCTAACTCATCCCTAAAAAAATCTGACACCAATGTGTCTGCCTCTCTTTTGCGACAAATTTGAATCATTGGCCACAATAAGAAATTGAAATATAATCGTACAAAACAATTTTTAGGGATATACATAGTCAGGTACAAAAACAAGCCTAAATATTGTAATTATAAATAAAAAACCAAACAGTTAATCTTCACGTACATGTTAAAGATACTTATGATCAAGACCATTCATTTACATATGCATCATGCGAATCATTCAAAGATCAGAAACAAATCAAGGATCGTACATGTACTTCCATATGAGAATAAATCAAGGGCCTCATAATTTGTTTCAGAGATGGAGTTGGAGAACCAAAGTACCAACATCACAACCTATATTGTTTGTGTGCATTGCTGCCTCAGGTTCACCAACACATCCCTAAAACACGACACTATCATACGTGTCTCCCATTGAACTCTTTTGGGGAAAATTTCAATCATCGGCCTCGGTGACAAACTGAAATGTAATTCTTATACACTATGAATGCATGGAATACATAATTCAAATATCATAGTTCTATGAATGTAGAATATAGATTGCAGCCTCATAAGTTTCTTCAGGGATGGCGTAAGTGAACCAAGTAACAATTGCACAACTTATATTGATCTTGTACATCGCCAGGTTGGCTAACTCATCCCTAAAAAATCTGACACCAATGTGTCTGCCTCTCTTTTGGGGCAAATTTGAATCATTGGCCACAATAAGAAATTGAAATGTAATCATACAAAACAATATTCAGGGATATACATATGCATCATACGACTCATTCATAGATCAGAAACAATACAAAGATTATATATATAGGTTCCATATGAGAATAAATTAAGGGCCTCATTTATTTCAGATATGGAGTTAGAGAACCAAAATAGCAACAACACAACCTATATTGTTTATGTACATTGCTGCCTGAGGCTCACTAACCATCCCTAAGAAAACGACACCATCAGATGCCCTTGCACTATTTTGGGGCAAAATTGAATCATTGGGCTCAGTAAGGAATATAAATGTAATGTTATAGGCATGTTGTGTATCAAAATCAACACTGAACTAGCAAACTCAACTAGATGGCAGATGAGCAGATTGGGGTTTTGTGACTAGACGGATTTGGGGTTTTGTGACTAGATGGCAGATGCATCAATCGACCGTTCGAACCGTATATATACTACCCTACTTCAAGAGCAAAAGAATCTATACACGATTGAGCAAATCCTATGTATGAACAGTGAAATATGCGGTTGCGACTAGAGAAGCTAGCAATGTAGTACCTCGGACTCCTCATCAGGGACCTCCTCCTCGAACTCGTCATTCTCCATGATTGCGTCGAAGATTTATTGGACGGCGATGGGGTCGTTGATGTACATCATCGGATTGTCTCTGCCTGCTGCCTGCCCCCCATCCAGATCTGTCGCTGGTACCACGATATTGTCGGCCATGACATTGTCAGCCACCTGCTGCTCGGTGGCGACGACTACTGGCTGGACGGATGAGCTCGAACCCTCGATGGCGCGGCGACGAGCGGCGGTCGTGCCTGGAAAAGATGCCTCCGCCTGCTTGGCAACGACCGAGCCATCTGCTGTTGCGCCTTCTACTGGCTTCACCTCTGGCTCGTCTCCACGCATACGCTTCATGGCGTACCTAGGGAAGGAGGTAGTGCAAGCGAAGGAGCTTCGGCATGTGCGGTAGGTGCATATTGGGGTCTTGGGACTAGACATATTGGGGAAAATGACACAAGCACATGGAAGAAGAAGGCCGAGCGGGTTTATAAACACTGGACCGTTCGTAGTCCTCGAGTGGACACGTGTGGTGGGCGGGGGGATGGGGCTACCACGATCTCCACCTTTTTTTGGGTTCCCTTTTTTTGAAACAGCCACGATCTCCACTTTGGAGCTGCATTGAAAACACGCTCATGGCAGACCTCGATTCCACTGCATGCAACTGGCACAGAACCAATTTCTAACAATATTAGATCTACTCGAGGGGGGCCCTTGACTCATGGAAGTTACTTGCGGTAGGGCCCAGTTGGAAGTGAGATTGAGAACGCTGCGTAAAAATGGGATATGTCTTATTAAAATCAAGTGGTAATAAATTGCAGCGTCCGATCGACAACCGTATACTCGATGACCCTGTTGCCCTCCACATGTGTTGTAGTAGAAGTAGTAGCCTTTGCAGACTAGACTAAATGTGACATGACCACTCAACGACTTTTTCCATGGACGGCATCGTGTTCCTTCTTGTAAAAGTCTCGCTGAGGGAGATGCCCGTGATGTCTCACGCTCTACTGTGATGGGCACGACGCGTGCAACAATACCCGTTGGATCACACAAAATCATTGGTCGGTGCACACGAGCCGCGTGACAACTGTGACAACCAATCAGGGCATAGCAGACAGAGTGAGCACAGGTTTGGGCTTCTACGAAAGAGAGAGAGAGAGGGAAAAACTGAGTAGTATCAAAAAACCAAGGGAAAAACTGAGTAGTATAAAAATGGAAAGTGAGTGTCTTGTACAATGAAATACATCGTGGCATACATCAAATTATGCCAAGATAGATCCACTAGAGTTCATTGGATATGTGTTCTTCTCATAAACAACATATGGATCCACCAGAGTCATTGCATGTGTGTTATTGTCACAAACCACTCATGGATCCACTAGTGTCATTGGATGTGTATTATTTTCACAAACCATGTATGGATCCACTAGTGTCATTGCGTGTCTGTTCTTTTCATTAACCACATATGGATCCACCAGTGTCATTGAATGTGTGTTCTTTTCACAAACCAGATATGGATCCACCAGAGTCATTGCATGTCTGTTCTTTTCACAAACCACATATGGATCCACCGGTGTGATTGCATGTGTGTTCTTTTCACAAACCACAGCTAGAGTCATTGCATGTGTGTTCTTTTCACAAACCACATAAGGATCCACCAGTGTCATTGGATGTGTGTTCTTTTGATGAACCACACCTAGTGTCATTGCATGTGTGTTCTTCTCACAAACCACATATGGATCCACCAGTGTCATTGGATGTGTGTTCTTCTCACAAACCACATATGGATCCACTGGTGTCATTGCATGTCTATTCTTCTCACAAACCACATAAGGATCCACCAGTGTCATTGCATGTGTGTTCTTTTCATTAACCATAGCTAGAGTAATTGCATGTATGTTCTTTCCACAAACCACATAAGGATCCACCAGAGTCATTGCATGTGTCTTCTTTCCACAAACCACAGCTAGTGTCATTGCATGTCATGTTCTTTTCACAAACCACATATGGATCCACCAGTGTCATTGCATGTGTGTTCTTTTCACAAACCACATATAGAGTCATTGCATGTGTGTTCTTTTCACAAACCACATAAGGATCCACCAGTGTCACTGGATGTGTGTTCTTTTCATGAACCACACCCAGTGTCATTGCATGTCTGTTCTTCTCACAACAACATATGGATCCACTAGTGTCATTGGATGTGTGTTCTTCTCACAAACCGCATATGGATCCACCAGAGTTCATTGCGTGTCTGTTCTTTTCACAAACCACATCAGGATCCACTATAGTCATTGCATGTGTGCTCTTTTCACAAACCGGAGCCAGAGTCATTGCATGTCTGTTCTTTTCACAAACCACATATGGATCCACCAGAGTCATTGGATGTGTGTTCTTTTCATGAACCACACCTAGAGTCAGTGCATGTATGTTCTTTGACAAACCACACATGGATCCACCAGAGTCATTGGATGTGTGTTCTTCTCACAAACCACATATGGATCCACTAGTGTGATTGCATGTGTGTTCTTTTCACAAACCTGTCATGACCCGAACCCGGTAATGTATAGGTCCCTGTGTTTATAGTGCTAGTCCCTAGATCGAATAGCTAGCACCCATAGTTTAAGACATAATATCAAGAAACAAAGGTCATATTACATCGCTCATATGGCTATCTTATTACAAAGCAGCATATATAACTATAAAGCATTGAGTCCTTCATCTTCATGTGCCACAGGCAAACATGTTGGGTACAGACTTGTAATCCCTACTCATCAAACCTCACTATCATCAAGTAATCCTGCAAGATGATAAGTTACAGCCACAAGGGTCAATACATTTTGAATTGTATTGGAAAGTGTCACTGGTATGTGGATATAAAGTAGAACCTAATACTATATGCATATCTGGCCAGGTAGAGCTTTGGCTAGTTTGCAGCAAGCAAGTTTTTCCCTATCTTTTTATAAATAGTTTGCAACACGTATTATCAACTAAGTTACACCGGATACCCTCCAGGTAATATTTCCAATCACAACATAGTGGTACCACTGATAGAAATCAGTGAACATAGGTTCCATTGATAGAAATCAATGAACCAAAAAACCTTGTTCACCCATCAATTTCTAACATAAAGAAATTAGAATGATGAGATTCTTGATTCTGCTTCATTGTCTTGATGCTCAAAAATTGTCCATAACTGGGGACACGGCTAAGTACTTAGTTTTACCCCCTCGAGAGGTGGTGCACTTTTCCCACAAGACTCGAGATGCATCGAGACGAGACTTTTTTAGAAGCAATCCCTCAGACCACCATGGACGCGTTCCATCCTGTCATTACTACCACTCTCTGTCCGTCTGGCTGAGTTCTTGCAACTTAGTCGGTCAAGGCAGAGCCCATATGCCATGTGGCTACACTGGAAGCTTCACGAAAAGAATGTCTCCAATCTCTTTGTTCTTGGGTGGCCGTCCACAAGTGCGATTCACCAGCCGACCACAAATATGGCCCCTGAGTAACCACTCAACATAATCCAATCAAGTCCCATTTCCACCCAGGTGTTCCATTAAGTACTTGTTCTATTATAGAAAACATATATTTTCCAATACTCCATATAATCATAATATGATATTCCACCCCAAAAGGTATAGCAGGGCTAAGCATTTCTAATCTTACTATGTTTCACCTATCAAGTAGAAACTACCCTTTCCTATTCTACATAGGAGATATAGCATAGCATAATAATATAGTCTATCATGCATATACTACAAAAATCCACTAAGTATAATGAAAACAGTAGGACTTGATGATAGTGCCACTTTCCTTAGTAGTTGGTCGTGTTGGTACACTCTTCGCGGTAACACACTTGGCAATCTACACAATCTATCAAACAAAACAACCAAGACAAACATGCACAAAATCAACACTAATGGCAATACAAAAATCATTCAAAATATGCAAGCATATAAGATGGAAATTTTCATGGTAAAAAATTGTTATAACAAGGTTCTGAACACTACAAACACCTCTTGGTCCTTTATATAAGTGTATGCTAATTGTAATAATTTTAGTGCAAAGAGATTATTTAAAACATTTTATAACACTAAAATAAGCACACTTGACTAACCGATGCTACACAAATCCTATGTACTAAACTAAACTTTTATTAAGATCCTATAGTACAGAGGATTTAATATACAACTATTTGCAAAAGGATTCACTCAAAAAATAATTTACACAACAATCTTTATACTCAAAATACTCCACAAATCGTTCTGTATAAAATATGATTTTAACCGTCACAAAAGTACCAAATTATTGCTCTAGTATGTTCTAATCAATTTTGTGAATCCATAGACATATTATTTGCTAAATTTAGACAAACAGAACTAAAGATATGATTTTTGCAAGTTCCTATGTTCTTATGTCCTAAAAATCCGAAAATAGAAATAGACATGACACTTGGCAGAATCTGATTGGAGGATACCCCTTCGGTAAGTGTTCTAATTTTGACCGTTAGATGAAGATCAGATGGACAAGGAGTGCTCACCGGAATAGCTCGTCGGAGAGATCACCGGAATAGCGGGCACGTCCTTGTTGTTGTCATTCTCGTCTCTAGGAACGTATCTGGAGTTGAAGAAGACATGAACGGTGTAGAGGATGTCGAGGCGAACACGATGATGACCATGGCGTCATTTGTAGAGTCCAAGACAGAGAAATCCTTGGCTGGAGCAACGTGCAATGTCGGCGACGCGGCGAACTGCAACAAGAAGTTGCACCATCATGTCCTGGAGGTAGGCAACAATGAGGAGAGTATTCTGATTCGAGGGATTGACAAGTTTCTCACCGTGGACGACAAGATCTGACGATGAACTCCAGTTTTTGGCTGATCTTGGCATCATCGGTATGAGTTCTATAGACCTCCTCTTGAGAAATTTTGAGAACCAAAATGATGGAGGAGAATGAGAGGAAGATGGTGCTCTCTTTGGTTCACGCTGTTATGGTAGGAGGAGGAAGATCGGGAGACGTATGCCGACGGGTGGTATTCGGAGCACCGGTTTGATATGAGAGATTAAGGCACTAAAGTGAGGAACGAATGGCCTGAATAGAACCTCCGCTTGATTACAAACATTTTTCGTTTTAAAGTCGAGAAGAAACGGTCATTGGAATTAATGGGGGAGGAGAGGAAGGAGTACAACCATGAACTGGTTGGTCTCTATATGTGAAGGAGGAGGAAGAGGAGCGCGGATCGCTCGACTCGGTCCGGCTGATCTAGGTGGGCCAAAAAAAGGAAGAGACCCAAAAGAAAAATAACATGAAGGGAAAAAATAGAGGAAGGATAGCTGGGTGGGTTGGGCTGCTCTCAGGTGGCCGCAGTTGGGCTGGGTCGGCTCTTTTTTTTTAATTCGTTTTTCTTTTTATTTTTCGAATTTCTTTTATAACTTTTGTTTTAGAGTTCTAAATGGACCCATTCAAATTTCCAAAAATTTGTAAAATCAACAAGATCATTTTAGGATATTATCTATCTTATTTATTATCCAATTCAAACATTATCATTTATAAATATTTACTCTGGCCTATATGGTTCTTATTTTTACTAGTTACTTTTCTTCATATCTTTTTATTTAAAACTCCAAAAAGGGTCAAACCAATTTAAAAACTTTTATAAAATAATTCTTTACCATTATAGGTTATTTAAATATACTTTTGTTCCATTTAGACATGGATTTTAGATATGGCTTATCTTGGCTTTGCAATATATTTTTGATTTCTTTTTCTTCTTGTCTTATATAAATCTCATCTTTTGATTTATAGTTCCGAAGGTGGTTCCAATTTGTATAATTCTATTTAATAATTATTTACCTTTATATAACATTTAAAATTACTTTGTTTGCAATTAACTTATTGATTTTTTTTTCTATGAGCTTTATTGGCCGAGTACTTTCATTTATTTTATAAAAATCATAATTTTTTATCCATGACTCCAAATAGAGTGTAACCAATTCTTGTGGATTTATAATTTTGTTGTTTACCAATATAGATCACTTAGATATGCTTATGCTCAAATTCTATATGGAACATAGCCATACAATTGAATTTAATTTTATGTGATGATTTTCTTATTAGGGTTTAGGTTTCTGGTTTATTCTTTTTTCCATTGGTTTAAAATGCAAGTTCTTAAGATCAAGATACATTCCATGCATGATTGCATTTGATTTGTTTGTCACTTCCTTATGTAAAATTCATTTAATTTAAATAAGGTTTTGGTATTTCCTAATAGAAACAAAAAAGTTTCCTTTCCCCCTAAATTTCATCCTTTAATTCTTTTGTTTATTTGATTTTTCACATTTCAAATTTTGGAAAATTTTGGGATGTGACAGGCTACCACCCTTAAAAGGAATCTCGTCCGGAGATTCGGGAAGGCTAGGTTTCAGGATAGCTAGGATACTACCACCCTTAAAAGGAATTTGACTAGGTTGTCTGTTTGACTTCAGTCTTTGGTTATCATTGGGAGATTGAAAATTTCCATCCTTGACTTGACGTTTTATCTTTTGAACTATAAGATAGATGTGGCATTAGACAGGTACATGATTGATTCCTTTACATAGGAAATGATTAACTTAAGAGGGGAATTTTTTAGGTGGATGGCTACACATGCGCTTTATAAGTGTCCTATTTCTCCATAGATTTCATAGGCTCGTGGTCTTTCCACAAGTTTATCCTTGGATTCATTGTTGTCATGGTCTCTCTGGAAAGGGTTGTTGATCATGTTGGTATAACTTAGAGTTGTTGCGGTTGTTGGTTAAAAACTAGGTTGTCACTTGAGTTAACTTTGTTTGAGTTGTTAGCGGTTGCATTGTAATGGGCATCTCAAGATTGATGTTGGAGTTTTGGTTTCTTGGATAAGTCATTTGCTTGGGCTAGATTGGGATTGGTATTAGAATAGACAAATTATCTCTAGGGAAAGAATTCTACTCATACACAATAGATCACACCAAGCAATATGCAAGCAATTTCAATCATACATACAACAACAAAGTTCAATCATCACTTAGGCAAACAAAATATTATTGCCATACCACATGGATTGGTATGACCCATAAACAATCACAAAGTCGATTATTTAAACGAATAACTAATGTGGTGGTCCAACTAGAGGCTTCTACTTGATATTATTCCCTTGAGATTATTCCATCCTTCTCCTTAGCTAGTGCATTAGGAATGAGATCAAGGTGTCCTTATGTCATCTTGTCACAAGGTCCTCCTAAGTTGAGTTGCCTTAGTCTCTAGGTCTCGAGTATTCTTCTTATCTTACTTGAAGTCCTTCCAAGTGTTGTGTAGTCTATGCCTAAGTCTTTCTCCAAGTTCTTCAATAGCTTTCCATGCATGACATATGAGGTTCTTGAGTTGGTGAACATCCAAAGTCCCGTTGTCTTGCGCCATCTTCCTTGATATATTCGTTGATGAGAGCCAATTGAATCAAAATATCTCCATGAGAAACAAAAGCTAATATAACCTAGTAGGACCATAATGGACAACTTTCTCAACCCAAGATCTTTCCTAATTTCCCTCTCATCTTATTTTCTACTAAAATTGAACTTCTCCATTGATCTTAACTTATCTTATTGATCCTGGAATGCTTTATCCTTCTCCTTGTGTAGCTCATAATTTCCTTGGATGCTCCTATCATCAACAATATCCTAAATAAAATTTGTAAGACCTAGAAATATTGAAGCACAATTCTCCCTTCGAAAACCTCTTCACTTCTTATTTTGGTGATGGAGATATGTAAATCTAGCATGTTGACGATGTTGAGAAGTCCAATTCCAAGTAGGTGGTCTTGAAGTCCTTAGTAATGTCGAAGTTGATGTCCATAGCGATGATGAAGCCGAAGCACTTGGTGAAAATGAACCTGAAGTCCTTTGTGATGCTGAACCTAAAGTCCTTTGTGATGTTGAAGTCCTTGGGGATGTTGAAGTCCTTGGTGATGTTGAAGTCCTTGGTGATGTTGAAGCTAAAATCCTTAGTGATGCTGAAGATGGACTCCTTAGTGATGATGAAGTTGAGGCCCTTTGCAATGATGAAGTTGAAGGTCCTTTGAGATGAAGTTGAAATCCTTTGCGGTGATGGCGTTGAAGTCCTTTGTCATCAAGTTGAAAAGGGAGAGATATAGAAACTAAGGAAAGGATTTATAAGATTATTTGTAAATAACTTAGAATAAATACAACTCCTATTATTCTTAGGGGTTGTCCAAATCCTAGGGTTACGAACCTACATGCAACACAATGCTCTAATACCATCTGTCATGTCCCGAACCCGGTAAGGTATAGGTCCCTGTGTTTATAGTGCTAGTCCCTGGATCGAATAACTAGCACCCATAATTTAAGATGTAATATCAAGAAACAAAGGTCATATTACATCGCATATCCTGGAATAAAATAATTCATTACATCTTACATAGCTCATATGGCTATCTTATTACAAAGCAGCAGATATAACTATAAATCATGGATTCCTTCATCTTCATGTGCCACAGGAAAACATGTTGGGTGCAGACTCGTAATCCCTACTCATCAAACCTCAGTAACATCAAGTAATCCTGCAACATGATAAGTTACAGCCACAAGGGTCAATACATTTTGAATTGTACTGGCAAGTGTCTAGTATGTGGATATAAAGTGGAACCTATTACTACATGCATATCAGGCCAGGTAGAGCTTTGGCAGTTTGCAGCAAGAAAGTTTTTCCCTATCTTTTTGTAAATAGTTTGCAACACTTATTATCAACTAAGTTACACTGGATATCCTCCAGGTAATATTTCCAATCACAACATAGTGGTACCACTGATAGAAATCAGTGAACTTAGGTTCCATTGATAGAAATCAATGAACCAAAAACCCTTGTTCACCATCAATTTTTAACTTAAAGAAATTAGAATGATGAGATTCTTGATTCTGCTTCATTGTCTTGATGCTCAGAAATTGTCCATAACCGGGGACACGACTAAGTACTTAGTTTACCCTCTCGAGAGGTGGTGCACTTTCCCACAAGACTCGACATGCATCGAGACAAGACTTTTTTGAAGCAATCCCTCAGAACACCATGTACGCGTTCCATCCTATCATTACTACCACCCTATGTACGTCTGGCTGAGTTCTTGCAACTTAGTCGGTCAAGGCAGAGCCCATATGCCATGTGGCTGCACTGGAAGCTTCGCGACAAGAACGTCTCCAATCTCTTTGTTCCTGGGTGACCGTCCACAAGTGCGATACACCAGCCGACCATAGATATGGCCCCTGAGTAACCACTCAACATAATCCAAGCAAGTCCCATTTCCACCCAGGTGTTCCATTAAGTACTTGTTTTATTATAGAAAATATATATTTTCCAATAATCCATATAATCATAATATGATATTTCACCCCAAAAACTATAGCAGGGCTAAGCATTTCTAATCTTATGATGTTTCACCTACCAAGTAGAAACTACCATTCCCTATTCTACATAGGAGATATAGCATAGCATAATAATATAGTCTATCATGCATATACTACAAACATCCACTAAGTATAATGAAAACAGTAGGACTTGATGATAGTGCCACTTTCCTTAGTAGTTGGTCGTGCTGGTAGACTCTTCGTAGTAACACACTTGGCAATCTACACAATCTATCAAACAAAACAACCAAGACAAACATGCACAAAATCAACACTAATGACAATACAAAAATCATGCAAAATATGCAAGCATGAAAGATGGAAATTTTTATTGTAAAAAATTGTTATAACAAAGTTCTGAACATTACAAACACCTCCTGGTCCTTTATATAAGTGGTATGCTAATTGTAATAATTTTAGTGCAAAGAGATTATTTAAAACATTTTATAACACTAAAATAAGCCACACTTGACTAACCGATGCTACACAAATCCTATGTACTAAACTAAACTTTTATTGAGATCCTACAGTATAGAGGATTTAATATACAACCATCTGCAAAAGGATTCACTCAGAAAATAATTTACACAACAATTTTTATACTCAAAATACTCCACAAATGGTTCTGTATAAAATATGATTTTAACCGTCACAAAAGTACCGAATTATTGCTCTAGTATGTTCTAATCATTATTGTGAATCCATAGACATATTATTTGCTAAATTTAGACAAACAGAACTAAAGATATGATTTTTGCAAGTTCCTATGTTCTTATGTCCAAAAAATCCGAAAATAGAAATAGACATGACACTTGGCAGAATCTGATTGAAGGATACCTCTTCGGTAAGTGTTCTAATGTTGACCGTTAGATGAAGATCAGATGGACAAGGAGTGCTCACCGGAGTAGCTCGCCAGAGAGATCGCCGGAATAGCGGGCACGGCCTTGCTGTTGCCATTCTTGTCGCTAGAAACGTATCTGGAGTTGAAGAAGACATGAACGGTGTAGAGGACGTCGAGGCAAACACGATGATGACCATGGCATCATTTGTAGCGTCCAAGAGAGAGAGAGAAATCCTTGGCTGGAGCAACGTGCGATGTCGGCGACGCGGTGAACTGCAACAAGAAGTTGCACCATCATGTCCTGGAGGTAGGCAACGATGAGGAGAGTATTCTGATTCGAGGGATTGACAAGTTTCTCACCATGGACGACAAGATCTGACAATGAACTCCAGTTTTTGGCTGATCTTGGCATCATCGGTATGAGTTCTACAGACCTCCTCTTGAGAAATTTTGAGAACCAAAATGATGGAGGAGAATGGGAGGAAGATGGTGCTCTCTTCGGTTTATGCTGTTATGGTAGGAGGAGGAAGATCGGGAGATGTATGCCGACGGGTGGCATTCGGAGCACCGGTTTGATATGAGAGATTAAGGCACTAAAGTGAGAAACGAATGGAACCTCCGCTTGATTACAAATATTTTTCGTTTTGAAGTCGAGAAGAAACGGTCATTGGAATTTATGGGGGAGGAGAGGAAGGAGTACAACCATGAACTGGTTGGTATCTATATGTGAAGGAGGATGAAGAGGAGCGAGGATCGCTCGACTCGGTCTGGCTGATGCAGGTGGGCCAAAAAAAAGGAAGAGGCCCAAAAGAAAAATAACATGAAGGGAAAAAAATAGAGGAAGGATAGCTGGGTGGGTTGGGCTGGGTCGGCTCTTTTTTTTAATTCGTTTTTCTTTTTCTTTTTCTGATTTCTTTTATAACTTTTGTTTTAGAGCTCTAAATGGATCCATTCAAATTTCCAAAATTTTGTAAAATCGACAAGATCATTTTAGGATATTATCTATCTTATTTATTATCCAATTCAAACATTATCATTTATAAATATTTACTTTGGCCTATATGATTATTTTTTTACTTATTTATTTTTCTTCATATCTTTTTATTTAAAACTCCAAAAAGGGTCAAACCAGTTTACAAAGTTTTATAAAATAATTCTTTACCATTATAGGTTATTTAAATATACTTTTGTTCCATTTTAGAAATGGCTTATCTTGGCTTTGCAATATATTTTTGATTTCTATTTCTTCTTGTCTTATATAAATCTCATCTTTTGATTTATAGTTCCAAAGGTGGTTCCAATTTGTATGATTCTATTTAATAATTATTTACCTTTATATAAAATTTAAAGTTACTTTGTTTGCAATTAACTTATTGATTTTTTTCTATGAGGTTTATTGGCCGAGTACTTTCTTTTATCTTATAAAAATCATAACTTTTTATCCATGACTCCAAATAGAGTGAAACCAATTATTGTGGATTTATAATTTTGTTGTTTGCCAATATAGATCACTTAGATATGATTATGCTCAAATTCTGTATGGAACATAGCCATAGAATTGAATTGAACTTGATGTGATGATTTTCTTATTAGGGTTTAGGTTTTTGGTTTATTCTTTTTCCATTGGTTTAAAATGCAAGTGCTTAAGATCAAGATACATTTCATGCATGATTGCATTTGATTTGTTTGTCACTTTCTTATGTAAAATTTATTTTATTTAAATAAGGTTTTGGTATTTCCTATTAGAAACAAAAAGTTTCCTTTCCCCCTAAATTTCATCCTTCAATTCTTTTGTTTATTTGGTTTTTCACATTTCAAAATTTGGAAAATTTTGGGATGTGACAAAACCATAGCTAGAGTTATTGCATGTGTGTTCTTTTCACAAACCATAGATGGATCCACCAGTGTCATTGGATGTGTGTTCTTTTCATGAACCACACCCAGAGTCATTGCATGTGTGTTCTTCTCACAAACAACATATGGATCCACCAGAGTTCATTGCATGTCTCTTCTTTTCACAAACCACATAAGGATCCACCAGAGTCATTGCATGTGTGTTCTTTTCACAAACCACGCTAGAGTCATTGCATGTGTGTTTTTTTCACAAAGCACACATGGATCCACCATTGTCATAGGATCTGTGTTATTCTCACAAACCACATATGGATCCACTAGTGTGATTGCATATGTGTTCTTTTCGCAAACCATAGCTAGTGTCATTGCATGTATGTTCTTTCGACAAACCACGTATGAATCCACTAGTGTCACTGGATATGTGTTCTTTTCACAAACCACAACTAGAGTCATTGCATGTCTGTTCTTTTCACAAACCACATATGTATCCACCAATGCCATTGCATGTGTGTTCTTTTCATAAACCACGGCTAGATTCGTTGCATGTCTGTTCTTTTCACAACCCACATATGGATCCACTAGTGTCATTGGATGTGTGTTCTTTTCATGAACCACACCTAGAGTCATTGCATGTATGTTCTTTTCAAAAACCACACATGGATCCGCCAATGTGATTGTATTGCTTGTTCTTTTCAGAAACCACAGCTAGAGTCACTGCATGTTTGTTCTTCTCACAAACCACAACTAGTGTCATTGCACGTATGTTCTTCTCACAAACCACATATGGATCTACGAGAGTTCATTGCATGTATGTTCTTTTCACAAACCACATAAGGATCCACCTGAGTCATTGCATGTGTGTTCTTTTCACAAACAACAGCTAGAGTCATTGCATGTGTGTTCTTTTCACAAACCACACATGGATACATCAGTCATTGGATGTATGTTCTTTCCATTAACCACAGCTAGAGTCATTGCATGTTTGTTCTTTCCACAAACCACACATGGATCCACCAATGTCATTGAAATGTGTGGTCTTCCCACAAACCACATATGGATCCACCAGAGTTCACTACATGTATGTTCTTCTCACAAACAACATATGGATCCACCAGAGTCATTGCATGTGTGTTCTTCTCACAAACCACATATGGATACACCAAAGTTCATTGCATGTGTGTTCTTTTCATTAACCACAGCTAGAGTCTTGCATGTTTGTTCTTTTTACAAACCACATATGGATCCATCAGAGTCATTACATGACTATTCTTTTCATTAACCACAGCCAGTGTCATTCCAAATGTGTTCTTTCCACAAACCACATATGGAACAACCAATGTCATTGAAATGTGTCTTCTTTCCACAAACCACATATTGATCCACCAGTGTCATTGCATGTGTGTTCTTCTCACAAACCACATATGGATCCACCAGAGTTAATTGCATGTGTGTTCTTCTCACAAACCACATAAGGATCCACTAGTGTCATTGCATGTGTGTTCTTTTCATTTACCATATCTAGAGTCATTGCATGTCTGTTCTTTTCACAAACCACATAAGGATCCACCAGAGTCATTGCATGTGTATTCTTTTCACAAACCACATCTAGAGTCATTGCATGTGTGTTCTTTTCACAAACCACATAAGGATCCACCAGAGTAATTGGATGTCTATTCTTTCCATTAACCATAGCTAGAGTCATTGCAAGTGTGTTCTTTCGACAAACCACATATGGATCCACAAGTGTCATTGAAATGTGTGTTATTTTCACAAACCACATATGGATCCACCAGTATCATTGAAATGTGTGTTCTTCTCACAAACCACATATGGATTCAGTTAGAGTTATTGGATGTGTGTTCTTCTCACAAACCGCATATGGATCCACTAGTGTGATTGTATGTGTGTTATTTTCATTAACCATAGCTAGAGTCATTGCATGTGTGCTATTCTCACAAACCACACATGCAGCCACCAGATTTCATTGCATGTGTGTTCTTTTCATTAACCATAGCTAGATTCATAGCATGTGTGTTCTTTTCACAAACCACACATGGATCCACCAGTGTCATTGAAATGTGTGTTCTTCCCACAAACCACATATGGATCCACCAGAGTTCATTGCATGTTTGTTCATCTCTCAAACCACCTATGATCCACCAGTGTCATTGAATGTGTGTTCTTCTCACAAACCACAGCTAGAGTCATTGCTTGTTTATTCTTCAGACAAACCACATATGGATCCACTAGAGTTCATTGCATGTCTGTTCTTTTCACAAACCACAGCTAGAGTCATTGCATGTCAGTTCTTTTCACAAACCACATGGATCCACCAGTGTCATTGCATGTGTGTTCTTTTCACAAACAACATCTAGAGTCATTGCATGTGTGTTCTTTTCACAAAACACAGCTAGACTCATTGCATGTGTGTCCTTTTCACAAACCACATATCTATCCACCAGTGTCATTGCATGTGTGTACTTTTCACAAACCACAGCTAGAGTCATTGCATGTTTGTTCTTCTCACAAACTACATATGGATCCACTAGAGTTCATTGCATGTCTGTTCTTTTCACAAACCACAGCAAGAGTCATTGCAGGTCTGTTCTTTTCACAAACCTCATATGGATCCACCAGTGTCATTGCATGTGTGTACTTTTCAGAAACCACAGCTAGAGTTATTGGATGTGTGTTCTTTTCACAAACCACATATTGATCCACTAGTGTCATTGCACGCGTGTTCTTCTCACAAACCACATATGGATCCACAAGAGTTCATTGCATGTGTGTTCTTTTCACAAACCACATAGGGATCCACCAGTGTCATTGCATGTGTGTTCTTTTCATTAACCATATCTAGAGTCATTGCATGTGTGTTCTTCTCACAAACCACATATGGATCCACTAGAGTTCATTACATGTATGTTCTTTTCATTAACCACAGCTAGAGTCATTGCAGGTGTGTTCTTTTCACAAACCACATATGGATCCATCAGAGTTATTGCATGACTGTTCTTTTCATTAACCACAACCAGTATCATTGCATGTTTGTTCTTTCCACAAACCACATATGGAACCACTAGTGTCATTGAAATGTGTGTTCGTTCCACAAACCACACATTGATCCACCAGTGTCATTGCATGTGTGTTCTTCTCACAAACCACATATGGATCCACCCGAGTTCATTGCATGTGTCTTCTTCTCACAAACCACATAAGAATCCACCAGTGTCATTGCATGTGTGTTATTTTCATTAACCATAGCTAGAGTCATTGCATGTCTATTGTTTTTACAAACCACATAAGGATCCACTAGAGTCATTGCATGTGTGTTATTTTCACAAACCACAGCTAGAGTCATTGCGTGTGTGTTCTTTTCACAAACCACATATGGATCCATCGGAGTCATTGGATGTCTGTTCTTTCCATTAACCACATCTAAAGTCATTGCATGTGTGTTATTTCCACAAACCACATATGGATCCACCAGTGTCATTGAAATGTGTGTTCTTTTTAATAAAACACATATTGATCCACCAGTGTCATTGCATGTGTGTTCTTCTCACAAACCACATACGGCTCCACTAGTGTGGTTTCATTTGTGTTCTTTTCATAAACCACAACTAGAGTCATTGCATGTGTGTTCTTTTCACAAACCACATATGGATCCACCAGTGTCATTGCATGTGTGTTCTTTTCATTAACCACAGCTAGAGTCATTGCATGTCTATTCTTTTCACAAACCACGTATGGATCCACTAGTGTCATTACATTATGTACTTTTCACAAACCACAGCTAGAGTCATTGCATGTCTGTTCTTTTCCACAAACCACACATGGATCCACAAGTGTCATTGGATGTCTCTTTTCTTTTCACAAACCACACCTAGAGTCACTAGTGTCACTGGATGTGTGTTCTTTTCACAAACCACAGCTAGAGCCATTGCATGTCTGTTCTTTTCACAAACCACATAAGGATCCACCAGAGTTCATTGCATGTGTGTTCTTTTCACAAACGACATAAGGATCCACCAGAGTCATTGCATGTGTGTTCTTTTCACAAACCACAGCTAGAGTCATTGCATGTGTGTTGTTTTTCACAAACCACATATGGATCCACCAACGTCATTGCATGCCTGTTCTTTTCATTAACCACAGCTAGAGTCATTGCATGTCTGTTCTTACCAAAAACAACATATGGATCCACCAGTGTCCTTGCATGTGTGTTCTTTTCATGAACCACAGCTAGAATCATTGCATGTCTGTTCTTTTCACAAACAACATATGGATCCACCAGTGTGATTGCATGTGTGTTCTTTTCATTAACCATAGCTAGAGTCATTGCATATATGTTCTTTTCACAAACCACATATGGATCCACCAGTGTCATTACATGTGTGTTCTTTTCACAAACCACAGCTAGAGTCATTTCACAAACCACATAAGGATCCATGATACGTCCATTTTGCATCACTATTCTATATCATAATTTATTGTTATTCATTGATATATTTCATATTAAGCGATGATACTTATGTTATTTCATCTGTTTTTGCATGGTTGATGACTTTTGGAGCATCAACCGCTGCAGTCAGGATTCTGATGGAAAAGGTGCTGTTTGGAGGCAAAATTCGCGAAGATCAGAAAATACGGGAAAATACATGGAAAATCCTATTTTTCCAGAAGACGAAGAAAGCGAGAAGGGGAAGTGGAGATGGGCCACAGGGGGCCCACACCACCCCCTGGCGCGGTCCACCCCAGGCCGTGCCACCAGGTGGTGTGGTCGCCCTGGTCCACTCTAGCCTCTCCCCTCTGGCGTATATTATCCTCCCAAAACCCTAAGACTTGGGGAGCGACCATAGAAAGATTCCGCCGCTTCTGCGAGGCGGGAAACGCCGAGAGAGAAAGATCTCTCCGGTAGACAAAATTCTGTTGGGGGAATTCCTTCCCGGAGAGGGGAGATCATCGCCATCAACACCACCATCAAGCTGGACTTCATCGGGATCATCATCACCACCACCATCATCATCACCAACACCATAATCACCACCATCATACCGCTGTAACAATTGGGTTGAATCTTGCATAGTTCTTAGGGGAAACTTTCCCGGTGTTGATTACTCCTTGTAGTTGATGCTATTGAGTGAACCATTGATTACTCCTTGTAGTTGATGTCTTGTGAGTAGTTCGTTTAGTTCTTGAGGACATGGGAGAAGTCATGTTGTTAGTAGTGGAATTGTGTTGAGAAAGATTCAATGGTTTGATATTTAAGTTGTGGTGTACTTCTTCTAGTGGTGTCATGTGAAAGTAGACTACATGACACTTCACCTATATGGGCCTAGGGGAATGCATTGTGTATTTGGCTACTAATCGTAGGGGTTGCTGGAGTGACAGAAACCTGAACCCTCGTTAGGAAACCATTGCACAAGGGACGTCAGGGTCTTAGAGTTTAAAGGTGTGGTTAGGTTTATACCTTAATTACTTTCTTGTACTTGCGGATGCTTCCAAGGGGTATAATCACAAATTTGTATTAGTCCTAGGAAGATCGGTACATTAGCACACGTTCACCCACTCAACACTTAGCAAACTAAAGAATATCAATCAACTATATGAAGCGAAAGCACTTGATGATATTCCCATGTGTCCTCGAGAATGTTTGGTCATCTTAAGTAATACAACCGGCTTGTCCTTTGCTGAATAAAGGATTGGGCCACTCGCTGCATTTATTCTTATTGTCTTTTATTTACTTATACTTTATTTACTTGCATTATCAAAAACCCCTAAAAATCCGTTTGCTAAGTATTTACAGAGAATTCCTACTCCTAGCCACTCGCCAGCACCTTCTGCTCCTCGTTGGGTTCGACACTCTTACTTATCAAAAATACTGCGATACACCCCCTATACTTGTGGGTCATCAAGACTATTTTCTGGCGCTGTTGCTAGGGAGTGAAGCGCTATTGGAAAGTGCAACTGGTAAAGGCAACGTCTACTGTGAGTATTGTTTACTTCTATTAGTTGCTTTATTTTCAATATGGATAATTCACTGAGTTTCTTATTTCGTAATGCTACTACCACTGCTAAGGTAGTAGATGAACCACCACTTGCTGAGAATGATACTTTTAAAATACCTACAAGAATTATTGATCGTGTTATGGATAACTATTATGTTGGAGATGGAATTGTCCATCCCGGTGATCATTTGCTCTTTATACATGAATTATGCGGATTGTTCAAGTGTGCAGGTATTACTACAGATCAAGTTAAGAAGAAGTTATTCTCATTATCACTGAAAGGAAGAGCTGAAGAATGGTATAAGCTGTTGAAGAATGGCCAAGCTCTTGAATGGGAGGAAATAGTACCTCTCTTTTATTCAAATTTTTATCCTCCTAGTGAGATTCATAAAGACCGGAATCAAATATACAATTTTTGGCCTCATGGAGAGAGTATAGCTCAAGCTTGGGGGAGATTGAAGTTAATAATGCTCAAATGTCCCATTCATGAGCTCCCCAACAATATCATTATCAATAACTTTTATGCAAGGATTTCTCTTCATGATAAGGATTTATTGGATGCCTCTTGTGCTGGATCATTTACACGCATGGAAGAAGAAGCTAAATGGGATCTTCTAGACCGTATTCAAGACAATGCTAAAGCATGGGAGAATGACAAAGGAAGAAAGTCAGGTATAAATTATGATTATGAATGCATTGAATCTTTTATGGGAACTGATGACTTTCAAAATATAAAAAATGCTTGTGGTCTAGACTCTCAAGCTATTTCAACTGATTTTAAGGCTTTTGCTTCCTATATTGAAGTTCCTAAAAATAAGTGGAATAAGTGTCATGAACCATATAAAGATGTTGCTAAGTGTGTTCATGTAAGAAATACTGAAGTTTATACTGCTAATCATGCTTTACCTGAACCTTACATTGAGATATTGCCTTTCTCAGTTAAGATAAAGGAGCATACTATGATAACTAGTATGGTTAATGAAAGTACAAGTAAAGCTGTTGAACCTGATGAACAAAATGATGAACCTATAATAGCAAATGTGAAAGACTTTGTCACTAAATATGTGGAAGATGGACACACTATCCTCTATAAGGATATCCCTAATATTGCTTCACAAAGTAGTGTTATGAGAGTTAGTGTCCCTGTGTTTTCTATTAGGATAAGCGATAATTGCTACAAGGGTTCGTGTGATAGCTATATCATTAAGTTTATGCATGATACTGAAAGTTATTATGAGAGAGGGAAGACTGTTCTTATGCATCTCAATAATATCAAGTTTCCTCGTTTTATGCTTAAAATCTTTATTTTGCACTTCTTTTGCCTTCCTATGCTAGTAGCCTCTGGTTTCAACAACTTGTTTGTTTACAAAATTCCCTTGCATAGGAAGTGGGTTAGACTTAAACATGTATATTTTTGCTTCTTAATGCTCTCTTTCACTTCAATGCATATTATTATGTGAGCATTATTGAAATTATCATGCCCGTCTTAATGGCTATAAACAAAGAGCTTTTTGGGAGACAACCCATTTTATTCTTTCTTTCAGTTTGTTTTTGTTTCTTTGAGTCTTGGAAGTTATTACTTTGGTAATAACCTCTCCTTATCCTTTTTGTTTGGTTTTTGTGTCAAGATCAACCTCTAATGAGAGAGAAGTAAGATTTGGGGAAGTTGCTGTCCCAAAACAGATTTTTGTGCTTCACCGTAAAAATTCATGAGAGTTCTCTGTATGTCGGATTGAGATGTAATTTTTTGTGCTTCTGCCCTAGATTGTTATTTAACTTTCGTTAGTTTTGAACTTTTTTATTGGAGCAACAGATGATTTTCTAAAAAATTGATCTTTACCTGCTGGTCTGCTTAGATAGATTTTGCCACTCTTGCATTTGCTTCTTTAATCAATTTCCTTTTTGAATTCTTTTTGGGTTTTCAGAAGGAGTTGCTATAGTAGCTTATGTTTTGATGAATTTCAGTTGAATTTGGACTTAAAAGGTTTATTACCTCGCTTACACTAATGTTGCTAATAACAATTGTGTGAGGTTTTGTGTGAAAGAAATTTCCAGGTTATTGGAGAAAATGGTGTAATGAGAAAGAGAAAGGTTTCATGACTCGAGCAATATGAGTATGAAGATGAATATATTGATGTTATTCAAGTGGTGACTCCAGAAGAATATGTTAAATGTCAAATTCAGAGACCTGCAGAGTCTGTTTTCAAATAGGTAACAGTTCTTGTAAGAAAAGTTCAGCGAAAATTCTGTCCAGTTATATTTTTAGAATTTTTATCCAACAAGGAAAGCTACGAAGCGAAAGAGGGACGGAAATGGAGATTGGGTGGCTCACACCACCCTGTGGCGCGGGCCCACCCCTAGCCGCGCCACCAGGTGGTGTGGCCACCTCGGCCTCCGTATCTGACCCGTTTTCTCCCAGTACCTTCCTTTTATTCTAAAACTTCGTAATATATAATCCCCATGATCCCCCGAGGTTCGTATATCGTTTTCTCGTCGTGTTTTTGTTTCTATCTGTTTCTGCCAGGAACTATTCTTGAAAGTTAAGAAGCACAATGGTGTCCGCCAAGGATAAGGGAAAGGAGCCTATGGAGGAAGACCTCCAAGACCCCGGGCAGGAGAAGGAGATCAAGAGTGAAGATGAAGAGGAGGCAAAGCACACCGGAACTACCATTGCAAGCATTGGAGTGGTGGCAAACCTTGCCAGGATTATGTCAACTGGAAGGATCCTCCTCGTCACTGTTCGGCACCATGGTCACTTCCTCCACGCACCAAGAATCCTTTACATACCCTTATGCATGAGCATCAATACCAGAATATACCCAAGGAGAAACTACCCTACAATTGGGATTTTCCTCATTCTAGCCATGCAGGAAAGGAAGACTTCAAGGAGGAAGAGCGGGGAAAGAATCGCAAGAGCTGGAATTCGCAACCCGACATGATCATGAGCCGCATTGAGAAAAACTCACAGTTGATTCGTAATCTCACCCTCGAGATTGAGGACTTGGGGAAACTAATCAAAGAGCTCATCGAGAGAATACCACCACCACCGAAGGATTAATTCGTCATCGGGTTTTGGCATCCCCTTGGTTTGTTCCAAGCTTGGGGGAGTGCTACGGTATCATATCACTATCTTCTATCTCTTTACCTTTTTAGTAGAGTCATATCATGAATAGCGAAGTGATCATGTAGGATGGTTTGCATTATGGAAGTTTCCCCCCTCTCATTAGATATCTATGTATCCCTTGGTGTGAGTTGTCGTTATGGAATATTAATGAGAAGTTATATCATTTACTCTTTTGCACATCTTTTATTAGTTTTCAATTCATGGTTATATGATTGATCTTTTCATTACTATTGGTATCACTTTGGGATCATTGAGTTAATTTAGTTGGTTTTGGCAAACTTGGCTCGGTCAGTAGCAACACTATTTTGAGAATTGAATAAAAAGATAAAATTACTCTTAAAGAAATATAATTTCATCATCTTTCTTTCTTGATTTGCTCATAAGTTTAGTATTCTCTAGTTAAGATCTTTTGTGCGTCCAAGGAAGATTGCATGTTTGTTTTTGTCACATGTATGTTTTTTTGTTTCCTTCAACTCTTATACTTGCTACCCAGCCTTGCTAGCCAAAAACCTGTACTGAGAGGGAATGCTTCTCGTGTATCCAATCCTTAAACCAAAACCTATGCCATTTGTGTCCACCATACCTACCTATTAGCACTATTGCTATTCCAAGTAAATTCATGTTTTTATCTACCTTCCAAATTAAACTTGTTATGTGAAGATTAGTGATTAAAGCTCTCACGAACTTGATGGCACACTTTACTTTCTTGCATTTAATAAACTTGAACCATTGTGCCCATCTATGTTGCGTATATGCTTGCGCTTTGTAAGTTGTGAATTAGCAGAACCATGATGTCATGGGGAACGCTTTCAACATTGCACCGGTACTTTGTACCTAGTTGATATCATGTTCTTTAGTCTATGGATGTCGTCGGTGTGAAATGAAAGGGGAGCTTGTAAGTCCATGGAGTTATGTATGTGTGTTAGAGAAACGTCTGGGCCACCGGTGTAATCCATGCTGTCGTGGTGGAAACCTGCAGCGTAACCATAATGAGCATCTATGAAGCATTCTTCTTATTAAAAAGAGAGAAGAGATAGAGATTGAGAAAAAAATATGAGAAAAGAGGAAATAGAGAAAAACACCATATTCCCATGGTAAATAAGAAGATTGCTAAGATGCTTGTTGTTTGCTTGCCTTGTCATTTTGACATGGGCATTCTTCGGTATCATCGGGAAAGGGGTACCCTGTTGGCGGTTCTCCATGATACACATGTACTTACTATGACAAGAACTTATCGGTGACTAAACTTGAGTAGCATGAGGAGCGACCCTCGTATTCAAGGGACATGAGATTTTCAACTTATGACTTGTCAAGCATATCCTCTTAGTTGTGTCACTTTAACCTTAATCACCTAAAGATGCTTATGATAGGGCAAAAAACAGCTGAAAGCTAATAAGTATCATAATTTTTGGGAGCTCTTTACGAAACTTGAAATCACTGCTTCCCTCTGCGAATGGCCTTTATTTTACTTTTTAGTTGAGTCAGTAAACCTATTTTCCTTCAACCTCAGCAAGTAATTTGAGTTGTTGTCTTTCATTCATTCATATGATGATTTATTCAATCATGTTTCTTATGTTCCTTGTTTTGCAATTTTCTCTTATCTTAGTGTCTACTACTTTGAAAGCTATCATTGAAAATTAGTTATTTGTGAACTCTAGAAAATTGTCAACTATTCTTCGACCAAGAGATAAGTTTGCCATTACCAATTATGATTTACTTTATGTATCTTTATTGTGTTTCCTTTAATTATTGCAAGTTAAAGTTATATAATAGTGAGTTCTCTTCTATTATGACTTATGTATTTATGAATGTGATGCTTCTTGTCCGTATTCTTTTATGGACTCTTCACTCCATATACCTGAGGTCATGTTTATTGAGCTTAGTTTTCGCTTGGGGACAAGCGAAGTCTAAGCTTGGGGGAAGTTGATATGTCCATTTTGCATCACTATTCTATATCATAATTTACTGTTATTCATTGATATATTTCATATTAAGAGATGATACTTATGTTATTTCATCTGTTTTTGCATGGTTGATGACTTTTTGAGCATGGACTGCTGCAGTCAGGATTCTGATGGAAAAGGTGCTGTTTGGAGGCAAAATTCGCGAAGACCAGAAAATCCGGGAAAATAGATGGAAAATCCTATTTTACCAGAAGACGAAGAAATCCAGAAGGGCCACCCTAGGCCGCGCCATCAGGTGGTGTGGCCGCCCTGGTCCACTCCAGCCTCTCTCCTCTAGCGTATATTATCCTCCCGAAACCCTAAGACTCGGGGAGCGAACACAGAAAGATTTCGCCGCCTCTGCGAGGCGGAAAACACCGAGAGAGAAAGATCTCTCCGACAGACAAAATTCTGCTAGGGGAATTCCTTCCCGGAGAGGGGAGGTCGTCACCATCAACACCACCATCAAGCTGGACTTCATCGGGATCATCATCATCACCACCACCATCATCACCACCACCATCATCACCACCATCATACCACTGTAACAATTGGGTTGAATCTTGCATAATTCTTAGGGGAAACTTTCCTGGTGTTGATTACTCCTTGTAGTTGATGCTATTGAGTGAACCATTGAATTATTGTCTATGTTCAGATTGTTACATATCATTATTTCATCTCTGATCATGATCCATATGATGTCTTGTGAGTAGTTTGTTTAGTTCTTGAGGACATGGGAGAAGTCATGTTGTTAGTAGTGGAATTGTGTTGAGAAAGATTCAATGGTTTGATATCTAAGTTGTGGTGTACTTCTTCTAGTGGTGTCATGTGAACGTAGACTACATGACACTTCACCTATATGGGCCTAGGGGAATGCATTGTGTATTTGGCTACTAATCGTAGGAGTTGCCGGAGTGACAGAAACCTGAACCCCTATTAGGAAACCATTGCACAAGGGACGTCGGGGTCTTAGAGTTTAAAGATGTGGTTAGGTTTCTACCTTAATTACTTTCTTGTACTTGCGGATGCTTGCAAGGGGTATAATCACAATTATGTATTAGTCCTAGGAAGGTCGGTACATTAGCACAGGTTCACCCACACAACACTTAGCAAACTAAAGAAGATCAATCAACTATATGAAGCGAAAGCACTTGATGATATTCACATGTGTCCTCGAGAACGTTTGGTCATCTTAAGTAATACAATCCTTTGCTAAATAAAGGATTGGCCAACTTGCTGCATTTATTCTTATTGTCTTTTATTTACTCGTACTTTATTTACCTGCATTATCAAAAAATCCTAAAAATCCGTTTGCTAAGTATTTACAGAGAATTCCTGCTCCTAGCCACTCGCCAGCACCTTCTTCTCCTCGTTGGGTTCGACACTCTTACTTATCGAAAATACTGCGATACACCCCCCATACTTGTGGGTCATCAATCCATCAGTGTCATTGGATCTGTGTTATTTTCATGAACCACAGCTAGAGTCAGTGCATGTCTGTTCTTTCACAAACCACACATGGATCCACCAGTGTCATTGGATGTGTGTTCTTCTCACAAACCACGGCTAGAGTCATTGCATATCTGTTCTTTTCACAAACCACACATGGATCCACCAGTGTGATTGCATGTGTGTTCTTCTCACAAACCACATAAGGATCCACCAGTGTCATTCGATGTGTGGTCTTTTCACAGACCACATGAGCATGGGTGTTCTTCTCACAAACCACATATGGATCCACCAGAGTTCATTGCATGTGTGTTCTTTTCATAAACCACATATGGATCCACCAGTGTCATTGCACGTGTGTCCTTTTTATTAACCATAGCTAGAGTCATTGGATGTCTGTTCTTTTCACAAACCATATGGATCCACCAGTGTCATTGCATGTGTGTTCTTCTCACAAACCACATCTAGAGTCATTGCATGTGTGTTCTTTTCATGAACCACAACTAGAGTCAGTGAATGTATGTTCTTTCACAAACCACACATGGATCCACGAGAGTAATTGTATTGCCTATTCTTTTCACGATCCACAGTTAGAGTCATTGCATGTGTGTTCTTTTCACAAACCACATATCACCAGTGTCATTGAATGTGTGTTCTTCTCATAAACCACATATGGATCCTAACCTTTGGAGAGCCCTAACCTTTTCCCTCCAATGGTGGCCATTAGACCGAGTCGTCTGTAAGGCATGCCCTAACACAGTTGTTCTGCATGACGATTGTTACATACCGTTTGATCGGGGCGCTTGGACGATTGGGATGGTTTTCGTGAGAGTGATCCACGAGTAGGCTGTTCTGCGGCATGATTGGCCATGCTTGCTGCTCGCTTGCTCTGGACAAACTGGCAACACCGAGCGCTCCCCTTTTGCAAGTGTCACGACTCACGAGTTTAGTGGGCCATATGCCAGTGTCACGTCCCCATTACTTCTCTTCCTCCCCACACTTCTTTCCCATCCTGCCGTAGCCGCAAGCCGACGGTGCCTCCAGCTATCTCTCCGACAGCCACCCCATCCCCCATCCCCTCTCTCTCGCCATGGGTTCAAGGGGAGATGGTGAGAAAACGCGTTGTGATGACAGAGACAATGATTTCGATATGAGTTGTCTCATCTCTATCTCTATCATATGTGGCCAGTTATCTATTTTGAGCTAGATCTACTTTGTTTACTCATGCGCGTATGATGTGTTAGGCTAGCCAGACGCTGTATGACTCCGACTATCATGGTTTAGCAGATGAAGACAGTCCTCTACTATGTAAACATGGATATGTGCCCACTAAATTTGTAGCGCTCGAAGGACGAAATGCAGGCAAGAGGTTTTTACGGTGTCAAGGACATCATGCAATGATGCTAGGCTGTAGCATCCCAATTGTCTAACCATGGCAATGCTACTTGGTCTAGTAATATAATGGCTACTTCCTATATATATTTGTTGCATCATAATTATATCATGCTCATGTCATCATGCCACCTTGCATTTGGCATCATATAAAACCCTCTTTCTTTGAATCTTCTCTCATATGCATTATTAATTGTATCTGCCTCTTGATATTGTATTTGGTTATTGATATATTGTTTAAATGCCCAAGTTGAGTTGGGGGCATATCTTTTATTCAACTCCATCACCTTTCTTTTCACCACCTTATATTCCACCATTCCATTTAACCATGGGCTTTTAATTTTCTTTTGGTATTATTCTAGCTCATGTGGGATGGGATGGATCTAATTCTATAATTTCTTTTGCTTGGCCTTTATTCCACTTCTTGGGAATGCATAAGAATAATGCCATATTATTATTATTGTTTTCACAAAATTAAACATGGCATTTATTATTTTGCATGGGCCATGCAAGAGTACCACCACCTTTAGCCCATTTGATTCCTCTTGGTTTTATTGGTTCTTTCTTTGTGGGATCATCTCCATCTCTCTCCACCATTCCCATGTACTCATCAACAACATTCTCCCCTTCATGCATGGTTCAAATAAGGCCTTTTTTTCCATAAACCTTTGTCTTCCTCTTTTACTTGGATTCTCCTTCACCTCATCTTATACTAATTCAAGCCCTCACTTTTTCTCTTGGTTTGATCTTATAAACAAGTTTTAAAACCTAAACACCTAATCAAAACCTAACCTAGCTTTCTCTCTCTAAATTCCCTCTAACCCTAGTTCTACTTTAAAACCCTAACCCCTACCACACCTCTCTCACCTCTCCCTCTCCCTACCATGCTGGACCCACCTAGCCACCCTCTCTCCCTGGTCCCACACCTCAGCTAACCACCTACCCCAACCCTAACAAAACCCTAACCCGAGACCACACCTAGCTAACCAGAGTTCCCCCTCTCTCTCTCTCGGCCTCTCTTTCTTCTCTCGCTGCCACAAGACCCCGAACTCCCCTCACTCCCTGGCCTACCTGGCAGCCTCCACCACCCTACCCTACCATGCCCTACCTGCCCTAGCCCGAGCATGTGCGTGGAGGAGAAGGAAAAAGTGGCCGAAGCCACTTTATCCCTGCCCGCTCCCACACGGCACCCTCCTTCCTCTCCCTCGCTTTATCCTCCGCCCCACGCTTTCCTACATCGCCAGATCCATCCCTAGGTCCCTGCCTCTCCTTCTCTTCTTCTTCTCCGACGCCTTCGTCTCTCGCCGGCCGCCGCCAGTACCGCCGTCTACCCCTCGTTCCTGCCGGCGTGCGCGACGTGAAAGTGGTCAACGAGATCGAGGAGAGTCCCCTGCGTCACGCTGGACGCGCCAACGAGGAGAAAAGGTCCCACGTCCGCCGCAGTACCGCGACGTCGCCGAAACCCTAATCGCGCCGGCCGCCAGCCTCGTCGTCGCCCTGCTGCGCCCCAAGCCGATCCGCCGCCGTCAGCCACCCCGCAGTAAGCCCCTCTACCGCCTAGACATCCTCCGCCTCACCGTAGCCCCTCTGCCTTGCCGGGCGTTTCACCGAACGCCCTCGGCGCGCCGCTGGTCGCTGTTGTCTGCACGCCCCGCGCCGCGCAGAGCCTCATCTGGCCGTCTAGCCCCCACCTGACACCAAACCCACGCTACCGTAGTGGCTACCGCCCCCCAGCGCACGCCCCGATCCCCGGTTCGATCCCCCGCTCATCACAGCCACTGCCGCGCGCGGATCTGGTCGTCAGACCGAGAGGAAGATCCACAATGCGCGGCCCATTTTGCAAATATCCCCCTGGGTCTTTTGCCGCCTCAACCCGCGGTACGCCCAGCCCCACCTGTCAGCCTCCCGTTGCATTTTACAAAAAGGCGCCTGCATTTTAACCGGCTCAACCCGCGCTCCAGCACGCTCCCCACCTGTCAGCCTCTGCGGGCTCACCCACTGGCACGTGGGCCCGTAGCCGCTGGTCTCGCCTGCCATTTGCTGTAGCTAGGTAAGCCCGCGGTGTAAAAGATTTTCGCGCGCTGCGTCGCCAGCCAAACCGGCCCCACCCATCAGTGTATGTGGCTGGAGGAGGGCTGGGTAACAAAAGTAATTCCGTTATCTGTTTTAATAAAACAAATTCAAATGTTTAAATTCAAATTCAAATCAGATTTTAGATAACTTTTAAAATACAAATCCAAATAATACAAATGATATATGTTTTTGAATCAGGAAAATGTGAGGAATTCAAATATGCTATTCAAAATATTGTTTGACCACTTTAAAATTTCGAGATGATTAAAATTACAAATAAATGCCCTTTTCTTAATAAATTAATAACTTTAATTCTATGCCTCCAAATTTGGCAAATAATATGTCTAAATCGATCAGCGCAACAAGCCCGTTCTATCTATGCAGTCCTTGTTCTGAACTAAATCATGCATCATGTCATTATTAAATATCTGAACTGTTTATGGCACTAAAATTTGACTAAATAAATCATAAAATGCTTTATTCTTGTACCTCACACCTCACCATGCCATGCTACTTTAACGCCATGTAAATTGTGCATCATCCATCATGGCATGCTTTTTTGCTTGACGCATTTACTTCATATGCTTGTGCACTTTATTTATGTTGGCCCTTGTTTGTTTGGTTCTTCTTGGAAGAGATGCCCAGCAGGAGAATTACCAGGAATCACAGGAGTACTACCCAGATCCATCTCTCGCTTCAACTGAGCTACTAGGCAAGCACTACCACATGCTTACATACATATAGTACCTATTGCCTCTACCTTATTCTTGCATCATTGAGTCACGATTGCATTAAATTGAATCCCAAGTACTGCATAGCCTTTCCTTTTAAACCCCACCAAAGCTTGTTCCTCCATCCCATGAGCCATTACTACAGGAGTTGTTTGAGCCATGCGAGTCGTAGAAAAGCATGTGTAGGGTATGTGAGTGTCTGATGAATAACGAGGTACCTAAACAATTTAACCTGAGTAGTAATGGGATAACTAATGAAAGAGGCACCGGTGAGCAATATCTGCTATTTGGTTTTTCATGCTCACTTGTGTCCCGTAGGACCCTGAGTACTTGATTCCTGTTCCTTGACTATTTGCACTATCCACATCTGGGAGGCCTTATGGACCCCCCTGAGCCAGAGCTTGATTCATTCTTATTTCTTGGGGCCACAATTAGTTTGGGGCTTTATTACTATCCTGTACTTATGCCATGTTACTGCTTTATTTAAGATTGTGCGAGGAGCACCTGTATCGTTTTGGATCGCGCCACGTTTTCGCGGTATCGACAAGCGCAGTCACAATTTCGGGTTCCCAGTCGTTCACAGCTGTCGTCGCAAACCCTGGGTCCGTCTCGGAGCTGGCCAATTTCGTTGTGGGTAGCTTAATAGGGTGCCCCCCTGAAATATTTATGAATCCTGTGATCACTTTGTCGTGAATGCCTCGTTGGGTTTTGAGTTGGTTTTTCCGAGGTTGATCGAGTGTGTGTTGCTATTCGTGCACCCCTGCAGGGTAAATCTTTCTGAAAGCCGTGTCCGCGGTTATGGATGACTTGGAGCACAGTTTCTCGATCATAGACAAGTATAACTAAAGTGCCGCTTTTAATTTGACTAAGTACTTGACTAGTAAATAGTGCAATACTCATGGAATGGTTAATAAAACTGTCAATGGATGATGGGGGTTGTTCGTCCGCTTCCTCGTTGGTAAGCGAGGAGGAGGATGGATCTGTTAATTATACTGTTATAACTATTGTTCTTAAATCACGGACATCCGTCTATCATTGGTTAGGCAGATGGTTAGCGAGTATCTATAGAATTGTTAGATATTATCTTTTGCTGCAATTGCGTCACCCCAGGTTGTGTCCCCTTTAGTGGCATAAAGACTTGCTGAGTACCCCTAGGGTCTCACACGATAAATTGTTTGATTCAGATGAACAGGTGTACCCGCAAGATGGATACTGGGTGGAAGAGACAGATGATGTTGGCAACGATCACTCGGTGTAGAGATTCCGGGAACGGGGATCTGTGAGATCTGTGGGCGGGATGTGTTTATTTATGTGGCATCTTATGCCGATTTGCTTCTTATCCGTACTCGGATCTTGTTTTCCGCTTCCGCCTGATACTCTTATGTTTGTTGTATGAGGAGCTATCCTAAATTATTATCTCTATCTAGGATATTTGAATCTTGCCGTATGGCGTTGCAATATTTCTATTTCTTTTAGATGGAATGGCTCTGAGGACTGTTGTATGTGGCTTGCATACATACTCATTTGTGTATGTAGTTGATCCCTTCGCCTGCCGATTACGCCGCTCGTTCTTGTCCCGATGTTCTGAAAGTGGTTAGGACAGCCGAAATGTCTACCGTGAGTGGCTCTGGGCCCCACCGTACTATTTTAACCACTTTCGTTCATCCAGGCATGTAACTAAGAGCGTAATTCACCGAGGTAGTTACATAGGCGGAAGTTGCGGTGTTGTCAAATGGGTAGATCCAGAGTGGGCCAAATCGATGTAGAAAACGCTGGACAAACTATGGGATATGACTGTTGAGTTGAAAGAATCCGTAGTCAGCTCACTTCTTGTCAGTGTTGAGATGAAGCTATGGGACCCAGTTGACAGGACCAAGCTTAACCGATATCTCAAGAGAGTGCAAGACAAGGTTAGCAAAGTCGAGAAGGAGAGGGACGTGGCATTGGCCCTGAAGGCTAAAGCAGAGCAAGAAGTGACTCAAGCAAGGAATGATCTTCACCAGGCCAAAGTCCTGCAGTTCACAACTATGAGTATTGACAAGTGCATGAGGAAAAATGCAAAGAAACAATTGAAGCTATGCAAGGAAGATGCTAAAAATAAGGAGCAGACGATTCGATCCTTGCTCTCGTAGGAAGATGCGCATCGGGCTAAGATTAGGAAGATCAAGGAGATGTGTGATAACTAGTTCTATTTAGCTTGAGCTCGGTGCCTTTTTAAGTTGTAATAGTAGTACTTGTTGACCTAGATGTCTGAACTAGTGGTTCCGGAGTCCTGGGAGGAAAAAAATTGGTCGCCCGTTAATCTTTCTTAACCCTGCATTACTTCCTTTTGTCTGATCATGGTGGTATTCTAACATTGGTGGTTTGTTTAAACGTAATCTACGTGGATTGTGCTGCATGAAAATGGCACAGCCACAATTTATAAAGTGGAAGCACGTACACCCGGTTACTAGAGATTCGGGAGCTTCGCCAGATGCAGGGGATGCAGGAGCAGGGAGGCGGTAAGATAGACGGGCTCAAGATTAGGCCATAAAGTGGTACTGGTTTCCTCCTCATCTGGGCATTATATGTTGCCATTGTTGTTTATATTGCCATGTTGTTGTGCAGCAGATGAAATAAGTCATTGCTTCGTGGAGTGTAGCAACTTAAATAATTTATTTATGTGCCACTTACATTCCATCGAATTTGGAGACCTTCTGCCCCTCAGTAATCATGGAACCGGTGTTGCGTGTTTCTAGATAGTAGTGGCACAATCACGATTTCGGATTCAACTACTGACTCGGGCGTTTCCAAACCCTAAGTCGCGGTACATTTTACTCCAAGAACGTGGGTAGATTATTTTGCCCAACAAAGTTCCACACACAGAGGTCTAGAATTTAACTGAATTACATATATAGGTTCAAGTTCAAAACATTACTATGCATCTTCATTGCCAAAAGCCTTCTTCCACAGCCTGGGTGCCAAGCCTTCATGTCCACTGGCTTCTTCATTTCCTGCCTTCTTCCTCTTCCTCGGTGCCAATTTTCTTAGCTTCACGTACTCTACATCGCCAGGACAATCAGCACCAGAATCGTGTCCAACATCATCTTTCCACTCATTTTTATTTTCTTCGGGAAGCAAAATTACTAACCCGACAGTCATGTTTCTAACCTTGTGGCACTTCCTGTCAAAGAAACAGGACTGTTGCATAACTGCCCAATATCTACAGAGTAAATAGAAAAAAATTACAATTCAGTACAAACATGCAAACCCCAAGAGACTTTTGCTTACCAGGAGCTAATTGGGTTCGAGAGACCACCCTGTCCAAGAATAGAAGGGAGACTCCCAGATGCAGCAGCTTCCACATCCAGTACATCACAATTCAGCTCAAACATGCAAGCCGAAGCATACCTTTTCATCAACCCAATTAGCTGACTATCACACGTTAGAGGAACCATGATGCCACGTTCATCCATGAAGTTGAACTTTGCAGTCTGCCTCGGCCATATTTCATCACGATTACATGGAGCAGCAACCATACCAGATATAGTGCAGATCTGCGCAAGCGCTTCTTCCATCGTGATACAATGGTGTCCATACCACTTGCCCTTAAGCCTTGCTGATTTAGATTCATACCTGAAGAGGACTACCGTAACCAGGTAAGGGTGGTCCACGTAGATCCCACTTGATAGAAAACTGTGGACAAAATATGTTTGTCAGTGTTGGGCTAACAAACAATTTTAGGTTCAGTAGCCAGCTAGCAGTTATAATTAGTGTGAATAGAAAAGATAAGGGTAGCTCACCCGCATGTAGCTAGAACTTCTTCTTCCTTGTTAGTAGGATCTGCCATCCTCCGAGCTGCTCGGCTCGTCGGCGGCGGAGGAGGGCTAGAGCCTCGCAACGGCGGCTATGACATGTGCCATTGGAGCTCGGGATTAGCGACTGGGCGCAGCAACTTGGCCCCGGAAGTCAAATGTCTGAAGGCTCTCGTTCTTCCTAGAGGGTGGATTTCGACGCTGCCGGTGCTAGGGGAAGGGAGGGAATGGATTTGTGAAATTGGTCAACACATCTAATCCACTTAGATCCTCGATTTTCCTAAGAGGTTGCCACATTGGTGCTCGCGTCACGGACAGATGGCCGACATGTGGGTCCCGATCGTCTACTTCACGGGGCAGTTTAACAGAATGTTTGAATTTGGCAGGGGTGAGATGAGTTTTCCTCAAAATGGCCCCTCTCAGTAGTTGGCAGCCCAACTTTACGAAATATGGCAATTACAGCGAACTTGGGTACCGCGATGCACTCGCCCAAGAACTTTCGAGCCACAAACAAACAATCCCCATCGAGCCGCCCCTTCGCCGGAGCCGACCCTCGACCTCGCGCTCCTCGTGCGCCTCTGCAAGCCCCCGCCGAGCACGCCGTTGTGGAATCCGGCTTCCTCATCGTGTCCGTCCACCTCATCGCCTCTCCGCTGGCCCTCCGCCTACTTCAGCCACGGCTCTCCTTCCTCCTCCTTGTGGTGATACCGCCAGCGGGCCCTTCCTTGCTCGCTACCCTCTAAGCCATTCTATGCCATGGTCGCCAGCTTGCTGCAGGTACCCTGGCCACGCGCGCATCTATGGTCGAGTCTCGGCTCTCCTTTGCTTTCTCTGTTTTGACCCGGTGGTCTCATCTCTGTCCAAGCGTGTGAACCTCTTGTCTCCATGCACGGGAGTCTCTGTAGGTGCTTCCCTTTTCGTCCGCCATAGCTTCCTCCGACACCTCTTGAAGATCTCTGTGGAATTCCTAGCGCGATGTGGAGAGGACTACATCAAGATCTCTGGTGCCACCGAAAGAACCGAGACACGCTAAGAATACCAGCATTGAAACTCGAGTCCGACATCGACAAAGGAAGACGGAACCCCAAGGCCTCCAACATAGAACCACAAGTCCCCTTCCTAGAGACCGTACCAGAAGAGTGCCCTCACGGAGCACCGAGAACTCCTTCACGAACCTGAAGACGCCGAGACCCTGACCCCAGAGCCCGGACCCGAGCCCCAAACCCAAGATCTCCGGAACCGAGATGTGTGATCCCCTTTTCCTAGCCCTATTTTTATAAAATGAAATATAAACGTGTTGCAAATTAATTTTTCATTCACACATGGATATTGTGGATGTTTGGGGGTATTTAGACGATTCACCTAAATTAAATATGGAGACCATATGCGGGCTTTTCTAGTCTTATATTGCCTCCATTTAAATTTGTATAGTGAACCGATCCCATGTTTTGCCTTGTTAAGACAACATTTAAATTGCGGTGTATCTAAACAACTTGAACCTTCTAATTAATTTTCGGGACCCTAGTTCCACTTAATATTGCCTAGTTGCATCGCACCTTTGCTATGTCATACATCATGCCAGATCTTCTTCTGTAGATTTAAATAGTGCATTCGGTGTTTCTTTTAGTGCTATGATTCTTGGCGGATTAGGCCGTTGAGTTGACGCGAGTATCGACAAGATCTTTGGATAATGTATCTTTGGCTATGTTTTCTAGGCGAGCATTCTCCCCCTTTCTACCTATTTTGCATTTGTAGTCTTTATTTTCCTCCTATTGATCTATTGCTATCCGTGTTGTGATGCTTTAGTTTCCGTGCACCATTTACACTCCTTGCAGCCTCTATATTGCTTTGGACACATCCTATTGCCTGTTGTTTGATAGATAGTCAGCCTTGTGAGTTGTAGTTGCTTGGTCAGGTGCTTCTTCGCGTCGTTGCCGTTCCACCGTTGTTGGAAGGTTGGCACATGTTTAATGGTGGAGATGATCATGACTTTAATTACAACTTGATATTAAAATGCTAGGAATAGATATAACTAATGCAGAGGCACCGGTGGGCAATAGCTAATATTTGGTTTTTAACCGCTCACTTGGGTCTCGTAGGCCCCGAGTACTTGATACATGTTCCTTGACTATCGCACTATCTGCATGTGGGACCATGAATCCCCTTAGCCAGAGCTTGATTCATTTCTTATTTCTTGGGGCCACAAACTAGTTCAAGGCTTTATTACTATCATGTACTTATGCCATGTTTTACTGCTTTATTTATGATTGTGCGTGGAGCACATGTACTGTTTAGGATCCCCCGCCATGTTTTTGCTGTACCGACAAGCCCAGTCACACTTTTGGGTTCCCAGTCATTTATTGCCGTCATCGCAAACCCTGGGTCCGTCTCGGAGCTGGCCAACTTCATTGTGGGTAGCTTATTGGGGTGGCTCCCTCAAATATTTTATGAACCTTGTGATTGCTTTGTCGTGAAAGCCTTGTTTGGTTTTTATTTAGTTTTTCTGAGGTTGATCGTGCGTGTGTTGCTATTTGTGCACCCCCGCAGGGTAAATCTTTCTGAAATCCGTGTCCGCGGTTATGGACGACTTGGATCACAGTATCTAGATCATAGACAACCATAACTAAAGCAGTGCTATAAAGTGACTTTGACATGGCTAGTAATCAGTTTCACTATACCGGAATGAGTAAATAAAAGTGCCAACAACTGCTAGATTTGGAATATCTCTAGCTAATTGTATCTGACTAGTAAGTATTGCAACTATAACGGAATGGTTAACTAAAACTTCCCACTTCTTATGATATCAGGACGACTCGTGCTATCTATATCTGACTAGTAAGTGCTGCAACTATAATGGAATGAATAAAACTGCCAACAGTGTGAGTTCCTTGGTTTGACTTCCTCATTTGGTCTCGAGGGGGAAATACCGTGATGGGTATGATTGGTGTTAGTATCAGGTTGGTGTCGAATAGTTCTTTCTTATCCTTCTCTAATAGCCGATAGTTGTATCGTGTCTCTATAGGTTGTGTAGGGCATGCTTTGCTGCCGCTTCAGTCCACCATACCTATGTAGGCGAGAGCTGCCGAATTCTAGACTCACCGTGTACTGGCCTTAGTATTGACAGCTCCCTTTTTCCTTTGCCCTTTGACGGCACCCCTTTTGCTTTGACAGGTATAAGTTTGATGTTGTTAGCAGGGTTACCCTTCTAGCTTGGCCTGGGTAGGGTTATGGACGCCACTAGTTATTCTTCAAGGATCTTAGCCCCATTTGCATCTTATCCGTACTCAGATGTTGTATCGTTTTCAAGGTGATTTGGATATTTCTATTGTATATCTGTATTCTTGACTCATGGAGTCGTTGTTGTATATATATATATATGTGACGAGGATTTAACTCATCAATGTCCATTGTTATGGACTTGGGTTTTGGAGAAGGAGGGAGCGTTGGAGACATCTATCGGCTAGCAAACAAGCACACAGGGGACTTGAAGATTTACCCTGGTTCAGGCCTCATAGAGGTCCCTACTCCTGCTTGTCTGCTCGTGGAATTATCAAAGGAATCAAAGATTACAATGGTGCACAGATGCAATCTGGCAAAGGTTGTGGAAACTAGGGTTGCATGTGTCCTCCTCGCCGCCCCTTCCTAGCCTTTATATAGATAGGCTAGGTCTTGGGTGACAGATCGAGTCGGTTACAGATTAGGGTTTCCCCTTTGAACTTTCTATCTTTAGTTTCTTCTTGTTCTTCAAGTCATCGAGAGTCCGTAGGTTACTCGAGTTCTTCATTTGGGCCTTGGCGACACCGTGGGCCTCTACGTATTCAGGCCGTATATACCAAGCTCGAGTAACTATAGGGTATACCCATGTCAGTAGCCCCCGAGTGTCCACTAGAATCGCAGATTCGACTGGAGACTTTATGAAGCCTTTCGAGTGCATGACTAAGTATGTTTTTCGACTGTTCTGTTTATGTCATAGGGAATGTTGATGTGCATGCCTTATTTAACCGATGTACCGGTATTAGTTAACTACCTTAGGGTAAAACAATGCCATCTACTCAAACTCGAGTCCGGTACTCGAATCCAGAAAAGTGCTGGTGTAATTTGACTCAAGCCGTGGAGGTCTTACAGGAGTCGAATTCCAGTTATATGGGTGTGAGCACTCGACGCGTCCGTCAAGGCATGTTCATCGTACATGTAGGCACGGATATATTTCTGGTAGTGCGTAGCTAATGCGTTGTCAGGCCTTATTCAAGTCTTATCTTCACGCTGTAAGCGCGGCATCCGAATTTTGTCATCACGGAGACAATTCGGGTGACCTAGGAGACGTAGTCTCTTTGTAGGAAAAATTATGAGGCAGTGTCGCCATAAACTTCGAGTGTGGATGTTATCAACACACGGTACTTTGTACAAATAATCATAGGGTGCGCGACCAGCGCTCCCTGTGGGAGTAGCCCCGAGTGCCTGGTTGTGTCAAAGACTCAGGCAGGGACTAAAGAACTTTTGCGACTCATGCCATCTTTAGTTTTCTTGTTTCAGTCGATTTGTTTCCGACGCTCCCTATGGGAGTAACCCATGTCCATAGTCGAACTGTCTTTCGAGTGGCTGGGTTTGGCTTCATTGTCCATGTTCCTGCAAAAGAAAGAAGAAAAATCATAGGGTGCGTGACTAGCGCTCCCTATGGGAGTAGCCCCCGAGTGCTTGGTGGAGTCGAAGACTCGAGCAAGGACTAAAGTAGTCGAAGTCTTATGCTGCGTAGTTTTGATGACGTCAGTTTTGACGATTTCATGACATCGGTTGCCCACGTGAGCGAGTTTGATGGGACGTGACGAGCAGTGGGTCCCACTCCCTGACTTTGATTTGACCGGGCGTGCGTAATCTTTATTTTAACTGCGCGTCCTCGATGCGCATAATGGGAATAGTGGGGGGACGGTTCGCGTTTCCACTCCTCCACGTATCTAGCACGATGATCGCCACGCGTCCAGTAGGGTTTTCCTGAGCCGTTGGATTGCATCTTCCAGGGGTTAAGTAGTGACGCTACGACGGTAAAATTCACATCTGCTTTCGTTCATCCTTTGCCTTCATCTCCATTGCCGATGCTCCCCTGCTTTCTCTGCGCTCTTGTCCTCCGCGACGCTAGACCAGCTCCGCACATTTCCCAGCTACTTCCTCCGGTCGCATCGCCGCCGCGTAATGGGAAAGAAGAAAGGAGGTGCTGTGACCGATTCCACGGCTACCGCTGCTGCGGTGAAGATGAAGGACGGCTCCACCGTTGCGGGCACCAGCACCACCGCCGGCGGGAAGAAGAAGGGCACAGGCACCCGCGTCACGAATGGCGCGTGGCGTCCATCCATCATCAAGTCCTCTGATCTTCGTCTTCTTCGCCAAGACGGAGTGTTGTCCGCCGCAGTCGCTAACGCGCGCGTCCCCGGCGGCGAGGTAATCCCCTCTCCTCCTCCCGGTTTTTGAGTGATGTTCCTAGCGTTCATCATTCGTGGCCTCTCGTTGCCCCTGCATCATTTCTTCAGGGGCCTTCTTTGTTTTTACGGGCTCTAGCTCCATCAGCTGTCCCCAACTCCATTCTCCACGTAGCTTGCTACATCACCCTCTGCGAGTGCTGGCTCGGTATCGAGCCGCATTTCGGTTTCTTCAAGCGCCTTTTCAAATTGAAACGTCAATCGGCATCTGGTTCCGTAGTCTATGATGTAGGCGGCTGTGGAATCCATGTCGATCCATCCGCCACCTACTTCGACATCAAGCTGGCGATGTCCGTCCAAGGGTGGAGGGACAAGTGGTTCTACGTTCACGACCAGAAGGCCAACGGAGACCACTTCGGACTCGCGCCCTTCGACCCCTCGACACCGTGGGCCTCTATATATTTAGACCGTATATACCAAGCTCGAGTACCTATAGGGTATACCCATGTCAGTAGCCCCCGAGTGTCCAGTGGAATCGCAGATTCGACTGGAGACTTTATGAAGCCTTTCGAGTACATGACTGAGTATATTTTTCGACTGCTTTGTTTATGTCATAGGGATTGTTGATGTGCGTGCCTGATTTAACCGATGTATCGGTATCAGTTAACTACCTTATGGTAAAACAACGCCATCTACTCAAACTCGAGACCCCAAACTCGAATCTGGAAAAGTGCTGGTGTAATTCGACTCAAGCCGCGGAAGTCTTACAGGAGTCGAATTCCAGTATATGGGTGTGAGCCCTTGACGCGTCCGTCAAGGCATGTTCATCGTACCTGTAGGCACGGATATACTTCTGGTAGTGCACAACAAATGCATTGACAGGCCTTATTCAGGTCTTATCTTCACGCTGTAAGTGCGGCATCCGAAATTTTATCATCGCGGAGACGATTCGGGTGACCCAGGAGACACAGCCTCTTTGTAGGGAAAAGTCATGAGGCGGTGTCGCCGTAAGCTTCGAGTGTGGATGTCATCAACGCATAATATAATGTACAAATAATCATAGGGTGCACGACCAGCGCTCCCTATGGGAGTAGCCCCCGAGTGCCTGGTTGAGTCGAAGACTCAGGCAGGGACTAAAGAACTTTTGTGACTGCTGTCGTCTTTTGTTTGCTTGTTTCAGTCGAATTTGCTTCCGCTCCCTATGGGAGTAACCCATGTCCATAGTTGAACCGTGTTTCGAGTGGTTGGGTTTGCTTTGATTGTCCATGTTCCTGCAAAAGAAGAAGAAAAATCGTAGGGTGCGCGACCAGCGCTCCCTATGGGAGTAGCCCCCGAGTGCTTGGTGGAGTCGAAGGCTCGAGCAAGGACTAAAGTAGTCGAAATCTTCTGCTGCGTAGTTTTTGATGACGTCAGTGCTGACGATTTCATGACCTCAGTTGCCCGCGTGAGCGAGTTTGATAGGACGTGACGAGTGGTGGGTCCCATTCCCTGACTCTGATTTGATCGGGCATGCGTAATCTTTATTTTAACCGTGCCTCCTCGATTTCCGCACATAATTGGAGTACTGGGGGCGGTTCGTGTTTCAGCTCCTCCACGTGTCAAGCGCGATGAACGCCACGTGTCTGGTAGGGTTTTTCTGAGCCGTTGGATTGCTTCTTCCAAGGGGTTAAGTAGTGATGCGGCAACGGTAGAATTCACATCTACTTCTTTTCATCCCTTTCTCCCATCGCCATTGCCACTACTCCTTTGCTTCTTTGCGCTCTTTTTCCTCTGCGACGCTGGACCAGCTCCGCGTATTTCCCAGCTACTTCCTCCGGTCACATCGCCGCCGCGGAATGGGGAAGAAAAAGGAAGGTGCCGTGGCTGATTCCACTGATGCCACTGCTTCGATGAAGAAGAAGGGCGGCTCCACTGCTGCAAGCACCAGCACCGCTGCCGGCGGAAATAAGAAAGGCATGGGCACTCGCGTAACGAATGGTGTGTGGCGTCCCTCTGTGATCAAATCCTCAAAGCTTCGTCTTCTTCGCCAAGACGGAGTTTTGTCCTCCACAGTCGCTAACGCGCGCGTCCCCAGCGGCGAGGTAATCCCCTCTCCTCCTGCCAGTTTTCGGGTGATGTTCCTAGTGTTCATCATTCGCGGCCTCTCTTTGCCCCTGCATCCTTTCTTTAGGGGCCTTCTTTGCTTTTGCAGGCTCTAGCTCCATGAGCTGTCTCCCAATTCCATCCTCCATGTAGCTTGCTAAATTACCCTCTGCGAGTGCTGGCTCGAAATTGAGCCACATTTCAGCCTCTTCAAGTGCCTCTTCAAATTGAAGTGCCAATCGATGTCTAGCTCCGTAGTCTACGATGTAGGCGGCTGCGGAATCCATGTCGATCCATCCGCCACATAATTCGACATCAAGCTGATGATGTCCGTCCAAGGGTGGAGGGACAAGTGGTTCTATGTTCGCGACCAGAAGGCTGACGGAGACCACTTCGGACTCGCGCCCTTCGACCCTTCGACGCCATGCATGAGGAGGCGCTCCTAGAAGAATGTGATTATGCCCGACGAGTCCGCGGAGACAGATGTGTTGTACGAGCGCGTCTGCGACCTCGAGAGTCGCATGGGCAAAGAGGAGGGAGGTTTCGCCCTCATTCGCACATGGCTGCGCAGTCGCGTCCAGCCCCTGCAGGCCAGAGTCCACCCCATGTTCAAGTGGGCTAGCACGGACGATGTCACTCGCGTGTCTGCCGATGGCATGTCCGCGAGTGAGGTAGACAAAAGGGTGCGACTGGTCACCAAGTACACCGTCAAGGATGTGCTCCCCAGTGAACCAGTCGTTCCTCTGTTTGATGCTGCTAGCCCTCCTCCTGAGGTATAGTTGTGCTACGTAGTAGCTTGTTTTGTCGATTGCTTCTTTGTTGTTTCTTAACTTTGTGCTAAATTGTGTTCTATGTGCAGGATTGGGCGGTGTCATCCTGTATGCCCCCTCTTCCTGAGGGAGTTATTCCGCCTGAAGCGCTCGAAGAGGACGAGTCGGAGTCGACCATCCCATCTGATGTGGAGGAGGAAGCCCCGAGTCAGATAGTCCGGATACTCGCAAGCGTTCGCGTAGCGAGGATTCTGATGCGTCGTCTCCTTCGACTCTGGAAGGCGCGGGCGTTGGTGCGGAGTCGCCAATCCCTACCATTCCTGTGAGTGCCATGGCGCCATCCTCTCGCAAGAAGATGCGGCTGCCGAAGGAATTGTCGTCAGAGTTGGGGGAGTTTGATAAGTTTGATTGGTAAGTATTCGAGTCTTCCTTTTTGGTTCTTGTTGGAGTTGCCTTTTCTTGATGTTGTTTTTGTATCGCAGTCAGCAGGCGTCGTCATCTTCTAGCGACGTCCAATTTCTGAAAGAATCTGTAGTCGCGACCTCAAGGGCCAAGAAAGAGGTTGAGCGTGCTCCTTCCCCTCCATTGGCGGCCCACTCCGGGCATAACTCATCTAGTTCTCCACACGATGGGGAGCATCGGATGGTTGCACAAATGACTGCACACCAATCGACTTCGGAGTCATTGGAGGATCATGTAAGTGTAGTATCTCTTCTTCTGTTGTTCCAATCGATTTAATCTATGGCCTGTGTTGATCCTTTGTTGTTTTTCCTTTTGCGATAGCTCCTTGTGAAGGAAGCCACTCACCTGGCGGAGCAGGTGCTTGCGATGGGTTGCCAGCATGCAATGCTGGATACGCGTTATCGCATGGTAGAAAGTAAGTGCTCTTTTACTTCTTCTTCTTCTGCATCATTGTTATGTAGTCGACTGATAGTCTATCCCTTTTGTTTTGTTTGCAGCTGAACATAATGCCCTTCTTCGCGATGCTGCCACCATGGAAAAGACGCTCGCCGCGGCTGTGAAGAGTCGCGATGAGACAATCGCGGCGCGTGATGAGGCGCAAAAGCGCGAAGAGGATCCGCGTGCCTCCATCGCAGCTAGGGAGAAGTTGTTCGAAGAACAGCTTTTTTCGATTGCTAAGGCCCTCTCAGGTATTTGCTGATCCTTTATTTATTTTTTCTTTTTGCCAACTGCCTCTTTTATCGATTTGCTGACGTTGTGCCAATGCCTTGATTCTTTGTGTAGATGCTGGCGATCTGAGCTTCGACCCCCAGGCCCTCCACCGTGACGATGCCTTGGCGGGTGCTCTTTCAACAGTCGAGGACCGCAGCACCGTTGTTCAAGATATGCTCTCCAAGGCCAAGGGCGTGCTCAGTCGCCTCCGGGAAGAGCTGGTGCCCAAGGCTGAGCTGGTCAGGAACATGGACGAGATGGTGGAGTCTCTTGCCGGGGGCGTCCCTGCAAGCTTCAAGAACTCGCTCCGTGCGGCTGGTGCGTCAATGTCACTCGCTATGGTGTAGGCCCACGGAGTCGAAGTTGATCCTACAGCAGTGTCAAGGGCGATGCCCGTTAGCGCGGACGGCTAGCAGGTAGTATTTGCTCCTTTCGCGACTGCCTGTGGCAAGTATGGGCCGCAGCTGATCAACACCGTTGCAAAGTACTCTAAGGAGCTGCAGCGAGCCAGGAAGGCGGCAAAGGCTGCGGCGTCAGGGGCCGGCGGAAAGTCAGTGGCATTTGATAGTGCCACGGACTCGATGAGGCCCCCAAAGCCAAAGTCCAAGTCGAAGAAACCAGTTGCTCCTCAGTAGTTTTGTAATAGTTAGATAGCTTATGCCTTTTTGTTGAAAACATGCGTTTTGGCGAGTGTATCTGCTGATACTTTTGCTAATCTTTAATGCACTCGAATCTTTTGTCTGTGCATCGATTTGGTCTTCTTATTGCTTCTTGCTTGGCTTGTGATAGGGCACATCAAGTGATCCTTTGAGGGAACCTCAGGATTCGCCACCCCTTGATGACACTTTGGCACCACCACGCTCAAGGGTGGATGAGCTATCTCTTCTCTCGCAACTTCGTGATCGCGTGAAGCAGTTGGAGCGTGAATTGCCCGTACTCCGCGGTAATGCGGATGTATGGAAATCGAAGGCAGAGAATGCCACCGCCCGCGAACAATATCTGTTGGGGGAGGTGACGCAGCTGGGCGACCAATTTAAATGTTAGCTTGCTTACTCTTATCTTTTCCTTGTAGTCACTCGCAATGGTGTGCTGTCCTCACACTTCCGTTTTTTCTTTGTATAGTTGTCAGCATGCGCCATCCACAGGATGAGAAGGATAGGATTGCCATTCGCATGCATGACTTGACCCAAGAGCAGCTTCAGGAGAGTGGATACTTCTGGGTGGATCATGATCGTGCAATCGCACTAGCGACCCTGCAGGATCGTGCGTCGCGAGTGTTGTACTTCCTGAAGAAGTCGCGGTCATGCTTGAAGAACATTTATCGGACGATGTTTCTGCTGGATGTTGCTCCATCGAGCCAGCTAACCCTCCTTGCCAAGTTCCAAGACCTGGACGCGGTTCGCGAGTGTGTAAGACAGCAGTTGGTGGCTGGTGCCAAGGCCGCTCTGTCGCTGGTGCGACTGCATAGGCCTGATGTAGACGTTGCGGCAATTGCGGCTGGTCCACCTGCGCCACCAGCGGGTTCTGCTTGGAATATGGTGCCGCACTATCAGGTGTGGATCGCCTGGCAGAGGAGATCGTTGACTTCTTCGAGGAGCACACCAACGTTCTTTTGTTGCAATACTAGTTTAGTTTGTATCCTGCACATAAGTGTACCAATGTTGTAAAGTTCGTATATATGTTGTGCATAATTGATTGACGATGATGCATAAAGAGCTTGTTAGTGTGTATGTTTTGTGAGTGCATTGCACTACGCGACTCATTTTCGTTAGCCTGGCCATACGCTTATCTCAGTCCCTTGTCAACCTGTCAGGTGCGTTGCAACTGGGTTGATGTGTGTCAAGGGATTCGATTGGTGTACCAGCCACTCAGGATATAGCGTTTTAGTTCGTAGAACAGATGTGTATAGGGTGGCGCAGCCCCCGAGTGGATAAGTTGCGAAAAGTATAGGAAAACACAGAGTTTTGGGCACTTAGCTTTATTTATTCGCGAGACAGTACGAAGTACAATGTGTGGCTAAGTAGCCTTGGCTGAGTAGCCTTATTTGCAATGTAAAAGAAAAAACGACTAAGGGTAGAAGCATCACAGCTGCGCGACGTTCCAGGGGTTGGAGTATGCGACTCCTGTCTCTAAACCTTGAAGGTGATAGGCGCCACCTGGGATTACTTATGTAATCACGTATGGTCCCTCCCAGGGGGACTCGAGCTTGAGATGCCCTTGCTGCTTCAGCCGCAGGACCAGGTCGCCTTCAACGAAGGATCTGGGGCGTAGCCTCCTACTGTGGTGGTTGCGCAGGTTCTGCTGGTAGATCGTTGATCTTTCCGTGGCGATTTCCCTTGCTTCGTCAAGGAGGTTGACGGAGTCTTCGAGTGCTAGATTTGACTCTTGCTCGCTGTAAGGGACCATGCACGATGCTTTGCATCGTACTTTGGCAGGTAGCACCACTTCAGCCCCGTGCACCATAAAGAACAGGGTGTATCTTGTAGCGCTGTTTGGAGTTGTGCGTAGGCTCTAGAGTACTGATTGTAGTTCATCTGGCTAGCAACCCATGGCTTGTTCGAGTGGCCGAAGGAGTCGCTTCTTGATGCCGACGCAGACGAGCCCGTTTGCTTTTTCGACCTGACCGTTGGTCTGTGGATGTGCCACCGAGGCATAGCTGATGTTGATTCCCAGATTCTCGCAGAATTCTTGGAATTCCTTGGACATGAAGTTCGTCCCATTGTCGGTGATGATGTTGTGCGGCACTCCGAAGCGGTAGACGATGGACTCGAAGAACTTGACTGCGCTATGCCTTGATTGATTAGTCACTGGCATGGCCTCTATCCACTTGGTGAATTTGTCGACTGCGACCAAGAGGTAGACGTAGCCTCCTCGTGAGGACCTTGGGAGTTTGCCGACCATGTTGAGTCCCCATTGCACGAAGGGCCAGGCCAATGGAATTGGCCAAAGCTCTGCGCCAGGTGCGTGTGGCTTGTCCGCGAATCGCTAGCAAGCGTTGCATTTTTGGACGATGTCCTTGGCGTCGCACATGGCCGTAGGCCAGTAGAATCCAGCTCGTAGAGCTTTGGAAACGAGGGCGCGACTATAGGCGTGGTGCCCGCAGGTCCCCTCGTGGATGTCGAGGAGAACAGCTCTTCCATCGGCTGTGGAGACGCATCGTTGGAGTACTCCTGTGATGCTGCGTTTATATAGTTCGCCGTTGATAACAGCGAATGCCTTGGATCGCCGCGCGATGTGCTGTGCATCAGTCAGATCGTCTGGTAACCTCTTGCTCAGGAGGTATGTTGTATGGTTGAGTCGAGGATTGCTCAATCATCATGACGCTCATTAGTCCTTCGATTCCTGTGTCCAGCTCCAAGTCGTCGAGTGCCATTGGCTCATTGGGTGGCGTAGCCCCTGAGTCCGTTGCTGCGCTTGTTTTCTTCTCTGCGGCCTTTGGCTTGATAGAGCGTTCGCAGATGCGCTCGAGAAATACCCCAGGTGGTATGGGGGCGCAGGTAGAGCCTATGTTGGCGAGTGCGTCCGCCTCTTCATTGCTTTCGCGACCTATGTGTCAAAGCTCGCAGCCGTCGAAATCCCCTTCGAGTGTGTCGTAGAGGTCACGGTAAGCGATCATGTTGTCGTTCAGGGCGTCACACTCGTGCATTGTCTGGTTAACCACCAGCTTGGAGTCGCCATATATTATGAGCCTTTTGGCGCCACAGGATTTTGACATCCTCATCCCGTGGAGCAGGGCCTCGTATTCAGCTTTGTTGTTGGAGGCGGTGAACTGCATTCGCAGGATATATTTCAGCTTATCCCCCTGGGGTGATGTCAGTATGACACCTGCACCAACTCCATCCTTCCGCTTGGAACCATCGAAGTGCATTGTCCAGAGGTAGGACATATCTGGTTTTTTAGGGAGCTGGTTCTCCATCCAGTGCACGAGGAAGTCAAGGAGAACTTGCGACTTGATTGCGTCGCGCTTTTCGTATGTAATGTCTCGTGGAGACAATTTGATTCCCCAAAGTGCGACTCGCCCCGTGGCGTTAAGGTTATTGAGGATATGCCCAAGCGGGGCGTCGTTGACCACCACGATTGGGTATTCCTAGAAGTAGTGGCGCAGTCGCCGGGCGGTCATGAAGACGCCATACGCCAGCTTCTGGTAATGTGGGTACTGCTGTTTTGTTGGCGTGAGGACCTCGCTGAGGTAGTAGACTGGGCGTTGTACCCCGTGGACCTTGTTTTCCTCGGCTCGTTCGACTACAAGCACTGTGCTGACCACCTGATTGGTGGCGGAGATGTATAATAACAACGGTTCCCTTTCTCATGGGGTCACCAGTACTGGCGAGGTGGATAGTAGGCGTTTGAGGTCTTTGAATGCTTCCTACGCCTCCGTAGTCCACTCGAACTTGTCCGCTTTGCAGAGGAGTTGGTAGAAGGGCAGTGCCTTTTCACCCATCCGACTGATAAATCGACTAAGAGCTGCGATTCGCCCAGCCAGCTGCTGGACGCCCCTTATGTTTTTCGGCTTCTCCATGGCCAGTATAGCTTTATTTTCTTCGGATTTGCCTCGATTCCCCTCGCGGAGATAAGGTACCCGAGTAGTTTCCCAGATGGTACGCCGAAGGCGCACTTGTCCCGATTGAGCTTGATCCGGTAGCAATCGAGGTTGGCGAATGTTTCACGCAAATCGTCGATTAGTAGGATTCCTCTTTGGTCTTGATTACTATGTCGTCGACATAGACTTCAATGTTGCGACCGAGTTGGTTCTTGAGGCAAGCATGCATGCACCACTGGTAGGTGGCTCCTGCGTTCTTTACCCCGAAGGGCATTGTGTTGTAGCAGAACACACCAAAAGGCGTTGTAAACGCTGTTTTTTCTTGGTCTTCCTCCTTCATTCGAATCTAGTTATAGCCTGAGTAGGTGTCGAGGAAGCAGAGGCGCTCGCATCCCGCGGTGGAGTCGATGATCTGGTCGATTCGCGGTAGCGGGAAGTGATCCTTCGAACAGTGCTTATTTAAAGAGGTGAAGTCCATGCACATCCGCAGGATGTCCATGTCCTTTTTTGGTACGAGCACCGTGTTGGCGAGCCAAGTGCTTTCCTTGATCTCGCGTATAAATTTGGCGTCGAGGAGTCTGTTGATCTCCATTCCAACTGCCTTTGCCCTTGGTTCAAACAATCGCTGAATTGTTTGTTTGACCGGCCTTGCGTCTGGATTGACATTGAGTGCGTGCTCGGCGAATTCCCTGGGAACTCCTGGCATGTCGCTAGACACTAGGTGAAAATTTCCCAGTGCTCATGGAGGAATTCGACGAGCGCGAGTTCCTATGAGGGACACAAGTTGTTGGCGATGAGGGCCGTCTTGGCGGGATCCGATGGTTGGACCTGGACTTTCTTCGTGTGCACTGATGAGTCGAAGGACAAGTCGGGTGAGCTTGGCCTTCTTAGGGGAGGCAAACTGTTGTCTATGGACTCCTTTAGTCTCACGAGTTCTTCCTGCATGCCGAAGGACTGGGAGATTCTGTTGAATTCCCTGTCGCAACTGTTAGATCTCTCGAAGCTCCTGTTGACTGTGATGACACCATTAGGGCCTGGCATCTTCATCTGCAGATAGGCGTAGTGTGGTACCACCATGAACCTAGCGAACGCGACACGTCCGAGGATGTAGTGGTACTGCGAGGGCCAGTCGATGACCTCAAAGTCGATGCGCTCGCGTCGAAAGTTTTTCGACGTGCCGAAGATGACGTCGAGGTTGATTTTGCCAAGGGGATACACACCCTTGCCTGGGACAATGCCGTGGAACGTTGTGTCTGAGGCTTCTAAGAAAGTCAGAGGGATCCTCATTTCTCGCAAGGTACTCGTGAATATAAGGTTGATGCCGCTTCCGCCGTCCATGAAGACGCGGCTCATGTCGAAGCCCCCGATTTGTGCCTCGAGTACGAGGGGACAATGGCCTGGGCGAGGTACTTGGGGGGATGGTCACGCTTGTCGAAGGTGATGCAGGACTTGCTTCCGCTGAGGTACTCAGTGGTAGATGGTGGCGAGTTTGTGGCCAAGTTGACTTGGCGAGTGATGGCCTTCTGCACCCGATTCGAGGGGCGCCCCTTTTGGATCATCATGGTACCCATGGCCCGTGGGTATGGTTCACCTCCATGGTGCTGGTCCGGTGCAGCTGCATTAGGGGGTGGCCCGGGTGGTGGTGGCGGAGCTCCATGTGCCACGGCGCCTGGGGCGGCTCCGTAGCCCCTTTCGACTGCGCTACGGTTCATCCGAGCCAGTCCCTCATGTAATTTGAGGAACTCACGGCAGTCCTTGAGGAGATGACTTGACTTCTTCTTTCCATCATGCTTGTCGATGTAGAAGTGCACAGTGCATGGCCCGGACAGTTTGTCCTCAATGGATGTTGTGGGTGTCTCATCGCGATTGCGGCGCTGCCACACTTGCGTGGTCTTTCCGGATTCGTGGTATCCGCCGCTGCGGTAGCCGCTATTGCGGTTGTTGTCGCGTCTCTCGGCGTAGCCGGCCACGACCATGTTGACGTCGTCGCGGTCATCGTAGATGTGCATGCGGCGTTTGCCTTGGCGATCGCGTCTGCACTCGAGTTCTGCCTCATCATTGGAGTGAACGCGATTTTTCACCGAATCTTCTCCATCCGCCGAGCTATTCACGATTTCCATCAGGTGATCGATGGTTTTGGGCTTTGAGCGGCCTAGCTCCTCCCTGAGCTCTATGCGACGTACGCCGCCGTTGAATGCATCAATCGCGCGGTCCTCCGAGATGTTCTCTGCGGAGTTCTTGATGATGGACCACCTCTGCATGTAGGAGTGTAGCGATTCGCCCGATCTTTGCTAGCAGCATCTCAGCTCTTCGATTGATGTAGGGCGTTTGTATGTGCCCTTGAAGTTGCGCACGAAGTTATAAACTAGCTCTTCCCAACTGCGAATGGATCCGCGTGGGAGGTTGTTGAGCCATGCTTGGGCGGTGCCTTACAGCTGTAGCTGCAGGCATTGCATAGATGTACTTCGACTTCCGCCGTGAAGCTTGATGGAGGAGATGTGGTCCTCCAACCATATCTTCGGGTCCTGTAGGCTGTCAAACTTTGGGTTCTCCGACGGGAGCTTGAACCCCTTGGGCATTCGCTTTTGCCTGATGGCCCTGCTGAAGCATCTAGTGCCACAGAGCTCCACATCTTCGTCTTCTGAGTCAGTCCACCAAGCATGTCGCGCCCTTGCTTTGTCGATCTTGCGTTGTGTGAGGTCATCGCGCACATCATAGTCGTGGTCGTGTCGCCGTGAGCGGCGACGTCGAGACAAATCGTGACTGTCGTCGCTATATGAGGGTGAGGAGTAGCGTTTTGCCAGAGCATTGCCTTCTTTCGGCTCTAGTGCTGGCTCTTTATCGAGAGCGGCCTCGATTAATCCCAGGCCTGCGATCGTCGATCGGTGCATGGCGGCTCGAGGATCTCCAGCTGGCGGCTGGTTGTTCAGGAGGTACATGCTGGCTGCTATCACTGTAGCTTGCGGCGTCTTTGGAACCACGTTGCCCCGAGTGTCGAATGTCATAGAACTGAAGTCGAGGACCTTTGCAGCTTCTATGCATTCTTGTTCGGTGAGGTGGGCCATCCGGGATCGCCTCTTGTTTGTGATGTACTCGTTTCCCTTTGAGGAGGATCCTCCGTGGGAGGAGAGCCCAGCAAGTCGAAGACTTGACTCATCTGCCGCCTTTTTGCGCGCCTCGAGTTGCGCGATTGTTTGCGCTTGGCGCTTGAATTCTTCCTTCAGGAGCCAATGGTAGCCCATTAGCAGTTCTTCTGGAGATCCGAAGGGTACAGGGTTGCCTCGTAAGGCCTCGCGGTAGCGAGCCCACTCTTGTTCGTTGAGCCTGATCACGACGCGTTCGCCGGTTTGCTCGTTTATTATGGTTGGAGGCTCGACTGCTCCTCTGTTGTTGACGGGGGCGCCGTTTGGTGATGGTCCGCCGTTGGGTATGCTGCCATTTGGCAGTGGTCCGCCATTGGGTGTGTTGCCGCCGCCTGTGTTGTCGTGATTGGTGGAGGTGTCGCCTGCGTTGATGACGGCACACATGACGTTGTTGGGGAAGATGCTGCACCCGCAACTTTCACATACGGAACCGTAGGCTCCATCTTCAGTTGCCAGATTGCTCAGATCAGATTCGCGACTGCTGTCGCTGACTGTATTCTCGACTGTTGTCGGGGTGTTGAGCTCACTGAGGGTGCCGATCGATGGAGGGAACCACGATGCTGGAGCAATTGATGGCACTGTCGGCTGGTCAGGCATGCGAAGTGTGCCCATCTGACCAACTTGGAAGCGGAAGCTCCCAATTGCCAAGCTGATTCCATCGCCCACGGACTCGAAAGCCGGACGAGTGGCCGGCGTGTGGACGGTGAAGTCGAACGCGCCGAAAAGCTGATGAATCTCCGCTGTTGCGGAGTTGTAGATCGCGGTTGATGGGGCTGAAGAAGCCGCAACATCAGCAGTCCCGTTTCCCACAGACGGCGCCAATTGACGAGGGTTTAACTCATCAATGTCCATTGTTATGGACCTGGGTTTTGGAGAAGGAGGGAGCGCTGGAGACATCTATCGGCTAGCAAACAAGCACACAGGGGACTCGAAGATTTACCCAGGTTCAGGCCTCATAGAGGTCCCTACTCCTGCTTGTCTGCTCGTGGGAATATCAAAGGAATCGAAGATTACAATGGTGCGCAGATGGAATCTGGCGAAGGTTCTAGAAACTAGGGTTGCGTGTGTCCTCCTCACTGCTCCCTCCTAGCCTTTATATAGATAGTCTAGGTCTTGGGTGACAGATCGAGTCGGTTACAGATTAGGGTTTTCCCCTTTGAACTTTCTATCTTTAGTTTCTTCTTGTTCTTCAACTCATCGAGAGTTCATATGTTACTCGAGTTCGTCATTTGGGCCTTGGCGACACCGTGGGCCTCTATGTATTCAGACTGTATATACCAAGCTCGATTACCTGTAGGGTATACCCATGTCAATATGTTTATGTGGATTCCATCGTGAACTATTGTGTAATGGTATTACTTCGTTTTCCACCCACAGGCAAGTTCCTGGTGGGCATCTTTGAATCATTTCTATGCGGGTTTGGCAGGAATCGCTAAAACCTGCATATGGCTGATTCAAGGGTGTTACAAAGTGGTATTAGAGCTCAGCACTTGCGATACCCCACTAGTCCAGCCTGTAGGATAACCTAGCTAACAGACGATGTAGAGTGTGAAAACTATTTTGGAAAATCGGTTGGATAGATCTAATTAGGTCTACTTTTACTCCTTACCTTCATATTATTCTCCCCCTCCCTTCGCGTGTTTTGAATCTAGTCTTATCTTTTCTTCAAGTCCAGGATTTCTCGTGGTTGGGTTTCCGTCGTACCTTCAGGGTTTCTCTTCCTCCCTTTTATAATGGTGGAGCTACAATCATCAATCTGCATCTCGTTTGTTGTACCCTTCATCCAATCTTTTGACCTTGACCTCTTTATCTATATGTGCACCTTGACGGATATCCGTATCATTGAAAAAAGATATGATAAGGATGAGCATTGGTAAAGTTGGAGTATAACTTGAGCATGTGTTGTTCATGCCAATGGAACCATCGCAAAACCTAATCATTGTGTCTTTTCATACAATTTTCTATGTATCTTCCGGTGTTTCCCTTCTTGGCGACATCATCTACGTCAAAGCCGATGAAGAGTCTGTACCACCCGTGTGTTTTCTGAAGATCGCTTGTCAAGATCTTCAGTCTGAATTCCAAGAATGGGTTACATGATTTTCTACTGTATGTGCGGAGTAATAGTTTGGGTGCGTGATGGATTGGCCCCTAGGCCGACTACTCATTCTATTCACTCGTGTACATTGAAGTGGATTAGGTTGCACCTTTTTCTCTCCTCTCACGGAAATTAGAGGTGGCCTTATCTTTTGAGACCTTTAACTTTGCCTTTGTTTCTCCGGAGTGTTCTCTCGACGAATGTGAGCAGCAACCCCTTGTTGGTGGTGTCGTCGATTTCAAGATGGAGTAAGAATCCTTGTTAGTGGGGTCGCAAGGATCTACACGAAGCGAGAATAGTTCGAACATCATCCTTCTTTCCCGCACCATGAGGCGAATCTCGAGGGCGAGATCCCTTGTTAGTGGTGTTGAATTGTAGCACCCCGATAGAACCACTACTAGAAAATCGTGTGTTGTTTTTATTTTGTGCATCGTCATGACTACATGCTCATGTAATCATGCCACATTTCATTTGAGCATCATCATGTCATCATGCATATGTTCGCTTAAAACTATTTCCTAAATGACTATTTTTGTTTTCTAGATATTCCCTCTCTATTTCAAATTGAAACCCCAGCCTCTCTTGATATTTTCTTTTGTCTAAACATTATTTACAAAAGGTCTATAAAATAAATCAGGAATTTATAATACAAAATTTGTTTTTTTAAGGGGGCAACCCAGCCGGCCAGGCTCGAGGCCCAGCTAGCCAGGCCACCCCAAACCCTAATCCTACCAGCACCACCCCGCCCGCACCCCACCGACACGCTGCAAAGCTGCAATGTAGCACACCTTGCCCCACTATGCGTACAAGCATGCTCCAGCACCCAGCCCCGAGCCCGGACCCACCACGGTCGGTCAACCCGCTCACCTCATCCCGCCGCACCGCCCTTGGCCCACCCCGGTGTGACCGTGTCAACCCGACGCGATCCCTGCTCCACCCCGTCCCCACTCGCGATCCCCACCCCGCGATCCTCGCCTCTCCCTCTCGCTCGTCGACCGCCCCACGTGCTCCCTCTGCAAGCCGCTGCCAGCAGGCGCCTGCCGAGCCCTGCCTCGAGCTACCCTTGCCACTCACCTCCTAAGCCCGAGCTCCTCTCCGAAGGCCTCGTCGAGCCGCCATCTTCCTCCCGGACCGCGTCGAGCCCTCATCCCCGTCGTGTTCCTCGCCGGCGTGGTCGTACCTGGCGTCGTCATCCCCAAACCTGCCACCGAGCATGTCATGCTGCCTCCCTCCCCGAGCATGGTGGCACTGCTCCCAGCCGTCCTCGCCCTAACCGCCCTCTCCGATCCCCGCCGTCTCTCAGAACCCGCGGCCGAGCTCCATCGAGTTGCCCCATCGCTGGAGCCGACCCTCGACCTCGCGCTCCTCATGCGCCTCTGCAAGCTTCCACCGAGCAAGCCGCTATGGAACCCGGCTTCCTCATCGCGTATGTCCTCCTCATCGCCTCTCCGCCGGCCCTCCACCTCCTTCTGCCGTGGATCTCCTTCCTCCTCCTTGTGGTGCTACCACCAGCGGGCCCCGCCTTGCTCGCTACCCTCCAAGCCATTCTCTTCCATGGTCGCTAGCTTGCTGGAGGTACCGCGGCCACGCGTGCGTTTGTGGTCGAGTCCCGGCTCTCCTTTTCTTTCTCCGTTTTGACCCGGTGGTCTCGTCTCTGCCCGAGTGTGTGAACCTCTTGTCTCCATGCACGGGAGTCTCTGCAGGTGCTTCCCTTTCTGTCTGCCACAGCTTTATCCGACACCTCTTGAAGATCTCTGCGGAATCCTAGCGCGATGTGGAGAGGACTACGTCAAGATCTCCAGCGCCACTGAAAGAACCGAGACACGCTAAGAATACCAGCGTTGAAACTCGAGTTCAGCATCAACAAAGGAAGCCGGAACCCCAAGTCCTCCAACATAGAACCACAAGTCCCCTTCCTGGAGACCATACCCAAAGAGTGCCCTCACGGAGCACCGAGAACTCCTTCACGGACCTGAAGACGCCGAGACCCTGACCCCAGAGCCCGGACCCGAACCCCAAACCCAAGATCTCCGGAACCGAGATGTGTGATCCCCTTTTCCTAGCCCTATTTTTATAAAATGAAATATAAACGTGTTGCATATTAATTGTTCATTCTTGCATGCATATTGTGGACGCTTGGGGGTATTTAGACGATTCACCTAAATTAAATATGGAGACCATATGCGGGCTCTTCTAGTCTTATATTGCCTCCATTTAAATTTGTATAGCGAACCGATCCCATGTTTTGCCTTAGACAACATTTAATTGCGGTGTATCTAAACAACTTGAACCTTCTAATTAATTGTCGGGACCCCGGTTCTGCTTATTTCCTAGTTGTGTCGCACCTTTGCTATGTCATACATCATACATACATCATGCCGGATCTTCTGTCGTAGATTTAAATAGTGCATTCGGTGTTTATTTTAGTGCTTTGATTCTTCGCGGATTGGGCCGTTGAGTTGACGCATGTATCGACAAGATCTTCGGATAATGTATCTTTGGCTAATGTATCTTCGGCTATGTTTTCTAGGTGAGCATTCTCCCCGTTTCTACCTATTTTGCATTTATTGTCTTTGTTTTCCTCCTGTTGATCTATTGCTATCTGTGTTGCGGTGCTTTAGTTTCTGTGCACCATTTATACTCCTTGTAGCCTCTATATTGCCTTGGACACATCCTATTGCATGTTGTTTGATAAATATTCAGCCTTGCGAGTTGTAGTTGCTTGCTCAGGTGCTGCTTCGCGTCGTTGCCGTTCCACCGTTGTTGGAAGGTTGGCACATGTTTAATGGTGGAGATGATCATGACTTTAATTACAAAATGATATTAAAATGCTGGGAATAGATATAAATAATGCAGAGGCACCGGTGGGCAATAGCTAATATTTGGTTTTTAACCGCTCACTTGTGTCCCATAGTCCCAGAGTACTTGATACATGTTCCTTGACTATCGCACTATCTGCATGTGGGACCATGAATCCCATTAGCCAGAGCTTGATTCATTTCTTATTTCTTGGGGCCACAAACTAGTTTGGGGCTTTATTACTATCCTGTACTTATGCCATGTTTTACTGCTTTATTTACGATTGTGCATGGAGCACATGTACTGTTTAGGATCATGCGCCATGTTTATGCTGTATCGACAATCCCAGTCACACTTTTGGGTTTCCAGTCGTTTATCACCGTCGTCGCAAACCCTGGGTTTGTCTCGGAGCCAGCCAACTTCATTACGGGTAGCTTATTGGGGTGGCCCCCTGAAATATTTTATGAATCTTGTGATTGCTTTGTCGTGAAAGCCTCATTGGGTTTTTATTTGGTTTTTCCGAGGTTGATCATGCGTGTGTTGCTATTTATGCATCCCTACAGGGTAAATCGTTCTGAAAGCCGTGTCCGTGGTTATGGACGATTTGGAGAGCAGTATCTCAATCATAGAAAACCATAACTAAAGTAGTGTTATAAAGTGACTTTGACATGTCTAGTAATCAGTTTCACTATAACGGAATGAGTAAATAAAAGTGCCAACAACTGCTGGATTTGGGATATCTCTGGCTAATTGTATCTGACTAGTAAGTATTGCAACTATAACGGAATGGTTAACTAAAACTGCCCACTTCTTATGATATCACGATGACTCGTGCTATCTATATCTGACTAGTAAGTGTTGAAACTATAATTCTAGACTCACTGTGTACTGGCCTCAGTACTGACCGCTCCCTTTTTTCTTTGACCTTTGTCGGCACCCCTTTTGCTTTGACAGGTATAAATTTGATGTCGTTAGTAGGGTTACCCTTCCGGCTTGGCCTAGGCTAGGTTATGGACGGCATTGGTTATTCTTCAGGGCTCTTAGACCCATTTGCATCTTATCTGTACTCGGATGTTGTATTGTTTTCAAGGTGATTTGGATCTTTGTATTGTATATTTGTATTCTTGACTCATGGAGTCGTTGTTGTATATATATATGTTTCTCTGGGTTCCATCGTGAACTATTGTGTAATGGTATTAGTTCATTTTCCACCCGCATGCAAGTGCCTGGTGAGCATCTTTGAATCATTTCTATGCGGGTTTGGCGGGAATCGCTAAAACTTGCATATGGCTGATTCGAGGGTGTTACACTCTACATCCACTATAACCTGTTCAACAACATCAAAAATGGTACCAAGGAAGAACACCTTCCTGGTTTGCTTCTTTCATCACATAATCTGCATAAGATCTTCAGTATCCAAAACCTCTATGAATTGCTGCTTCTTATGATGCCACCACCGGATTTGTGCCATCTACTTAGGGCCAATACTGATTTCCTTACGGATCATCTCTCTCATTTCATCAAGAGTTAAGTTTTTGGAATCGACAGTGATCTCCACAGTACATGAAGAAACTGGCTTATTAACTACCTCATCAAGTTTTGCCATGTATGAATCCACCTCTAAGTGTATACTGAACTTATGTAGATCAGCATCTATTGGACTGTAGTCTCTAGGAGCCGAAAATTTGGCAGCAAGATCTCCAGCATCTGCATACATATCATCAATCATCGCTTGTACTTTCACCTTACGATCAGCTGCACAACACTCCCAAACCATTTAAAGCTCATGGGAGTGCTCAATTTGCATATAGGTATCATTCATGTTGCGCCACACCAATTTTGTCCTATGTCTAGAACCCGAGGGAATCCTAGCGGCAAGTATATCTACAAGATGCGAAACAGACACAACACCTTTGCAATTCACAAGCAGATGCACATCTTGCCCGAACACAACCCTCTCGCAACCAAAATCTAGTTTTGCAGTGTACTGGCGAACATGAACTGTGAACTCATATAGGTCCCTTGTATCAAAGTTGTGCCTAATTTGATTTAAAAGGGGAACTTTTTAGTTCATTCGATTCTATTATGCCGTAACTAATCTACTTGTAAGATAAGGCACAGATAAGAAAAATTCACCTCTCGCTCTTCTCCCGGGTTTTTTTCTTCGAGATCTGGGTGCCGCATCCGCCCACCAGAGCCAAACAATCCACCGCCATCCTTGCTTTTCTCTTCAACCCACTGCTCATAGGTACCTTGGGAGCATAATCCTTGCTGACCTCCTCGCTAATCGGGGCTGAAGACCTCGCCGCTGCTTCGTGTTGAGCCCCAGTCTCTGGCCCCGATGGACCTGAATCAATCGGCGATGTAGCTACAACCTTTGCCTTGCAAGACATGTTGGGCCACTGCCACCAGATTTAGTGTCGGGGGAGGGAGAAAAAAGGACCTCTGCCGCCGACAGATTCAGGGTCGGGGAAGGGAAGAAAAAGGACCGCCGCCGTCGTAGCCAGGTTTAGTGTTGAGAGTTAGGAAAGTATAGTAATGGATTTTCCCCTACGACACATGCAGGGTGGCTAAGAAGAGAGACCGGCGAAGAAGGGGCACAGTAGGAACTAGTGTAACAGAATATCCTGACTTAATGGGCACGATTTGAAAATATTGGGTTTGTCCATCATTCACTCAAAACATCCCTCTCAGCAATTGGCGCCCCAACTTTTCGAATCGCGGTGATTAAAATCAACTCGGGTACCGTGATGCACTGGCGTCTCAACTTTTGGGCCGCAAAATGATATTCTTGGCATCGAGGGAGTTTGAGGCGCAGGTTGTCAGGTTGGCTAGCCTGGCCGCCGTGGTGTGGCTCGGCCATGGTCGCCCTGCCACCAACGCGGCCACCATCAAGAGAGGCATTCAGCAGTACACCGACCTCGACGAGAAGACCGTCAAGGTTGTGCTACACTACCCCCAAGATTTCTTCGTCATCTTCGAGCATCTACACCACCATGAGCTTCTCATGCAAGGACCTGGGTGCTTTGAGTTTGAGGGGCTCGACATCCACGCCTGCAGCTGGCGCCTCGATGCCTATGTCAACGCCATCGACTTCTACCACCATGTGCACCTAAGTATTGAGCGCATCCAGCTCAACGACTGGACTGATGATGTTGCGGCCCACATCCTCAGCCCACGAATAGTTTTTCACTACTTCGACATCGCCACGGTGATGCGTGAGGATGCCACAGCTCTCAAGCTGTGGGCATGGTAAGGTGACCCCAACAAGATCCCCAAGGTGCACTATGTGACTATGGTGTGTAGCGATGATGCGCCCTCGGTGTCCTCCTTGATATCTAGCCACCATGGGCTGGTGCGGCGTGCCATCATCCACCTCAACCTCCATGAAGATTTCACCCCTGACAAGGATGGCTGCCCACCGCACCGTGTCACCACCAACTCCTTCGACACCATCCCCAGAGTTGTTGATGGAGAGTGGAGCATCAGGGTGAAGGGTTCCGTAGAAGAAAACAAAAAAATTCTATCTACATGAACACTAATACCAGGATCTATACTATGTAGACATAAGTAACTGAAGAGGAATACGGTATTCATACCTTTGAAGACTGAGGCACGCCTTACACAGGAATGCGTATATTGATGAAGTCGCGGCTCTAAGCACCCCAAGTGTGGTGCCTCCGAAGTACTACACACATCCGGTGTAGGCGGCGTCTCCCGGGCTCCGATCCAGCCGAGCAGTGGAAGAAGAAGATGCCGGACCGAAGATCACACGATGGTAGTGTGAAGGTGGAGAACTCAAATACCTGAGGTCCTCCCTAATATTACGGAGAAGTCCTCAAAGGAAAATGAGAGACAGAATGACAGAATTGGATTCCTCCAAAGGGGTGGGGGAGACCCCTATATATAGTAGGAGGGGGGTGCACCACCCAGCGGCCAGGCGGTGTGGGACTAAACCCCACACCCGCCGGCCACCTAGGGGCTGCCGCCGGCCCTAGGTGGGCCCCACTTGGGTGGCCCACCAAGCCAAGGCTGGCCGGCCCCTTCTCCCTATGCGCCTTGACCTATTGGGCCTCCCTTCGAGTGAGGCCCATTAGCATTAGGAAGCCTTTAATAATAAAATAAAATATATATATTTAATATTAATTTTCTATAACATTCAAATACATATATTATCATAATTCCTTTACTCCGGAACTCCTTCCGGACCTCTTCCGATCACCAACGGATGTTACTTGGAACTATTCTGGTTTCTCTCTCACTATTTCTCCTACGATACCTCATATATCCCTAAGCTCCCCCACCCTTAAGTGTGACATCCTTCGGTTCGGGAACACTCCAGACATGATTGAGAATCCTCTCATAACAATGATCATCAGCGAGACCTAGATGCCCATGATGACCCTCGTGCATTCCACGAATCTTATTGCTCGAACCGTGAATAGTCGTTTCCCGTTCCCTTTGCCACTTGATACGTAGTTCATCCGAGACTTGATCTTTGGTATCTCCATACCTTAGTTCAATCTCGTTACCCATGAACTTGTTTACTCATTCCCATGTCGTTGCATTCTGTGACCCAGTCACACGTTTGCAAGCTTCATTAATGCAACGTCACCAAGATGGCCACAAATGTATCTATCCGTTACATGGACTAGCAAATCCTGGTCTTGATATGTACTCCTCTACGCGCTCCTTTGGGAAACCTGAGTGGCACCTTCTCGGTCACCCAGTCATGGTATGATACTTCATAACAATCTAAGCTCCCTCCAGAACGGTGATTTGCATTATCTCATAGTCTAAGGATCGGGTTGTGAGGTTTCATGTGTTTTATCATCAATGGTGAGCTTTGTAACTAGATCTCATTGAGATACAACTATCAGATGTTTGTCTATCATGTCATTCAACCAATGACGTGACCTCATTGTCAATTGGCATAAATTCCCATGATCTTGAAACCCAGATCATCCTCATGACCAATGAACTAGTTCGCTAGAGGTAACTAGAGACACGGTTTGTTTACATACCACACATGTATTAACGTTTTGTATTAATATAGTTATAGCATAGTATGAAACATATTATGAACATATAGGAGATATATCAAACAATAAACTTTATTATTTGCCTCTAGGGCATAACTCCTTTAGTCTCCCACTTGCACTAGAGTACAAATTAATCTAGTTTACAATAGGCCGGAACCCAACACCAATGGCATCCCGGTGTTGTCCGTTCTTTGCTTGTATGAGAGATTTAGTCAATGGATCTGCCACATTTAGATCTGTGTGCACTTTGCAAATATTGATTTCACCTTCGTCAATGTTCTGCCGGATGACGTGAAATCATAGCTTGATGTGTTTGGATGGGGAATGAGTTCTTGGTTCCTTTGCGTTTGCAATAACGCCCATGTTGTCACAATAGATCATCACGGGGTCTTGCGCACTTGGAACAACTCCCAGTTCAACGATGAAATTCCTTAGCCAAACAACCTCATTCACCGCATCAGCAGCAGCGATTTATTCCGACTCCATTGTAGATTGTGCAACTACCGGTTGCTTCTTGCTCTTCCAGCTTACCACGCCACCATTAACCAAAAACACAAATCCCGTCTGAGACTTCGAGTCATCAGGATTTGAGTGCCAGCTTGCACCCACGTAACCAATTACGTTGAGAGCTTCATCATTACCTCCATAGACTAGGACCATATCCTTTGTTCTCCTGAGATACCTTAGGATATTTTTCATAGCTGTCCAGTGATCCGTTCCTGGATTACTTTGGTATCGGCTCGCCAAACTGAGAGCCAATGCCACATCAGGTCAAGTACTTAGCATTGCATACATGATAGATCCTATGGCTGAGGCATAGGGGATGTAAGACATCCTTTCTCTATCAGCATCCGTTACCGGACATTGAGATAAACTCAGTATGCTACCTTTTATTATAGGTGCCAAACCTCTTTTGGCATCATCCATTTTGAACCTCTTCAAAGTCTTTTGAAGGTAAGTACTTTGACTTAATGCAGTCAGGCGTCTTGATCTATCTCTATAGATTTTGATGCCTAATATGTATGCAGCTTCACCTAAGTCCTTCATGGAAAATTGACTACTCAAATATGCTTTCACGCTTCTCATAAGATCCACGTCGTTTCCCATGAGCAATATGTCATCCACATATACTACTAGGAATACAACTGAGCTCCCACTCTCTTTCTTGTAAACACGGAACTCTTGTTGATTTTGGACAAATCCAAAACTCTTGATCACTTGATCAAAACATTGGTTCTAGCTCCGAGATGCTTGCTTCAATCCATAAATGGACCACTGAAGCTTGCACACCTTTCCAGCATCCTTAGGATCAACAAAACCTTCTGGTTGCATCATATACAACTCTTCATCAATGTGACCATTGAGAAATGCAGTCTTGACATCCATCTGCCAAATTTCATAGTCGAAATGAGCAGCAATTGTTAGTAAAATACGGACAGCCTTAAGCATCACTACGGGAGAGTAAGTCTCATCGTAGTCGACTCCTTGAATTTTTCGAAACCCCTTTGAGACAAGTCGAGCTTTGTGAATGGTCACATTACCATCCGCATATGTCTTTTTCTTAAAGATCCATTTATTTTCCATGGCCTTGCGGCCTTCCGGAAGATCTACCAAGGTCTAAACTTGGTTCTCATGCATCGATCCTATTTCAGATTTCATGGCTTCTAGCCATTTCTCGGAGTCAGCACTATCCATTGCTTCTTTGTAGTTTGCAGGTTCTTCCTGTTCATCTAGGATGACAGACATTTCAAGGCTACTGTACCAATCAGGACTAGCACGAACTCTTGTAGACCTACGAACCTCAGGAGTGCTGACGTTGTTGTTTTGATCATCATCATTGGATTCTTCCTCCATGTAGGAGAGAGGTTTCGGAATAGCTTCCGTTGCGCCACTCGGAATTTGGAGAGAAGGTTCAACAACTTCATCTAACTCAATTTTCCTTCCACTAACTCCTTTAGCGAGAAACTCTTTCTCAAGAAAGGTGCCGGCTTTCGCAACAAACGTTTTGCCTTCAGCCTGGTTGTAGAAAGTATACCCAACTATTTCCCTTAGGTACCCGAGAAAGATACATTTTTCTGATTTGGGTTCGAGTTTGTCAGGCTGTAGTTTCTTGACGTAAGCCTCACATCCCCAAACTTTCAGAAATGACAACATTGGCTTCTTGCCATTCCATATCTCATATGGGGTTGTCTCCATGGATTTGGATGGTGCTCGGTTCAAAATAAAAGCAGTGGTTTCTAACGCATATCCCCAAAATGATACTGACAAATTAGTCAAAGACATCATGGACCGCACACTATCCAACAGAGTACGGTTACGTCGGTCCGACACACCATTACGTTGTGGTGTTCCAGCTGGCGTAAGCTGTGGGATTATCCCATAGTCCTTTAAGTGCATGGTAAACTCATAACTCAAATACTCGCCTCCCTGATCCAATCGAAGATGCTTGATTCTCTTGTTAAGTTGATTCTATACTTCCTTCTGAAATTCCTTGAACTTTTCAAAGGTTTCAGACTTGTGTTTCATTAAGTAGATATATCCATATCTACTCAAATCATCAGTAAAGGTAACAAAATAACGATAACCATTGTGCGTTGAGACACTCATTGGTCCACATACATCCGTATGTATGATTCCCAGTAGGTATGCAGCTCTCTCCATCATGCCAGAGAAGGGTGTCCTAGTCATCTTGCCCATAAGGCATGGATCACATGTATCAAGAGATTCGAAATCTAATGATCCAAGAAGTCCTTCTGAATGAAGCTTCTTCATGCGCTTTACGCCAATGTGACCAAGACGGCAATGCTACATAAACATGGAATTATCATCATTATGCCTACAACGTTTAGCATCAATATTATGGATGTCAGTATTGCAATCAAGATCTAGTAAGAATAAACCATTACTCACAGGCGTATGAACATAGAAAACGTCATCCATATAAATAGAACAACCATTTGTTCCAGATTTAAACGAATAACGATCTTGCAATAAGCAAGATCCACTTACAATATTTATACTCAATGCGGGTACATATTAGCATTTATTCAAAATTAGAATTAGTCCTGATGGCAGATGTAGAGAAAACGTGCCGACGGCTACTACATCGACTTTCGTGCCATTGCCGACGTGCATCGTCACGTCGTCCTTCCCCAGCCGCCTCTTACTCTGCAGCTCCTGCTGAGAGTTACATATGTGAGAAATAGAACCGGTATCAAATACCCAGGTGTTGCTCCTGGCGTTGGTAAGGAACAGATCTATAACATGTATATCACATATACCTTTGTCTTTGGCGGCAATCTTGCCAGCTTTCCTATCCTCAATGTACTTGGGGCAATTGCGTTTCGAGTGCCCGTCCCCTTTGCAGTAACAGCACGTGGTTCTAGACCTAGGGTCGGTCCTAGTAGCCTTAGAGGTGTTGGCAACTAGTTTACCATTCTTCCTTGGCTTGTTACCCTTTCCCTTTTGCCCCGACCTTTTAAAGTTAGTTGTTTTATTGACCATTAACACCGTGTGCTCTTTCTTGATTTCGACCTCAGCAGTTTTGAGCATGGCAAACACTTCAGCAAGGGTCTTAGTCATCCCTTGCATGTTGTAGTTCATCACAAAGCTCATGTAGCTAGGGGCAGCGAGTGCAACACCCTATAAATCGCAAGCTTTCCGAGATTTTGCAATCCAGAGCATTCAAGCTCTTAACGTAGCCAGACATTTTGACTACGTGCTCACTAATACTGTTGTGCTCTTCCATCTTGGCAGAGAAGAAGAGCTCGGAAGCATCATACCTCTCTGCATGAGCCTATGGAGCAAAGACAGCCTTGAGATCTTCAATGATCTCAAAAGCATTCATCTTCTCAAAATGCTTTTGAAGCTCCGGCTACATGGCATAGAGCATTCCACTTTGGATGAGGGAGAAATCATCCGCCTTGGACCATCAGACATTCTTTTTGTCCTGGGAGGCGGAACCTGTAGGCTTAGCTAGAAGCTCAGCCTCGATGACACAAGTCAACTTGTAGGGGACTAGGAGGATCCTAAGATTGCGGAACCATGCGGTGAAGTTGGTTCCATCGGTTTTTAGCTTGTCCTTCTCAAGGAAAGTGCTAAGGTTGAAGGTGGGTGGGCGAGACATCTACAATGGATTTGTAAAGTGTTTAGACCATGTTCATAATAATGAGTTCAAGTTTTAATTCATGTTCCTAAACTAAAACAAAAGAACTCACACTCAAATGAACACCCCTTTATTCATTTTGGTGATCACATGATCCCAATCCGCTGCACCTCCCCCGATCGTCACGGCCATCAGTGCAGTTTCAAAGGTGGACATTCCCCAATTTCGATCACATCAACCATGTGATTCATGCTCGACCTTTCGGTCTCAAGTATTCTGAGGCCATGTCTACACATGCTAGGATCGCCATTTCTAACTTGTGTGTATTCGTAGTGCAACATGGCTTACACCCACCGTATGCGAATGAAGATATGTCTGACACCCGATCGTCACGGCCTGCCTCATAACGGAGAACTTTCTTGGTGGTGCACACACAAGGGGAATACAAAGCGTGCAATTATGTTAGGGATTATCCTATTATGTTGCTTTCGTATATACTATCATACTAGCATAACAGGATGCACACAAAGGTACTTCATAAAGTGAAGTGTCATGACGTGGTTGCAGCATCTTGATCACCATCGAGAGCTCCAATGGAAGTTTCATAAACTTGTCATTGCCATGTCACAATGCTAGCCCCTATGCAAATCAAAGATAGACTCCTATATATTATCTATTGCATGTTTTACGCGGCTTTAGGGCTTTCACGGTAGAACCCCTTCCCACCTACGAACGTAGAGCCACAACATGGATTCAATGATTGATGTTTTACTTCCCTTTTCAGGGCCCTCCAATGTCGATGCCATATCAACTACCGTAGAGAGACAAACACCCCCTAAGCCACTTTTATATGTGGACTAGTCTCGTGAATCACCACCTGAGGTTGGTTGGGGGCCGCTTCATCAAACAGTGTCGCGATATGAACGAGAACATAAAAGAGGGTAGCAACTAGAGAATCAATGCCCACATATTGCTATGTGTTCTATCCGTACGACATGTCTACCCATAGACCCGCTCTGATACCACTAAAGGGTTCCGTAGCAGAAAACAAAAAATTCTATCTACATGAACACTAATACCAGGATCTATACTATGTAGACGTAAGTAATGGAAGAGGAATACGGTATTCATACCTTTGAAGACCGAGGCACGCCTTACGCAGGAAGGCGCATATTGATGAAGCCGAGTAGCTCCAAGCACCCCAAGTGTGGTGCCTCCAAAGTACTACACACGTCTAGTGTAGGCGGCGTCTCTCGGGCTCCGATCTAGCCGAGCAGCGGAAGAAGAAGATGTCGGACCAAAGATCACACGACGGTAGTGTGCAGGTGGAGAATTCAAATACCTCGAGGTCCTCCCCAATATTACGGAGAAGTCCTCAAATTAAAATGAGAGAGAGAATGAGAGAATTGGATTCCACACCCGTCGGCCACCTAGGGGCTGCCGCTGGCCCTAGGTAGGCCCCACTTGGGCGGCCCACCAAACCAAGGCTGGCCGGCCCCTTCTCCCTAGGCGCCTTGCCCTATTGGGCCTCCCTTCGGGTGAGGCCCATTAGCATTAGGAAGCCTTTAATAATAAAATAAAATATATATTTAATATTAATTCTCCAATTAACATTCAAATACATATATTATCATATTCCTTTACTCCGGAACTCCTTTCGGACCCCTTCTGATCACCATCGGATGTTACCTAGAACTATTGTGGTTTCTCTCTCACTATTTCTCCTATGGTACCTCATATATCCCTAAGCGCCCCCACCCTTAAGCGTGACATCCTTCGGTTCGGCAACACTCTAGGCATGATTGAGAATCCCCTCATATCAATGATCATTAGTGGGACCTGGATGCTCATGATGACCCCCGTGCATTCCACGAATCTTATCGCTCGAACCGTGAATAGTTGTTTCCTGTTCCCTTTGCCACTTGATACCTAGTTCATCCGAGACTTGATCTTTGGTATCTCCATAACTTAGTTCGATCTCGTTGCCGATGAACTTGTTTAATCGTTCCCATGTCGTTGCATTTCGTGACCCAGTCACACGCTTGCAAGCTTCGTTAATGCAACGTCACTGACATGGCCACATATGTATCAATCCGTTACATGGACTGGCAAATCCTGGTCTTGATATGTACTCCTCTACGTGATCCTTTGGGAAACCTGAGTGGCACCTTTTCGATCACCCAGTCACGGTATAATACTTGATAACCATCTAAGCTCCCTCTAGAATGGTGATTTGCATTATCTCACAGTCTAAGGATCAGGTTGCGAGGTTTCATGCGTTTTATCATCAATGGTGAACTTTGTAACTAGATCTCATTGAGATACAACTATCGGATGTCTGTATATCATGTCATTCAACCAATGACGTGATCTCATTGGCCATTGGCATAAATGCCCATGATCTTGAAATCCAGATCATCCTCATGACCAATGAACTAGTTCGCTAGAGGTAACTAGAGACACGGTTTGTTTACATACCACACGTGTATTAACGTTTCTTATTAATACAGTTATAGCACAGTATGAAACGTATTATGAACATATAGGAGATATATCAAACAATACACTTTATTATTTGCCTCTAGGGCATAACTCCTTCATAGGGACTGGGCCAGAACTCCAAGCCGCAGCCATAGAGATGGGCATGGCCGTAGAGATGATGACAGGGATCGGCGCCGGGACGATGATGATTGAAAGGCCCAACTTTGGTCGACTAGAGGGGAGGTGAATAGGAGACTACCAATGTTTTATCTTCTCTTGCAATTTTAAGCTTTTCACAAAGTAAAGTTCACTAGAGATGCAACTAGATGAATATCCTATTGGGGAAACAAAGCAACAAGTAAACAAGACGGTAATTGCAAAAAGTAAAGGACTGGAACGAAAGAACCGGCGAGGGGACACGAAGATGTAATTCTTGTAGTTTACTTCCAAGGAAGCTACGTCTATGTTGGAGAGGTGTCAGGGCCACACAAGGTCACCCGAGCACCAAAAAGGCCTCACCTCTTCTCCGGTGAGCACCACCACAAAGGCAGCCTCACAATCCACTAACCGGTAACCTTGAAGGCGCCAATCGAAACCTTTACAACAACGTTGAGGGGAGACTCGACAACTCAATTGGAGACCCTCAACGACACCATGAAGCTTCACAACAAATGCCCCAGCTCCCATGATGCCCTACATCGTCTAGGGTTCCAAGAACCCAAGAGTAACAAGATCCATGAAGGATGAGTGGGGGAATCACGATTCCTATGGTGGAAGTCTAGATCTGGCTCACCTCTCCCAATCCTCAAAAGATCAAGAGATTTGAGTTGGTAGGGAGAGAGATCTAGGCAAGTCAAGCTCTTGTATTAATGGAGGAGAGAGAAAACGAAGATATAAGGCAAGAGGTGGAAGAAGGGGGCCTTAAATAGGCCACCTCCAAATGGGCATTTTCTGCCCTGTCCCGACACCATCGGTACTACCGGTGGCGGGTTGGTAGTACCGGTGAGCGGACCACCAACGGCTCAGCGAAGGCCACGTAACGGTCAGATTGACCAGTCAACGGGCCCTCATGAGCTAGCTGGAAGTACCGGTCCTAGTTCCGGTCCAACTACCGGCAAATAGGCAGTGTGAGGCAGAAACTTATCTGACCCTCACAGCCAGTTGCCAGAACTAGGTCCGAAACTGGGACCAGTACTACCGTGCGCCAGAAGGTGGCAGGTACTACCGGTCAAGGGGTAGTACTACCGCTCAAGGGGCCAGGCGCTGGACAACGCAATATCAGGCCGGTACAACCGAGCCAAGTTCCGGTGCTAATTCTGACAAATAGGCAGAATGAGACAGAAGTTTTACAGAAACAAAGGATGGTTTGCTGGAATTAGGACCGGAACTTCCATCGGATGTTCCGCCGATCAGCTTTGAGAAAACCCCTTGGGCGGTACTATCGCCACCTGGCCGGTACTACTGGTCAGGGCAGAAAACCCTCAAACACTGCAGGGAACACTCACTCATAGGAATAATGGGATGGTTGTGGAAGTGCAAATATGGTCTATGCATGAAATGGTGATTTCCCACAACCTTCCAAGGTGGACCCCCTCTTGATAGTACGGTAGCCTAAAATAAAAAAGCAAGAGAAAGTGTAAACAAGCGCCACTGTCTTCAAGCTTCTTCTAGAGAAAAGTCCACCAACAAGCACGTCCGTAGATAAGCCCTGCAACTTGGACATATAGTTAAGCCACAAGTGAAGTTGTCATCAGCACCAAAAACATAAGGAGAAAACAATGTCCTTTGAATCTCCCCCTTTTTGGTGCTTGATGACAACCCTACAAGATTTGCATAGAGGATAACAAATAGTAAAAACTGAAGGAAATAAAAGGGAGAGAAGATCCCTCTGGATGTATGCAAGGCTTAGGAACAAGTTCTTTTAGAAGCAACAAGCATACAAAGAAGAGATCTCCCCTTACTATATGAACCAACAGGGGTGCAAGGAAGTAAATGAGAAGGAAAGGGGGACTCATACCTTGCACCAATACCATTGTGGTGAGACAAAATTTGGATACGTGAATATAAAGAATGTACCTTCGTGAGACAACTTGGCCCACCACAACCACTCATACGAACACCACAAAGATACCTTAACACATAGTCTCACCAACATAGTAGCAACCATACAAGAGGTCCAAACACAATAATGGAGGTCCACAAGCATAAATAACAGAATAAAAGTGGGCACGAGCATAAAAAGATCAATGAAAGAGTAAGCTCATGACACAACCCATGCAAATCCCGAAGTCCTAACGGAACACTTTCTCCCCCTTTGGCATCAAGACGCCAAAAAGGGACAAAGGAGACAATCTACATGCCCCACCCACCAACGAACAGAGGAGGAGGCTCGGGGTCCCAAGAGGCATTGTTCCAAGTAGGCGGAAACAGACCGGTGACCTCAAGCTCGTCATTTGTCATTGTATTTGGAACGGCAGTACCTAAGAAAGTTAGATAGAGGTGTGGGGACTAGCAGGGAAGCTATCGACGGCGTCCGCAGGCAGGATTGGATACAAGCAAGCATAGCTGGACGTGGGAAGTACCCAGGTTCGGAGCCCTCATGATGAGGTAAAACTCCTACTCCTGCCGGATCTGACTATGAGGGATATACGAACTACAAGTGCTCCTCGAGCTGTATTCTCTGGCTACTGCCTTAAATGCACTGAGACCAACCCTTGCTATTGAGGCCTTGCCTCTCCTTATATAGGCAGAGAGGCAATGGTCTCACTAGCCAGTCCAACTGGCGGGCCCCACAGGCGGGACCCAGCCGACTAGTCATCTACAGTATCCGGTATGATATGTCCCATCGGAGTATGGGCGGTATGGCTGTCGTAGGCACAGTGGACGCCGTGCGAGCCTCTCGTAAGCATCGGGCCACTGTTCCTGCGTCATCCCTGCAAAGTCTTCGGTATGGCCGAGTAGTTGTCGGTCTTGTCATCGTACAGGGCGTACCGTGCACTGCTACGCATGTCATCCTGTCTCCTTGATTGGTTCCGGCTACATCGTCGTAGACGGCTGCTTCCTGCCGATACGGCTATCATGCGATAGTCGGCCTGACTTGCTTTGTCCGGCTGCATCGGGTCAGCTGGACACGATCTGACTGCCCTGCTTCTTGTCTGGTTGGGGTATCTGGGGATCATCCCCCCGACACTTTGGCACCGCGCTAAAACCACTACTAGAAAATCGCTTGTTATTTCATTTTTGTTGCATCATCTTTAGCATGCTCATGTGCATCATGCCACCTTGCATGGACCATGTTACAAAATGTTACATTGGTTGTGTTGCATTGCTTTCCATTGCACTTGTTGGAATCTTGCTTGTGTGTCTTGATATCACATTACTCCCTTCCCCTTTTAAAACCTCTCTATTTGGTTTTCTACAAAGTTGGGACCCAAGTATTGGATCCACTATTTGTAAATGTATTTGTTCTTTTTCTAAAACCCTAATCCTCAAATACTTGTAAAATGCCCAAATGGATTTTATTTGTGGGCATCCCCTTTCCTCTTTCTCTTTTCCCACTCATCTCTCACTTGGTGAAACCCCTTTATTCAACATCTTGCAAAAGTTTCAAAAGAGTTTATATATTGGCTTGTTTAAATCTGAAACAAAACAAAAGCAAAAAAAAATCAAATAAATAAAAACAGAAATAAACAAGAGAGAGAGAGGGAGTAGCAGCAGCCCAGCCTGCCTTACCTGCAGCCAGCGCCGCAGTCCCCCGGCCCATCTCCTTCCTCTCCACCAGCCGGCCCATCTTCCTTCCTCTCCACCCGCCCATACCGCTTCGAGGGAGAGTTTTCTCTGTCGCCGTCTTCCTCCTCACAGAGCGCATCCAGAGCTTCCCCTGTCGCTGTCCAAGCGATGGATGGACCAGCGCACGCCCCGAGGCCTATAAGGGCAGTACCAGGAGGCGTCTTGTCGAACCCTAGCCTCCCTCTTCTTTCCGCCGCCACCGCTCTTCCTTCCCCTTCCTCTCTGCCATGTATCTAAACGAGAGAGAGAGGGCCGAGCACGTCCTCACCGCCGCCCCACCGCTCTTCCTTCCCCTTCCTCCGTCGGACGCTCTATCGTTTTCAAGGTGATTTGGATCTTTGTATATTCTATCTGTATTCTTGACTCATGGAGTCATTGATGTACATATATGTTCTGTGGGTCCCATCGAGGACTGTTGTGTAATGGTATTACTTCGTTTTTCCACCCGCACGAAAGTGCCTGGTGGGCGTCCTTGAATCGTTTCTATGCGGGTTTGGCGGAAAGGGCTAAAACTTGCATAGGGCTGATTCGAGGGTGTTACAGACACTAGCCCCCGAGCGCGTGTGGATTCCGCCCTTAGGCGAAATGTGCGCGTGCTCCCTCTTGGTTTTGAATTTGTGTCCGGCTACGCCTGGCGGTTGCGCTACTCGTGACGTTAGTGCTGACGCCGACCACGCGCGCACGTGCCATCATTGCTCTGCGGCGGGCAGCGTAACGTCCCGTCGCACGTTGCCTCGGGGAACTGCTGCCTGGCGCTTCGGTTCCTGCTCCAGGATCTTTTCCGCACTCCGCGTCGGCACACGGGATCTGGGCGGCGGTTGAGGTGAGGGTTGCCCGGATGACTGCCACGTGGTGCCGTGGACGGTTCCTCTTCCGGCCCTTTAAAGGGACGCCGTGGGGGAGGCAGTTCCCTTCCTTCGCTCCCCCGCTTCCAGTTGCCCTCTTCCCTTCCGCGCTCCTGCCCTCTGTGCTCTTCCTCTTTGACGTCGTTGTAGCCCGCTGTGCCGCCCGTTCGTGGTCATCGACGGTACGGGCCACCGCCACTCCTCCGCCGCCGCGCCTCTCTGTCAGCCAGAGATGGCAGCCGAACGCGGAGCCTGGTGCGGCTCCTCCTTCACAGAGGACCAAATCCAGAAATACCGCGCTACCCGCGTCCTTCTGCTGGAGGAGGAAGTAGCGGTGCGGCTAGCGCCAGCGGGAGAGGTGTCGCCGCACCCTGCGGAGGGAGAGCGGGTCATCTTCCTCTCGCATCTGGTGCGCGGGTTCGTGTTGCCGGTGCACCCCTTCTTCCTCATGTTCTTGGCCTTCTTCGACCGCCGCCTCCACCACCTCGGCGCCAATGCAACCGGAACGCTGGCGCACTTCATGGCGTTCTGCGAGAGCTATCTCGGGATCCAGCCGGATCTCGGGCTCTTGTGCCGGCTCTTTCGAGCCCAGCCGCAGGTGCAGTTTACGCAGGGGCCGCTAGTTGTCTGCGACGGCGCCTCGACCTACTCCCGCGCGCAGACCGGCTACCCGAAGTTTCGGCTGCATGACACGGTGCGACTGTGGCAGCAGTCGTACTTCTACGTCAAGAACGTCACTAACATGGACCGGATCAACCTTTCGGCCTTCCAGGATGTCGAGTCCAGCCGACAGCACTAGGACTTGAAGATTTATGGTGACAAGGCGGAGTCGGACGCGATGCTGAAATGCATGCGCTCCCTCGTCCACTGCCGGCTGACCGGCCTGGACATCACTCTCAGCTGGATGTCCCGGCTGATGATGTCGTTGCAGCAGCGAGCGCACAAGATGTGCTTCTACTCCGGCCGGCTGGACCCGACCCGGCTGTCACGTCGCGATCCCCGCTACCACAACCTAAAGGAGTGAGTGTGGATGATCACCAAGGAGCGGCTGCCAGAGGGCTGGACCTTCAGCCTGGCGCCCTACAGCCGCGTGCCCTGGGTAAGTTCTTTTAGCCAGAGTTTTCTTTCATTTTTCTTGCCCTTCTTTCTTGTTTTATCCGACTAATCTCTTGTATTTGGCAGATGTTCCCTTGCATCCTTCGCGAGGAGGGTGAGGCCCCCCTCGAGGCCTTCACGCCTGACTTGCCCGAGACGCGTGCTCGGCGGTCTGGCGAGGAGTCGGATGGGGACGCGGATGCCTTCCCCAGCCGGAACGACGAACCGGCCGCCGACCCCCATGCGGAGGTTGATGAGGACGAGGAGGCTGCGCCGGCCTCTGATCCGGCGCAGCGCCCTGCGACGGACGGTGAAGCTGGCGGGAGCGGCTCTAGCCGTTCCATCTCCAGCCGGCCTGCCACGGAGGAGCTGGCCCCCAAGAGCCGGACCAACGCCCTTCTGCCGAGTCGCCTTGGCCGGAAGAAGGGCCACCTCCGGTTTTGCCGGGGTATGTCCTTCCTCCTTTTCTCTTTCACCATCTTCTGTTTGTTTCTTTTTCTCCCTTTCTGCCTTTGGCTTATTTGCTTTTCTTTCTTTCCTTTCCTCTGCTGTCTTCTTAGCACGCTGGTCTCCTTTGGAGCCGCTAGCCCGGCACGAGAGCCGACCGGGTCACCACCCCGCGCTCCGACCACGTCTGCCAACACCCCACCTTCTTCCGAGGCACCGCCTCCGCCTCCACCTCGAGCTGAACCGGCTGCCCCAGCCAGATCGGAGGGTCCTCAGCCGTATGTGGTGGCCCAGCCGGAAGCAGAGGGTTCTCAGCCGGGTGGCTCTTCTGCGTGCGCGAGAGGCTGCGACCGGCAAGGAACTCGTGGTTGTCGGCAACGACAACCCTGACGACAAGTCGGGAGAGGAGTGGAGGACAGCGGTGGTTGCCGCGAAGGTGTCCTTGGCCGTCAACGCCATGGATGACGACGCCTCCTTTGCTGCCTCGCTGACGGACCTCGCCGCCACCCTCGAACTGGCGGTGAAGGAGATTCGGCTGCTGGAGGCCGCAGCCGGTGGGAACCGGTCCTTGGAGCAGAAGCTTGCTGCTGCCAACGGAACCTTCCAGAGTAAGTTGCTTCATCTAGCTTGCCTTTTTTTGCTTTTTTTTGCTGATAGCCGGTTTTGTCGCAGCTATCCTTGTGTGCGCTCAGCGCGAGATCGGTCGCTTGAAGAAAGCAAACGACCGGCTAAGCAAGTCCAACTCCACTCTGCGGCTGCAGAATAAGGATTGGCACGTGAAGGTAGATGGTCTGGAGGCCACCATCAAGGAGCGCGACGCCTCGCTCGCTAGCCGGATTGAAGCCTTCAACCTTCTCGAGGCCCAGAACAAGGACCAAGAGAAGGAGATCAAGCGGCTGGCGATGAAGGAGAAGGCTCTGGTGGAGGAGCTGATGCAGGTTGGCCACACGGCTAAGGGTAAGTTCCCCTTTTCCGTCTCCCTTTCTTTCTGGATCTGGTAGCCGGATCTGACTCTCTTTTTCTGACAGCGTTTTATCCCGGCATAGACTTGCTGGCGTACAACTGGGTGCAGGAGAACTGGTCGGGAGCACAGCCGATGGCCCAGGAGCTCGTCGTCCTTCTTGGCGAAGAAGCTGTCAAGCTTCGTTAAGCGGCGCGGGATATCTTCTCGTTCCTGTGGCCGGATGCTCCGGTTCTGGAGACAATGGAGTAGCTGGCTGCGAAGGTGGGGGAGGTGCCGGCTGTGGTGGACCGGCTGCGGGACTTGGCGGCGCGACCTGGAGCAGAGATGGCTCTGGCCCTCATGCTCTCCTAGTACAAGGACTCTCGCGTCGAGAAGATCGACAGAGGCTTCCGTGCTGGCGCCGACCTTCCCGCCATCCGCCAGGCCCATCCGGATCTCCGAGGCTCCGGCATCAAGATTGCCGACTATGTGGACCCCGACGAGGTGCTCACCGACTTGGAGTCTGTCGGTACTCCTGATGTGGAAGCCCTGACGCAGCCGGCTGCGGGTGCCGGAACAGGATCGAGCACCGCGCCTCCTCCTCCGCCTGAAGCTTCCGCCAGCCAAGACGCCCCTCATGGAAAGGGTCCTGCCGTCTAGCCACTGCCCCGGGATGCCGGGTGTATTTGTCTTGTTTAACTCTGTTTGAAACTTGTATGTCTGTACCGGCTGTCTTTGGCGTCGGGTAAACTTATGGGAGCTTCGCCTCCTTTTTCCTTTGTGGCGTTAATTTTGAACTGGTTTGATTTCCCTTTAGCTTGTGCACTTTGCATTTTCTTTCAACATCTCGCCAATTGACTTTATCCGCCTTACTTCGTCCGGCTATACGCCTTTAGCCGGGAGAACTGCACCTCTAGTGGGGGCGCGCTAGCGCACCCACTGGGTGTAGCCCCCGAGATTCGGAGTAGCTGGCGTAGCCAAGTGCTTCGAATATTCCTTCTCTCCCCCAAATCTTCTAACTTTATCAGACTAGACTCGTCTTAGTCGGCTGCTTTTGCTGGCTGAACACCTTTAGCCGGGGGAACTAACATTCCAGTGTGGGCGCGCGAGCGCACCCACTAGGTGTAGCCCCCGAGATTCGGAGTAGCTGGCGTAGCCAGGTGCTTCGAATCTTCCTTGTCTTCTCTTTCTCCTGCCCTTGCTCTCACCTGGGCTCCGAACGGCCGGCTAAACGCCTTTAGCCGGTCGGGAACTACAAGATTCCACTGGGGGCGCGCGAGCGCACCCAGTGGGTGTAGCCCTCGAGATTTGGAGCGCTTGATGAAGGCAAGGACTTCGAATCTTCTTATCTTTTCTTCTTGAATTCCGACTCAAGGTAGTCGTACAAGAATATACATACACATACATCCTCACATCTTAATAGGTTAGTCTGCCAAATTGTAGCTGGAAAACGGATTTGTTTTTTTGAAAACTAGCTTGCGCCTTTCTGGACATTTGGTCGCTTTCCCGTGTCGTCTGCTGTTTTCGCTGCGTCCTTGTCGGGTAGCCGGGTTGCGGTCTGCAGCCGGAACCGAAGGGAGCTGACAATACATCGCGCACGGTACTAATGGCTTAGTAACCAGATTGCCTTAAGCTAGTTGCAAGGCCGGGACGCCCGGTCTGTCACGTCTCCTCCCTGTTTTTCGTGTGGGATGCCTCGGGCTTTTGCTCTTGCTAGCTGGACAGCCGGGTTGTATTCTGTAGCTGAGACGAATAGTGGGCCTCGGACATCATCGCACACTACTCAGTCGGTTTGTTGAGTTAGCAAGCCGGGCCAGCCGGCAAGCCCCCGGGTAGGGGTTGCCGGAGCCGGAAAACCATAACCAGAAAATAGATGCAAACACATTTCTAGCAAGGAGCCCCCGAGCATCTCATAGGGGTCCGCATTTTCATTCATAGGGTTTGCAGGATACATCCACTGTATGGCGACTAGGTTTAAAACGGGCGCAGTAGGGCCGCATTCTAGGGACGCTCGGTCTCCTCGTCTGATTTGTCCATCTTGTTCTTGCGCAGCTGATGTGCATCGATGAGGTAGTAGGAGTTGTTGGGTAGTGCCCGTCTGATGATGAAGGGGCCCTCCCAAGGTGGCGATAGCTTGTGCATTCCCTTCGTGTCTTGCACCAGCCGGAGAACCAGGTCGCCCTCGCGGAACGTGACTGGGCGGATTCAGCCTGAATGGTAGCGGCGTAGCCGTTGCTGGTACAAGGCTGACCGGGATAATGCCAGATCGTGGGCCTCCTCCAAGAGGTCCACTCCGTCCTCCCGCGCCTCCTGGTTGGACTTTTCGTCGTATAGGAGCTTGCGCAGGGAGTCGAACTTGATGTCCGCGGAGAGGACGGCTTTTGATCCATAGACCAGGAAGAACGGGGTGTAGCCAGTTGATCTATTCGGCGTGGTGCGGAGGCTCCATAGCACAGCCGGAAGCTCCTCGATCCAGCATCCGGGTGACCGCTCCAACGGCTCGATGAGGCACGGCTTGATGCCGGCTAGCACCAAACTGTTTGCTCTTTCGACTTGCCCATTGGACTGTGGGTGCGCGATGGAGGCAAGGTTCAGCCGGATGCCCTTATTGCTGACGAATCGGGGGAAGGCCCCCTTGGCGAAGTTCGTCCCATTGTCGGTGATGATGCTGTTGGGGTAGCCGAACCGATTGACGATGTGGGTGAAGAAGGTGATGATTGTCGCCCCGTCCAGCTTCCGGATGGGCTTGACCTCGATCCACTTCGTGAATTTGTCCACCGCCACCAGCAGATGGGTCATGCCTGCGCGTGCTCGCTTGAAGGGACCGACCATGTCAAGGCCCCAAACCGCGAATGGCCAGGTAATCGGTATGGTCTTGAGTACCGAAGTTGGCATGTGCCTGAGCTGCCCGAAGCGCTGGCACCCATTACACGCGCGGACCAGCTGCTCAACGTCCTCGAGGGCGGTGGGCCAATAGAAGCCATGGCGAAACGCCTTGGCGAATATCGCCCTTGACGAAGCGTGGTGCCCGCACTCGCCCTAGTGGATGTCCTTGAGTAGCCGGTAGCCTGTGTCCACATCGACACACCTTTGGAAAATGCCGGATACGCTGCGCTTGTGCAGTTCACCGTTGATGATGGTGTACGTGTGTGCGCGGCGCCTGATTTTCCTGGCTTCCACCTCGTCATCCGGAAGTTCTCTGTTGGCAATGTAGTTCATGAAGTGTTGTGCCCAGAATGGCACTTCCCGAATGATGAGGATGCTCCCGCTCTCCGGTTGATGGTTGTCGGGGGGTCATCCGGGTGACATACCCGGGACGGCCGCCCCCGAGCCACTTGACGAGCCGGTAGCCCCCGGGTCTTGCGAACCGGACGGTACTGCCTTGCCGGAGTTGGTGCGGGTCTTTTTCTTTGGAGGTTCTGCCGGCTCTGCTTCTGCCGCTTCGTCAGTCAGAGCGCTCCCTGCCCAGATGATGGAGTCTGACTCAGATGACGGGTTGATGGAAGGCTTGCGCAGGTGCTCCAGGGAGACCCCGGGTGGGATCGCCTGCCTGGTGGATCCGATTCGGTCGAGCGAGTCGGCCGCCTCGTTGTTGACACGGGGAACGTGATGGAATTCACATCCGTCGAAGGAGGCGCTGAGCTTCTGGATGTCGAACCGGACGAGGGCCATGTTTGCATCTCTAGCATCCCATTCTCCGGATACTTGCTGCACCACCAGATCCGAATCGCCGAAGCAAAGGATCCGGTTGACACCGATCTCCTTGGCTAGCAGGAGTCCATGTGCCAGTGCCTCATATTCGGCTACGTTGTTGGAGGCCTTGAAGTGGATCTGCAGTACGTACTCCAGCCGGTCTCCCTTGGGCAAGGTGAGCACGATGCCGGCTCCCAAGCCCCCGAGCATCTTTGACCTGTCGAAGTGCATCTTCCAGTGGTCCGAATCCGGAACCGGTGGGAGATACTGGGTCTCGGCCCAGTCCACGTGGAAGTCCGCCAATGCTTGCAACTTGATCGTGAGCTGGGGCTCGTACTGGATGGAGTACGCGGCGAGCTCGATGGCCCACTTGGCGACTCAGCCGGTGGTGTCTTTGTTGCCGATGATTTCCAAAAGGGGTGTGGTGCACACGACCTTAATCGGATGCTCCTGGAAGTAGTGCTTGAGCTTCTTGCATGCTAGGTACACGCCATAGAACATCTTCTGGTAGTGGGGGTAGTTCTGCTCGAAGAGGGAGAGAACCTCGCTGACATAGTAGACGGGCCTCCGAACCGGCTGAGCCTTGCCTTCCTCGGGGCGCTCCACCACCAGGACGACGCTGACGACCCGGCTGATGGCTGCTATATAGAGCAACATCGGCTCCTTGCTAGCCGACGTGGCTAGAACCGGCGCTGTGGATAGCATGCGCTTGAGGTCATGAAATGCGGTGTCGGCTTGCGAGGTCTAGGAGAACTTGTCCGTCTTCTTCATCAGTTGGTACAACGGGAGTGCCTTCTCCCCCAGCCGGCTAAGGGAGGCCAGGCATCCGGTGAACTTTTGGACTCCAAGCAGGCTCCTAGGCGGCTGCATCCTCTCGATGGCCGCGATCTTCTTCGGATTTGCCTCGATGCCTCGTTGTGATACGAGGAAACCGAGGAGCTGACCGGATGGCACTCCGAAGACGCACTTCTCCGGGTTTAGCTTCATCTGGTACTGGCGGAGGTTGCCAAATGTCTCTCCTAGATCTTCGAGGAGGGTGCGCTTCTCCTTGGTCTTGATGACCACATCGTCCATGTAAGCATGCACGTTTTGGCCTATCTGCGAGTGCAAGCACTTCTGCATGCAGCGCTGGTAGGTAGCGCCTACATTCTTTAGACCGAAAGGCATGGTTACGTAGCAGAAAACCCCGTAGGGGGTGATAAATGATGTCTTAATCTGATCAGCTGGGTTTAACCAGATCAGATTGTAACCGGAATAGCAATCTAGAAAAGACAACAAATCACAGTCGGCCGTGCAATCGATGACTTGATCGATACGGGGCAAGGCGAAGGGGTCTTTCGGGCACGCCTTGTTCAGGCTGGTGTAGTCGATACACATGCGCCAAGTCTTGTTCTTCTTCAGCACCAGGACTAGGTTCGCCAGCCAATCCGGGTGGTATACTTCCATGATGAACCTGGCTGCAAGGAGCCGGGTGATCTCGTCACCAATTATCTTCCTCTTCTCCTCTGCGAACCGACGTACAGGCTGCTTGACCGGCTTGGCATCCGGCCGCACATGAAGTGAGTGCTCGGCGAACTCCCTCGGCACACCTGGCATGTCCTTGGGGGACCATGCAAAGATGTCCCGATTCTCATGGAGGAAGTCGACGAGCGCGCCTTCCTATTTGATGTCCAAGCCGGCACCAATGGTGGCGAACTTGGTCGGGTTGGAGGGGTCAAGCAGGATCCTCTCTGTCTCCTTTGCCGGTTGGAATGCTCCTTCTCCGGCCGGTTTGCTGCTAGCCAGCATGTCCTGCTGGGCCATGGCCACATTGCGCATGATCACGCACTTCTCCTCGGCTATGATGAGGGCCTCTGCCAGTTTGGAACCGGCTGAGGCGCACTCCATCAACCGCCTGAAGCAGCCGGTGACGGTGATCACGCTGTTGGGTCCCGGCATCTTCGTCTTGAGGTATGCGTAGTGGGGGACGGCCATGAACTTGGCAAGAGCAGGGCGCCCGAGGAGAGATGATAGGAGCTCATCAGGTTTACCACCTCGAACCAGATAGGTTCGCGGCGGAAGTTCTCCTCGGTCCCGAAGATGACGGCCAGCTAGATTTTACCCAGCAGGGTGCAGGCTGGCCCCGGCAGTATGCCATGGAACGTTGTGGTAGTCAGGCGCAGGTCGCATTTGCGAATGCCCATCTTCTCCAACGAGGACTGGTAGAGGAGGTTGAGGCTGCTACCTCCGTCGATGAGGACGCGCGAGAATCGGCAGGTACGCGCGTTGGAGATGATGAGGGGGTCGAGCACCATGGCGTAGCCCCCGGGAGTCGGCAGCTGCTGCGGCTGGTCTACATGGCTCCAGGTGATGGGGGTTTCCGACCAGTTCAGGTATTGGGGGACCGGAGAGACGATGGCGTTGACCTCGTTGGAGCGTCGCCTGCGGCTGTGCTTGTCGTCCAGCTCCGTCTCGAAGGTGTGGTAGGCGGCGTGCGGCTGGGGGTAGCCGTTGTTGTTGTTGCCGCCGTTACCATCATTGTCGGCTCCTCTAGCCGGTGGTGGTGGTCCACCAGGAGGGGGCAGGAGGAGACGAGGCTGGTTACCCTGGTCTTTTAGCTGGCGGGTCCAGCTGCAATTCCGGGTGGTATGCGTAGCCGGTTTGAAGGGACGGCTGTGCCACTTGCACGGGTCGTCAAACATCTGGTCGAAGGTGAGCCATGGCTTCTGCCACCTTGCATCGTTAGCGGGTGCGTCGGGCGCACCCTCCACAGTGGTAGCGGGGCTTCTGTTGTCCGGCTTGGCGGTCCCCATGGAACCGGTTGTCGTTGTCGTGGCGCCTGGAGGATCCGGCTTCGCCAGCCGGATTGCTCGGACGGTCACGAGCCGGCTCCGTAGGAGTTAGACGCTCGTCTGCATTTACTCGGAGGGGCTTCTTCATGGCGGCATCCGCCGTGGCGTACTGCTTCACTACCGTCATGAGCACCGCCATGGTTTTCGGCTCGTCACACAGTAGCCGGTGGCGAAGCATGGTGCCTTCTCGGCAACCCTCGATGAAGAAGCTGATGGCCTGGCTCTTTAGGATGCCCTCGCAGGTGTTGCACAGCTCCGTCCACTTAGCGAGGTACTCGCGGTCAGTCTCGCGGTCACCCTAGACGCACAAGGCTAGGTCGTGTGGGCGTCCCGGACGCTTGTACGTGCCATTTAAGTTGCGGACGAACACCTTCTCGAAGTCCGGCCAGGCATTGATGCTGTTGGGCGCGAGGCTGTTGAGCCACGTCCTTGCCGACCTGGTTAGCATAAGAGGGACGTAGCGCACGGTTGTGCGCTTGTTCCCATGGGCGATGCCGACTGCCGTAGCATAGTCGGTCAGCCAATCCTCCGGCTTCATGCTGCTGTCATACTTGGGGGTGTCCCTGGGTAGGGAGAACTTATCCGGAAACGGCTCGTTCTGGATGCGGGGTCCGAAACAAACCGGGTCGGTAGAATCTTCCTCCTCCGTGACGCGCGCTTGAGTAAGGAGCTCGATGCGATCACGGGCATCCAGACTATCCGGGTTGGGCGCTCCCACCCGGCCCGAGAGACAGGAACCGACGGGTCTAGGTGCTCCGGTTGATGGAGGGGGAGGCGGTGGGTTGCTGTTCACCGTTTGCTCCTGGCGCGGTTGGCCCTTGTTGCCAGAACTGCGACGCCTGCTGCGGGCCTTAGCCGGCTGAGGGGAGGACGCCTGTTGCGTGTCGTGCGGCGCGCCCCTGCTGTTGACAGGCAGCTAGCTTCCCCTGGAGTAGCTGGGGTCCTCCTGCATCTTCTGGTTGGCATCAGCCTGTTCGTCTGCAGTGCGGAGAAGCTCCTACACGCGAGCGTGCTGGCGGGATCGCTCCTCGCCCTCTAGATTGGGCAGCTCTTCTACCGCGGCTCGCTCCACGCGCAGGTTCTTGATGGGCGTGCTGTAGGTGGGCCGGATGAGGGCGGGCGCAGGATCCGGCTCCCCATCCGTTTCCATCATGTCGCCTAGCTCGCCGCCCTGGCGCCGTACCTGGCCGTGCCGGCTCGGCTCTGCGGTGGTCGGAGTGAAGCCGTGCGTGTGGTCGTACTCGCGCCGGGTGATATCAAGTTGCTTGCGGGTTGCCACCAGCTCCATGGCCTCCTGGAGGAGGATCTGTCTCTCCATGGCGAAGTTGGCCTCCGCCTCCTCCGAGTTATCCCCGAGGTTAACCGGCGTCAAGAGCCGATCGATGGCATCCTCCATCGGATTCCAAGGCTGCGGAGGCGCGGAAATTCCAACCTCGTCCGCGCCTCGCTCCCGTGGTTGGCGAGGATGAGAGCTGGAGTCTGCCATCATGACCTCCACGCCGCAGGAAGCGACAGAGGCGCTACCGCCCGGATGCGGTAGCTCCGTGACAGAGACGATCTCCCTAGGGAAACACTCCGGAATAGTGGCAACGTAGATGGGGAGGTCGCCGAAGAGCAAGATGGAGTCGTTTGCCGGGAAGGAGGTTCCGGCGAAGCAGGAAGTGTTGTCGATGATGTAGTCGAATTTGTCGAGCGTGAGCACCAGGCCGGAGGCCACGCGCTCACCGGCTGAAGTGCGGGGTCCCGTGCGGAACGTGACTCCGGTCGAAGCCATCTAGCCCCACGGTGGGCGCCAACTGTCGTTGTATTAGGAACGGCAGTACCTAAGAAGGTTAGATAGAGGTCTGGGGACTAGCAGGGAAGCTATTGACGGCGTCCGCAGGAGGGATTGGATACAAGCAAGCGTAGCTGGACGCGGGAAGTACCCAGGTTCGGAGCCCTCGTGATGAGGTAAAACTCCTACTCCTGCCGGATCTGACTATGAGGGATATACGAACTACAAGTGCTCCTCGAGCTGTATTCTCTAGCTACTGCCTTAAATGCACTGAGACCAACCCTTGCTACTGAGGCCTTGCCTCTCCTTATATAGGCAGAGAGGCAATGGTCTCACTGGCCAGCCCGACTGGCGGGCCCCACAGGCGGGTCCTAGCCGACTGGTCATCTACAGTATCCGGTATGATATGTCCCATCAGAGTATGGGCGGTATGGCTATCGTAGGCACAGTGGACGTCGTGCGAGCCTGTCGCCAGCATCGGGCCACTGTTCCTGCGTCATCCCCGCAAAGTCTTCGGTATGGCCGAGTAGTTGTCGGTCTTGTCATCGTACAGGGCATACCGTGCACTGATACGCACGTCGTCCTATCTCCTTGATTGGTTCCGGCTAAATCGTCGTAGCCGGCTGCTTCCTGCCGATCCGGCTATCATGCGATAGCCAGCCTGCCTTGCTTTGTCCGGCTGCATCGGGTCAGCTGGACGCGATCTGGCTACCCTGCCTCTTGTCCGGTTGGGGTATCTGGGGATCATCCCCCTGACATCATCACTATCAGTCCACCTCCAATGCGCATTGACCCACTGATCCTTGGGCCCTGTGACGGAGCTAGACTCAGGAGATACCTCAATATCAAGCTTCCTCATGATGGCCTTCTCCCTCCAAACACTATGCCTCTAAGCAACATAAGACTGATACTCGCGGTCCTGAATGAAGCAGAAAGTCTTCTTAACCTTCTTCAGCAGCTTCTTGGCCCAAGAGGGATGTCTCACAAGTTGGGGTGGAGGAGAAGCCTCAGCACGGTTCCCATAACTAGCATGGCCAAAGGTGGCAGCAGCATCCCTAGCAGCCCTTACAGCAGCAGCTTCTTTTTGAGCCTGAGAGCGAGGTAGCTTGTGCTTCATCACACGGATGGTCTTCTCCTCGTGAATATTGAGAGCATCCTGAGGGTAGAGAGAACCTGTTGCCTCACGCCATTTGGAATTGATGAGGGTCTGAATGTAAGGAGCATAGGGACAGGGCCTCTTCTCAATCATATCAGACCAAATTTCTTCAAACAGATAATCCATAACATCAATGCGCTCATAAGAGTCTCTGTGGTGGTAAGTCTGATACATGGGATCAATCTGGAATGAATGAAGCTGATCGAAGTTACCTGCCTTGGGAGCAATAGTGTTCTGATAGACCTTGCACATGATGTCATAGGTGGGAAGAAGATGGGAAACATTTACATTGATGCCCCAGCCCTTAATGTATAAGGGCTCAAGAACTTCTAGCTCAGAGGCCTTCCCCCTATGAACACACCACCCATTGGCACGACGGCCTTCCAGAATAGGGTAACCAAGAAGATCATCAAATTCAGACCATTTTGCATTCAGATACCTGTTTCGAGTAATCCACTTCATGGTTCTATCAACCGGATCAGTATCAAAGTAGAGGGTAGAGTAGAACTGAGAAATGGCACTCTCATCATAGTTCTCACGGTGTTGCATAATCTTGATGAGCCCAAACGGCCTGCACATATCGAGAGCTTCACCAAAGTACTCGGGGTTGCTCTCCATCTTGGTAATGTTGATGTGCTTTTGGGGGCAACAACATTCTTCTTCTTGGAAGCATAGACCTCAGAATAGATCTCTTCTTGATGCTTGGTGTGGAAGAAAGGATCCTGAGCCACACGGTCACGAGGAACAATGTAGGGATCAATTTTTTGAAACTCCTCATATGCAAGCTGAGGATAGGAGGAGATCTTCTTCTTGCTCGAATCAGGCCCAGAGGTGGTCTTCTTTTGACTGGCCAGAACAGGTATTTTACCCTCAGCAGCAGCATGGCGCTCAGCGGCAGCCCTCTAACGAGCGGTCTGACTAGGAGGGTGCAAGACCTCAAGATCATCTTCATCAATCTCAGAAAGCCCACGAGAAGGAGCATGAGACCGCTTGGATTTTCCATGGGAACCACCTTGCCCTGATAAGAAAGCAAATAGAAGGGAGGGAATAGAGGATAAGTGCACAAGGTTAAAGGAAAAGAAAAACAACCAGCCTAGACTAGATTGACAGAGTACACAGGCAGAAATCAAACAGAGGTGCATCGGAAGTTCCGCCTGGCGGCCAGAACTACCGGTGGCGTGAGGCGCACCGGAAGTACCGGTTGTGCCCCCAGTGGTAGTACCGGTGGAAAGGACCCTGCTGGTAGTACCGATCGAGCCTCACCGATAGTACCAGTCTGGGCACGAGCAGGGCAGTTTGAATGGAAATCATAGATCTACGAAACTAGATGCACCAATGGTTGAAATCTAGACAATGTACTGGGGCAATCTGGTCTACAACCGAATCCTAGCCCTACCAAGATCTCCCAGAGTAGTTCTAGCCAAAGAAGGGCCCTAGACATGGCATGTCCTACTCAAACACAAGAAGTGGCCAGATCTCCATGAATGGAGTATGAGAGGAGCAAATACAAGGGTCCATGGCGGGAGATCGAGGTAGGGAAGAATCCCACGGGGCCAATCTGAAGAGGGACAGCCGAAATCGGTGTGGCCGGTGGAGATACCGCGGAGAGCTTCTTGGGAGATGCGAGTTGTTAAGTTGGGGTCAGGGGGCAAGTGGGGAAGAAGACCTCGTGGCCCCCTGGACCGTAACTTAAAGGGGCCTCGCTCGACCGGTAGTACCAGCCAGGGGACAGAACTACCGATAACACAGGTGGTTTAGGACGAATCGGTATTACCGGTCCGAGCGTAATTTCTGGGAAATTAGGCCCTGGCCGGTAGTACCGGCTACGGCTGGAACTACCGGTGATACCCAGAAAAAACTCTCCAGATTTTGACTGCCAAGAGAGTGACCTTGTGCAGGAAAAGAGGGTTAAGGGGAGGAGAAGAGGCTTGGGATAAGAGGCACAAACTGAGAAGAACGACAAAATAAGATCCAACAACAAAAAAACAACACCAAAAAACATAGAATACGAAGGGGAATCAAACAAAACAATGTCGGTGGCCTAGGACACCATATATGAGTATATTTGGCTTGACACCACGAAGATGTATCTTGGGTTCATTACCAAAACTCATCATTTAGGCTCATTTTGTCACCTTGAGAGACCATAGAGAATGAATACATTAATATGTGCATAATAGAAAGAGTGTTGGTTCATATGAGGCACTACACTCCCCCTAAAACCATATGTACATCCAAACATGATATTCTTTGAGACCCGGGTAGGTGTGCAAGATACTCAAGCCACGTTGCTTGAATCAATGATATTTAGTTCATGCCTCAACTCTCGGAACCTTGCTTCATCAAGTGGCTTCATGAAAAGATCCGCAAGATTGGCCTTGGTAGGAACATACTCCAAAGAAATGTCTCCTCTTACAACATGATCCCAAATGAAATGATGACGAATCTCAATGTGCTTGGTCTTGTTGTGTTGCACCGGGTTGTAAGCAATAGCAATGGCACTCTCATTGTCACAAAGAAGTGGCACCTTGGTGAAAGAGAGTCCAAGATCCTTCAAGTTTTGCTTCATCCATAGCAATTGAGCACAACAACTTGCGGCTGAGATGTACTCCGCTTCGGCGGTGGACATAGACACGCAATTTTGCTTCTTCGAGGACCAACACACCAATGATCTTCCAAGAAATTGACAAGCACCGGAGGTTTACTTCCTTTCCACTTTGTCTCCTGCCCAATCCGAGTTCGTGTATCCAATGAGGTCAAAGCTGGCTCCCTTGGGGTACCACAGCCCAAAGTTAGGGGTATGAACCAAATATCGAAAGATTCTCTTGACCGCCACCATGTGGCTTGCCTTTGGTGCGGCTTGGAATCTTGCACACATACCCACACTCAACATAATATCTGGTCGAGATGCACAAAGATAGAGCAAAGAACCAATCATCGAGCGATAAAGCTTTTGATCCACATCCTTACCCTTGGGATCGAGATCAAGATTAACCTTTGTGGGCATGGGAGTTTTGACTCCATTTACTTGATCAAGGTTGAACTTCTTGAGCATATCTTGGACATATTTAGCTTGGTTGATGAAGGTCCCTTTCCTCAATTGTTTGACTTTGAAGCCAATAAAGAATTCCAACTCCCCCATCATAGACATCTCAAAACGGTCGGTCATGAGCTTAGAAAAATCCTCATTAAAAGCTTTGTTAGTAGACCCAAAGATAATATCATCAACATAGATTTGGCAAATGAACAACTTTCTTAGTAAAAAGAGTGGGATCAATGAGGCCTACTTCGAAACCACGGTTTAACAAAAGCTCTCTAAGGCACTCATACCACGCACGTCGGGCTTGTTTGAGGCCATATAGTGCCTTGTCGAGTTTGTAGACATGGTCCGGAAAGAGGGGATCCCCAAAGCCCGGAGGTTGCTTGACATACACCAATTCCTTTAAGGGACCATTAAGAAAAGCACTCTTAACATCCATTTGTTGCAATTTAAAGTTATGGTGGGTATCATAAGCAAGAAGCATGCGAATGGATTCTAGTCGAGCAACGGGAGCATAAGTTTCACCATAGTCCATGCCCTCAACTTGATAGTATCCTTGGGACACTAACCTTGCTTTGTTGCGGACGACTATACCATTGACATCCCTCTTGTTCTTGAAGATCCACTTGGTCCCAATCACATTTTGACAATCTTTGGGTCTCTTCACAAGTGACCACACCTTGTTCCTCTTGAAGTTGTGGAGTTCTTCATTCATAGCATCAAGCCAATCATCATCTTCAAGAGCTTTGAAGACCTTTTGGGGCTCAACATGAGAAATAAACGCATGATGAGAACTAAAAGAGGTTAGTTGTCTCCTAGTAGTGGAGCCCCTATTGAAATCTCCATAAACATTATCAAGGATATGACCATCTCTGATGAGCTTGGCGAGATGGTAGGCTTGACGGTGAGCTTGGGTCGCAAGACAAGATTCTTGAGAAACCACTTGGTCATCACCACGATTCAAGTCCCCGCCTTGACTATAAGAACGAACTTGATCACTCTCTTCATCAACATCAACCGAAGGAGAGACATCATAATTTGGTGGAGAGACATTAGCTTGGCCTTGGTCATTGCTAGCTCGACCTTCTTCAACTTGACCTTGTGCATCATTGACATGAGGAGCTTCACTATCTTGGTGAGGTACATGATCGACTTGAGGTAGACTTGATCTTGGAGAGTCATGGACATGAAGGTCTTGTGAAGAGCTTGGAGAACCTTGAGAAGAAATAAGTTGACCTTGAGGTTCAAGATTGTCTTGTGAGAGTGAAGGCTCCGCTTGAGTGGAGCTCGGTCCTTGTCCTTCGGACATAAGGGGATCCTCAATGGGGTGGAAGAAACCTACACACTTTCTTCTTATGGCTTGGGGAGGAATTTCATCACTTGGATCACGAACACCATCTTGCCTCACAAGAGGCTCATGATCTTCATCAAACTCGACATTGCTAGATTCTTCAACCCTTCTCGTTGCTTTGTTGTAGACTCTATAGGCATGGGATTGATTTGAGTACCCAACAAAGATCCCTTCTTGAGCCCTAGACTCAAACTTTGACAAGCGGACACCTTTCTTGAGAAGGAAACATCTACAACCAAACACCCGGAAGTACTTGACATTTGGCTTGCATCCGGTGAGAAGTTCATATGGAGTCATGTTCTTCTTCTTGCGTAGGTAGAGGCGATTGGTTGCATGGTAAGCGGAAATGGCTTCGGCCGAAAAGTTATATGGTGACTTGAATTCCGCCAACATGATCCGGGCCGCGTCCATCAAAGTACGGTTCTTCCTTTTGGCAACACCATTTTGTTGAGGGGTGTAAGGAGTTGAATATTGATCTTCGATCCCCTCATCACTAAGAAACTCATCCAACATGTAGTTCTTGAATTCGGTTCCATTGTCACTTCTAATGGTGAGGATGGTAGAATTGTGTTTCCTTTGCACTTGATTGGCAAAGTCGATGACGGTTTGTTGAGTCTCACTCTTGAACTTGAAGAAGTAGACCGAAGTGTATCTTGAGAAGTCGTCAACAATTACCAAACAATACTTCTTCCCACCAAGGCTATCACGAGAGGGAGGCCCAAAGAGATCCATGTGGAGAAGCTCCAAGCACCGTTCAGTGGTGATTTGATTAAGAATCTTGTGAGGCTTCTCATGCATCTTCCCTTCAATACAAGCCCTGCACACACGATCTTTGGCAAAGGAAATGTCTTTTAGTCCAAGGATGTGGCCTCCCGTGTAGAGACTTTGCAAAGCCTTCATGTTTACATGGGCTAGGCGGCGATGCCACAACCAACCCACGTCGGCTTTCACATAGAGACATATAGAATGTGTAGATGGTTTTCTGGAGAAATCCACTACATATAAGTCATGCTCTACGTATCCAATGAAAGGCACCATGAGATACTTGCTCCACATGAGGACCACCGAGTGCTCATTAAAGAAAGATGAAAGACCCATGATAGCAAGAGCACGAACAGAAAGGAGATTGTAACCAAGGGTTTTGACAAGCATGACATTAACCAAGGATACATCCGGGGTTACTACCACCTTCCAAAACCCAATACCTGAGAGCTTGTTATCACCATAGGAGACCATAGTATTGGCAAAATTAGGCCTAATCTCCAACATGATAGACTTGCTTCCGGTCATATGGCTTGTAGCTCCACTATCAAGCACCCATTTTGCACCACCGGAAGCAAAGTCCTACAAGAAAATCAAGCTTTGGTTTTAGGTACCCATTTTGCAATGGGTCCCCTTTTGTTAGTCACAAGGGTCTTAGGTACCCAAATGGTCCAATGATAATCATGAGTGTAAGATGTGCCAATGTACTTAGCATAAACATGACCATCAAAATATTTGTGAAGAATGTAAGAAGGGTTGTTCTTCCCGGCAAAGTTATCACTTTGCACAAAGGTAGTATCAAGTGAGGATACTTGAGCAAAGCTCTTGCTCTTCTTCCTTTTCTTGTTCCTCCTCTTGTTCTTCCTTTTGTTGGCAACTTGCCCTTTTGCAAGTTGATCTTTCAACATCTTGTTCTCCTCAACAAGATTCTCATGCTTGCAATAAGGGTTAGAAGAACAAGGCAAATGTACAATAGGCGTAGCGGAAGACTTTGAATGTTCATTGTTCGATTGAGTTTGAAGTTGCTCATGAGCCTCAAATAGACTTGAGAATTTACTCTCCAAGGCATGATGTTCCTCCTTGAGTTTCTCAAAATCCTTAAGGCATTCATGACCAACACCAAACTCAACCTTTTCATTTTTAAGGACATTCAATGAAGCAATAGCATGATCTCATTCTTTAACAAGTTGCGTTATGAAGGCATTATGGTCATCAACAAGTTTAGCCACACTTTCCTCAAGAGTTATTCTCATGTTATGTTCATCTTCAAGGGATTGAGATAGAGAGGCAATCTCATCGGCGGCCTCTCTCTCATTTTTACCTAGCATGTCAATAACTTCTTCTTTCTCATCTAGCATTTCCCTAGCATGGTCAAGTTGGTTTACAAGTGTTTCAAAGCACATTATAGTATCATCATCTAGATGCTTCATAGATTCACACATGCTTACCATCTCTTTCTTAACCTCTAGACCTTCTAGATCATGCAAAGGAGGTTCATTTGTAGGAGACTTGGAAGAGGGAGTTACCTCGGTGGCCTTAGCCATGAGACACTTTTGGTTGTGGTTGGTGATGTTCTCATTTGGTGAGTCGAAGAGAGACACTCGTGGGGTAGATGAAGTAGCAATAGCGGCAACTCCCACGATCTCTCCACCTTGACCTTCACTCTCATCATTATCATCCGCACCTGAGAAGTACTCTTCATGGACCACCATCGCCCTTTCCTTGTTGGGAAGGTTCTTGTTGTGGAAGTTCTTGTTCAAGGGGTGAGGAGGTATTTGCTTTCTCTTGCGAATGAGGCGGCCTCCATTGTCTTCTGTATTCTCGAAGGGGCATTGAGCTACAAAGTGACTCTTGTCATTGCAATTGTAGCAAGATCTTGCCTTTGGAGCCTTCATGGTTGAGTTGAATGTTGGGTTGTCCCTTGACCTTGACTTCATACCCGGTTTGTTCCAAAAGGCCCTTGATGCTAGAGCCAAGTGCTCACTGAAAGCATATTTGATGTCCTCTTGAGACCACTCACTAGAGGTATCGTCTTCATCAACTTCCACCACTTGAGCTTTCAAGGCAAGGTTCAACTTTTGAGACCCATAAGCATGAGCACGAGCTGACTCCGCATTCTTCTTGGCAATGGTCATGGCAATGACTTCACTCAACACATCTTGAGAGGACATGGTGTGGTAGTTACTTCTCCCCTTGATAGAGTTGAGTTTTTGCTCCTCAAAGGGAAGAAGGGCTTGACCAAACTTCCTCTTCATGAACTTGTCATCAACATAGATAGCTCCAAGGTCCCTCATGGTACAACAAAGAACCTTGAGATGATGATACATGTCTTTGGGTGACTCATCATCTTGCATTGCAAAGCCATCGGAATCATTGTTGACTTCATAAAACTTGGAGCTTTGTATGCTTGCATTACCAATATATAACTTGGTGAGATGATCCCAATCTTCTTTGGCGGTGGAGAATTGGTGAATGTGAGCAAATTCCTTGGGGGTCAACGCCTTTTGGGTCATGCCCAAAGCGGTGGCATCGAGTTGCTTGTCCACGACCTCGGCCCGATTCAACTTCTTAGCATCATATGGAGAGAAACCTTCATCCACAATCATTTCCCCCTTCTCCCTCTTTGGAGGAGGAGTCACCTAGCCCCTCGGTGCTCTCGCTTGGGATCTTGGTGGTTTGAGCCACAAAGCCTAAGCCCAAGTGTTTTGGGGCAACCGTGGGATTCACCCTAGGGGCGACCACTTGCACGGGAGCGGGAGGGGCTTCGGCGGCAAGAGATGCATCATGAGGGGTTTCTAGCATGGGGCTAGGCTTAAGGGGTTGCAAAAGGGTCATCATTTCCTCAAACTTGGTCAGCATGGATGTCTCCAGTCGATTGAGGTCATCCGTGGAGGCCAAGTTCTTCGTGGTTGCGCCCACACTCCCCTATTTGTCGGCCATTGTCTCTTAGGCGGTTAAGCCCAAAGTAAGAGCCGAGGCTCTGATACCAATTGAAAGGCCCATCTTTGGTTGACTAGAGGGGGGTGAATAGGAGACTACCAATTTTTAATCTTTTCTTGCAATTTTAAGCTTTGCACAAAGTAAAGTTCACTAGAGATGCAACTAGATGAATATCCTATATGGTAAACAAAGAAACAAGTAAACAAAACGGTAATTGCAAGAAGTAAAGGAGTGGAACGAAAGAACCGGCGAGGGGACACGGAGATGTAATTCTCGTAGTTCACTTCCAAGGAAGCCCGTAGTTCACTTCCAAGGAAGCTACGTCTATGTTGGAGAGGTGTCGGGGCCACAAAAGGTCACCCGAGTGCCACAAAGGCATCACCTTCTTCTCCGGTGAGCACCACCACAAAGGCAGCCTCACAATCCACTAACCAGTGACCTTGAAGGCCCCAACCGAAACCTTTACAACGAGGTTGAGGGGAGGCTCCACAACTCAACTAGAGACCCTCAACGACACCACGAAGCTTCACAACAAATGCCCCAGCTCCGAGCACCGTCTAGGGTTCCAAGAACCCAAGAGCAACAAGATCCACGAAGGATGAGTGGGGGAAATCACGATTCCTATGGTGGAAGTGTAGATCTAGGTCACCTCTCCCAATCCTCAAAAGATCAAGAGATTTGAGTGGGTAGGGAGAGAGATCTAGGCAAGTCAAGCTCTTGTATTAATGGAGGAGAGAGAAAACGAAGAGATAAGGCAAGAGGTGGAACAAGGGGGCCTTAAATAGGCCACCTCCAAATGAGCATTTTTTGCCCCGTTGATGGCCCAAAATATATCGAGCTCATTGGGGAACCCCAAGAGGAAGGTATGATGAGCATAGCAGCAAGGAAGGTACAAAAGAAAGGTTTAATCGAACCAGTAGGAGCAAGGAAACACCCCAAAGGTGTAGCTAGCTGAACGTTGGCAGGGCGCACTACCGGTGCCAGCAGCAACGTGGAGACCTACACAACACAACCACAGAACTCTGTCCCCAACTTGCGATGAGGTTGTCAATCTCACCGGTTTTGCTGAAAACGAAGGATTAAACGTATCGAATGGAAGCAAGTAATAGTTTGCATAAAGTAAACACAAAGCAATAAACAGTTTGTAGATTGTATGTAGAAGAAAGGACCGGGGTCCATAGTTCACTAGAGGTGGCTCTCCTTAAGATAGATAACATGCTGGCTGAACAAATTACAGCGGGGCAATTGACAAACATCGAGAAAGCATACAAGCATATACTAATCATCTTGACTCCTTTGAGATTCGATTGGCATTACAACATTATACATAGACCGCCATCCAACTGCATCTATGACTAATAATCCACCTTCAGGTTATCATCTGAACCCCCTCTAGTATTAAGTTGCAAGCAACAAATTATTGCATTAAGAATTGCGTGTAAAGTAAACAATACGATTGTTCTATGAACAAAGGATTGTTGTTTTCTCCCTAGTAGCAATAGCACATCTAGTACCTTAGATATTTCTGTCACTTCCCCAGATTACCAGAGGCATGAACCCACTATCGAGCATAAATACTAACTCTTGGAGTTGCTAGCATCTACTTGGCCAAGATATCTACTAACAACGGAAAGCATGCAAGATCAAAAATAACAAAGACATGATAGAATCAATAATCAATCTGAAATAGCATCTCAATATCCATCGGATCCCCGCAAACACAACATGCCGAATTACAAATAGATGATCTTGATCATGAACGGAGCTCACAAGATCTAGACATGAAAACACAAAGGGGGAGAACCAGCCATCTAGCTACTACATGGACCCGTAGTCCCGAGATGAACTACTCACGCATCACACCGGAGACTTGCATGATGATGAAGAAGGCCTCCAGGGTGAATTCCCCTCTTCGGCAGGGTGCCGGGAAGAGCTTCAGATCCCTCCAGATCTAGGGACAGAGACGACGGCGGCTACAGACTCTTTCGTGGATTTTTGATCGGGTCCTTCGGGTTTTGGTATCAGAGGCATCTTATAGGCGGAAGGAGAGGCCGAGGGGTGCTGGAGGCAGCCACACCACCCCCTGGCGCGGGCCAGGCCTGGACGCACGGCCAGGTGGTGTGGCGGCCCCATGGCCCCTCTCCGTCTCGTATTCTTGCTCCGTGTGTCCCTCGGTAAAATAGTGACTTTGGCTTTTGTCCCGTCCAATTCCGAGAATATTCATTTTCTGACTTCCTAGAACCAAAAACAACAGAAAATAGGCAGCTGGCACTATGGCTCTTTGTTAATAGGTTAGTCCAAGAAATCATATGAAAAGTACTCCAAAGTGTGGACAAAACACAAGAAAGTAGATAAAACCAAGCATGGAACATCAAAAATTATAGATACATTTGCAATGTATCAACATCCCTAAGCTTAACTCCTGCTCATCCTCGAGTAGGTAAGTGATAAAAAGAAAGAATAATTTTTGAGGTGACATGCACCATCATAAACTTGATCAAAGTATTTGTAAAGCATTCAGAGCTGGGATCATAGTACTTCAATCATAACATGAAAGAGAAAGTTCTAGCAATAAGACAAAGAAACTATGTTGCAACATGAAAGGGCAGAAACAAAAGATTCATGAATAACAATGCTTTGCAAGACGTTTGTTTGTTTCACATAAAGAAAACATAGCATAATAGTATTCAGCTTGTCCCTCATAGAGTAGCAAATATAAATGCATAGGACACCTTCAAAGTTTACAAGAGTGACTAGATACAAATAGTTTAAAACAAGCAATATCAAGTTATGCATCAATCAACTAGTCTTGGGACAATGCACATAGAACTAAGAATGGCCACTATGCTCTCAAAGTAGGTGCATAAAGGTAGAAGGTGGAGACTCAATGTATAAGTGGAAGAAAGGCCTTCATAGAAGGAAGCAGGGATTCAAGTCTCATAAAGAGCTTCCAAAAACTATGGTACTTATAGCTTTCAGCTCTCATTTCCCCTATCATAAGCATCTTGAAGGTGATTAAGTTTAAAGTGACACACTAAGAGGATATGCTTGACAAGTTATAAACCAAAATCTCGTGCCCCTTACTTATGAAGACCGAACCTCATGCTACTCAACTTTAGTCACAGGTAAGCTCTTGTCATTATAAGTACATATGTATCATAAAGAACCGCCAACAGGGTACCCCTTGCACATGATACAGGAGCTATCCCATAATCAAAATGACAAGGCAAGTAGACAATGAGCATCTCAGCGATCTTTTTATTTGCTATTTGCATAGGTTTTTATTGAGGATGCTTCATAGAGTGCTCATTGTGGTGATGCTGCAAGTTTCCACCATGATTAGGCATGGCTTAGGCTAGCGGCCCAGGCGTTTCTCTAACACACATACAAAGTCCATGATCTTACAAGTTCCACTTTTATTTCACACCGCTGGGATCCATAAGCAAAAGAACATGATATCAACGGGGTACAAAGTACAAGTGCAATGTTGAAAGAGTTCCCCATGATATCAACCGGCCACGATCACGGTAGGGACCATGATGATCAGCACCGATACAATAGCCGCGACGGCCGCCGGGGAGGTGGATGCGATGATCAGGATGGAAGGAGGCACGCGAGGGCGCCGGTGGCTTCTGGCTTGCATTCCCACTCGCCTGTCAGGGCTACGCGCTGCCCTGGCCATGCTTTTGCGTGTGGCCGCTCGCTTCCCCCTCCTCTCGCCCCAACTCGAGCATTGTCCTGGAGGAGCATAGCTCTATGTCGCCGATGGACTGGCTGCATAGGGCCAGCCCCTACTTCCGCCCGCGGGTGAGCCCTCAGGTTGAGGGACTTGAGGCCTTCTGCACTTGACGCCTGGACAAGATGCACCTGCAGCTTGTTGCTCCCCCGCACTCCATGACGGCCGCGGTGGCTCCGCCTACCACCCCGGGCTCCGCTCTGAGCCCTGTGCACGCCTCAACGCCTATCCACGCCTCCACCACGACTACAATGGTGGTGCCTGTCCCTGCCTCTACTATGATGGTTTCGCTCGCCTAGCCGGTAGCCATGCCTGATCCTTTGTCGTCCTCGCCGGCTGGCCGCACGCCTCTGTTCATCCCCATCTAGTAGACGATACTCGCAGCACCAGACTCAATCCTGTCGCGCCCACCAGCTGCTAGGCGCAAGACCCTAGCCGGAGTGACCAGCTTTGTGTGCTTCTCGGTGCAGCAATCAAGCCCGCGCCTCAAGATGAAGCGTGGCAGCATGCCGATGGCCAAGCTCACGGAAAAGGTGCTCTGCCACAGGCTTGGCATTGTTAGTGATGGGGAGCCAATCACCGAGGCTGCTATTGCCAAGTTTGTGGCCATGTTCAATGGTCAGCTCATAGACATTGCTATTTCAGCACTTAGGGCCCTATTCAGGATGGATTGCAACTTCCATTGGCAGTGGAGGAAGCCCTGGTGCAGCATGGAGGAGCTGGATCTATGGAGCTAGAGGCGCATCCGACGCTAGAGGAGGAGGTCTGATCTACGCCGCGCCTTCCCAGTTGATGTTTCCATGTTTCATTTTGCGCCTCAAACATGGGACTGGATGGGTGACCGACCATGGGCAAAATAAGGAGATAATCCACTCACACTTCAAGAAAATCATCAAAAAGGGCCACCTAGAACCAAGGACTTTAATTGTGCTAATATCCTGACGCCCACTTGCGACCTCTCCAACATGGATGCTTCTTTCACCGAAGATGAAGTCAAAGCAGCTATCAAAGGCTCACATAGCGACAAGGTTCTAGGCCCGGATGGTTTCACCGGGGCCTTCTTTAAATCATGTTGGGACATCATCAAGCCTGATCTCATGGCTATCATCAACAACTTCTCCGACCTCCACAACAACAACTTTCATTGGTTAAACTCTACCAACATTGCTCTCATACCGAAGAAGGATGGTGCCGAGGATATCACCGACTTTTGGCCTATTATCCTCATTCATGCTATGGCCAAGATCATTGCCAAAATGCTTGCTTCTATACTTGCCCCCACATGGACAAGCATGTTTCCAACGCCCAAAGTGCCTTCATTAAAAAGAGGAGTATCCATGACAACTTCCTCTATGTGTGTAACTTGGCAAGAAAGTTCCATAGGACAAAGACCCCAACACTTCTATTCAAGCTTGATATCAAGAAGGCTTTTGACTCCATACATTGGGACTACCTCATGGATTTGCTTGAGCACCTTGGTTTCCCGAGGAAATTCCGGGATTGGATTTTCGCACATCTATCTTCAACCACCTCAAGGGTGATTCTCAATGGGACAACCGGTGATCCAATCAAGCATGGGAGAGGGATGAGGCAATGAGACCCACTCTCTCCCCTCCTCTTCGTGCTTGCTATTGACCCCCTTCACCACATTCTTTGCAAGACCACTACCCAAGGGCATCTACACCAACTTCGAGGGAGAGGCCCAACCAATCGAACCTCCCTTTATGTCGATGATGCAGCAATCTTCGTGGCTCCTATTAAATAAGATATAAGGTTCTTGGCCACCACTTTAGAACATTTTGGAGGTGTAATCAGGCTTGCTACAAATTGCTTGAAGAGCCAAGTGGTGCCCATCAAGTGTGGTGAAATTGACCTTGAAGATGTGCTCCAACCTTTCCCGGCAAGGCTCACCTACTTCCCTATAAGATACCTTGGTCTCCCATTCTCACTCACAAGGCTCAAGATAATTCACGTGCAATATATCGAAGATAAAGTGGCAGGGAAGCTTATCCCTTGGATTGGAAAGAATGCTTCTATGGCGGGGAGGGCCATTCTCATGAAGTCGGTTCTCAGTAGTGTTGTCATCTACTTCATCACCATCCTTAAGATTCCTTTGGAGGTCTTTATCAAGATTGATAGCATCCAGCGGGCTTTCCTTTGGGAGGCTAGTGACAAGGTTACTAGGGCAAGTGCAAAGTTAATTGGGACTTGGTGTGTAGACTGAAAGACAAAGGAGGGCTTGGAATCCTTAACCTCAAGAAATTCGATGTGGCTCTCCGTCTTAGATGGCTTTGGTTGGAATGGACGGATAATTCCAAACCGTGGATTGGGCTTGGGAACCCTTGCAACTCCCAAGACCTTGAGCTCTTCGCTTTGGCCACAAAGGTTACCATTGGTGATGGTAGGAAGGCCTCTTTTTTGGATTCACCTTGGATAGATGGATGTAGAGCGCGTTATATAGCCCCCTTGGTGTTTGATATTTGCCACAATAAAAGGTTCACCATGCAAAAGGGGTTAGATCAAAACTTTTGGGTCTCTCAGATAATTATGCAAGGAGGCCTAACCGTGGAACATATAGAGCAATTTGCAAAGCTTTGGGAGGGCATAGCCAACACCACCCTCAACATTGGTACCCCCGATTCCATCATTTGGAAGCCAAATAATAGTGGACAATACTCTTCTTTCTTCGCATACAAGATGCAATTTGAAGGCATCAACACCTCCCCCATGCCAAAGATGGTATGGAAACCGTGGGCAACCCCAAAGAGTAAATCTTTTGCTTGGCTAATCATCCAAAATAGAGTTTGGACGGTGGATAGATTGCAAAAGCGTGGTTGGAAAAATTGTGGCACTTGCAAGCTTTGCAATCAAGAGCAAGAATCCGCTCCCCACCTTTTCTTCAAGTGTCGCTTCACCAAAAGAGTTTGGACAAATGTGAAAGAATGGTTTGGCCTCCTTGAGGTCAACCCGGACAAGTGGGATGATGCGGCAACCCTACAATAATGGTGGTCCGGCCATGTCAACTAGAGAGGGCAATATCGGAAGGTGATGGCTTCCCTTGCCATGCTTATTTCGTGGGAAGTTTGGAAGGAGAGAAACACTCGTGTTTTTCGAAACCACTACTCCACCGTCCCAATGGTGGTCTCGAGAATTAGAGAAGATGTGGCTCTCTAGGCTAAAGCTAGAGCTAAGGAGAGAAGTAATGTAATGCCGCGAGGGTAGACTTTGTTTTGTTCTAGCCTTTTGGCAAATGATAGCGGCCCTAAGAAGCCCAAATCCTTTCGCTTTGAAATTTTTTGGGTCAAGATGCCAAACTTTATGGGAGAAGTGAACACCACTTGAAGTGAAGATACCTCCCATACCGAGGCTTGCCAACACCTTTTTTCACAAGCTTAAGAGAACTAGACAGCGGTTGCGCAAGTGGAGCAAAACCCTTTTCTCCCAAGCAAAATTTGAGCTACACATGGCCTTGGAGGTCATTCTACATCTTGATGTGGAGGAAAGGACCTTCGTACTAGACTCAAGAGAAGAGTCATTGGGCTCACGGTGCTTGACAAGGCTCGAAATAGACAAAGCTCAAGAGTGACAAACTTGAAAGAGGGAGATACAAACACTAGATACTTCCACCTATGCATCAATGCTAGAAGAAGAAAGAACGACATCCATCGTCTTAAACACAACAATGGATGGGTCACGGAGCACAATCAAAAGAAGGAAATAATACAAAACCACTTCTACAAGATCATCAAAAGAGGACCCCGCGCACCAAGTATTTTAATTGGAATGTTATTCCACACCCCCAATATGATCTTTTCGAGCTCGATGCCCCTTTTTTGGAGGAGGAAGTGAAAGTCGCGGTGGATGATACCACTACTGACAAAGCCCCGGGTCCGGACGGCTTCACAGGAGCCTTCTTGAAAGCTTGTTGGTCCACCATTAAAGTGGATATTATGGCGGTGATCAATCAATTCTCAAGCCTACACGCAAACAATCTCCATTGGCTCAACTCCACAAATATTGCCCTCATTCCTAAGAAGGAAGGAGCCAAAGATGTGGCCGACTTTAGACCCATTAGTCTCATTCATGCTATTTCGAAGCTCATCTCCAAGATGATGGCCGCCCGTCTTGCCCCCCACATGCATAGCCTTGTCTCCAATGATCAAAGCGCCTTCATTAAAAAACAAGCATTCATGACAACTTCCTCTATGTGAAGAACCTTGCAAGGAAACTCCACAAGGATAAATGCCCGACGCTCCTCTTCAAGCTCGATATCAAGAAAGCGTTTGATTTGGTTAGATGGGACTACTTGATGGACATGCTTCAACACCTAGGCTTCCCAAGAAAATCTCGAGAGTGGATTACGGCGCTCCTATCCACCTCAACCTCAAGAGTTCTCCTTAATGGCATGGTCGGTAACCCAACAAAGCATGGGAGGGGTCTTAGGCAAGGAGACCCCCTCTCGCCACTCCTTTTTGTGTTGACAATAGACCCGCTACATTATATTCTTTTCAAAGCCACCAATAAAGGACATCTTCACAAGCTTCGTGGTCGTGCCCCCATGGTTAGGACTTCTCTATATGCCGATGATGCCGCCATCTTTGTGAAGCCCATCAAAGAAGACATCACCTCCTTGGCTTCCACGCTTGAGCTTTTTAGTGAGGTCACCAGACTTGTCACAAATTGCACAAAAACTCAAGTGGCGCCTATCCGTTGTGAGAACATCGATCTTGAGGACATCTACAAGCTTTCCCGGCCGTGCGTACCTCCTTCCCAATGAAGTATCTTGGGCTCCCCTTATCGGTGACTCGTCTCAAAAGAATCCATTTCCATCCTTTGGAAGACAAGGTTGCGGCAAATCTTGTGCCATGGATTGGAAAGAACGTTACTATTGCCAGGAGATCTAGTCTTGTGAAGTCGGTGCTTACAAGTGTGGTCATCTACTTCATCACCGTCCTTGATGTTCCTATTGAGGTGTTAAAGAAGATTGATAGCTTGAGAAGAGCATACATATGGGCGGCTTGTGATAAGGTTATCGGTGGCAAATGCAAAGTTAATTGGGACCTTGTTTGCAAGCCTAAGGATAAAGGAGGCCTTGGAATCCTCAACCTTAAAAAGTTTGCGACGGCCCTAAGATTAAGGTGGCTTTGGCAAGAATGGAAAGATGAGAATAAGCCATGCATCGGCCTTGGAAATCCTTGCACCTCAAAGGATCATGACCTCTTTGCAGCGGTGACAACGGTCATCATTGGAGATGGGAAAAAGGCTCTCTTTCGGGAGGCGAGTTGGCTAGATGGAATGAGACCCAAGGACGTCGCCCCTCTAATTTTTGAGATATCTAGGAATAAGAAATGTTTGGTGCAAAATGCTTTGCATAATGACTTTTGGGTCTCCCAAATCAACACCTAAAATGGCTTATCTTTGGAGCACATCGACCAATTCTACAAGCTTTGAGAGAAGCTTGCCAATGCAACTCTACAATCTGCTGTAAGCTGGCCCAATTTGTGTTGAGTACTTACTTTCCAAGTTCATGATCATTCATGATGTTTCTCATATCACACTTTTGAAAAGAATATCATATGGGGAATTTGTTCTGTTGGAACATATCCGGAGAAATTAAATACTTACAAACTCACAATAGCCGACTTTTGGTATATATTGTATAATAGCAGGTAGGAGTATACTTCTATAATGCTAATTACATACTCTATTTTTCTCGCTGGACGAAACAAAATCACCAGAGTTTGTCCACCAAGCTTACCAAAGGCCATTGGGGTCATTGGTGCCATCAGTTCAGAAGGGAAAAATCTTCGGGATCATGTATTGCACTTGCAGAGTGACCTACAACGTCTTAGGATACCCTTCCTGTAATGCATTGCCTAATGATGGAGCGGAATGGAGGGTCCATGACAGCTGTGTGGCTGAGCGCCTTCCGAAACTCAAGGATGCAGCGTATGATCCGGATGACCCTCTTGATGAATTCAGATGGTACACGATGAAGGTGGAAGTGGAGGGTAATGCAAGCTAGTCTCCTTGCGTTGAGTTCTTTGATACCACCATCCAACAAACTGAATGATGTCCAAAAAAGGATGGATCTTCTTTCCAGTCAGCTGGAGAAAATGGGTCTGCATGATGTTGCCGAACGTTCGACAAATCACTCAGGCCAGAGACTAGCTCTCTACCAACTGAAACAAATATATTTGCTCTTGAGAAAGAGCTAAAGCAGCTCATGGGATTTCTCATTGTACTCCCTCTGTCTCAAAATAGATGTCGCAGATTTGTTACGACATATATTTTGAGACGGAGGAAGTACCTAAGAATTCAAAACGCAAGAGAGCAAGCAGTCCCGTGAATGCATTAGCAAGCACATTACCAAGCAACCAAGTTAGAAATGAATCCAGAATAGCGATTCTTCCTGTTTTACCAATACTTGGAATTGGTGTTGTTGGAAAGATTATTTTGGCTAACATATCAGCAACAATCAAAAAGTGAATTCTCACTTTGACCTGATAATTTGGATTTGTATTTAAGATGATTTTGATGTGAAAAGGTTAACTAAAGAGGCCATACAATGCTGTACTGGAAAGGAGGCAAGGCAACAACCGATGATTTGGATTCCCTTCAACATGCTCTTTCTAACCATGTCTAGAGTGTGGGGGTAACACATGTTTGATGAATTGCCAGCCTAACATGTTGTATGACATGTACGCAAGGAAAAAATAGCGTGCTATTTAATTTAGTGTGGTTTTTCTCCAGACGATATGAAAGTTATAGCAATGCTAATAACATGTTATTTTACAAAATAGCGTTTTGTAAAATTTAAAAATATAACAGGTATATCATGAATATCAAGGATTTCAGTATCTAATGAATTGCCTAGAGTAATACTTGCACATGCATAATCAATTTCGACGCTATTCAAGTTGGAAAAGAACCGGCAGAGCTGAATCTATGTGCAGCGTCGGGTGCTGCAGCAGGAGGCTTGACGCGACCACTTAAGTTTAACAATCCAAATTTTCATCGTATGTTTACTTACTCTCATCATTTGCTCTCTTACTCCATACCTACCAACAGAAAAATAACGTCCTATACTTGAAATAGCGCTAACACTATGATGTTTTAGCGCGACATAGCAAACTTTAAAAAATAGCACCATAGCAAGCAAAATCTTGCAAAAATAATCGTAAGCACTCCAAATACGCTATTTTTTACCATGCATGTACGGCATCAACATCTGCTCAATCCATTGTTACTTCTAATTCAATAATTAGACAGCCTTCTCCCGTGGGAAGCTTTTATACGTTCTTCTTTTCAAAAGCATATATGGGCTCCATCTAGAAATAAGGGATTTGGATTTGTCTATATTCGTATGTATCTATACACTAAAACACGTCTCGTCTAGATATATACGAATCTATACAAATGCAAGTCACCTTTTTTTTTCAGACAGAGGGAGTATAACAAGTTTCAGGGTCTAGCCGAGAAATCTAAAAGCTGAGGGTACATTTTATCTAGCGAAGAAACCATGACATGTTTACAGGGACTCGAAATCTGCAGCCGATTCTTGCACATACCGGGAAGAGGACCCACATTGGAACTGATGCTATACATGATAGCAGTATAACAGACTTCAGAGCAGCTTATTCTGAATGCATTGGTTCAAAGCTAATCATACAGAAAAAAAAGGATTACAATGGTAATATCATTGTAAACCAATAACCTAAACGAGTTATCAAATGTCCCCTGTCAACACAGCATGTTACATCCCCTGAACCTGAACTAGTCAATGAACAGTTCCCAAATGTGGGGAGTTCTCTTCCGTGACATGATGGTACATTTATGGGAGTACGGATGTTCTGCTAGTTAACCACAGCAGACCGAAAGAGCTCCGACTCAATCACGAAGCCTGGGGCTTCTCCTCGGCTTTCTTTGGCTGCAAAGATAACAGATAGATAGATTTTCATTAATACTTCACAAAAGGAAGAAAAACTGGTATTATGAAAGTACTGAATAATAGCAGGCCCAGTCCATTGAATTGAATATTCGAGCATGCAATCCAAATTACCCACAACAGGGATATAGTGAATAGTGAATGTCACTCCTATAAAGAAACCAGTTCGTTGTGATGGTCCGTCCACCTGTTGACCATGCCAAATCTCCAATTTGCTACCTTCCGGTGAGATTGAGATAGGATTGCTCACCACCTACTTAAATTTGTAACTTTGTCTAGATACACATGTATCTAGATGCTAGATACATGTGTATCTAAACAAAGCTGCGTCAATTAATTTGGAACGGAGGGAGTATCAAGCAAATTGGAAATTCAAAATATGTTCAGTCGTTGGCTCTACTTCTGCAGATCGAAAACCCTTCAGAAACTAGATTTTATCTATATGAAGAAACACAAAGTACTCTCTGTAATCTAAATTGAATGAATTTGTTCATAAAAACGTATAAACCATATTCAGAAGGTTGGCTCAGGAGGCCTGGCCACACGATCTGCTCTTTTTTTAACACAATTGGCAGTATGAGCCAATTCAGTCTGCTCAAACAAAAATAGTTAGGGCGTAGAGATAATATGCTAAGCATGAATTTCCTACAAGGACCCAGGCGCACGTTTCTGTCAGAGTGAAACAACAGGGAGTCTACACAAATCATGGAAGGATGAACAATGGACTAGAAATTAAACCGACTATTTTTCCAGTTCTATGAATTGTCTACAAAAGTGAATGTTAAACGAACCAAGTGTGATAAATACATACTGGCTACTTATGGTTTCATAGTGTTATCTTAATTCTCCATTACCCAACTGGATTATAAATGCCAAAAGCACTAGTTTCCCTTTTATAGAAATGAAATACATGTCAAACGATAATTTATCAAGATGCACATAGACAGCACACCATGATGTTTACTGTAAAAAACCAGTGCACATTGACAGGCACATGGAACAAATCAATGTATTTTTTAAAGTAATTCAGTCACAAACATATAAATATGCAATGCATACATGGTACTGATGAAATGAAGAGTAATCACAGAGACTATACAATTATCCAACATACACAATGTTAGCAATGTTTGACGAAAAGAAAGAAATGTAAGAGGTTATATTAAACCGACAGTAGCAGTACAATCAATGTAAGCATCAAGCAAACATGCATAGTCAAATCTCCATCAGGTGATATATGTGAAACAAGGTAGACATAGACAGATATTTTATTACAAGCAAATCACAACCACATAATGCTACATCATTATTATTCTACACAAAAATCAATAAAAGTTGTAAGCATAGTCCTAATCTACATGTGGATAATGGTATAACACTCAGGTGGGCATAAGATTTTTGATGAAGCGAGCAATCATCAAAAGGGTGTTGAATGAGTAGCAATGCAGACAAATGTCTGCGATTCCGATGCTTGGACAAGAGATTTCGGTGCAGGTTAGGAAGATACGCCCACGCCCACGCACGCAAGGTGCTCTACGGAAAGTGGATTGGACCAAACAAAGTAGAAGAAGCACCTTGATCCCGGGGAATGACATGCCGAGCTCCTCCTCGGGGATGACGACGGGCCACTTCTCCCCGGCCTCACGGAAGAGCTGCTCAGTCTCGAGGAGGCGGCCTCGGGAGAGGATCTGGTCGCGCATGCCCTGTGCGGTGGCGCCGTCGGCGGCTACGAAGGCCTCCTCGGAACCGTTGACGTAGGTGACGAGGACGCGCGGGGGCGGCTGAGACTTGGGATCCTCGCCTTCGGGCGGAGTGGGCAGGCGCCGCAGCTCGACGGAGCAGGTGGGGTTGGAGTCCTTGGCCTTGCGGCCGTTGCACTGCGCGAGGAGCTCCACCGCTGCCGCCTTGCGCGGGTCCAGCGGATTGTACTCCACCACCACCTTGGACAGGAACTTGAGCATCTCCCCTAGCCTCCAATTTCCTCACTCGGCGGTGGCGCGAGACGGCGAGGGAGCCGGTGCGGTGCCGCGTAACGGGACGAAGCGTTAAAGGAAAGGAGGCGGCGGCGCCGTGCCCTTTCTCCTGCGGGGCGGATCACGAGAAGCTCATCCCCTTGGTGGCGTTGCAGGCAAACTGTGGTAAAGTGGGCTTTGTGGATACACCCCGCATAGCCCAAGGGCCGCATAGCCTGCTAAGAAAATGACTCTGCGCGGACGGCCGAATACGAGGGAAATGAGATTTGCCCAAAAAAAAAAATCGAGGGAAATGAGCGTCCGATTCAACCAGATCTGACCTTTGCAGCATAGCCCGTGCACAATACTTTTTTTATGTGTCTCTCAAAAGAAAAATACTTTTTTTATGTGTTCATAATCATCCCAATTGTTTGCAAACGATTTATCAAAAGCATGAAAAGAAGTTGTGACATTTCAAACACTCCAACATTTTTTACGGGTATCCAATAAATTTCCATTTGTCGCAACAAAATCGCCGAAAAATCGGTGCACACACAACATAGAAATAGGAAGTTTGCAGCAAAAGAAAAAAATCAATTGCAATATGAATGCAATGACGCGAGAATCCTTGCAACATCCTGTCCAGACATTTGGTGCAAAACACAAACGAGTTTCTAACATGTCGAAGAACATATGTAGCACCGAAAATTTTATAAATTACTAACCTTCATTTTGGGGGCACCGACCTCACACCATGGGCTCTCTAGCAATGAATCCAGCTCATCAGGGCGTCATTATAGATAGATCATCGACACTTAAACCCTTAACTATCGTCTCGATGTCTATCAACGCTCGATGGTACGAATTTAAGATCTGCGTGGGGTATCCATGAAGTAGCAAGTCTCCAGCTCAGTTTTACCACTTACTACATTCATGTCATGAGACCCTCAACCACCATTTTTCGTGGAGGAGGGCTGGATAAGGGAGGTATGCACGATGAGGAGCTAGAGGAGGCGATGTTGGAAGGAATAGGTGCACTAGGGAGGTGAAATGCGCCGTGAGAGAAGGAGTGAGGCTCTATACTAGGGGAATAAGGGGCGCCACTACAACAAATGGGAGAGAAAGGAAATGAGGAAAGGAGAATACTTAGGGGCAACATTTCTCTATCGCAGGGAGCAAAACCCACACAAAGGGACACTTGACCTGACACTCGAGGCAGACTGCAATCTTTCTCCTAATAAGAAAAGTCAAATATCACATGTCTCCCCTCCTCTCTTCTCCGATGGTCAACCTATGTAATAATGTGAAAGGGCATTTCCCTCCCTAAGTGGTTTTGATGTTTGATGATAACACATGTGTCGGACTAATCGTTTTATAAGTGGTTTTATAGGCCATCTATATTTGCAAAGCATTCGGTATCCCTCAAAAGGGTCAATAGCAAGACTTGGTTTTTCCTAGATCTTTTGTTTGAGTCATAGGAAAACCGTATTATCAAGAGGGGGTTTGTGTCGGAAAGTTTGGGTGGAATCAACTCTATTTTATAGCCCATCAAGCTTTCCCTCAATGGTTGAGACCTAGAAGGTTTTATGTCCCTATTGTTGCTGCCTGCATTGTCAGTGTCATCCTGTAGTACCAGGAATTATTTCCGGTAGTACCGCTTGGCGCCGATAGTACCGCTTGGTGGTACCGGATGGGTTTGAACCCTTCAGTGAGCCTTGGCAAATCCCCTGCCCCACTTCGGTACCTTCGGCCCGGCACTACCACTCCATCCGGTAGTACCGCTTCTACTTCCGGTACTACCGCTCATCGGTACTACCGGATGTTACAAGCGTGTCCTACCGGTGGATACTGAGGTTGCTCCACCTCCCCGTGTCCTCGCCCGGTACCGCATCCGGTACCAGTCTAGTAGTATCGGTCTTTTCTAGTACTACCACTTCTGGTTCCGGTAGTACCGGTCAGGACAGTAAGCAACGTGCAGATTCCCCACTTGGGTATAAAAGGGTCCTTCTTCCCCAACGGGAAGGCTGCCTCTTTTATCTCTCTCCTCCATTGTTCTTGAGCTGTAATTTCCCTACATCTCCTCCCCTAGTGCTCCAATCTCCTTGTTTTTTTGGGATTTGGTGGAGGAGGTCTAGATCTAGGGTTTCACCCAAACAAAGTTGATTCCCCCTTGTTTTCCTTTGTGGATATTGTTACTCTTGGGTTCTTTGAACCCTAGACGGAAGAGGTTGTTCTCGGAGCTCGGGCATTGGTTGTAAAGCTTCGGAATCGTGTTGGGAGACTCCAAGTGTTGTGGAGGTTTGCTCAACAAGTTTGTAAAGGTTTCGGTCACCACCTTCAAGGTCACCACATAGTGGATCGTGTACTTGTTGTGAGGCGGGTGCGCAGGAGAATATGGTGAGGCCTTTTGTGGCACTGGTGGTCTTTGTACCACCCACCCCTCCAACGGAGACGTACTTCCCCTCAAAAGGAATGAACTTCAGGAAAACATCTGCGTGTCCTCTTTCGGTGTGAGACCGAAGGACATGACCGTGTACTCATACAGGCCATAGCGGGTGGTGAAAGCTGTTTTGGGAACATCTTCCTTGCGAATATTGATTTGATGATACCCACTTCTCAAATCAAGCTTAGAGAATACCACAGCTCCAGCTAGCTGATCGAAGAGATCATTAATCCGCGGAAGGGGATATTTATTCTTGATGGTTTTAGCATTGAGAGCCCGATAGTCAACACAAAGTCTATCAGTCTTGTCTCGCTTCTTCACAAAGATGGTTGGGCTACCCCAAGAAGAAGTACTGTGCTGAATGAAACCCAACTTCTCTTGTTCATCAAGCTGACGTTTGAGTTCAGCCAACTCAGCAGGACCCATTTTATAAGGCCGCTTTGAGATAGGAGCGGTACCAGGTTCAAGTTCAATCACAAACTCGACCTCACGATCAGGAGGCATACCCGGCAACTCTTCAGGAAAAACATCTGGGAACTCACAGACCACCGGAACACTCTGAATAGCTTCCATAGCATCATCATTCAGAGCCGCCAAAGAGAAAAGCTGAATTGCAGGAGTCAGACTTGGAGAATAGACTATATGGCCTTCAGGAATTTTCAGAGAAACCGAGCGTTCAGCACAATCAATCACAGCTGCATTTGCTGTTAACCAATCCATGCCCAAGATAACATCAATGTCAGAATTACCCAGAATAATTAAGGAAGCCAGAAACGAAGAACCACCAATCTCAATTTGATTGTTATGGCTGATTTTAGAAGAAGCCATTGTTGCTCCAGGAGAAAGGACCATTAAACGCTTGGGGAGAGGATCCATTGCTAACTCATTCTCATTTGCAAACTTGTGAGAAACAAAAGAATGTGAAGCACCAGAATCAAACAAAACTCGTGCAGGGACTGAGTTAACGGGAAGCGTACCCATCACAACTCTAGGTGCATGCTCAGCTTGAGCGACGTTGACACAGTTGGCACGAGCAACCGTAGACCCGGGCTTGGCGTTGATGTTGAGAGCCCGAGGTGGAGGTGCACGAACCATAGAAGAACTTGCCGCAGGTCTTGGAGGTGGTGGAGGAAGAGCTTTGTTGTTCATTGGACAATTCCAGTGCTGATGCCCAGTGTTTCCACAAGTGTAGCAAGCACCAGGTGGACGTGGAGCAGCGTAGCCAGGGACTCCGCCAGGCGCTCTAGGGTAGTTGTGGTTGTAGACCCTAGGAGCCGTAGTGAAGGAGTTTGGTGGCCTTGCCATGTAGCTTGACGGTCTTGGTGGAGCCGGGAGCGACGGTGAGGTGTTAGGAACCCACACACGACGCTTAGAAGGAGCTGTCATAGCTGAAGAGCTTGTTGCATCACGGCTGTGTTTCTTGGACTCCTCAAACACTTGCCTACTTGCTTCTTCCTGCAGAGCTGTATGTTGGAGTTCCAGAAAAGACCCTGACCTTGCATGAGTGATTGCATATTTGATTGATGCATTGAACCCTTGCCTGAACCTCTTTTGCTTCTTCTTGTCATTAGAGATCTCATCGCCACCATACCGAGAAAGATTCATGAAGTTTATGATATAGGTATTGACATTGTCATTGCCCTGCTTGAGGTTGAGAAACACTTCCTTCATCCTTTCCATGACAATTTCTGACAGATATTGCTCTTTGAAAGCCGCAGTGAATTGCTCCCAAGTAGGCTGAAAACCAGAGTGGTCTGCCTTGAGGTAATTTTCCCACCACAGAGCTGCATCTCCCTTCAGAAGGTGCGTGGCACATTTTACCCATTCTTGCTCAGGAACATCCGCAGTCATCAGCAACCTTGACATTTCACGCAGCCAATCATCAGCATCAAGTGGCTGATCAGACACCTCAAATTGGCGTGGGTTGAACTTCAGAAAACTCTTGATGTCTCCTCGCTTGGGAGGTGGAGGTAGCGGAACAAACTCATTCCTCCTCACGCTTTCTTCGAATCGCTGCTGGTTCTGCTGCATTGTTCCCAAGGCATTAGCAATACTTGCCAACGCAGCCCCCAGTTCAGGTGGTATGTCCTCCTCAGAACGGCATGGTGGTGCCATCCTATGATTGATATAAAACACAAGTCAGTACCGTAATGGAGAATAATAATAATCCAAAATAGTACCAAAATGGAATTAATCAAGATTAAAGGATACAATTCACTGAGATGATATTAAAATATCAACAAAGTTCAAAGCACCTAGAAGATATTAAGCATAACGCACACGACTGAACTGTTGGAGATATGCCCAAGAGGCAATAATAAAAGTGGTTATTATTATATCTTTGTGTTTATGATGAATGTTTACATCCCATGCTATAATTTATTATTAGGAAACACTAATACATGTGTGTTTTGTAAACATGTGAGAGTCCCTAGTAAGCCTCTTGTTGAACTAGCTTGTTGATTGATTGATGATCATGATTTCCTGATCATGGACATAAGGATGTGATTGATAACAAGGTTATATCATTAGGAGAATGATGTGATGGACACACACCCATAGTAAGCGTAGCATAAGATCAAGTCATTAAGTTCGTATTGCTGTAAGCTTTTAAATGCATAGTAACCTAATCCTTCGACCATGAGGTTGTGTTAATCACCATCACCAGATGGGTACTTTGATGACATCAAACACCGCTTCGTAACTGGGTGGTCATAAAGGTGTCATTGGGTATTCTGAAAGTATGTGTTAAAGCGCACGGACCAAGATTGGGATTTGTCCATCCATATGACGGATAGATATGCTCTAGGCCCTCTCGGTGGAATGTCATCTAGTTAGCTTGCAAGCATGTGACTGGGTCACAAGGGATGACATATCACGGAACGGGTAAAGAGTACTTATCAGTAACGAGGTAGAACTAGGTATGGAGATGCTGACGATCAAACCTCGGATAAGTATAGTATCGCGTGACAAAGGGAATTGGTTTCGTATGTATATGGTTCAATCGATCATGAAGTCATCTTTGAGTATGTGGGAGCCATTATGGATCTCCAGGTCCCGCTGATGGTTATTGATAGGAGATGTGTCTCTATCATGTCTACATATTCACGAACCATAGGGTGACACACTTAAGGTTCGAAGTTGTTTTAAGTAGATATGGAATGTGTGTTGGAGACCGAATGTTGTTCGGAGTCTCGGAATGGATCCGGGACATCACGAGGAGATCCGGAATTGTCCGGAGAATAAGATTCATATATAGGGGATCATTTTCTGAGTTAGGAAATGTTCCGAAGTATTTATATGAGGGTTCTAGAAGGTTTCAGAATGTTCCGGAAGGTTCTGGAAGGTTTCTTGGAGTTTGCTTGAAAACCAAGGAAGGGATCAAAGGAGTCCTGGTGGGTCAAGACTAGGAGTCGTGGGGGAGGAGGACTCCTCCCCCCTCCCCAATCCGCCGGCCCTAGAGGAGGGGAGTCCTACAAGGACTCCCCCTCCCCAAGGCGCCCTTCCCCCCTTAAATAGAAGGGCAGGGGCGCCCCCTCCAAGCCCTCTCCCATAACTCCAATCTCTGCCGCCTCTCTCCTCCTCCTTTCTTCTGCACAGGCATAGGCGAAGCCCTGCAGAATTCTCTACTCCACCACCACCACCACGCCGTCGTGCTGCTGGGATTCCGTGGAGAAGATCTACTACCTCCGCTACTTGCTGGAACGAGGAGAGGAAGGTCTGCTTCGACTCCGCACGTGTGACCGACTGCGGAAGCGCTGCCGAAACGCGGCGCCGGAAGAATCGTCCACTTGACCGACTGCGGAAGCGCTGCCGGAACGCGACGCCGGAAGGATCGTCTACACGATCTTGAGATCGGCAAGTGATCGACTACATCAACCACGAGATCTAATCTCGTTAACGCTTTCGGATCTATGAGGGTTAGTTCCTATCTATCTCGTTGCACATGTCTAATAGATTAGATCTTGGCTTTTATCTAGATTAGATCTGGGTTTTGTTCATTCTTGCGGTAGAAATTTTTTGCTTTCCATGCTACGAACCCATCAATGGTATCAGAGCCGTATCTATGCGTAGATCTGTTGCACGAGTAGAACACAATGTTTTTGTGGGCGTTGATGCTTTTGTTGTCGGTGTCTTAGCGTGTACTTTGCATCTTGCGGCATGGTGGGATGAAGCGGCTCGGGCTAACATTACATGTCATCGCACATGAGACTTGCTCCACGCTTGACGTGCAACTTGCTTTGCACAAGTGGCTTTGCGGGTGTCTGTCTCTCCCACCATAGTTAAGATTCAATTTACAATGAGCATCTTGACAACACTTGTATCAACGTTGTGGTTCTTGTTCGTAGGTAAGATCGGTCTTATGCGAAAGCCCCAAACCACGTAAAACTTGCAAAGAAAATTAGAGGCGTCTAACTTGTTTTTGCAGGGGTTTTGTGATGTGATATGGCCATCATGTGATTATGATTGTATTTGATGTATGCAATGATCCTTGTTGTAATATGGCAACCGGCAGGAGCCTAATGGTTGTCTTTAATTCTGTTAAGACCTGCGTGTCTATTCATCTTGTAATAGCTTTATTCCAAGTAGTTGTAATAGTTGCTAGTGATGATGGACAACCATGAAGCGGCGCCACTGACCTTGACGCAATGCTGGTGATGATGGAGATCATGTTCGTGCTTTGGAGATGGAGATCAAAGGCGCAAGAAGAAAGGGCCATATCATGTCACACTAATTATGAATTGCCTGTGATGTTAATCCTTTATGCATCTTGTATTGCTTAGATCACGACGGTAGCATTATAAGATGATCCCTCTCACTAAATATCAAGTAATAAAGTGTTCACCCTTAGTTGGCACCGTTGCTAAGACTCGTCGTTTCGAAGCATCTCGTGATGATCGGATGTGATAGATTCTACGTGTGCATACAACGGGTGCAAGCCAGATTTGCACATGCGGAAACTAAGGTTGTCTTGACGAACCTAGCATGTACATACATGGTCTCGGAACACGGAATACCGAAAGGTAGAGCATGAGTCATATAAATGATATGATGAACATGAAGATTGTTCGCCGATGAAACTACATCTTCTCTCGTGAAGATCGGACTTGGTGTAGTGGACTTGGTTTGTGTAATCACTAAGACAATGTGAGGGATGTTGTTTTGAGTGGGAGTTCACCTAGTTAGTTTAATAATTAAATTTGAACTCAATTTGTCATAAACTTACTCTAAACTACTTGCAAATTGTTGTAGATTATGGCGACCCCCTCCATCAATTTCAGTGCGTTCCTAGAGAAAGAAAAGCTTAAGAACAATGGAAGCAATTTCACGGACTGGTTTCGTGGACTGAAGATCGTCCTCAGGGCTGGTCAGTTGACCTATGTGCTCGATGCACCGCTAGGTCACCCACCTGCAGATAATGCCACCGATGACGAAAAGAATGTTTTCGCCACTCGAAAAAATCATTACTCCATAGTTCAGTGTGCCATCCTGTACGGTTTAGAATCGGAGCTCCAGAAGCGTTTTGAGCACCACGACCCGTTCGAGATCATTAAGGAGCTCAGGCTAATTTTTGAGACTCGCGCGGTCATGGAGAGCTATGAGGCCTCCGAAAAATTCTTTAACTGTAAGATGGAAGAGAGAAGCTCTGTTAGCGAGCACGTGCTCACCATGTCTAGGTACGCTAAGAAGCTCCAAGAGTTGGGAATATTGATTCCTAATAAATTGGGGATTCACCGTCTCCTTCAATCACTGCCACCAAGTTACAAGAACTTTGTGATGAACTACAACATGCACTGCATGAACAAGACGTTGCCTGAACTATCGTCCATGCTGAAAACTGCTGAAGTGGAGATCAAGAAGGAGCACCAAGTGTTGATGGTCAATAAGACCACCAATTTCAAGAGACGGGGCAAGCCTAAGAACAAGGGAAACTTCAAGAAGGACGGCAAGAAAGCTACCGCACCTGCTAAGAAGCCCAAGGCTGGTCCTAAGCCTGAAACTGAGTGCTTCTACTGCAAGGGTGCTGGTCACTGGAAGCGTAACTGCCCCAAGTACCTGGCGGATCTGAAGAACGGCAACATCAAGAAGAAAGGTATATTTGATATATGTGTTATAGATGTGTATCTTACTAGTAATCGTAGTAGTGCCTGGGTATTTGATACTGGTTCGGTTGCTCATATTTGTAACTCGAAACAGGAGCTGCGGAATAAACGAAGACTGGCAAGAGACGAGGTGACGATGCGCGTTGGAAATGGCTCCAAGGTTGATGTGATCGCCGTCGGCATGCTCCCTCTACATCTACCTTCGGGATTAGTTTTAAATTTAAATAATTGTTATTTGGTGCCTGCGTTAAGCATGAACATTATATCTGGATCCTGTTTATTGCGAGACAGTTACTCTTTTAAGTCCGAGAATAAAGGTTGTTCGATTTATATGAGTAATATCTTTTATGGTAATGCACCTGAGATGAATGGTTTATTCTTACTGAATCTCGATAGTAGTGATACACATGTTCACAACATAGATGCTAAACGAATAAAATTGAATGATAATTCTACATACATGTGGCACTGTCGTCTTGGTCACATTGGAGTGAAGCATATGAAGAAACTCCATTCTGATGGACTTCTTGAATCACTTGATTTTGAATCACTTGAAAGATGCGAAGCATGTCTAATGGGAAAAATGACTAAGACTCCATTCTCTGGTACAATGGAGCGAGCTACAAACTTATTGGAAATAGTACATACCGATGTGTGCGGTCCAATGAGTGTAGCATCGCGTGGTGGATATCGTTATGTTCTCACTTTCACGGATGACTTGAGTAGATATGGGTATGTCTACTTTATGAAACATAAGTCTGAAACTTTCGAGAAGTTTAAGGAATTTCAAAGTGAAGTGGAAAATCATCGTAACAAGAAGATTAAGTTTCTGCGTTCTGACCGCGGAGGTGAATATCTGAGTTATGAGTTTGGCATGCATTTAAAGAAATGTGGAATACTTTCACAGTTGACACCGCCGGGAACACCACAGCGTAATGGTGTGTCCGAACGTCGTAATCGAACTCTCTTAGATATGGTTCGGTCTATGATGTCTCTTATAGATTTACCGCTATCGTTTTGGGGCTATGCATTAGAGACAGCCGCATTCACTTTAAATAGGGCACCATCTAAATCCGTTGAAATGACACCATACGAATTGTGGTTTGGTAAGAAACCTAAGTTGTCGTTCCTTAAAGTTTGGGGTTGCGAAGCATATGTAAAAAAGTTACAACCTGATAAGCTAGAACCCAAAGCGGAGAAATGCGTCTTCATAGGATACCCTAAAGAAACAATTGGGTATACCTTCTATCATAGATCCGAAGGCAAAGTTTTCGTTGCAAAGAATGGATCCTTTCTTGAGAAGGAGTTTCTCTCGAAGGAGGTGACTGGAAGGAAAGTAGAACTCGATGACGTTATTGAACCTTCTCTCGGATTTGAGAGTAGCGCAGCACCGGAAGATGTTTTTGTGCCGCCTGCACCAATTGAAGAGGAAGCTAATGATAATGATCATGAAACTTCAAACGAAGTTACTACTGAACCTCGCAGGTCAACGAGGGTTCGTACCACTCCTAATTGGTATGACTCTGCCTTGAACGTCATGTTGGTGGACAACGCTGATGACCCTGCGACGTATGAAGAAGCTATGGTGAGCCCAGATTCCGACAAATGGCTAGAAGCCATGAAATCCGAAATGGAATCCATGTACGAAAACCAAGTGTGGACTTTGGTGGACTTACCGGATGGCCGTAAGGCTGTCGAGAACAAATGGATTTTCAAGAGAAAAACAGATGCTGATGGTAATGTTACCGTCTATAAAGCTTGACTTGTCGCGAAAGGGTTCCGACAAATTCAAGGAGTTGACTATGATGAGACATTCTCACCAGTAGCGAAGCTGAAGTCTGTGAGGATTTTGTTAGCAATTGCTGCATATTTCGATTATGAGATTTGGCAGATGGATGTCAAAACGGCGTTCCTTAATGGTGACATTGAGGAAGAGTTGTATATGGTACAACCCAAGGGTTTTGTCGATCCTAAAGATGCTGACAAGGTATGCAAGCTTCAGCGCTCCATTTATGGACTGAAGCAAGCATCCCGGAGTTGGAATCAACGTTTTGATAAAGTAATCAAAAAATTTGGGTTTATACAAACTTATGGAGAAGCTTGTATTTACAAGAAAGTGAGTGGGAGCTCTGTAGCATTCCTAGTACTATATGTAGATGACATATTGTTGATTGGGAATGATATAGAACTTCTTAATAGCGTCAAAACCTATTTGAATAATAGTTTTTCAATGAAGGATCTTAGCGAAGCGGCATATATTCTAGGCATCAAGATTTATAGAGATAGATCAAGACGCCTAATAGCGCTTTCACAAAGTACATACTTGGACAAAGTTCTAAAGAAGTTTAGAATGGAAGATAGCAAGAAAGGGTTCGTGCCCATGTTGTCAGGTAAGACCTTGAGTAAAACTCAAAGTCCAGCTACGGCAAAAGATAGAGAGAAAATGAATAATATTCCCTATGCCTCGGCCATAGGTTCTATCATGTATGCCATGCTGTGTACAAGACCGGATATAGCACATGCTGTTAGTTTGACTAGCAGATATCAAAGTGATCCTGGAATGGAGCACTGGACAGCGGTCAAAAATATCCTAAAGTACCTAAATAGGACTAAGGATATGGTTCTTTCTTATGGAGGTGATGAACGGCTTGTTGTAAACGGTTACACCGATGCTAGTTGGAACACCGATCCGAATGACTCAAAGTCACAGTCGGGATACGTATTTATTTTAAATGGTGCTGCAGTGAGCTGGAGGAGTGCGAAGCAAAGCGTTGTGGCGAAATCTTCAACTGAATCGGAATACATAGCTGCTTCGGAGGCTGCACAAGAAGCCATTTGGATGAAGGAATTCATTACTGAACTTGGCGTGGTTCCCAGTGCGTTGGACCCGATGGCCATCTACTGTGACAACACAGGTGCCATAGCTAATGCACAGGAGCCAAGGTCACATAGCAAGCTGAAGCACATCAAGCTACGTTTTCACACTATTCGCGAGTATGTCCGAGATGGTGACATAAAGATTTGCAAAGTACACACTAATCTGAATGTGGCAGATCCGTTGACTAAACCTCTCCCTAGGACAAAGCATGACCAACACCAGAACGCCATGGGTGTTAGGTATATTACTATGTAATCTAGATTATTGACTCTAGTGCAAGTGGGAGACTATTGGAGATATGCCCAAGAGGCAATAATAAAAGTGGTTATTATTATATATTTGTGTTTATGATGAATGTTTACATCCCATGCTATAATTGTATTATTAGGAAACACTAATACATGTGTGTTTTGTAAACATGTGAGAGTCCCTAGTAAGCCTCTTGTTGAACTAGCTTGTTGATTGATTGATGATCATGGTTTCCTGATCATGGACATAAGGATGTGATTGATAACAAGGTTATATCATTAGGAGAATGATGTGATGGACACACACCCATAGTAAGCATAGCATAAGATCAAGTCATTAAGTTCGTATTGCTGTAAGCTTTTAAATGCATAGTAACCTAATCCTTCGACCATGAGGTTGTGTTAATCACCATCACCAGATGGGTACTTTGATGACATCAAACACCGCTTCGTAACTGGGTGGTCATAAAGGTGTCATTGGGTATTCTGAAAGTATGTGTTGAAGCGCATGGACCAAGATTGGGATTTGTCCATCCATATGACGGATAGATATGCTCTGGGCCCTCTCGGTGGAATGTCATCTAGTTAGCTTGCAAGCATGTGACTGGGTCACAAGGGATGACATATCACGGAACGAGTAAAGAGTACTTATCAGTAACGAGGTAGAACTAGGTATGGAGATGCTGACGATCAAACCTCGGATAAGTATAGTATCGCGTGACAAAGGGAATTGGTTTTGTATGTATATGGTTCAATCGATCACGAAGTCATCGTTGAGTATGTGGGAGCCATTATGGATCTCCAGGTCCCGCTGATGGTTATTGATAGGAGATGTGTCTCTATCATGTCTACATATTTGCGAACCGTAGGGTGACACACTTAAGGTTCGAAGTTGTTTTAAGTAGATATGGAATGGGCGTTGGAGACCGAATGTTGTTCGGAGTCTCGGAATGGATCTGGGACATCACGAGGAGATCCGGAATTGTCCGGAGAATGAGATTCATATATAGGGGATCATTTTCTGAGTTAGGAAATGTTCCGGAGTATTTGTATGAGGGTTCTAGAAGGTTTCGGAATGTTCCGGAAGGTTCTGGAAGGTTTCTTGGAGTTTGCTTGAAAACCAAGGAAGGGATCAAAGGAGTCCTGGTGGGTCAAGACTAGGAGTCGTGGGGGAGGAGGACTCCTCCCCCCTCCCCAATCCGCCGGCCCTAGAGGAGGGGAGTCCTACAAGGACTCCCCCTCCCCAAGGCGCCCTCCCCCCCTTAAATAGAAGGGCAGGGGCGCCCCCTCCAAGCCCTCTCCCATAACTCCAATCTCTGTCGCCTCTCTCCTCCTCCTTTCTTATGCACAGGCATAGGCGAAGCCCTGCAGAATTCTCTACTCCACCACCACCACCACGCCGTCATGCTGCTGGGATTCCGTGGAGAAGATCTACTACCTCTGCTGCTCGCTGGAACGAGGAGAGGAAGGTCTGCTTCGACTCCGCACGTGTGACCGACTGCGGAAGCGCTGCCGAAACGCGGCGCCGGATGGATTGTCCACTTGACCGACTGCGGAAGCGCTGCCGGAACGCGACGCCAGAAGGATCGTCCACACGATCTTGAGATCGGCAAGTGATTGACTACATCAACCACGAGATCTAATCTCGTTAACGCTTTCGGATCTACGAGGGTTAGTTCCTATCTATCTCGTTGCACATGTCTAATAGATTAGATCTTGGCTTTTATCTAGATTAGATCTGGGTTTTGTTCATTCTTGCGGTAGAAATTTTTTGTTTTCCATGCTACGAACCCATCATGAACAAGGAGTGTGGTACACAAGCTAACAAAGAAAAAATTTCCGCAAATTTTGGTATTAAAATACCACTATATGCGCAAAACCACTTAACGAATCAAGATTAGTAACTCTACCAATTCAATATACAAGAGCAAATGATAAAATTAGTGGTATGGTCGCGACTCCATCCCACACTCAAATCATTACTCCGCACATGAATCAGTAAAACACATATTCCAACACCTTCTTTTTAAGATGAACCTAAAGATTAGTAACTACGGAAACGAACACCCCAAACAAGATAACGTCGGATATCAAAGAGTAAGACAGATCGCATCGGTATACAAATAATCAGATAGATCACGTCGGTTTACAAAGGCCTGTCGGTATGGAATGTACCAACAGTTGATAACCAAAAGGCAGATAGTGATAACATTTGGATGCAACAGATAGACAAGGGATTCACACACACACACACACAACCTATGGTACTACGGAACCCAGAACACGTGAATCCTAGTTTGAATTTTTAGAAGAGGATTGAAAACGTTACACTTCCTTACCAAAAAAGGGTGGGTGGGTGGGTAAGAAGAAAAATGGAAGCAGTCCTACTCTCACATTTTTGTTTTTCCCTAGTATACATAGCTACCAAAAATATTTGCTAGACTGACAACGACCATTTGGAATTATGTGAGACCAGACACATGGCTTAATAGGATTGATAGAATACCCATACCAACAAGTTGCAACTTCTTTTCCGGAAGCTCATTCGAAAAGAACTCTAAGGTTAAGCGTGCTTGGCCTAGAGCAATTCTAGGATGGATGACCGACCGGGAAGTGGGTAACCGGGTGCACACGAGTGAGGACAAAGTGCGCAGAAAAGACTAGTGTTGGTCTGTGGCGCCAGTCTAGATATCCTACTAAGCTGCCAGGAGTGACACCCCCCGGGCCCAGGAGTGGACGGGGTGTTGCATTCGGTTATTTCTATCCTTTACTCCCTATTATTATTGCTTGCTTGCTTGTCATATAGGTTCTCTCACCTAGTTGCATATCTGGAGAACTTAGTTTGTGTCAAGCCTTAATTTGAAAAGAAGCTAAAAATTGAGTAACGCCTATTCACCCCCTCTAGTCGCTTATGAAAGTGCATGTGTGCCCCATATGTGGTTTTGCTAATTAATGGCAACCTTTATGGACTTATATTTGCATTGAGTTTTACTTGTAGGATTTGTCCATAGGCAATGCTTGAACCACATGTTGGCTTCAAGGTTGGGAGAAGAAGAAAGTGAAGAAGATCAAGTGTTGAGCAAGGTTTCAATTAGTGATTCTGAGATTGATCAAGTGAGAGTTTAGCCTATGGCAAGTGTGTCTTGAATAATAAGATAGAGTGATATCTCTAGTGTACCTTCAAGACACCAACATGATGAAGAAATAAGAAATGAAGTGCAACATCTCGAATACATCATTTTCTTGAAGCTTTCCATCCTATGGTGTTCATGGATATGTGAAGATATGCCCATAAGGGAAGCTCTACCATAGTGGAATATGAGGGAGCAGTTTGCAAGTCTTCACCAAGTTAGCGCGATCAAGAAAGGTGTTCCATCTTGAGGTAGACAAGATCGTCATCATCAAGCTCAAATGGAATATGTGCAAGGCAAAGGTATATTCTTGATAGGATTTCTTTCTTACCGGTCTTGTGGTGTTAGTTGGAGAGACTGGTTTATAGGATAGATAGTCGTACTATCAAGAGGGGCTCTCAAGTGAGCAACTTGATCATATCCTTCGGAGAGAGCTCAAACTTTTGCATACTTGGCATCATATTTCTTGGTTCTTATTTGGTTCTTATTCATGAGAGAATTTAGAGCTTGTGTTAATCTTCATGACAAGCTCAAGTTCATCGAAAACACATTTCATATGTATTCTTTATTGCATTTTTAATATTGGAGGTTTTACTGGTTTGTATTTTATTGATAGGTTAAACCTTTCACAATTTGGTTCTATCCTCCCTTTCTGGACTATGATGGTTCCCTGTATGATATTTTAGAGCTTTTTTTCCTCTTTAAAACAAGCCTAAGATCATCAAAATCAGAGTCTGGATGCAAAAGTTATGGTTGTTTTCGTATTGTTGTTTCTGTTAGTTTTGCCTTGGCCGGAATGTCCGGAGTGAAATGGCCGGACACTCCGGTGTCGCGCAGAAATCTCAGATTTCAATCATGTGGTTGCCATTCAGATGTTTAAATCGGAAACCACCTAGAAATTGGCCGGAATGTCTGGCCCGCGCGCTCTAGAGTTGTAACGGTTGGATTTTGGAGGACCTATATAAGGGGCCATTCTTCCCCAATGGTTACCTAACCCTTCTTGCAAGTTTTCTCCTTCATTGTTTACCTTCTTGAGCTTCACTACAAGAAAAGTTTCCTTCCACAACGAATTGGCCCGACAATCATCGTAGAAGATGCGTCTTCCGCGACAAAATTCTCGGCTCGACCGTGGCTGATGGAAAACTTTTTTTCTGGTTTCGCGGCCCTCTACTATGTCGGATCTGCTAAAAACATGGAGGACGCTCGGCTGGCGCGTGGCAGAAGCAAGATTTTTGTTTCCTCACGCGATATTGACTCACTGAAGTCTTTTGAGGCGTGTGGGTCCCGAACGCCAGTGCCTCTAGCGGACCATACTTTTCGGTCGCGCCTCCCTAATTTGAACTCGATAACGTTGCTCGAGGCGTCTACCGTTTAGTCAGGCTACTAGGTCCCACATGTCAGCCTCTCATTAGAAGGATCATGTGTATGATGGCATTTTTTTCCTTCGCTCGCGCTACCCTGTTCTGAAGTTGATAGCGCTGCTCGATGCATCTACCGTCTAATCAACCTCATACACTACAAGAAATGTGCTAACTAGTGACCCTAAATATTGGTCATAGAAAGGTCACAGTAATCCATTTATGACCTTTCTATGACCAAAAGCAGTAGGTCACGTACCGAGGGTCACTATAGACAGCTAACGACTTTTTTTATGAATTGATCATGGACGACTATGACCAATATAGGTGGTCATAGTGTCCATGACCAAATATTTGGTCATGGCATTCTAGATTGTCCACATAAGCTTATCCTACGTGGAATCTGACGTGGCAGCAAATTCAGCCCGGTCCAGTTTGGGCTTTTAAATGGGCCTAGCCCAAAATTTTGGTCTTTTTAACTTTCTAGACAAAACCTTATTTATAGTATAATTTATTTTGGGCTTTCCTTTTACAGCCTATTTTGTGGGACTTTCAGGCCTTTAAGTAGCATATTTTGTTGTGCCATGGCTTTTTAATAATCAATATTTTTTAAGCCTTCTTGTTCCACTTTTTCTTAAATGTTGGGTCACGTTCTCATTAACCACTAGCCATGTTTCAATTTCTACATTTCGCCAGCAAATAAATAATATTGTAGTGAAAACATAAAACACATGAATATTATCAATCCATAGGCCAAATTTGGCTAAGAGTATAATCTTTACATACTTTTATCCCAGAAACTATTACAACATATAAGCAGCTCTTTGTTGAATGGGGCTTCTGGATCCTTCACACTTCTAGGTCAACTGTGTGTCTACTTTCTTCTCTACAAGAGCAAGCATAATCTCATATAGCTGCCCTTCCACTTGTGAAGTTCACGCTAGAGACCATATACTGATTATTGATATAAAGTTTCCCTACATGTAGAGAAGAGAAACCAAATACTCAGAACATGTGTAATACTAAACCAGAAGCTAGACCATTTCAGGTAAATATGCAGTTAATAAATGCTGAGCTTATAAGGTACATACATCATACACTTCTCAGAGATGGAGACTGTATTTTCGCTAGAAATTACAAACCAGACAAACCAAATAAGATCTTATACTACTATAATAAGCAAATATCAGGTAGCAAACACACAATCTCACTATGTCGGACTGGATTGAAATTATTGGCTACATATAAATGCCATAGGAAATGCCAAAGCATAAGAAAGATGTAACTACTAAGCCACCATGAGAAATAAGATGCAATGATAGTGGGGTTTGAGCGGCAGACCCACAGCATATGGACAATATAATGCTTGACATGGGTCTTAGACACCCTCTGAAAGTTGATGGTGATAGTCTAGAGCTGCACGCAGAGACTACGGTCGACAAACTTTGTTGTACTTGGATATCTGCGAGACATAGGGACAAGGTCAAGGATGCTGCATGTTCCAGGTCAACATAAGTAAATATAAGGGGCATCACAGATTCATGCCGATGATAATTAAGATGTGCACATCTTGCACAGACCATCACTTGTAAAAAAACAAATATATAGACAACAATACAACGGTTGAGTGCTTACAGTCATATCAAATCAAGCAAATAGCATTTTAGCAACAATGATCATATGGCAAGAGATGGCATATATTTGGGATCAAGATTTTCAAACATCCTATGTTGATATATTATTCTATCACAACCTACTTAGAAACATCGCCAGCACTATGCATGTATAGGATTAAAAAAAGCAATCCTGCAACCACCAAGCAAGGTCCAGACCGACTATTGTACAATACTAGAATAGATACATCCAAACCGGCATATTCAAACTGAACTAATGAGTAGTACAAATTCAGTATTTATTCTATATGATCCAAAATTTCTCTACATAAGCAGATAAGTGAAACATTTAACTCTATGTTTTTGCTACTAATACTATATGTAAACACACTTGTAAACCTGAATACACTTGTAAACAATAGATGCCTAGATTAATCTGAAGACCATGGGAGAGTTGTACTGTTATCTAGCATTCTAGATAGCGTCCAAAACATTTTCTTTATTGGGCATTCGTAAGGATACAGCTGGTCTGATCCTGCAGTTTCTTCTTCACCACTGCTCCAGGCCAACAATGGATAGCAGGTTGTCCTCCCACGTGACTGTTGCTCACGCAACTGTTGCTCCTGTGACTGCACTGCTACTCCCGAGATATCACGGAGAGGATATAATGCATGAGAAGAATAGTTATGCGGACTTGCTCTATAAAATGATCAGAAAGGTTAGCAAAAGAATTTACATCAACGCTACTATCTGTTTAGACTAATAAGGTAACCAATTGAATTCAATGATATGCATAGATGTTTAAGTAAACTGGTCCCATGTGCTACAGAGAGCTAGCTAATCAAACAGATGATTGATTAAATAAGCATGTTGGTAGATCAAGTATAATTCTCAAGCAATGATACATTCCCAATGACTAAATAATATAGAGTTCTCTTTAGCTAGCAAACACATGGAACCTTTTTAAACAGGGAACGAAGGTTTGAATGCAAGAACGCAAGCAGAAACAACCCTTTAAGAATATAAAGAAGTCCACATAACCCCATAACTATCTGGTCTGGGACACTAACCCCCCTAACTATTAAGTGGGACACTTAACCCCTCTAACTATCAAATACCAGTTAAATTACCCCCTTAGCCGGCTGATAGCTGTTTTTAAGCGGTATTGGGCACCTGGAGTCTGGTTTAAGCCACGGAGGCACAAGTCTAGTTAACCCCCGAGGATAAGTCGCAACTTCTGTTCAGAGCTCACGAGTCTCTCTGTTCGAGCTCACGTGTGCTTCTGTTCAGAACCCATGGTGATTTCCCCTCCGCCCGTACAGCAAGAAACAACCGCATCCTCTCGCCCCATACATCCACAGGCCCCACGATTTCCCCTCTCTCTCTGCACCTCTAGCAGCCGCCGTTGCATCGGAGTTCGATTACAGGCGGTGGATTTGCTATGTACCGTACTGTTCAATTTGGAGCTGAAGAAGCAGCAACACAAGAAACTTTTACAGATGTAATTTGCTATGTACTGTCTGATTCAGAGATGTTTGGAAAGCATCAGGTTATGCCATATCATGTAGTAGATCATACTAGCTATTTAATAACGAATATGACCATGTACTACCCGAGCATTTTTTTGAATTTTGACAGACTAGGTGTACAAAAAACAGATTGTGGAAAATGAGCTTGTTTCTGGTTGAATTTTTATAGCATTTGGCTGCTATTATGGCTGCATTTTCATAGTTTCAAGGCACATAGTTTGATAGCATTTTGCACTAACAAAATACAAAAACTTGTTCACTGAATGTTGGTCCAATAACCTCAGTACTCAATCTCAATACAAGCTAAGATATTTCCATATGGCAAAATCCAACAATACCATTTCCACAAAGTTCAGACTAACAACATATTGACTACACTGGTCCATTCTCACCTTCTTCATGTTCCCTGACTTCTACACCTCTCTTTTTATTGCCCCATAAGTACCATTTTCTTCCTCCCATTAGTTGGCACTGTTTCAAGTCACTACTTGAGACATGGAGATTGTTTGAGATCTTGGCCTTTGCAATCGAACAAAAAGAAACAGTACAAAGGCAAACTTTACCATACTCCCTCCGACCCATATTAGTTGATTTAGATTTGTCTAAATTCGAATTTATCTAACACTAAAACATATCTAGATACATTCGAATCTAGCAAAATCTAACTCAACTAATATGGGTGGGAGGGAGTAGCAAATTCTACAAAAAAACTGAAACTTCACACTGTGTGTAACTAGTATGCACTAACTGAAACTGCACTAACTTCTGTTCTACAAAAACTGAAACCTTGGCACTGTATGTAATTGAAATTTTAAAAAGCCTCTCTTTTGACAGTGGCATAATTTGGTACCAGCTCGAATTCTTGTGAAATTGAGCTAAAACAACATAACATACCAGAATTTCCTATCTAGTCTACAATCCTACGTCCTATGCACTCTAAATTGTTGAATCCATACAAAAATCGACCACCAAATCAGTCCTAAACTGCCTCAGTAGAAGGAGGCGATGTCGGATGCAAAGCTAGGATCCATGAAGCTAACCTGCTAGTCGGTGCAACAGTACATTCACCAGATCATTCCACCGATCGACCGCCGTCGTTGTCCATGAGTAACTGTCACCGCTTTCTAGAAGATGGACGCGCCGCGGCTGCGGTGGTGAGCAAGGAGGGTTAGGCAACGGGTAAGGTGGAGACAGGGGCGGAGGGAGAGAAGGGAAGAGGGTTCGATCGGTAGCTTACCTCGTGGTCATCCTCGGGAAAGAAGAGGAGTGCGGCTGACGATCAGCAGCGGCGGCGCGATGATTCTAGAGAGACCAGGCGTGGTGCATGACCAGGTGCCACCAACCGGTGCGGTGTGTCTGCACCGTGGCGTAAACCAGAGTACATCCTGGCACAATACCGCTTCAAAAACAGCCATCCACCGATTGAGGGGGTAATTTAACCGGTATTAGATAGTTAGGGGGGTTAAGTGTCCCACTTAATAGTTAAGGGGGGTTAGTGTCCTAAACTAGATAGTTAGGGGGTTATATAGACTTCTTTCTTAAGAATACTCTCATATTCTTGAAAAATAAATCGGTAGTAAAGCAATAATCAGAATCATCAATAGCCGGTAGTAAAACAATACTCTCATATTCTTGCAACATGAATCTGTAGTAAAACAGTTACATGAGAAGAAGAAAATGGTAGCTAATAACTAAACATTTAAAATAAATGACCTCTGAAAACAATTAGAATGGTTGTACCAGTTCCGACCTCAAACTATTTATGACCGTAGAAAATATACACAGAATCATCATCATGAATAGACTACACTCGGATGTAATTAACTAGAAAATTGTTAATAACAGTGTATGTTGTCCACTAGATAATTAACACTTGCACTGTAGAGACCCCACATGAAAAGTAACTCAAGCAAAACTAGACACGCATTTCTCATCCTTTGATTAGACATATGAACAGAGACTATCTAACGATCAGATGTAGAGATTAATCCATAGCCAAATATTACATCTCTACCAAATCTAAGGGCTGGTACTACAAAAATAAACTAAAATCTCTACCAATCTGAGGGTCTGCAAACTAAATTCCAATCTCCAATTATCATCTCTCTGTCGTCTCTCTATAAATATATATCGCTGCCTCCTCACCCTTAAACTCTCAAGCCAGGAACGAGCAAGTAGGTCCACGGACAGAGAGGAACAAGGATTCAGCCTACCTCCGAACACAGTGGTGAGATCCTGGCAAGGTGGCTGCCTGTAGATATGATACGACCAGATCAGGAGGCATCCTCCCCGTCGACCGCGAGTGCGACACAGGGCTGGAGCCGGAATCTCCCCCAGGGGCTCATGCGGCTGCGCGGTGCCATCCAACACTAAAAGTGGTGCAGACGCCTCCACTGCCGAGCACCTCGCCATACAGATAGAGGGTAGGGCCGACCCTACGCCGAGCTCTGGATGGGCACCCTCCTCGACGAAGGCTAGTACCTCCTTGCTCTCCAAATCAGACAAGGCAGCCGCCATGGCGAGTTCTATTTGCTGTTAGGTTGGAGAAGGTGACTGGGTAAAGACTTGGAGAGCAATGAGGCGGGAGGGGAGGAGCGGCGATACACTTTACCGTGGGGAATCGGCGGGCCGGGGATGTTGGGAATGCGGTGGAGATTGGATCGGAAGGAGGAGGGTGGGTGGTGGCGGGCGGCGGGGAGTTAGGGTTAGATAGAGAGGCGTGGGTGCGTGGGGCAGTACTTAAGCCAAAATTTAGTTTGGCAGCACGGGGAAAGGGGCGGGTGGGGCGCATCCATCTCCAGATCCAGCCAACGTGTTTTCACGTAGGAGTTTGACGCTGAATTTACCAATGCGTGCGACTACAACACAAACCCAAGTTTTGAGGTCCCACCTTGCAGTGGCGTTGTTGAAGATGGGTGTTTTATTTTTAGGTACATTTTGTTCTCTTCTTTAATCTAAAAACACTGTATATAGGGATAATTTGAATGGTGTAGGCTTAGTAGGTTTTAAAAGTTCGTATCCCTCCATATTTAATAAGCTAAATAAAAATTGGAAAATATTCATATTTAGCAAGAACTGGGTTAAATTTTAACAAAGTTCCTTTATAGTTTGATCACGTTTTTTTTCTTCCAAAAACCACTCTTGGATAGAAAATATATTATTTTATTAGAGATCCAACGAGAGTTTCACAAGCCTAAGACATGTTTTTAGAATGGTCACTCCTGCCATTTTAACGGCGTATTTAAATCGGCATAATTAATTCAAAAAAATCATGGCTTTCAAGCCAAATGTTATAACCAAAATCATGGCTTTCAAGCCAAACGATTAATTTATGGTTAAAATCGCGATATTGTTTGTGATAATATGCTCATATGGTGCACACATGTACATCTTGGAATGACGAACAATTATGTAGGAGAAAGTTCCTTTTTGACGCACAAAAAAAGCCATTATCTATTTTTAGGCAGACATGTTAGCGGAAGTTGACACATAGATGCGACACCTAGATCAACCTTTTGAGGTGGCCATCGGTCTTTTTTAAGTAATCAAGAATTAGCACCTACGACCATTTAAATTGGTCGTAGTCGTCCAAATTTAAGATCATGGACCAGTGATGTCTATGTTATGACCAATTGGTGTAAACAAGCTATGACCTTCTTGAACAAAAAGGTCGTAGTTTTTCAGGGTTTGTACCCTCCCAAATGGCCTACGACCAGTTGGTTTAAAATGGTCATAGATTTATGACCAAAAAACCCAGGGTCGTTAAGAAAAGGTCACTAGTGCACACATTTCTCGTAGTGATAGGACCCATATGTTATCCTCTCATTAGAAGAAACGTGTGTATGATGGAATTTTTTCCTTTGCTGGTGCTACCCCGTTCCGATTTGATAGCGCTGCTCGACGCAGCTACCATTTAACCAACATCCTGAGCCCCACATGTCATCCTCTCGTTATAAGAAACGTGTGTATGATGGATTTTTTTTCTTAGCTCGCGCTACCTTGTTCCGAACTTGATAGCGATGTTCGATGCATCTACCATTTAATCACGATGTTGGGCCTCACATGTCATCCTCTCATTAGAAGAAACGTGTGTATGATAGATTTTTTACCCTCTGTCGCGCCTTCGTGTTCAGAACTTGATAGTGTTGCTCACTGCATAAGCCATTTAATCAAACTCTTGGACCCCACATGTCATCCTCTCATTAGAAGAAACGTGTGTATGATAAAAAAAATCCCTCGGTCGCGCCTCCATGTTCCGAACTTGATAGCGTTGCTCGCTGCATCAGTCGTGCTGGTGGGTTCCTTATGTCAGTCTCACATTAGAAGAATCGTGGGTATGACGGACTTTTTTTTCTACTCTAGCGCCACCCTGTTCCTAATTAGATAGTGTTGCTTAACGAATCTGCCGTTTGGTCACGTAGCTGGGTCCCACATGACAGCCCCTCATTAGAAGGATCGGTTGTATGATTGACTTTTTTCTCTACTCACGCTCCGTGTTGCGAACTTGATAACGTTGCTCGCTGCATCAGCCGTTTTTTCAGGCTGCTGGGTCCCCCCATGTCAGCCTCTCATTAGAACAAACGTGTGCATGATGGACTTTTTTCTCGCTCGCGCCTCCCTATTTCGAACTTGGCAACGTTGATCGATACAACACCTATATAAGGTCACGCTGGTGGGACCCACATGTCGGTCTATCTTTAAATGAAATGTATGTATGTATGATAGACCTTTTTTTCAGCCGTGTCTGCTGTTTTGGACTTCCAATAGATTTAAACCGTATGTGTTGCCACTACGCCAAAGATATTTATAGAAAATATATTATTAAACATTCCTTAGTACCTTCAAGTTATGTTTTAATGTTTTTAAAAAGATGTCGTGTGTCCATGTTTATATTTTTAAAAATAAAAGGACAGCCTCCTGGCATTTCAATTTATAAAATGCAACATATATAATGGACTAGTTTTCTAAAAATATAGCGGAGTTTTTTTCAGAGGTGGAGGCCAAGTTTTTTTAAGAGGTGGGGGTAATGCTCAAAAGGCCGAATTAAAAATATTTTGGGTTATTCTACATGGTTCATCTACATGCGCTATACTCCATGAGATCCTTTCTTAAATTTCACTGGGTTGTGCTAAGCAGTCCCTTGACCTGACAAGGCCACATTAAAATCTTCTTGTTTATGCTCTATGGGATCCTTTCTCAAATTTCACTGGCCTGTGCTTAGCAGTTCCCTGACCCTAGTTCTCTGACCTCGAAAAGGCGTGTGTGTATGTTGGACTGTTTTTTCGGGTCGAACTTGATAACGTTGATGGGTCCTCCATGTTAGCCTCTCACCATGCTGGACTTTTTTCTCGCTCGCGCCTCCCTATTTTGAACTTGGCAAGGTTGCTCGATGCAGCATCTCTATAAGGCCGCGCAGTTGGGTCCCATGTGTCAGCCTCTCTGTAAATGAAACATGCGCATGATGGAATTTTTTCAGCCCTGTCCGCTGTTTTGATATCGGTCCGTTGCTAGGTCTAAATATACATGGTACAAAGGAAAGGACCAAATATACACACATACTATATAGATGTCGATCAAATTACATATTTTTTTGAAAATTATTTATTATAATTTTATATAGTGATGATATGTCATATGTCTATTATCTGGTTCTCGCGTGCAGGGTATGTGGAACTTACTAGTAATGCAGTAGTTTCAACAAAACAACATAGGTAGGCGAAGCTTTTTTATGGGGGGCTAGGGAAGGGGATGACCATAAAGACCGAATTAAAAAGATTCTGGGATAACTGGGGGCGGATGCCCTATTCTTTATGGGCTCACTCCGAAACTGAATGCGCTATGGTCGGCGGCCAAAAGACAATGAAAAGGCCGAATTGAAGGTTTTGGGCTATGATTAGGCATGATAGGCTAATTTCATGGTCTTAGTAATAAAAATTCCAGATCTCAACAAGAAAGAAAAAACGAGGGAGAAAATTGTGGCCAATATTTTCGTGTGAAAATTGTTGACAACCAGGACACATACCCCACGTGTGCCAAAACTTTCTCACTCGCGCCTTCCAACTCACGCCTTCACTCCAGCAGCCAGCTACTGTCTCTTTGCGCCATTCTTATGGAGACGCGCAGGTGGTCAAAACCACAAGCCGCGGACCAAAACATTCACACTATGTCTATGAGCCGAGGCGGCCTGACACCATTGCTGGTGGCGCCGTTCTTTTCGAGATGCACACAGGCCGGCGGTCAGCTAGTAGATCCCCACGATACGCTTATAATATCCTTAGTTTGCTCAATCATTCCCTAGAAGTAGTTTCATACTCGACCTGCTCATTTGACATTGTTCTGCACTTGGTCTGTTTGTTCGAATTGGTTGTCATTTTGTGCTCGGTCGATCTGTTCTCTCAAATATGTAACATAGTTCTGCACTCAATTTATGAAATAAGCTAAAATTACGTGGCATTTATAGTTCTATATTCAATTAGGTTGCTCTGATGTCTTGGCTTAATTAGATCTGTAATCAACATGTTCGGTGAAATATCTTGAAAGCTTCTGACCATCTCTATCCTCAACAGATGGACAGATATTGGATACTGAATGGAAAAAAGAAAAACCTTCATATTGGGAAGGTGTTAATGACTTCATGAAGTTTGTTAGACAACATAACGACGACTCGGATGTGTTTTGCCCATGCCAACAATGCCTTAATTATAAAAAGCTGAGTCAGAGCAGAGTCGCAGACAATACTTTCGTTAATGGGATGCAACGCACATATATTAGGTGGACTAAACATGGTGAACCATATGATCAGCCTGTTCTTGATCCTCTAGCTGATGCTGATCCGCCTGAAGCTCATCAGATCGAGGATGAGGACCTTTCTGGTTTGTTAAGGGACCTGTACCCTACTGCAAGCAAAAAAGGCACTCCTTCTCTTAAAAGATCACTTTTCTCTGACCTAATAAAAGATGCCAAGTGTTTAGTGGACCCTGATTCTAGTATCTCAAGATTCAAACTGGTAATGAAATTACTAAAGGAGAAGTCGTTCAACAAGATTACCAACAAAGCTTTCGATTCAGTGATTATGGTGTACAAAGAGTCAATCCCTAGGGAAGGACTGCCAAAATCCTTTTATGAGATGAAACAGTACATCAAGGTACTTGGACTATCATATGAGAAGATCCATTTTTGTCCAAATAGCTGTGTACTATTCTGGGAGGATTATGAAAACCTCAATGAATGCCCAGTATGTAACGAATCAAGATGGAAATATGGTGATAAAAAGAAGAAAGATCCTTGTAAGGTTCTGAGATATTTTTTAATTATAGATAGATTGAAGAGGTTGTTTCAGTCAGAACAAACATCTAAGGAAACAAGATGGCACAAAGAGATTCTCAAGCCAGACGATTACTTACTCAGACATCAAGCTGATGGCGATGAATGGAAGAACTTCGACAAGGCCCATCTAGGATTTGCAGCGGATCCAAGGAACCCGAGACTTAGCCTAGATACATATGGATTTAACCCATTTGGCAACATGAGTAACTCGTACAGCATGTGGCCAGTACTTGTTACGATTTATAACCTGCCTCCCTGGGAATGCACTGATCAGTCGAACTGCTTGCTGGCTTTACTCATCCCAGGTCCCAAATCACCTGGGAAGGATTTTGATCTGTTCATGAAGCCTCTTATACAAGACTTGCAGGAACTATGGAAGGGTGTCATGACTCCTGATATCCTTGCCAGCAACCATGATGATGCCAAGTTTCCTATGCATGCTGCTGTGTTATTCTGCACCCATGATTTTCCAGCTCTTGGCACTATGTCAGGCAGAGTGACAACAGGTTATAATGCATGTGTTCGCTGTGAGACAATACATGTCACAGTGAGGCTACAAAATAAGATTGGTTTCCTTGGCCACCGGGTTTTTCTTCCTCAAGGCCACAAATTCTGAAAAAACTTGAAAAAATTGCAGTTCTATGGAAAGAGGACTGAATATGGCACTGCACCACAAAAGTTCACTACAGCTGAGTTGCAGGCGCATTTACAAAAGGTCAGAAATATCAAACCAGGAAAACAACCAGCTGCCAGACGAGGTAAAAGAAAGAATACAGAAGATGCACCGACAGTAGGAGCAGCATTCAAAAGGAAGATAGCGGAAGAAGTAGCAGGAGATTCCCAAGGGAAGGAAAAGGAACCGAGAATATTTTATAAGCGCAGATCCACTCTATGGGACTTGCCGTATTGGGCTGGTAAGACACTTCGACATAATATTGATGTCATGCACATGGAGAAAAATATATGTGACAGCATTATAGGCACATTACTCAACATTCCATCTAAGACAAAAGATAGCTATAATGCTAGGCTTGACTATGAAAAGCTCAATGTTAATAACAACTTGAAGCTGCATCCTGAAGATATGGTTGATAAGGGCGGTGAGAAACATTACAAATTTCGAGGCGCAGAATTTACCTTGCCGATGAATAAAAGGGTACTATTTTGTGACTTCCTCCGAGGTGTGAAGTTCCCATCTGGATTTGCTTCCAACATTGCAAATTGTATCAATGTAGAGGGGAACAAGCTCCAAGGGTTGAAAAATCACGATTGCCACATCCTACTACAAAGGCTTTTAACTCTTGGCGTTAAAGGTTTAGTGAACAAGGATTTGTACAACGTGCTTGTAGAGTTGGGAAAGTTCTTTAGGAAGATCTGTAGCAAAACTCTGGACAGAAGAGTTGTAGCGCGTCTTCAGATAGACATAGCAGAAATCTTGTGCAAGCTTGAGCTAATATATCCACCAGCCTTCTTTGATGTGATGGTGCATTTGGCTGTAAATCTGACTGAAGATGCACTTTATAGAGGTCCCGTACAGTACGGATGGATGTACCCTATAGAACGTCGACTTTGCGCTTTCAAGGGTACTGCCAGGAACAAGGCTAGAGCATAGGCTTGCATTGTAGAGGCATACATTGCTGCTGAAGCATTTGCATTTTGCTCAAGATACATTCCTGATTGTAAAACGAGATCCAGTATGGGTGGCAGAATTGAAGAAGTTGAAAAATCTGTTTTTAACCATGGTGTTCGCCTAGTAGGAAAGAAGGAACATAGAATATTAATGCAGCACGAATATGACCAACTTACTTGGTATGTGCTGAATAACGCTAATGAGGCTGAAAACTTTGTTGCGTGAGCACTAGTCATACATATCCTCACATATATGAAATGAAACTTGTAGCAAGATATGTTCAGATGTCTTACTTGAGTATTGTTTTTGTAGGTTATTTAAAGCAACCAAAGGAAAAGATTATGCTGCACCAGTATGTGGGGGTGGGTTTCAGGAATGGTTTAGGAATCATGTAAGATGGTTAATTGAACTTTGAATTGCATACGAATTGTGCACATGAGATGACCTCTTGATTATTTTGTATAACCGCAGATCACGAAGTTGCGTGAAGAGAATCCGGGCAATGTTAGTGATGGTCTCTATGCCCTATCACGTGGTCCGGCAAAGAGGGTGTAGACAGCTTCAGCTTGCAATAACGATGGTATCCACTACAACACTTATGAGCGTGAGAAACATCTGAAGACACAAAATAGTGGCATCACGACCAATGGAGAGCACTTGACAACCAAAATGAAGAAGTCAGATGACTATGATCATTATGGTCACATAAAAGAGGTTATTGAGTTGAATTATAATGACAAGACTGGTGGTCGATCTGTGGTTCTATTCAAGTGTTATTGGTATGACCAAGATCCGAACAAGAAAAGAGGCCTTATAAATGATGGGAATTTCATATCGATCAATACTACTGCTGGGTGGTACAAGGAGGAACCTTATATTTTGGTAACTCAAGCTTCCAAGGTAATTTTCTAGGATGACAGAGATAATAAGGACTGGAAATATGTGCAAAAGTTTGAGGCAAGGAGCACCTATGATGTGAATGAGTATGACGAGCCAGTCACCACAGATGTTGCCCACCAAGATAATCCGAGTGGTTGTATGGTAACTGAACTGGCTGATGTTAATGACAATTTGATTGCCAGAGGCGGCTCTGCGCATGATGGACAAGTAGATTTCACTGTCGAGGTTAGTGTAGTCGACAAAGACAGGAATAAACTGGTTCTACCTAATGAATCTCAGGACATGTATGATGAATGGCAAGGGGAAGAAGATCCAACCCAGTGGGAATATGTGGATCTAGAACGCGGCGGTGCAGAAAGCGATGATGGTGACGATGATTAGACTGTTGTTTCATATTATGCAGTGATATGATGAATAGTGATTCGTATTGGTTTTCTCTTTGTAAAATGTTTGAGACATGATGACAATTTCCTGTTGGATTGTAATCCTAGACTAATTGTTTTCCCTGTCTAAATTGGATTAAGCTTAATTCGACAAGTGCAAACATATATGGAACAAGTTCACTTGGCGTGCAATAGAAACATTGGTTCAGTACATTAATTAATTATCAACAACGGGACCAGTTTCATACAGAAGGGGGCATATGCACCTCGTGTTAGTAGAGATGGGCGAGCACATTGTCTCGGCATATAGGGCGACTGGCGTTGGTATCAAACAAAGTGAAGATGCACTTGCGGTGGTACAGATGGTTGCATCCCCTGAGATGCACCGTTGTGCGCTTCGACAACGCCTGCATGCATATGTTGCAGTGGCCATCCTCCTACTCAACCAGGTACCAACTGTCTTGAAGCGCCGGCAAGTTGATGATGAGCTGGAGAATCAGGCTGAGGGTTAGGTCAAAGTGGAACCCGTCGACCCACATACATGCATCAAGCCAGAGCTGGTGCAGAATGTCTTATGGCATGATGATGTCCCACTCCTCTGCCGTGAGTTGCAGGTTCTTTAGCAGCCATACATGACCAAGAACCTTGTGCACAGTTCCCATGACCTTGCTCGCTCTTCGCAGCTTGCTGGGAGGCAGGCTGAGATTCAACACTTCCTCTTCGCAGGGTGTGGTCGCGAGTCGCGACATCGTCCTCCTCCAAAGGAGCTGGGATGGAGTCAGGCATCCTCCTGAGCTCGTACATCCTCGAGAAGAATATCTTCAGTGTCATTGTGTACGACATCGCCTCGTTAACTAACTGCAGCTTGAAGACGGAGAAGTCGGTTGTGGCTGCAGAGACGCAGCAGGCATGGAAGACATGGGGGCTAGACTCGATGATGCGCTCCTGTGAGGAGCGCTCCCCGGTGGCGCCGCCATTTGGGGATTTTTTTTGGGGGGGGTGGGGGGGAGGGGAGGGGGACGGGAGGGGGTGGGGGCTAGTCCATGGTGCTGGCCTGGATGAGGGGGAAGAGTCTAGGGGAAAATCGTAGGAATAGTCCATGGTGCTGGCCTCGATGATGCGCTCCTGGATAGGGCCTATTTGATTTGTAGGATAGGAAAATCGTAGGAATAGGAAAAATGTAGGATGGTGTTGTCATGTTCACTCCAATCCTATAGGAATTCATATGCACCAAAGTGTGTTTGAATCCACCATAGGAATCTAAAAAAGAGGTATGGGTGAATGTTTGATTTCCTATGAAAACTAGTACTATACAAAGGAATCCTTAGAAAAAAAATCCTATGGGAATCAATCCTACAAATCAAACAATCGTCATAGGAAAATTTTCTATAGGATTTAATACTAAAAAATTCCTAGGCAAATCCTTGGAATCAAATGGACCCTGATACTGGACTACTCGAACAAAAGGCGGGGCCGCACTACCTTGTCAGTCCCCAACGTCATCCCTGGCTCGTCCGCTCTTCATGGTTCTATTTAGGCTCGTCATAGTGCTAGTGGGAGTAATTTGGGTAGTACATAGTCCTACATGTATTGCCAACTAAGCATTTAGATTACATGGCATGTAATTAAATGATGAGAGAGAGCCTTGGGGTAACTAGCTATGTTACCATAAGGATGTCTCCAATGTGAAAATAAGGTCGGATATAAGACACCTGTGGTCGACCTTAGTGGAATTTAAACATTGTAGCACTCGGTCTTAAGCTAGGAAACCTTGCGGTCGACCATACCAGTATGACCTGGCCATAAGTACTAGAAAATCATTGTTTCTCTCTCCTCACTACACAGTGCACTTGCAGCAGAATTTCAAGACAAAATGAGTCTACATTGCAATAAATGAGACTTTGCATGACACCACACCTATGTTACTTTCCACTATGGAGGTAGTAACTTATTTTATTTTATTTTGCAAAAATGGAGGTAGTAAATTAGACTAGTAACATATGCATGTTAAGTTACTCCCCACCATGACCATCCTAAATATACTTGCATATGTTACTGTCTTCATAGTGGGTGATAACACGTGTGTGGTGTCATGCAAAACCTAATTAATTAGGTTCTAGACTCATATAAATGTGTGATGTTATGGTAATACCTCCCTCTTTAACATAATTAATTATCATGTCATGTCACCAATTTGCTTAGTTGGCATTGCATGTACATGCAAGTTACTACTCCCACGTGATAAGAGGGATGGCTGTTGTCTCTGCGTTAAATAGAGGAAGGGTTGTTGAGCTGGACAAGGAAGACCAATATTTTAACATATCCTTGATTTTTTGTGGCATCATCTGTGCAGCGTAGGCACCGGTGCCGGATGAATGAGAAGTGGTTTGGGTACCGATATTTGCATACGTTGTGGAGGGCCACCCAAGTTCTATGGATCTCCAAGCTTTTTAGCTAAAAGAGAGCAACTATGTAGATGCACATGCTGGTGGTACTTCCCCTTGCTATCAGTAAAAGAGAGAAACTATGTGGATGATATGATGATTCAATTTGTACATAACATTACTAGTATAGGTACAACACAACCACATCAGAAACTAAACCATACTCTAGACATAATCAGCACACACATAGACACCCGAATATCATACGGTTCTTTTTTGTCAAGAACCTATGTCGCCCTCTGCCCATGCGGGCACGCCGTCTGGTGTTCGATGAACTCGAGGAAGCTGCCAGCCATGTCACAACCTTTGTTGCTGCACTTGAGCTTCATTCCCAAGGACATCTGATCCACGGTAGTGGTTGGTTCGAAGATGCCTCCGTATGCACACCACGGGCACTGGCCATCGGACAATTTTCCAGCACATTGTGCGCATGCAATGTGCACCGCGGCCTTGCCAAAGCACTGCTCGTGCAAGGAAAAGAGATTTAGCCCAAAAACAAGACTTGTATCGAACCAGTGTGGAAAACATCATGAAGAAAGAAGTAATAATAACCATGTACGCGAGACGATGAACAATTTGAGAACACAGCCTGCAGCTGAAGACTTGCCTCATTGCACTCATGTCAATCATAGCTTCAAACCACTCGTCTGCCATAGAGCCGTCTTCTTAAACTAGGCGGATTTGAGAGGGATTTTGAGACCGAGCGAGAGAGCAGAGGGAGGAGCGCAGATCTGAGAGGGTTGATGAGAGGGAGTGAGAGAGACTGGTACAATAGTTAAATACTAGGAGTACTAGACTCCTCATCTCACTCTAGGCAATATCGTCCGTCTATCCAAATTCAACGGCCATGAACCGATACCTTATCTCTCTGGCAAGAGACCTACGCGGAGAAAACTAGGGAAGCGCCGTGTTCCCCGGTTAATTATCTCCCTCTGACCCGGTGTACATGTTGCTTTGACGACCTAGGGCTACGTGGAATACTAAATACTATACTCCAGTACTACTCCGGGATGGAGGTACTAGTACTACTACTCTACCTCTGTTTGGGATGAGAGTATGAGACTAGCCCCAATGGGGGTATCGAGTGGTATTTACTGTATCATGCATTAGGCCGTTCACAATAGAGTGTAGCTTAGCACGTTACCATATGAGTTATAAATACCTAATAGACAACCTCTCCAATACATTGTATTTTCGAGGTTGTATCTTAATTTAATGTTTTTCTCTCATGCATGCATTTTATTGGGCAATCAACTCTTTTTGCCTATGATTACGTGCAAAAAGTGTATCTTAGCTACTACGTACTAGTAAGATACAACAACACCCTCTCTCCTTCTTAATTGACATGCCACCGAAGCATTTTTCCTAGTATGCCACGCTAAGAGACTCCCCCATTGTCAAAGACCTTATTACATGCATGGAAAATACTTATATATCACGGCAATTAATGATGAAAGAGATTGTGTTGGTATCACTAAAAAATAATTATAATTTTAAGCCACGTCCATAAAGTATAGGGTGTATAATTGGTTCTTGTACCTTGTGTCATGTAGAAATCAACCTACTATAATGATGAAAGAGACTGTGTTGCTATCACTAAAAAATAATTATAATTTTGAGCCACGTCCATAAAGTATAGGGTGTATAATTGGTTCTTGTACCTTGTGTCATGTAGAAATCAACCTACTACTACTAGCTACCTATTACTCGTTATTCTCGAGAGAAATAACAAATAAGATTCTAGAATTATTGAGAAGTGCGTTCTGAGGTTTGTGCATAGCGTTCACTATGCTAAAGACTATCAATGGAATATTCTATATGCTAGCATGGATAGAAGATCCAGCGGTTTGCAATGTTGGGATTTGCCAGACTTGATCGATTTTTCAAAGTTCAAAGTACCGCGTACACAATATAGTGTGGTAAGATTATATAATATAGGTAAAGCTCAAAAAAATATGAATATGCGAGTCTCATGTGCCAGAGTACTTCTATATAGTGACTAGTAAGTTGCACGTGCTGTGCATGGGAGACTCAGATAATAGACGTATGACATATCATGGGTACTATTCAACATGGTGGTTCTAGAACATGGTGGAGTTTGCTCTAGGTACTATTCAACACGAATCCAGCTGCTCTAAACCATTGGATCTAACAGCCTAACGATAAGGATTGGTGCTATGGATCATTCATATTCAAAACTGCTCCATTATAGTGGTAGAGAGAATACAGCCTACTGTGCTATGAAATTTTTGGGGTGGTGACATGATTATTCTAGAACATGCATGGTGGAGTTTGATCTAGGTACTATTCAACATGAATCCAGCTGCTCTGAACCATTGGATCTAATAGCCCAACGGCCAGGATTGGTGCTATGGATCCAATTCAAAACTGCTCCATTATAGTAGTAGAGATAATATGACATACTGTACTTCTATAGTTCTATCACGTGCCAGAGCACTAAGGCATGTGCAACTTATTACTACTGTATACTGGAGTACATACTCCAAGAATTTACCAAACTCGTTGCTCAAGCTGCCAGCTGCTCGCCACCTCTGTTTCGAGAGTGTATAGTACTACTACTCCTACTATCCGATTAGACTGTGGCAGCTAAAAGTACGGCCGCTACAAGTACCGATATGACATTTCTCTTGTGAGTTAATGCCCTGGACAACCATCGACTATGAAAAAACTAACGCGCCGCCAAGCGGTCGCTCTGCATACTCCTTAGAGAATCTAAAGAAAGTACTCCTTGGAGAATTGCTAGGTCAAAACTGAGTAGCACCGCTAGTAGTACTACTAGTACTATACTTTCTCCTTCATTCTACTCTCACAAGGCATGTTACCCTCACAAATACTTGAAGGAATCCTAGTGGATTGGTTGCGTCGTCCTCGGAGGTCTGCTTCGGCTCGAGGCCAGGCCCCGAAATAGTTCATCCGGCAGGAACATGCCGCCATTGGAGCCGCCTTTGTAGAGCATCTGGTCACTCGCGGTAAACCTGTGTTGGCCCTGCCGGCCGACGGCGCGATTTTGGGACCCCTCGAGGCTACCGATCTTGCGTTGGCCGCGTCACGGAGGCGACAACACGACAGGCGAACAAAAGTGGACCTCTACAACAAAGCACCAGTCCTGGTGTGCCTCCCTTTCGACTATGACGGAGCTGCGTCCGGGCAGACACTCTGGTTGGACATCAAGCGTGGCCAAGTTAAGCCCGTGCGAGACATCGGCCAATCCTTCCACCGGGAACCTACAGCCAGCGATAATGCGACCGGGGCAGACAACTCGGGTGGGCGCCAGGTTGCCGTGGCCATGCCCGACACCATCCTGGGTCCCCTCGAGCCTATCGATCCTATGATGGCCCTTGCTTACAATCAGGACATGCTCGAGTTCGAGCTCGCGCGTGAGGAACCTGCGGCAAGCGTGCATGCGACCGGGACAGACAACTCGGGTGGGCGCCAGGTCACCGTGGCCGTGGCAGACGTCGCCATCCTGGGTCCCCTCGAGCCTATCGATCCTATGTTGGCCCTTGCTCACCATCAGGACATGCTCAAGTTCAAGCTCGAGCACGAGGGACCTGCGGTCGGCGAAGGTGCGGCTAGGGGAATTGACTCGGTAGGGGGCAGTGTGCTCCTCTACTCATTCCGAGCAATCTCGTCTCTTTGACCATGATCAACACGCAGGTGCGCGCCGTGTTTCATGTGTGAAGCAAACAGTAGTAGCAAGAGTATGGCTCAGCTGCTCGGTTGAAATTGAGCCGGACCCGACTGCCTTTCCAAGCTAATTTTTAGGGGCCTTTGTGCCAATTGTATGGACTTGGATGTAATTATCTATTTTTTATGTAACCTTTTAATTCCACCGAACGTGTTGATTGAAGCATGATGCACTTTCGGGTGAAATTAGCTACTCCCTCCGACCCAAATTAGTTGACTTAGATTTGTCTAGATTCATGTATTTAGACTTGTTTTAGTGTTAGATACATCCGAATCTAGATAAAACTAAGTCAACTAATTTGGATCGGAGGGAGTATAAAATTAAGCTTGAAAAATATAACATACAATTTATCCAACAAATTAATGTAGTACTAGTAGTAAACTAGTAAGTTGCACGTGCCCTGCACGTGAGACTCAGATAAAAGACGTATGTCATATTATCACTATATAAAATTATAATAGGTAAAGCAGAAAACATATAATTTTGATCAACATCTATAATTTATGGGTGTATATTTGGTTCTCGTACTTTGTATATCATGTAGAGTGAACGATTATTAGCTAATCTAAAACTTCAAAATTTGGTAACATGGTCTGGAGAAACAAGGGAGAAGATTCTAGAATGATGGAGAAGTGTTTTGAGGTTCCCATGTTTCCGGACATAGCGAACCACCTGTAGCACCCCGCTAAAACCACTACTAGAAAATCGCTTGTTGTTTTATTTTTCTGCATCATCATGACTGCATGCTCATGTCATCATGCCACATTGCATTTGAGCATCGTCATGTTATCATACATTTATTTGCCTAAAACTATTTTCTAAAAGCCCTAGTTTGTTTTCTAAAATAATCCTCTCTTTTATTCAAAGTCAAAACTCCGGGTCTACCTGAATATTTTGTTTGTCTAAAAATAATTACAATAGCCTTATATTTGAATAAATAAAACTTATATTATTTTTGGGAGGCAGCCAGCCAGGCCCAAAAGCCCAGCCGGCCACCTCCAAACCCTAACCCTCAAGCCCCACCTACCCAGCAACACCACCCGCATGCCAGCGCGACGCGACGCTGCACGACATGCTCCTCGCGCCGCCTCTCTCATGCCCAGGCCCAACCCCTGCCCCTGTCACGCTCGCTACGCAACGCATGCTGCCGATCAACCCGCACAGGAACCCCACGACCTTCCCATCGCTGCTCCAACCGGCCCCACCCTCGTAGAAAACCGCGTCCACCCCGCGTCGCCACCTACCAACGCGATCCCCACCCATCGTGATTCCCTCTTGCCCTGTGTTCTTCTCCTAGCAATGGGTGCTGCTCGCATCGCTAGGCCCGGGCCTCGTGGCATGTGCTGCCTCCTCGACCGCCCTGCCGCCTCTCGCTTCCTCGGCCGCACGCCGCCAGGGCCGCCTCCTCCTAGCGCGGCTGCCCGAGCTCACCCATGGTCGCTGCCGCCTCCTCACTTGGGGCCCGCCTCCGTCTGCAATCCGCGTCGCTGCAGGTGCCCTCCTTGTCGACCGCCGCCCTCTGCACCGCGACTCCGATGCTCCCTGCAGGCCGCCTCCAAGCCCTGTATCGCGACCCGCCCCCGAGCACCTCCGGCCGCGACCGCCTCCTCGCCGCTCGACAACCTCGCATCGCTGCTGTCGGCCTCGCCTACCACGGTCCCGTCTCCTCCGTCGACAGGGCGCCGCCCCTCTGCTCCAACCTCCTCGCGTTCCCCGGCTACGGCCTCCTCGGGCCGCCACCTACAGATCCCCTCACGAGCGCCGTTCCCTCGCCTCCCCTTCGTGCAGGCCAGCTCCTCGGCAGCGTCGGGCCGCACCCCTGTGTTCCGCACATGGAGGCCGCATGAACAACCTGTAGTTGCTGGTCGTTTGAGTTCCACGGCCAGCATCTTGTCGCTAACCGTTCTTGTCTTGCGTGTCAGGGTTCGGTCATCTGAAGTGTCCCCGCGGCAAAACCCTATCACGATGTCGCCAAGATCTTCCGAGGTCAAATCGATGCCAAGTTTTGCCAAGACCGTCCTCGCTTACCATCGCAAGATCTTTCAGAGTTATCGTCGCCCGAAGGCCACCGACACAAGTTCTCTATCACGGACAAGTTCTCCTACACGGAGCCGATGACCCGAAGCTCTTGTTCATGGAACAACAAGGCTGGGAAGGATATGAAGATCGAACACCGAAGACCGATCCCGGCGACACCAAACCTGAACCACATCGAACCAAGAGCACCGAACGCCAATGTGTGACCCCTTTTCCCAAGACCCCTATTTTATAAATGACATCTACTTGTTGCATATTAAATTGTTCTTGATGGCATACATATTTTGTGGGTTGGGTACTTTGTCGATTCACCTCATAATTAAATATGGAGACTATATGTGGGCTATTCTAGTCTTATATATATCGCCTCCATTTAAATTTGTGTAGTGAACCGATACCATGTTTTGTCTTGTTAAATCAACATTTAAATTGCGGGGTACCTAAACAACATGAACCTTCTAATTAATTGTTGAGACCTCGGTTTCGCTTAATATTGTCTAGTTGCATTGCATCTTTGTCATGTCATGCATCATACACACATCATGCCTGATCTTTTGCCGCAGTATTAAATAGTGTATCTGGTGTTTGTTTTAGTGCTTTGCTTCTTCACGGATTAGGCCGTTGAGTGGATGCGAGTATCGACAAGTTCTTTGGATATGTATATTCGACAGTGTTTCCTAGGCGAGCAATCTTCCCCTTTCTACCTATTTTGCATTTATAGTCTTTACTTCCTCCCGTTGATCTATTGCTATCCGTGTTGTGATGCTTTAGTTTCCGTGCACCCTTTATATTCCTTGCAGCCTCTATATTGCCTTGGACACATCCTATTGCCTGTTGTTTGATAGATAGTCGGCCTTGCGAGTCGTAGTTGCTTGCTCAGGTGCTGCTTCGCGTGGTTGTCACTCCACCGTTGTTGGAAGGTTGGCACATGTTTAATGGTGGAGATGATCATGACCTTAAATACAAGTTGATTAAAATGGTGGGAATAGATATAACTAATGTAGAGGCATCTGTGGGCAATAGCAAATATTTGGTTTTTAACCGCTCACTTGTGTCCCGTAGGCCCCGAGTACTTGATACCTGTTCCTTGACTATGCACTATCCGCATGTGGGACCATGAATCCCCTTGGCCAGAGCTTGATTCATTTCTTATTTCTTGGGGCCACAAAGTAGTTTGGGGCTTTATTACTATCCTGTACTTATGCCATGCTTTACTTCTTTATTTATGATTATGCTGGGGCACCTGTACTGTTTTGGAACGTGGAATGTTTTCGCGGTATCGACAAGCCCAGTCACACTTTCGAGTTCCCAGTCGTTTACAGCCATTGACACAAGCCCTCGGTCCGTCTCGGAGCCGGCCAACTTCGTTGCGGGTAGCTTAGTGGGTGGCCCCCTGAAATGATTTATGAATCCTGTGATTACTTTGTCGTGAAAGCCTTGTTGGGTTTTAATTTGGTTTTTCCGAGGTTGATCGTGTGTGTGTTGCTATTTGTGCACCCCTGCAGGGTAAATCTTTCTGAAAACCGTGTCTGCGGTTATGGACGACTTGGAGCGCAGTATATCGATCATAGACAAGCATAACTAAAGTGGTGCTATAAATTTCACTTAATATGTGACTAGTAATCAGCTTGACTACCACGGAATGGATAATAAAAGTGCCAACAACTGGTGGAGCTGGGGTGTTTCGTGTCATGTTATACCTGCCTAGTAAGTATCGCAACTCCAATAGAATGAAATAAAAGTGCCAACAACTGCTGGGTTTGGGATGTCACATGCTAATTGTATCTGACAAGTAAGTACTACAATTACAACTGAATGATTAACTAAAACTGCCCACTACTTATGCTATCAGGATGACTCATGCTATCTATATCTGACTAGTAAGTGCTTCAACTATAATGGAATGAATAAAACTGCCAACTGTGTAAGTTCCTCGGTTTGACTTCCTCGTTTGGTCTCGAGGGGGAATACCAGGATGGGTATGATTGGTGTTAGTATAAGGTTGGTTCCGAATAAGTATTTCTTATCTCTCTCTAATAGCCGACAGTTTATCGAGTCTCTATAGGTTGTTTAGTGCATGGTCCGCTGCCGCTTCAGTCCACCATACCTATGTAGGGGAGCGCTGCCGAATTCTAGCCTCGCCGTGTACTGGCCTCAGTACTGGCCGCTCCTCTTTTTCCCTTCGCCCTTTGTCGGCACCCCTTTTGTTTAGCAGGTATGAGTTCGACGTCGTTAGCAGGGTTACCCTTTCGGCTTGGCTAGGCAGGGTTATGGACGCCATTGGTTATTCTTCAGGGCTCTTAGCCCCATTTGCATCTTATCCGTACTCGGATGTTGCATCGTTTTCGAGGTGATTTGGATCTTTGTACTGGATATCTGTATTCTTGACTCATGGAGTCGTTGTTATATATATCTGTTCTATGGGTTCCATCGTGGACTATTGTGTAATGATATTACTTCGTTTTCCACCTGCACGAAAGTGCCTGGTGGGCGTCCTTGAATCGTTTCTATGCGGGTTTGGCGGGAAGCGCTAAAACTTGCATAGGGACGATTCAAGGGTGTTACAAAGTTGTATCAGAGCTCAACAGTTGCGATACCCCACTAGTCCAGCCTATAGGATAACCTAGCTAACGACCGATGTAGAGTGTAAAAAACTATTTTGCCAAATCGGTTGGATAGATCTGATTAGGTCTGATTTTACTCTTTATCCTTATGCTATTCTCCTCTTACCTTTGCGTGTTTGAATCTGCTCTCTTACCTTTTCTTTGAGTCCAGGTTTCTCGTGGTTGGGTTTCCGTCGTACCTTCAGGGTTTCGCTTACTCTTTTGGTAATGGTGCTTCTACATTCGGTATTCATGTTATCTGAGGAATCCTTCACCTGTTATACCTTTCTTTGCTCTTCCTTTGTGCCTTCCGGTGTTTTCCAACGCGACGCCATCATCTATGCCATATCTGATGAAGAGCCTGCATCATTCCTTAGTTATCCGAATATCGCTTGTCAAGATCTTCAGTCTGAATTCCGAGAGTTGGTCGCATGATTTTTCTATTCATGTACCAAGTAATGCTTTGAGTGCGGGATGGAGTCGCGACCATACCACTACTCCTAGCATTCGCTTTTGTTCATTGAATCGGTCGATCTATGCAATTTACTCCTCCATTGAAGTTAGGGATGGCCGTATCTTTTGATACCTCTATCTTCGTCTTTGTTTCTCCAGAGTGTTCTCGACGAGCGTGGACAACGACTCCTTGTTGGTGGTGTCGAAGATTCCAAGATGGAGTAAGTACCCTTGTTAGTGGTGTTGCGAGGATCTACACGAAGCAAGAAGATTCCGATCGCCAGCCTTCTTTCGGTACCATGAGGCGGATCTCGAGGGCGAGATCCATTGTTAGTGGTGTTGAATTGTAGCACCCCGCTAAAACCACTACTAGAAAATCGCTTGTTGTTTTATTTTTGTGCATCATCATAACTGCATGCTCATGTCATCATGCCACATTGCATTTGAGCATCGTCATGTCATCATACATTTATTTGCCTAAAACTATTTTCTAAAAGCCCTAGTTTTTTCTAAAATAATCCTCTCTTTTATTCAAAGTCAAAACTCCGGGTCTACCTGAATATTTTGTTTGTTAAAAATAATTACAATAGCCTTATATTTGAATAAATAAAACTTATATTATTTTTGGGAGGCAGCCAGCCAGGCCCAAAAGCCTAGACGGCCACCTCTAAACCCTAACCCTCAAGCCCCACCTACCCAGCAACACCACCCGCACAACAGCGCGACGCGACGCTGCACGACACGCTCCTCGCACCGTCTCTCTCACGCCCAGGCCCAACCCCTGCCCCTATCACGCTCGCTACGCAATGCATGCCGTCGATCGACCCGCACAGGAACCCCACGACCTTCCCATCGCTGCTCCAACCGGCCCCACCCTCGTAGAAAACCGCGTCCACCCCGTGTCGCCACCTACCGATGCGATCCCCACCCATTGCGATCCCCTCTTGCCCTGTGTTCTTGTCCTAGTGATGGGTGCTGCTCGTCGTTGCCAGGCCCGGGCCTCGTGGCACATGCTGCCTCCTCGACCGCCCTGCCGTCTCTCGCTTCCTTGGCCGCGCGCCGCCAGGGCCGCCTCCTCCTAGCGCGGCTGCCCGAGCTCACCCATGGTCGCTGCCGCCTCCTCACCTAGGGCCTGCCTCCATCTGCAATACGCGTCACTGCGGGTGCCCTCCTTGTCGACCGCCGCCCTCTGCACCGCGACTCCAATGCTCCCTACAGGCCGCCTCCAAGCCCTGTATCGCGACCCGCCCCCGAGCACCTCCGGCCGCGACCGCCTCCTCGCCGCTCCACAACCTCGCATCGCCGCTGTCAGCCTCGCCTACCACGGTCCCGTCTCCTCCGTCGACAGGGCGTCATCCCTCTGCTCCAACCACCTCGCGTTCGCCAGCTGCGGCCTCCTCGGGCCGCCACCTACAGATCCCCTTGCGAGCATCGTTCCGTCGCCTCCCCTTCGTGCAGGCCAGCATCCTCGGCAGCGTCGGGCCGCACCCCTGTGTTCCGCACGTGGGGGCCGCATGAACAACCTGTAGTTGCTGGTCGTTTGAGTTCCATGGCCAGCATCTTGTCGCTAACCGTTCTTGTCCCGCGTGTGAGGGTTTGGTCATCTGAAGCATCCCCGCGGCAAAACCCTATCGCGATGTCGCCAAGATCTTCCGAGGTCAAATCGACGCCAAGTTTCACCAAGACCGTCCTCGCCTACCACCGCAAGATCTTTCAGAGTTATCGTCGCCCGAAGGCCACCGCCACAAGTTCTCTGTCACGAACAAGTTCTCCTACACGAATCCGATGACCCGAAGCTCTTGTTCACGGAACAACAAGGCTGGGAAGGATATGAATATTGAACCCCAAAGACCGATCCCAGCGAGAGCAAACCCGAACCACATCGAACCAAGAGCGCCGGACGCCAATGTGTGACCCCTTTTTCCGAGACCCCTATTTTATAAATGATATCTACTTGTTGCATATTAAATTGTTCTTAATGGCATACATATTTTGTGGGTTGGGTACTTTGTCGATTCACCTCATAATTAAATATAGAGCCTATATGCGGGCTATTCTAGTCTTATATATATCGCCTCCATTTAAATTTGTGTAGTGAACCGATACCATGTTTTGTCTTGTTAAATCAACATTTAAATTGCGGGGTACCTAAACAACATGAACCTTCTAATTAATTGTTGAGACCTCGGTTTCGCTTAATATTGTCTAGTTGCATTGCATCTTTGTCATGTCATGCATCATACACACATCATGCCTGATCTTTTGCCGTAGTATTAAATAGTGTATCTGGTGTTTGTTTTAGTGCTTTGCTTCTTCACGGATTAGGCCGTTGAGTGGATGCGAGTATCGACAAGTTCTTTGGATATGTATCTTCGAGAGTGTTTCCCAGGCGAGCAATCTTCCCCTTTCTACCTATTTTGCATTTATAGCCTTTACTTCCTCCCGTTGATCTATTGCTATCCGTGTTGTGATGCTTTAGTTTCCGTGCACCCTTTATATTCCTTGCAGCCTCTATATTGCCTTGGACACATCCTATTGCCTGTTGTTTGATAGATAGTCGGCCTTGCGAGTCGTAGTTGCTTGTTCAGGTGCTGCTTCGCGTGGTTGTCACTCCACCGTTGTTGGAAGGTTGGCACATGTTTAATGGTGGAGATGATCATGACCGTAAATACAACTTGATTAAAATGTTGGGAATAGTATAACTAATGTAGAGGCATCGGTGGGCAATAGCAAATATTTGGTTTTTAACCGCTCACTTGTGTCCCGTAGGCCCCGAGTACTTGATACCTGTTCCTTGACTATCGCACTATCTGCATGTGGGACCATGAATCCCCTTAGCCAGAGTTTGATTCATTTCTTATTTCTTGGGGCCACAAAGTAGTTTGGGGCTTTATTACTATCCTGTACTTATGCCATGCTTTACTGCTTTATTTATGATTGTGCGTGGAGCACCTGTACTATTTTGGAACATGGAATGTTTTCGCGGTATCGACAAGCCCAGTCACACTTTCGAGTTCCCAGTCGTTTACAGCCATTGACACAAACCCTCGGTCCGTCTCGGAGCCGGCCAACTTCGTTGCGAGTAGCTTAGTGGGGTGGCCCCCTGAAATGATTTATGAATCCTGTGATTGCTTTGTCATGAAAGCCTCGTTGGGTTTTGATTTGGTTTTTTCGAGGTTGATCGTGTGTGTGTTGCTATTTGTGCACCCCTGCAGGGTAAATCTTTCTGAAAGCCGTGTCCGCGGTTATGGACGACTTGGAGCACAGTATCTCGATCATAGGCAAGCATAACTAAAGTAGTGCTATAAATTTCACTTAATATGTGACTAGTAATCAGCTTGACTACGACGGAATGGATAATAATAGTGCCAAGAACTGGTGGAACTGGGGTGTTTTGTGTCATGTTATACCTGCCTAGTAAGTATCGCAACTCCAATAGAATGAAATAAAAGTGCCAACAACTGCTGGGTTTGGGATGTCACATGCTAATTGTATCTGACTAGTAAGTACTGCAACTACAACTGAATGATTAACTAAAACTGCCCACTACTTATGCTATCAGGATGACTCATGCTATCTATATCTGACTAGTAAGTGCTTCAACTATAATGGAATGAATAAAACTGCCAACTGTGTGAGTTCCTCGGTTTGACTTCCTCGTTTGGTCTCGAGGGGGAATACCAGGATGGGTATGATTGGTGTTAGTATAAGGTTGGTTCCGAATAAGTCTTTCTTATCTCTCTCTAATAGCCGACAGTTTATCAAGTCTCTATAGGTTGTTTAGTGCATGCTTCGCTGCCGCTTCAGTCCACCATACCTATGTAGGTGAGAGCCGCCGAATTCTAGCCTCGCCATGTATTGGCCTCAGTACTGACCGCTCCTCTTTTTCCCTTCGCCCTTTGTCGGCACCCCTTTTGTTTAGCAGGTACGAGTTCGACGTCGTTAGTAGGGTTACCCTTCCGGCTTGGCCTGGGCAGGGTTATGGACGCCATTGGTTATTCTTCAGGGCTCTTATCCCCATTTGTATCTTATCGGTACTCGGATGTTGTATCGTTTTCGAGGTGATTTGGATCTTTGTACTGTATATTTGTATTCTTGACTCATGGAGTCGTTGTTGTATATATCTGTTCTGTGGGTTCCATCATGCACTATTGTGTAATGATATTACTTTGTTTTCCACCCGCACGAAAGTGCCTGGGCGTCCTTGAATCGTTTCTATGTGGGTTTGGTGGGAAGCGCTAAAACTTGCATAGGGCCAATTCGAGGGTGTTACACCACCCATGTTTTACTTGTGATTCCTAGGTTCTTTGAGTTTTCAAAGTTCGTAGATAAATGAAACCACTTAAATTATACTACTGTCTCGGATTCAAATTAATGTTCTCAGATTTATCTAGATTTGGGTATATGTACCTAGCATAGAAACATGACTAGATACATTTGAATCTAGATGAATCTATGAACATTAATATGGATCGGAGGGAGTCTATCGAAATTATGTCAAATTATTTCGAACCACATGTGAGGCTGCCAATTGCTCTTTAAATTCCACAAAAATCTTTTGAAGTTGCCCACCAAACAACCAATATATGGAGAACACGACCGTGAGTTTTCAAAGATTCAACTTCTTTCTAGACTTTGCATGCCGACAAAGTTAACCCTGCTTTGAAAAAAGAGTGAGAAATAGGCAAAAAAACAGGGGGACTCATGCATGGTGTCCTTTTGCTTGTACTACCTACCATGAAAAATAATAAACATGAGTTTTTCACAACTTTTCAAAAAAGCCGCTTTACAAAAATGGCCTACCATGTATAAGTATGAACAGGTTTCAGTACGAGCGACCAAGCAAGGTCACGGACATATCCATGTTTATGAGAATTTTGTAGTAGTACTACAAGAAAGTAGATGTGCGCATCTTGGCGTTGGTAAACAGCTTTGCCAATGGGAGTTCCCAAATACTAGGAAAAGTAACAACTCCAATTTTCTAAGCGATGGAAATATTTTTCTCTGTAAAGCAAAGTACTCCGCTTCTGTACTAGTACAACTTGAAAAGGGAGGCGGCTCCTTCCAAAAAAAAAGGAGGCAACGCGAGAGCAGTGGGAGGAGGAGTCGAAAGGCGGGTTGATGTCAGAGCAAAGCTATGATGGGCTACTGACTACACTCCACTAGTAGTAAATATATGGACCCACTAGTAGTAATATGCACGCAAAACAAGTTGTATTTTCTCTCTCCTTCGCTAGCTCTCACCATCCATCCTCCATCGATCTCTTCTCTGCAGCCGCCGGTGCGCAGTCCGGCTTGTCTCTTCCTTGTCCACAGCGTGGTGCTGCGCACGTGTGACTTGGTACGGCATACCGATATACTTCCAGCAACTGGTTTTCCCCCTGAAATTCAAGCCATCTACTGGATTAATAATCATCTACACCAATACAAAAAGTCTCAAAAGTAATAATAATAATTACAAAAAGGTCCTTGGACCACATTGTGATGACTATAAACCCTAGTGCGCTAATGGGAGTGTCTCCCTCCTTCAGGACCTACGGTACCCAGGTTGCAAAAAATAAATAAAGAATGCCACTGCTCCAATTTTCAGACTAAGTGTACCATGCTTTCTTACAATTCCCAAGTTTTAGGAATTTTCAAGCGGGCATAGAAATGTTTTTCATTTTATTCCTGTTTAATCTTCTTACTTTTTGATGAGGTTGCTGCATGTAATGCTAGTTGTTCTATAGTTCAAATGTTAGGTATTTTACATGCTAGTATAAAGCCGACAATAGATGACGTGTCACTTTGTTATACCTAACACTCGGTTATACTATTGAACTAGCTCCCACGCACTTGTAGAATATTAATTTAGACCTAATTTGACAAATCGACGGAAAGTCGTCTAAGTGGGTGAAATTAGCTAGAAATTTAAGCTTGAAAACTTTAACATGTAATTTATCGAACCACTTTATGTACTATAGTTAATAAATGGCACATACTATGAACTCTAAGCCATATTGATCGCACTTACTTCCAAAAAATACTTTTACTTCTTTACCATGCATGCTAACATGCACCAACCTAGCTATACCAAAATATGGGCACACGGTCATTATCTTGATGAATAAAGGCTATGTCCATGACCATGGTCATTTGGCTTGAAACCCAAGAAAGTTCATACATAGTAGTACATGATATAGTAGACAATACCGGAAGTGTGAGTTTTTCAAGTACTTTTACTGGTAGAAAAATAAGAAAGAATGGCCCACCAAATTTTCATACAAAGTGGACCATTCTTTCTTACAGTTCCCAAGTTTAAGTATTTTTCAAACTTCCAAGCTAAAGCTCCACGTGCACTTCAATGCATGACTCTAAGTCGATTAAACGAAATTAGGTCAAACTTGAATACATGTGAGCGTGATAGACTATTACTCTTGAAAATATCCAAAATTCTTTTGAAGGTACCCAGGCAACCAATATATCATGGGACAACAATAGTTTTGAAAATGCCATTACTGATTAGTATTTGCATACCGACAAATTTGACCGCGTATGGAAAACATTCAAACAAAATAAAGCGTAAAACAAAAACATGAGAATTCATTACAATTGGGGTACTTTTGCTAGTAGTATTATTAATTGCCAAGAAAAATGATAAACATGAGATTTGAAAACCTTAGGGAAAACAGATTCACATTATAGCCCACCATGATGTAACATTATTAATTCTTGGTTTTCAGCACGAACGACCAAAAAGGTCATGGCCTTCTATATCGATGTATACCCTAGCTACACTTTTACATAGGGTTCTGACATCGGGTAGATGGGTGCGTATTGGCCTAGTAAACAATGTTGCTCATGGGAGTTTCGAACAATTAGGAAAAAACATTTTTCACTTTTCCAACTGATTATGGGGATGTTTTGTACTAGAAATAAAGAAAATCAGAAGAATGTGGCACTGAATGCGAGAAGCGCGCCATGTTTGCGGACATAGCGAACCATCCATGTTTTACTTGCGATTCCTAGGTTCTTTGAGTTTTCAAGGTTCGTAGATAAATTAACCCAATTAAATTACACTACTGTATCCGATTCAAATTAATATTCTCAGATTTGTCTAGATTCGGATATATGTATCTAGCACAGAAACATGACTAGATACATTTGAATCTAGATGAATCTATGAATATTAATGTGGATCGGAGGGAGTCTGTCGAAATTAGGTCAAATTACATTGTACCACATATGAGCTGCCAATTGCTCTTTAAATTTCACAGATAGACAATATATCGAGAACACGACTGGGATTTTTGAAAGATTCAACTTCTTTATAGAGTTTACATGCCGACAAAGTTGACCTTGCTTTGGAAAAAGAGAGATAAATAGGCAACAAAAACAGGGAGACTAATGCATGCCGTCCTTTTTCTTGTATTGCCTGCCATGAAAATTAATAAACATGAGTTTTCACAACTTTTGAAGAAACCTGCTTCACAAAAATGGCCTACCATGTATAAGTATGAACAGGTTTATGGTAATTTAGCAGTACTACAAGAAAGTAGATGTGTGCATCTTGGCATTGGTAAATAACTTTGCCAATGCGAGTTTCCAAATACTAGGAAAAGTAACAACACTACTAAGCGATAGAAATATTTTTTCTATAAAGCAAAGTACTCCACCTCATTCTGTACTGCTACTACAAAAGGTAGGCAGCGCGAGAGCAGCGAGAGGAGTGCCATGCACGTGAGACTCGGATAATAGACGTATGACATATCATCATTATATAAAATTATAATAGGTAAAGCACAAAAAATAAATAAATTTGATCAACATACATAAAGTATGGGTGTATATTTGGTTCTTGTACTTTGTATCATCATGTAGAAGTCAAAGATTATTAGCTACCCAAAACACTTGATTTTTTTGGTAATTTGGTCTAGAGAAACGAGGGAGAATATTCTAGTATGATGGAGAAGTGTGTTTTGAGGTTTATGCATAGCATTCATTATGCTGAAGACTATCTATACAATATTCTAGATGCTATAATGGAAAAGAAGAACCAACGGTTGGAAATATTGGGATTCGCGAGTATTTAGATCCAATGGTCAGCATTCAAAGTTATCCGTATAATCTTATCTAAGAATACAAATAACTTTGAATGCTAACCATTGGATCAAGACTCGCGAATCTGAAAGACATTTCCAACCGTTGGATCTTCTTTTCCATTCTATCATCTAGAAGATTCTATTGATAGTCTTCAGCATAATTAATGTTATGCACAAACCTCAAAACACACTTATCCATCATACTAGAATCTTATCACTCGTTTCTCTAGACCAATGTTACTACCAAAAATTTCAAGTGTTAGGTAGCTAATAATCTTTGACTTTTACACATGACGATATAAAGTAGAAGAACCAAATATACACCTATACTTTATATATGTTGATCAAATTTATATTTTTATGCTTTACCTATTATAATTTTATATAGTCATGATATGTCAGACGTCTCTTATCTAATTTGTCTCCGATTCAAATTAATGTTCTCAGATTTGTCTAGATTCGGGTATATGTATCTAGAACAGAAACATGACTAGATACATTTGAATCTAGATGAATCTATGCACATTAATATGGGTCGGAGGGAGTCTGTCAAAATTATGTCAAATTATTTTGAACCACATGTGAGCTGCTAATTGCTCTTTAAATTCCACAAAAATCTTTTGAAGTTGCCCACCAGACAGCCAATATATGGAGACCACGACCGAGAATTTTCAAAGATTCAACTTCTTTCTAGACTTTGCATGCCGGCAAAGTTGACCCCGCTTTGAAAAAAGAGAGAGAAATAGGCCAAAAAAATAGGGGGACTCATGCATGGCGTCCTTTTGCTTGTATTACCTGCCATGAAAAATAATAAACATGAGTTTTTCACAACTTTTGAAAAAAGCCGCTTCACAAAAATGGCCTACCATGTATAAGTATGAACATGTTTCAGGACGAGCGACCAAGCAAGGTCACGGACATATCCATGTTTATGGGAATTTTGTAGTAGTACTACAAGAAAGTAGATGTGCGCATCTTGGCATTGGTAAACATCTTTTCCAATGGGAGTTCCCAAATACTAGAAAAGTAACAACTCCAATTTTCTAAGTGATGGAAATATTTTTCTGTGTAAAGCAAAGTACTCCACTTCTGTACTAGTACTACTCAAAAAGGGAGGCGGCTCCGTCCAAAAAAAGGAGGCAGCACGAGAGCACGAGGAGACGGAAGGCGGTGCGATGTGAGACAAAGCTATGATGGGCTGCTGACACGAGGTAAACCCCACTAGTATTAAATATATGGACCTACTAGTAGTAATATACACGCAAAACAAGTTGTGTTTTCTCTCTCCTTTGCTGGCTCCCAGCATCCATCGTCCAACGATCCCTTCTCTACAGCCGCGGGTGCACAGTCCCGCTTGTCGCTTCCTCGTCCACATTGATCTACTTCTAGCAACCCCCCAAATTTAAGCCATATAGTGGATTAATAATCATCTTGTTTTTTCATGAACAAGTTTCAGGCCGAGCAACCTCGCAAGGTCGTGGACATATCCACATCATAGTTTATGGTAAATTTCCCATATTTGGTAGTACTACAAGAAAGTAGATGTGCATATCTTGCAATTGGTAAAGAATATACGAACAACTTTGAATATTGACCATTGGATCAAGAATTGTGAATCCCAATATTTCCAGCCGTTGGATATTATTTTCCATTATGATAGCATCTAGAAGATTCTATTGATAGTCTTCATCACAATGAATGCTATGCACAAAAGTCAAAACACACTTCTCCATCATTATAGAAACTTCTGCCTTGTTTCTGTAGACCATGTTACCAAAATTTTAAAGTTTTAGATAGCTAATAATCGCTGACTTCTACATGGCATACAAAGTACAAGAACCAAATATATACACCCATACTTTATAGATGTTGATCAAATTTATATATTTTTTCTTTACCTATTATAATCTTATCTTACCACTATATAGTGTATGAATAACTTTAAATATTGACCGTTGGATCAAGACTCGTGAATCCCAACATTTCCAGCCGTTGGATCTTCTTTTCCATTCTAGCATCTAGAAGATTCTATTTGTTTGAACGGTCTAGAAGATTCTATTGATAGTCTTCAATATAATGAATGCTATGCACAAAACTCAAAACACTCTTCTCTATCATACTAGAATCTTATCCCTAGTACGGAGTAGCTAATAATCGTTGACTTCTACATGATCTTATCTTATCTTATCTTACCACCATATAGTGTACGAATAACTTTGAATGTTGACCGTTGGATCAAGACTCGCGAATCCTAGCGTTTCTAGCAGTTGGATCTTCTTTTCCATTCTAGCTTCTAGAAGAATCTATTGATAGTCTTCGACATAATAAATGCTATGCAGAAACCTCAAAACACACTTCTCCATCATACTAGAAGCTTCTCCCTTGTTTCTCTAGACCATGTTATCAAAAAATTCATGTGTTAGGTAGCTAAATAATCTTTGACTTCTACATGATGATACAAAGTACAAGGACCAAATATACACCCATACTTTATAGATGTTGATCAAATTTATATTTTTTGTGCTTTACCAATTACTAGTAAGTTGCATGTGCCTTGCACGTGAGACTCAGATAGTACACGTATGACATATCATCACTATATAAAATTATAATTGGTAAAGCACAATAAATGATAAATTTGATCAAGATCTATAAAGTATGGGTGTATCCTTGTACTTTGTATGCCATGTAGAAGTCAAAGATTATTTCCTACCTAACACATGAAATTTTCGATAACATGGTCTAGAGAAAAAAGGAGAAGATTCTAGTATGATGGAGAAGTGTGTTTTGAGGTTTGTGCATAGCATTCATTATGCCGAAGACTACAAATAGAATCTTCTAGATGCTAGAATAGAAAATATGATCCAATGGCTAGAAATGCTGGGATTCACGAATCTTGATCCAACGGTCAACATTCAAAGTTATTCGTACACTATATAGTGGTAAGATAATTGTATATAGTGATGATGATATGTCATACGTCTACTATCCGAGTCTTACGTGCAACTTACTAGTAGCTAATAATCATTGACTTCTACATGATCTTACCACTATATAGTGTACAAACAACTTTGAATATTGACCATTGGATCAAGACTCGCGACCCAACATTTCCAGCCGTTGGATCTTCTTTTTCATTCTAGCATCTTGAAGATTCTATTGATAGTCTTCATTACAAACCACTATATAGTGTACGAATAACTTTGAATGTTGACCGTTGGACCAAGACTCGCGAATCCCAGCTTTTTGAGCCGTTGGATCTTCTTTTCCATCCTATCATCTAGAAGATTCTATTGATAGTCTTCGGCATAATGAATGCTATGCACAACCTCAAAACACACTTCTCCATCATACTAGAATGTTCCCCCTTGTTTCTCTAGACCATGTTATCAAAAATTTCATGTGTTAGGTAGCTAATAATCTTTGACTTCTACATGATGATACAAAGTATAAGGACCAAATATATACACCCATACTTTATAGATGTTGATCAAATTTATATTTTTTGTGCTTTACCAAGTATAATTGTATATAGATATGTCATACGTCTACTATCCGAGTCTCACGTGCAAGGCACATGCAACTTACTAGTAGCTAATAATCGTTGACTTCTACATGATCTTACAACTATAAAGTGTACGGAAAACTTTGAATATTGACCATTGGATCAAGACTCGTGAATCCCAACATTTCTAGCTGTTGGATCTTCTTTTCCATTCTAGCATGTTGAGGATTCTATTGATAATCTTCATTACAATGAATGCTATGCACAAAACTCACTTCTCCATCATTCTAGAATCTTGTCCCTCATTTCTCTAGACCATGTTACCAAAATTTTAAAGTTTTAGATAGCTAATAATCGTTGACATACTTCTACATGATATAGAAAGTACAAGAACCAAATATATATATATATACACCCATATTTTATAGATGTTGATCAAATTTATATTTTTTCTGCTTTACCTGTTATAATCTTAGCACTATATAGTGTACAAATAACTTTGAATATTGACCGTTGGATCAAGACTCGTGAGTCCCAAAATTTCCAGCCGTTGGATCTTCTTTTCCATTCTAGCATCTAGAAGATTCTATTTTTTTAACGGTCTAGAAGATTCTATTGATAGTCTTCATCACAATGAATGCTTTGCACAAAACTCAAAACACACTTTCCTCATCATTCTAGAATCTTCTCACTCGTTTCTCTAGACCATGTTACCAAAAAAATTCATGTTTTAGATAGCTAATAATCGTTAACATCTACATGATCTTACCACTATATAGTGTACGAACAACTTTGAATATTGACCGTTGGATCAAGACTCGTGAATCCCATCATTTTGAGCCGTTGGATCTTCTTTTCCGTTCAAGCATCTAGAAGATTATATTGATAGTCTACATCACAATGAATGATATGCACAAAACTCAAATAACACTTATCATTCTAGAATATTCTCCCCCGTTTCTCTAGACCATGTTACCAAAATTTTAAAGTTTTTGATAGCTAATAATCGTTGACCTCTACATGATATCCAATAGCTACAAATGTTGGGATTCGGGAATCTTGATCCAACAGTCAACATTCAAAGTTATTCGTACACTATATAGTGGTAAGATAAGATAAGATGAGATCATGTAGAAGTCAACAATTATTAGCTACGGGGGAGAAGATTCTAGTATGATGGAGAAGTGTGTTTTGAGGTTTGTGCATAACATTCATTATGCTGAAGACTATCAATAGAATCTTCTAGATGCTAGAATGGAAAAGAAGATCCAACAGCTGGAAATGTTGGGATTCATGAGTTTTGATCCAACAGTCAATATTCAAAGTTATTTGTACACTATATAGTGGTAAGATATCTCTATCTCTACTACTATAATGGAGCAGTTTTGAATTGGATCCATAGCACCAATCCTAACCGTTGGGCTATTAGATCCAATAATGGTTCAAAGAAGCTGGATTCGTGTTGAATAGTACCTAGAGCAAACTCCACCATGCATGTTCTAGAACCATCATGCCACCACCCCCAAAAATTTCATAGCACAGTAGGCTGTATTCTCTCTACTACTATAGTGGAGCAGTTTTGAATTGGATCCATAACACCAATCTTGATCATTGGGCTGTTAGATCCAATGGTTCAGAGCAATTGGTTTCATGTTAAATATATAGTATATACCTAGAGCAAACTCCACCATGTTCTAGAACCATCATGTCACCACCCCCAAAATGAATAACTTAAGTCTATTAATAATAACTATCTACACATATTGAGAATACAACCTACTGTGCTATGAAATTTTGGGGGTGGTGAAATGATGGTTCTATAACATGGTGGAATTTTCTCTAGGTACTATTTAACACGAATCTAGCTTCTTTGAACCATTGGATCTAACAGCCCAACGGTCAGGATTGGTGCTATGGATCTAATTCAAAACTACTCAATTATAATAGTAGAGATAATTTTATATAGTGATGATATGCCAGGCGTCTATTATCTGAGTCTCACTTGCACGTCATGTGCAATTTACTAATAGTGTTAAGATACGAATAACTTTGAATGATGACCATTGGATCAATACTCGTGAATCCCAATATTTCCAACTGCTGGATCTTCTTTTCCATTCGAGCATTCAGAAGATTCTATAGATAGTCTTCAGCAGAATGAATGCTATGCACAAACCTCAAAATACACTTCTCCATCATACTCCTAGAATCCTCTCCCTCGTTTCTCTAGACCATGTCACCAAAAATTTCAAGTGTTAGGTAGCTAATAATCTTTGACTTCTACATGATGATACAAAGTACAAGGACCAAATATACACCCATACTTTATATATGTTGATCAAATTTATAATTTTTTGTGCTTTACCTATTATAATTTTATATAATGATGATATGTCATATGTCTATTATCTGAGTCTCACGTGCATGGCATGTGCAATTTACTAGTAGCCTACAATGTATGAACATTCTTGGGTTTCAGTCCGAAGGACCAATAAGGTCATGGCCATATATATCGATACTCTAGCAACACTTTATGATACAGTTCTCACATCGGTTAGATGGGTGCATCTTGGAGTAGTAAACAATGTTGACCGTGGGAGTTTTGGACAATTATGAAAGAACATTTTTCACTTTTCCAAGTGATTACGAGGATGTTTCGTACTAGTAAAGAAAATCAGAAGAATTTGGCTCGAAATGCGACAAGCACGCCATGTTTCCGGACATTGCGGAGCATGCATGTTTTCCTTGTGATTCCTAGGTTCTATGAGTTTTATGATTCATAGCTAAATTAAACCACTTAAATTATAGTGTTGTCTACCTAAATTAGTTCAAATGAGTTGGCATATGCATATGCGCACCGTTTAGCTCAGAAACCCAAGTTCACTCAGCCGTTTCGCTCACTATAGTATATGGGCCCCATTAATACAAATAACTTTGAATGCTGACCGTTGGATCAATTATTTGATGTATTTACATGAATTTGAAATATTTATTTATTTTTTATGAGGGCCACGGCTGGCAGCCAGCACCACCCCAATTTTCTTTTTCATCTATCCACCACCGTACTATACTCCGACTTTTCTTCACTAGCTGCACACGCCATTGTCCCATCGCATTTGATGCGTGCTGCTTTTCGAGCCTTCCTTCTAATACTACTCGGGAGGTGAGCCAAGCACGATTCAGCACTAAACTTTCGCGTGATATTGGTAGGATCTTCTAGTTCAAAATTTTAGAGGATTATTGGCGGGACCCTCCCTTCTACCTTTCCCAAAATTTAACCCTTCCTTCACTTTCCAGTTCTTGGCAAACGCTAGATACCTCCATACAAACGGGGCCTCTCGCTCGCTCGCCCACCGACTCCACAATCCCTACTCACATCATCCTCTATCCCATCCCTCCTTAGCTGACTTCCAGGTCGCCGGAGTCTACTCAGTGACGCCGTCATCCATGCTACTGTCATTTCTTCGTCGCATCTGCTTCCCCCACTCAGAGTGTCAGCTTCCCCACCACCCCAACTAAGAGATGCGTACGCCACGTGGACCCCTCACCAGGGCGATGGTTAGAACTCCGTACAACCGAGACGAAGGTTGCTGCACACTTACTATGCATGCTTTCCTTGCACTTTACTACTACTTCCGAATGTAGTTCATTGCTTCCTTGCTGTGCCTTCTCGTTACCAATTATTTCTAATGCATTCTAGTTGCAGTACAACGGGATCGGTTCAAAGAGAAAAGAAGGTAACTGCTAGTCATCAAGCCAAATTGGTTATCTGACACTAGTACGAAGTCTCACCAGCCCAATGATAACCCCCAACAATCCTCCCGAGATAATGGTTAGCCTCCATTTTGCATATACGCGTGTTGTCGTTATGCATTTTATTTTTGAGAGTAGTTCAACCTTTGCTTGCCCTGTCTTGTCATACTAGTATATATTTTTTGTAAGGCATGGAAGATGATGTACTGCCGAAACATGCCCTGTCTTGCCAAGGAATCCTGAAGAGTTTTGGACATGCGGATCTAGTCCCGCTCGGCACAACACAACTAGTACAGAAACATGGCCTGGTCGAGTACCCTGAACATGGCTATTTGTTGCATCTTGCGTGTTATTTACTGATTGATTTGCTGCATTGCAATTTGCAGAAGCAAGTGCATGATCATGTCCCTGCCAAGGAGGTTCGCAGCACAGATATTCAGCGTGCCAGTGATACAGCCATTTCTATGAACCAAACCGATGTATGGTGCATGGGCGAAGCTAAGATTAAGCTTCTCCAAAAGGATTTGGACACATCCACTCGGTGGATCAGAGAATTGAACCGAGGATGGATTTCTGCTATTGAAGATGGCCTTGATGCTGTCGCTGATCTTCAGAAGTTAGTCGCTGAAAATCATGGTCCCAATTTGGCTGATGCAGATGTCAATGAGATCAACATGACGGTTTTGGAACAGGTGAAAGCACAAGCAGAGATTCTTCGCGCATCTTTGTAGGCAGATAGTTTTCGAACGGTGATGAAAGAGTCACCATGCGAATAGATTGTTATTTTGAATAATGTGGATGACTTTTGCTGTGTTGTCAGCCTGATATTTTCTTTGGCACGCTATATGAAAATGTACTGTACCTAATTGTTGCATCTGGACAATGTATCCCAGTCTCATTCTAGCCATTCGGAAAATTGAAAAGCAATATTTTCCCATGATAAACTTGAAACCTTATTTTGCACTTTTGTCTAGATCTGTAGAAACACGTTTTGCCGAAAATTAACACATTACCATAAAAGGTAGTTCGTGCCCATTACCGTGAATAAATTCGTACACTATATACTTGTGTGGCCCTAAAGTCAAACTTATAGACTGCAGTAGTAGATCGAGTACAAAAAAAATCAACTGAGTGACAAACCACAAGCCGAAATCACCTCTTCCACCAAGCAGTGCGCCAGAAACAGCTGCCGCAATGGGCTCCTATGTCCAAAATTCAAACGGTACTAAATTTTCATCTCGCCCTTCGGTCCAAAAACAACACGCCAAAGGCCATTCCTCAAAATGGTTTCTCTTCTAAATTCCCACGCGCCACACAATTCAAAGTTTCAAACATACTAGCACCACCCGCGCCCTTCGGGCCGAATCCCTCGAGATCACCTTGCACGACCACGGCCATGCTCCTTCCGTCCCATCTCCCCTTCACAGCCTCTCCACCGGCATGCCACCATAGCGACCGCGAAGACATTTTACTAGCTCCCTATGCCGGCCCACACCAGATCAGCTCCTCTGTACACGAGGTCCATGGCGCCGGAGCTAGCTTAGCAACACGGTCGCAGCTTCGTTGGATACACTTCCCTGACTCCATGGCACGAGATCTACTTCCTCGACCTTGTCCATGACACCGGAGAGATGGGGAGGCAAAACCGCACAAGGGCGAACGACGAGGTCGTAGCTCACCATAAGTCCGGCAAAGGCACGGGAAGGAAAACGCGTAATCGCGGTCACAAAGGTTGTCGCCATACACTTCATATGCTCTTTATGCATTTGATGTCTGAAATTAGTTCATCGCTTGTTTCACTGCATTCTCGCACAGAGTTTTTTATCTTGTACTCTGACATTTTTTGTCGAGGCATCATATAAGCATATGTCTGTCATTGTTCCTTCAAAGCTTTCAACTTTGGCCATGTAGGATCTGACCTAGCTAGACCAATTTGCGCGTGACGATATTGGATTGTCATAATGGTTATGACGATCCAATATCGTCATAGACGATTATGACGATTTCGTTGAAATCGTCGTTATAGTTCATTAGCGACGCCCAGCTTTCGACGATCTCAAAATCGTCATAAAATCGTCATAAACGGACTATTGTGACGATTCTGTGACGAAAATAGAGGGTCATATATAGCCAAATTCCTTGTAGTGACTCTGCTAGCACTTGAAACACTGCTGTTGTGGGAACTACTCCTGATCATCGATGTGGCATGGTAGTAGCTGATCCTATTGTGGCTGCCGTTAGAAGGGGCCCTGCATGTCTACCATGTAATGTAGCTCCCGCTGCTACGGGACCTCGCCTTGCTCCCGGTCCTGGTACTTCCACCGATGTTGATCCAGCTAACGATGACGCTGGTGATGGCGGCGGTGGCATTGGGGTTGGGTCTGATGGTGCCGCTCCACCTCTCGAACCTCTCGGAGGTTTTTATCCTGAAGAACCTAATGATGGCAAAGTAATCGTTCGTATCGGTGTCGCGGATTATACTACAAAATTAGATGATGGCACAGAAAAATTCTATGACGAGTTTGATGTAATCCTTGGCAGATACGATCCTGAAGTGGTAGAGTTATCTGACCTGATGGCATTGTTACATGTGAAGGTGCTGTGGGGACCTTCCCAGGAAGCACGTTTGTTATATTTTGGTTACAGGAGAAAAAAGGCTATCGAAGTGAAAGATACCATGGATTTAGTCGTACGGTTTACAAGGAAACATTATAGGGGTGAAGTGTACTTCCACTTGATAGTGCAAATGGTTGGAGAAGAATTGGAACTCGACAATAGAGATGATGGACTTTTAGGAGGCATGCGTGACCTGATCCGTGGCATCACTGGGGCTGGTGCGATTGAGGGTAGCTTCGAACAGAGGAGAGTCCTACAGAGGAGTGTCATAAAGAGGAGCAGGAAGAGCATCCCTAGAAAGGGCACCCCGAAGAAGAACGTCACCAAGGAGACCACGCCAGAGAAGAGGACGCCCAAGAGTCGCACGAAAAAAGGCAGCATGCCGCAGAGTACACCCCTGAGATCCAGTCAAAATGCCACACTAAATGGTAGCAGCAAAAACGCTAAGAGGGCTAGCACGATGGTGAACACTCCCAGGAGTGGTAGCAAAGAGGCGAAGATGGCCAACACGGAGGCTACCACACCCAGTGGGAGGAGAAAAAAAATACTAATTTGGAGCAGAACACGCCGTTGTTAGGGAATAATGTCAGCACGAAGGAGAACATGCCCAATAGTAGCAGCAAAAGGGCTAATTTGGAGCGGAACACGCCACTGAGGTTAGGCAATAATGACAGCACGAAGGAGAACACGGCCAATAGTAGCAGCAAAAGGGCTAATTCGAAGAAGAACACGCCGCAAAGGTCAGGCAATAATGCCAGCACCCTAGAGCCAACACCCGTGAGGGGAGGCAGTAAGGAGATCACACCCAAGAGCGGCAGCAAAAACCCTAGTTCGATGGGGAATGGAACGCAGATGTCAAGCCCTACTGATACCATTAGGAAAGATTACATGAGGAAGGAGGATGTACACAGGAAGAGCAAGAGGGTTCTATACAGTCAAGATGAAATTGATTCTGACTGATGTTTGTCCACTGAAGTACCTAGGATGCGTGCAAACGTAAGACCACCCCATGTGGTTGCAGCAGAACCAACCGAGTGTCTTGGAGAAAACAGAGTTGCTAGTGAGGTGGATTGGGGGAATGTTCCGGTCCATCCGGGTGGAGACGATGGTGCAACCCCACCCATGGGAGTCAATATGATGTGTGTAGTACTAGGCATTAGAGACGATGGCAAGGATTTAGAATCAGATGAAGAAGAAGGCACTTTAGAGGATCAAGAATCTGGTGATGATGAAATAGACGAGGAACTTAATGATGAGGCTGGTATTCCAGTCGATGATTTGGGTGTTGAAGTAGAAGAAATGAAACATAACCACGAGTATCCTATAATTTCGGTCGGCACCGAGTTCAGGAGCATGTATGAGTTCAGGATGTCGTTCTGGAATTTTTGTATCAAGGGGGAGTTCGACGTTTATCGACTAAAGAACAATGCCGTTTGCAAGTTAACGTGGATGAATGGACGGGCCGAGGTACATTGTCCATGGAGGATCACAACAAGAGCCTTACCTATGTCGAATGCAATTAGGGTACTGGGGCAATGAATGCAGCAAACCATTAGAACTCTCTCTCTTTTCACTCTATAACTACAATTGATGTGTGATATCTTTCTGGCAACTAGTCGACTCCGCTTATCTTTTAAATGAATCCGTGTTGCAGGTGAACAAAATGGGCCCTCCACACATGTGTCCGACAGGCAGCAAACTAAAATCCTCAATGGCTGAGACAGAGTGGGTGGCTATGCGATCTATGTCCATACTAAAGGATAACCCTAAGGAGACCACGAAGAATATTCAGACTAGCCTCGGTTCTAAATACAACATTGTCCTTCAGTATTACACGGTTTGGAAAGGTAAAGAGAAAGCTCTGGGGGTCTTGCATGGGGATTGGACCAATAGCTTCAGGATGCTGTACAACTTCAAGGCGGAGGTACAAGCTAGGTGTCCGGGGAGTGTTGTGGAGATTGACACCGAATCAGAAGGTGGTAAAATATATTTCAAAAGATTTTTCATGGCGCTTAAACCTTACATCCAGGGATTCAAGGACGGCTGTAGGCCGTATCTGAGTGTAGACATCACTGTCCTAACTGGCAAATGGAAAGGCTGCCTGCCATCTACCACAACACTTGATGGTCACAACTGGATGTTCCTAGTGGCATTCGGGCTGTTTGAAACAAAAACGGAGGAAAACTGGGTCTGGTTTATGAGGCAAGTCAGGAGATCAATAGGCCACATGGATCCATTGGCTATATCCACGGATGCATGCAAAGGGCTGACGAATGCAGTGAAGGAGGTGTTCCCGCGAGCTGAAGGTAGAGAATGCCATGCCCATATGATGCTCAACTTGTACTCACACTACACAGGCAACGTATTTCGTTACATGTTTCCTACTGCTAGAGTTTACAAACCTAGTAGCAGCGAATATTTCATGAGCAAGATTTTGCGGAAGCCCCTGAACTTCCAGAGTACTTAGCCATCCATCATTCACAGCTATGGAAGAGGAGTCAATTCAACCCTGACACCAAAGTTGATTACATAAACAACAACCTTGCAGAATGCCTGAATAATTGGGTGATGGACATAAAAGTGCGTCTTGTTTATATCTTGATGGACAGCATACGTGGTTTGATCATGAAGCTGTTAAATATAAGGAGAGAGATCAGTAGGAGACTTAGAGGACATATGCTACCGCCAGTTGTACAACAACTGCACAAGATAAGCCGAGGACTTTCTCATCTTAAGGGTCTCCCGTCAACCAGTAGAAGCTGTGAGGTGGTCGATATGTCCAAGAGTGGCAAAAGGGATGTTGTGAACATCTAGCTGCGAGAATGCACCTACTTAGAGTGGCAGCATACCGGGAAACCTTGCGACCACGCCTTGGCCTTCTTGGTGAAAAAAAGAACTCTACCACATTTGGATCAGTATTTGTCAGACTACTACTCTATGGAAAAGTTCAGAGCTGCGAACGCTGGATCCGTCGAGCCATGTACAGACCCATCTTAGTGGCCTCAAGTCCAACTTTCTTTCGATCTTCGCCAGCCAGTTACAAAAAGGGGCAGAGGAAGACCTCAGGTGAATAGGTTTAAGAATTTTCTCGAGAAGAAGGGTTCAGCTTTCTGTGCTACAAAGAAGGGCAAAAACATATGCAAGACCTGCCATCTTATAGGCCATAGAGCAGCGGGCTGTCCCCTTAATGCTCCCAAACCTAGGTATGAGATGGTACATTCACACAAAAAATTGTTTATAGTCTGTAGATATAAGGTAGTAATCCATGTACTGTTTTTTTACAGGAAGCGCAAGGTAAGAAACAAGACAGCCGACTTAGTGATTTTGCTGCGGGAAGAAAACCAAAACGAGTGGAGTGATGATGCCAGACAAGATTCTGGTGCTGATTGGCCTGACTTCTCTTGACCCGGAGATGCAGGGTACGTGAAGGTAAGAAAATTGGCACCCAGGAAGAGGAAGAAGGCAGGAGATGAAGAAGCCGATGGACGTGAAGGAAAGAGGAAGAAAGTTGGCACCCAAGCAGAGATAGAAGGCTAGCAGTGTAGAAGCCTAATGATGTATTGAACTTGAACCTATATATGTAGTTCGGTTAAACTCTGGAGCTATGTGCGTGGAACTTGTCGGGCGAAACAATCTGCCTCCCGTACTCGGAGTAAAATGTATCGCGACTTTAGGATTGGATACGGCCGAGGCCACTAGTGGAATCCAAAATTGTGATTGTGCCACTACTATCTGAACAATCACGATAGTTGAGCGGTTAAGGGGTCTCCAAAATCGATGGGTGTTAGTGGCACAGAGATGAATTATTTATAGGCGCTTAATAAATCCCTGCTATTGGCATTACACTTATGATAAGTTTCTGGGCTAAAAACAATTTCTTAAGATGGCTGCTACACTCCACAAAGCAGCAACTTATTTCAGCTGCTAGACAACGACATGGCAACATAAACTGCAAATGCAACATATACTGCCCAAATAATGAGGAAATTGTTTCCACTATCTCGCCTAATCTTGAGCCTGTCTGTCTCACCTCCTTGCACCTGCCTCCCCTGCACCTGGCGAAGCTCCCGGATCTCTCGCTCCATCGCACGAATCTCCTCTTTATTGTCCCACACAACATGACGCAGATCCTGAACAAGTTCTTTGTGAAAACCTGTCAGTGGCTTTTCGATCCACACAAACTTGTCACAGCCAGTCCCCCTCCCTTCCTGCAAAGTAGATCGAAGGAAACAAAAAAAGAATTACATTACACTTTCCGGATCCGGGTTACCATTGTACCTACAGTACGAACTTACTGCTCTGATGCTGTAGTTGCTGAATTTTCCTGTAGTATTTTTGCCGGTCCACGAAATCCATCTCGGCATCTTCTCACCGCAAAAACACAACATATCGGGGTAGTGATCGTAGGGCACCCTCCGGTACCTAATGGGGGCACCCGACTGACGGCATTGAGCTGACCCTGATTCCGCCCGAGACAAACTGCATGAGCTACGAGCCATGAGTGAGGGGAGCGAGGGCAGAGGAAAGGGAGGAAAGAGGATCCTTTGGATGTCAGGGTAGTGGTGAAGCGTGATTTATCCCCACTTAATAACTCGGGCAGAATCCTACCATCCACATTCGGCTGACAGGTGGGGGACCTAGCGTGTGGACTTGTCAACCAAACCTCGCGCCTTCGTGGTTCAAAGGCCCTCTTGTGCGCATTGGACGAATTTTTTTGGCACCTTCCCCGCGTACATATCACTGGGAGGCCTTGCTCAGGAACCAGACACGCCTGGCCGACAACCTCTTGGGAACTTGTCATGGCTCGCGCCGGCAGATCCATCCGCTCCAACGCTTCCGGTAGGGCTCGCCACGGCGGATCCATCCCAAGATCCTACCGTCGCAGTATCAAATGTCCATGGTTTCTTGAGAGGAGCGACGATGCTACGTATCTGAGCTCGGCCCCTCCTACCTGTAGAAGGACTGATGCGGCGTCGAGCTCGAGCAGGAGCCGCCAGGCGCGACGTTGCTCGGTCCACGCCAACCCTGTCACCTTCGTCATTGTCGATTCCGATGTGGAGGACGACGAGGATGAAGCTGTGCAGAACCCCATTGTTGCCTCCTTGGCGAAGGGCAAGCCACGGGCAGGAGTGGATGTCGCTGGTAAGGGCACGGCGGTGTCACCAATCGAGGTAGACTCCGATGACAACGATGTGATGTGGGTTTAGGATGGTTGCAATTTCGGTTGTGTTTAGTGCGAGTACAATTATTGTAATGGGTTTGTCGGGTTATATTGAGAAATATGTGTAATAGCAATGTGTGAGTGCTTCCACTTTAGAAATTGTGTCTGTGCCATTTGCATGTTGCATTATCAACGTAGATTACATGTAAACAATCCAACGAAAATCAGATTACAACCATAAGACGGGAGTGGCAGGATGGAAGAGAAGTTTGGACAGTGGCTTCGAGGGGAAGGAATAGAAGGGGGCGTGACACTGGCAGGTGGGGCCTCGGAACACGTGACACTGACATGCGGGGGCGGGAGCACACAGTATTGCCAGTCTGTCCAGAGCAAGCGGACTTTGCAACGTGACAACATCAAGTTGATTGGACCAATAACTCATCGAATTATTAAGGAGTACTAAAAAAACTACAACTGGGGTACATTCGCACAACACGTATGCTCTACCCACCTGAGAAGCATCGCTTAAGTCTAACAGTAACGACATCATAAGTACTACATTTCCCTGTCGGTCTTCTCGATACAAATGTAAAAATGCATCTGCCTATTCGGTCTAGCACCGACAAGGTATTGAGATGGCACACATAGGATCGACCTTAGGTCCGCATACTCCACCTTCCGTGGTGTAGGGCAGCTCGGCGCCCCGGCTAGCAAAAGAATGCTATCGGACAACGGCGGCTGGGCGTTCGCCCACATGCGCACCATGTATACAGGCCAGGTGCACGAGACCGAACTGACGCATACGGCACACACGACAGTGGGCCCGGCTCTAGTTCCCTGAACACCGGCGGTGATGGTCAGGATGAAAACAGAGCCGTCCCCCCTGGAAAATTAGCCGGCGGCATGCCAAGGCAGTGAACGACACCTGCTCTTGGAGAAGTTGGGCTTGCCCGTACGAGATCCTAATCACTTCGATCAAGTGCTCCTCTGCAAGGTGGACGACGAGCTCTACCGGCGGGCCAGTGTAGTTGTAGCTCGACTCCGTGCAGGAGCATGCGCCATGCGGGCACGTGAGCTCGTGGAGCGGGAGATCGTGGTAGGAGTAACGGCGAAAGCATCCTGGGTGGGAGCACACGAGCGGGAACGTCGCTGCGAAGTTGCGCGCGAGGATCTCCAGATTCTTAGGCTGCAGCATCTACCACATATGAAGTTCGTCGAGAAATCAGAAAAAAGATCAGCAGTTAGATTGGCGAATAGCAGGAATATGTAGGATAAGTTCAAAAGCTTGTAAATTGATTTCTTAGCATGAAGGTAGCGGCCCGAGAATTGGCGGATGTCGTCGGCTTGCGGCTACGGCAGGATGGGAGTGAAGTGGGGAAAGTGGCTTCAGGCGAAGGAAGAGAAGTACGGGGAGGAAGAGAAGTAATGGGGACGTGACACTGGGATATGGCCCACTCAACTCGTGAGTCGTGACACTCGCAACAGGGGAGCGCCCGGTGTTGCCAGTTTGTCTAGAGAAAGCGTGGCCAATCATGCCACATAACAGCGTACTCGCGGATCACTCTCACGAAGACCATCCCAATCGTCCAAGCGCCCCGATCGAATGGTATGTAACAATCGTCAAGCAAAACAACTATGTTAGGGCGTGCCTTCTATAAGACTCGGTCTAATGGTGGATCCATTGGGGGGCTAAGGTTAGGGATCTCCTAAGGTTAGGATCCATATGTGGTTTATGAAAAGAACACACATCCAATGACACTGGTGGATCCTTATGTGGTTTGTGAGAAGAACACACATGCAATCACACTGGGTGGATCCATATGTAGTTTATGAGAGGAACACACATACAATGAAACTGGTGATATGTGGTTTGTGAAAAGAACACACATGCAATGACTCTAACTGTGGTTAATGGAAAGAGTAGACATGCAATGACACTGGTGGATCCATGTGTGGTTTGTGAGAAGAACACACATGCAATGCCATTGGTTGATTCATATGTGGTTTGTGAAAAGAACACACATGCAATGACTGTAGTGGATCCATATATGGTTTGTGGAAAGAACACATATGCAATGACTCTAGTGGGTCCATATGTGGTTCATGACAGGAACACACGTGCAATGGCACTAGTTGATCCATATGTGGTTTGTGAAAAGAACACACATGCAATGGAGAACTCTAGTGGATCCATATGTGGTTTGTGGAATGACCACACATGCAATGAACACTAGTGGATCCATGTGTGGTTCATGACAGGAATACACATGCAATGACATTGGTTAATCCATATATGGTTTGTGACAATAACACACATGCAATGCCATTGGTTAATCCATGTGTGGTTTGTGGAAAGAACACACATGCAGTGACTCTAGTGGGTCCATATGTTGTTTGTGGAAAGAACACACATGCAGTGAACACTGGTTGATCCATATGTGATTTGTGAAAAGAACACACATGCAATGAACACTGGTGGATCCATGTGTGTTTTGTGAAAAGAACAGACATGCAATGCCATTGGTTGATCCATATGTGGTTTGCGAAAATAACACACATGCAATTACGTTAGTGGATCCATGTGTGGTTTGTGGAAAGAACACACATGCAATGAACACTTGTTGATCCATGCGTGGTTCATGCCAGGAACACACATGCATTGACTCAGGGGGATCCATGTGTGGTTTGTGGAAAGAACACACATGCAATGAACAATGGTGGATCCATATGTGGTTTGTGGAAAGAACACACATGCAATGACTCTAGTGGGTCAATATGTGGTTTGTGAAAAGAACACACATGCAATGACTCTAGTGGATCCATATGTGGTTTGTGGAAAAGAACACACATGCAATGAACACTGGTGGATCCATAAGTGGTTTGTGGAAAGAACACACATGTAGTGAACACTGGTGGATCCATATGTGATTTGTGAAAATAACACACATTCAATGCCATTGGTTTATCCATATGTGGTTTGTGGAAAGAACACACATGCAATGAACAGTGGTGGATCTATATGTGGTTTGTGGAAAGAACACACATGCAATGACACTGGTGGATCCATATGTGGTTTGTGAAAAGAACACACAAGCAATGACTCTAGTGCTGGTTTTAGTATAAGGACACACATGCAATGACTCTAGTGGGTCCATATGTGTTTTGTGAAAAGAACACACATGCAATGACTCTAGTGGATCCATGTGTGGTTTGTGGAAAGAACACACATGCAATGCCATTAATTGATCCATGTGTGGTTTGTGAAACGAATACACATGCAATGCCATTGGTTGATCCATGTGTGTTTTGTGGAAATAACACACATGCAATGCCATTGGTTGATCCATATGTGGTTTGTGGAAAGAACACACATGCAATGACACTGGATGATCCATATGTGGTTTGTGGAAAGAACACACATCCAATGACTCTGGTGGATCCATGTGTGGTTTGTGAAAAGAACACACATGCAATGAATCTAGTAGGTGCATATGTGGTTTGTGAAAAGAACACACATGCAATGACTCTAGTGGATCCATATGTGGTTTGTGGAGAGATCACACATGCAATGACAACTGGTTGATCCATATGTGGTTTGTGGAAAGAACACACATGCAATGACACTGGTTGATCCATGTGTGGTCTGTGGATAGAACACACATGCAATGACTCTAGTGGATCCATGTGTGGTTTGTGAAAAGAACACACATGCAATGCCATTGGTTGATCCATGTGTGGTTTGTGAAAAGAACTCACATGCAATGCCATTGGTTGATCCATGTGGTTTGTGGAAAAGAACACACGTAATGAACACTGTTTGATCCATGTGTGGTTGATGACAGGAACACACATGCAATGACATTGGTTGATCCATATGTAGTTTGTGACAATAACACACATGCAATGCCATTGGTTAATCCATGTGTGGTTCCTGGAAAGAACACACATGCAATGACTCAAGTGGGTACATATGTGGTTTGTGAAAAGAACACACATGCAATGACTCAGGGGGATCCATGTGTGGTTTGTCGAAAGAACACACATGCAATGAACACTGGTGGATCCATATGTGGTTTGTTCAAAGAACACACATGCAATGACACTGGTGGATCCATATGTGGTTTGTGAAAAGAACACACATGCAATGACTCTAGTGCTGGTTTTAGTATAAGAACACACATGCAATGACTCTAGTGGGTCCATATGTGGTTTGTGGAAAAGAACACACATGCAATGAACACTAGTGGATCCATAAGTGGTTTGTGGAAAGAACACACATGTAGTGAACACTGGTGGATCCATAAGTGGTTTGTGGAAGGAACACACATGCAGTGAACACTGGTGGATCCATATGTGATTTGTGAAAACAACACACATGCAATGCCATTGGTTGATTCATATGTGGTTTGTGAAAATAACACACATGCAATGAACACTAGTGGATCCATATGTGGTTTGTGGAAAGAACACACATGCAATGACACTGGTGGATCCATATGTGGTTTGTGTGAAAAGAACACACATACAATGATTCTAGTGCTGGTTTTAGTATAAGAACACACATGCAATGACTCTAGTGGGTCCATATGTGGTTTGTGAAAAGAACACACATGCAATCACTCTAGTGGATCCATATGTGGTCTGTGGAAAATAACACACATGCAATGAACACTGGTGGATCCATAAGTGGTTTGTGGAAAGAACACACATGTAGTGAACACTGGTGGATCCATATGTGATTTGTGAAAAGAACACACATGCAATGCCATTGGTTGATCCATATGTGGTTTGTGAAAAGAACACACATGCAATGACTCTAGTGGATACATATATGGTTTGTGGAAAGAACACACATGCAATGACTCTAGTGGGTCCATATGTGGTTCATATCAGGAACACACATGCAATGACATTGGTTGATCCATATGTGGTTTGTGACAATAACACACATGCAATGCCATGGTTAATCCATGTGTGGTTTGTGGAAAGAACACCCATGCAATGACTCTAGTGGGTCCATATGTGGTTTGTGAAAAGAACACACATGCAATGACTCTAGTGGATCAATATGTTGTTTGTGGAAAGATCACACATGCAATAACCACTGGTTGATCCGTATGTGGTTTGTGGAAAGAACACACATGCAATGACACTAGTGGATCCATATGTGCTTTGTGAAAAAACATAGATGCAATGCCATTGGTTTATCCATGTTTGGTTTGTGGAAAGAACACACATGCAATGCCATTGGTTGATGCATATGTGGTTCATGAAAGGAACACACATGCAATGACATTGGTGGATGATACATTGCAAATGTATCTATAATTTTTGATGTTCCATGCTTGGTTTTATCCACTTTCTTGTGTTTTGTTCCAACTTTGGAGTACTTTTCATATGATTTCTTGGACTAACCTATTAACAAGAGCCATAGTGCCAGCTGCCTGTTTTCTGCTGTTTTTGGTTCCAGGAAAGTCAGAAAATGAATATTCTCGGAATTGGACGGGACAAAAGCCAAAGTGCCTATTTTTCCGGAAGTGATCAAGTGCCAGAATACGAGACGGAGAAGGGCCAGGGGCCGGCCACACCACCTGGCCGCGCGGCCAGGCCTGGCCCGCACCAGGGGGTGGTGTGGTGGCTCCCGACACCCCCTCGGCCTCTCCTTCCGCCTATAAGTTGCCCTCGGGACGAAAACCCTAAGTGCCTGATCAAAAATCCACGAAAGAGTCTGTAGCCGCCGTCATCTCCATCCCTAGATCAGGAGGGATCTGAAGCTCTTCCCGGCACCCTGCCGGAGAGGGGAATTCACCCTGGAGGCCTTCTTCATCACCATGCAAGCCTCCGGTGTGATGCGTGAGTAGTTAATCCTTGGACTACGGATCCATGTAGTAGCTAGATGGCTGGTTCTCCTCCTTTGTGCTTTCATGTTTAGATCTTGTGATCTCCGTTCATGATCAATATCATCTATTTGTAAGCCATACATGTTGTGGTTGCGGGGATCTGATGGATATTGAGATGCTATTTCAGATTGATTATTGATTCTATCATGTCTTTGTTATTTCAGATATTTCATGCTTTCCGTTGTTAGTAGCTATCTTGGCCAAGTAGATGCTAGCAACTCCAAGAGTTAGTATTTATGCTCGATAGTGGGTTCATGCCTCTGGTAATCTGGGGAAGTGACAGAAATCTCTAAGGTACTAGATGTGCTGTTGCTACTAGGGAGAAAACATCAATCCTTTGTTCATAGAACAATTGTATTGTTTACTTTACACGCAGTTCGTAAAGCAATAATCTGTTGCTTGCAACTTAATACTGGAGGGGGTTCGGATGATAACCTGAAGGTGGATTATTAGTCATAGATGTAGTTGGATGGCGGTCTATGTATTATGTTGTAATGCCCAATCAAGTCTCAGAGGAGTCAAGATGATTAGTATATGCATGTATTGCTTTCTCGGTGTTTGTCAATTGCCCCGCTGTAATTTGTTCACCCAGCATGTTATTTATCTAAGGAGAGCCACCTCTAGTGAACTATGGATCCTGGTCCTTTTTCTTTACATACAATCTATAAACTATTTCTTCTTTGTGTTTACTTTCTGCAAACTTTTACTTCTTTCCATTCGATACGTTTAATCCTTTGTTTTCCACAAAACACGGTGAGATTGACAACCTCATCGCAAGTTGGGGACAAAGTTCAGTGGTTGTGTTGTGCAGGTCTCCATGTTGCTACTAGCACCGGTAGTGTGCCCTGCCAAAGCTCAGCTAGTAACACCTTTGGGGTGTTTCCTTGATCCTATTGGTTCGATTAAACCTTGGTTTCATAACTGAGGGAAAACTTACTGCTGTGCTCATCGTACCTTCCTCTTGGGGTTCCCAACGAGCTCTACGTCGAAAGTCGAGCGCATCAAGATTTTCTGGCACCGTTGCCGGGGAGTCAAGGACATCTTCACAAGGGGAGTCCCTCATAACCAATCTCTTTACTTTGTTGTTTTTGTTTTTCTTAGATTTATTTTTTCTTTGTTTGCTTGTGTTGTTCTTCAAAAAAAACACAAAAAAATTAGTTTTACAAGTTTGCTTTCTTTTTCAAAAACACAAAAAAATTTAGTTCCTATCCTAAGTTGTCACCCCTTCCTTAGCTCACCATGTTGATCCCTACATTCACCTTGAAAGACCTTTCAATTGGTAGTGGTTCTATAATTGGGAAAGATAATATTGAAGAATTCTTTAATCATGTTAGCAAACATGAAGATACGGAGGATAGATCCCTTGTAGAACTTGCTCCAAATTATGAGATTGCTGCAGCTTCTTTAATTCACATGTTAGAAGCTAGGTTTGTTAACCTCAACCCCTTAATGCAAGTAATGTTTCTTAAGCTTAAAGAAATTGAGGATCCTGAAAAGAGGGATTTCATTCTAGAAACGTTGTTTAAGGAGTTCTATGATGTTGCCAAGGAAGCTAGAAAAGTTTTTGAACGTTTCAATATGCTAGGCTCATGTGTAGATGTTGTTGGTACATGAGAAAAGATGAACAAAACCGAACCTAATGGGGAGGAACCTAAGATACCAATACCCTTTAAACTAGTAGCAATACATGATGCCATAGAAAAGAATCTTGATTGGATTGTTCCTGCAAACCCTTTTGATGAGAATAGTGAACCCAAGAGCATTGAGAGAGGATCCTCTAGAACTTATTTGGATGATATATCTTGCCTTGTTGAAAATATTTCTGGTATTGATCTTAATGCTTCTTCATTTGAGAACACTTGATTCTTTCTTTGCTTCTTATGCCTAACTTAAAGGCGTTAAAGAAAAGTACTTGTTGGGAGATAACCCAAGAGTTTTAGATGAGTCTTAGAAGTTATTACCTTTTTAATAACCTCTCCTTATCCTTTTTATTTGCTTTTTGTGCCAAGAGTAACCTGTAATGAGAGTGAAGTAATGATTGGAAAAGTTGCTGTCTCGAAACAGATTTTTGTGCTTCACCATAAAGATTCCTGAGAGAGCTCTGTACGTCGGATTGAGCTGTAATTGGTTGTGCTTCTGCCCCAGGTTGTTATCTAACTTTCGTTAGTTAAACACTTTTTGATTCGAGCAACAGAAGGTCCTCGAAAAAATTCGTCTTTACCTGCTGGTCTGTTTTGACAGATTTCTACCATTTTCTGCATTTGCTTCTTGTTAGTTCCTTCTTGAGTTCCTTTGGGGAATTGAGCTTTTTGAGGGAAGTGCTACAGTAGCTAGTGTTCTAGTGGAAGTTTATCTGAACCTTGAGACTTATTTATCTTAAGTGCACTAACGTTGCTAATTAGATTGTGTGAAGTTTTGTATAAAGGAAAAATTTCAGGTGTATGGAAGGAATGAATAATGAGATGAAGGATGGACTAAAGCTCAAGCTTGGGGATACCACACGTGTGACCCCAAGAAATATCCAAGAAGTACAAGCGTCAAAGCTTGGGGATGCCCAATGCATCCCCTTCTTCATCAATAAAAATCCCAGGTTTCTTCGAAACGCTTCATTTTTATTGTTTCATGCACAGTTGTTTTTTCTTGGAGCGTCTTCTTTTTCGTTTTTGTTTTGTTTTTTAGTTTGCTTGGTTTGCTTAGTGTTCTGAATAAGTTGGTTGGACCCCCTCTTTCATACTTTGGTTTGCAAATAGTTTGGTTTGGTTTGGAAAAGAGTAGGAAAGTTCATACTTATGTGGTAAAAAGAGCTCGTTTTTGACTATGGCCTATGCTTTGTCATGCCATGCTTGATATTTTTTTGGCTTTATGCTTAGTATTCTTTGCTGTAGCATGACTTTTTTTAAACAATTGAGATTGCTTAATGTGCCTTGGATGAATCATGCGTTGTTTTAGCATATTAAAGCATAGTATAGTGGTATTCTCCTTTGATGCTTTATTTGTGTTGACTTGGCGCATGCTCACACCATGTTATGACTATCCAAAGTCACCATAGCCTTTATGATCCTTTAGTTTTCAACTTGTAGTATCACTTTATGCTTTGATCAATGATGTTTTGTCGCTCTGCATGATTATGGCCATTATTGCTCTCTTAGTTTGTCGCTCCCAGTCTTTTGCTAGCCTCCACAACAAAGTATGAGTTCCACTCATGCATCCAACTCCCTAAACCAAGTTATTCCAAAGAGTCCACCATACCTACCTACTATCTTATGCTATTCCAAGTATATTCATGCTTTTTTTATCTTCCACTTGTTATGAAAAAACTAGTGATTAAAGCTCTCACCAACTTGATGGCACACTTTACTTTTTGCCCTTAATAAACTTGAACCATTGTGTCTTCTAGGTTGTATATGCTTGCACTTATTTGTCGGGAATTAGCAGAACCATGCTTGCATGGGGAACGCTTTCAACATTGCACTTGGTACTTGTACCTAGTTGATATCATGCTCTTTTGTATATGGATGTCGTCGGTGTGAAATGAAAGGGGAGCTTGTAAGTCCATGGAGTTATGTATATGTGTTAGAGAAACGCCAGGGCCGCTGGTCTAATCCATGCTGACATGGTGGAAACCTGCAGCGTAACCATAATGAGCTGTCTATGAGGCATTCTTCTTATAAAAAAGAGTCCTATAGTGAGGAAAAAAGAGAAAAAAAGAGATACTATGAAAAGAGGAAATAGAGAAAAAAGCACCATATTCCCATGGTAAATAAGAAGAATGCTGAAATGCTCGTTGTCTGCTTGCCTTGTCATTTTGATATGGGGATTCTTCCGTATCATCGGGCAAGGGGTGCCCCGTTGGCGGTTCTCAATGATACACATGTACTTACGATGACAAGAACTTACCGGTGACTAAACCTGAGTAGCATGAGGAGCGACCCTCGTATACAAGGGACATGAGATTTCTGACTTATACTTCGTCAAGCATGTACACCATAGTTTGTTCACTTTAACATTAATCACTTCAAGATGCTTATGATAGGGGCAATGAGAGCTGAAAGCTATGAGTACCATAATTTTTGGAAGCTCTTTATGAGACTTGAATCCCTACTTCCTTTAACAAAAGGCCTTTCTTCCACCATTATATTGAGTCTCCACCTTCTAACTTTATGCACCTACTTTGAGAGCATAGTAGCCATTCTTAGTTCTATGTGCATTGTCCCAAGACTAGTTGATTGATGCATAACTTGTTATTGCTTGTTTGAAACTATTGTATCTAGTCACTCTTATGAACTTTGAAGGTGTCCTATGCATTTATATTTGCTACTCTATTGAGGGACAAGATGAATACTTTTATGCTATGTTTTCTTTATGTGAAACAAACAAACGTCTTGCAAAGCATTGTTATTCATGAATCTTTTGTTTGTGCCTTTTCATGTTGCATCATAGTTTCTTTGCTTATTGCTAGAACTTTGTCTTTCATGTTATGATTGAAGTATTATGATCCCAGCTTTGAATGTTTTACAAATACTTTGATCAAGTCTTTGATGGTGCATGTCACCTCAAAAATTATTCTTTCTTTTTATCACTTACCTACTCGAGGACGAGCAGGAGTTAAGCTTGGGGATGTTGATACATTGCAAATGTATCTATAATTTTTGATGTTCCATGCTTGGTTTTATCCACTTTCTTGTATTTTGTTCCAACTTTGGAGTACTTTTCATATGATTTCTTGGACCAACCTATTAACAAGAGCCACAGTGCCAGCTGCTTGTTTTCTGCTGTTTTTGGTTCCAGGAAAGTCAGAAAATGAATATTCTCGGAATTGGACGGGACAAAAGCCAAAGTGCCTATTTTTCCGGAAGTGATCAAGTGCCAGAATACGAGACGGAGAAGGGCCAGGGGCCGGCCACACCACCTGGCCGCGCGACCAGGCCTGGCCCATGCTAGGGGGTGGTGTGGTGGCTCCCGGCACCCCCTCGGCCTCTCCTTCCGCCTATAAGTTGCCCTCGGGAGGAAAACCCTAAGTGCCCGATCAAAAATCCACGAAAGAGTCTATAGCCGCTGTCATCTCCATCCCTAGACCGGGAGGGATCTGAAGCTCTTCTCGGCACCCTGCCAGAGAGGGGAATTCACCCTGGAGGCCTTCTTCATCACCATGCAAGCCTCCGGTGTGATGCGTGAGTAGTTCATCCTTGGACTACGGATCCATGTAGTAGCTAGATGGCTGGTTTCTCCTCCTTTGTGCTTTCATGTTTAGATCTTGTGAGCTCCGTTCATGATCAAGATCATCTATTTGTAATCCATACATGTTGTGTTTGCGGGGATACAATGGATATTGAGATGCTATTTCAGATTGATTATTGATTCTATCATGTCTTTGTTATTTGAGATCTTGCATGCTTTCCGTTGTTAGTAGCTATCTTGGCCAAGTAGATGCTAGCAACTCCAAGAGTTAGTATTTATGCTCGATAGTGGGTTCATGCCTCTGGTAATCTGGGGAAGTGACAGAAATCTCTAAGGTACTAGATGTGCTATTGCTACTAGGGAGAAAACAACAATCCTTTGTTCATAGAACAATCGTGTTGTTTACTTTACACGCAGTTCGTAAAGCAATAATCTGTTGCTTGCAACTTAATACTGGAGGGGGTTCGGATGATAACCTGAAGGTGGATTATTAGTCATAGATGCAGTTGGATGGCGGTCTATGTATAATGTTGTAATGCCCAATCGAATCTCAAAGGAGTCAACATGATTAGTATATGCATGTATTGCTTTCTCGGTGTTTGTCAATTGCCCCGCTGTAATTTGTTCATCCAGCATGTTATTTATCTAAGGAGAGCCACCTCTAGTGAACTATGGATCCCGGTCCTTTTTCTTTACATACTATCTATAAACTGTTTCTGCTTTGTGTTTACTTTCTGCAAAGTTTTACTTCTTTCCATTCAATACGTTTAATCCTTTGTTTTCCACAAAACACGGTGAGGTTGACAACCTCATCGCAAGTTGGGGACAAAGTTCTGTGGTTGTGTTGTACAGGTCTCCATGTTGCTACTAGCACCGGTAGTGCGCCCTGCCAAAGCTCAGCTAGTAACACCTTTGGGGTGTTTCCTTGCTCCTACTGGTTCGATTAAACCTTGGTTTCATAACTGAGGGAAAACTCACTGCTGTGCTCATCGTACCTTCCTCTTGGGGTTCCCAACAAGATCTACGTCGAAAGTCGAGCGCATTAGTGGATCCATAAGTGGTTTGTGGAAAGAACACACATGTAGTGAACACTGGTGGATCCATAAGTGGTTTGTGGAAAGAACACACATGCAATGCCATTGGTTGATCCATATGTGGTTTCTAAAAAGAACACACATGCAATGCCATTGGTTGATCCATATGTGGTTTGTGAAAAGAACACACAAGCAATGACTCTAGTGGAGCCATATGTCGTTTGTGTAAAGAACACACATGCAATGACTCTAGTGGGTCCATATGTGGTAGATATCAGGAACACACATGCAATGACATTGGTTGATCCATATGTGGTTTGTGACAATAACACACATGCAATGCCATTGGTTAATCCATGTGTGGTTTGTCGAAAGAACACACATGGAATGACTCTAGTGGGTCCAGATGTGGTTTGTGAAAAGAACACACATGCAATGACTCTAGTGGGTCCAGATGTGGTTTGTGAAATGAACACATATGCAATGACTCTAGTGGATCCATATGTTGTTTGTGGAAAGAACACACATGCAATAACCACTGGTTGATCCGTATGTGGTTTGTGGAAAGAACACACATGCAATGACACTAGTGGATCCATATGTGCTTTGTGAAAAAACACAAATGCAAGGACTCTAGTGCTGGTTTTAGTATAAGAACACACATGCAATGACTCTAGTGGTTCCATATGTGGTTTGTGAAAAGAACACACGTGCAATGACTCTAGTGGATCCATATGTGGTCTGCGGAAAGAACACACATGCAATAACCACTGGTTGATCCATGTGTGGTTCATGACAGGAACACACATGCAATGAACACTGGTGGATCCATATGTGGTTCATGATAGGAACACACATGCAATGACGTTGGTTGATCCATGTGTGGTTCATGACCGGAACACACACGCAATGACATTGGTTAATCCATATGTGGTTTGTGGAAGCAACACACATGCAATGCTACTGGTTGATCCATATGTGGTTTGTGGAAAGAACACACATGCAATGAGTCTGGTGGATCCATGTGTGGTTTGTGGAAAGAACACACATGCAATGCCATTGGTTGATCCATGTGTGGTTTGTGAAACGAATACACATGCAATGCCATTGGTTGATCCATGGGTGGTTTCTGGAAAGGACACACATGCAATGCTATTGGTTGATCCAAATGTGGTTTGTGGAAAGAACACACATGCAATGACACTGGTTGATCCATATGTGGTTTGTGGAAAGAACACACATGCAATGACTCTGGTGGATCCATGTGTGGTTTGTGAAAAGAACACACATGCAATGACTCTAGTGGGTACATATGTGGTTTGTGAAAAGAACACACATGCAGTGACTCTAGTCGATCCATATGTGGTTTGTGGAAAGATAACACATGCAATGACCAATGGTTGATCCATATGTGGTTTGTGGAAAGAACACACATGCAATGACACTGGTTGATCCTTGTGTGGTGTGTGGAAAGAACACACATGCAATGACTATGGTGGATCAATGCGTGGTTTGTGAAAAGAACACACATGCAATGACTCTAGTGGGTCCATATGTGGTTTGTGAAAAGAACACACATGCAGTGACTCTAGTAGATCCATATGTGGTTTGTGGAAACATCACACATGCAATGACCAATGGTTGATCCATATGTGGTTTGTGGAAAGAACACACATGCAATGACACTGGTTGATCCTTGTGTGGTGTGTGGAAAGAACACACATGCAATGACTGTGGTGGATCAATGCGTGGTTTGTGAAAAGAAAACACATGCAATGCCATTGGTTGATCCATGTGTGGATTGTGAAAAGGACACACATGCAGTGCCATTGGTTGATCCATGTCGTTTGTGGAAAAGAACACACATGCAATGTCATTGGTGGATCCATATGTGGTTTATGGAAAGAACACACATGCAATGCCATTGGTTGATCCATGTGGTTTGTGGAAAAGAACACACATGCAATGACATTGGTTGATCCATGTGTGGTTTGTGGAAAGAACACACATGCAATGACATTGGTTGATCCATGTGTGGTTTGTGAAAAGAACACACATGCAATTACGCTAGTGGATACATATGTGGTTTTTGGAAAGAACACACATGCAATGAACACTAGTCGATCCAAATGTGGTTCATGACAGGAACACACATGCAATGACTAGTGGATACATATGTGGTTTGTGGAAACAACACACATGCAATGACCTCTAGTGGATCTATCTTGGCATAATTTGATGTATGCCATGATGTATTTCATTGTAAAATACACTCACTTTCCATTTTTATACTAATCAGCTTTGCCCTTGGTTTTTTGATACTACCCAGTTTTGCCCCCCTCTCTCTTTCGTAGAAGCCCAAACCTGTACCCACTCTGTCTGCTATGCCTTGATTGGTTGTCACAGTTGTCACGCGGATCATGCGCACCAACCGTTTGTTGGGTCCGCAGCATAGAAAACAAAAAATTTCCTACGATGAGAACTATACGCCAAGATCTATCTACTAGATACAGAGCAACGGGTGGACATACATCCATGGAGAACTTACCCTCGAAGACAACGAGTTTTGTTAACGAGTAGGAACTCGTGGTTGATGTAGTCGTACGCTTGCCGATCTCAAGATTGTGTGGAAGTCCGAGTGCCGCAAATCAGCCGCGCATCCGTCCTCGCACACACGTTCAAGCCACCGGACAACCTCCACCTCCTCGCTCCAGCGAATCAGCGGAAGCAGCAACTCCTTCTAGACGCAAGGCCACCGGGAACATGTATCTCGCTAATCCGAGACCATGGGGGAATATCTAGAGGGGGAGAGAGATCCTTCACGAGGAGGTGTAATTTGTGAGAGGGGAGAAGGGGGCTTTATATAGGAGGGAGGGAGACCCCTCCCCTCCCATAGCCGGCGCATGAGGGGGGGGACTCCTCCCCTCCTTCATTCATGTGGTGAACCTCCACTCACATAAACATGGCCTCCACCCAAAATCCCACTCACATGTATTTAATTTCCACCAAATTAAATGCAACTCTCAATTAATAAAACTCTTTTATTTATTTTATTCAGAATTTTTTAATTACTTTAATTAACAAACATTCACATAAGACCCCTTGCATCATTTCAATATCACATGCAGAACCACTTTCTGCAATTTCACCCGAAACAATTCCGGTTTCTATCGAAACATTTCCTGCGCTTTGCAAACCTTTTGTCTGGAACATATGTGCTCCTAAATGGTGTCCGGCAAGCCTTAAGTGTGTCACCCTACGGTTCGTGAATAATACAGACATGATTGAGACTCCTCTCAGATCAATAATCGGAAGCGGGACCTGGAGATCCATACTGACTCCTGCATATTCAACGATGACTTCTGTGATCGTGAGAACCTTTAACGTCAGCAATTTAATCACTTTGTCTCATGATATAATACATGCCCGAGATTCGATCATTGGTATCGAAATACCTAGTTTGATCTCGTTACCGACATGCACTCTTTTCTCATTCCCGTGATATAACATTCTAGTGATCACATCACTTGCTTGCAAGCTATCTTAATGTGATATCACCGAGAGGGCCCAGAGTATATCTATCCGTCATCGGGATTGACAAATTCCACTCTTGATCCATGAGCCTCAACATAACACCTTCATAGCACTGAACCCACCTTTATAGTCACCCTGTTACGGTGTGACGTTTGATGTTATCAAGATACTCTTCCGGTGTTAGTAATTAACATGATCTCACGGTCTAAGGACTAAGACTACTTTGTATGATGTTATAGCAATATAAACATAATGACTTGATCGTAATGCTATACTTCGGATGAATGTTCATCACATCATTTCACAAATGCTGTGACCTTGTTATTAACAACATCCAATGTCCATGATCAGGAAACCTTGATCATCTTGTTAATCAACAAGCTAGTTTATAAGAGAGGCATAACTAGGAACCCTTTTTGTTTATTAAACACACATGTATTGATGTTTCCTATCAATACAATTATAGCATGCAAAATAAACATCTATCATATACAAGGAATATATAATAACAACTTCATTATTGCCTCTCAGGGCATATTTCCTTCACCGTTGATCCCGTGTGATCCAACAAGGCTCGTTGCACATGTCGTGCCCTTCAGAAGACAGCACCGATATCTCCCTCAGCGAGACTTCTACAAGAAGGAACACGATGTCGTCCATGGAAAAAGTCGTCGAGTGGTCATGTCATGTTTAATCTAGTGTGCAAAGGCTACAAGTCTACTACACGGCAACTGGTCATCCACGGCCCATGGGCTATACCATTTTTACTATGCAGCGCGCCTGCACTCTTACTTTCGACATGCCCCCACCACACGAACCTTCCACGCGGCGGCCGCAGCCGGAAGAGCTGCCTACCGGGGCCCTCGAGGAGGCATAAACGTCCCCGCATTAAAAACCCAGCCTATCGGGTCCTCCATCGCACTCATCCACTACTCTCTCTTCCCTATCTAGCAAAACCCCACAATCTTGAACGTACTTGCATGAACCTTCTCCATGAAACCAGTGCGTGGGGGTGAGTGTCTGGGCATCGCCGCCGGGGTGGTGCTTCACGCGGCAGATCTGGAGGAGCATCACGCAGCATAAGGCGAGGAGGACATGCAGTTCAACCCCTTGGGGGACCATGTTCTTGCTGGTGCTGACGACTTCGGAGGCGCCGATGAGGGCGTGGAGTTCGACGAACACGCTCCGCTCGTGTACCCGGAGGTACATCTATTTCTACATGTTTCATATTTTCTGCTCGAGCTTAATCTATCCTGGCGTCATAAAAAATCTAGTCCTAATGATTAGATGCAACGTACGAACCGGTACATGGAGAGATCTAGTATGTTCTGAATGAATTCACATTATTTATTTATTAATAAGTTATCAAGAACACAAACCACATTAATTTAGGAGCAAGCTGGGGAGACGGCCGTAATGAACTGCTGAACCTGTATAGACATGTTATTGCATCAAAAGTAACTCGGAATGGTGGAAGGAATTTCTATTTATGATTTTGCTCATTTCGGTTTGTATTCCATACATTATAGGTGGATTCAAGTGAGATGGACTCTGACAAGGAGACCAGGGACAACAATAGTCGCCATGTCATGAAGAAGCTCAAGAGCAGGATAATCCCTTTCTGCACTCGACTTGTGGAGCTCAGGTGCCCTTTCTATAAGAAAGGAGTCAACCTGAGGATTGCCAGCTTGATTCCGCATGCGGTTGGCATCGGTAAAAGCCTGGCTAGTAAACAAAAGTCGGCGACCAAGGCTAAGCACGCTGCTTATGGCAAATTCCTGAGGCAGTATGTCAAGACCAGCCTAGTGTCCCCTTTCTTAGGAATCAACAACTTCTAGCCGACCAACCCGTCACTGTGCTGGCCCGGCCACTAATAATATTTAGTTCTCTTACCATATCTAGACCCTTAAACTATGGGGATTTCTATTTTTGTACCAATCAAAATATATTCAAGTTCATCTGTTTATGGAGTTGAAGTTCTGGTGGCATACTGGTTATTTTGCATGGATAGAGGGGTGCCCCCGATAGATATAAGGGTTATCCTGTCTGCTAGATCACAAAGGATCAAAGGTTGGTGGGCATGATCCGTGTGACAACTATCTCGACCAATCAGAGCGTACAAGCGAAGATGAGCACAGGTGCGAGAGATGGATACAAAGAGAGGGGAACACCGATAGCGCTTAAGAACCAAGGGCAAAACTGAGTAGAACTTAAAAACAAAGGGCAAAACTAAGTAGAACTTAAAAACCAGGGGCAAGAGTGACAAAGGGATTCAAATAGAAAATAGAAAATGATGTAAAAATGGAACCAAACCGCCAGTGTTACGCTCGAGGGCAAAACTGAGTACAACTGAATCGCCATGTTAGACACAAGGGAAAAAATGTGACTCACGGTACACGTGGGCGGTGCACGTGGCGGTAGAGGAGACGTGTGGCCGTGCACGGTAGTGCAACGGAACATCGCTTCCCTTCTCCTATAATAGAGGCCTCCCTACTCCCACTCATCACGCACTCGCTCACTCAACCATCTCCACTGTCCCATCACCTTATGCAAACGCCCAACAAAACCCCAACCACGCCGGCGATGGAGAAGAACGGTACGGTGGCCATCGGCGCCTCCAAGGCCATTGGCGAGGAGCCCCCCATCCCCGTACAGACCCTCGTCCCCGTCCCCGCATCTGCCATAGCCGCCGGCGAGGAGGCCCCCGCCGGTCTCGGACAGATCCCGCTCGACTAGGACCCCTACGAGGAGGTTGTCTACATAAGGCCGGAGAACCCCTACGACACCAGCATCGCCGACCCATGGTCAGAGGTAACCAGGGTTTTCTCCCCTTCCCTTGTTCTTCCTCTGTTCCCATCATTGGATGCTAGATCGTATGTTTTTAGGGCTTGGCTGTTCGTATTTTTACAGTAGCTAATCCTCTTGTGTTAGATCTCGATTTTCGACGAACCCCCCAGTTCGTAGTTGGGATCAGTATTCGATTTGGTTTGAGATTCGGGGAATAATCGGAAGATCTCAATCGGTCAATCTATGCAAATAATCAATCCCGATAATCAAAGTATCTCAATCATGTCCTTATTGCACTCTACTGTTTTTTTCCAACAAGAGGATAACAACGACGTCAGCAGCGACGTCGAGTCCAAGGACACCAAGACTCGTCATGTCCTGAGGAGGCTAAAGTCCGGCCAGTGCAACAACTTCTTCGTTGGCGACGTGTACAAGTGCCCCTTCTGCTCCACCAAGAGGCTCCGCGCCACGAACTTCAACTCCCTCGTGAAGCATGCCGAGGACGTGAGGACCTGCGGTGAGTCCGTGAATGTCCACGGCTTCATGGCCAAGCACCAGGTGCTCGGTCTTCACCTCCGCAACCTCCAGAAGGTGGCTATCGAGGAGGGTCGCATGCCCTCGATCAGACCCAAGGCGCCCAAGGTCAAGGGGCTGGGCAGCAAGAAGTGGAGGAGGCGCCCGAGGGAGGAGGCGGATGCCCTCCTGACAGAGGCCACGAGGGGCCACTAATCAGCTGCTGCTACTGCTGTAAAGCAGCTTCTTTTGTCTTGTCTGTGTTGAACCTGTCAGCTGGTGCTGCTGAGCAGCCTAATTGTCAAACCTCATTAAGTACCATACTATATAACCTATATTAGCTGCTTTATCTATATCTCCTCTGTTTACTGAATTTATTTATGGTGCTGGTTTGTTTTGCTGCTCTAGATTTGCTACCAGGTTGGGGAAAAACAAGGGCAAAAGGAACAATGAATGAAGAGAGAAGCTGCTCTAGATTCCCTACCTTTTTGGGCAAAAAAACACAACTGTTAGTGAGAGAGGGGAAAATGTTCTCTTAAAAAGGCCAAATAACAAAAACAAAATTCCAATTTAGGCGCCAGGGCGCACGTAACGGCCACGCCTTTGACCAGACGACACTCCCCTCCGAGCGCATGTGAGGGCTTCGGAATATCGGGAGGGCAAAAGTGAGGACAAACGAGACATAGTGTTGCTATAGCTAAATCTGACAAAAAGCTGAATTTGTCTTTACCATGCAATTTGGCTAGAGCTCCACAATGTAGCTATTCTAAATCCCTAAACTATGTGGTGCGTTGATACCTCATGCTTTTCCACCGACACGTGTGTTGCAAAGTTGCTTGATCGTGCATGCTTACACAAGTGGCCTATAGAGAAACTTATAGAAGCATGGGCAAACGAGCTTCATTTTGGCAAATTCTGGACAAAATGAAATTGCAAGCTTTGCGCAATCGGCAGGCCTGATCGGCTGGGCAGCTGCCCTGGGGTGTAGGGATGCTAGGTCCATGTCTATGCTTACACTTCTTAAACTTGTTAGGAATAATATCTGTACACTTCTTTTTGTCCTGTCACGTTACGTCGTGTCAGCACCGCGCACCTGCTGCGGATCGGCAACGGGACAGTGGTCTATGTGACTGGTCTCTACCACGCCAAAGCCACGTCTCACACCCGTCCCATCGCCTACCGGGACGGACGCTGAATTTAATCGCTAGGATTGGAAACCAACTGTGCTCGCCCGGTCAAACTTGCTTCCACATGGGTATGACCGGAATATTGGTAAACACAATTTAAGCATCGCCTTCTGTCTGCTCAACACATCACTATGCAAAAATCCCCAACTCATTTCTTCCGTCGCCCTCCGCTGCTGCCGTAGCCACCACAAGAACCATCGATGCTGCCGCAGGCACCGCCGGGCCATACCACCGCAACAGATCACTCCATCGCCACTGCTACCGACCCTAGACCACCGTCGCCACATTAGCTGCTGCCATGGACGTAGAGTACGACGTGTTCAGCGACAGGAGTGACTTCACTGATGAGTACACCGTCACCGCCCATGGCACCACCAAGATGACAGTCGCCCACACAAATGTGTCACAGGAGGTCGCCAATGTCATCGCAATGTATGAGTGGTGGCTACAGGAGCCGATGAACAGGTACAAGATCGTCTACCTTGACCTCAAGTATAACGGAGATAGGAAGAGGATGGCGCGTTTGCAACTGTCCATGCGCAACCACTGCCTCCTATACCACGTATGTAGGGCCAAATCTATATGCCCGGAGCTTCGCGAGTTCCTACACAGGAGGGAGATCTACTTCGCCAGCGTCGACATCAAGAACGACACTCCAAAGCTAGAGCAGGATCTCCTCGTTCATGTCGTCAATCACGTCGATCTCCAACATTTGTGGAGGTACCCGGATGGCAGTACGGGGAAAGCCAGCATGGCTAGACTCGCTGCCGACATCATCGACCGCGAGTACACCGACATGAAAGTCGAGTTCCCAAAGCACCTGCACGAGCGATGGGAGTGGAGGCACCTGGATTACGATGCGATCAAGTACGCAACCAGGGACGCGTATGTCTCCTACGAGATGCTCAATAGGATCTGGCGGGTAGGTGAGTGTGCTGTTTACCACTACTAGTTTCGCATATAATTCCTAGTTTTATCTCGCCTCTATTTTATCTCGCATGTATTCTCTAAGCATTCTGTGTGTAAGAACCAAGCTCATATGATCCCTGTGCTATTAGCTACTTAACCTGTATGAATTACATTCCTCCTTTTGCATGCTCAACATTCATTCTTACAAATTCTGGCTATGCCATTTGCATGCGGCAGAATCCAGAACTGGCATGCATAAGGTGTGATACAGTCATAAGTCATAACCAAACCCAGATTATAGCGAAGGATACAGTCATAACCAAACCCAGATTATAGCTTGACAAAGGTAATACACAGCAGTTCGTAATTGCTTACATAGTGTACTTCTGAAATAACATGTTTTCATAAACACAACAATCATGCACTAAAAGTCTACATCTCAGCCTATTGGAAAAGGCAACCGATCCTAGGATGCCTTCGATCGCTTGCCCCAGCTTGTAGATTCATCTACACTCCCGCATCTGGGGCAAACAACCTGCCTTGGTGGTGGTTCAATGATGCAATGCCTGGAACGAGATTTTACAATCAAGCGGTATAGCTCGTGGCTAACATACCCGTCAATTGCAGCGTACTTCAGATTAGGTTCAGAAAGTGGCTTATCCTCCCAGTAATCATGCCCTAAACGCCTCCACGAACATCTCAGCAATTTTCCCTTCATGTCAGCGTACCACAGGTTGATGAGTTCGGAGGCAAGAGCGGCCATCCCGGTCTTGCCGCCCTTCGTCCCTGGGATCCAGTAAATTTCCTGGATGTCCACTCTGCACTCCTTTGGGATTCTAATGTTGACAGTCGGGTGATGGCTCAATGCACGGCGCCTAGAAAAGTGCTGGTGCGTGGTTGATGTAGAGCTCGTTGGGAACCCCAAGAGGAAGGTATGATGAGCACAACAGCAAGTTTCCCTCAGTTATGAAACCAAGGTTTAATCGAACCAGTAGGAGCAAGGAAACACCCCAAAGGTGTTACTAGCTGAGCTTTGGCAGGGCGCACTACCGGTGCTAGTAGCAACGTGGAGACCTGCACAACACAACCACAGAACTTTGTCCCCAACTTGCGCTGAGGTTGTCAATCTCATCGTGTTTTGCAGAAAACAAAGGATTAAACGTATCGAATGGAAAGAAGTAAAAGTTTGCAGAAAGTAAACACAAAGCAGTAAACAGTTTATAGATTGTATGTAAAGAAAAGGACCGGGATCCATAGTTCACTAGAGGTGGCTCTCCTTAAGATAGATAACATGTTGGGTGAAAAAATTACAGCGGGGCAATTGACAAACATCGAGAAAGCAATACATGCATATACTAATCATCTTGACTCCTTTGAGATTCGATTGGGCATTACAACATTATACATAGACCGCCATCCAACTGCATATATGACTAATGATCCACCTTCAGGTTATCATCCGAACCCCCTCTAGTATTAAGTTGCAAGCAACAGATTATTGCTTTACGAACTGAGTGTAAAGTAAACAATACGATTGTTCTATGAACAAAGGATTGTTGTTTTCTCCCTAGTAGCAACAACACATCTAGTACCTTAGAGATTTCTGTCAATTCCCCAGATTACCAGAGGCATGAACCCACTATTGAGCATAAATACTAACTCTTGTAGTTGCTAGCATCTACTCGCCCAAGATAGCTACTAACAACGGAAAGCATGCAAGGTCACAAATAACAAAGACATGATAGAATCAATAATCAATCTGAAATAGCATCTCAATATCCATCGGATCCCCGCAAGCACAACATGCAGAATTACAAATAGATGATCTTGATCATGAACGGAGCTCACAAGATCTAAACATGAAAGCACAAAGGAGGAGAACCAACCATCTAGCTACTACATGGATCCGTAGTCCAAGGATGAACTACTCACGCATCACACCGGAGGCTTGCATGGTGATGAAGAAGGCCTCCAGGGTGAATTCCCCTCTCCGGCAGGGTGCCGGGAAGAGCTTCAGATCCCTCCCGATATAGGGATGGAGATGACGGCGTCTACAGACTCTTTCGTGGATTTTTGATCAGGTACTTAGGTTTTTCGTCCTGAGGGCAATATATAGGCGGAAGGAGAGGCCGAGGGGGTGCCGGGAGCGGCCACACCACCCCCAGACGCGGGTCAGGCCTGGCCGCGTGGCCAGGTGGTGTGGTGGCCCCATGGCCCCTCTCTGTCTCGTATTCTGGCACTTGATGACATCTGGAAAAATAGGCACTTTGCTTTTTGTCCTGTCGAATTCCGAGAATATTCATTTTCTGACTTTCCTGGAACCAAAAACAGCAGAAAACAGGCAGCTGGCACTGTGGCTCTTGTTAATAGGTTAGTCCAATAAATCATATGAAAAGTACTCCAAAGTTGGAACAAAACACAAGAAAGTGGATAAAACCAAGCATGGAACATCAAAAATTATAGATACATTTGCAATGTATCAACATCCCCAAGCTTAACTCCTGCTCGTCCTCGAGTAGGTAAGTGATAAAAAGAAAGAATATTTTTTGAGGTGACATGCACCATCAAAGACTTGATCAAAGTATTTGTAAAACATTCAAAGCTAGGATCATAGTACTTCAATCATAACATGAAAGACAAAGTTCTAGCAATAGTCAAAGAAACTATGATGCAACATGAAAAGGCACAAACAAAAGATTCATGAATAACAATGCTTTGCAAGATGTTTGTTTATTTCACAGAAAGAAAACATAGCATAATAGTATTCAGCTTGTCCCTCAATAGAGTAGCAAATATAAATGCATAGGACACCTTCAAAGTTCATAAGAGTGACTAGATACAATAGTTTAAAACAAGCAATATCAAAGTATGCATCAATCAACTAGTCTTGGGACAATGCACATAGAACTAAGAATGGCCACTATGCTCTCAAAGTAAGTGCATAAAGATAGAAGGTGGAGACTCAATGTAATGGTGGAAGAAAAGCCTTTGTAAAAGGAAGTAGGGATTAAAGTCTCATAAAGAGCTTCCAAAAATTATGGTACTTGTAGCTTTCAGCTCTCATTGCCCCTATAATAAGCATCTTGAAGTGGTTAAGGTTAAAGTGACACAACTAAGAGAATATGCTTGATAAGTTATAAACCGAAATCTCATGCCCCTTACTTTCGAAAACCGATCCTCATGCTACTCAACTTCAGTCACGAGTAAGCTCTTGTCATTGTAAGTACATGTGTATCATTAAGAACCGCCAATGGGGTACCCCTTGCACATGATACAGGCGCTTTCCCATAATCAAAATGACAAGGCAAGCAGATAATGAGCATCTCAGCGATCTTTTTATTTGCTATTTGCATAGGTTTTTATTGAGGATGCTTCACAGAGTGCTCATTATGGTGATGCTGCAAGTTTCCACCATGATTAGGCATGGCTTAGGCTAGTGGCCTAGGCGTTTCTCTAACACACATACAAACTCCATGATCTTACAAGTTCCACTTTTATTTCACACTGTCGGGATCCGTAAGCAAAAGAACATGATATCAACGGGGTACAAAGTACAAGTGCAATGTTGAAAGCGTTCCCCATGAAACACGGTTCTGCTAATTTCAACTTATAAAGGTCAAGCATATGCGCAACAAAGAAGGACCCAATGGTTAAAGTTTATTAGAGGCAATAAAGTAAAGTGTGCCATCAAGTTCGTGATAGCTTTAATCAGTAGTTTTCTCATAACAAGTTTAATTTGGAAGGTAAACAAAAGCATGAATATACTTGGAATAGCATAAGCTAGTAGGTAGGTATGGTGGACTCTTTGGAATAACTTGGTTTAGCGAGTTGGATGCATGAGTGGAACTCATACTTTGTTGTGGAGGCTAGCAAACGACTGGGAGCGACAAACTAAGAGAGCAATAATGGCCATAATCATGCAGAGCGACAAAACATCATTGATCAAAGCATAAAGTGATACTACAAGTTGAAAACTAAAGGATCATAAAGGCTATGGTGACTTGAGATAGTCATAAGATGGTGTGAGCATGTGCCTAGTCAACCCAAATAAAGCATCAAAGGAGAATACCACTATACTATGCTTTAATATGCTAAAACAACGCATGATTCATCCAAGGCACATTAAGCAATCTCAATTGTTTATAACAAGTCATGCTACAGCAAAGAATACTAAGCATAAAGACAAAAAAATATCAAGCATGGCATGACAAAGCATAGGCCACAGTCAAAAACAAGCTCTTTTTACCACATAAGCATGAACTTTCTTATTCCTTTCCAAACCAAACCAAACTATTTGCAAACCAATGTATGACAGAGGGGGTCCAACCAATTTATTCAGAAAACTAAGCAAACCAAGCAAACTAAAAACCAAAACCAAAACGAAAAAGAAGACGCTCCAAGAAAAACACAACTGTGCATGAAACAATAAAAATGAAGCGTTTGGAAGAAACCTGGGATTTTTATTGATGAAGAAGGGGATGCCTTGGGCATCCCCAAGCTTTGATGCTTGTACTTCTTGGATATTTCTTGGGGTGACACGCGTGGCATCCCCAAGCTTGAGATTTAGTCAATTCTTCATCTCATTACTCATTCCTTCCATACACCTGAAATTTTTCCTTCATACAAAACTTCACACAATCTTTATTAGCAACATTAGTGCACTCAAGAGAAAAGGTCTTAAGGTTCAGTTATAACACCAAATAAACTTCCATTAGAACACTAGCTACTGTAGAACTTCCCTCAAAAAGCTCAATTCCCCAAAAGAACTCAAAAAGGAACCAACAAGAAGCAAATACAGAAAATGGCCAAAATCTATCAAAACAGACCAGCAGGTAAAGACGATTTTTTCGAAGACCTTCTGTTGCTCAAATCAAAAAGTGTTGAACTAAAAAAAGTTATATAACAACCTGGGGCAGAAGCACAAAAATTCACGCCTCAAAAAGACATTCAGAGATTTTACGCGAATTTTTAGGGTGAAGCACAGAAATCTGTTTCGGGACAGCAACTTTCCCAATCATTACTTCTCTCTCATTAGAGGTTACTCTTGGCACAAAAAGCAAATAAAAAGGATAAGGAGAGGTTATTACAAAGGTAATAACTTCCAAGACTCATCTAAAACTTTTGGATTATCTCCCAATAAGTACTTTTCTTTAATGCCTTTAAGTTAGGCATCAGAAGCAAGAAAAAGAATCAAGTGTTCTCAAATGAAGAAGCATTAAGACCAAGTTTTGTTTTCATAGGAGAAGCAAAATAAATCTTTTCTCTCTTTTTAGGGAAGTGTTCTATACCTTTCTTGAGTGGGAGTTGATATTTAATGGTGCCTTCTTTCATATCAATGATGGCACCAACAGTTCTAGGAAAAGGTCTTCGCAAAGTAATAGGACAAGAAGCATTCTATTCAACATCCAAAACATAGAAATCAACAGGGACATAGGAATTGTTAACCATAATAAGAACATCATTAAGACTCCCCATGAGTTTCTTTTTAACATTATCATCAAGTGGGACATTCAAATAGCAATCTTCAAGAGGAGGAAAATCAAGCATATCATAAATCCTTTTAGGCATAATAGAAACACTACTATCAAGATCACATAAAGCTTTGAAATCAAAGTCATTCACTTTCATATTAATGATGGGTTCTGAACCATCTTCTTGTTTTATAGGAATAGAAGCTTTATTTTTCATCTTTTCTTCTTTAATCTTTATGAGAGCATCAGTAATGTGTTTTGTAAAGGCCATGTTCATAGCACTAGCATTAGGACTTCTAGCAAGCTTTTGTAGGAACTTAATAACTTCAGAGATATTGCAACCATCAAGATCAAAATCAAATTTATCATATAAAGTAGTAGAACTATTACTAGCCTCAACACTAGTGGTGGTAATAGTAGAAACACTAATGTTTCTAGCAATTTCATCTTCTCTTTCCCACTTAGCATGTAATTCAGCTAATAGTCTAACATTTTCATCAATTCTTACTTGTATGGCATTAGTAGCTGCAAAGGTATTCTCATTAGTTTCAGGTTTGGCAGCCATTTTATTCAAAGAAGATTGAGCTTCAGCCAAAGATGCTATATTTCTTTCAGCATTAGAGAGTTTTTCCTCAATAGTTTTATTGAAAGCAGTTTGTTTACTAATAAACTCTTTAAGCATAACTTCAAGTTTAGAGGGAGCACTCCTATTATTGTTGTAAGAATTTCCATAAGCATTACCATTGTTGGGAGGATATGGCTTATAATTGTTGTTACCAAAATTTTTCCTATAAGCATTATTGCCAAAGTTATTATTTCTTATGAAGTTCACATCAAATTGCTCTTCTTGAGCAACCAAAGAAGCTAAAGGAACATTATTTGGATTAATATGGGCTTTCCCATTAACAAGCATAAACATAATAATGTCAATCTTATCACTCAAGGACGAGGTTTCCTCAACATAATTTACCTTCCTACCTTGTGGAGCTCTCCCAGTATGCCATTCAGAATAATTAACCATCATATTGTCCAGAAGTTTTGTTGCAGCACCCAAAGTGATGGTCATAAAGGTACCTCCAGCAGTAGAATCCAATAGGTTCCTTGAAGAATAGTTCAATCCTGCATAAAAAGTTTGGATGATCATCCAAACAGTCAGTCCATGAGTGGGACAATTCTTTACCAAAGATTTCATTCTTTCCCAAGCTTGAGCAACATGTTCATTATCAAGTTGTTTAAACTTCATTATTTCACTTCTCATAGATATAATCTTAGCAGGAGGATAGTATTTTCCAATAAAAGCATCTTTGCACTTAGTCCAAGAATCAATACTATTCCTAGTTAAGGAATTCATCCATTCTTTAGCTTTTCCTCTCAAAGAGAAAGGAAACAATTTCAGCTTAATAATATCACCATCTATATCCCTATGCTTTTGCATCTCACAAAGTTCAACAAAGTTATTTAGATGGGAAGCAGCATCTTCATTACCAATACCAGAAAATTGTTCTCTCATAACAAGATTGAGCAAAGCAGGTTTTATCTCAAAGAAAGTATTTTCAGCCATAGGTGGAGAAATAGGTGTGCTCATAAAATCATTGTTCTTGGTGCTAGTGAAGTCACACAACTTAGTGTTTTCAAGAGTAGTCATTTTTTGGGGTTTTCAAATAAGAAAGCAAACTTGTAAAACTAATTTTTTTGTGTTTTTGATAAAGAAACAAGCAAACAAAGCAAAAAGAAACTAAGCAAAACAAAAATAACAAAGTAAATAGATTGGTTATGAGGGACTCCCCTTGTGAAGATGTCCTTGACTCCCCGGCAACGGCGCCAGAAAAATGCTTGATGGCTCAATGCACGACGCCCATAAAAGTGCTGGTGCGTGGTTGATGTAGAGCTCGTTGGGAACCCCAAGAGGAAGGTATGATGAGCACAGCAGCAAATTTCCCTTAGTTATGAAACCAAGGTTTAATCGAACCAGTAGGAGCAAGGAAACACCCCAAAGGTGTTACTAGCTGAGCTTTGGTAGGGCGCACTACCGGTGCTAGTAGCAACGTGGAGACCTGCACAACACAACCACAGAACTTTGTCCCCAACTTGCGATGAGGTTGTCAATCTCACCGTGTTTTGCAGAAAACAAAGGATTAAACATATCGAATGGAAAGAAGTAAAAGTTTGCAGAAAGGAAACACAAAGCAGCAAACAGTTTATAGATTGTATGTAAAGAAAAGGATCGGGATCCATAGTTCACTAGAGGTGGCTCTCCTTAAGATAAATAACATGCTGGGTGAACAAATTACAGCGGGGCAATTAACAAACATCAAGAAAGCAATACATGCATATACTAATCATCTTGACTCCTTTGAGAGTCGATTGGGCATTACAACATTATACATAGACCGCCATCCAACTGCATCTATGACTAATAATCCACCTTCAGGTTATCATCCGAACCCCCTCCAGTATTAAGTTGCAAGCAACAAATTATTGCTTTATGAACTGCGTGTAAAGTAAACAATACGATTGTTCTATGAACAAAGGATTGTTGTTTTCTCCCTAGTAGCAACAACACATCTAGTACCTTAGAGATTTCTGTCACTTCCCCAGATTACCAGAGGCATGAACCCACTATTGAGCATAAATACTAACTCTTGTAGTTGCTAGCATCTACTCGCCCAAGATAGCTACTAACAACGGAAAGCATGCAAGGTCACAAATAACAAAGACATGATAGAATCAATAATCAATCTGAAATAGCATCTCAATATCCATCGGATCCCCGCAAACACAACATGCAGAATTACAAATAGATGATCTTGATCATGAACGGAGCTCACAAGATCTAAACATGAAAGCACAAAGGAGGAGAACCAACCATCTAGCTACTACATGGATCCGTAGTCCAAGGATGAACTACTCACGCATCACACCGGAGGCTTGCATGGTGATGAAGAAGGCCTCCAGGGTGAATTCCCCTCTCCGGCAGGGTGCCGGGAAGAGCTTCAGATCCCTCCCGATATAGGGATGGAGATGACGGCGTCTACAGACTCTTTCGTGGATTTTTGATCAGGTACTTAGGTTTTTCGTCCCGAGGGCAATATATAGGCGGAAGGAGAGGCCGAGGGGGTGCCGGGAGCGGCCACACCACCCCCAGGCGCGGGTCAGGCCTGGCCGCGTGGCCAGGTGGTGTGGTGGCCCCCTGGCCCCTCTCTGTCTCGTATTCTGGCACTTGATGACATCTGGAAAAATAGGCACTTTGCCTTTTGTCCCGTTGAATTCCGAGAATATTCATTTTCTCACTTTGCTGGAACCAAAAACAGCAGAAAACAGGTAGCTAGCACTGTGGCTCGTGTTAATAGGTTAGTTTAAGAAATCATATGAAAAGTACTCCAAAGTTGGAACAAAACACAAGAAAGTGGATAAAACCAAGCATGGAACATCAAAAATTATAGATACATTTGCAATGTATCATCGGGCTTTCAAGCAGTTTAGTGTCATTTGTGATGTCAACACTAGTAAATGTTATGTGTTGGTTTCACGAGAAAGTCATGAAACAGATCCCTAATGCTTTTGCCCCACCTGCATGAAAATGAATTAAGACAAATAATATAGCAATAACTTTTGCAAACAGACGGTTCAGGAACAAAAAGACAACAAAGTCTACCAGATCCCGTCAGCCCCCTTCTCGCAAAAAATGCTGGTATATGAGGATGAGCCCCTTCATGGAGAGTTGCACCATGGCGATCCTACGGTGATCGCGGCTGTACTCAAGGTCGAGGCCTACGTACCTATTTCTTCATACCGCAGCCAACTCGTGTAATTATTCAGAGTGTTCCTCACCGTTTGAGGGTCGGTGGTGTAGACAACATCGATCTTCTTCCCGCCATGTACTTCTATGTCGAAGTGCGCAGTTGCTTTCCTGCCGTCGTTTCAGACGTCCAGAGAGTCCATGACTACATGCAAGAGGGAAAGGATACGGAGGAAGAGGGTGATGCGGTGGTGGAGGAAATGGATGAGGCCGTGGAGGAAAAATACGATGAGGTCGTGGAGAAGGAAATGAGACGGAGAAGTGAAAGATTAGAACCACCCTTACCAATATCTGGAATGGTGCACGACCGTTCGTAGTAGGGTGAAGGTGGAGAAAAACGGCGGTTTTACACGTCGACGCTAGCGCTTCCTAAAATTTGTTCTGCGCCACTTGCATGCGGTGGAATCGAGGTCTGCCATGCACGATCCAAGTCAAACGTGGTCACATTTGCGCGTGCCGACCTTCACTCACTAACAGGCGGGCCGCACATTTCTCTCTCTTACGATTTATTTTTTCACTTCCTCTAGACGGTTCCGGTGCCCGCCCTCAATAATTACGCCCCCTTCCTTGTCTTCCACGCGGACGAGAACCGGTAGCGGCGGCAGTTCCTTGTAGATTCACTCCCCACTTGAACAATTGCCCCCATCCCTGATTCCATCCCCTCTCGAATCCATCTGCCTCCTTATCACAACGCCTCCATTAATCTACCGGATTCCAGACTCCATTTGCCGCTATGGGTAGAGCTTGGGGTAGCAGCAGGCTGAAGCGAAAGGCATGCGACGATGACGCGAATGGCTAGGGCGACCGCCACCGCGAGGATTGGGGATGGCCGAACCTCAGCGACGTGAACATGCACATGATCGCCTCGGGGTTGGACATCATCTCTGCCGGCCTCCTCGCTCGCTGCATCCCTAGCTACCGCTTCACGATGCAGGACATGGACGAACAACCGTTCAGCATGCCAGGCCTTCTTTACCCCGTTAACAGAAAATGGCCAAACGATCGCGATGGCCACGTAAGTTCCAGTATCTTGCTTATTGGTTCAGTCATATCGTTGATTCATATGTGCTGAACTCTCATCGGAATCCTATGTTCCTTTCATCGAACGTGTTGTGTGCACGCGCGGTTTGAACAAATAGAACCATTTAAGACTATTCTGTACAGCGGAAGCTCTGCTCGTACCTGATATTCTGGTATTTTCGTCGTGACACAGTCTTACTTTAGGTGATAGACAAGTTGTCAATTTCGATTTGCAATGGAATGCCTGCTAGGTGATATTCCCCGAGCTGTTTATGATCATCGTCAGGAGTTTGTTCTGGGGGCTCTGCTCCTACTCCATATATTGGGTATCTTTGTAGTGACACATGCACAATTTAGGCGATATCTGAGGAGACACTCGTATTTAGGCGATATTTTGTGTACTTTAATCTGAAGGTCCATTTGTCAAATTGTATTTGCAATGGAATCCATGCTAGGTGATTGTGCCAACTAACAACAAACTCTGCAAAATATTCATGCAAAACTGATGCTGCTGGATAAGTGGTCTGAATCAGTAGTGGTGAATATCAAGGAAGAAGAAGAGACGGAAATGGAAGATGACCAGAATTGGGTGGGTGGCAACGGCGAGTGGCTGGTCCTTTTATCATAGGATGGGAGTACTTGGACTCTAAAAATGGCTACAGATCATTGAGACTTACATTGCCATCTTTGGAGGGTGTCGGCATTACTGCATTCAACAACGGGTGGCCGCCGGCCATTTCTGAATTCGCTTACAGGTTCAACATGGCAGAACTTGACCTCCTGAAGGTACAACTCCCACATAGACCGCGGGAGGGGGCATGGAAGACCTGGGAGTACGACCTCTTAGCGGTGTTCGACAAGGCAATCACATTCATTAGATTCCCAAATGACAAGGAATGGACAGTCTTGCGCGACGACTTCCTGCGGTCAGAGAAGTATGTCGACGCCATCTTCACCTCCAGCTACTATTCGTACAAACCGCAACGCATTTATGCGGTCACTGAACCTAGCGGCGACGTGCGTGTTTGGGAGCTGTCCATTTGGGGTGAGGCATGGTGTCATATAGCATGTAAAATCCCATTCAAAATTCTGCTTACCGACTGTAAGTAACGCACAGGTACCCACGTAACCCCGCGCATCATTCTAGCTCCGGTCATCGAAGATGCCATAGCAGATGCTGAACTTGGGACACGACGCTAGTTCCTAGCACCTCTCGGAGGAGACACGGAACATGATGTTGAACTCATGTGGATTCATATGAGGGGAGCACTAAACAACGTTGGTGATACAATAGAACATATGGGGACACAACTTTCTTCATACCCATCATTGTGGTGTCACGTTTTCTCGAGGTCCGCATGACCATCCAAAGACCCAGTAGAGCAAGTCTGGAGCAGAGTCGACAATCTGAAGGGACAATCTATGTTTCTTGGGATCAACTACCCTTTCTTTGTCGGAGCCCCTGGAGGTGTTGAACCTATAATTTCTCAGGCATCCCTAGCTCCTGATGCTACTGCTACTGCTGCTGGTGTTGGTGGTGGTGGAGCTGACGAAGAACTAGCTGCTGCTGCTCCTGGTGAAGTTGACGAAACACTTGGTGATGCTGCTGCTGGTGAAGCTGATGAAATAGTTGCTAATGCTGCTGCTGGTGAAGCTAACGAAATACCTGCTGAGGCTGCTGCTGGTGAAGCTGATAAAATACCTGTTGAGGCTGCTGCCGGAGTCCAGGAAGAACATGCTGGTGTTGTTGCTGAGGTGCCAGCACTTCCAGTGTTTATAGCAGACTGTGTGTTTGCTGCACACTCACGCGCCTATCATGTTGACACTCCAGATCCGACCTGGAGCCGAATCCACGTCGGGGGGAGGGGGCCTATAATTGGCTCATCAGTGGGGTCGTACGATTTGATGGAGAATGCCAGACGGCCAAACGCAGCATTCTGGTTCGTTCCGACGATACCACCAGCTCCAGGGACCTAGTGCTCATACTGGCAGATCTGATGAACCATTTGTCTTTATCTTTATCATTAGTTACGCTTATTTGTGTAAAGACTAAGCTGTGCTTATTTGTGTAAGACTAAGTTAGGCCTAACGGCGTAATATTCAGTGAAGCCCAGCTTTTCTTTCCACGCCCATAACAACAGAATTGCAGCACAGAACATACAAAGGTAATGTGTATACGAGGCATTTTTGCTCAGGATAACAACCACTTTAAGCAAACGATACATGGTGTACGCATTTGAACGCATCACTAGAATGTGCCACCTATTGATGATTGATGACATGGATCTAGCTTTTCTGCGTGTTTTGCATTGAATCGCTCATTGATTTGTTCACATATTTTTTGGCAATGGCTGATGAACTCCACTCTCTTGGTAACTTGCTTTGTCAGTGAGCACTTGTTGATGCAATGCAAAGTACAGAACATGGTCGTCATCGTCATTCCATTTAGGTTCTCTATGTTTCGTCATCACGGAGCTACTAATTTCAAATGAAAATCTAGTAAACAACATATGTGTACATTGTTAGAGTATGCTACGGCCATGGTACATACATGTTTTTCTACAATCACAAGAAGAAAACTTGATGCATTTTCACCTTGTTGGCGTTGTGCCGAACTGGGTGGATACGACTTTGGGATTCAGATCGTAAAAGTTTTAAATCGCCTATTCACCCCCCTTTAGGTGACATCCTTGTGCTTTCAGCTTATACCAATCTTTCAATTGGTATCAGAGGAAGGTGCTCTTCATTGGCTTAACCGCCTAAGAGAAGTATGAGCGACGCGAAGGAGAGTGAAACCACTCCTGATGACGCACATATCTCTAAGAGAGAGCTTGTCGAATTTATGGATATTGTTCGATAAGAGATGAGAGCCATGTTTGAGTTATATCTTGGTAAAACGGAAGTTGTGGTTGTCGATGCCATTGATAACCAATCAAGTGGTACCAAACTGGTGGAAGATCCCCTCAAGGATCCCTCCACCGGTGAAGGTAGCAACAAGCTAACCCTATGGGAAGCATGCCACCACCACATAGTTACAATGCCGCTCCCATTCCCACACCTCATATAAACCATCGTGGTCCACCACCTAGGCTTGATGAATCTAATTTCACCAATTGACAATATCTAATGCGCTCTCACTTTAAAAGCTCTAGTGTTCATCTTTGGAAGGTTGTGGAGTTTGGCTTCAATCCGCACAACCCCTACAACATGACGCCCACCGAGGAAATCAATAATAAACTCAATGCCACCGCCATGGCCATTCTCCAAGATTCTTTGACTCATGAGAAAATGACCCACATTCACTCATATGACACCACCAAGGAAGCTTGGAATGCTCTTCCAAGAATCTATCTTGGCAATGAAAGCATCCAAAGCTCCAACTTTGAAGAAATGCACTATGAAGCCGATGCCTTTGTCAGAAAGGAATATGAGACTCCCAAAGACCTATATCATAGGGTCACAGCCCTTTCGGTTAGAATGATTTACCATGTAAGTAGGGATGTGGATGATAAGTGTATCAAGCGCAAGTTTGTGCAAGCCATCTTACCCGTTTGAAGATAAATGGCCAACAATATTCGCTCAAGGGCGGACTTCTATGCCATGTCCTTTAATGAAGTGTTAAGTGAGTTTGTGGCTCTTGGAATCATTAACAAGACCGTCGATGATGCTCTCGCTCATGCTCGGAGAATGTATTCTCCTAATCTTACTTTGAAGGACAAGGCTCATGTTTATTAACAAGAAGTTGACTCAATGGGAATGATAGAATGTGATGACAAAGACATCAAGTGTGCCTTACATGAGCAATTGGCTTTGGTCTCAAGAAGTTTTTGGAAGAACCAAGGGAAGGGTAATCCATCAAAGATTACCACAAGTAGTTCAAGATCCAAGTTGAGATCATGTTACAATTGTGGAGAAACCAACAACTTCATCGCTGAGTGTCCATATGAGTAGAGAGAAGACCATGAAGGAAGGCTCATTTTGAAGTCCAAGTTCAAGCCCACTCCAAACAAGAACTTCGTCAAGAAATTACAAAACAAGAACTTCAGCAACAAGAACTACACCAACAAGAAGGGGCCACAAAAATATGTGTTGGTGGCTCGTGAAGAAGATGAAGAGAATAATGAGAATGTGAGTGATGATGCAGATGAAGGAGAAATTTTGGGCATGGCCACTATTGCCACCGCTTCTGCTACTACAATCTCAACCTCTTCACCGACATCTCTCTTCGACTCTCCCAATGAGAACAAGTGCATCACCAACTCTACATGTCTCATAGCTATATCCACCATTAACTCCTCTTACCACTATCGTTTCTCCTATTAATACATCCTCGTATGATGATGATATGAGTCTAAAGATTAAGAAGTAGATAGTGGAATCCTCTAGTTGCTTGGATAACTTATAAGGAGAAGCCAAGACGGGTGTTGAGGCTCTTAAGTGCCAACTAGGTGAAGCATGTTATATCATTAATGAGAGGGATGATTTCATCTCGGAGATGTTTGGGCATGCCCGTGAGACCACGATGGAGATTGCCGCCTTTACCGATGCTCTTGAGGAAGAGCAAAGTAAAAGAGTTACTATTAAGGAAACCTATATTGCCCATGAATAATATTTTAACTTAAATGTCTCTAAACTTGTTAAAGAACGTGACCATGCTCTTGCTTTAACTAATGTTTTCTTAAAAAGGAAAAGCTCGAGTTTGGGGTTGGTCATGATAGACTAAATGAAGGCTTTGAGAAACTCAAGAAGGAACATGAGGTCTTGTTGAGCAAATTCTCTATACTTTCAAATTCACATGAACAACTTCAAACTCAAGTAACAAAAAATGTTTCAACCTTGTCAACTAGTATTGCTTCATGTTATACTAACCCGTGTTGTGAACATGGAGATCTTAGTGAGGAAAATAAGAGGTTGAAAGGTACAATTGAGAAAGGCCTTGTATCATGCATTCAAGGTGAGAAAATCCTAAATGTTCTCTTGAGTAATCAAAGAGACAATGTGACTAAGGAAGGACTTGGATTTACATCCAGGTCAAAGAAGAAAATCAAGGGCAAGAAGATGAAGAAGAACTTGCCCACTCCCCCTTCCAAAATGATTACCTTTATGAAGGAGGAAGAGAAGGCAAAAGAGAAGGAACCAAGTGTCACTAATAGTGGTGATGAACCCTCTCATAATGATTTTACGGGAAAGTATAACCCATCCTATGTTCTTATGAAATCTTATGATGGTCATGTCTATGCTAAATATGTAGGAACCTCTTATGGTGATGATTACCATTGGGACATTTGGGTTCCTAAGATACTTGTGAGTTGTGCCTAACAAAAGAGGACCCGTTCAACAATGGGTACCTAAAAACAAGCACTGATTTCCTGTAGGACTATGCTTCCAGTACCTAAAAACAAAAGTTGGCTTTTACAACGGACAATTTTCGTGGTTGAAGGCCTGTTTTTCGTGGCTGAAAAGTCTTCTACGATAGATGCCCTTCATGGTAAAAGCCCCATCACAAAAGAATCTACGACTTTTTTTTCTGACCGTGGCGGATCGCACCCTTCAGCCATGAAAACTTGTTCCGTCGTAGATCTGTTTGCCAGCCACGTTGACTATTGACGTCATGCAAAATGCCACATGGAAAACACAGTTAACGCCTAGTTACCGCCGTCAACGGCCACACAAACCATGGTAGAAGCCAGGCCCAGCCAAGGCCTGCTAATAATTAAGTGGGCCGGCCCATTAGGAGAACACAATAAGACTACGAACCTTTACTGTTTCGTCCAGCATTGTTTGAAATGGGCCCAAAGATGTGGCCAGTAGTGGCCCGCGAATGTCAGGCCCGTTACTATTTCGGCCTAACGAAGCCCACATTGTTCGAATAGTGCACGACCCGTTAACAGGCTGTGTCAAGTAGGCCCGATACTGTTAAGGCCCACAGTCAGCCCGTCACTATTCTCACAGCTCGTTATGGGCCGCCTACAAACAACCCACTTTTGAGAAGGTCCGATACTGTTCTGGCCTTTTATCGTACCGTCCGTCAACTTCTCAGGCCCACCGGCGGCCTGTAACTGTTCTGATCTGGTACTGTTCTAGCCTTCCAATATGTTTGGCCTGTTACTGTTCCTATATGGTAATATTTTTGGCCTACTACTCTTCTACCTCGTTACAGTTCTAGCCATCTACTGTTCAGGTCCGTTACTGTTGTGGTCCTATACTGTTCTAGCCTGCCACTTTTCTGGTCTGTTACTAATCTGGCCCGTTACTGAGCTAGGTTGCCTATGTTCTGGCATGTTACTGCTTTGGCCTATTACTGCTTTGGCCTGTTACTGTTTTGGCCTGTTAATGTTTTGGCATGTTACTGTTTGGCCTATTACTGTTCTAGCCTATTACTGGTTGCCACCTGATGGTAGGCGTCGTGGACACCTACAGTTTTAGCCTTTATGAAGCCCAAGCAATTATCATAAAAGGAGTACACTTAGTGAGCATCTTATACTGTTCATTGTAGGCCTAATACAATAAGGGCAAATAACAAAGACCTAAACTCTTACCTGATCGACCTGGCTGGTGCAGTTATGATACCGCCTACCGCCATGCGGGGACGGGGTCAACTAAATGCCTACATGGCCCAGCTCAAAAAAATGCCTACATGGCCTATGTGAGTTATCTAGATATAACATCATCTACAAACTTCTTAAAAATATTATATAATATCAACGCTCGGGAAAGAAAATTTAGCATTTCAGTTGAAAATCAAGTTGATTGCATTGTCCTCAATTTGCTTTCTCAATCCATCAACTGCATCTCCTTTTGAGTGTGATAGCTACATTGGATAACCATCTTGATACATGATCTTACAACCCCCTCTTTGGTGGGAATAGAAATAATTGTAGTCTGAAACTATGTAATAACAAGTTAATACAACAAACATGACAAACTACTCATATCTTAGAATGAACCAAATAGAAATTATAATCGCATCATACGAGAACTTGTATAGCAGGAATGAAAACGATGAATGAACTATATATTGTACAGGATAGTTATGTCGTTGCTTAGGATGAACCAGAACGAGATGCAAGATATAGTAGCGTCGCACGTGAACCTGTAGAACAAGACAAACAATCATTAGACAAATGTGCCTACAATGAAATGAGTAATCAAACAAAGTGTTTTTTAGAATTTCTGAATATAAACTAGGCAGGTCATATAAGCAAATATATGGAAGCAGTGATATTTCCTGGAATGCAAGAGACATACGGTGACTCAGAATTTACGGTGAGCTACACAATGTCATGTAGTTTCTGTCATAGATAAGAATCAACCATATAAAAAATGCATCATAAGAGAACTTCTAGAGCAGGAATGCAAACCACGAGTGAACTACATAGTAGAGGACAGTTATGCCATTGATTAGGACGAACCAGCACCAGATAAGGAAATAATGGCATTGCTTGTGAACCTATAGAAGAGGCTATGTAAACCATCATGTTCATTGTTCCATTCTGGGTCTATGCAAGAAAAATAAATTAGTTAGTGTTGTAGCTTTTGAAGAACCAGATGGCAACAACAAAATTATAATCGAATTAGTATGAAGAGTCTAAACAGGTACTACCGGACAGCATAACGATGCCAAGGAGGAAACAATAACAGGAGCTTATCTCAGGACGAACCAGATAGATTCAGTAACTGTGGAGCAGGGAATCCAAACTAATATTTTCTACTGATTTTACATTTTGCAAGAACTACACGATAGCAAGCAATTATTGTTGTTCGGTGTAGCTAAGAACATGTGCATGACTTCAAAATTTGTAGAGCAGTGAATGCAAACAACATGTCTAGTGACCTACTCCATAGTATCTAGCATGAAGAACATGCGTGCGCTTTGACTAGGTGTACAGGACGATTAGAAAAATGCAGTTCACTGTGACAGGCTTGAACCTGTTGTACTGCTTACAAAAAAAGAGTTGGTTATTTGGTTACCATGGTCGGATAGGCTTCTAATCATCATCCGTACTGGCACGGGTGACATCCTTGTCACGCAGGATTCTTCGGTTGCGCCGGTTGTTTGTGTCAGGGAACCAGATCTTGGGCGCTTGATGCCGGCTTGACCATGGTGGACAAGGTTGAATCAGTGCACTGCACGGCGGTTCTGGTAAGGTACGGGTGGGGAGGATGCCGGTGGCGTTGATGCAGATCTTGGGCAGTCGTTGATGGATTCGGTGCCGTGGAGGGGAAAGTGGGAAAAGGAAATCAGGTGCGGTGGACAACGATGGACTCGGTGACCAAGGTCAGGTGCGGTGGATGTCAGTGAAGCGGCAATGATGCTTTGGATGAGATCGCAGCTGGTGCAGCTCCGGTATACTGTTGGCTGAGGAGTGCATGGTGTCGAGTTCCGGCGGGCAAAGCAAGCCGCAGAGAAGTGTTACGGGAGGTTCCGGGCACAAGAAATTTCGCAGTGTTTGAAATGGAGGGGCGTGAGGGAGTGGGGATCACGTGATTTTTGTATCGTTTGAAATGGAGGGGCGCTAGAAATTTCGTGGTTTTTGAAATGGAGGGGCACCAGAAATTTTGCAGTGTTTGAAATGGACGGGCGCGAGGGAGTGGGGACCACGTGATTTTGCTATCTTTTGAAAAGGAGGGGCGCTAGAAATTTCGTAGTGTTTGAAATGGAGGGGCGCCAAAAATTTCGTAGTGTTTGAAATGGAGGGGCACGAGGGAGTGGGGACCACGTGATTTTGGTATCGTTCGAAATGGAGGGGCGCCAGAAATTTCGCAGTGTTTGAAATGGAGGGGCATGAGAAATTTTGTAGTGTTTGAAATGGAGGGGCGCGAGGGAGTGGGGACCATGTGATTTTGGTATCGCTTGAAATGGAGGGGTGCCAGAAATTTCGTAGTGTTTGAAATGGGGGGCACCAGAAATTTCGTATTGTTTGAAATGGAGGGGCGCGAGGGAGTGGGGACCACGTGATGTTGGAATCGTTTGAAACGGAGGGGCGCCAGAAATTTCACAGTGTTTGAAATGGAGGGGTGCCAGAAATTTCACAGTGTTTGAAATGGAGGGGCGTGAGGGAGTGGAGACCACGTGATTTTGGTATCGTTTGAAATGGAGGGGTGCTAGGAATTTCGCAGTGTTTGAAATGGAGGGGCACCAAAAAAATCACAGTGTTTGAAATGGAGGGACGCGAGGGAGTGGGGACCACGTAATTTTGGTATTGTTTGAAACAGAGGGGCACCAGAAATTTCAAAGTGTTTGAAATGGAGGGCCGCCAGAAAATTCGCAGTGTTTGAAATGGAGGGGCGCGAGGGAGTGGGGACCACGTGATTTTGGTATTGTTTAAAACGGAGGGGCGCCAGAAATTTCGTAGTGTTTGAAATGGAGGAACACCAAAATTTTCACAGTGTTTGAATTGGAGGGGCGCGAGGGAGTGGGGACCACGTGATTTTGGCCGCCTAGCAATCTTGTCTGTCCATCCCAAATCAACGGGCCATAGGGGATACCTTCCCTTCAAAGGCTCTGGCGCGGACGCCTATACAAGCAATCGATGGGTGTCCCAGAGTAGACTATAGAGGTAGCTGTGTAGGTTACTGTAGTAGCAGACCATTAATCGGGCTAACTAGCGTGATGTCATTTTTGCACTCCGCGAGTTCAAACTTTTACTTATGATGTTCAGGAGTGAATGCATGCAGCTCAAAAAAAGGTACTGTACTTACGTGACTAGTAAACTGTACGTGCTTCGCACGACTATTTTATTGCGTGCACTCCAATAACTTACCTTATTAAAGCATAATAATATCCTGCATAATTTAGAACTTTAGTTCAATACTTGGTCGACTTAGAACTAAACATCTCTTAGGTATTTTAGAAGTACTCCCAAACATGTTTCTAGCTTACCAAGATATCGTGTATTTTTTAATGGATGCAGTACTATGGATGGTTTTGCATGAATGTCGACATGCACATTTTTGGTTTTGCATTGTTCACATTTGACGTCCAGGCAGACAATATACATATACCTCTCCATGAACAACGATTGGAGTCTACATTCAATGTTACATGTAAGTTTCGTCGTTTTTCCCTACTTTCTAAATGTTACATTAACTACCATCATTTTTAATGATGCATGAAACGACCAAAAAAGAGTTATGACCTTTTTTAGTATCTAAAAATATTTTCATGGTTAATAATTATTTTTTACCATTTTACAGAGCATTCATAAAACGAAACAATGTTTTCAGCATCAGGGGAAATGTTTCCATTACATGACAAAATAATATCTTCATCACCAAGAATATATAGCACAAGAAATGAATTCCAACACAATAACCATATGCAATGACCTGATGTGTATAAACCTTAGTGACCATCTAATTTGTAATTAGAAGTGTAAAGGCGAGAACATGCTAGATTCATTTGTGGTGGCTAGGTGCAAATTTTTAATTCAATAAATGTACTACATTCTTGTGGACACTTAGAAAGACAATTGACCTCTTGTCTTAGGACACTTGTGATAAAACTATTACTAGTAGTTCGGAAATAAGTGACTTGGAATTTATCTAGATTCGTATGTATCACTAAAATACGTCTATATACTCGTGAATATGATCTATATACTCGATCTATATACTCGTGAATCTAGACAAATCTAAGTTTCGTATTGAGGGAGTACGGCAATATTATATATTTGCAATGTTGTCATGATAAATAATGATATTCGCTACACTCCATAAACGAAACCACTTCTTTTCTTCCGTCATAGTTTTACATTTTTGTACCGAAGTATTTTTACTATAAAATAACGCACGAAATTAGTTACCCGTTAGTGATTAAGTACTTCCACTAATTTGTATTTACATACAGAGGTAATACTACACACCCAATTAATATCATAAGTAATTTCTCTTTCTCTCTTTCTAGAGGAGTTTTCTAGGTTGTCAGTTTGAAGAATCATTTGTCAAATAGGGAGAATAGAACACTTTAAATTATACAGCGAGTGATTAGATGGATGGATGATTAGTGCATAGAGGTAGTCGAGCTGGTAAAATGCTCACATTTAATGGTAGATGTGAGCACAATTGATTGGGTGATAAACCTTTTTTTGTGTGGTCGAGGCCCCCGTACGCTGATGACCCTCGCTAATCAACGCAGCTCACACATAAGTGTATTTTTACGTAGTAGTAGTATAAACATCATCCAGGGAGACAAATTTGAGCGTCTAGCAATCTTGTTCATCCAATCCGAAATCAACAGGTCAAAGCGGATACCTTCCCTACGAAGGCTCTGGCGGGAATGCCTATGCAAGGAATCGTTGGGTGTCCGTGGGTAGACTATAGGGGTAGCTGTGCTTCTGACCCAAAGTACTCCAGAGTCCAGACAATAGCTGGGTGTCCCTGACTCTAACGGTGCATTTTTTCTAGACACTAGATCCTGATCCCTACACATCTAACAAAGTAGAAAGTATGACCAAATTTAAAGATCACTCATTGATAATTTAATTATTTTTGATTTATCAGACATACTCTCCCCCCATCCTATTTTTTCCAAAAATGCCCTCCAACCTAATTAAAAAGGATGTCACATATTTGACTAAATTTGAATGTATATGTACACTAAAAGTGACTACTATACGGCAAGTATATCGTTACAAAAGCTCCATAGAGCGCATTCGAACGCTAAAGAGTGCAATATAATTATGCGAAGATGGATGAGAAAAAAGATCCATGCACCCAAAAGAAAGAAAAAGGAGGGCCACATAGGCAAGTCCTCCCCCTTCCTAGTTCCTACTCCAAGATTCAGCGATTTCAACACTGTGGCCGCCCTGCGGAGGTAGGGCCTCGACGACCTCCGCAATGGTCGCGACCTCGATGCCCAACATGAGATGGCTTCTCTCTTCCTACTTAGCAGGGCGTGATCTGGACGATCTCCGCAATGGTAGCTGCTGGTTGCGGAGCAACGTGACTTCTTTCTTCAAATTTTCGCACTCAGCGCGAAGCATGGAGGAGTCACGCTCGTAAGATCGTGCGAGCTTCATTTGAAAAGCCAAATCAGCTCAGAGGCGATCACACTCTTGGTTTAGCTCGAAGTTTTTCTCAAGAATGTTGATGGTATGGCTATCGATTTCATCTACTTTGGCTGAGATTCTCGCCCTGACTTCCTGCATGGAAAATGCATCATCAGTACGAGAGCATGGAGTGCATGCAGAGAAGAACAGAAAATGTCAATACATGTATAGTGACTACAGTACCTCTCTTCTTTGACCCAGAGCGGGCATGAGGGCATCGTACATGTCAGAGATATCCGTCGTGCTATCGACCCATGGGGTGGAAAATTTGACGCTCGAGACGCTTGCCCTGGAAGGTGTACATAGACGGTTCAACGATAGCCGCTCTTCGTATAGCCTAGGAACCAACGGAAGTACAAACCTACCCTGACGAGGGTTTAACTCATCAATGCCCATTGTTATGGACTTGGGTTTTGGAGAAGGAGGGAGTGCTGGAGACATCTATCGGCTAGCAAACAAGCACACAGGGGACAAAGGATTTACCCAGGTTCAGGCCTCGTAGAGGTCCCTACTCTTGCTTGTCTGCTCGTGGAATTATCGAGAGAGTCGAAAGTTACAATGGTGCGTAGATACAATCTGGCGAGAGTTGTGAAAACTACGATTGTGTCTGTCTCCTCCTCGCTGCCCCCTCCTAGCCTTTATATAGATAGGCTAGGTCTCGGGTAGCAGGTCGAGTCGGTTACAAGTAAGGGTTCTTCCCTTCAAACTTTCTATCTTTAACTTCTTCTTGTCTCTCAAGCAATCGAGAGTCCGCAGGTTAGTCGAGTCCTTTCGTCTGGGCCTTGGCGACACCGTGGGCCCGTACGTATTTAGACCATATATACCAAGGTTGAGTACCTGTAAGGTATACCCATGTCATACCCAGACACTTGGTCCCCATGATAGCCACTCTTCGGATACATGCGCGAAGACGAGCCCTCGCCCCATGGCTGGTCTCCTTTCTCGGTCCGAGCCTGCAGGTCACCCTCCGACGAGATTTGTCCATGGCTCTAACCACCGCCATCTTGCTATTCTTCCGATGGGACAGAATATTTTGTGACATCGTTGGATGAAGTAGAGAAGAAAGGGAGGAGCAGTGGAAGAAAATGGTTTCTGCAAAGGCGGAGCGAGGTAGTACTAGTAGGAGGAGAGAGGAGAGTGAATAGTGGAAGCAAAACGTCAAGTATTGGGTCTCGCTTGTTCAGAAAAAAGTACTGGGTCTCATCGCCGGCCTATGAGCAATCTCGTTGGTCCATCAAGCGATCGAGCTTACTAGTTGCAAATATTGTGCAGTGTGCTAAGGCTTGGGCATGAGCTAAGAAAATAACTTAGATGCGAGTCTAGCAAAATCAAAACTGCTCCACCGTTTATGTCTCTTGTGTGGTTCCCAGGTAGTAGCTTTTTTTCACTTTTTCTCTCCAAACTACTAGTGCCCTGCCAATGAAAATGCCTCAAAGTATTATGCCAAATATTTTAATCAACTAGCCTCTAGGTCTTGTACTAGACACAAGACCAAGAATATTTTGCTTAGACCCATCTTCTCCACCGTTTAGACATAGGTGTAAGAGATGAAATTTTTTCTTAGCCACTCCATTTCCTATACGCTGCACACGCTCACTGTTTAGACAGTGTCTAGCAATAAAGCTTGCCAACTCAACAACGGAGCTAGTAGAGCAAAAATGGCTGCACTGGTTAGCCACCTCGGTAGGACCCACAAGCCCATAAAAAGGTACCTTTTCTGTCCACTTTTCTGCCATCAGCATCAGGATAATATGAGGCTGACAGTGGGCCTTTTTCTGCCTTTTGTTTCCTTAGACGCTGGGACTAGTACTAGACATGTGCCTATGAATTGTTTGGTTAGGCACAGGTACTCCAATGTTTACAGTCGAGCTAAGAAACAAAAAGATTCTGTTAGCCACCGCAATTCTCATACGCTGCGCTTGCTCTTACGACCCATCCAAAGTTTATGAAGAAATTTGGCTAGATACATAGTGGTGCAATCAACTGGCTTATGCTGTACTAAGTGGGCCCCATCTTTAGGATTGATTTTCGTCGGGCAGTCTAGTAAATTTCTAGTAGATTCGGAAAAATAAGTCTAGTACGTACATTTCTTAGACACATTAAGAACGGCTCATGCTGTGCTTGCTCATAGTAGTAGTACTCCCTCCCATCCATATTTACTCATCGCTGAATTGGACGTATCTAGCAATGAATCGGAGGGAGTAGTAGTAGTAATAGTAGTCACACTGAATATACTTAGGGATTGACGCATAAGCATCACAAATGGTCGCCAAAAGATCGAACGGCAAACTTAAAGATAACTTTGGGCTTCTTTGGATAACAGGATTTAAAAACACAGGAATTTGACTCGGTCATAGGTACAAAACAATGGATGGCAAAACAAAGGAAATATCTTTCTTTGGATCATAGAATTTCAAAACACAGGATAACTGGGTCGGAGGTACAAAATTGAGGATATTTGCTGGCTTAAAGTCATTTCAATGAAACACAGTAAACATGGAGGAAAATTGCCTCAATCCTACGCGAATGAGTGTAAAAAAGTGGATGTTGGATTCCTATGGGATTGGGGTGTACAAATGCAATCTATATGAATTTTGGATCTATGATTCCTTTCATCCAAAGGGCTTCCTTATGAAAAAAATCCTAAGGGTCGAATTCCTCCAAAATTCCTTTGAAAATCCTTTGATCCAAATTGGCACTTAAACAAGATGTGTGTGCTCACGACAGACGAACACCTTCCGGCAGGAGGTGATGCAGTCGTAGATTTTCATCTTGAACCCGTCTGCGGTGACCTTGAAATAAGGCAGTCACCCTCCTTCAACCCATGGAAAGCAGCAAAGGTATCCCACTCTTTGTACAAGACGATCTGGTCTTTGTTGCAGTTGGCACGGACAACCCACTCGCATTCCTCGCATGCTTGGACCACCACTAGTTGTGGGTAGGGGCGTCCCTTCAAGTAAGGCTTGAAGTAAGTTGGAATGATAAGCATATACAAGTCATGCTGGACTAACTGGATGTAGAAGCGCCTAGGACAATGTGCCGTGCCATGGTGTCCAACCGACCTAGTGCGTCTTCTCGGTTTGGCAGAACTAGTGACCGCACTTGCCCTTGCCAAGGCCTCTACTCTCCTGCCTGGTAGCTTCAACTCCCTTGGTATGATGGGGAGAGTATCTTCATAGCCACCTCGAGTTGGAGCTATCCGATCAAGAATGTAGTCTAAGTTCGGCATTACAACTGGGTCATCCTACATGAAAATTACCATTACATCAGCCCTTTGTAATTACCAAAACACTACAATGCATTGTATAAATTGACTAAAGATCACAATGAGTCATTGCACCATAAAAATTACCTAAATAGCACAAGGTATCAGGTAAATTAAATTGCCTACACAGCACAATGCATCATCAGAATGACCTAACCCGATGGGTCCTCAAAATTATTTGAACAGCTACTAGAAGGCCTAACATTTAATTAGATTGATTAAACAGCACAATGCATAATCTGAATGGCTAAAACAGCACAACGCATTACCTGGATAGACAAAACAGCATATATGTAGTGCATCATCAAAAATACCAAAACAGCAAAAGGTATCATGTAATTAAATTCCATAAATAGTGTCTGTACAATCAAAATTACCTAAACTGATGGGTCATTGAAATAATATGAACAGCTAGAAGGCATATCATTTAATCCTAAACAGCAGAACACAGATCAAAATGGACGAAACAACACACTGAGGAGACATGACACAATGCATCATACAAAAAATACCAAAACATCACAACACGTCATGGAAAATTCCTAAATAGCACAATGCATCATCTAAGCACCAAAACAAAACCCTACATCATCGTCATCAAGAATATTCCATAACTAAGTAGAACATCACAAAAGATAAAAATAGATACATTCAAATCTAGGAAAAGTCAAGTCAGTTATTTTTGGACCGAGGGAGTATAAAGAACAGCACAAAAGACAATTATTAAGAATATAACATACAACTAAGTAGTTCAACAAAGGACTTGCAGTACACGTTGCAAAAATCTGACTAGATGCACGTCGGATTAGGGTTAAGCCCCAATCTTCTAGATCTAACCTTGTTGCAGTTGGGGGCGCGAACTTGCATAGGGGTCGATGGGTTGAGCAGATGAACAAGGCACCACTAATGAAGAACCAGCCACATACACCGAAGAAGCATAGACAATCACTGATGAAGGGGGGCACCGATAGGGGTTTCACCGAATACCCTCTAAAATTTGGCACATTGGGAATGAGAGTCCAACCTATAGATGAAAAGGACACGTCCACCGCCGCACGAGCATTCATTCCCAACGCACGTGGCGTCGGAGGCTTGGACGACTGCTCGGCGGGCGACGAGGGTTTCGGCACGACCGGCCGAAACCCTAAGGGCGACGGACGCCTCACCTTGGGAACGACCCGCACACACGGGAAATGTGAATGATGCTTCAGAGAGAGTGCTGAGGCTGTCGGAATTGAACAAGCCACCTGCAGCTCCGAAACAAAGCTTGATGAGGACCCCAGCTCAACTATAAACAAAAGTTTTGGCATTAGTTTCTTCGAGGAGATGAGTGTAGGAATGTGATAGCGAGAGAGGGAATGGTGGGGGAGGAGTTAGAGAATGGGAGTAGGTAACCCTCTATCCGCTTTACTAGTACTGTACCACAAGAAAAACTACATTTCACATATCATCACTTTTTGACAAACTAGTTCATTTCTTTGAACAGACTAAAATAGTGGGTACCCTTTAGGTTTCAAACTTCCATCTGGTACCTGTTTTGCTAGTAGTAAGTACATTACAATACTTTGTATTACCCTCCATCCCAAAATATAAGGCGCATGAGGATTAGTCAAAAGTCAACATTTTTTAAGTTTGACCATGATTATACACAAAAAATAAAAAAATAGAATACTAAATTAATATCATTAGATTCACCATAAAGTATATTTTCTTAATATGTCCATTCAATATTGTAGATATAGATATTTTTTTCTAAATATTTGGTCAAAGTTAGTAATGTTTGACTTTTGACCAATCCTTAGACGCCTTTTATTTTGGGACGGAGGAAGTAGTATAAACCATTTTTTTAGATAGAGGAAATTGCACGATCCACCATCTTTTCATCGCACTTTTGCACAAAGCACTTGGTAAACGTTATTTTTGCACATTTTAACAGATTTTTAACGTAATTTGCACAAATTTGGCCAGTTAGTCTTGTAATGACCGATTTAACCTCATTGGTAGCAAGACTGACAAGTGGTCTCTTAATGCCATTGCTCCCATTCACACACAAAGATTTGAATGATGCTAAAAACTAGATACTAATGAATACTTTCTGGATGCATGTAGCTGGTATGTAAGAGACTTATTTCATATGAAACGTTAATGTTTACACAAAGGTAACAACATAACAGTCTGTCGCACATTGAATTTTTGAAGGCTTTATTTGGTCGTAATAAACTTGTTTTTAAACATAACTTGTTTGTACATAAGATTTGACGTTTCATTCACATATCCAAATGTCCATCGAAGAGTTTCTTTTAAAGTGTAGGACTAACGATATATGCCTATTTTTATTACACCTCACAAAAAGAACACCCTGATTTATCATAAACTTTAAGCAGATTATTATTTTCTCGGGATTTATTTTCCTAAGAGCAAGCACAGTGAATATGCCTCGGAATACCATAAGCCTAGTTTCCAGACAAAGTTTATACATGTTTCACTTATGATTATGAACTTTTTTGAGTTCTCAAGGTTTCCTAGCGAACTTCACATTATTAAACTAATTTAAGCTGATTTATCAATGTTAGATAAAATTTGAACTATGAGTAAGTAGTAGATTGCTCTTAAAGTTATACAAGTATATTTTGAAGGTACCCACACCCAGACTGTCAATATATTGGAAACCAATGAATTTGTTGGATTCAACTTCTTGTTAAGCATTTGCATGTACAAAATTTATCTTTTATTTGAAAACAATTAAAAAACATTGCACGGTGACCTCTGACTTGTCCTACTTTCTATGAAAAATGATTATTATCAAGAGCGTTTGCATATAAAAAACAATCTAATTCAAAATATGGACTGCCATGTATGAACATATCCTTAGGCTTCAGGCCGAAAGACAAGCTAAATGGCCTTATATATATGTATAACATACTTTATGGTAATGTTCTCATATTTGGTAGATGAGTGCAGCTTGGCATGGTGAACAATAATGCTACAAGTACTGGGAGTTTCCAAAAATTAGGAATAAAAAATCATTTTCAAATTTGAACTACAAGTAAAGATGATAGATTGCTCTTAAAAAGTTACAAACATCCTTTGAGTCTTTATGGTACCGAGGCGGTCAATACTTCAAAAACCAACGAGAGTTCTGTAGGATTAAAATTCTTGCTACGAATATGCATGTTGAAAATTTGATCCTCACTAGCTATGAACAAAAATAATGAAAACCCTAAAAATGAAGCCTTCTTCATGGCGTCCTCTTGCGTGTACTACTATTTGCACTGAAAAATAATGAATAATCATGATTCATCATAAATTACAAAATAATAGTTCCACAATATATATGGCCCACGGTGTATGAACACTCTTGGGTTTCAAGCCGAACAACAAAGGTAACAACCATATGCACATCGTATTGCATTGTAATGTTCCCATATTTGGTAGATGTGTGCATCTTGGCAAGGTGAGAAATGGTGGCAACCACAGGTTCCAACTTATAGGAACAATGAAACTGAAAGCGACAAGATTTTTTATGTAAGCAAGTACAAAGAAAAATGGCTCAGAGTACCACAACAACAACCCTAGTTTTCAGACAAAGCGTGGACCTTGATACACTTACGATTAATTACCAAGTTTTATGAGTTCTCAATCTTCCTATCTAACTATTTTCCTTGCTTAATTTTAGGGTGCTTCGTGTTAAATGTATGGGCATCGATGTAATTTTACCTTCTTTAGGTCCTTGATGTAAAATGTACTTCCACCATCTATGTAAAATTCGAACCTAGAAGCAAGTGGTAAATTTTAAACGTATTTAAGATTATTAGTTGTTAATGAGTATGAACATTCTTGGAGTTTCAAGCCAAACGACCAAGGTCATGGCCATATCAACATCACACTTTATGCTCATGATGATCCCATATCCAAGAATTTGCATGCCACCAAATTTCGCCATATATTTTGAAAACAAACGAATAAGAAGTAGCGGTATGAAGAGTACGGCTCGATCCGGTGCTCTCTTGAGAATGAGCCGAACTCGACGGTTTTATTTCTTTGCTTAATTTTGGGGTATCTTGACGTAATTTCCCCCCTTTTAAGGTCCTTGATGTAAATTATACTCCCACCGGCCGTGTAAAATTCGAACCTAAAAGCAAGTGGTAAAATTTTAAACATATTTAAGATTATTAGTTGTCAATGAGTATGAACATTATTGGGTTTCAAGACGAACGACCAAGGTCATGACCATATCTACATCATACTTTATGTTAATTAATCGTGATCCCATATCCAAGAATTTGCATGCCGCCAAATTTAGCCATATTTTGAAAACAAACAAAGAGTAGGTAGTATGAAGATTATGGCTCGCTCAGCTTCTCCCACGAGAAGGAGCAAAACATGACTGTTTCCTTACTTAATTTTAGGGTGCTTCATGCTAAATGTATGGACCTCGTTGTAATTTTACCTTTTTTAAATGTATTTAAGATTATTTGTTGTCGATGGGTATGACCATTCTTGGATTTCAATACGAACGACCAAGGACATGGCCATATCTACATCATACTTTATGCTGATGATGATCACATATCCTAGAATTTTCATGCCGCCAAATTTGGCCATATTTTGAAAACAAACGAAGAGGAAGTAGTATGAACAGTATGGCTCGATTAGCTTCTCTCTCGAGAAGGATCCAAACATGATTGTTTTCCATGCTTAGTTTTAGAGTGCTTTGTGCTAAAAGTATGGACCTCGATGTAATTTTACCCCTTTTTAGGTCATTGCTATAAAATATACTCCCACCGTCCATGTAAAATTCAAAGATAAAAGCAAGTGGTAAAATTAAAACGTATTTAGGCTTAGTTGTGTGAATGAGTATGAACAATCATGGATTCGAAGCCGAACGACCAAGGTCATGGTCATATCCATCTACATCATACTTTATATCGATGATTCATGATCCCATATCCAAGAATTTGCATGCCACGAAATTGGGACATATTTTTAAAACAAATGAAGAGGAAGTAGTATGAAGAGTATGGCTCGACCAGCTGCTCTCTCTCGAGAAGGAGCCAAACCTGACTGTTTTCCCTGCTTAATTTTAGGGTGCTTCGTGCTAAATGTATGGACCTCAATGTAATTTTACCTTTTTTAAACGTATTTAAGATTATTAGTTGTCGATGAGTATGAACATTCTTAGATTTCAAGACGAATGACCAAGGTAATGGCCATATCTACATCATACTTTATGCTGATGATGATCAGATATCCAAGAATTTCCATGCCACCAAATTAGGCCATATTTTGAAAACAAACAAAGAGGAAGTAGTCTGAAGAGTATGGCTCGATCATCTTCTCTCTCAAGAATGATCCAAACATGACTGTTTTCCCTGCTTAATTTTAGGGTGCTTCATGCTAAAAGTATGGACCTCGATGTAATTTTACTCTTTTTAGGTCCTTTCTGTAAAATGTACTCCCACTGTCCGTGTAAAATTCGAAGATAAAAGCAAGTGGTAAAGTTCAGCTATTTTTTTAAAATAATACATTTTTTTAATAATTTCCACGAATAATACATGAATTGAAAGATTTGCAATTCTAGCGCGGCGTCGGCAGTTGAATAGCCGACCAGTCCTTATCGGCTTTTGAATAACCGACTAGTCCCTATCTGCTTTTGAAAAGCTGATTAGTCCCTATCTGCTTTTGAAAAGCTGACTAGTTATAGGGCAATGTGAAGAATAGGGGGACTAGTCAGCTTTTCAAAAGCAGACAAGGACTAGTCAGCTTTTCAAAAACAGACAGGGACTAGTCGGCTATTCAAAAGAGGATAAGGACTGGTCGTCTTTTCAAATGCCGACACCACGCTAGAATTGAAAATCTTTCAATTCATGTATTATTCGTGAAAATTATTAAAAAAATGTATTATTTAAAAAAATTAGCTAAAATTCAAACGTATTTAAGCTTAGTTATGAATGAGTATGAACAATCTTGGATTTCAAGCCGAACGACCAAGGTCATGGCCATATCACCATCATACTTTATATCGATGATTCATGATTCCATATCCAAGAATTTCCATGCCGCCAAATTGGGCTATATTTGGAAAACAAACGAAGAGGGAGTAGTATGAAGAGTATGGCTCGATTAGCTTTTCTCTCGAGAAGGAGCAAAACATGACTTTTCCCTGTTTAATTTTAGGGTGCTTCGTGCTAAATGTGTGGACCTCAATGTAATTTTACCTTTTTAGGTCCTTGATGTAAAATGTACCTCCACCATCCGTACGTGTAAAATTCGTACCTAAAAGCAAGTGGTAAAATTTAAACGTATGAAAGCTTATTAGTTGTCAATGAATATGAACATTCTTGCATTTCAAGCCAATCGACCAGGGTCATGGACATATCTACATCATACTTTATGCTGATGATTCATGATCCCATATCGAAGAATTTGCATGCCGCCAAATGTGGCCATATAGTTCGAAAACAAACGAAGAGAACGTAGTATGAAAAGTATGGCTCGATCAGCTGCTCTCTCGAGAAGGAGCCGCACCCGACTATTTCCATTGCTTAATTTTAGGGGGCTTCATGCTAAATGTAAGGACCTTTATATTTTTTTTTCATTTTTAGGTCCTTGATGTAAATTATACTCCCACCGTCTGTGATGGTCCCGTATTTGGGCGTAAAATGGGTGTAAATCATGGCATGGTAACAATTTTGCCACTTAGAGTTTCCAACCATGAGGAAAGGAAAACAAATCAATTTTCCAAGTGAGAGGAGTGTATTTTCTGTAAAGCAAGTATTCCCTCCGACCTAAATTAATTGACTCAAGTTTATCTAGATTCGGATGTATCTAGTACTAAAACATGTCTAGATACATCTGAATCTAGACAAATCTCAGTCAATTAATTTGGGTCAAAGGAAGGAAGAACATGTATTTCTGTAGAAAAGAAACAAAGAGACAGAAGAGAAACTTTGGGCACAGAGGAAGCAGCTCGAGAGAGCAGCGAAGAGGAGGAGTTGAAGGCGGTGCGATATGAGAACAAAGTTGTGATGGATTCCTGACACGGGGTACATGGTACAGTCACCTAGTAGTACTAGTAGTAGGGAACTAGTAAAGTAAATTTCAAGATCTTTACTATATACTACTGTATGCACGCAAAACAAATTGTGTTTTCTCTCTTCTTTAGTGCCTCATCACCATCCCCACACCCTGGCTAGGTGATCTCTCCCTCGTCTAAAACGTGGCGCTGCACACGTGTGTCGACCTGCCTTGTCGTCGGCTCCATGTCCTTATCAGGCGTGCTGCATAGAAGGAACCATTTTGGGGCTTGGCGAGAAAAGGGACAGTACTCATACTATTATTAGAGTCAGAGTTCAAACTTTTGCAGTTTCGAAATTTTCACTTCCTTCCCAAACATTCGGAGGGAAGGTTATTCAAAATATAGTGGTGCACAAGGGATTGTTTATACTGTCTGGTGTCTGCAGTATGTCCCATTGCATTCGATGCACTTCGTTATGATCTGACTAGCTTTAACACTACTCCGTAGTACTCCATTGTCGTTCCATTTCACACCCTGCGAAGAGGAAGCCACCAAGCACACCCACAACATGCTGGATAGAAAGTACAGTAGGAGTAGTACGAAGGGTATGGCTCGGCAGCTCGCTCGAGAAGGACCCGCACCCGACTATTTTCATTGATTCATTTTAGCACCCTTTGTGCTAAATGTATGGACCTCTATGCAATTTTCCATTTTTGAGGTCTTCGATGTAAATTGTACTCCCACCTATTCTCAAATTTTAACTAAACGTAAGTGCGATAGGTTGCTCTAAAAAAATGCCAAAAATCTTTTGAAGCTAAGAAGGAATTCGGTACATCAAAAAACCACCGAAAGTTCTAAAAAATTCATGTTCCATCAGAAACCACAGATAGTTCTGACGACAGGTTCATCTTCTTTCTAAGATTTTGCGTCTTGACAGTTTAATGAAATTAGGTCAAACTTGAGCTACAACTAAATGCAATAGATTGCTCTTGAATTTAATGAAATTAGGTCAAACTTGAACTATAAGTAATAAATTATAGGTTGCTTTGAAAGTTTTATGAAAAAAGCTTTTGGAGGTATCCATCGAGTGGTTAATTAATATATCAGAAACCACAGAGAGTCTTGACGAGTGGTTCGACTTCTAGCTAAGATTTTGCATCATGAAAATTCTGAACACCTTATGAAAACGATCACATGAAACATGGAGAGAGGGAAAATGATTTTTCTATTCTCTATGGGCAACCCACAAGCTTGAGGTGCACCTTACTAGGCTTAAAGATACAAACTCTATTTTCTTCACAATGTATATGACGAACCTTAGCGGATGCCACATACTAGGTCTTAAGGTGTGCTTTTATACACATGACTGATGCCCTTATTAGGGAAAAAGCAAATAACAAAAAAGTACTCCCTCGATCCAAATTAGTGTTCTCAGATTTGTCTAGATTTAGATGTATCTAGTCATGTTTTAGTGCTAAATACATCTGAATCTAGACAAATCTGAGAATATTAATTTGGATCGAAGGGAGTAGTATATTAGTACTTTTTTTAAAGGAAAGTATATTAGTACTAGTACACTAGTGTAGTACTAGTACACTAGTGTAGTACTAGTACTCATTTCTTTTCTTAGACATATGCTCACCTCTGTCCACGCGATGTACACGCTGAGAGAATAAAACGTAGGCAGGGTAAAAGAGGGCAGCAGCGAAGAGGAGTTGAAGGCGGTTCGATGTGAGAGGAAAGATATGATGGGTTCCTGACATGAGGTACTCATGTGGCCACTCTACCAGTAGTAAATTTCAGGACCTATGCACGCAAAACAAATTGTGTGTTTTCTCTCTCCTTCACTGCCTGTCACCATCCATCCTCCCTCTCTCCTACCCTTTCCCCTCGCACACTGGCCCAACTGATCTCTCCCTGGTCCACAGCGTGGTGCTACGCACGTGTGCCTTGGTACGGCGGCTCTATGTCTCTGGCGTGTTCAGCAGCTGCGTTGGTGTGGAGTAGGGACAAGGAGTACATAGGAAGGAAACCACTTTGGTCCTTGGCGGCAAAAAATTCAAACTTTTCCAGTTTTCAAAATTTTCACTTGCTTCCCAAACATCGGGAGGGAAGGTTACTCAAAAGATTGGCCATTCACAGTACTTCTTATCTTATCTTTATCTTTTCTTAGCTCTTACAATACCATACCATACCACTATATAGTGTAGGGATAACTTCGAACATTGACCGTTGGATCAAGACCGCAAATCCAAACAGTGTCTTCGGTGTGATTTTCCAACTATATCAGGAAAGAACATTCAATCATTCTCCATTTTCTGAGTGGATGACGAGCGAGGCTGTGCTTTTCCGTTTAGGAATGTCCGAAGAATATTGGATCTGAATGCCAGAAGCCAAGTTTACCAACATGTTATACCAATGATTCCCATGTTTTATTTATGAGTTTTCAAACTTCCTAGCTAACTCTGCCTATTTGACCGAATGACTTTATGTTGATTTATCAAAGATTAGGTCAAATTTGAAACTACAAGTAAATTATAGGTTACCTTGAAAGTTTTACGAAAAATCTTTTGGAGGTACCCATCGAGGGTTCACAATTAATATATCATAAAACAGTGAGAGTTTTGACGATAGGTTCAACTTCTTGCTAAGATTTTGCATCTTGACAATTTAACGTAATTAGGTCAAACTTGAGCAACAAGTAAGCGCGATAGATTGCTCTTGAATTAAATGTATTTTCAGAGATAGATGGGTGCGTCTCCTTGTAGTAAACAATGTCATCAGTGTGAGTTTCCAACTATCAGGAAATCAAATTCTCAGTTTTTCGAGTGATGATGAGATGGTTCTTTTCTGTAAAGAAAGGTCAAAGAATATGGATCTCAATGCCATAAGCCAAGCTTCTAGACATATTAAGTGGACCAACATGTTTTACTTATGGTTCCCATATGTTTTTTGATTTTTCAAACTCCCTAGCTAATCAACTCTGCCCACTTGAATGACTACATGCCGATTTATCAAAATTAGGTCAAACTTGAACTATAACTAAATTGTAGGTTGATCTGAAAGTTTTACGAAAAAGCTTTTGGAGGTACTGTACCGATCAGGGAGAGGTCACAATCAATATATGAGAAACAACTGAGAGTTTGGACAACAAGTTTGACTTCTTGCTAAGATTTTGCATCGCATGACACTATTTAACGAAATTGGGTCAAACTTGAGCTACAAGTAAGCGTGATAGATTGCTGTTGAAATATATGACTTTTCAGAGAGGTTGGTGGGTGCATTTTCTTGTAGTAAACAGTGTCGTCGGGGTGATATTCCAACTATATCAGGAAAGAACATTCAATTATTCTTAATTTTCTGAGTGCTGACGAGCGAGGTTGTTCTTTTCTGTAAAGTAATGTCCGGAGAATATTGGATCTGAATGCCAGAAGCCAAATTTAACAACATGTTGTAACATCCCAAAACTTCAATCCAAGCTTATTAAGATCCAAATCATCAAAATTAGGGTTAACAAAAACTTTTTCAAATTAAAAATGAAAGCATTCATGTGTATGGGCATTTAAATTAGGAATTGATTTGAATTGCCAGTGTTCTGTGATTCTTTGGTTGTAAAATGTTTCTTAGGTGATTTAAACATCATCTACATCATTCCCAAACTTTTCCCAAAGAAAATCAAATCAAAAACAATTAAAAAGGAGGAATGGTCATTTTGGCCATTTTAATCCACTACACTACTTTGAGTGTTTCTATCACTCATTTCTCAACAGATATAATTCTAGATCTTTACACCCTTTGCTAGTACACATAATGAGGTACCAAGGCCCACCTTTTGATCTTCTAAAACATTCAAACACTATATTTAAAAGGCAATGGAAAATTGAATCTATTTCATATGGGAAGATCCCACTTTTTCAAAAACCATCAATTTGAGCTCCACTTTCAAAACCCTTACAACTAGAGACTACCTAGTACCAGTGGAGAACACTCAAAAAATTTGAACTCAAAATTCAAAAGTTTTTCTCTTTCGGCCATTTTGTCAAACATCTTGTGGGCAAGATCAAAGTGGCCTAACTATTACTGTTTTGGGGTTGATCTTGTCTAGCCAATTGAAGTGCTTTGTTCACTCTTGTCTCCCCCAAGTCTAACCAGACCAACACCAACACATCCCCTACCTCCTAGCTGCACTTCAAGGCCATGTCGAGAGCACCTTGCCGGCCAACTTGGCCCTCGCAGCAGCAGACCGCTTCCCCCTCTCTCGCCATGTCTACACGCTAGCCCGTGGTCCACCGCCACCGTCCAACCAGCCCCAGCCCAGAGACAGAGACCAGAATGGTCAGGAACCGCCACGCCCGGAGCTGGTCGACCATGCCGACACCGCCCGCAGAGCGCGCCCTGTCCCCGCGTGCACAGACCGCCCCTCGGCCGCAGCCCGTGCCCACCGCTTCGACATGACCTAGGGAACACCCCAGACACCCCCGTTGGCCGTCCAATGTGCCACAGCCACCGCTCGCCGTCGAACCCGTAGCCTCTGCCGCCCAGAGCGCGTGACGCTCCCGACAAGCACAGAGCTCGCCTTGCCGCGCCTTTAAGCCTCAAAGCACCGCTAGGAGACAGGCCACCATCCCCTACCTCGAGCCACGCCGCTAGCCCCCTGTGCCGCCCTTGCCGGAGTCGCCTGCCCACAACGCTCGATCTCACCGTCAAGCCTATATAAAGCAGCCACCCCAGCACCATTTCTCTACACTCCCACACTCCCCACCTCTCACTGAACCTCACCCACCTCTCGCCGATGCCGCTCGAGCTCTTCCTCGCCGGAATTGGAGCCGAAGCCGCCGCAACAGGAGGAAAAGGGTGCCTATGATTTAGGGCACCCCAAGCTCCGCCGCAACCGCGCCTTGTCTTGCCGTCGTCTTCCAGCCCATTTACCCGCCTCACCGACCTTGCTGGAGCCTTGGTACGCCCCCAATCGACCCCCACCGCCGTGTCTAGGTCAAGTTCTCGGCAGAGTAATCCGTCGACGATGATGAATTCCCACTTTTAGATCCCCCTTTTAATCGTGCGGCCTAGAATGCTAGATACTGTTTCGGTGTTTTTGTGCCGCTGACTGGTGGAGCCCGCTTGTCAGGCAGCCCGTTGCGCTCACTGTGCGTAGCTAGGCTGGCCCAGTTAGTTCCCGCGCGAGTTAGAATTTCAAATCTAGTGTTTTCTTTTTAGAGTTAAGCTAGTTTCTGTCCACTAGTTTAAAATTCAATTCTGGGAGTTTTACAAATCCTTTTTGCGTGAAATCAATTTTTCCTGAAAGGTATTGAAATGATCTATCCAAGCTCGTTGGATTTAATTCAATTACAGTTATAGAGCTCTCCTAGTAAAAATAACAAAACAGAAGCATTTGCACCTTGCAACATTTTTATAAAATCAACTAAGATAGGTTTTGAGTTGATTCCAACTCTCAAAAATCACATTTCATCATATCTATCTGAATATTTAATAATATTAAGGTTTACATGCAGTGACTTTGGACTAGTACCAAAATAATGCTGTATAGGCATTTCTAGTCACTTTAAATCATTAAATAATGAACTTAAACTAAAGTAATTATGATCCAACCTTTAAATCTCATTCCCACATGTTAGAATATTTGGTGATGACATATGTCAACATGGTCCCATATTTTAATTGGTGAATATTAAATCTTAGTTAATTTTTCAATGAGTAGAAATTACTTTTCTAATTTAAAAAGAATGAAACTAGTGATTTAAACTCGTGATGCTTGAGATGATAATAGATCATCAAATGTGTGTTTTAGATTGCTATTTAGACTAGTTAAGTATTGTATGGTGATTGTATACTCCGTATGTCTTTATAGACGATAGTACCGACCAAGTCTATGAGGAGGAGGAGTTCTACCAAGAAGAAGAAGAAGAAAACTTCAACCACTGCACCAACCAAGGCAAGCTAGCACTATCCAAGTTAACCCTTGCAAGTTGTACTTGCAAGCCTCCATTAACAATGCAAGCTAACCCTTGCAAGTTTCCTGCTTAGCAAGCTAGGATCAAACTAGATGATTTAGCAAAGATGCTTTAGGCATGCTTTCATCACACTCCTTTGACTATTAGTTACCCCAAGTCTTATTTACAAGTTTTACCTCCCTTAGTTTACACAAAGTTCTTTACTTGTTTCGAAGGTAGCATAAAGAGTATAAAACTTGACCTATTTAGAACCCTTTATATGTCATTCTATGGCATGAGATTGAACCCATCTTTTCCACCTTAGTAAACACTCTTAACTTAGTAGTTTAGAGTAGATCAAAAACTTGAGTCACTTTAGATGGGAACACTTGGTGAAAATGAATTATGAAAACCTTGGAATGACGAGTCATTCTATTGAGATGTTTTGACATGTTGAGAAACACAAATGGTTTATGATGATGAAAATGTTGAGGCATGAGCCTTAACCCTTTTTATAAAACTGATGGTTGGATTCGGATGCGATACCATTCCAAATTTACCGTACAACCACACTACCTGAATTTGGTAAGGCTTAGCTAGAAATTTATATGCATTAGTATTAGTTCCCTCGCGGGAGAGGTTTGAGCTAAGGCTACCTCTCATGATGTCCACCTATGTAGTGCCCAAGATGACTGATGGTCATGGTTGGGAGGCCATGCTCATAGGAGAGGTGCTTATACTAGGGTGTGTAAAGGGAAGGTTATGTTTGATTATCTCCATACTAAGGATGATGATTCAGGGTTATCCCTGACAGATGTATCGAATCTTGTGGTGAAAGTGTACCACCTCTACAGAGTGTCAAACTATTCAAATAGCCGCGTCCGCGGTTATGGACAGTTGGAATGCCCATACTGTTTCGTTGTCAGATGTTTTTCCAAACAACTTATGAAATGAATGATGAATTTTGACTTGACCACAACAGGGTTGTGTTTATGACATTAGCTTCCCAACTTAAGTGATTCTAGAACTTTACTTTATCTTTCTTTTCTTCTGAACTCAGCTTAGGTTTCAAACTTAACTTTATAGTTAAACATAGAGTTAGCACTTTAACTTTAGAACTATCCTACTTGTTAGTGGTAGTTTGTGAGTACTTAAAGAGTACTCATGGCTTTTGTCTCTGGCTATTATCATGGCCAGACAATGAAGGATACTATCAAGATGATGGCCAGTAGGACGGCTATGATAACTAGGACTATCTGCCTTCGTCAGCATTGCCTGTGCCCCTGAAGATGGACCCCACCGCTACGCTCATCTTTTATTTCCGCTGCTTGCTGAATTAAGGCTGGATCATGAGATCCTTATTTGTGTAAGACCTTATGTATGGTTTGTAATGGATGATGTACTATGATATCCAATCCATTATGTCTCGCAAAAATGGTAATCCTGGGATTGCGAGGTATGGCATAACGGGCATCTGGGATTAAAAATCCGGGTGTTGACACATGTTGTACCAACGATTCCCCTGTTTTATTTATGAGTTTTCAAACTTTCTAGCTAACTCTACCCATTTGACATAATGACTTTATGTCGATTTATCGAAATTAGGTCAAATTTGCAACTACAAGTAAATTGTAGGTTGCTTTTAAATTTTTATGAAAAATCTTTTGGAGGTACCCATTGAGGGGTCACAATTAATATATCATTAAACACCGAGAGTTTTGACGATAGGTTCAACTTCTTGCTAAGATTTTGCATCTTGACAATTTTACGAAATTAGGTCAAACTTGAGCTACAAGTAAATGCGATAGATTGCTCTTGAATTGAATGTATTTTCAGAGGTAGATCAGTGCATCTTGTTGTAGTAAGCAATACCGTCAGTGTGAGTTTACAACTATCAGGAAAGAACATTCAATTCTACATTTTCCGAGTGAAGACGAGTGAGGTTAGTTGTTCTTTAATTTTCTATAAAGAGAAGTCCAAAGAATATTGGATGTGGATACCACAAGCCAAGTTGGCCGACATATATAGTGGATCGATAACATGTTGAACTTGCGATTCCCATGTTTTATGACTTTTCAAGCTTCCTAGCTAACCCCGCCCATTTGAATGACTTTATGTCGATATCTCGAAATTAGGTCAAATTTGAACCTACAAGTAAATTGTAGGTTTTGCTTTGATAGATTTACGAAAAAGCTTTTGGAAGAACCCATCAAAGAGTCAAAATTAATATATCAGAAACCAGCGAGAGTTTCAACGATAGGTTTAATTTCTTGCTAAGACTTTGCATCTTGGCAATTTAACGAAATTAGGTCAAACTTGAGCTAGCTACAAGTAAACGCCATAGATTACTCTTGAATTAAAAAAATTTCATAGGTAGATCATCAGTGCATCTTCTTGTATTAAACAGTGTCATCGGTGTGACTTTCCAACTATCAAGAAAGAACATTCAATTCTACATTTTCCGAGTGAAGAATACGAGCGAGGTTGTTCTTTTTCCTAAAGAAAAGTCCGAAGAATATTGGATCTAAATGCTACAATCCAAGTTTACATACAGATATATTGGACCAACATGTTGTACCAACGATTCCCATGTTTTATGACTTTTCAAACTTCCCAGCTAACTCAGCCCATTATAATGACTTTATGTCGATTTATCGAAATTAAGTCAAATTTGAAACTACCAGTACTAGTAAATTGCACGTGCCCTGGACGTGAGACTCGGATAATAGACATCTGGCATACCATCACTATATAAAATTATAATAGGTAAAGCAAAAAAATATAATAGGTAAAATTTGAACTACTACAAGTAAACTTTGTAGGTTGCTTTGAAAGTTTTACGAAAAAGCTCTTAGAGGTACCCATCGGAGGGGCGCGGGGGGCGGGGGTAGGGGTCAATTAATATACTATCAGAAACAATAGAGAGTTCTGACGACAGGTTCATCTTCTTTCTAAGATTTTGCATCTTGACAGTTTAATGAAATTAGGTCAAACTTGACCTACAACTAAGTGTGATAGATTGCTCTTGAATTTAATGAAATTAGGTCAAACTTGAACTACATGTAATAAATTGTAGGTTGCGTTGAAAGTTTTATGAAAAAAGCTTTTGGAGGTACCCATCAAGCGGTTAATTAATATATTAGAAACCACAGAGAGTCTTGACGAGTGGTTTGACTTCTAGCTAAGATTTTGCATCATGAAAATTTTGAACACCTTTTGAAAACAATATCATGAAACAGGGAGAGAGGGGAAATGATTTTTCTATTCTCTATGGGTAACCCACAAGCTTGAGGTGCACCTTATTAGGCTTAAAGATACAAACTCTATTTTCTCCACAATGTATATGGTGAACCTTAGCGGATACCACATACTAGGCCTTAAGGTGTGCTTTTGTACACATTGTTGGTGCCCTTATTAGGGAAAAACAAAATAACAAAAAAGTACTCCCTCGATCCAAATTAGTGTTCTCACATTTGTCTAGATTCGGATGTATCTAATCATGTTTTAGTGCTAGATACATCTAAATATAGACAAATCTGAGAACATTAATTTTGATCAGAGAGAGTAGTATATTAGTACTTTTTTGAGGAAAGTATATTAGTACTAGTACACTAGTATAATACTAGTACTCATTTCTTTGCTTAAACATATGCTCACCTCTGTCCACGCGATGTACACGCTGAGAGAATAAAACATAGGCAGGGTAAAAGAGAGCAGCAGCGAAGAGGAGTTGAAGGCGGTTCGATGTCAGAGGAAAGTTTTGATGGATTCCTGACTCGAGGTACTCTTGCGGCCACTCTACTAGTAGTAAATTTCAGGACCTATGCACGCACAACAAATTGTGTGTTTTCTCTCTCCTTTGTTGCCTCTCACCATCCATCCTCCCTCTCTCCTACCCTTTCCCCTGCCGCACCGGCCCGACTGATCTCTCCCTGGTCCACAGCGTGGTGCTGCGCACGTGTGCATTGGTACGGTGGCTCTGTGTCTCTGGCATGTTCGGTAGCCGTGTTTGTGTGGAGTAGGGACGAGGAGTACATAGGAAGGAATCCACTTTGGTCCTTGGCGTCAAAAAAATTCAAACTTTTGCGGTTTTCGAAATTTTCACTTGCTTCCCAAACATCGGGAGGGAAGGTTACTCGAAAGATCGGCCATTCGTAGTACTTCTTATCTTAACTTTATATTTTCTTATCTCTTACAATACCGTACCATTCCACTATATAGTGTATGAATAACTTCGAACATTGACCGTTGGATCAAGAACGGTAAATTCAAACAGTGTCGTCGGTGTGATTTTCCGACTATATTAGGAAAGAACATTCAATTATTCTCAATTTTCTGAGTGGATGACGAGCGAGGTTGTGCCTTTCCGTTTAGGAATGTCCGAAGAATATTGGATCTGAATGCCAGAAGCCAAGTTTACCAACATGTTTTACCAACGATTCCTATGTTTTATTTATGAGTTTTCAAACTTCCTAGCTAACTCTGCCTATTTGACTGAATAACTTTATGTCGATTTATCGAAATTAGGTCAAATTTGGAACTACAAGTAAATTGTAGGTTGCTTTTAAAGTTTTACGAAAAATATTTTGGAGGTACCCATCAAGGGGTCACAATTAATATATCATAAAACACCAAGAGTTTTGACGATAGGTTCAACTTCTTGCTAAGATTTTGCATCTTGACAATTTAACGAAATTAGGTCAAACTTGAGCTACAAGTAAGTGTGATAGATTGCACTTGAATTTAATGTATTTTCAGGGGTAGATCGGTGCGTCTCCTTATAGTAAACAATACCGTCAGTGTGAGTTTCCAACTATCAGGAAAGAACATTCAATTCTACATTTTCCGAGTGAAGACCAGCGAGGTTTATTGTTCTTTAATTTTCTATAAAGAGAAGTCCAAAGAATATTGGATGTGGATACCACAAGCCAAGTTATCAGACATATATAGTGGACCGACAACATGTTGTACTTGTGATTCCCATGTTTTATGAGTTTTCAACCTTCCTAGCTAACCATGCCCATTTGAATGACTTTATGTCGATATCTCGGAATTAGGTCAAATTTGAAACTAAAAGTAAATTGTAGGTTTTGCTTTGATAGATTTATGAAATAGATTTTGGAGGTACCCATCGAGGAGTCAAAATTAATATATCAGAAACCAGCGAGAGTTTCGACGATAGGTTCAACTTCTTGCTAATACTTTGCATCTTGACAATTTAACGAAATTAGGTCAAACGTGAGCTATCTACAAGTAAACGCCATTGATTGCTCTTGAATTAAATGTTTTTTCATAGGTAGATCATCGGTGCATCTTCTTGTAGTAAACAGTGTCGTCGGTGTGAGTTTCCAACTATCAAGAAAGAACATTGAATTCTACATTTTCCGAGTGAAGAATCGGAGCGAGGTTGTTCTTTTTTGTAAAGAAATGTCCAAAGAATATTGGATCCGAATGCCACAATCCAAGTTTACATACATATATATTGTACCAACATGTTGTACCAACGATTCCCGTGTTTTATGAGTTCTTAAATATCCCAGCTAACTCTGCCCATTAGAATGACTTTATGTCGATTTATCGAAATTAGGTCAAATTTGAAACTACAAGTACTAGCAAATTGCACGTGCCCTGGATGTGAGACTCAGATAATAGACATCTGGCAGACCATCACTATATAAAATTATAATAGGTAAAGAAGAAAAAAATATAATAGGTAAAATTTGAACTACTACAAGTAAACTTTGTAGGTTGCTTTGAAAGTTTTATGAAAAAGCTCTTAGAGGTACCCATCGGAGGGGGCACGAGGAGGGGGGCAGGGGGTCAATTAATATACTATCAGAAACCATAGAGAGTTCTGACAACATGTTCATATTCTTTCTAAGATTTTGTATCTTGACAGTTTAATGAAATTAGGTCAAACTTGAGCTACAACTAAGTGCGATAGATTGCTCTTGAATTTAATAAAATTAGGTCAATCTTGAACTACAAGTAATAAGTTGTAGGTTGCTTTGAAAGTTTTATGAAAAAAGCTTTTGGGCGTACCCATCGAGCGGTTAATTAATATATCAGAAACCATAGAGAATCTTGACGAGTGGTTTGACTTCTAGCTAAGATTCTGCATCATGAAAATTTTGAACACCTTTTGAAAACGATCACATGAAACAGGGAGAGAGGGGAAATGATTTTTCTATTCTCTATGGGCAACCCACAAGCTTGAGGTGCACCTTATTAGGCTTAAAGATACAAACTCTATTTTCTCCACAATGTATATGGTGAACCTTAGCGGATGCCACATACTAGGCCTTAAGGTGTGCTTTTGTACAGATTGTTGATGCCCTTATTAGGACAAAAGCAAATAACAAAAATCTGAGAACATTAATTTGGATACATCCGAATCTAGACAAATCTAAGAACATTAATTTGGATCGGAGGGAGTACTATATTAGTACTTTTTTGAGGAAAGTATATTAGTACTAGTACACTAGTATAGTACTAGTACTCATTTCTTTGCTTAGACATATGCTCACCTCTGTCCACGCGTTGTACACGCAGAGAGAATAAAACGTAGGAAGGGTAAAAGAGGGCAGCATCGAAGAGAAGTTGAAGGCGTTTCGATGTCAGAGGAAAGTTATGATGGGTTCCTGACACGAGGTACTCCTGTGGCCACTCTACTAGTAGTAAATTTCAGGACCTATGCACGCAAAATAAATTGTGTGTTTTCTCTCTCCTTCGCTGCCTCTCACAGTCCATCCTCCCTCTCTCCTACCCTTTCCCCCCGCTGATCTCTCCCTGTTCCACAGCGTGGTGTTGCACACGTGTGCCTTGGTACGGCGGGTCTGTGTCGCTAGCGTGTTCGGCAGTCGCGTTGGTGTGGAGTAGGGACGAGGAGTACATAGGAAGGAAACCACTTTGGTCCTTGGCAATATCTAAATGAGGGATCATCTTATAATGCTACCAAAAGCGCCAAACTAGCAATATAAGATGCTAACATCTAATGTGTGAAGTGAGGTGATATGGTCCATGCATTTGATCTCTATCATTTGCATCGTGGTATGATCTCTATCATTCCTTTGCGTGTAAGGCCATGGTCTATGGAACTTACACGTCAAGTGAGTTGTAAGAGTATCTATCATACATCTACTTACAACAATACCATATCAAGACACTAGCCCAGCAACGATCTAAACTAGACGCCTCTAATTTATCAATTGCAAGTTTTACGTGGCTTAGGGCTTTCGGAGATGAACCACAACGAGGATAACCATGTTATTATGTTTATATGTGGGTGATGATGATCATGTTATTGCATCTTCTATGTATTTTGGATATTGGTGGCATAGTGGGATGAAGCGGCCCGGACCAACCTTACATGACATCGTACATGAGACCGGTTCCACGACTGACATGCAACTTGTTTTGCATAAGTGGCTGGCGGGTGTCTGTCTCTCCTACTATAGTCGATATCTGATTTACAACGAGTTGCTAATAACTTAGTTATCCTCGTTGTGGTTCATGTTCGTAGGTGAGAACGATTCTATCTCTGAAAGCCCTAAGCCACGTAAAACTTGCAATTGATAAATTAGAGGCGTCTAGTTTAGATCGTTGCTAGGCTAGTGTATTGATATGGTATTGTTGTAAGTAGATGTATGATAGATACTCTTACAACACACTCAACGTGTAAGTTCCATAGACCTTGGCCTTACACACAAAGGAATGATAGAGATCATACCACGATGCAAGTGATAGAGATCAAATGCATGGACCATATCATCTCACTTTACACACTAGATGTTAGCATCTTATACTGCTAGTTTGGCGCATTTGGTAGCATTATAAGATGATCCCTCATTTAGATATCAAGATAAAAATGTGTTCTTCCTTAATTATGCACCGTTCTGTGGATCGTGTTTCGAGACATCACGTGATGATCAGGTGTTATCAAATCTACGCTTTCATAGGAACGGGTGTAAGACAGTTTTACACACGCGAATACTAAGGTTCTTACATGGCGAGCCTAGCATGTACAGACATGGCCTCGGAACACGGACCGAAAGGTTAAGCATGAGTCATATAGTTGATATGATGCCCATATAGATGCTCGCCTTTGAAGATACATCAACTCACGTGATGATCGGACTTGGTGTAGTGGATTTGGTTCATGTAATCACCAAAAAGACACGAGGGATGTCGTTTTTGAGTGGGAGTTCATTAGTAATTTGGATTAGTTGAACTCAATCTACCATAAAATTAGTCTAAATAAACTTTACAAATTCTGTTGTAGATGGCACCACCTGCTTTAAATTTCAATTTGTTCATGGAGAAAGAGAAACTTGCTGCGAATGGTAGCAACTTCACCAACTGGGCTATGATTTTGAGGATTCTCCTCACTGCTGCACAAAAGCAATATGTGCTAGATACGCCGCTAGGCCCCCCACCAGCTCCTGATGCCCCTGACGAGGAAAAGAATGTCTATGTGACTCGTCAGGAGAACCACAACTTAGTTCATTGCGGCATATTGTATGGGCTAGAGCCAGAACTTCGAAAGCGTTTCGAAAATGGCAATGCCTTTGATACCATGGGAGAATTGAAAATGATTTTCGATACCCATGCTGCCGTAGAGAGTTATAATTCTACAGAAAAGTTCTTTAGCTGAATGATGGAGGAAAACAGCTCCGTTAGTGAGCATGTACTCAAAATGTCTAGGTACGCCGATAAGCTTGTGTCCTTGGGAATAACGATTCCCAGTGACTTAGGCATACATCGTGTTCTCCAATCTCTGCCACCTAGCTACAAGAGCTTTGAGATGAACTATAATATGCAGGGCATGAAGAAGTCTCTTCCCGAGCTTCTGTCAATGCTTAAGACTGCAGAAGTGGAGATTAGGAAAGAACATCAAGTGTTGATGATCAATAGGTCCACCGGTTTCAAGAAAGACAAGAAAGGCAAGAGCAAGGGAAAGAAGGGTGGAAAGTCTGTTGCCACGCCTGAAAAGAAACCCCGAGCTGGCCCTAAGTCTGACACCGAGTGCTACTATTGTAAGTGGACTGGCCATTGGAAGCACAACTGCCCCAAGTATTTGGCGGACAAGAAGTCCGGCAAGGCAAACAAAGGTATATGTGATATACATGTTATTGATGTGTACTTGACTAGTACTCACAGTAGCACCTGGGTATTTGATACGGGATCGGTTGCTAATATATGTAACTCGGTTCAGGGGCTGCGGAACAAGCGACAACTAGCAAGGGATGAGGTCAGAATGCGGGTCGGCAATGGATCAAAAGTTGATGTGATCGCTGTCGGAACGCTGCCTCTCCATATGCCGTCGAGATTAGTTATAAACCTAAATAATTGTTATTAAGTGCCTGCACTGAGCATGAATATTGTATCTGGATCGTGTTTGATGCAAAGTGGTCATTCCTTTAAATCTGAAAACAATGGTTGTTCGATTTATAAGAATGATATCTTTTATGGTCATGCACCTATGTTGAATGGTTTATTTCTGTTGGATCTCGATAGTAATATTACACACATTCATAATGTTAATGCTAAAAAGATTAAACTTGATGATGATATGTCTACATATATGTGGCACTGCCGTCTAGGTCATATTGGCGTTAAACGCATGAAGAAACTCCATTCTGATGGACTTTTGGAATCACTTGATTTTGAATCATTTGATACATGTGAGCCATGCCTTATGGGCAAGATGACTAGAACGCCGTTTTCCAGTTCAATGGAACGGGCGATAGATCTATTGGAAATCATACATACTGATGTGGCTGGACCAATGAGGGTGTCGGCGCGAGGTGGATATCGTTATTTTGTTCCTTTCACGGATGATTTGAGTAGATACGGGTATATCTATTTGATGGAACACAAGTCTGAAACCTTTGAAAAGTTCAAGTAATTTCAGAATGAAGTGGAAAATCATCATAATAGAAAGATCAAATTTATACGGTCTGACCGTGGAGGAGAGTATCTAAGTTACGAGTTTAGCACACACATGAAAGAGTGTGGAATAGTTTCACAACTCACGCCTGCCGGAACACCACAACGTAATGGTGTGTCGGAACGTCGTAATCGTACCTTATTGGATATGGTTCGATCTATGATGTCTTTGACTGACTTGCCACTGTCATTTTGGGGTTATGCACTGGAAACAACTGCATCCACTTTAAATCGGGCACCATCTAAATCCGTTGAAACGACACCGTATGAATTATGGTTTGGAAACAAACCTAAGCTATCATCTCTTAAAGTTTGGGGATGCGATGTTTATGTGAAGAAACTTCAACCGGATAAACTCGAACCCAAAGTGAAAAAATGCGTCTTCATAGGATACCCTAAGGAAACGATTGGGTATGCCTTCTATCACAGATCCGAGGGCAAGGTCTTTGTTGCCAAAATGGATCCTTTCTTGAGAAGGAGTTTCTCGCGAAAGGTGTGAGTAGTCGGAAGGTAGAACTCGAAGAGGTTATTGAACCTTCTCTTCATGGAATGGTGAGTGGCGCAGCACCGGAAGTTGTTTCGGAGTTGACTTCACCTGATGAAGAGAGAGCTAATGATAATGATCATGAAACTCCAAAAGGGTACACTACCGAACCTCGCAGGTCAAGCAGGACACGTGCAGCTCCTGAACTGTACGGCAATCCTGTTGTGAATTTCATGGTTGATGAAATGGATGACTCTGCGACGTATGAAGAAGCGATGATGAGCCCGGATTCCAACAAATGGCTAGAAGGCATGAAATCCGAGATGGAATCCATGTACGAGAACCAAGTTTGGAACTTGGTAGACTTACCTCACGACCGAAAGGTCGTTGAGAATAAATGGATTTTCAAAACAAAAACTGATGTTGATGGTAATGTGACCATCTATAAGGCTCGACTTGTCACAAAGGGGTTTCGACAAATTCAAGGAGTTAACTACGATGAGACATTCTCTCCCATAGCGATGCTTAAGTCGGTTAGGATTATGTTAGCAATTGCTGCATATTTCGATTATGAAATACGGCAGATGGATGTCAAAACTATGTTCCTCAATGGTAATATTGAAGAAGAGTTGTATATGATACAACCTAAGAGTTTTGTCGATCCTAAGGATGCTAATAAGGTATGCAAACTTCAGCGATCCATCTATGGACTGAAGCAAGCATCTCGGAGTTGGAATCTTCGCTTTGATGAGGTGATCAAAGAGTTTGGATTTGTCCAAACTTATGGAGAGGCTTGTATTTACAAGAAAGTGAGTGGGAGCAATGTGGCATTTCTGATATTATATGTGGATGACATATTATTGATTGGAAATGATATAGATCTTTTAAACACTGTTAAAAGTTATCTAAACAGCAAATTTTCGATGAAAGACCTTGGTGAAGCATAATATATATTACGCATTAAAATCTATAGAGATAGATCAAGGCGCCTAATTGGGCTATCGCAGAGTACATACCTTGATAAGATATTAAAGAAGTTTAATATGGATGAAAGTAAGAAGGGGTTCTTACCTATGTTGCAAGGCAAGACATTGAGTAAGACTCAAAGTCCGTCTACGGTGGAAGAAAGAGAGATGATGGATAAGATCCCCTATGCCTCGGCCATAGGCTCTATTATGTATGCCATGCTATGTACAAGACCGGATGTGGCACATGCTATTAGTTTGACTAGTACGTAACAATCTGATCCAGGTTCGGAACACTGGATAGCAGTAAAGAACATCGTCAAGTACTTGAGAAGAACTAAGGATATGTTTCTTATATACAGAGGTGAAGAAGAGCTAGTCACTAAGTGTTATGTCGATGCTAGCTTTGACACCGATCCGGATGACTCCAAGTCTCAATCCGGATACGTATTTCTCTTGAACGGAGCATCAGTTAGTTGGAGGAGTTCAAAACAACCTGTGGTGGCTGGATCAACGACGGAGGCGGAATATGTTGCTGCTTCAGAAGCAGCGCAGGAGGCGGTTTGGATGAAAGAGTTCATTACAAAACTAGGTGTGGTTCGCAGTGCATTGGACCCAATGGTGATCTATTATGACAATAATGGAGCCATAACCAACGCAAAGGAACCAAGGTCTCTATTCTTGAGAAACTCCTTCTCAAGAAAGGATCCATTCTTGGCAACAAAGACCTTGCCCTCGGATCTGTGATAGAAGGCATACCCAATCGTTTCCTTAGGGTATCCTATGAAGACGCATTTTTTCGCTTTGGGTTCGAGTTTATCCGGTTGAAGTTTCTTCACATAAACATCGCATCCCCAAACTTTAAGAGATGACAGCTTAGGTTTGTTTCCAAACCATAATTCATACGGTGTCGTTTCAACGGATTTAGATGGTGCCCGATTTAAAGTGGATGCAGTTGTTTCCAGTGCATAACCCCAAAATGACAGTGGCAAGTCAGTCAAAGACATCATAGATCGAACCATATCCAATAAGGTACGATTACGACGTTCCGACACACCATTACGTTGTGGTGTTCCGGCAGGCGTGAGTTGTGAAACTATTCCACACTCTTTCATGTGTGTGCTAAACTCGTAACTTAGATACTCTCCTCCACGGTCAGACCATATAAATTTGATCTTTCTATTATGATGATTTTCCACTTCATTCTGAAATTCTTTGAACTTTTCAAAGGTTTCAGACTTATGTTTCATCAAATAGATATACGCGTATCTACTCAAATCATCCGTGAAAGTAACAAAATAACGATATCCACCTCGCGCCGACACGCTCATTGGTCCACACACATCAGTATGTATGATTTCCAATAAATCTGTCGCCCGTTCCATTGAACCAGAAAATGGCGTTCTAGTCATCTTGCCCATAAGGCATGGCTCACATGTATCAAATGATTCAAAATCAAGTGATTCCAAAAGTCCATCAGAATCGAGTTTCTTCATGTGTTTAACGCCAATATGACCTAGACGGCAGTGCCACATATATGCAGATATATCATTATCAAGTTTAATCCTTTTAGCATCAACATTATGAATATGTGTAATACTACTATCGAGATCCAATAGAAATAAACCATTCAACACAGGTGCATGACCATAAAAGATATTATTCATATAAATCGAACAACCATTGTTTTCAGACTTAAACGAATAACCACTTTGCATCAAACATGATCCGGATACAATGTTCATGCTTAGTGCGGGCACCAAATAACAATTATTCAGGTTTATAACTAATCTCGACGGCATATGGAGAGGCAGCGTTCCGACGGCGATCACATCAACTCTTGATCCATTGCCGACCTGCATCGTGACCTCATCCCTTGCTAGTTGTCGCTTGTTCCGCAGCCCCTGAACCGAGTTACATATATTAGCAACCGATCCCGTATCAAATACCCAAGTGCTACTGCGAGTACTAGTCAAGTACTCATCAATAACATGTATATCACATATACCTTTGTTTGCCTTGCCGGCCTTCTTGTCCGCCAAATACTTGGGGCAGTTGCGCTTCCAATGGCCAGTCCCCTTGCAATAGTAGCACTCGATGTCAGACTTAGGGCCAGCTCGGGGTTTCTTTTCAGGAGCGGCAACAGATTTGTCGCCCTTCTTTCCCTTCTGCTTGCCTTTCTTGTCCTTCTTGAAACCGGTGGTCTTATTGATCATCAACACTTGATGTTCTTTCCTAATCTCCACTTCTGCAGTCTTAAGCATTGACAGAAGCTCGGGAAGAGACTTCTTCATGCCCTGCATATTATAGTTCATCACGAAGCTCTTGTAGCTAGGTGGCAGAGATTGGAGAACACGATGTATGCCTAAGTCATTGGGAATCGTTATTCCCAAGGACACAAGCTTATCGGCGTACCCAGACATTTTGTGTACGTGCTCACTAACGGAGCTGTTCTCTTCCATCATGTAGCTAAAGAACTTTTTAGAAGCATTATAACTCTCTACGGCAGCATGGGTATCGAAAATCATTTTCAATTCTCCCATGGTATCAAAGGCATTGCCATTTTCGAAACGTTTTCGAAGTTCTGGCTCTAGCCCATACAGTATGCCGCAATGAACTAAGTTCTGGTCCTCCTGACAAGTTATATAGACGTTCTTTTCCTCGTCAGGGGCATCAGGAGCTGGTGGGGGGCCTAGCGGCGCCTCTAGCACATATTGCTTTTGTGCAGCAGTGAGGAGAATCCTCAAATTCATAGCCCAATTGGTGAAGTTGCTACCATTCGCAGCAAGCTTCTCTTTCTCCATGAACACATTGAAATTAAAAGTAGGTGGTGCCATCTACAACAGAATTTGTAAAATATATTTAGACTAAGTTTTTTGATAGATTGAGTTCAACCAATCCAAATTACTAATGAACTCCCACTCAAAAACGACATCCCTCGTGTCTTTTTGGTGATTACATGAACCAAATCCACTACACCAAGTCCGATCATCACGTGAGTCGGTGTAGCTTCAAAGGTGAGCATCTATATGGGCATCATATCAACTATATGACTCATGCTTAACCTTTCGGTCCGTGTTCCGAGGCCATGTTTGTACTTGCTAGGCTCGTCAAGTAAGAACCTTAGTATTCGCGTGTGTAAAACTGTCTTACACCCGTTGTATGAAAGCGTAGAGTTGAGAACACCCGATCATCACGTGATGCCTCAAAACACGATCCATAAAATGGTGCATACTTAAGGAAGAACACATTTTATCTTGATATCTAAATGAGGGATCATCTTATAATGCTACCAAAAGCGCCAAACTAGCAATATAAGATGCTAACATCTAATGTGTGAAGTGAGGTGATATGGTCCATGCATTTGATCTCTATCATTTGCATCGTGGTATGATCTCTATCATTCCTTTGCGTGTAAGGCCACGGTCTATGGAACTTACACGTTAAGTGAGTTGTAAGAGTATCTATCATACATCTACTTACAACAATACCATATCAAGACACTAGCCCAACAACGATCTAAACTAGACGCCTCTAATTTATCAATTGCAAGTTTTACGTGGCTTAGGGCTTTCGGAGATAGAACCGGTCTTACCTACGAACATGAACCACAACGAGGATAACCAAGTTATTAGCAACTCGTTGTAAATCAGATATTGACTATAGTAGGAGAGACAGACACCCGCTAGCCACTTATGCAAAACTAGTTGCATGTCAGTCGTGGAACCGGTCTCATGTACGATGACATGTAAGGTTGGTCCGGGCCGCTTCATCCCACTATGCCACCAATATCCAAAGTACATAGAAGATGCAATAACATGATCATCATCGCCCACATATAAACATATGATCACTAGAATGTTATATCATGGGAACGAGAAAAGAGTGCATGTCGGTAACGAGATCAAACTAGGTATGGAGATACCAATGATCGAATCTCAGACATGTAATATATCGAGAGACAAAGGGATTTAGATACAAGCGTTAAAGGTTCTCACGATCACAGAAGTCATCGTTGAATGTGTAGGAGTCAGTACGGATCTCCAGGTCCCGCTGCTGATTATTGATCGGAGAAGGGTCTCGATCATGTCTGCATTATTCGTGAACCGTAGGGTGGCACACTTAAGAGTTACCGGACACCATTTTGGAGCACATATGTTTCAGACGAAAGAATTGCAAAGTGCAGGAATTGTTTCAATAGAAACCGGAAATTGTTTCGGGTGAAATTGCAGAAAGTGGTTCTGCATGTGATATTGAAATATTGAAGAGGCATTTTAATGTGGAGGGGTTACCACCACATGAATGGGGGAGCTGAGGGGTCAGCCCCCATGCGCCGGCCATGGAGAGAGGGGGCACCCCCCTCCTCCTATAAAAGGCCACCCATTCCCTCCTTCACCCTGACACCTCCTTGTGAAGGATCTCTCTCCCCCTGTAGAATTATTCCCCCATGGTCTCGGATTAGCGAGATACATGTTCCCGGTGGTATTTCGTCTGGAAGGAGTTGCTGCTTCCGCTGGATCGAGGAGGTGGAGGTTGTCTGGTGGCTTGAACGTGTGTGCGAGTGCGGATGCGCTACTGAGTTGTGGTGCTCGGACTTCCTCACGATCTTGAGATCGACAAGTGTACGACTACATCAACCACGAGTTCCTACTCGTTAACAAAACTCGTTGTTTTCGAGGGTAAGTTCTCGTTGGATGTATGTCCACCCGTTGCTTTGTACCTAGTAGATAGATTTTGGCGTGCAGTTCACACCGTAGGAAATTTTTTGTTTTCTATGCTGCGGACCCAACAGATACAAGAAGTCTCTTGTGTCCCCAACACACCCAATTCACTTGTCAGGTGTATAGGTGCACTAGTTCGGTGAAGAGATAGTGAAATACAAGTGGTATGGATAATTATAAGTGGTAACGGTGATAGAAGATAACTTGATGGCGTGGAAAAGACTAATGTAAAACTGAAATAAAGATAGAAGCAAGCAAATATGTAACAGATCTAATTGCAAACGGTGTATCAATGCTAAGAAACAAGGCCTAGGGATCATACTTTCACTAGTGAACACTCTCATATAAATATCTTCTCTTTATGATACTACTCTTAACTACTCTCCGGTTGAACACTCTAATCGATGGTAGGGCTATAACAGCACACCTCAAAGAAAGCCTTGTTGGGTCCGCAGCATAGAAAACAAAAAAATTCCTACGATGAGAATTATACGCCAAGATCTATCTACTAGATACAGAGCAACAGGTGGACATACATCCATGGAGAACTTACCCTCGAAGACAACGAGTTTTGTTAACGAGTAGGAACTCGTGGTTGATGTAGTCGTACGCTTGCCGATCTCAAGATCGTGTGGAAGTCCGAGTGCCGCAAATCAGCAGCGCATCCGTCCTCGCACACACGTTCAAGCCACGGGACAACCTCCACCTCCTCGCTCCAGCGAATCAGCGGAAGCAGCAACTCCTTCCAGACGCAAGGCCACCGGGAACATGTATCTCGCTAATCCGAGACCATGGGGGAATATCTAGAGGGGGAGAGAGATCCTTCACGAGGAGGTGTGGTTTGTGAGAGGGGAGAAGGGGGCTTTATATAGGAGGGAGGGAGACCCCTCCCCTCCCATAGCCGGCGCATGAGGGGGGGGGACTCCTCCCCTCCTTCATTCATGTGGTGAACCTCCACTCACATAAACATGGCCTCCACCCAAAATCCCACTCACATGTATTTAATTTCCACCAAATTAAATGCAACTCTCAATTAATAAAACTCTTTTATTTATTTTATTCAAAATTTTGTTAATTACTTTAATTAACAAACATTCACATAAAACCCCTTGCAACATTTCAATATCACATGCAGAACCACTTTCTGCAATTTCACCCGAAACAATTCCGGTTTCTATCGAAACAATTCCTGTTTCTATCAAAACATTTCCTGCGCTTTGCAAACCTTTTGTCGGGAACATATGTGCTCCTAAATGGTGTCCGGAAACCCTTAAGTGTGTCACCCTATGGTTCGCGAATAATACAGACATGATTGAGACTCCTCTCAGATCAATAATCAGAAGCGGGACCTGGAGATCCATACCGACTCCTGCATATTCAACGATGAATTCTGTGATCGTGAGAACCTTTAACGTCAGCAATTTAATCCCTTTGTCTCATGATATAATACATGTCCGAGATTCGATCATCGGTATCCAAATACCTAGTTTGATCTCGTTACCGACATGCACTCTTTTCTCGTTCCCGTGATATAACATTCTAGTGATCACATCACTTGCTTGCAAGCTATCTTAATGTGATATCACCGAGAGGGCCCAGAGTATATCTATCCGTTATCGGGATTGACAAATTCCACTCTTGATCCATGAGCCTCAACATAACACCTTCATAGCACTGAACCCACCTTTATGGTCACCCTGTTACGGTGTGACGTTTGATGTTATCAAGATACTCTTCCGGTGTTAGAAATTAACATGATCTCATGGTCTAAGGACTAAGACTACTTTGTATAATGTTATAGCAATATAAACATAATGACTTGATCGTAATGCTATACTTCGGATGAATGTTCATCACATCATTTCACAAATGCTGTGACCTTGTTATTAACAACATCCAATGTCCATGATCAGGAAACCTTGATCATCTTGTTAATCAACAAGCTAGTTTAAAAGAGAGGCATAACTAGGAACCCTTTTTGTTTATTAAACACACATGTATTGATGTTTCCTCTCAATACAATTATAGCATGCAAAATAAACATCTATCATATACAAGGAATATATAATAACAACTTTATTATTGCCTCTCAGGGCATATTTCCTTCAAGCCTTTCCCATCTAGAAAACCCCACACTGTCACCTTGAGTACTAGATGAGTCCAACAAACACCACAATTTCATAAAGACATCCAACTCCAAATATAACTCATAACAAGTATTTGTAATCTGTAGCCTATGTGCCACCATGGTGAGCACGTTGTCACTTTCACACACATGGGGAGAGAAGAGATCTATTAAAGCACTTGAGTAGCAAGGTAGATCTATAGATTACAAGCTCATGATCTCAATAAGATCATGCATAGAGAGAGAGAGACGAACACATAGCTACCAATAGAACCCTTAGCCTCGAGAGAGAACTACTCCCTCCTCATCATGGGAATCAGCAATGGTGATGGAGATGGCGGTGGAGATCAATGGAGATGGCTCCGGGGGCACTTCTCCGTCCCGGCAGGGTGCCGAAACAGAGACTTTCTATCCCCCAGAATCTCCCCTTTGGTGGCGGCGGCGCTGCGGAACTTTTCATGGCTGGAGGCTTGTCGATTTAGGGTTTATGCATGAGGAGGCTTCTTATAGGGAAAGAGGCAAGGTCGGTGGGCGGCCAGGGGCGCCACACCACCTGGTGGCGCGGCCAGGGCTAGCCCGCACCACCACATGGTGTGGCCAGGCCCTGGCCCTCCTCCGTCTCGTATTCTGGCTCTGTGAGTCTTCCGGTAAAATATCAACATTGGCTTTTGTCCCGTCCAATTCCGAGAATATTCATTTTTTGACTTCCTGGAACCAAAAACAGTAGAAAACAGGCAGCTGGCACTGTGGCTCTTGTTAATAGGTTAGTCCAAGAAAGTCTATGAAAAGTACTCCAAAGTGTGGACAAAACACAAGAAAGTAGATAAAACCAAGCATGGAACATCAAAAATTATAGATACATTTGCAATGTATCAGTTACTCAAAATATTGGCCATTCGCAGTACTTCCTATCTTATCTTTATCTTTTCTTATCTCTTAGAATACCATACAATACCACTATATAGTGTACGGATAACTTCGAACATTGACCGTTGGATCTAGACTGGCAAATCCAAACAGTGTCGTCAATGTGATTTTCCAACTATATCAGGAAAGAACATTCAATTATTCTCAATTTTTCCAAGTGGATGACAAGTGAGGTTGTGCTTTTCTGTTTAGGAATGTCCGAAGAATATTGGATCTGAATTGTAGAAGCCAAGTTTACCAACATGTTGTACCAACGATTCCCATGTTTTATTTATGAGTTTTCAAACTTCCTAGCTAACTCTGCCTATTTGACCGAATGACTTTATGTTGATTTATCGAAATTAGGACAAATTTGAAACTACAAGTAAATTGTAGGTTGCTTTGAAAGTTTTACGAAAAATCTTTTAGGGGTACCCATCAAGGGGTCACAATTAATATATCATAAAACACCGAGAGTTTTGGCGATAGGTTCAACTTCTTTCTAAGATTTTGCATCTTGACAATTTAACGAAATTAGGTCAAACTTGATCTACAAGTAAGCGTGATAGATTGCTCTTGAATTAAATGTATTTTCAGAGGTAGATGGGTGCATATCCTTGTAGTAAACAATACCGCCAGTGTGAGTTTCCAACTATCAAGAAATAAAATTCTCATTTTTTCGAGTGATGACATGGCGTGCTATTAAATGAGGAAAGAGATGGATGTAGTAACTAGCTAAGTTACCATAACATCATACTTTTCAAGTGAAAATGAGTCTACAAGATAATTAATATAGTCTTCTATGACACTACCTATTAGTTACTCTGCACTATGAAAGTGTTAACTTAGACTAGTGTTAGGTGCATAACACTAGTTGAAGTTACTCCACACTATGACCAGCCTTAGCATCTACACAAGTAAGAGCAATTGATTGCTATTGAATTAAATGTATTTCCAGAGGTAGATGGGTGCATCTTCATGTAGTAGCAAAGTCCTTGGTGTTAGTTTCCAACTATCACGAAAGAACATTTAATTCTCATTTTTTTGAGTGATGACAAGATTGTTCTTTTACGTAAATAAACACCGAAGAATATGGATCTGAATACCACAAGACAAGTTTTCAGACATAAATGTATGGACGTTGATGTAATTTTACCTTTTTTAGGTCCTTGATGTAAAATGTACTCGCACCGTCCTTGTAAAATTCAAACCTAAAAGCAAGTGGTAACATTTAAACGTATTTAAGATTATTAGTTGTCGACGAGTATGAACGTTCTTGGATTTCAAGCCGAAAGACCAAGGTCATGGACATTTCTACATCATACTTTATGCTGATGATGATCCCATGTCCACGAATTTTCATGCCAACAACTCTGGCCATATATTTTGAAATCAAACAAAGAGAAAGTAGTATGAAGAGTATGGTTCGATGAGCTTCTCTCTCGAGAAGGAGCCAAACATGACTGTTTTCCCTGCTTAATTTTAGGGTACTTCATGCTAAATTTATGGACCTCGATGTAATTTTACCCCTTTTTAGGTCCTTGCTATAAAATTTACTCCCACTATCCCTGTAAAATTTGAACACAAGAGAAAGTGGTAAAATTTAAACGTATTTAATCTTATTAGTTGTCAATGAGTATGAAAATTCTTGCATTTCAAGCCGAACGACCAGGGTCATGGACATATGTACATCATACATTATGCTGATGATCACGATCCCATATCGAAGAATTTGCATGACGCGAAAATTGTCCATATATTTTGAAACAAACGAAGAGGAAGTAGTACTATGAAGAGTATGGCTTGGTCAGGTTCTTTCTCGAAAAGGAGCCGAACCTGACTATTTTACTTTGCTTAATTTTAAGGCATGCTTCGTGCTAAATTTTTGTACCTCGATGTAATTTTCCCCTTTAGGTCCTTGATGAAAACAAACGAAGAGGAAGAAGTACTATGAAGAGTACGACTCGATCACCTGCGCTCTCGAGAAGGAGCCGAACCAGACTATTTTATTTGCTTAATTTTAAGGTACTTCATCCTAAATGAATGGACCTCGATGTAATTTCCCCCTTTTTAGGTCCTTGGTGTAAAATGTACTCCTACCATTCGTGTAAAATTCAAACCTACAAGTTAATGGTAAAAGTTAAACGAATTTAAGGTTAGTTGTGAGTAAGTATGAACAATCCTGGATTTCAAGCCGAACGGCAAAGGTCATGGCCATATCTACAGCATACTTTACATCGATGATTCATGTTCCCATATCCAAGAATTTCATGCCGCCAAATTGGCCATATTTTGAAAACAAACGAAGAGGGAAGTAGTATGAAGAGTATGGCTCGACCAACTGCTGTCTTGAGAAGGATCTGAACCCGACTGTTTTCCCTGCTTAATTTTAGGGTGCTCCGTGGTAATTAAATGTATAGACCGCGATGCAATTTTACCTTTTTAGGTCCTTACTATAAAATGTAATCCCACCATTGATACATTGCAAATGTATCTATAATTTTTGATGTTCCATGCTTGGTTTTATCCACTTTCTTGTGTTTTGTTCCAACTTTGGAGTACTTTTCATATGATTTCTTGGACTAACCTATTAACAAGAGCCACAGTGCCAACTGCCTGTTTTCTGCTGTTTTTGGTTCCAGGAAAGTCAGAAAATGAATATTCTCGGAATTGGATGGGACAAAAGCCAAAGTGCCTATTTTTCCGGAAGTGATCAAGTGCCAGAATATGAGACAGAGAAGGGTCAGGGAGCCACCACACCACCTGGCCGCGCGGCCAGGCCTGGCCCGCGCCAGGGGGTGGTGTGGCCGCTCCCGGCACCCCCTCGGCCTCCCCTTCCGACTATAAGTTGCCCTCGGGACGAAAACCCTAAGGGCCCGATAAAAAATCCACGAAAGAGTCTGTAGCCGCTGTCATCTCCATCCCTAGATCGGGAGGGATCTGAAGCTCTTCTCGGCACCCTGCCAGAGAGGGGAATTCACCATGGAGGCTTTCTTCATCACCATGCAAGCCTCCGGTGTGATGCGTGAGTAGTTCATCCTTGGACTACGGATCCATGTAGTAGCTAGATGGCTAGTTTCTCCTCCTTTGTGCTTTGATGTTTAGATCTTGTGAGCTCCGTTCATGACCAAGATCATCTATTTGTAATCCATACATGTTGTGTTTGCAGGGATCCGATGGATATTGAGATGCTATTTCAGATTGATTATTGATTCTATCATGTCTTTGTTATTTGAGATCTTGCATGCTTTCCGTTGTTAGTAGCTATCTTGGCCAAGTAGATGCTAGCAACTCCAAGAGTTAGTATTTATGCTCGATAGTGGGTTCATGCCTCTAGTAATCTAGGGAAGTGACAGAAATCTCTAAGGTACTAGATGTGTTGTTGCTACTAGGGAGAAAACAACAATCCTTTGTTCATAGAACAATCGTATTGTTTACTTTACACGCAGTTCGTAAAGCAATAATCTATTGCTTGCAACTTAATACTGGAGGGGGTTCGGATGATAACCTGAAGGTGGATTATTAGTCATAGATGCAGTTGGATGGCGGTCTATGTATTATGTTGTAATGCCCAATCAAGTCTCAGAGGAGTCAAGATGATTAGTATATGCATGTATTGCTTTCTCGGTGTTTGTCAATTGGCCCGCTGTAACTTGTTCACCCAGCATGTTATCTATCTAAGGAGTGCCACCTCTAGTGAACTATGGATCCCGGTCCTTTTTCTTTACATACAATCTACAACTGTTTACTGTTTTGTGTTTACTTTCTGCAAACTTTTACTTCTTTCCATTCGATACGTCTAATCCTTTGTTTTCCGAAAAACACGGTGAGATTGACAACCTCATCGCAAGTTGGGGACAAAGTTCTGTGGTTGTGTTGTGTAGGTCTCCACGTTGCTACTAGCACCGGTAGTGCGCCCTGCCAAAGCTCAGCTAGTAACACCTTTGAGGTGTTTCCTTGCTCCTACTGGTTCGATTAAACCTTGGTTTCATAACTGAGGGAAACTTGTTGTTGTGCTCATCATACCTTCCTCTTGGGGTTCCCAACGAGCTCTACATCAACACCACGCACCAAGCATTTTTCTGGGCGCCGTGCATTGAGCCATCAACCGTCCGTGTAAAATTTGAACATAAAATAAAGTGGTAAAATTTAAACATAATTAAGCTTATTTGTTGTCAATGAATATGAAAATTCTTGCATTTCAAGCCAAAAGACCAGGGTCATACATATTTACATCATACTTTATATGCTGATGATTTGTCGTGGTATTGCCGACGAGTACGCCATGGAGGGGTCCTCACAGTGCGTGTTTAGAGACGTGGGGTAAGGCAGAGAGTTGGTGGGTACAAGGTTACACAGCTTACCCAGGTTCAAGTCCCACAACGGTGGCGGAACTCTACTCCTGCTATAAATCACTATAATGGCAATACGCCGAGTTACAGGGATTGGTTCACTGTGCAAGGGTGTTATGAATCCTTGTGTGTTGTCGTTGCCCTAAAGGCTCCCGCAGGCCGGCTTATAAAGGCGCCAAGACCTAGGGTTTACAGGGAAAGGTCCTTGCCGGACAAGGTAAAGAGTCCTAGACTAATACGAACTAGTCTTCTGTGTCTTGTACACCAAGGCTCCAAGTATGTCGGTGACTCCTGCGTAGCCTTCCTTAATACGGCATGGGCTTCCCTTCAGGATCCGTCTAACTGGGCCGCCCAGTATGCCATAGGCCTTGCTACCAACTATGGGCCACCCGGGTTAGGCAGATTGGTGACATGCTATGAGGATACCCATATAGCATATCCCCAACAGTAGCCCCCGGAGGACTTTGAAATTTTGCTCCGTCTTGCTCGTTGATCTCTGAATATCTCGTCTAAGTGATGTCGGCGATCCACCAAGAAATATCTCAAAGGTCTCCCAAAGAACCCTGCAATCCTCTTCAGCTTCGCAATGTAGCCAGAGATTCCTTGAGTCTTCATTTCCAGAGTCGGATGATCTTCGCCTTCGATGGAATCTACGGACGTGACCCTTTAGGAGGATGACGTAGGGTAGATCCTACGCTACCTCGAAACTCACAAAAACAGAGAAATAATCATCAGCTATTTTCACGCGCGCGAAATCCGAAACAGCGGAGCGGCAAAAGACGGAGGACGTGGAGAAATTACCGCGTACATTCACTTCCACGTTGGCAACGTTCCATCCATCAGATCCTTTTGCACAAATCTTGACGCGAGGCTTATATATTTCCACCGGCGGTCAATTTATTTCTTTTTACCCGCATTTCGCTTCCCAGTCTTCGTCTTCCTCTTTCCGCACGACCGTTCGAGATCTTCTGCGAAAACCCTAACCAGAGCCCTTTCTCCCTCCACCTCCTCCTCGTTGCAATGGCCTCTAGCAGCTCTGTTCCTTCCACGGCGGTGATTCCCGAGGCTACAATGGAGCCATCCTAGGGAGTGATTGTTCCGCCAGAGGGGGTGGTCGTTCCCGTCTCTACCGTGACAGAATCCGCCGACGGTGACCAAGAACGAGCGGCGCCCGAAGCCGCTGAAGAAGAGAGCGATTCCCACAAGGGGATGTGGAGAGGCTTTGATCTCTTCGCTGAAGATCTGTAGGAGTTGGTCGCCGAGGGGTATCTCCCCGCGATGCAGAAGTTAGTCTGGCGGGCGGCGTCGGCCGGTGAGGTGGTCCCTTCTCCCCAACCCGGAGAGAAGGTGTACCTCAAATCTCAGCTAGTATTTGGCGTAAGCCTGCCAGTCTCCGACTTTTTTTGGATGTCCTCTGGAACTTCCGGGTGCTCCCCAAACAACATTCTAATCCTTAGCAACATTGTAGCTTTGTGTGAAGGATATCTAGGGATCAAACCTAGATTAGATCTGTTTGTATATTTCTTCACCGTCAAGAGAGAGTCCGTTGAGTCCAAGGATGAATTTAGACCTGCAGAACCATTAGCTTTAAGATCCGTCCTAGCCAGTGCTTCCCGACATCATAGGGCATGAGTATTGCAAGAACTAGTAGCGCACGTATTTCTACGAGCCAGGTGTCCCTCTGCTAGACCGCCTTGAGACCTACCCCGACTTTGTCAATGGAGTTGCCACTGAATTGCCCGCATGGCAGACCCTAGCCTCTCTTCCTTCTGATGACGAATCCAATCGCGTCGTAAGGCAAATCGAATGGCTCGTAGACGGAGGTTTGACGGGCCTCGACCTTGCGATGTGCTGGTACGTTAGGCGGATCCAGGCTCTGTAGCATCGCGCCGAGCTGATGTGCAAGTATAGCCAAGACAGGAGGGATCCCATGCGAATTTCGTGGGATAACTTCTCTACAGACTCCATCAAGCTCCAGCCAAAGGACATCGTCAGGGTGAGGGACAAGAAGCAGGGATTCAAGATAACCTATGACATGTTCTACTATGGTACATGCCTAGAGGTAGCTTCTATTTCCTTTGTTGCTCGTTATATGCTCTAAGGCTTCTCCCACTTAAAGTTGTCAATCTAACACTCCTTTGTATCCCAGCTGGCGACCTTGGCGGAGGATCAAATGGCCTCCCAGGTCTATGATCCAAAGCTGAAGGATATCCAGGTGGTGTCCAACGATGACGCCCCCAAGGATCAACCAGCTCAGGCAGCGTGAAAGCGGAAGAGCTCCACCTCTAACGCTGCTGCCGAGGCCAAGAAGAAGAAATTAGAGAGTGGAATCTCCAAACGTTCGACTGCCGCCTTAGAGGCGGAGAAGAAGAAGAAGTCCACCAGCATTCCTCTCACCAATGATCCTGCCATGGAGTAAGTACTTTCATTCTTCGGCTTGTAGTTTTCAGCTCACACCTTTTTTGCACACTTGTACTTATACATTGTACGTTTCAGGAGGAAAGCCGGTGTTAGTTTGAAGCGATCCTCCAAAGATGTTGGAGGGTCAAAAAACATTCATGATATGCTGACCAAGGGTCCATCCGCCAAGCCCTCTCCCGCCACCCCTCCCCCTACTCATGCCGCCAAACCTTCTTTTGGTCCCGCTGGGCCGTCATCCCTGAGACCTCCGCCATGGAGACAGATATCAATCCAATTCTTGATGTCTCAGGCTCTGTCGAGGCAGACATTGCTCCCAACGGCCAGGCGATGCAGGAGAGAACCTCCTCTAAAGTGGCTGAAGCTCCGGCTAAGGATGCCACCGAGAAAGGGAAGGAAGTGGTGGAAGAGGTGGACGTGGAAGCAACGATTGAGGTGGGAGCATCCGAGCCATCGTCTGCTTTGAAAGTGCAGGAGACAGCTAGGGCTTCTTCCATGCCTCCGGCTTTGACCTCTCCATTGGTTGTGACTCCTCCGACGTTGAGCCTAGATGACCTCATCAAGTAGGCCGACACAATCTATAAGAATGCCCGGACCTTCCATGATTCCTATGCTCATCTGGCCAACAATCTCAGGATCATTGCCATCGTAAGTTTTTGAACTTCACTTTCTTAACTTTGTGTAGTATATCCCACTATAGCCCCTGAGCTCTTAGGCAAATAATCCAATAGTTATTGGCTTGAGTGCTCCAAAGAACTAAGTGCAGAACTTGTCTGTGTAGCCCCGAGCATTTAGTTGAAACTGGATAGTTCCGACTAGATGCTCTAGAGAAACTAATTTACATTAAAATCATGTACTGTAGCCCCAGAGCATTTAGTTGAAACTGAATAGTTCTGACTAGATGCTCTAGAGAAACTAAGCATGTTTACATCTTGTGCAGAATGAGAATAAATGGAGGATAGACGCCAATGATAGGTTTGCTGCTCTTCGGAAGGAGATGGACCTTGAACAGGGTAAAACCAAATTCCCGAAGGAACAGATCAAAAATAGCTAGAGTTTGTTTCCTACAACAGCTCCTTGCTTTTCTCATTGAATTATTTTCTTTCGTCTTCTGATAGAACTTTCTGATTTCCGTCTTATAGAATCCATTGCCAAGGCCAAGAGCATCATCGAGCAATCCAAGCATATTCAAGAGCTCGATGATGAAAACAAAATTTTGAACAAGGACCTGGCCGAGGCCATCAAGGGCCATGAGGCGACGATAAAAGTTATGCAAGAGTCTACGGACATCGAGATGCAGCGCCTGAAGGATGAGATTGCAAAGCTCAAAGACTAGAACCAAGCTACCAAAGAGAAGAATGCTAGGAGTCTTGAGATGTTCAAGTCAGTCTAGAAGGAGCGTGATGACTTTGCGGAGACATGCAAGCAAGCGTAAATGAGCATCTTCGGTAACCTTTCTCCATCTTGGTCCTTTTCTGTAAGTGAGGTAACCATTTGACTTATTTATACTCATGGTCCTTGTATGTTTATGCAAACCATAGCTCCCATTGGCTTAGCCAACTTGGGTGAAGGTGCTCCATGTCCCAAGGAACGCATGATTCTTGTCGGCAACTTCGTCAGCACCGCCATTGCCCAAGCCAAGGAGATAGCTCAACCTCTGGGCATCAATATCAAGGCGGCAGACTCAGCGGCCAAGTATGCGGAAATTCTGCACCGAGCCCCCGAGAAAATCAAAGACTGGAAAGCCACTTGCATCTGGGATGGTGCTAGGATGACCCTATCCCTGGTCAAGGCTCACTATGACAATGCCGACATCGACTTGGTGACCTCCGGCATGCCCAAGCTGGACGAGGAAGGACAAAAGATCGATAGCGATGCTATTTGAAACTCTCTTGTTGGCTTCGATACCAGGGTTGCCAAGATGGTCAAGGCTGATGTCTTTGTGCCTACCGAGATCCTGGATGACGATATGGCCTCTTTTGAGTCTAGCCCCTCTCCTTCAGAGTTTGACGAGCTCTCCTGGCCTGGCTCTCCTGATGATGCCACCACGAAGCCCCATGCAGCAGAGCCATGAAAAATAATGTCTATATTAAATCTATCTCTGCAAAATGTATGCCGAAAAAACTTATGTTTGTCTAAGGCGGAAAAACATGTAATCAAGCTTCCTGCAACTTATCTGCTTCCAGCATGTGTATATATTTTTTAAGCAAGTGCTGGCTTATCCATTATTCTGGTTCGTATGCTTGACCTTTCGTGAGACGGAAGACTCGTGGCACAGAACTATGCTCTCAGGCGATGATGCTTAATAGCACCGTCAAGAACCTAAGAACAAAATGGCCGACTTTTGAGTGTCGAAAAGTCACTACTCCAAAATCCACAAAAAAACTTCAAAAAATGTGTAGACCAGAAAACCTAAGCTAACGCCCGTAGGCGGAATTTTCACAAGGGAAAATGCAACCTTGCACATAAAGGGTTTATATGATCCAAAAATGAACAACTAAAGGAGCTGAAATACTCAGAGAATATGAGTGAACCAAATGCTTTGTTTCATTGATCACATAAGAAACTTATTACATAATATAAATGTGCTAAGTGTAAAAGGGATGTAGCTGTGCTATGTTCCATGGCTGATCTGTCTCTGGGTAATCATCATCGGAGTCACATTGCTTGCACTTGCGATTTTTTGGCCTATCTTTCAACTCGCGAATATCAACGAGGTAATAGGAACCATTGAGAAATGCTTTGCTTATGATGAATGGTCCTTCCCAAGGCGGGGATAATTTGTGTGATTTCTCCTTCTTGGGTCTAAGCACCAGATCCCCTTCTTTAAACGAGCGATGCTTTACATGGTGAATATGGTAGCCGCACAGCTTTTGCTAGTAGACGACGGATCTCTAGCATGCCAACACGTGCTCTTGTTCGAGTAGGTCCACAGATAGTCATCTGAATTCTTCAACGTCATCCTCCTTGTAGGCGGAAACTCTTGGTGCGTCGTGGAGGATGTCGGATGGGACAACTGCTTCTGCTCCATAAACCATGAAGAAAGGAGTCAAGCCGGTGGATTTGTTAGGTGTTGTTCATAAAATCCACAAGACAGATGGCAGTTCCTCCTCCTAGGCTCCATCTGCTCTACGTAGCGGTGCCTCTAAGCGTGGCTTGATTCCGTGCAGAATTAGTCCATTGGCCCTTTCAACTTGCCCATTTGACTACGGATGTGCCATAGATGCTAGGTCAAGGTGGATGCCTTTCTCATGACAGTACTCCTCAACTTCTCCGAGAGATAAATTTCTGCCATTGTCGGTGATGGTGCTGTGTGGGAGACCAAATCTCACCACTAGATCCCGGACAAACTTTAGGGTTGTTGCCCCATCAAGCTTTCTAATGGGTTTAGCTTCAATCCATTTCATGAATTTGTCCACTGCTACTAGCAAGTGTGTGAATCCACAGGGTGATGTCTGCAAAGGTCCCACCATGTCCAGCCCCCAGACTGCAAACGGCCAAGTTATTGGTATTGTTCGCAATTCTTCAGCTAGAACACTTGGTTGTCTTGCATAAAACTGACACCCAAGGCATGTTTGTACCAACTTGTCCGCGTCCGCCTTGGCAGTTATCTAGTAGAATCCTTGTCGGAAGGCCTTAGCCACCAATGATCAGGGAGCGGCGTGATGCCCGCAATCTCCGAGATGTATTTCTCTAAGGATTCAAATACCTTGGTGTTGGGAGACGCATCGTAGGAAGACTCCTGTGGTATTTCTTTTGTATAGCTGGCCATCAATGATGACGTGGCCTTTTGCTCTACGTACGATTTGCCGGCTTTCGACTTCGTCAGCGGGCAAAGTTCCATCTTGTAGATAATCCATGAACGGCTTCGTCCAAGCCGGAGAGGTCACTTTTACTGTGTTAACAAATGAGTCCACTCTATCCTGGTTGTCGGGGTCCGCTCCCTTCACGGATGGAGTCCGTAAATGCTCCAGGAAAACACCTAGCGGAATTGGCCGACGAGCTGATCCAAGCTTTGACAGCAGATCTGCCGCCTCATTATCCTCCCTTTTGACGTACTTGACTTCGTAGCCATCGAAGCACTTGGCTATTTCGTCTACTTTGTCTTGATATACCGCCATCATAGGGTTCCGCGCGTTCCAGGTGCCAGCTACTTGCTAGGCAACCAAGTCGGAATCTCCACAACAAGCTATGCGCTTGATGCCAATATCTTTGGCTACGCGAAGTCTGTGACTGAGGGCCTCATACTCCGCCATGTAATTTGTAGTGTTGAAGTGGATCTGCATGACGTATTGCAACTTCTCTCTTGTAGGTGATTGCAATAATACACCAGCCCCCGAGCCATTGAGTAACTTGGATCCGTCAAAGTGCATGACCCAATACTCCGGCTCTAGCACAGTAGTGTCTTCTGGCAGTTCTGTCCAATCTACAAGAAAATCCGCCAATGCTTGTGACTTGATAGCGTCGTGTTGCTTGTAGGAGATGTAGAAGGCGGCAAATTCAATGCTCCACTTTTCCACTCTCCCTGTAGGATCACTGTTGTTGATGATGTCGGACAGTGGAGCTTTGCTCACTACTGTGATGGGGTGCTCCTAGAAATAATGCCTTAGCTTACGTGAAGCAAGGAAAACTCCATAAGCTATCTTCTGGTAGTGCGGGTAATGCTGCTTGGATTCCGTCAAGACCTCGCTTATGTAGTAAACGGGTCGCTGAACTCCATATTCGTGCGTTTGTTCCTTGCGCTCCACCACAATGACGATGTTGATTACTCGGTTGGTCGCCGCCATGTATACTAACATAGGCTCCCTTGGCACCGGTGCTGCAAGTATAGGTAGGAAGGAAAGTATTATCTTTAACTCTTGTAGTACTGCGTCAGCTTCGTCCGTCCATGTGAATTTTTCTGCCTTCTTGATCAACTTGTAGAGCGGCATAGCTGTCTCACCAAGTCGGCTGATGAACCGGCTTACTGGTGCAATGCATCCTGTGAGCCTTTGTATGTCCTTCAGGCATGTCAGACGTTTGAGGTCGATGATGGCCTTCATTTTCCCTGGGTTCACCTCGATTCCTCGATGTGAAACGATGAAGCCCAACAGCCGGATGGTACCCCGAAGACGCACTTCTTTGGGTTCAGCATCATGTTGTATTTCCAGAGATTGTCGAAGTTTTCCTGCAAGTCAGCGATAAGATTATTTGATTTCTTTGACATTACCGCGATGTCGTCCATGTAAGCGTGTACGTTGCGACCTATTTGGTCGTGCAAGCAACGTTGCATCGTCTGCTGGTACGTAGCACAAGCGTTTTTCAACCCAAAGGGCATCGTGACGTAGCAATACGTGTTGTAGGGTGTGGTGAACGAAGTGGCCAATAGGTCCGACTTTCTCATCCTGATCTGGTGGTATCCCGAATAAGCATCGAGAAAACAGAAGTTCTGAGCCAACCGTCGCATCAATGACTTGGTCAATGTGAGGCAAAGCCAACGGATCCTTCGGACACGCTTTGTTCAAGCTGGTGTAATCAACACACATTCTTAATTCAATGGTTCCCTTTTTGGGGACAAGTACAGGATTTTCCACCCATCGGGTGTGAATAACTTCTCGGATAAAGCTAGCCTTAAGTAACCTAGCTATTTCTTTGCCTATAGCCCTTCGTCTTTCATCACCAAAGCGTTGTAGAGGTTGTTTCACCGGTTTGGCATTAGGATCAATATTAAGTTGTGCTGGGCAAGTTCCCTAGGTACACCTTTCATGTCGGCAGGTTGCTAGGCAAAGATCTCCCTATTCTCATGGAGGAACTCGACAAGCGCGCTTTTCTATTTGGGATCCAGGTTCGTGCCAATGGCGGTGGTCTTGGAGGAATCACCTTCGACAAGCTCCCCTTGCTTGGTCTTGATGGCGGCCTTGAAGGTGGGTTCGGCAGCAGTGATCTGCTTCTTCAAAGCCGGCATCTCCAAGACATCGACCTGGTTCTGGATCTCCTTGAACTCCTCAACGTAGAGGACTGTTTCAGTGAAGGCAGCTTTGCTGAGCTCGCACTCCCGTGCCTTGGTGAAGCTTTCGTCAACGGTGATGATGCCATTTGGTCCGGGAATCTTGAGTTTGTTGTAGACAAAGCATGGCCTTGCGAGGAAGGAGTGGAAGATGTCGTGTCCAAAGATGATGTGGTACACGCTCTTGAAGGGCACCACTTCAAAGGTCATGCGTTCTTGGCGTTAATTGTTTACATTGCCAAAAGCAACTGGAAGGGTGATGCAGCCCATGGAATTTGCTTGTCAGCTAGGGACAACCCCATGGAACACGGTGTTGCTCTTCCTTAGTTGGGTCTCCATCAATTTCATCTTGTGCAGTGTATCCAGGTACATGATGTTGATGTTGCTTCCACTGTCCACGAGGCACTTGGTGAACTCCATTCCATCAATCAAAGGGTTGATGACCATGGCATACCGGTTCTCTGTTGGGATAAGTTCTAGGTGATCTTTCCTATCCCAAGTAATTGGAACTTCCGACCACCTGACGTACAGGGGAACCGGAGGGAGGGTAGCCATCATTATTCTCAGAGAGGTTTTCCAGGCCCGAACGGTTGGGATGCCAAGGAAGGTGTGGTAACATGGAGCCTTCTTTTCAAAGGGATTTTCCCTTTATCATCTCCCTTGTCAGAAGATTTGGGTCCATGTCCTCGTCCATATCACTTGATTCCTTGGGTTCTTCCTCCTTCTTCTTCCCTTTGCCTTTTCTGTGGGGTCTATTTTTCCAACTTTGCTTGTAGTCAGACTCAGGGTCCTCTTTGAGATCATTGACAAACTTTAATTGGCGGTTGGTGTGGGCAGATTTTCCATTGGCGTCGAGATGGACAAAACACGGCATATCGCGGTACTCTTCGTACGTTTGGGGAATGTGGGGCGCTGAGGGTGTAGTGTCACTCCTCTCCTGACCACTGCTAGCTCCCCGACCACATCCACGCTATTTGCCATTGCCTCTTCCAGTGAATGTTGAAGCGACCATGTCGGCTACTTGCTTCTCTTCGGGCGGATTCTTCCGTTTGTTATTGTTGTTCTTCTTGGCCTGGGTAGGGATTGCTATTGCCGACAACGACCCACGCGCGTCGTCATCTGCAGTGGTGAATTTGCTAGCCATGGCGATCATTGTGTTGAGGTCGAGGTCATTGTTGTCTTGCTTATGCTTGAACGTATGTCGGAGCAAAGTTCCTTTTTCCAGACCATCAATGAAGGCGGCCATAGTGGTCTGTTCATGCACCCCTGCGTAGGAATTTTTCATATCCAGACAGCAAGAGAGGTAAGCACGAGAGGTTTGATCCTTTTCTTGCACCCACCGTTGTAGGTCCCCGACAGTGCAGGGACATTTATACGTACCCTCGAAATTCTTGGCGAACGCTTCATGCATGTCCAACCAATTGCATATTGATTTCTCCGGTAAGTCGTCGATCCATTGCTAGGCAGTGTCGGTCAACATGAGTGGGAGGTACTTGACGGCGACATTGGGGTTTCCCCCTACGATGTGGATCGCTTCGCTATAGTCCTGCAACCATGTTGCTGGCCTGGCGATGTTGTTGTATGGCTTGATGGTCTTGTCTATATGGAGGCCCTTGGGGTAGGTTGTGGCCCGTATGACTGGTCTAAAACAACGTGGCCCAAGGTATGGGAGCTCTCGAGCTTCTTGGATCTTGTCTAGCCGTGTACGTGCATTGTATGGCTCTGGCTGCTTCCCTTTTCCGTCATGGGGAGGGGAATTGTGGCATCATCTATGAGATCCACTGTGTTCTCCGCCATGATGGCTGCTAGGTGGCGATGGTGGCAGTTGGTTAGCTCTCTTGCTGTGCCCCTCCTGTGATTCCTCATGCCTATCGCGGTTGCTTATCGGACGTGGTGGTTCCTCGTGGGACCTACTTCTGTGTCCTTCATGGCCGATGTGCTCTCTAGCATGCCGAGGCTGTTCGCCCTGATCGCGTATAACGATGTTGGGCTGGGACCGCCTTGGAGGTGGCATGCTTGTGCGGTGGCACGGCTTTGGTTCCTCGTGACGTCGATATGGTGGTGGAGGTGGCGAGCGGCGGGGACGAGCCTTTTATCCATGGTCGGAGGATATCGTGATAGCATTAGTCTTGTTGTGTGCCTCTCTCCGTCTTCGCTCTGTAGAGCCTATTCCCGATCCTTCGTCACAAGGAAATTTTGGCCTTCTGTGGCTATTCAGGGTTGACTGGCAAAGCTCCGGGTTGGACTCAAGCCTCTGCGAGGCGGCCTTTTCCTATTGCTTGCATGCCTTAGCGACAAGGTCGTATACCTGAGCAACTGCTTCTGGCGACCTGTCCTGCTCCAGGAGGGTCTTGGCAATGGCAATGTTGAGAGCGGTAGTTGGCATGACATGTCTCCTCTCTGAATCTATGTAAGGCGTGGCTTTTGTCGGCTTAGACCCATCAAATCCAAAACCTCACCGAACGCCGGGATCTTGGACAACGTGAGCTGGTACCTTCTTTGTTTTATGCTTTAATAGCAATTGCTTGTATTCGGACTCCATAGCTCTTGCCGCCTTGATGGACTGCTGTGCCTTGGCCATGTCTTCGTCCAGCTTAGTGTCCTACTCCACGATGCACTTGGCCTCCGCCAATATTTCCGCGCGCTTCTCATCAAGATCCATAACGCTCCGGATATGGGTGACGGTGATTGGTTCAACGAGAAGTGCACCGTAGGTTGCTTTGTCGGTGGGAGTGGCTAGTGGGTTGCCAGCTGTAGACGTTGACGGTGGCATTGGCGGCTGATTTGATTGTCGGGCCGTATTAGGGGTTGTGGTAAGTTCCTGCGCCGGTGGCGGGCGGGTAACTAGAGGAGGCAGAGCCTTGGCCAGAGCCGGAGGCTCGGCGACCTTTTTAGCTGCTGCTACTCTAGTGACCGCTGGCATGGGCGGAGCTCTCTCACGTTCCCATTCCTATCTGTCTTCTTCCATCACATTCCCAGTGGCGACTAGCACCTGGTGGGAAGTGTTGGCCTTCTCGGTGTGCTCCTCCTTCTCGATCTCCTGCTCGATCTCCCTCATAACAGCGTCATATTCCTCTGAGTTAGCATCCGAGCCACCGGCATCCATACTGATGTCAACGTAAAGCGCATCAAGGACGGAGTTGGAGTTGGCTTCGGTGTTGGCGATGGCGGATTGGAGGGCGATGGAGGCGGGACGTTGTTGTTGTTTACTCCTCCGGCTACGACGGTAATTGCCGCCATGGCCTCTTTGTTGGCATCCATGTATTCATTGACGATGGCAACCATCTCACCAAGGTTGAGAGGGCATGCGGCCTGCCGCCTTCGGAGGGAATGCCGGAGGAGTGTTTCAGGCATGAGCCCTTCCACGAAGTGGTAGATGAGCTCGTCGGCGCGGTGGCCCTCTAGGGTTTCCCCACCCTCATCCATCTAGAAAGGTATTCGCGGGGAGGTTCTCCATCCCTTTGAACGCATCTGACCAGATCGAAGATGGTGACGACGCCGACAAAGTGTGACATGCGCATCTCTAACGCTCGGGGAAGCCAAGCGGATTTGCAGGGTCCTATCTGAAGGAATTATGCCCTGAGAGGCAATAATAACGTTGTATTATGTATTCCTTGTATATGATAGATGTTTATTTTGCATGCTATAATTGTATTGATTGGAAACGTCAATACATGTGTGTTTAATAAACAAATAAAAGGTTCCTAGTTATGCCTCTCTTATAGACTAGCTCGTTGATTAACAAGATGATCAAAGTTTCATGATCATGGACATTGGATGTTGTTAATAACGAGGTCACGACATTTGTGAAATGACGTGATGAACATTCATCCAAAGTATAGCATTACGATCAAAGTCATTATGTTTATATTGCTATAACATCATACGAAGTAATCTTAGTCCTTAGACCATGAGATCATGTTAATTGCTAACATCGGAAGAGTAACTTGATAACATCAAACGTCACACTGTTAAAGGGTGACTATAAAGGTGGATTCAGATACTCCTAAGGTGTTATGTTTAGGCTCATGGATCAAGAGTGGAATTTGTCAATCCCGATGACGGATAGATATACTCTGGGCCCTCTCGGTGATATCACATTAAGATAGCTTGCAAGCAAGTGATGTGATCACTAGAATGTTATATCACGGGAACGAGAAAAGAGTGCATGTCGGTAACAAGATCAAACTAGGTATTTGGATGCCGATGATCGAATCTCGGACATGTAATATATCACGAGACAAAGGGATTAAATTACTAGTGTTAAAGGTTCTCACGATCACAGAATTCATTGTTGAATGTGCAGGAGTCAGAATGGATCTCCAGGTCCCACCTCTAATTATTGATTTGAGAGTAGTCTCAATCATGTATGCATTATTCGCGAACCGTAGGGTGACACACTTAAGGGTTGCCAAACACCAATTTTGAGCACACATGTTTCAGACGAAAGAATTGCAAAGCGCTGGAATTATTTTGGGTGAAATTGCAGAAACTGGTTCTGCATGTGATATTGAAATGTTACATGGTTTTTTATGAGAATGTTTGTTAATTAAATTAATTAACAAAATTCTGAATAAAATAAATAAAAGAGTTTTATTAAATGAGAGTTGCATTAAATTTGGTGGAAATTTAATGCATGTGAGTGGAACTTTGGGTGGAGGCTAAATTGATGTGAGTGGAGCTTCCACCACATGAATGAGGAAGAGGTGGGGTCACCCCCATGGGCACCATCCATGGGAGGGGAGGAGCCCCCCTCTCCTATAAAAGGCCCCCCTCCTCCCTCACAAAGCACACCTCCTCGTGAAGGATCTCTCTCCCCCTCTAGATATATTCCCCATGGTCTCGGATTAGCGAGATACATGTTCTTGGTGGCATTTCGTCTGGAGGGAGTTGCTACTTCTGCTGATTTCGTCTGGAAAGAGTAGAATTGTAAGATGATCCCTCCTTTAAATATCAAGATAAAATGTGTTCTTCCTTATGTATGCACCATTCTATGGATCGTGTTTCGAGACATCACGTGATGATCGGGTGCACTCGACTCTACGATTTCATACAACGAGTGTAAGACAGTTTTACACACGCGAGTACTAAGGTTCTTACTTGGCGAGCCTAGCATGTATAGAGATGGCCTCGGAACACAGACCGAAAGGTTAAGCATGAGTCTTATAGTTGATATGATGCCCATATAGATGCTCGCCTTTGAAGCTACACTGACTCACATGATGATCGGACTTGGTGTAGTGGATTTGGTTCATGTAATCACCAAAAGGACACGAGGGATGTCGTTTTTGAGTGGGAGTTCATTAGTAATTTGGATTAGTTGAACTCAATCTATCATAAACTTAGTCTAAATAAACTTTACAAATTCTGTTGTAGATGGCACCACCTGCTTTCAATTTCAATGTGTTCATGGAGAAAGAGAAATTTGCTACGAATGGTAGCAACTTCACCAACTAGGCTATGAATTTGAGGATTCACCTCACTGCTGCACAAAAGAAATATGTGCTAGAAGCGCTGCTAGGCCCCCCACCAGCTCCCGGTGCCCCTGATAAGGAAAAAAATGTCTATATAACTCGTCAGGAGGACCACAACTTAGTCATTGCGGCGTACTGTATGGGCTAGAGCCAGAACTTTGAAAGCGTTTCGAAAATGGCAATGCTTTTGATACCATGGGAGAATTGAAAATGATTTTCGACACCCATGCTGCCATAGAGAGTTATAATGCTTCTGAAAAGTTCTTTAGCTGCATGATGGAGGAGAACATCTCCGTTAGTGAGCACGTATTCAAAATGTCAGGGTACGCCGATAAGCTTGTGTCATTGGGAATAATGATTCCCATTGACCTAGGCATACATCGTGTTCTCCAATCTCTTCCACCTAGCTACAAGAGCTTCGTGAAGAACTATAACATGCAGGGCATGAAGAAGTCTCTTCCTGAGCTTCTGTCAATGCTTAAAACTGCAGAAGTGGAGATTAGGAAAGAACATCAAGTGTTGATGATCAATAAGACCACCGGTTTCAAGAAAGACAAGAAAGGAAAACAGAAGGGAAAGAAGGGCTGCAAATCTATTGCCGCACGTGAAAAGAAATTCCGAGCTGGCCCTAAGTCTGATACTGAGTGCTACTTTTGCAAGGGGACTGGCCATTGGAAGCGCAACTGCCCCAAGTATTTGGCGGACAAGAAGATCGGCAAGGCATACAAAGGTATATGTGATATACATGTTATTGATGTGTACTTGACTAGTACTCGTAGTAGCACCTGGATATTTGATACGGGATCGGTTGCTAATATATGTAACTCGATTCAGGGGCTGCGGAACAAGCAATAGCTAGCAAGGGATGAGGTCACGATGTGGGTCGGTAGTGGATCAAGAGTTGATGTGATCGCCATCGGAATGCTGCCTCTCCATATGCCATTGGGATTAGTGATAAATCTAAGTAATTGTTATTTGGTGCCTACACTGAGCATGAACATTGTATCCGGATTGTGTTTGATGCGAAGTGGTTATTCTTTTAAATCAGAAAACAATGGTTGTTCGATTTATATGAATGATATCTTTTATGGTCATGCACTTGTGATGAATGGTTTATTTTTGTTGGATCTCGATAGTATTATTACACATATTCATAATGTTCATGCTAAAAGGATTAAACTTGATAATGATATATCTGCATATATGTGGCACTTCCGTCTAGGTCATATTCGCGTTAAACGCATGAAGAAACTCAATTCTGATGGACTTTTGGAATCACTTGATTTTGAATCATTTGATACATGCGAGCCATGCCTTATGGGCAAGATGACTAGAACGTCGTTTTCTGGTTCAATGGAACGGGCGATAGATTTATTGGAAATCATACATACCGATGTATGTGGACCAATGAGTGTGTCGGCGCGAGGTGGATATCGTTATTTTGTTACTTCCACGGATGATTTGAGTAGATACGGCTATATCTATTTGATGAAACATAAGTCTGAAACCTTTGAAAAGTTCAAAGAATTTCAGAATGAAGTGGAAAATCATCGTAACAAAAAGATCAAATTTCCGCCGTCCGACCATGGAGGAGAGTATCTTAGTTACGAGTTTAGCACACATATGAAAGACTGTGGAATAGTTTCACAACTCACACCTGCCGGAACACCACGACGTAATGGTGTGTTGGAACATCGTAATCGTACTTTATTGGATATGGTTCGATCTATGATGCCTCTGACTGACTTGCCACTGTGATTTTGGGGTTATGCACTGGAAACCGCTGCATTCACTTTAAATTGGGAACCATCTAAATCCGTTGAAACGACACCGTATGAATTATGGTTTGGAAACAAACCTAAGTTGTCATTTCTTAAAGTTTTGGGATGCGATGTTTATGTGAAGAAACTTCAGCCGGATAAACTCGAACCCAAAGCAGAAAAATGTGTCTTCATAGGATACCCTAAAGAAACGAATGGGTATACCTTCTATCACAGATCCGAGGGCAAGATTTTTGTTGCCAAGAATGGATCCTTTCTTGAGAAGGAGTTTCTCGTGAAAGGTGTGAGTAGTCGGAAGGTAGAACTCGAAGAGGTTATTGAACCTTCTCTTCATGAAATGGTGAGTGGCGCAGCACCGGAAATTGTTTCGGAGTTGACTTCACTTGATGAAGAGAGAGCTAATGATAATAATCATGAAACTCCGAAAGAGGACACTACCTAACCTCGCAAGTCAAGCAGGACACATGTAGCTCCTGAACTGTACGGAAATCCTGTTATAAATTTCATGATTGATGAAATAGATGACCCTGCGACATATGAAGAAGCGATGATGAGCCTGAATTCCAACAAATGGCTAGAAGCCATGAAATCCGAGATGGAATCCATGTACGAAAACCAGGTTTGGACCTTGGTGGACTTACCTCACGATTGAAAGGCCGTTGAGAATAAATGGATTTTCAAAAGAAAAACTGATGCTGATGGTAATATGACCATCTATAAAGCTCTACTTGTTGCAAAAGGGTTTCGAAAATTCAAGGACTTGACTACGATGAGACATTCTCTCCTGTAGCGATGCTAAAGTCGGTTAGGATTATGTTAGCAATTGCTGCATATTTTGATTATGAAATATGGCAGATGGATGTCAAAACTGCGTTCCTCAATGGTAATATCGAAGAAGAGTTGTATATGGTACAACCGAAGGGTTTTGTCAATCCTAAGGATGCTGATAAGGTATGCAAGCTTCAGCGATCCATCTATGGACTGAAACAAGCATCCTAGAGTTGGAATCTCCGCTTTGATGAGGTTATCAAAGAGTTTGGATGTGTCCAAACTTATGGAGAGGCTTGTATTTACAAGAAAGTGAGTGGGAGCAATGTGGCATTTCTAATCTTTTAAACAGTGTTAAAAGTCATCTAAATAGCAAATTTTCGATGAAGGACCTTGGTGAAGCTTCATATATATTAGGCATTAAAATCTATAGAGATAGATCAAGGCGCCTAATTGGGCTATCGCAAAGTACATACCTTGATAAGATATTAAAGAAGTTTAATATGGACGGAAGTAAGAAGGGATTCTTACCTATGTTACAAGGCAAAACATTGAGTAAGACTCAAAGTCCGGCTACGGCGGAAGAAAGAGAGATAATGGATAAGATCCCCTATGCCTCAGCCATAGGCTCTATAATGTACGCCATGCTATGTACCTGACCGAATGTGGCACATGCTATTGGTTTGACTAGTAGGTACCAATCTGATCTAGGTTCGGAACACTGGATAGTGGTCAAGAATATCCTTAAGTACTTAAGAAGAACTAAGGATATGTTTCTTGTATACGGAGGTGAAGAAGAGCTAGTCGCTAAGTGTTATGTTGATGCTAGCTTTGACATCGATCCGGATGACTCTAAGTCTCAATCTAGATATGTATGTCTCTTGAACGGAGCAACAGTCAGTTGGAGGAGTTCCAAACAACCTGCGGTGGCTGGATCAACAACGGGGGCAGAATATGTTGCTTCTTTAGAAGCAGCGCAGGAAGTGGTTTGGATGAAGGAGTTCATAACGGAACTAGGTGTGGTTCCTAGTGCATTGGACCCAATGGTGATCTATTGTGACAACAATGGAGCCATAGCCAACGCCAAGGAACCAAGGTCTCACAAGAATTCCAAGCATATTAAGCGCCGGTTTCACTCCATCCACGAGCATGTCAAGGATGGAGATATAAAGATTTGTAAAGTAAACACGAACCTAAATGTAGCAGATCTGTTTACTAAAATTCTCCCTAGGGAAAAACATGATCAACACCAGAACTCCATGGGTGTTAGATTTATCACTATGTAAACTAGATTATTGTCTCTAGTGCAAGTGGGAGACTGAAGGAATTATGCCTAGAGAGGCAATAATAAACTTGTTATTATGTATTCCTTGTATATGATAGATGTTTTTTTGCATGCTATAATTGTATTGATTGGAAACATCAATACATGTGTGTTTAATAAAAAAATAAAAGGTTCCTCGTTATGCCTCTCTTATAGACTAGCTTGTTGATTAACAAGATGATCAAAGTTTCCTGATCATGGACATTGGATGTTGTTAATAACGAGGTCACAACATTTGTGAAATGATATGATGAACATTCATCCGAAGTATAACATTACGATCGCAGTCATTATGTTTATATTGCTACAACATCATACGAAGTAATCTTAGTCCTTAGACCATGAGATCATGTTAATTTCTAACATCGGAAGAGTAACTTGATAACATCAAACGTCACACCGTAAAAGGGTGACTATAAAGGTGGGTTCAGATACTCCGAAGGTGTTATGTTGAGGCTCATGGATCAAGAGTGGAATTTGTCAATCCCGATGACGGATAGATATACTGTGGGCCCTCTCGGTGATATCACATTAAGATAGCTTGCAAGCAAGTGATGTGATCACTAGAATGTTATATCACGGGAACAAGAAAAGAGTGCATGTCGGTAACAAGATCAAACTAGGTATTTGGATGCTGATGATCGAATATCGGACATGTAATACATCATGAGACAAAGGGATTAAATTACTAGCGTTAAAAGTTCTCACGATCACAGAAGTCATCGTTGAATGTGCATGAGTCAAAATGGATCTCTAGGTCCCGCTTCTGGTTATTGATTTGAGAGGAGTCTCAATCATGTCTGCATTATTCGCGAACCATAGGGTGACACATTTAAGGGTTTCCAAACACCACTTTGGAGCACATATATTTCAGACGAAAGAATTGCAAAGCGCTGGAATTATTTCGATGGAAACCAAAATTGTTTCGGGTGAAATTGCAGAAACTGGTTCTGCATGTGATATTGAAATGTTACAAGGGTTTTATGTCAATGTTTTTTAATTAAAGTAATTAAAAAAATTCTGAATAAAATAAATAAAAGAGTTTTATTAAATGAGAGTTGCATTAAATTTGGTGGAAATTTAATGCATGTGAGTGGAACTTTGGGTGGGGGCTAAATTGATGTGAGTGGAGCTTCCACCACATGAATGAGGAAGAGGTGGGGGCACCCCCCATGGGTGCCATCCATGGGACGGGTGGAGCCCCCCTCTCCTCCCTCACAAAGCACACCTCCTCGTGAAGGATCTCTCTCCCCCTCTAGATATATTCCCCATGGTCTCGGATTAGCGAGATACATGATCCCGGTGGCATTTTGTTTGGAAGGAGTTGTTGCTTCCGCTGATTCGCTGGAGCGAGGAGGTGGAGGTTGTTCGGTGTCCTGAACGTGTGTGCGAGGATGTATGCGCTGCTGATTTGCCGCGCTAGGACTTCCACACGATCTTGAGATCGGCAAGCGTACGACTACATCATCCATGAGTTCCAACTCATTGATAAAGCTTTGTTGTCTTCGAGGGTAAGTTCTCCTTGGATGTATATACACCCGTTGCTTGTATCTAGTAGATAGATCTTGGCGTATAGTTTCCATCGTAGGAAATTTTTTGTTTTCTATGCTGCGAACCCAACACTTCCACCTTTATATCCTACATAGGGGCAGTTTGGGTGGGTGTTGCAATTTCTTGATCCGAGCCACCATACTCCAAAGAGAGGTATTGCCCGGATCCTTCTGCGAATGTGTCCTGCTCATAGGCGGTCCGTGCGGGGCTTGACGAGTTTCTGACTTCCTAGGAGCTAGGACCCGAGTCAGTTTCGCCAATGAAGATGTGGATGTCTCTGAAGGGGATGACGGAGTAGCACGTGGGGTTCGTCTTTGCTGGCACCCAAAACTCATCTGGAGGGACGATCGGGACGTTGTCAGAGAAGAGAACACGACCGATGGCTACGGTATTGCTGATTCTCGCGAAGATATCGGACCTCGCCCGGTGTAGAGCTCGAAGCGCCTCTTTCCCCACGGTGGGCGCCAACTATCATGGTATTGCCGACGAGTACGCCATGGAGGGGTCCTCACAGTGCGTGTTTAGAGACGTGGGGTAAGGCGGAGAGTTCGCAGGTACGAGGTAACACAGCTTACCCAGGTTCAAGTCCCACAACAGCGGTGGAACTCTAGTCCTGCTATAAATCACTATAATGGCAATACGCCAAGTTACAGGGATTGTTTTGCTGTGCGAGGGTGTTATGAATCGTTGTGTGTTGTCATTGCCCTAAAAGCTCCTGCAGGCCGGCTTATAAAGGCGCTAAGACCTAGGGTTTACAGGGAAAGGTCCTTGCTGGACAAGGTAAAAAGTCCTAGACTAATACGAACTAGTATTCCGTGTCTTGTACTCCAAGGCTCTGAGTATGTCGATGACTCTTGCGTAGCCTTCCTTAATCCGGCATGGGCCTCCCTTCAGGATCCGTCTAACTGGGCCCCCCAGCAGGCCATAGGCCTTTCTACCAACTATGGGCCACCCGGGTTAGGAGAATTGGTGACATGCTATGAGGATACCCATATAGCATATCCCCAACATGATTCATGATCCCATAGCGAAGAATTTGCATGCCACCAAATTTTGGCCATATTTTGAAAACAAACGAAGAGGAAGTAGTATGAAGAGTATGGCTCGATCAGCTTCTCTCTCTAGAAGGAGCAAAACATGACGGTTTTTCCTGCTTAATTTTAGGGTGCTTCGTGCTAAATGTATGGACATCGATGTAATTTTACCTTTTTTAGGTCCTTGATGTAAAATGTACTCCGGTTGTTCGTGTAAAATTCGAACCTAAAAGAAAGTTGTAAAATTTAAACATATTTAAGATTATTATATGTCGATGAGTATGAACATTCTTGGATTTCAAGACAAACGACCAAGGTCATGGCCATATCTACTTCATACTTTATGCCGATGATTCGTGATCCCATATCCAAGAATTTGCATGCCCCCAAATTTTGCCATATTTTGAAAACAAACAAAGAGGAAGTAGTATGAAGAGTATGGTTCGATCAGCTTCTCTCACGAGAAGGAGCAAAACATGACTATTTCCATACTTAAGGGCGCTTCGTGCTAAATGTATGGACCTCGATGTAATTTTACCTTTTTAGGTCCTCGGTGTAAAATGTGCTCCCACCGTCCATACGTGTAAAATTCGAACCTAAAAGCAAGTGGTCAAATTTAAACGTATTTAAGATTATCAGTTATCGATGAGTATGAGCATTCTTGGATTTCAAGACGAACGACCAAGGTCATGGACATATCTACATCATACTTTATGCTGATGGTTCCTGGTCCCATATCCAAGAATTTGCATGCGGCCAAATTTGGCCATATTTTGAAAACAAATGAAGAGAAAGTAGTATGAATAGTATGGCTTGATCAGCTTTTCTCTCGAGAAGGAGTAAAACATGACTGTTTTCCCTGCTTAATTTTAGGGTGCTTCGTGCTAAATGTATGGACCTCGATGTAATTTTAGCTTTTTAGGTCCTTGATATAAAATGTACTCCCACCATACGTACGTGTAAAATTAAAACCTAAAAGCAACTGTAAAAATTTAAATGTATTTAAGATTATTAGTTCTCGATAAGTATGAACATTCTTGGATTTCAAGAAGAACGACCAAGGTCATGGGCCTCATGGCCATATCTACATCATACTTCATGCTGATGATTCATGATCCCATATCCAAGAATTTGCAAGCCACCAAATTTGACCATATTTTGAAAACGAACGAAGAGGAAGTAGTATGAAGAGTATGGCTCGATCAGCTTTTCTCTCGAAAAGGAGCAAAACATGACTGTTTTCCCTGCTTAATTTCAGGGTGCTTTGTGCTAAATGTATGGACCTCGATAAAAATTTACATTTTTAGGTCCTTGATTTGAAATATAATCCCTACGTCCTTACGTGTAAAATTCGAACCTAAAAGCAAGTGGTAAAATTTAAATGTATTTAATTTTATTAGTTGCAGATGAGAATGAACATTCTTAGATTTCAAGCCAAACGATCAATGTCATGGCCATATCAACATCATACTTTATGTTGATGATGATCCCATGTCCAGGAATTTTCATGCCACCAAATTTGGCCATACATTTTGAAAACAAACAAAGGGAAAGTAGTATGAAGAGTATGGCTCTGCTCTCTCGAGAAGGAACCGGACCCGACTATTTCCCTTGCTTATTTTTAGGGTGCTTCGTGCTAAATATAAGGACATTTATGTAATTTTATCCATTTTTAGGTCCTTGATGTAAATTGTACTCCCATCATCCGTGATGTTCCCATATTTGGGAGTAAATGGGCGAATCATGTCATGGTAATAATGTTGCCACTCAGAGTTTCCTACCATTAGATAAATCTAGCACGAAAACATGACTATATACATTCTAATCTAGATAAATCTGAGAACATTATATAGATCGGAGGGAGTAGTATATATGCATTTGAAACAAATTGTATTTGCTCTCTCCTTCAGTGCCGCATCACCATCCCCACACGCAAAGCAAATTTGAGGACATTTCGAACTTTTTTTCTTCGGCACGGTGTGATTTGCTGTCCCTAGCTACCTACTGGAAAAAAATAGTAGCGCCTCAAACTAGGGGCCAACGTTGCGGGCTGGAACGTTTAAGAAATACTACTATATCTAATTTTCTGTTATTATTCCTTTTTTGCATAAGCGTCTATGTTAACGTCCCGCATTAGTTTTGCCCTAATATACCGGGTCGAAGTAGTCGATCCAACAACCGGAGGAGAACCGCCCCGCACCCCTCATCGTGTTCCTCTGCCGCTTCGGCCGCTTGTGCACCATCGTCGCCCCTCTCCACCCTTGCATAAAGGTAGAAACCGCCAACCCATCCAGACTAATCTTCCGCAATACTCTTCCCCGGAATGACATCTGGAGCGATGAAGCATAAGATATCTGAGCGCTACAGCCAGGCAAACGGATTTGGCAACCTCCACTATGGACTGCTGAGCAACATCACCGATCGCGTCGATCTTCTGAGCACCGCTTGCCTGGCCCACGACATGGTTGGCATGTGTCGAGGGATTGCAGAAGATCCTAGTCTCCCGTTTGGTTTGCCCTGCCTACTTCACTCTGACCCACAGACATGGCCACTAGACCGTGACGAGCAGGTAAAAATCAGTTTTGCATGATTTTTGTAGGACTCAAATCCTTAGATTCTTTCCTATGGATTGAATTTGGATCAAAGGAATCGTGGTATGCAAATTCTTTTGAACTGCAACCCCCCACCCATGCTTAAATCCCGTGGGAATTGGAACATCTACTTGAGACTCAACTCTCATCATGGCAATCACGTAGGTAGTTTTCCTACGTTTTATAATCGCCTGTTTTTCACCGGCAAACCTGTGAAATTCCTATGTTCTCAATCCTGTGATCAAAAGAGGCCCAAGACCTTTTCTTCAGTGTCCCCCCTCTCCTCCAAACATACTAATCTGAAAACACAAGAACGACCAAGATTGTTGATACCTGTAAAGGAAGGTGTATTGGCCAATCGAGGCTGGCGTTATATTTTAAGTTTCATGTGTTTTACAAACACAAGATTTCTGTAAAAAGTTGGCTCTTTGGTTTATATGAATACAAAAACATAGGATTACTTTAAAACATGGTAAAATCAAAGTCAAACCTCATGGGAGGGTATATTTATGATGTTATCGTGTCTCTTGGGACCTCATTCTTGTTCTTTGCGCGCGTAGGAATTTGAAAATGAGGTCCAAGTTGGATATGAATACATGCATATGAGCTTTGGAGGATTTTAACACATAGGATTTTGGAAGACATCAAATTCCTATGGAGTCACTTCTTAGTTCCTATGCCCTCCATTCCATAAGAATCTAAACACGAGCTCCAACCTCATTCTATTTCTCCTTTGAGAAGTCCAATGCGCTTACACTATATTCCTACAAAACTCTTGTGTTTATTTCCTATTCACCATCCAAAGACACCTGTTACAAAATTCCTGCATTTTTAATTCCTAATATGAAATTACTGTACCTACCATGTCAATCCTGTGTTTTTCCTATTCCTACATTTTTTTAAAACCATTGATCGAAAGAGGCCCCTAATCTTGTTTATCAATCATAGGAAAATTGCTTGCGTTTTTCCTCTAGTCCATTCCTCTGAACAGTGCCAACATAGGAAACTTAACTATTCCTACACTTTTTCTTAAATGCAAACAAGACCTTATTCCTTGGTGTGTTTGTCTGCATGCCTTCATGATTAATTCAACACGTTTCTGCATCTTTCAGATAGTAGTTTTTTCGCAAAGCTAGCTAGCACTACCCCCTTTGTCAAACACCTTGCATGCCCCTAGATATGAAGAAAATCTGTTGCAGGGCATTGACGTGTTGCTAATGCCACTAGACAATCCAATCGTAGAAGAATTTGTACCAGTTGATGATGACATACCCAGAACATGGGATGATGAAGGATTTGAAAACAAGGGTCGCTAGGTTGGTGCCGACGGAGAATGGATTGCGATTGCAAAGCACCCGGGGCGCTGGTACCTCCAAAACATCTACAGTATGACACGTATCGAGCTACCACATGTGCATCATGTTGATATTTATCCATCAGGTAACCAGTGTTTCCCCATCCCCCATGCACTTCCCTCTACAAGCACGCGTATATCGAGCTGCTGAAGCTACAAATAGCAAAGAAACCGTACAGATTTGACAACCAATGGCCCTATAGCGCGATGGCGATGTTTGACAAATCCATTGCTACCATAGATTTTCCTTGTGATAGGGACTGGATTATCCTTCGAAACGACTATCTTGCACCAGCAACGTATGTCGATGCCATTTCCAAGTATCTAATCAGTGGTTCTATTGATCGCATATACGCGGTGACAGAACCGCGAGGAGATGTTCTTATCTAGGAACCAGACAAGTGGAGTGAGTCTTGTTATTTAAAAGTAAAATTTATAAATTACTTACAACTGCATTGTCCGTGATACTTTTGTTAACTGAAATGCACACACATGTATACTTGTAGGTCAGCGTGTCATACAGGCTCCAGAAATTGAAGAGTCGGCAAATGTCCAAGCCGGTGACAATGTTGAGGCTGAAGATATTGCATTACGCAGCTGGTACTTGGCAGAGCTTGGCTAGAATATCCTGTGGATTCACACCAGGGGTGCACGAACCAGCAGCCATGGTAATCCTGTATCATACATGGGTAGAGAACTGCTCTCTTATCCCTCATTCCGCTGCCACGTTTTCAAGAGGGCCCTTAATTTGGATGACCCTGTATCACCAGACTGGATTAGAAGGGATAATCTTGAAGGGAGGTCAGTGTTTATGGGAATTAACCATCCATTCATCCTCGAGCCCCCTACAAACTCCGAACCTAGTGCTGCCGATGTTGATGAAGCTCTGCCAGTGTTCAGAGGAGACTGTGTGTGTGCTACACACGTGCGCTGCCAACATCGCCCACAGCCAGTTCCAGATTGGAGCCACATGCATGTCAATGGAGGAGCTGCCATAGGTTCATCACTTAACTACACTGGAGCGGAACATAGAGAGAAAATGTTTGAGGCGCCAATGTGGTTCGTGCCAACCCCGCCTCGTTTAAACTATGTGAAGTTTGACCAAAATACCGAAAAGCTGATTATGAGCACTCGAAACATCATTTCTGTAGCTAGTACTTGTCACCATGTAATGTACAGTACTATGTAGTACTTTCATACTGTATTGTAGTATCAGTACTTGCAACATCATTTCCACTATTTCTTGTACTAGGCACTATGTACGTAATAATATACTTCCATAGTATGTGTTTGATGTTTACCTATTCAAGCACTTAAGCTGCCGTGCCCAATTTTCTAGGCAATTAATTTTTGCATAACAATTAGTAGTACTGTATTAGTGGCAAGGTTTGCTTTGTCCACAACATTCGTGTAACCTCGCTGCATTTATTCCCTCACCAGCCCTAGCCCCACCCCTCTCTCACACAGCACTCCTTAATCACCATTGCGCTTCCCTCCATTGACGACCACCACCGCCGCAACTTACTCGTCTTAGGCGGGTAGACTGCGGGCGGCGGGCCCTGCAACCTCATCTATAGAGCCGTCGCATCCCTCAGACATCACGGTGGCAGTGCAGTATGTACATTATCCCCAGAACCCTTGATCTTGATGATGAGATGTGTTCAAGCTTTTATTAGCGCTTCGTTAACATTGGGTTGGTGTTGAGTATAGTTCTCATCTAGTGCATTTAACCCGTTTGTATACTACAGTTCAGTTTTACACATGCAAGCTAGTTCTGGGGATAGATCTACAGTGAACTGTAATAATAAGTTCAAATTTTATATTGATTGGTCCACGACTGATGATGATTTGGGAGGCCACTCGGTATGTTTTGCTTTAGATTTGTCTCAGGGGCAGAGGTCCCTTTAATTTGAACAAGTTAGGGCGGCTGCTGCCCTACCTTGATTTTTGCAAAAAAAAATCGAGTATATGTATGCATCTAGCATCGGCAACAGATAGAGCTCATCATGTTCGTCCATTCGTCTGTTCCTGGGTGTTCAGTATCTGTACTGCTCAATAAAGAACTGCACTAATGTGATGCCTAGACCTTGGAAGTAGTACTAATATAACCGGCATTCATGCTACCTAGAGTTAAGACTTTAATTTGTATAGTTCGATAAGAAAATTGCATAGCTGATCTTGTATTGTACTCTATCAACTAACTATACTATTTCACAATTATTGACAGCTGGTAGAGACATTATCTGTCCATGGGATTTTTTTGCAGTGTTTGGGAAAGAATCTCAAGCTTGGATAGACTCATCATCGAAGAAGACAAGAGAGCCATGTGCAGTCTGGATGGAGGGGCGGGCCAGGAACACCCACTTGGAGAACACATGTGACGAGTTCTGCAAGATACTGTTAATACCGGGAGGGTTAGACGTGCGGAGCATACCCAACTCCTTTTTGCCAACATTTGGCAGTGAGTATCCAGACGCCATCAAGCTGAAGATATGAAAAGCCTACAGCTAGGATGTCGAGCTGAAGAAGCAAGATGGCAAGGTAATCCTTGACGAAGGATGGCTAGATTTTGTCAAAGCACATGACTTGAAGGTAGCATACTTTCTGGTATTCAAGAAGCTTGCCACCTTCCTTTAAGGTGATAGTATTTGATCATGATAACTACGAGAAGGTGATCAAATGTGCAGGTTATCACCCATCATTTGATGGACAATTTACTATATCGTAGGTGTATTAATGTAGTGACTATTCGCTTATAATTATAACTATTCTGTAAAGAGGTGCTTGAACACCTTCCCTTATCATGCATCATGTTGGAACAATGTGGTACTTAATCGCGCTAGGCTCCAATGTGGAGGTATTTATTGTACTACGTTTGCAGCAAAACTGCAAAAGAAACATCTAGTGTACTACTACTAGTATTGTACTACCTCATGTTCCAAAGTATTAGGGCTGGACATAAAACTCGAAACTCGACAAGTTTAATGAGCACTCGTTTGCCCGGCTCGTTCAAAATCGACTCGTTTCCTTAACAATCTGAGTTGAGCTGCAATTTTTGCTCGATATACTTAATGAGCTAAACAATCGAGTTAACGATGTTTGTGAGCTACTCGTTAAGCTCGGTAACAACCAAGGTAAGACCCACTTATGTTGCTACATGTCTAATCTGGCAGCCCATCTAAGGCAAACATCTAGCCCATTGAGTAAGACTGATCAATCCAGGAGCGAGAGCGATCGACCAAAAACCTTACCCTAGACTCTCCCGATCGATTCAGAATATTTCTCATGTGTCTCGTCAACTCGTCATCTCCCACTGCATACCCCATCTCTATCTTCTCGATCCAGATCTGCTGACCGCGGCACTGACCGAACCCTGCCGACTATCGTTTTTAATTATCGGTATGCCTCTATCTTGAGGCTGATACATTTTCATAACGAGCAGATCGTGAGCGCTAGTTAACATCTAATGAACCGAGCTGAGCTTTACTGTTTGCTCGTTATCCTTAACGAGTTTAATGATCTGAGCCATAATGAGCATGAGCCTTAACGAGCCAAGCCTTAACGAGTCGAGCTGCTTGATAGTCCAACCCTACATAGTATAATCCTTTTTAGCAAACTAAACAAGCATCATCGGGTCAAACATGACAGCATTAGTAACTCTAGTCGACATACACGGCAGTGTGCCGGCCTAGCTGTAATGGCCCAGGTTGTGACATGGTTAATTTAGCGCACGGCAGCGTGCCGACGTAGCTATAAAATGTGCCAGGATTTTAGATGGTTAATTTAGTGCACGACAGCGTGCAAGCCAAGCTAATCAGCGTCCTGGATGCAGCTCCAGAGGCCTTGCAAAAAAACTCATTCAAAGAGCCATCCCGTCTTCCCCATCTCAGCTGTTTTTATCGCCACTCACCAACGCCGTCTAGCCCCGCATTTGGGATCGTCTCTAGTGCATGCTTTGCACATTTTCCTTGCCATCTCGCCAGCTGCATCAGATCTTGCAGGCCCCGCGCCACCCCTCTCCAAAATTCCCCTGATAGTCATACTCTGGTCCGACCTCTTCCCCCCAATCCATCCCGATGTCGCAATTGATCCACAACCCACTACACGATGTCTGGAGCAAGGTTGGCAACGACGTTTTCAATGAAATCGCTATGTGTCTGGACACATCCAGCGTTGACCGGCTGGCGGCATGCTCCAAGGAGCTGTACCGCCAAGTCGTGGGTAGAAAAGGTAGCAGATGTCCCAACAACCACTACGGGACATTCGTCCCCTACAACGACGTCTACGACCACATAATCTGGTGCTTTCACGGCCAGCAAGTCTGCATGGAGCATCGATGCGAGTTTCTCACCTCGTCGGTAGAGCTAACACCTATGGTAGAGCTCGTCCGCCACCTTAGAGTTTCCCACTCGAGGACTGCACCCATAATGCCCTATATCCACACACACTGGGAGATGTCTAAGCCGGTGCCCATAGGGGGCTCGCGGAGAGCGGATATCATTGGCATCGGGAAAGAGGGCACCGTGTTTGTCGCCCAAATTGATGGCCACACCACGGACATTGTCATATCCCCCAGGTTCGTCATTTCATGGGTGTGCGAATCGCCGCGGTACAAGGTGAAGCTTTGGCCGATGTCTCTGTGGCATGAGCTCCATGCGGTCGAAATGGTGGCGACATCTGAGCTGACGAGTAGGCCATGGTCGGCCGAAGTCGCCCTGGAAGGGCTCAGGTCATACCTATCGTAGCCGTGTTGTTACCTGGAAGCTTCTGAACCGTTCGTCAGAATTCCCTATGGATTAGGAGTATTGCATCAACAAGTTTCAAAAGTGAGATAAAACATCTAAATATTCTTTGTGATGATGCCAATGTTAAGATATGTAACATCGTACTAATTAATTAGTACTTTATGTTGGTGACAGATTCAATTTGTATGGGGAGAGGTGGAACAAGTTTGCAGCAATGTATACCTATTTCCAATGTACGTTGCTGACATAGTGGGCCCACAGGCGATGGTGTGACAAGGAAAGGGTAACATGCAGGAAAGAAAGTGCTACCCAGCCAGCACTTGACACAATGTTGCGTTATGCCGAGTATTTTGTATGGAGGTCTTAACTTGCTACTGTTAATCTATTTTGTAGTATACATATGTACTAGTACTTGTTCAGATCGATCGATCGAGTGCTGAATATGGACTCTCTTTCCTTTTGAGTCATGGCCTTGCTACAACTATTGAATTTCAATGTCTGCATTGCTGAATCTATCATTTATTTTGGCTATTGTCTGTATTGCTAAATCGGTCACTTTGAAATGCTGTTGAATCTGTCAAGTGGTGCTGAATATGAACTGGGAATCTGTAGATATTTTTCTGTCTTATTTTGTACTGCTCAAGCTTCAAATGCTACTCAATCTAGCAAGTGTTATTTCGTTACTATTACTAAGGTATTTTCTAGAACTAATACTGATGTATTGGTACTTGTTTAGATCAAGTGTAGTAGATGGTCTTGCATTCCTTTTTAAACTTGGCTTTGTCACAATATAGATGAGGCTTGGGCATTTTGGGATGCATATATATGGGGGTCACACTAGTATTAATGTGAAGCGAAGGTATGCACACAAAAGCATACTCGATCGTCAGTTATGCTTGCTCCAATGATTGAGTGTGTTTGGAGAAAAGGGCAAACTGATCGTGCGACAAGGTTTTTAGACCTGAAACATGAACGGGTTCTCTCTGTACTGCTATTGAGTTTCAGTGTATGTATAGCTGAAACAGTCACTTTGGAATGCTGCATAATCGGTCAAGTGCTGCTGAATATGAACTAGGAATCTGTCGATATTTTTTCTGTCTTATTCTATACTACTGGATCTTTCAAATGCTACTAAATTTGTAAAAAAGTTATGTCGTTGCTGCTGGGCTGCTTGCACTAGAGCTTTTGCATGTGTGTCATCGAAACCGTTGGATGTGTTTTGTACAGAAATGAGAGGGTACCAAGTGAAGTCATTGGACACCAGTCTAGCTTTGGCGCACGCGGTCTGCGTCCCTTGTTCTTTAGATATTTTTACACGAATATATGTCAAAAGAATTAGCGTTTCTTTTTCCCTCCGGTAGTGAGGTCTGTGTTCCGAATCCGGCCGAGCCACAACATAATGCAAATTTTACTAAAGAGGAGGTAAAATCTAGCCCATTTGGCCCCTCTTTAGCCCAGAACAATTTAATTCGGCCTTGTAGGGGTCAGGGGACTTGCTAACGATAGCCCATTTAAATATTTATCAAGGAGCCCATGGAGAATAGCACATGGAGTATATCCCATTTGGTATAGTAGATGTAGAATAGCCCAAAATGTTTAATTCGGCGTTTTTAGAATTGCCCTTTAAAACAAAAACAAAAAACCCACCTACCCATGTTTTTAAGAAACTACTCCATTATCTGGCATTTAATAAATTGAGATGCCAGAATCGCTTCCCTTTTATTTTAATAAGAGAGATAACATGGACACATAAAATCTTTTTAAGAAGGCTAATATATAAGTTATAGGTACTATCAAGCTTTTTAATGAGAATGTTCATCTATGTTGTTTGTCGTTGTGGCAACGCACATGGTTTATATGTGTTCTGAAGTCTTGAGTTCAATTCTCTGTGCATGACATAAAATTATCTTGGGTTTACATTTTTTACTTTTAGCAATATTGATTTATGGAGAGGCTGACATCGCGAACCCACCAGCCTTCAGCATCCCTCGAGTTTAATGGTCGGGTTTGAAAAAAAGTTAAATACTTGGACAGAGAGGCTGGCATCGGGAACCCACCTTCCAGAACATACAAGGCTACATCTAGGACCCACAATCCAGAACATACCAGAGAGGCTGACATTGGGGCCTCAGCAGCAAGCCCATACATGACTGCCATATCGAGCAACATTGCCAAGGTCAAAACAGCAGACGTGTGACCGAAAAAAGTCCATGATACATAGGTTTGATTTACAGAGAGACCAATATGTGGGACCCAGTAGCGCGGCCTTATACAGGTTCTGCCTCGAGTGACATTGCCAAGTTCGAAACAGGGAGGCGTGAGCGAGAAAAAGTCCAGCATGCACATGTTTCTTTTAATGGGGTGTAACTACCTCGGTGAATTACGCTCTTAGTTGCATGCCTGGATGAGCGAAAGTGGTTAAAATAGTACGGTGGGGCCCGGGGCCACTCACGGTAGACCTTTCGGCCGTCCTAACCACTTCCAAAACATTGGGACAAGAACGAGCGGCGTAATCGGCAGGCGAAGGGATCAACTACATACACAAGTGAGTATGTATGCAAGCCACATACAACAGTCCTCAGAGCCATTCCATTGAAAAGAAATAGAAATATTGCAACGCCATACGACAAGATTCAAATATCCTAGATAGAAATAATATTTTAGGATAGCTCCTCATACAACAAACATCAGAGTATCAGGCGGAAGCGGAAACAAGATCCGAGTACGGATAAGAAGCAAATCAGCATAAGATGCCCCATAAATAAACACATCCCGCCCACAGATCTCACGGATCCCCGTTACCGGAATCTCTACACTGAATGATCGTTGCCAACATCATCTGTCTCCTCCACCCAGTATCCATCTTGCGAGTACACCTATTCATCTGAATCAAACAACTTATCGTGTGAGACCCTAGGGGTACTCAGCAAGTCTTTATGCCACTAAAGGGGACACAACCTGGGGAGACGCAATTGCAGCAAAAGATAATATCTAACAATTCTATAGATACTTGCTAACCATCCGCCTAACCAATGATAGACGGATGTCCGTTAATTAGGAACAACAGTTACAACAGTATAATTAACAGATCCATCCTCCTCCTCGCTTACCAACGAGGAAGCGGACAAACAACCCCCATCATCCGTTGGCAGTTTTGTTAACCATTCCATGAGTATTGCACTATTTACTAGTCAAGTATTTAGTCAAATTAAAAGTGGTACTTTAATTATACTTGTCTATGATCGAGAAACTGTGCTCCAAGTCATCCATAACCGCGGACACGGTTTTCAGAAAGATTTGCCCCGCAGGGGTGCACGAATAGCAACACACACTCGATCAACCTCGGCAAAACCAACTCAATACCCAACGAGGCATTCACGACAAAGCAATCACAGTATTCAGTAATATTTCAGGGGGGCACCCCATTAAGCTACCCGCAACGAAGCTAGCTGACTCCGAGGCGGACTCAAGGTTTGTGTGGACGGCGGTAAACAACTGGGAACCCGAAAATGTGATTGGGCTTGTCGATACAGCGAAAACGTGTCACGATCCAAAACAGTACAGGTACTCCTCGCACAATCTTAATTAAAGCAGTAGCATGGCATAAGTACGGATAGTAATAAAACCCCAAACTAATTGTGGCTCCAAGAAATAAGAATGAATCAAGCTCTAGCTCAGGGGGGTCCATAAGGCCTCCTGGATGTGGATAGTGCGAATAGTCAAGGAACAGGAATCAAGTACTCGGGGTCCTACGGGACACAAGTGAGCATGAAAAACCAAATAGCAGATATTGCTCACCGGTGCCTCTTTCATTAGTTATCCCATTACTACACAGGTTAAGTTGTTTAGGTACCTCATTATCCATCAGACACTCACATACCCTACACATGCTTTTCTACGACTCGCATGGCTCGAACAACTCCTGTAGTAATGGCTCATGGGATGGAGGAACAAGCTTTGGTGGGGTTTAAATGTAAAGGCTATGCAGTACTTGGGATTCAATTTAATGCAATCGCGACTCAATGATGCAAGAATAAGATAGAGGCAATAGGTACTATATGTATGCAAGCATGTGGTAGTGCTTGCCTGGCAGCTCAGTTGAAGCGAGAGATGGATCTGGGTAGTACTCCTGTGATTCCTGGTAATTCTCCTATTGGGCGTCTATTCGAAGAAGAACCAAACGAACAAGGGCCAACATAAATAAAGTGCACAAACATAGGAATTAAAATGCGACAATCAAACAAGCATGCCATGATGAATGATGCACAATGTACATGGCATTAAAGTAGCATGGCAAGGTGAGGTGTGGGGTACAAGAATAAAGCATTTTATTATTTATTTGGTCCAATTTTGTTGTCATAAACTATTCTGATTTATAAATATGGCATGATGCATGCTTCAATTCAGAACAAGGAATGCATAGATAGAACAGGCTCGTCGCTCTGATCAATTTAGACATATTATTTGTCAAATTTGGAGTTATAGATTTAAAGTTATTAATTTATTAAGAAAAGGGCATTTATTTGTAATTTAATCAGCTCGAAATTTTAAAGTGCTCAAATAATATTTTGAATGGCATATTTGAAATCCTCACATTTTCTGATTCAAAAACATATATCATTTGTATTATTTGGATTTGTAATTTAAAAGTTATTTAAAATCTGATTTGAATTTGTATTTAACATTTTCTGGAAAAGTTTAATTAAAACAGAAAATTTGCCAGGAATTTTTGCACACGGCCAACACTAGCCCAAGCCTCTGATGGATGGGGCCGGCGCTAACTGGGCCCAGTGGTCAACGTTGCACAGCCGCGGCTTTTCTCACTCTGGGTCTAGCTAGCCATAGCGATTGACAGGTGGGGCCAGCGGGCTATGGCCCATGTGCCAGTGGCGAAACTCGCAGAGACTGACAGGTGGGGGGTGTGCTGGAGAGCGGGTTGAGACTACGAAAGCCGGGGTGCTTTTTTGTAAAAAGCTCACAGAGGCTGGCTGGTGGGCTCACGCGTACTGCGGGTTGAGGCGGCAAAAGAAGGAGGGGGTAAATGCAAAACGGGGGCCGCGGTACTGTGGATCTTCTCCACTGACTGACGGCCAGATCCGCGTGCGGCGCGGGACGGGGGACTCGAACCGGGGACCTGGGACTCGCGCTCGGCGGCGGCAACCAGTGCGGTAGGATGTGGGTGTTGACAGGAGGGAGTAACGCGGCTAGCTAACGGGGTGCATCGCGAGGTCGTGCAGGCGCAGACATGCCCAGAGGGCGTTTGTCCTATGGTCCGGCGAGACTAAGACACGACTGAGAGAGAGAGGGTGTCAGCGGGGAGGGTTGGCTCACCGCGGGGAGGGCGGTGGTGTCAGATCGGCTTGGGGAGCAGCAGGGCAACGACGAGGCAGGCGAACGGCGGCGCTAGGGTTTCAGCGGGGCGTCGCGGTACTATGGCGGAAGTGGGGCTTCTCCTCCTCGCTGGCGCGTACTAGGCGAAGCAGGGGATCTTCCTCGGTCTCCTCGACCACCTCCACGTCACCCACGCCGGCTGGAACAAGGAAGCGGCGAGGTTCTGGCGGTAACCGGCGAGAGAGAAGACAGCGTCGGTGGGGAAGAAGAAGGAAGAGGCAGGGCCCTAGGGTGGATCTGGTGAGGCAGAGACGTGGGGAGGTAGCTAACAGCGAGGGAGAGGAAGGAGGATGCCGTGGGGGATTAGGTTGGAGATAAAGGTGGCTTCGGCCACCTTTTTCCTCCTCCTCTCACGTGCTCGAGCTGGGGCTCGACTTGGGCAGGTAGGACATGGCAGGTGGGCCAGGAAGAGGGGGGAGGCCAGGCTTGGGCTGGGGCCAGCATGGCAGTGAGAGAAAGAGAGAGGAGAGGGAAGGCTCAGGTGAGCTAGGGCTAGGGTTAGGAGTGGGGTAGATGGGTAGCTAGGTGGGGCCTGCATGGCATAGAGAAAAGAGAGAGATGCCAAGAGAGAGGGTCGGGTAGCTAGGTTTAGCTAGAGAGGGGTGGCTTGGTTAGGGTTTTGTTAGGGTTGGTGTTAACTAGAGAGAGAGATAAGGTGGTAAGGTGAGAGATAGAGGTGGTATAAGGTATAACCTCAAATGATCATGCATGGATGAGATGATGGTTTAAGAGAGGTAAGGCTTGATACACATGACAAGAACAAAGATCAAGAGGGGGAGGTATGAGGGAGAGAGAAAGAGATGTTTAACAAAAGGGGAGATCCACTCTAAACCAAAGGGAAACAAAAAGGAAAAGATGGTAGTGAGGATTTGCATGGCCCATGCATGTGCAATAAATGCCCATGTTTTTTCTTGTGAAAACCATAATAATAACATGGCATTATTCTTATGCATTCCACAATGTGGAATAAAGGCCAAGCAAAAGAAAAATAGAATTGGATCCATCCCATCCCACATGAGCTAGAATAATTCCAAAAGAAAACTAAAAGCCCATGGGTAAGTAGGATGGTGGAATAATAAGGTGGTGGAGTTGAATAAAAGATATGCCCCCAACTCAACTTGGGCATTAAACAATATATCAATAGCCAAAAACAATATCAAGAGGCAAATATAATTAATAATGCATATGAGAGAAGAACCAAAGAAAAAGGGTTTTATATGATGCTCAAATGCAAGGTGGCATGATGACATGAGCATGATATAATTATGATGCAACAAATATCTGTAGAAAGTAGCCATTATATTACTAGACCAAGTAGCATTACCATTGTTAGACAATTGGGATGCTACATGGGGGGCTCACATGGGGGACCCAGCAGCCTGGAAAAACAACAAAAATTCCATCATACACACGTTTCTTCTAATGAGTGGATGACATGTGGGGCCCTGTATCATGATTAAACGGTAGATGCAGCGAGCAACGCTATCAAGTTCGGAACATGGAAGCGCGATCGAGGGAAAAAGTTCTACCGTACACACGTTTCTTCTAATGAGAGGAGATGTGGGGTCCAGGAGTTTGATTAAACGGTAGATGCATCGAGCGGTGCTATCAAGTTCGGAACAGGGTAGCGCGAGCGAAGAAACAAATTCCATCATACACACGATTCTTATAATGTGAGGCTGACATGGAGGACCCAGCAACGTGACTAGACGGCAGATAGATCGAGCTATGTTATCGAGTTGAAATCAGGGAGGCAATAGCCAAGGGAAAAAATTCCATTATACACACGTTTCTTCTAATGAGGGGATGACATGTGGGTTCCAGGAGGTTGATTAGACGCTGATGCATCGACCAACGCTATCAACTTCGGAACAGGATAGCACGAGCGAAGGAAAAAATTCCATCATACACACGATCCTTCCAATGAGAGGCTAACATGTGGGACCTAGCAGCCTGACTAAACGGCAGATGCCTCGAGCAATGTTATCGAGTTCAAATCAGAGAGGCATGACCGAAAAGTATGGTCCGCTAGACACACTGATGTTCGAGACCCACACACCTCAAAAGACTACGGCGAGTCAACATCGCGTGAGGAAACGAAAATCTTACTACTGCCACACGCTCGCCGAGCTTCCTCCATGTTTTTAGTAGATCTGTCGTAGTAGAGGGCCGTGAAACCAGAAAAAAAGTTTTCCATCGGCCACGGCGGAGCCGAGAATTTCGTCGCGGAAGACACACCTTCTACGACGATCATCAGGCCAAGTCGTTGCGGAAGGAAACTTTTCTTGTAGTGAGAGCCACGAGTCATATGACCGAAAGCAAGGATATGCTTGATGAGATGTAACACCCTTGAATCGGCCCTATGCAAGTTTTAGCGTTTCCCGCCAAACCCACATAGAAACGATTCAAGGACGCCCACCAGACACTTTCGTGTGGGTGGAAAATGAAGTAATATCATTACACAATAGTCCACGATGGAACCCATAGAATAGATATATAAACAGCAATGACTCACTGAGTCAAGAATACAGATATACAATACAAAGATCCAAATCACCTTGAAATCGATACAACATCTGACTACAGATATGAAGCAAATTGAGCTAAGAGCCCTGAGGAATAACCAATGGCGTCCATAACCCTGCCCAGGCCAAGCCGGAAGGGTAACCCTTCTAACAATGTCGATCTCAAACCTGCTAAAACAAAAGGGGTGCCGACAAAGGGCAAAGGAAAAAAGAGAGCGGTCAGTACTGAGGCCAGTACACGGCGAGTCTAGAATTCCGCGGCTCTCGCCTAATAGGTATGGTGGACTAAAGCGGCAGCAAAGCATGCACTAAACAATCTATAGAGACTCGATTCAACTATCGGCTATTAGAGAGGGGTAAGAAAGACCTATTCAGATCCAACCTGATAGTAACACCAAAACATACCCATCCTGGTATTCCCCCTCGATACCAAATGAGGAAGTCAAACCGAGGAACTCACACAGTTAGCAGTTTTATTCATTCCATTATAGTTGCAGCACTTACTAGTCAAATATAGATAGCATGAGTCATCCTGATAGCATAAGTAGTGGGCAGTTTTAGTTAACCATTCAGTTATAGTTGCGGTACTTACTAGTCAGATACAATTAGCATGTGACATTCCAAACCCAGCAGTTGTTGGCACTTTTATTTCATTCCATTAGAGTTGTGATACTTACTAGGCAGGTATAACATGACACGATACACCCCAGTTCCACCAGTTGTTGGCACTTTTATTATCCATTGCATTGTAGTGAAGCTGACTACTAGTCACATATTAAGTCAAATTTATAGCACTACTTTAGTTATGCTTGTCTATGATCGAGATACTGTGCTCCAAGTCATCCATAACCGCGGACACGGCTTTCAGAAAGATTTACCCTGCAGGGGTGCACAAATAGCAACACACACACGATCAACCTCGAAAAACCAAATCAAAACCCAACGAGGCTTTCACGACAAAGCAATCACAGGATTCATAAAAGATTTCAAGGGGGCACCCCACTAAGCTACCTGCGACAAAGTTGGTCGGCTCCGAGACGGACCCAGGGTTTGTGTAGATGGCGGTAAACGACTTTGAACCCAAAAGTGTGACTGGGCTTGTCGATACAGCGAAAACGTGTCACGATCCAAAACAGTACAGGTGCTCCATGCACAATCGTAAATAAAGTAGTAAAGCATGGCATAAGTACAGGATAGTAATAAAGCCCCAAACTACTTTGTGGCCCCAAGAAATAAGAAAATAATCAATCTCTAGCTAAGGGGATTCATGGTCCCACATGGGGATAGTGCGATAATCAAGGAACAGGTATCAAGTACTCGGGGCCTACGGGACACAAGTGAGCGTGGAAAAACCAAATATTAGCTATTGCCCACCAATGCCTCTGCATTAGTTATATCTATTCCCAACATTTTAATTGACAAGTTGTAATTAAAGTCATGATCATCTCCATCATTAAGCATGTGCCAACCTTCCAACAATGGTGGGACAACAACGACGCGAAGTAGCACCTGAGCAAGCAACTACGACTCGCAAGGCCGACTATCCATCAAACAACATGCAATAGGATGTGTCCAAGGCAATATAAAGGCTACACAGAATATATCTGGTACGGAACACTAAATCGTCGCGACATGGATAGCAATAGATCAATAGGAGGAAATAAAGACTATAAAAGCAAAATAGGTAGAAAGGGGGAGAATGCTCGCCTGGGAAACACTATCAAATATACATATCTGAAGGACTTGTCGATACTTGCATCAACTCAACAGCCTAATCCGCGAAAAACCAAAGCACTAAAAGAAACACCGGATGCACTATTTAATACTACAGCAAAAGATCTGGCATGATGTATATATGATGCATGACATGGCAAAGATGTGATGCAACTACGCAATATTAAGCGGAACCAGGGTCCCGACAATTAAATATAAGGTTCAAGTTGTTTAGGTACCGTGCAATTTAAATGTTGTATTAACAAGGCACAACATGGCATTGGTTCGCTACACAAATTTAAATGGAGGCATATAAGCCTAGAATAACCCGCATATGGTCTCCATATTAATTATGAGGTGAATCGATAAAGTACCCCGAAACAAATGAATATGTATGCGAGCATGAACAATTTAATATGCAACAGGATATATGTCATATATTATAAAAATAAGGGTCTCGGAAAGGGGATCACATTAGGGTTCGGCGGTCTTGGGTTTCGGGGGATTGGGTCCGGGCTCGGTGGGATCGGTCTTCGGAAACCGGGAACAACGCACCTAGAGTCTCGACGAACTTGGCGTTCGTGAAGGTCTCCGGGTTCAGGGCCTTAGATCAGGGCCTTCAGCTCCGAGAAGGGGTCCTCGGTGTTCCCCTGTCTTCAGTCTTGTGTTGGCGTTCTTGTGGTTTGGGCTCCGGGTTTAGGGTCTTCGAAGGACCGAGGATTGGCTTACACAAACTAAATCGGGCTGGGACGCCATTGTGCCTGGAGGAAAAACACAAGCGGCACACTGTGGCACCGAGCTGATGGATACATGCATCTAGCAAAACAACTAGCTAGTTGCAAGTGATGTAGGAGCAAGAGAAATACATGGCAAACGACGACCTTGAAGGAGAAGGAGCGCTCCGGGGGAGGGGATGGCGCCATGACAACCAGAGGCAGCGGCGCTCGGAAGCTTGCAGGCGGCACGTGGACGTTGGGGACGGGGCGAGGCCGGCGGGCGACAGCCGGATGAAGGAACGTGGGGACAGCAACGCTGGGCATGCGGCGGCCCGGAGGAGAACCACGACAAGGTGGTGGCGGCGGAAGGATGCAGGGGACCTGATGAGTGGTGGCGTGCATAGCTTGGGAGGGGCTCGCGTCGCTGGCGACAGTACGATGCAGAGGACAGGGATGGACAGCGATGACGGCGCCGGGGCTGCGGGATCCCGTGTTGGGTCATGTTGCCTGCGAGCGTGGAGGACGCGACATGGAGGTGCATCACGGAGGCGGCTTACTTGCGAGAAGGAGGCAATGGCGGCAGCTCGATGGCGGAGGCGGCCGACCGTGAGACGGAGGCTGAGGCGGGGTCGAACGACGGCACTCGGGCCGACGGAGCTTGGCACGGAAGCGCCGGAGACATGCACGGGGTGGAGAAGGTGCTCGAGGCCAGGGGAGACGCGCTCTTCGAGGTGGGACGGCGCCATGGCGGTCTCGGGATCCAGCGCAGGGCGGACGACGGCCGGCAGGGGCCTGCTCGCAGCAGCGCGCGGGGTAGAGACAAGGGACGGGGTGAGGCCGGCGTGGCCCTGGCGAGGTCGGGCGAGCAGGGACCCGCGAGCGGCAGCGCGGGCGTGGCTCACGATAAGAGGTGGCGCGAGGGAGAGCGCATGCGAACGGCGCTGCAGGGAACCGGGTGACGGCGCTGCGGTAGGTGGCAAACTCGGGTATGCGACGTGCGGCGGGTGCTCGAGGGAAGGTGGTCTCGATCCGGTAGGTGGGGGAGGATCAGTACAAGATGGTGGGGCCAGGTGGAGCAGGGTGGGTGTTGTTCCTCTTACGGGAGGGGGGTTGTGCCGCGAGGGAGGCGTGCAACACGAGGACTGCGAGGTGGTGGGGCCAAGGGTTGATCGTGGCAGGTTCCAAGGCAAGACGTGCGCGTGTACGTGTGCGGCGTGTGGCGTGTGTGTTGTGTACACCGGGGTGGGTGGCGGTGGTGATGGGGAGTCGGTAGGATCAGGTGTGGGTCTAGGGTTTGGGCAGACTAGGGTCTACTAGGTTAGGTTTTAGACGGCCTGGGTAGTAGGTAGTCTGGCCCGATTAGACCTCTGGTCTGACCTGCTGGACTGCCTCCCTGTTCAAAAATAGTTTTATTATTATTTATTTAGTTTTTAAATATCTTTTTGTAAAATACTTTAGGAAAATAAAAGATCCAAACGGACCGAGGGTTTACATTTGAAATAGCGAGCGGATATTTAGAAAACAAATATAGGCTTTTGAAAAATAGTTTTAGCCAAAATATGCGTGATTGTATGACGATGCTCAAATGCAATGTGGCATGATGACATGAGCATGCAGTCATGATGATGCACAAAACAAAAACACAGCGATTTTCTAGTAGTGGTTTTATCGAGGTGCTACAATTCGACACCACTAACAATGGATCTCGCCCTCGAGATCCACCTCATGGTAAGGGGGAGAAGGCCGACGATCTGGGTCTTCTCGCTTCGTGTAGATCCTCGCGACACCACTAACAAAGATCCTGCTCCATCTTGAATTTGGCGACACCACTAATAAGGGGTCATTGCTCACGTTCATTGAGAGAGCACTCCGGAGAAAACAAAAGGCGAAGGTAGAGGTATCAACAGATAAGGCCACCTCTAACTTCCGTGGAAGGAGTAAAGTTCCATTGATCCACCAATTCAATGTACAAAGTGAATGATAAGAGTAGTCGGATGAGGATCCGTCCATCGCGCACCTAAAGCATTACTCTGCACATGAATACGAGAATTATACAAACAACTCTTAGAATCAGACTGAAGATCTCGGCAAGCAAGGTTCAGATCAAAGGATTGATATAGGTTGTTCATAAGATCTGATGTAGGTGATGTCGTCGCGCTGGTAGACACCGGAAGATACAAAGAAAGGTTTTAGTGGATTTTGGTCCACTGAAAGGTACACAAAGGGAAATTTTCCCAGATAGCATGAAGACCGGATGTAGCAACAATGTTACAAGAGGAAGGAAGCGAAACGCTGAAGCTACGATGAAAACCCAACCGCGAGAAATCCTGGACTCGAAGAAAAGGTAAGAATAGATTCAAAACACGAAGAGGTAAGAGGAGAATAGCATAGGGATAAGGAGTAAAAAGAGACCTAATCAGATCTATCCAACTGATTTTTGCAAAATAGTTTTGAGACTCTACATCGGTCATTAGCTAGGTCATCCTACAGGCTGGACCAGTGGGGTATCGCAACTGCTGAGCTCTCATACCACTTTGTAACACCCTTGAATCGGCCCTATGCAAGTTTTAGCGGTTCCCGCCAAACCCGCATAGAAACGAGTCAAGGACGCCCACCAGGCACTTTCGTGCGGGTGGAAAACGAAGTAATATCATTACACAATAGTCCATGATGGAACCCACAGAACAGATATATATACAGCAACGACTCACTGAGTCAAGAATACAGATATACAATACAAAGATCCAAATCACCTTGAAATCGATACAACATCCGAGTACGGATAAGAAGCAAATTGAGCTAAGAGCCCTGAAGAATAACCAATGACGTCCATAACCCTGCCCAGGCCAAGCCGGAAGGGTAACCCTGCTAACGACGTCGATCTCAAACCTGCTAAAACAAAAGGGGTGCCGACAAAGGGTAAAGGAAAAAGAGAGCGGTCAGTACTGAGGCCAGTACACGGCGAGTCTAGAATTCGGCGGCTCTCGCCTAATAGGTATGGTGGAATGAAGCGACGGCGAAGCATGCACTAAACAATGTATAGAGACTCGATTCAACTATCGGCTATTAGAGAGGGGTAAGAAAGACCTATTCGGATCCAACCTGATAGTAACACCAAAACATACCCATCCTGGTATTCCCCCTCGATACCAAACGAGGAAGTCAAACCGAGGAACTCACACAGTTGGCAGTTTTATTCATTCCTTTATAGTTGCAGCACTTACTAGTCAGATATAGATAGCATGAGTCATCCTGATAGCATAAGTAGTGGGCAGTTTTAGTTAACCATTCAGTTATAGTTGCAGTACTTACTAGTCAGATACAATTAGCATGTGACATTCCAAACCCAGCAGTTGTTGGCACTTTTATTTCATTCCATTGGAGTTGCGATACTTACTAGGCAGGTATAACATGACACGATACACCCCAGTTCCACCAGTTGTTGGCACTTTTATTATCCATTGCATTGTAGTGAAGCTGACTACTAGTCACATATTAAGTCAAATTTATAGCACTACTTTAGTTATGCTTGTCTATGATCGAGATACTGTGCTCCAAGTCGTCCATAACCGCGGACACGGCTTTCAGAAAGATTTACCCTACAGGGGTGCACAAATAGCAACACACACACGATCAACCTTGGAAAAACCAAATCAAAACCCAACGAGGCTTTCACGACAAAGCAATCACAAGATTCATAAAAGATTTCAGGGGGCCACCCCACTAAGCTACCCGCGACGAAGTTGGCCGGCTCCGAGACAGACCCAGGGTTTGTGTAGACGGCGGTAAACGACTTGGAACCCGAAAGTGTGACTGGGCTTGTCGATACAGTGAAAACGTGTCATGATCCAAAATAGTACAGGTGCTCCACGCACAATCGTAAATAAAGTAGTAAAGCATGGCATAAGTACAGGATAGTAATAAAGCCCCAAACTACTCTGTGGCCCCAAGAAATAAGAAATGAATCAAGCTCTAGCTAAGGGGATTCATGGTCCCACATGCGGATAGTGCGATTGTCAAGGAACAGGTATCAAGTACTCGGGGCCTATGGGACACAAGTGAGCATGGAAAAACCTAATATTAGCTATTGCCCACCGATGCCTCTACATTAGTTATATCTATTCCCAACGTTTTAATTGACAAGTTGTAATTAAAGTCATGATTATCTCCATCATTAAGCATGTGCCAACCTTCCAACAACGTTGGGACAATAACGACGTGAAGTAGCACCTGAGCAAGCAACTATGACTCGCAAGGCCGACTATCCATGAAACAACAGGCAATAGGATGTGTCCAAGGCAATATAAAGGCTGAACGGAATATATCTGGTACGGAACACTAAATCGTCGCGACATGGATAGCAATAGATCAATAGGAGGAAATAAATACTATAAAAGCAAAATAGGTAGAAAGGGGGAGAATGCTCGCGTAGGAAACACTATCGAAGATACATATCTAAAGTACTTGTCGATACTCGCATCAACTCAATGGCCTAATCCGCGAAGAACCAAAGCACTAAAAGAAACACTAGATGCACTAGTTAATATTAAGGCAAAAGATCTGGCATGATGTATATATGATGCATCACATGGCAAAGATGCGATGCAACTAGGCAATATTAAGTGGAACCGGGGTCCCGACAATTAAATATAAGGTTCAAGTTGTTTAGGTACCCTGCAATTTAAATGTTGTATTAACAAGGCACAACATGGCATTGGTTTGCTACACAAATTTAAATGGAGGCATATAAGCCTAGAATAACCCGCATATGGTCTCCATATTAATTATGAGGTGAATCGATAAAGTACCCTGAAACAAATGAATATGTATGCGAGCATGAACAATTTAATATGCAATAGGATATATGTCATATATTATAAAAATAAGGGTCTCGGAAAGGGGATCACATTAGGGTTCGGTGGTCTTGGGTTTCGGGGGATTGGGTCCGGGCTCGGCGAGATCGGTCTTCGGACACCGAGAATAACGCACCCGGGGTCTCGACAAACTTGGCGTTCGTGAAGGTCTCTGGGTTCAGGGCCTTGGATCAGGGCCTTCGTCTCCAAGAAGGGGTCCTCGGTGTTCCACGGTCTTCAGTCTTGTGTTGGCGTTCTTGTGGTTTGGCCTCCGGGTTCAGGGTCTTCAATGGACCGAGGATTGGCTTATGCAAACTAAATCGGGTAGGGACGTCATTGTGCCTGGAGGAAAAACACAAGCAGCACACTGTGGCACCGAGCTGATGGATACATGCAGCTAGCAAAACAACTAGCTAGCTACAAGTGTTGTCGGAGCAGGAGCAATACATGGCAGACGACGACCTTGAAGGAGAAGGAGCGCTCCGGGGGGAGGGGATGGCGCCATGGCAACCAGAGGCAGTGGCGCTCAGAAGCTTGCAGGCGGCACGTGGGCGTTAGGGACGGGGCAACGCCGGCGGGCGACAGCCGGATGAAGGAACGCGGGGACGGCAGCCCTGGGCATGCGGCGGCCCGGAGGAGAACCACGACAAGGTGGTGGCGGCGGAAGGACGCAGGGGACCTGATGAGCGGTGGAGCGCATAGCTTGGGAGGGGCTCGCGTCGCTGGCGATGGTGCAATGCAGAGGACAAGGATGGATGGCGATGACGGCACCGGGTCTGCAGGATCCGGCATGGGGTCATGTTGCCTGCGATCATGGAGGACGTGACGAGGAGGCAAATTAGAGAGGCGGCCAGCTCACGACAAGGAGGCGATGGCGGCGGCTCGATGGCGGAGGCGGCCGACGGTGAGACGGAGGCCGAGGCGGGGTCGAATGACGGCACTCGGGCCGACGGAGCTTGGCACGGAAGCACCGGAGACAGGCACGGGGCGGAGGAGGTGCTCGAGGCAGAGGGAGATGCGCTCGTCGAGGTGGGATGGCACCATGGTGGTCTCGGGATATGGCGCAGGGCGGATGACGGCCGGCAGGGGCCCGTTCGCAGCGGCGCGCGGGGTAGAGACAAGAGACAGGGCGAGGCCGGCGTGGCCCCGGCGAGGTCGAGAGAGCAGGGACCCGCGAGCGGCAGTGCGAACGCGGCTCACGATAAGAGGCGGCGCGAGGGAGAGCGCCTGCGAACGGCGCTACAGGGAACCGGGTGACGGCGCTGTGGTAGGTGGTGAACTCGGGTATGCGTCGTGCGGTGGTAGGCGCTCGAGGGAAGGTGGTCTTGATCCGGTAGGTGGGGGAGGATCGGGACAAGATGGTGGGGCCAGGTGGAGCAGGGTGGGTGTCGTTCCTCTTATGGGAGGGGGTTGTGTCGCGTGGGAGGCGTGCAACGCGGGGACAGCGAGGTGGTGGGGCCGTGGGTTATTCGTGGCAGGTTCTAGGGTAAGACGTGCGCGTGTACGCGTGCGGCGTGTGGCATGCGTGTTGTGTACACCGGGGTGGGTGGTGGCGGTGATGGGGAGTGGGTAGGATCAGGTGTGGGTCTAGGGTTTGGGCAGACTAGGGTTTATTGGGTTAGGTTTTAGACGGCCTAGGTAGTAGGTAGTCTGGCCCGGTTAGACCTCTGGTCTGACCGGCTGGACTGCCTCCCTGGTAAAAATAGTTTTATTATTTTTATTTAGTTTTTAAATTCTATAAAATACTTTAGGAAAATAAAAGATCCAAACGGACCGAGGGTTTACATTTGAAATAGCGAGGGGATATTTAGAAAACAAATATAGGCTTTTGAAAAATAGTTTTAGCCAAAATATGCGTGATTGTATGACGATGCTCAAATGCAATGTGGCATGATGACATGAGCATGCAGTTATGATGATGCACAAAACAAAAACACAGTGATTTTCTAGTAGTGGTTTTACTGGGGTGCTACATGAGACTAGACATAATACTTCCAACATGTGTGTCACTTATCGAGATGGATTAACCTCTAAGGTATTGTATTTGGGTAAGGTAGTGGTCACATCAGATATATCCATTGTGGACATTATGCTTGTCAAAACCCTTTAATACAATTTACTTTCCGTTCATCAACTCACGCTTATGGGCTTTGTTGCCTACTTTAACCCTAAGGTTGTGGTTCTCATGTGGAGGAAAACTCTCTATAGACTTTGTTGGGTACGCCAACAATAGTTTGTATGTGGTAGATTTCGATAAAAAAAACCCACACCTACCGCGGCTTGCCTAATGGCTAAGGGTGACATGGGTTGGATTTGGCATCGCTGTCTTTCCCATGTCAACATGAGGTATTTGCAAAGTCTTCACACGGGAGGTCACATCCTTGGACTAAAAGATAATGTGCGCTTTGTCAAAGATCATGTGTGTAGGGCATGTATTGAAGGGAAGCTCCATGATACGACACATCCCCCCCCCCCACAACAACCATCTATTCCGATGGGATCTTTGAGCTCTTACACATGGACCTCTTTGGTCCTACATCCTTTGATAGCCTTGGGGGAAAGAAGTATTGCTTGATTATTGTGGATGACTACTCAAGATACACTTGGGTATATTTCTTCAAGAAAAAGAGTGAGACTCAACAAACCATCATCTACTTTGCCAATGAAGTGCAACATTAACATAACAAGAAGATCTTAGCCATTAGAAGTGACAATGGTACTGAGTTCAAGAACTACACCCTAGATGAATTTCTTGGTGATGAGGGGATCAAGCATCAATATTCCGCTCCATATACCCCTCAACAAAATGGTGTGGCGGAAAGGAAGAACCGGACTCTTATGGATATGGCAAGAACCATGATTGCGGAGTTCAAGTATCCATATAATTTTTGGGCCAAAGCTATCTCAACCGCTTGTCATATTACCAACCGGGTTTATCTTCACAAGCACTTGGACATGCCTCCATATGAGATCCTCACCATCAAGAAGCCAAGTATCAACTACCTTCGAGTGTTTGGGTGTAAGTGATATATTCTCAAGAAAGGTAACCGGTTATCTAAATTTGAGTCTAGAGCTATTGAAGGTATCTTTGTTGGCTATGCATCGGACTCTCACGCTTATAGGATCTAAAACAAGTCCACCGGGCAAGTTATAGTATCCTCTAATGTGAGGTTCGATGAGCATCATGGCTCCCAAGTGGGGCAAATTGATCTTGGTTTTGTAGGTGATGAAATTCCTCCTCAAGCCATAAGAAGAATGGGTGTGGGATATTTTTGCCCCATTGAGGAACCCCTTGTGGTGGAAGGAGAAGGACAATGCTCTACTCAAGTGGAGCCCTCACCTACTCAAGATATACTTCAACTCCATAGCCATCAAGATACCATAGATGAAGAGATTGTCCATGATCAAGGTCAAGCTCAAGTGAATGATGGGTGGGCATCACCCCATATGGACCAAGGTCAAGCTCGTGAAGATGGACAAATCCAAAATTTTGAGCAAGCTCAATTTCAAGGTCAAGATGAGGATCAAAATAGTGGTGATGACCAAGTAGCTTCTAAAAAATCCATTGAGGAAGCTCATGCTCATCGTGAAGCAAGGAGGATCGCCAAGCTCATCCGTGAAGGACTTACTCTTGAAAAATGTTGTTGGTGATCTAGAAAGGGGCATTACTACTCGTAACCAAGTGGCTAACTTGAAGACCCGGATTGGCTTGAGGCCATGCATGAAGAGCTTCACAACTTTGAGTGCAACAAAGTGTGGTCATTGGTGGAGAAACCCAAGGAGTGCCGTAATGTCATTGGGACAAAGTGGATCTTCAAGAACAAGCAAGATGCAAATGGGATGGTCATTCACAAGAAAGCAATATTAGTGGCACTAGACTTCTCCCAAGTCGAGGGTATCGACTACGGTGAAACTTTTGCCCTCGTTGCCCGTCTTGAGTCCATTCGTATCTTGCTTGCATATGCATCTCATCATAACTTTAAGTTACAACAAATGGATGTTAAAAGTGCATTTCTTAATGGTCCCCTCAATGAGTTGGTGTATGTCAAGGGTTTTGAGGATCCCAAATTTCTGAACCATGTCTACAAACTTGATAAGGCACTCTATGGTCTTAAACAAGCCCCACGTGCGTGGTATGAGCACCTTAGAAAGTTGTTGGTAGACCGTGGTTTCAAAGTTGGGCTAATAGACCCCACTCTTTTTACTAAGAGAGTTGGAGGAAACTTTTTCATATGTCAAATTTATGTTGATGATATTATCTTTGGTTCTCCTAACAAAGCTTTCAATGATGTCTTTGCTAAGCTAATGACTGATGAGTTTGAAATGTCTATGATGGGCGAATTATAATTCTTTCTTAGATTCGAAGTGAAGCAATTGTATTAGGGTATCTTCATTAATCAAGCCAAGTACATCCAAGATATACTCAAGAGAGTCAAGTTGACGGATTTAAATGGAGCCAAGACTCCCATTCCTCTCAAGTGTGATCTCACTCTTGATACTAAGAGTAAAGATGTGGATCAAAAGGTATATCGATCTATGATTGGTTCTTTGCTTTATCTTTGTGCATCTAGACCGGATATCATGTTGAGTGTGGGTATTTGTGCACGGTTTCAAGCCGCAACAAAATAAAGCCACTTTGTGGCAGTCAAGCAAATCTTTTGATATTTAGTTGATACCCTAAACTTTGGCTTATGGTATCCTAAGGGCTCAAGCTTTGTACTTCATGGATTCATGGACACGGATTGGGCGGGAGACAAAGTTGGAAGGAAATCAACCTTCGGGGCTTGCCAATTCCTTGGTAGTACCTTGGTGTGTTGGTCATCAAAGAAGCAAAACTATGTCTCCTTGTCATCCGCCGAGGCCGAGTATATTGTGACCGCTAGTTGTTGTGCACAATTGTTGTGGATGAGGCAAACTTTAAAGGACTAGGTGTCACATGTGACAACGTGCCTCTTCTTTGTGATAATAAAAGTGCTATCAAGATCACATACAACCCGGTGCAACACAGAAGAATGAAGCATATTGATATCCGTCATCACTTCATCTTGGAGCATATGAATAATGGAGATATTGACCTCTCATATGTGAGCACCGATAAGAATCTAGCGGATTTGGTCACTAAGCCCCTTTATGAGAAGAGATTCCGGGAGTTAATACATGAGATAAATATCATCGATTCGAGCAATGTGGCTTGAGATCATGCACCCTTACCCATGCACTCATATGTTATTCTATCTAGGTGTAGGCATGGAAATAGGGGGAGTGTGGTCCTAATTGATTGGGCTATCCCTCCCCCTATTATGCTCAAACTAAGAAAATCATCCTCTTAATACCATATTGTGATATGTGAGCTTCAATGACGAGTTTTGGTAGTGGACCCAAGATAATATTCGCGGTGCCAAGCCAAGTATACTCAAACATGAGGCCACCGACCCTCTCCCACATGAGAGGTTGATCTTTCCTCGTGTTTGTCATTCTTTTTTGGTTTGTTTGGCTCTTAGGGACATGCACTCCCATTTGGTTCTCTTTTTGATTCTTATATTGTTAGAGTGCATCGTTCCCTACATCAGTATTGGAAATCTTATCCTAGGCCCTTTTCTCTCAAACCTATTATCCCACTCTTTTCCGCACAAGATCGATTTTCCTCGCCTCTATTTTCCTGTCATTTTTGCCTCAGGCATCACCGGTACTACCAAAATACTTGCGGTACTACCGGACCAGGCCAGTTCCTAGGAGCAATCCTGGAAACTGTCCCAGGTCCGGCTATACCGGGTATCTCAGCGGTACTACCGGTGTCCGGTACTACCGGAACTAAACCTGGTACTATCGGACCGCGGTTTCTAGTTATGTGGGGGTCGGGCGGGGAGGCACCCCTCAGTGCCTCACTTCCCCCCACTCCCCCACCTACCGCCGTCGTTGCTTGGAGCAAATCTGTCGCTGGAAGCCGCGCCTCTGCCCCTCTCTACTGGATTCTTCCTAGACCCGGCCTCCGTGCACCCTCCCCTTCAATCCCCTCTGCCATGGACTCCAGTACCCGCCTTTCCTCTCCTCTCCTCATTTCCCCCTTGGATCTAGGTCTTGCCTAGATTTGTGGTCACATCCACCCTTGCATTGCTCTCCCACATATATCTCGGCATTCCTCGCCTCTTGTACCTTGGAATCACATTTTTCCTCTGTTTTGTGCTCGATTTGTGGCCCTTCCCTACCGAATCCATGCGCTGCTCCGGATCTCCGGTAGTATCGGAATTTTTTATGGTACTAGGGTACCCTTCTAGCCCCAAAATTATGTGAAAACTGTGGTTTCTTGTGTCTCTTTGTTTTGGGATCTTGTGTATCCCCATGCTTTTCTCCCTCGTGCTTTCACAGGTGCAGGTGGCTCGGGTGTTCGGAAGAGGTCAAAGGCTCGTCACGAGATTGAGGAGGAATCTGAGTTTGAAGAAGAGGTCATGCCCCAACCAAGCAACCATATGAAGCTCAAATCCACTCGGGGTGGTCGTGGAGTGGATACCAAGCAGACATTCGGTCTTCGTAGTGCTCTTCCTCCTCCCACTAGGCGCACCAAGAGTATGAGCGCTAGGCCAATAGGGCCAAAGCTTTTGTCTGATATCTCCGAGGATGATTTTGCTACTTTAAGGAGCGAGAACCCCTATATTTGTGCTCGGGATGCTGACATGGAAGACAACTTGTTCTTCAACGACTTTCAAGAAAGAGTGTACAAGGAGGTTCTTTTGCACAATGACAAGTTGGTTGTGCCTCAAAAGTGGACTGAGATGGCTCACGTGAACAAGCATTCTAAATACTTTGGGGAGGCCAAGGAGATTTGCACCAACAATTGGCTTACTTCCAATCATGGAGCTCAATCAAGATTATGACCTTGTTCTTGTGGCTCAATTCTATGCCACCGTGCACTTTGGCAAATCTCAGTCAAGGAAAATGACTTGGATGACTCAAGGTGTTATCAAGGAAGCAACTTTGGCAGAGTTTGGAAACATTCTTGGGTATGAGGACCGTGGCATAGACAAATCGTGTGAATTTCGTTGTCGCACCCTTGGTAGACCCATGAAGAAGGAGGTCCTATTTCCTCTCTATATTCGAGGTCGAGGTGTTTGTGGCAAGATCAAGGATCTTTTACCTACCTATGACATTTTGAATTGCATCTTCGCGAGACTATTCCTCCTCGGGCGGGCAATTTTGATGAGATGCATGGCTACTGATAACCCCCAAGTGCAGGGTATCACTGTAGTACAATTTGATAAGTATTTGAGTGTCGAACCCATGAGGAGCTGAAGGTAAACTATCTATTCTCTAAATCCCTATAACCCACTTATATGGCCTTCTATGCAAAGCTAGGATCTAAAGTGTGTGTGTGGTTGTTTTTGGTATTAACTAGAAAACAATAAAGTAGTAGAAATAAATACTATAAGTAAAATAATGCAAATGAAGTGGAGCTAGTGGAGTGGATGTGGATAATCTATGGGAGCAAATGTCTAGGCAAATTGATATTTCATTCATTTGGTTGTCACAATTAGTGAAGCACATATATAGTCTTTTTATTGTTTCTTCTAGGTGTAGCCATAGATATGAGAAAATACACCACTAGTGATTGATCCCAAGGCCAATTAAGAACAAACAAGGAAATATTAAGACATAAAGTCCAACCACCGTATTTAGATCTAAGGTCCCCATGATAATATCCCCGTTGATTAACCATCAATTAATACTACATATATTTCTAAGACTTGGGATTTGGCTTCTGTCAAACTCCGTCTATGCCTCATCCTATCAACATGCAACGGTGAAAACCTTGTGCATCCCCCAACTTATGTGTGCACTCATATGTTAGTGCATCAATATCATCATAGAAGATAACATATACTTGTATGGAACCAAAAAAAACTAGATCACAATTGCCATAACAATTCACTACTCAAACATCAACATAGTCATACAATAGATCATGGGAAAATAATATATTGCATCATACATCATGTTTGCTAAGAGATTACAGTGGGGGATGATGGGATCTTGTATTAGATGGTGATGGAGATGAGCCTCCCCAAGGGGGAGAGGCGGCGCCAACGTGGACAGGAGGCGACGTCGATAGCAGCGCAGGGCGGCGGCGCCTCGGTGGCCTCCTAGGGGCGGTGATTGCCCTTGGGGCAGCGGCGCCTTGGACCTTATTCTTCCTTGGAGATGGTGCAGCAATGGAGGAGCTTCTCTCCCTCCTTAGGGGCTGCCAGGGAGTGGGATTTTCTTGTCTATGGTGGATGCCTCCAAATGTAGGGTTTCCTCTCAATATATAGTGGCAGAGATGCAGTCTTGGCCATAGGATGGATGCCCCTTGGATCCAAGGGCTCTTGGGCATCCACAGAACCTTCCTTGGAGTCCACTCTATCCTTACTGAGTCTATCAAGTCGTGGTTGGGCCGAAATCATCAAAGATGAAAGGAGTTTGAGTCAACCACGTCACATATTTTTGGAGTCCCAAAACTGCTTCTCTCCTCAGCAGTAATATGGCTAAAAAATGTATCCGGACTCAGATTGGGGCAAATTTTATATCCAAATTGTTGTGCATAAAATTCCCACAACTTTCCTTTCTACACATTTTCCATTGGACATCATCTTCTGGGTCGTTTTTGGTAATCTTCGAAAAAAGTTCTGCAGGGACAGATTCCAAGAATTTCCAGATTTCACCATAATGAGCGATTTCCTTCCATATTTGTGTATTTCCTAAACAACAAGTGTAAAACAAAAAATTGTGCATTTTTGCAACTATCAGTAGGTTAGTCCTAATAAATATAATAATGTTGCAAAATAATAATGATTTTGAAGCAATAAACGACAAAGTTCATGGATACATTTTACATGCATCAGCTACATGGTTGACCTCATGTTCAACTCCTATGTCAACCATGATTCCGGTACCCCACTTGATGTGATGTACTTCATTTGGAATAAGATGGTCATTGCCGCGCACACTAGAAGAGTGCCCCTTTTGCTCCATATGTTATGGCTCTTATCATCGCAAGTGCACCTTTATTGCCAATGACCTTCCGAACTGCCAAGTGTCTCACAAGTGCAAGCACCTGTTGATCAAAAAGCATGCTAAACCTCACAACGCGGATGACAAAGAGGTTGATGAGGAAGGTAATGTGGTTGAAGAAGGCTTCGATGAAGATGTGAGTGGTCATGGTGGCCATGACTTTGTTGTGTCTCGTCCCTCGAATGCTCCACCCTCATGGGCCAAGAGGATTGAAGCTAAACTTAAGGAAGTGTTTTGCCTCCAAACCGAAAATCAAAAGCGCATGTATGAAGCTCATGTCTATGCCAAGAAAGAATGCTCTCGTCAGAAAGAGTTGATGGAAGCTCAAGGTTTGACTGTCTCCGAAGGCTCAGAGAACAACATCACACCCCTGAAGAGCAATGGATCTCCAAGCATAGCACCTGGGACGATGATGATGCCTCTTCCTCTTTCCATGCCCCGGGGTTCCATGTTGGTGGTGATGATGATGAGGAGTGATCTTTGGGGCGTTAGTCTTGCTCTTGTCCCTTTTTGGCGTCTTGATGCCAAAGGGGGAGAAGATGCATCTTAGGTTATGCGGGATTTGCATGGGAAAGTCATAAGCTCGTTCTTTCTTTGATCTTTGGTTGCTTGTGAACTTTTATCCTCTCTTTATTTGTGAACTCTATGTGCTACCTTCGTGTGAACTATTTGTGATCTTTGTAAGTGAAGACTATGTGGTTATGTGGATCCATCTTATGTGATGATTCTATCTAATTATTGCCCATCTATTTCTCTTCATATAGTGTTGTGCAAAGGTATGAGTTTCAAGTCATATTCCTCCTTTCCTTGCACCTTTAGTTGGTTTGTAAAATTGAGGGGAAGTGTTGATCCTAGTGTGTGCTTGGTTATGTTGCACACATCTAAGGAGAGCCCGTCTCTATTTTTCAAACCTTGTGCGCTATTATAATATTTGTTATGCAAATGTGTGTATTGTCAAACACCAAAAATGGAAGATTGAAACGGCATTTCCCTCCTTAAGTGGTTTTGATGTTTGGTGATAACATACGTGTCGGACTAATCGTTTACTAAGTGGTTTTACAGGCCATCTATGTTTGTAAAGCATTCGGTATCCCTCGAAAGGGTCAATAGCAAGACTTGGTTTTTCCTAGATTTTTTGTTTGAGTCGTAGGAAAACCGTACTATCAAGAGGGGGTCCGCGTCAGAAAGTCTGGGTGGAATTTTCCAAGAGTTGAGACTTCCAAAAGTTCTAAGATTTTGAAATTCTGAAAATTGGGACAGATTTTCAAATGTTGATAGTCAAATTTCTAAAAGTTAGGGAAAATATAAATTTTGACTTAAAAAAAAACAAAAGTTTAAGAAAATAGGAAAGTGGCGCCTAGCTTGGGTTTATAGGTTCAGGAAGAGCTTGAATCCATACAAAAATTCCTTTTGAGTTTCCTTCATTCCTTGCATTGGTTGATTGGCCTCAGATTTTTCTAGATCCTATGGTATCACAGCCACGACAGACGTTGACTCTATCCATTCGGGGATGTAGCAACAGAAGTATGGAAATAGGATAAGGTAGAGCCTACGGTATCATAGCTGAGACATACAGTTACGAGTTCTCACCCGTTTAAATCGGTGCCAAGTGGAACTGCAGTATCCATCCATTCGAAATTGAGAAGAAAGAGCAGTATCCCATTCATTCTGCTGGCCCATTGCATGCAGGAGTACAACATTTTGGTAGGTAAGAAGTTATGAAGGTACCAAACACAAGATATGCATGTGCCAAGGTGTAACGCTTCGCATTGCATACAGGAAGAAATCAACTAAGAACGGGCAAGAAAAACCATAACAGTCCAATATAATTGTCGTTTGTCCAACAGGTAATAGCATTACAGAGCAAAAAGAAAACAAATGTTCCGATCACTCACGACTGAATGGCAAGCAAGCACTATCCCAAAATCACAACGAAAATTAAGGTTTTCTGAAATCATAAGACATATGCTAGTACTGAAGTGTCGAGAGAGTTGATCCAATCTGATAAAGAAGTTATCTGAAACTCTCGTGTATAACTTCAGACTGTATTATTTATCGAGAACTTGAAGCTGTAATAGAAAGTTGCAACTCGTTTAAGGTCCACCAAGCAATAAATCCTGATGCAATCACTTGTTTCAAATAATATCATCCACGGAACATTTTCATACCAGCCGGTCCCAAATTTCATCAATACACCACCTGCACGTCTGCACAAAACAAGGGCTGTCCGATTAAAAAAAAATCCAGATCCATAGTCCTCTTTTCAAGCCAGAAGTTAGTACCCCCTCCGATCCATAAGTGTCTAATTATGGATCAGGGGGAGTAGTATAAACATAGACTAATAGTGCCTTTAAGAAATCTACCGGAGAGTTACCTTCAATGATATAGTACTTTCTGCTTATATTTCAGTTGCAATCTCGTAATGTTCCTTTCCATGCAGTGCAGAGCCAGGCATGTTCTGGTGCAGAAGCAGTCCTGCACAAAGAAAAAAGCGATTGCAGCAACGATCTTACCGCATCAAGAGCCTACGTGTATAATGCATGGAAATGAAAAACCAGTGCAAACACATACCGTGGGCAATGGCAGAGTCGTATGTGTGCGCCGGTAGATAGGCAGGGTAGCACGCCCAAGCTGTTGAGCCACCCGGTTCTGAAGGAGCTTTTGGAGCCCTTCGCAAAAGCTTTTTACAAAAGCAAGTAAATTATATAATGGCAGTGCTTTGAGCATATGAAATGGCCAAAGCGGAGAAAATGCTGGTGTTCTTACATTAATACTCAAGGTAGTAATAGCACCCTGCAGCTTTCTGCTCAGTGTCCTTCATAGATCCCAGCTTGTTAATCCGTGGCCTGTAGGTTGTCGGATCCGTCCTAAATGTGACATCTAGATGCTGTGGGGCAGACAGGGGTTATATTCATTACTTAATCATTTCATCCTCCAAAACATACAGTATCAATTGTCTAAGGAGGGGAGGAGGAAGGATATATCCAACTTACTGACAGAAAACGGTTCATTCCAGAAGCCAGGGATTCAGGTGCACTTGCAGTACAGTTAACCGAAGGTTTCCCCTCAAATACGAGAACCTTGTCAGCAAGGTAGGCTGCCATAATGAAATCATGCTCGACGATGAAAGCTGTTTTCTTTTGGTGAAGGATAAACCTTTTGATCATCTTTGCTGCAATAAGGCGCTGTTCTGAATCAAGATGAGCACTTGGTTCATCTATGAGGTAAATATCAGCAGGCTGCATAAAAAAAAGGAGGATCATGCTTAGTGTTAAACTAAAATAGTGCACGTACTGAAACTGTTTAAAACGCATAGTCCTTAAGCATATACGTTTTCTTAAAATGGATAACTTAAGTTACACAAACATAGCTATATAGTATATGTTATTAAAGATTCATGAATGAGAATAAATTGATGGAAACCCTCTGGAGAATTACACTCTACACATTTCCATGTTTGGCCATCACTGCAGGACTACATTTATCTTTTGTAGTGTTTTTTTTTTGAATTTTCAACAGGGGGGAGAGGTTCCGCACCTGAATATATTGAAAAAAGGGGCAGACCCCAGATGGTTTTACAGCAGAGGTAGACAGAGGGGAAGAGAAGGAGTAAGATTACACAGGGGTATTGCGCAAGTGATCAGCCCAGGAGTCGACCGATCCACGCAGATCAGGTGGAAAACGCCCACGCCAAAGAGTGGCGTCATCGCGGCATCTTTTTAGCAGCAGCAGGAGGGAGGGTTCCACACCGTCGAACACCTTGGCGTTCAGCTGCTTCCAGACATGCCAGCAGCAGAGCTGGATGAAGGCAGGGGCAGTCGCGGGGGCAATTCCCTCGGGCGCGACAAGCAGGTGAAGATCGCAGACGCGGGCTTCGGGGGCGACAGCGATGCCCACATGACGCCATAGACGGGCAGCAGCAGGGCAGTGAAGAGCCATGTGGCTGGCAGTCTCAAGCGAGGCATCACACAGGGGGCACCCAGCCTCATGCACCTCCAGGATTTTTTTTGCAGCAGGAGATCGCGCGTGTGAATCCGGGACTGGACGATAAGCCAGGTGAAGAACTTGACACGAGCAGGGGCACGGCTGCTCCAGACGAAGTCGGCAAAGGGGACGACAACACCACCCAGGTTACAGAGCCTGTAGAGAGCTGCGGTGTGTAGGGAGTTCTTCGGTCCCCCGCAGCGAGACAGGGTGCGGCAGTCATCGTTCGCCGTTAACATGACGGCGAGCAGGGCGTGGCGAAGGGAGGCGAGCTCGTAAGCCCCGGCGAAGGTAAGGCGGGGCACCAGGATGGTGTCCAACCCATCCGCGATGGCCTTAGCGACGGAGACCTCAGGAATAAGTGACTTGGATTTGTCTAGATTCGCATGTATCTAGTGTCTAGACAAATCCAAGTCAACTTATTTCTGGACGGAGGAAGTACTAATAGTTGTATAGTTTCACTTTTTGCTGCTTGCAAAACCTCACGCAATTCTAATAAGGATTCAAACAAGCATGCCCCACATATATGCTGGACAATAGTATGCGTTGGTAGTTTAGTGCTTTTGAAAGTCATAGTATTACCATGACTCATCCAAAATAATTAAGAAAAGGAAACAAGAAAAGTTAATCAGAGCAATCCACCAAAAATCAATCTTACATGACAGGTGGGGCAAAAATTTACATGTGAGCTCATTTTTTCGATAAATAATAAGAACATTGGTTGCCTAAGTGAAAATGACAACTTCCATTAAAATATGAAATAGGCATGGGCGGTGATGCTAACTAAATTATCAGATATTTTACACATCACTATGAGTTGACCTTGCATCATGCATGCATGTTTTATCAAAAAGATTTTACTTCTGAAAATTACATATATTTAAAAACAAAAGTAAAAGTAGAGTTCGTACTCATGTTCCACCGGTACAAACAGGTAATTTAATGTCCGAAACATATGGAAAGTGCAACTGATAATTGAGGCAAAGAGATGCAAGTCAGATTCTGGAAGATTGCAGGAGGCAGGCCACATCATTGGAATTTTGAGGTTTCATTAACACATTTTTTGCACGAATTCCATAACATGAAAACACATGATTTGTTTAAAATTTCTCAAGGTGTTAACTTTAATATGACTTTTCTTCCAGTAATAATATCTTATATGGAAATAACTGCAGAGAGGAACTGACGTAAACATACCTTTCCAAGACAAACACAGAGTTTGACCCTTTGCAGCTCTCCACCAGAAATATTTGCAACCTGCCTGTCCATGAGTTCCTCAATTTTCAGTGGTTTCATGACATCGGATTTAAACTGAGCTTGTGTGCATGATCCAGGTATTTTATCTTCTAGAAGGTCTCTCACTGTAGAGCTATATTTAGAAACCAGTTGCTGACGCTTGTATGAGACAGTATATGCCGCAGGTATGTCAACTTGCTCATCATTTACTTTGTCTGGTTTCACTTCCCCTGCCTGATAAAAACAGTAAAGATAACTAATTAGAAGATAACCAAATTACATCTATAGGTGGCTGACAAGCATATTTGAGGGAACAAAAGGTTATACCAGCATACGGATAAATGTTGTCTTCCCGGTACCATTCTCACCAAGCATGACAATTATCTGGGAATCATTAAAGCTGCCTTCGGTGACTGACAACTTGAAGCCACGAATTGTTTTCACCACGGTAGGATACTTGTAGCATTGGTAGGTCTGACCCTCTATGATCTCCTCAGTAGACTCAGTAACCTAAGAAGTAAAATAACATTGCCTTAGATACAAAGCATTTGGCAAGTAGAAAACTGGCACTCAAAAGAGGAAATGTTTGGCCACAAGCCTAGTCCGTACTCTAAATGTAAGCTTCTCCTCACGGAAACGCATATTCTCTGTCGGGATAAAGCCATTCAAGAAAATGTTAATTCCTTCTCTGACCGAAGAGGGTAAAGTAACAACACCATATGCTCCTGGAGTTCCATAAAGACAGCATATGTAGTCTGACAAGTAGTCAAGAATGCTAAGATCATGCTCCACAACAATTACATAGCTGCAAAAATACAGTGAAAATTATTTCTTAGCTGTGCAATGAAGAAATAAAATGTTAGGGATGTCTTATATTTTGTGAGATGTATGTCCAATTTACTTTTTGGGTTGTAGCAAGGAACGGATAACTTGTGCAGCTTTCAGCCTTTGTTTCACGTCAAGATAGCAGGATGGCTCATCAAATATATAAACATCTGCTTCCTTCATAGCACGAGCAGCAATTGCAAATCTCTGGAGCTCACCGCCAGATAGATCTGAGACATCTCGATCCAGAACTTGATTCAGTTCAAGAATATCACATAATGGGTCCTTCACTTGTCTCTCATCTTCCTGGTTAAGATAGTACCCGACCTTCCCTTTAAAATATTTTCGAATATTATCAATATACTGAGGTTTCATAGTTGCCTGAAACCAAGCATGGTAATTTGTTAGAAAGAATGTATAACCCAGCATAATATAAAGATTACAATATATATATACAATTATAAATAAGCTAAAATACAAAAAAAGTAAAAAGAAATGACTTTCAGTATCGAATAGTTAATTATATGGGAAACTATGTTAATACTATCCCAAAATTTAGAGCTATTTAAGAAAAAATCACTGTGAAGAAAAATATTAATCATGATTATCTGATAATTTCGCCTGGTGGATGGATGTGCTGGCCAAGAAAAGAAGACTACAATCAGGACTAGAAATGAACAGGTACTAGTGAATTACACTAAAACTGAAAACTCTCTTAAGAGTTGAGAACTTCTACCTTCAGTAACTGTTACCCCTCATATCCACAATACTACTATATATATTCCAGAACTATCAATTAAGTTAGCATTCTTGCTATTTCATTTTAAGATCATCAATGCACAATGAATTCGAAATAGAACTATAAATAATTACAGAATCGAAATCTTGGTGTTAATTAAATCAATAAGTTTCTTAATATAAAAGATTAAGAAGGGGGGAGTACTAATGTGAGCATACAAGACAACATAATACAGTTGCAAGTGATTTTTTTATATGCTATATTAACCAATTACAGTAGGAGTACCTTCATTTTGTCTCCCATTAGACGAGTAAAGTATTTCTGAAGTTCAGATCCACGGAAATACCTCAAAATTTCATCCGCACTTGGGGTATCCTGCAAAGGTTGTGAACAGTTTCATAATATATAGTTATTCGCACCACAAGGGATAACAAATATAACTCAGCATTCCTTACAGTGAAATTTCCCAAATTGGGTTTAAAAATTCCAGCCAGTATTTGGAGTGCAGTTGATTTCCCAATACCATTTGTCCCGACCAAGCCCAAAACTTTTCCAGGTTTTGGTACAGGAAGCCTACAAAAGATAATAAAAGATAGTTATATATGTAAGTAGGTATCAACAACAGCTAAGGTAGAGAACAGTTAGCTACACCTACAATAACGGCAAAAGAAAACTCCAATATAACTTAAGAACAGTATGAGGGTAGAATATCATAGACATGAGAAAGATTTTTGTACCTGTGAAGCTTGAAGGAATTTGGTCCATACCGATGTGTGGTCTCCTTGTCGAGACTACTTGGCAAGTTAATAATTTGGATAGCATTGAAGGGGCATACCTGCATGAGCAACAACAATAGAGTATGCTATTCAGACCATCGCACATTAGGATAGAATCATACCCAGAGATAACCACAAAAGGAGAAGTAGTTAGACCTTCACACAAATAGCACATCCAATGCAGAGATCCTCTGAAATTAGAGATACTTTAGATGATGGAGTAACTTCTACGCAGTGGCGCCCTGTGAAATTAGAGATACTTTAGATGATGGAGTAACTTCGTACGCAAACCCTAAAAAATTTGCACTCAGAAAATCACCTAATAATAATGCTATAATCCATAACTGCTAGGAGGCGGCAGGCACGTACCGGTGGCGTTGACGGGGCAGCGTTTGCGGCACTGCTGGCCGCACTTGCTTGGCCGGCACCGGTCCTCCGCCACCACCGCGATCCGGCTCGACCGCCCTGACATCCTCTTCACCGGCAAGCTGCGCGCCTCAACCTCTACTCGATCTACCCGCCGAAATTGCGGAGTCCGCCCGTTGGCAACTAAACTGCGACCTGGCGAGGAGGGGAATTGGACCGAGCGCGTGATGGCGTGAGCCGTGTGCCGTGACCTTGAGGTAGCCGATGGCGGCGGGATTTCTGTAGGAAACGGGCTGTAGGATGCCGTGGGGTTCAAGTTCCACACCGGGGACGGGTCACCGCGTTAGCCCAGCGCGGCATATATAATGTTTTTTCAGCCGAATAAAAAAGTTGATGTCAGAACCGAACAGGAGTCTGCTACGAAGAAGTCCCGTTTTCGCTCTGTTTCTTATGTTTCCGTTTTCTTTTATAGTTCTCTTTGGGTTTTTTTCTTTTCACGGGAAAGGTCCTTTGGTAAATACTCCCTCTGTTTAAAAATATAAAACGTTTTAACTTTATGAATCGAATATATCTGACATTTTTTAGTGCATAGGTTCGTAGAGGTACGGAATAAATCTATACAATAAAAAAGTCTAGATACATTCATTTTATAAAACTAAACTGTCTTATATTTCTAAACGGAGCGAGTACCATGTATCTGACCCATAGGGACCTCGTCGGGGAAGTCCACACACTTAGCTAGACTCGGTCGTGGTTTTGGAACGACGCTTCCGTGTGCTTATTTAGGCTCCGTTCTTTTTTTCCTTTTTTTTTCACGGGATGGGGCCTCGAAGACCCTGAAGCAGCATTTATTGAAACATGTCCGTGAGATTACATAAAGGATCACATGAGAACAAAAAAGCAATCCAACCCTTGGTCCTCTCCACTGGCGACGGGAATCCAACTCCGGCCATCCTTCCACCACTGGGGACAAACCACCTGGTGGCAGGAGAACGATGATCTCCGGAAAGGAGCACCAGAAGAGGCATCCATCTTGGAGGTTGAAAAGACGCATCCTTGACATCTGAAAATGCCGTCGACGCAGCCGCAAATCACGCCGGCAAACTCGGCCCTCCTATAGTGGTCGCCATGGTGCCGCACAACCCTTCCTCGTCGTCGCCTAGAACCGACAGCAGCCGCAGCAACACACTCTCCCTCGAGCCAGTGACGCCGGCCAAGGGAAGCACTCCAACACCACTGCTCCAGTCAACGCGATAGCCCAAAAACACGAGCGTATTACCCGAGCTGCTCAAATCGAGACTCCCATATTGGCTACCACCGAAGGAGCACCATACGAGAGAGGGGTGAGCAACCTCAGAGTGTTGCTTGTCTGTGCACAAGAGTAGCTCGGAGGCGCAAGGATGAACTGCAGAACACCAGCCTCAGGACTCCTCCCCCGCCTCCACGGCCGTCCAATGGAGAACACAGACCTAGCTGCTCTTGGCCGATCCCAACACAAGCAAGCTTATTTGTTGAGACTCCACCAGATCCCGTCCTCACCATCGCCGCCCACCATGGACGATCACTAGGAGGAGGAACTGGACAACACCATGCGTCGCTTGAAGGCACCATGGCGGAGCTCCGTACCGGCATGAGGCCAAGCACCACAAGGGCACACCAACTACTACTACTATTTACAGGAGAGGGTCCACCTCCTCTCCCCCATCCTCTCCGGCCGGCGAGGTCACAGGAGACGAGGGGGAGAAACTGGGGCACTAGAGGAGACTCTCAAAGGAGGGTTGGAGAGAGAAAGGGAAGAGAGTAATGGCAATGCACCACTCGAGGAAAACGCGTCGCTCCATTCCGATCTTCTTCCGATCGGGACATGGAGTGATACACAATCGGCTCTCTCCACTCCAATAAAAATTGGGATGCCAGCCCATTCCATCCAAATGTAGCTGGATCGAGTATTAATAAATCGGTCCAGTATTCTGAGAGTTAGACTTTTGTAATGTCCGAAAAATTTTCCATATTAGAATTGCTTGTTGTATTCATCATCATGATAGCATGCATATTTTGCCTCTAAATTATTTTCGTCGAAAGAGTATTTTGATTTCTAATTAGTCCCCTCTTTTAATTTCAAATTAAAAACCCTCGTCTTTTCTGATATTTTGTTTTGTCTAAAAACTATTTAGACTTTTTAAAAACAAGAAAAAAATAAAAAAAATAAAAATGTTTGTGGGGAGGCCCAGGCCAAAAGCCCACCAAGCCAGCGGCCTACAACCCCGATCAAACCCTAACCCTAAAACCAGCCCCAGCCAAACCCTAACACACCTACACGCACGCACCACGCACGCAACACACCTCCCACACCACACCGGCAGCCGCCACCCACCCAGGTCACACACCGACTGAGCCACACACCAAGGCCCAAGCACACACGCACCTATCCAGGACCCGACGCACACACGCCCACAATGCACGCTGTAACGCATGCAGCGACACACCCACCCGACGCTGCAACGCACGCAGCGAAGGCCTCCCCTCCCGATCGGACCCTGTTGCCACCTACCCCGCGTCGTCTCCCCATCACGATCACCTTCTTGTTTCCACCAACCACCGCCGCCCAATCCCGAGCGTCGCCGCCAAGAGCCGCCTCTCGTATCAATCCCGAGCGCGACGAGCCCGCTCGTCTCCTTCCCCATCCTCGAGCGCTGCCGCTCACCGTCTTGTCCCTTTGCTACCTCTCGCAAGCGGAGCCCGCAAGCGCCCCCGACCTCGCCCCTCCGCTGACTACAGGACCCCGTCCCTGAGTATGCCATGGCCGCTGCCAGTTGGAGCTGAACCCCGTCATCGTCGTCCTTGAGATCCACCGCCTCCCTCTCCCTGCAGCCGGCGCTGCCTCCTCCTCTCGCACCAACGCCAGCTACCCGTGAGCCCAGGCGCCGCCGCCTGCTGCAACATGCTGCTGACCAGCGCCCCCTTCTCCGCTCGCCTCTCCTCCAAGCACCGGTCGCCGCATGTGCTCCTCTTCATCCGCTGCCCTTGGCCCTCCTCTTGTCGCTACTGCCCTTGGCCTTCGTGCTTCCGCCACACGACCTTGTCCTCTCTCTATCACCAAGCCCCGCGGCCTCCCTTGCCAGTCGTCGATGCTGTCCGCGCCCGCTGGACTACTCCGGCCCAGTCTTTCCTGTGCCACTATGTTCCTGCCCTCCTCCATGTGCAGCAACCAGGAACCCATCTCCTCGTGTCTGCAAGTGCTTCCTACATGCAGCCATAGTTCATGTCATTTCGTAATGTTGGATTTTCGGGGTTGAGCTACTAGTGGTTAGTGCTGTGGTGTTTTGGTGTGATGGTGCGGTTATCCGAGACTCGCCATGTGTCAAGAACAACAAGTGGGATCAACAATGCTCAGGAAACTGTTATTTCGACTATGAAACCATGAGCTCCCCCATACACTACAAGGACCTCGACCCCGGAACCCAAAGTTGAAGGCGTCGCATCCCAAGACCTCTGACATGGAACCAAACAACTTTGAGATGGAACCTCAAGATCGTCAACACGAACCCGAAGACCCTGATACCGAAGTCCGAAGACCGATCCCGATGAACCCGGGACCCTCGGTTTCCAACCCCAATGTGTGACCCCTTTCCAAACCCCTATTTTATAAATTGCCGTAAAACTTGTTGCATATTAAATTGTTCATGCTTGCATACATTTTTTATTTGGGGGTATTTATCGATTCACCTAATAATCACATATGGAGTGTATATGTGGTATATCTTTGTCTTATCTCGACTTTGTGTAGCTCATTGATGTCATGTTTTGTCTTGTTAAATCAACATTTAAATTGTGGGGTACCTAAACAATTTGAATCGCCTAATTAATTACTCAGAATCCGATTCCAATTAATATTGCTGATTTAGATCGCATATTGACATGTCCCGCATCATATCATAAACATGTTGGATCTCTCCGCCATATTAGATCGCATATTGACATGTCCTGCATGCGAAAGTAACGGTCCGCTGGTGCTATCTTACTACCCTCGGCGAGCCCCTCAACGAACGCGTCAGCGCTATGTCTACATGCCCCCCGAGCGGTCGTCCCGTGAATAGCCCCAGCGCGACACAAGCACATGCGCACCGATGGCACGTCACTTAGCCCCGGCGCGACACAAGCACCGGCCCACCAGCGCTAGCATCCATCTGGTCCCACCACTGATACGTTGCTAACGTATCCATCAGTTTTGATGTTCCATGCTTGGCTTTTATCTACTTTCTTATGTTTTGTCCATACTTTAGAGTATTTTTACACATTTTCTGGAACTAACCTATTAACAAGATGCCACAGTGCCAGTTGCCTGTTTTCTGCTATTTTTGGTTACATGAAAGTCAGAAAATGAATATTCTTAAAATTGGACCGGACAAAATCCAAAGTCGATATTTTACCGGAAGACTCACGAGCCAGAAGACGAGACGTAGAGGGGCCACAGGGTGTCCACACGACCCCTAGGCGCGGGTCCACCCTGGCCATGCCACCAGGTGGTGTGGGCCCCCTGGCCGGCCACCGAACTTGCCCCTTCGCCTATAAAATCCTCCCGATGCAAAAACCCTAAACGGTCAATCATAAATCCACGAAACGTTCCGCAGCACCGCCGCCACCAAAGGGGAGATTCGGGGGACAGAAAGTCTCTGTTCCGGCACCCTGTCGGGATGGGGAAGTGCCCCCGGGGCCACCTCCATCGATCTCCACCACCATCTCCATCGCCGTTGCTGATTCCCATAATGATGAGGGAGTAGTTTTTCCTCAAGGCTAAGGGTTCTACCGGTAGCTATGTGTTCATCTCTCTCTATGCATGATCATATTGTGATCATGAGCTTTGTAATCAAGTAAATCTACCTTGCTACTCAAGTGCTTTAATAGATCTCTGCTCTCCCCATGTGTGTGAAGTTGACAGTGTGCACACCATGGTGGCACTTAGGCTAGAGATTACAAATACTTGTTATGAGTTATATTTGGAGTTGAATGTCTTTATGAAATTGTGGTGTTTGTTGGAACCATCTAGTGCTCAAGGTGACAATGTGGGGTTATCTAGATGTGGAAAGCAAACTTTGAGGTGTGTTGTTATAGCCCTACCATCGATTAGAGTGTTTAACCGGAGAGTAGTTAAGAGTAGTATCATAAAGAGAATATATTTATATGAGAGTGTTCACTAGTGAAAGTATGATCCATAGGCCTTGTTTCTAAGCACTGAAACTCCGTTTGCTATTAGATCTATTACATGTTTGCTTGCTTCTATCTTTATTTCAGTTTTACTTTAGTCTTTTCCACGCCATCAAGCTATTTTCTATCACCGTTACCACTTATAATTATCCATACCACTTGTATTTCACTATCTCTTCGCCGAACTAATGCACCAATACACCTGACAAGTGTATTGGGTGTGTTGGGGATACAAGAGACTTCTTGTATCTTGATTGTAGGGTTGCTTGAGAGCGAATACCTTTAACCACTTCCTCCCTGAGTTCGATAAACCTTGGGTGATCCACTTAAGGGAAAACTTGCTGCTGTTCTACAAACCTCTGCACTTGGAGGTCCAACAACTGTCTACAAGAATAGAAGTGCGTAGACATCAAGTTATTTTCTAGCGCCATTGCCGGGGAGATAAGGTAAAAGGTACTCACATCCTCCGATGTGAGTGCTCGGAGTTATTTTCTTTAGATTCTACAATTTTGTCTTTTTGTTTCTTGTTTTGACTAGTTAGGCTTAATGGAAAACAACAACAAAATTAGAGAGCTTTATAGTATTTATCTTGAGTTAAGACATGAAGTGTTTGAAGAGAAAATTAAAAAACCTATGGAACTTTATTTGCATGCTAATAGCAATGTTGTTAGTATGAATTCTTTGGACACCATTATTGCTAATGCTATGGAAAAGTCTAAGCTTGGGGAAGCTAGTTTTTATGAAAATGATCTTTTTAGTTCCCCAGCTTTGGAAGATAGCTATTATATTGCTTATGATGATACCAAACCTCCAATATATGATGATTACAATGATGAATATGATATTTTCAGTCCACCTACTATTGAGGAGAAGATTAATGATTACAATATGCCTCCTATATTTGATGATTATGGTGATGAGAATAATAATGATAGCTATTTTGTTGAAGTTTCTCCTACCACAGTTAATAAGAATGACTATGTTTATGTGGAGAGTATTAATTCTTTTATGCATATGGCTCTTGATAAGAATGTTTCATGTGATAGTTATATTGTTAATTTTATTCATGATGCTACTGAAAGTTATTATGAGAGAGGGAAACATGGTTTTATGTATCTCAACAATATTAAGTTTCCCCTCTTTATGTTGAAAATTTTGAAGTTGCACTTGTTTTTCTTTCCTATGCTTGTTGCTTTGTGCTTTCATGACTTGTTTCTTTACAAGATTCCTATGCATAGGAAGTGGGTTAGACTTAAATGTGTTTTGAATTTGCCTCTTGATGCTCTCTTTTACTTCAATTTATATTTCTTATGTGAGCATCTTCTCAAACTATCATGTCTAACTTAAAGGCGTTAAAGAAAAGTACTTATTAGGAGATAACTCAAAAGTTTTAGACGAGTTTTAGAATTTATTACCTCTGTAATAACCGCTCCTTATCCTTTTTATTTGCTTTTTTTGCCAAGAGTAACCTCTAATGATTGGGAAAGTTGCTGTCTCGAAAGAGAATTTTGTGCTTCACCGTAAAAATCCGTGTAAAATCTCTGTACATCGTTTTGAGACGTGAATTTTTGTGCTTCTGCCCTAGGTTGTTATCTAACTTTCGTTAGTTCAACACTTTTCGATTTGAGCAACAGAAGGTCTTCGAAACAATTTGTCTTTACCTGCTGGTCTGTTTTGACAGATTTCTGCCATTATTTGCATTTGCTTCTTGTTGATTCCTTTTTGAGTTCTCTTTGGGGAATTGAGCTTTTTGAGGGAAGTGCTATAGTAGCTTGTGTTTTAATGGAAGTTTTATTGGTGTTGAAACTGAACCAAAAAACTTATTATTTTGAGTGCACTAATGTTGCTAATAAAGATTGTGTGAAGTTTTGTATGAAGAAAAAATTTCAGGTGTATGGAGAGAATGATGTAATGAGATGAAGAATGGACTAAAGCTCAAGCTTGGGGATGCCACGCGTGTCACCCCAAGAAATATCCAAGAAGTACAAGCGTCAAATCTTGGGGATGCCTTGGGCATCCCCTTCTTCATCAATAAAAATCCCAGGTTTCTTCCAAACGCTTCATTTTTATTGTTTCATGCACAGTTGTCTTGTTCTTGGAGCGTCTTCTTTTTCGTTTTTGTTTTGGTTTTTCGTTTGCTTAGTTTTCTTAGTTTTCTTGAATAAATTGGTTGGACCCCCTCTTTCGTACATTGGTTTTCAAATAGTTTGGTTTGGATTGGAAAAGAGTAGGAAAGTTCATACTTAAGTGGTAAAGAGAGCTTGTTTTTGACTGTGGCCTATGATTTGTCATGCCATGCTTGATATTGTTTTGGCTTTATGCTTAGTATTCTTTGCTGTAGCATGAAATGTTATAAACAATTGAGATTGCTTAATGTGCCTTTGAAGAATCATGCGTTGTTTTAGCATATTAAAGCATAGTATTGTGGTATTCTCCTTTGATGATTTATTTGGGTTGACTTGGCGCATGATCACACCATGTTATGACTATCCAAAGTCACCATAGCCTTTATGATCCTTTAGTTTTCGACTTGTAATATCACTTTATGCTTTGATTAATGATGTCTTGTCGCTCTGCATGATTATGACCATTATTGCTCTCTTAGTTGGTCGCTCCCAGTCTTTTGCTAGCCTCCATAACCAAGTATGAGTTCCACTCATGCATCCAACTCGTACAACCAAGTTATTCCAAAGAGTACACCATACCTACCTATTAGCATTTGCTATTCCAAGTATGTTCATGTTTTTGTCTACCTTCCAAATTAAACTTGTTATGTGAAAATTAGTGATTAAAGCTCTCACGAACTTGATGGCACACTTTACTTTTCTTGCATTTAATAAACTTGAACCATTGCGTCCATCTTTGTTGCGTATATGCTTGCGCTTTATAAGTTGAAATTAGCAGAACCATGTATCATGGGGAACGCTTTGAACATTGCACTTGTACTTTGTACCCCGTTGATATCATGTTCTTTTGCTTATGGATCCCGGCGGTGTGAAATAAAAGTGGAACTTGTAAGATCATGGAGTTTGTATGTGTGTTAGAGAAACGCATGGGCCGCTAGCCTAAGCTGTGCCTAATCATGGTGGAAACTTGCAGTATCACATAATGAGCACTCTATGAAGCATCCTCAATAAAAACCTATGCAAATAGCAAATAAAAAGATCGCTGAGATGCTCATTGTCTACTTGCCTTGTCATTTTGATTATGTGATAGCTCCTGTATCATGTGCAAGGGGTACCCCGTTGGCGGTTCTTTATGATACATATGTACTTACAATGACAAGAGCTTACTTGTGACTAAAGTTGAGTAGCATGAGGTTCGGTCTTCATAAGTAAGGGGCATGAGATTTCGGCTTATAACTTGTCAAGCATATCCTCTTAGTTGTGTCACTTTAACCTTAATCACTTAAAGATGCTTATGATAGGGGCAATGAGAGCTGAAGCTAACAAGTACTATAATTTTTGGAAGCTCTTTATGAAACTTGAATCTCTACTTCCTTCTATGAAGGCCTTCTTTTACTTTTATGTTGAGTCTCCACCTTCTATCTTTATGCACCTATTGAGAGAGCATAGTGGCCATTCTTAGTTCTATGTGCATTGTCCCAAGACTTGTTGATTGATGCATAACTTTGATATTGCTTGTTCTTAAACTACTTGTATCTAGTCACTCTTATGAACTTTGAAGGTGTCCTATGCATTTATGTTTGCTACTCTATGTGGGACAAGCTGAATGCCACTATGCTATGTTTTCTTTATGTGAAACAAACAAAGGTCTTGCAAAGCATTGTTATTCATGAATCTTTTATTTGTGCCTTTTCATGTTGCAACATAGTTGCTTTGCCTTATTGTTAGAACTTTGTCTTTCATGTTATGATTGAAGTACTATGATCCCAGCTATCAATGTTTTACAAATACTTTGATCAAGTCTATGATGGTGCATGTCACCTAAAAAATTATTCTTTCTTTTTATCACTTACCTACTCGAGGACGAGCAGGAGTTAAGCTTGGGGATGTTGATACGTTGCTAACGTATCCATAATTTTTGATGTTACATGCTTGGTTTTTATCTACTTTCTTATGTTTTGTCCACACTTTGGAGTACTTTTACACATTTTATGGAACTAACCTATTAACAAGATGTCACAGTGCCAGTTGCCTGTTTTCTGCTGTTTTTGGTTCCAGGAAAGTCAGAAAATGAATATTCTTGGAATTGGACAGGACAAAAGCCAAAGTCGATATTTTACCGGAAGACTCACTGAGCTAGAAGACGAGACGGAGAGGGGCCACAGGGTGGCCACACCACCCCTAGGCACGGGTCCACCCTGGCCGCGCCACCAGGTGGTGTGGGCCCCCTGGCTAGCCACCGACCTTGCCCCTTCACCTATAAAATCCTCCCGATGCAAAAACCCTAAGTGGTCAATCAGAAATCCACGAAAAGTTCCATAGCACCGCCGCCACCAAAGGGGAGATTCGAGGGATAAAAAGTCTCTATTCTGGCACCCTGCCGGGACGGGGAAGTGCCCCCGGAGCCATCTCCATCGATCTCCACCACCATCTCCATCGTCGTTGCTGATTCCCATGATGATGAGGGAGTAGTTCTTCCTCAAGGCTAAGGGTTATACCGGTAGCAATGTGTTCATCTCTCTCTATGCATGATCATATTGTGATCATGAGCTTTGTAATCAAGTAGATCTACCTTGCTACTCAAGTGCTTTAATAGATCTCTACTCTCCCCATGTGTGTGAAGTTGACAGTGTGCACACCATGGTGGCACTTAGGCTAGAGATTACAAATACTTGTCATGAGTTATATTTGGAGTTGGATGTCTTTATGAAATTGTGGTGTTTGTTGGAACCATCTAGTGCTCAAGGTGACAATGTGGGGTTATCTAGATGTGGAAAGCAAACTTTAAGGTGTACTGTTATAGCCCTACCATCGATTAGAGTGTTTAACCGGAGAGTAGTTAAGAGTAGTATCATAAAGAGAATATATTTATATGAGAGTGTTCACTAGTGAAAGTATGATCCATAGGCCTTGTTTCTAAGAACTGAAACACCGTTTGCTATTAGATCTATTACATGTTTGCTTGCTTCTATCTTTATTTCAGTTTTACTTTAGTCTTTTCCACGCCATCAAGCTATTTTCTATCACCGTTACCACTTATAATTATCCATACCACTTGTATTTCACTATCTCTTCACCGAACTAATGCACCAATACACCTGACAAGTGTATTGGGTGTGTTGGGGACACAAGAAACTTCTTGTATCTTGATTGCAGGGTTGCTTGAGAGCGAATACCTTTAACCACTTCCTCCCTGAGTTCGATAAACATTGGGTGATCCACTTAAGGGAAAACTTGCTGCTGTTCTACAAACCTCTGCACTTGGAGGCCCAACAACTGTCTACAAGAATAGAAGTGCGTATACATCAAGTTATTTTCTAGCGCCATTGCCAGGGAGATAAGGTAAAAGGTACTCACATCCTCCGATGTGAGTGCTCGAAGTTATTTTCTTTAGATTCTATAATTTTGTCTTTTTGTTTCTTGTTTTGACTAGTTAGGCTTAATGGAAAACAACAACAAAATTAGAGAGCTTTATATTATTTATCTTGAGTTAAGACATGAAGTGTTTGAAGAGAAAATTAAAAAACCTATGGAACTTTATTTGCATGCTAATAGCAATGTTGTTAGTATGAATTCTTTGGACACCATTATTGCTAATGCTATGGAAAAGTCTAAGCTTGGGGAAGCTAGTTTTTATGAAAATGATCTTTTTAGTTCCCCAGCTTTGGAAGATAGCTATTATATTGCTTATGATGATACCAAACCTCCAATATATGATGATTACAATGATGAATATGATATTACTTTAGTATTTTCCACGCCATCAAGCTATTTTTTATCATCGTTACCACTTATAATTATCCATACCACTTGTATTTCACTATCTCTTCGCCGAACTAGTGCATCTATACACCTGACAAGTGTATTGGGTGTGTTGGGGACACAAGAGACTTCTTGTATCTTGATCGCAGGGTTGCTTGAGGGTGAATACCGTTGACCACTTCCTCCCTTAGTTCGATAAACCTTGGGTGATCCACTTAAGGGAAAACTTGCTACTGTTCTACAAACCTCTGCACTTGGAGGCCCAACAACTGTCTACAAGAATAGAAGTGCGTAGACATCAACCACTCATAGATCTACAACATACATCCACTCTCTATGATCCGGTCGACTTATCATCTCGCGCGCGTCTATACTTATCAATCTAATAGGTGACTAACTAAGAATTGGCGGATGAAACTGGCAATTTGTCATATGATGAGATGGCAAAATTTCGCTGATATCTATGTAATTGTATTGTGTATGTGCTCGAAAGATTTGATCACATGAAAATGATGAGTTGCCAATGTTTTTACGGGATGTTGATTCGTTTCCATTCCGGCAAATTTCTAGCGCTTCCCATAGACCATGTTTCTAGCAGGGTCATGCTGAAATATTTCGTGAAAAACGACAGTGGTTCTAATAATCAATTATCTCTTGCCGTGTAGGCAACAATGGTCATCTCGATGAGGGAAAGCATCATGGATATATATGTGGAACACGCAATGGCCGAAATGCATCGAAATAACCGCAGAGACATAAGGTGTCTGTGTCAAAGATGCAAACAGTAGTGCTTGTTTGACCCCTCTTCAGGCATATTGCAGGACCACCTTCTTAGGTGTGGTTTCATGGAGGGCCACACTTAGTGGATGAGTGATGATGAAGAAGGGCATCATGAGAACAACAAATATGATGAAGAAGAGCATCATGAGGAAGAATGGCATCATGATGATGACGAAGAGGCTGTCGCACATGATGATGGAGATCAATATCAGGGTGAACAACATGTAGAAGATGTGGACACGAATACTCTGCTAACCTCAGTCGTGTGGGACCCTCATCTTCAAGAACCGCTTCTCAACAAGATGACAAATGATGCCAGATCCACCGATAGATGGAAATCTAAGCTGGCACAACTAGAGATAGACTCGAATACTCTATTTTACGATGCAAGTTGCGGCCTGGAGGAGTCCGCTTGAGAGTAACACTCGATATTATGCGGATGAAGGCAAGACAGATGGACTGACACAAGCGTCGACGGCCTCCTGCAATACTTGCAAACTGCCTTCCTGAAGGAAACACGTGTCCTAATAGTCTAGAGGAGGCCAAGAGAGTCGTGTGCCCTCTCAAATTACCGTACACAAAATAACATGCATGCATCAATGGTTGCGTCATTTATCAGAACAAGCACGCGGACAAGACCAAATGTCCAGTGTGCAAAGCTGGTGGATACAAGATAGGGAAGAAGAAAGCTCCTCAAAAAGTTGTGTGGTACTTCCCGCTCAAGCCCCGTCTGTGGCGGTACTTCGTGGACCGCAAGGAAGCAAACACTACAAGAATCTGGTCGGTTCATGATGATCCGATATCATTGTGGATGAGGGCCAAAACGTCGTAGATGGCCATCCGCGACGAATTCTGCGACAAAAAATAGGTCACGGACCTCACGTCATAATTAAACCCAAGGGATTTTTCTGTCTAAAACGTCATGGCCCGTCCGTGACATTCCTCCAATTTCATCGCGGCAAACTAGACCGGCCTAGCCCAAGCCCAGTCTGTCATGTCGTTTTTATTTCGTCATGAATGGTGCCACGTGGCGGACGGCACCACGAACTACCGTTAGTGACGTTTGCTGACGTCATTGTTCGCCGTCTACGACATCATCGACTTCCTGATGTTTTTTTTTCCGTCATGGCCTGATTCCGCTAGCGCCGTTTGCTGACGTCATCCTTTCATTTGCTTATGTCATCCTTCCCATTTTGTCACGCTGGTGGAGACGATTTTCATTTTTGTCACGGCAATAAGCTGGCCAGCTTACGTGTGGCCGGTCTTCAGGGCGAAACGTGGACCAATAGGAAGGTAACACGTGGTCCATCTGTAGCACGAATCGTGTACTAATGAGAGCTGGACGCGTATCTCCAACGCATGACGGACTCAATTCATTAGGGCAGAAGAGATGGTGTTCCTGTTTTGTCAAGGATGTTGATGAGTAAAAGTGCGCCACATAGGCATCTATTGGTGACGGAAATATTTTGGTCAACTAAACAAGCATGACGTTTTCATTTACGTCGGAGAAGAGTGCTGGCAACTTTGCTAGATTGCACCGTCCAGATCAAAATGACAGAAATTGCAGGGCACATGTTTCAGGGGACATAAATAGGTTCGCACATAAGTTTCCAACAAAATAAAGAAAAGAGCCTAACAAGCTTTGATTCACACTACCAGTTCACTTACGCAATATAACTAAGAATTGCTGAAGTGATGCATTTATAAGGTCTGTGAAGTTCACAAGTGCTTTCTGTGCTTCATTCTTTGCTTCTATCTCCTTCAGCAATGCTGCAATGTGTCTGCTCAGTGCCTCATCCGCTGCTCTCTCAGCCAAAAGTTGTGCTTCAAGAGAGAGTTGGTTGGTCTTAAAGCATGGATGCTTTGATCAATGGAAGCAAGGGGTTGATCCTCAATGTCATCTTCTGTAGCAAATGGCGCCACCGTGCTTCCAATGGGTGCCTAATAGTAATAGAAGCAAACGTTAGAAAAGTAGTGATGCAGCCCGTTCTACGGACGCTCCTACATCTACACCAACAAGTCCCCCAAGTGGACCCATGACTCGTGCCCGAGCCAAACTCCTACAAGCTAAGGTGAACTCGCTCCTCTCCTCGTGCCAATTTGATACATCCTTGGATGGTGTGCTACTTCATGCAACTACTCTATGCATCATCAGGTACGAAGCCCCAACACATCACCAAGCACCCAAGGATGGAGAACAAGGAGCAGATCGTGCAGCAGAAGCCACTAGAGCTGCTCAGACTAGAGTCTCTGGTCTGCGCACACCGAAGTCTCCGGTCCACCAAAGTCTCCGGTCTGAAGACACCAGAGTCTCCGGCCCCACCTCCGGTCCGACCCAAGAATCGAGGACAAACTGTGTGCCCCACCAGAGGCTGGACCGGAGACTGACCGGAATCTCCGGCCCAGACTGGAGTCTCTGGTCCACCCCACCAGAGTTTCTAGACCGACCGTCGCCAGGCATGTAAAAGGCCTTTGGGCCTTCAGCCCATGTACCCCTTAGTCCGTCTAGAACTTGTCTTTTATTCCTAAAGTACCCTTGACTGTGTGGTTGGCCTATATATAGTCCCCCACCTCTATTGTAAACCCGAGGCATGATATTGGAATTAGTGGAAACCCCTTGTGGATCTATCTAATTCTTGCCCCATGCTCCTTGACCAAGGAGCACCAATATCCCCAAACCTCATTGGAGTTGGATCGTGCCTCTGCATTGTACAAGGCCTAGGCATCGAAGTCCCTTTGCCTAGACGTCAAGATCTCACCGAGTCTCCCATCTCGCCATGCCGGTTCGAGAGAGAGTCCTCCGCCCTACGCTGATCCTAGGGATTGTGCAGGACCGGTCACCGCCGGCTTGAGCTATTGGTGTGTATCATGGTTTTGCGTGTGTGTGTTCATCGCGTTCTTCGTGCGTGCGTTCGTCGTGTTCATCCTCCCCTCCTCTCCCCGCACCCCATCCTCTATTTGAAAGGGAATCGTGAAAGATCAGGCCACCCTAGAGGTTTGCCCTCAACATATTGGTATCAAGAGCTTCGTTGCTCATGATTTCCCCCATAAAATTTTCTTCTATCTACCAAAAATTCGAAAATCCCTAAAAAACAGCCCAAATTTTCCTTTGGATCGATCTCTTAATTTGAAGTGTTATTTGTGGTTTTGATCCGACCAAACCTTGTCTTAGGAGTTGGTCCAGCTTCATCCTACGTTTTCCCAGCCCAATTTGGCCAATTTTTCGCAGATTTGAGGCCCCAAGGCGTAGATTTCCGCTCAAGAACACGAGCAGTTCACGATCTGACTCCAGACCGGAGTCTCCGGCCTACCAACACCGGAGTCTCTGGCCTAGACCGGAGTTTCTGGCCTAAGACACCGGAGTCTCCGGCCCTGACGCCTGATTTTGACAGTTTTGCCTCTTATCTTGCATTGGCTAATTTCCTCTTGTTTGTTTGTGCATGTGTGCATGTCGTCAACTAACAACAAGCTTCCGCTTAGACAACCCCCACGCTCATCAACACCACGGCCCACGAACATCTTCCCGCACCACCAATGCCAAGTTCATCATCACCACCGAAGGTATAACTTGCGTCACCTTGTTAACCCCTATCTTCCTTTGTGTGTACCTATCCCACGAGAGTGGCTCATCTTGTGTTTGCTTGAGCATTGTGCACTTGTCCTTGGATAGTGAGAGTGTAAAAGCAATAGCAAGAGTGACTTGGTACATCAAGGGAGAGCAAGATACAAAAGAAAGAAAAAGATACAAAGCAAAATAAAAAGAAAAATAGTCTCCCATTGCCAAAGAGAGTCTCAAAGCTTGTAAGCAAGAGAGAAAGAGCAGCGCCCAAGGCAAGTGCACAAATCCGTTACTCGTTTTTCTTCTTTGCAAACAAGCCACGATCTCTCCTTGCATTTGCACGACAACAAGCTTAGTCTTCGTTAGGACATTTTGTTTGCTCATTTTCATAGTTGTGTCAATCCCAACAATCTCCACGTGTGTGTATATAGTCGTAGATTCCCGTCACCCCTTTGAGTTGTTAACCTTCGCCTTTGACTTGCGTTTTGTTGGATTTTACCCACTTTTGACTATCCCTTTTGGTTGGTTCTTTGGCATTCCACAACCCTAACCTACCACAAACAAGCTTTTGAGAGTTAGTTCTTTCTTTAGTGTGAGTTTTCTTTGAGAATCCACTTTGCACGCTTATAGCTCTCACTTTTGGTTTCTAGTTTGGTGCAATCCCCAAGGTGAGGTACAAGGATAACACCACCATATTCTACTTCCATATACAATACTTGTGTGTTTTGCATGATGGATAGGCACGGTGAGTCGAGCCAACCACCTCCTCAAGAAGAAGAACATGGACCGTACATGACGCTTGCAAGTCACTTCATCGCCCGACAAGAGTTCCGTGATCATTATCAAGCCCTTGAGACGCGACAAGATGAAAAATTTGGCGAGACACAAGCCGAGTTCAAGAACATGGACAACCGCTTCGATGGCCTCGAAAGGAAAATGCAAGAAATGCATCGCAACTTCAGCCATCAAAATGAAGCGCTCCAATGCTCCGTCGCCGAAACAAATGACAATCTTCGATGCCTCATCGACGGAATGGCAAGACCGCGTTCACGTGCATCAAGCTCTTCAAGTTCTTCGTGTCGTCATGCTCCTCTTCAACAAGATCTACATCCAAGTGCTCCAAGACGCAATGACGCCCCCGTGGTTGAAGATGGAAGTTCTTCAAACTACGTACCTTACCCACGGCACGCTGCAACGTCAAGCTATGATGGTGATTTCTCTTCAAGTCCAGAACCAAGGCAAGAAACACACCGTCATCACGCAAGGGCACTAGTGATCCAACAAGCACAACCACAAGAAGAACCGCGAGTGCAATCACAAGTCTACCACCATCGACCCCGACACATACTTGACACAACAAGTGATGACTCCAATTTGGAGAATCAAGCTCGTCATCGACGTGAAGCTCTCCAAGATCCTCCTCCTCGTCATCATCGTCATGAACGTCAACACCGACACCATGGTCATCATGAGGCGCCTCCTCCACCACAACAAAACATGGAGCGCCAAGTGGTACAAGTTGAGCAACGCCCACCATGTCAAGAGGCTCAACACCATGATCTTCGTCGTGAGGCCCATGTGCCTAATCATCATCACCAACCGAGGAACGAGCATCCTCTTCGTCATCAACCACGTCATGAGGATCCACATCCTCCACACCTTCATGAGGCCCAAGCGCCTCAACATCGTCAACAACCGCGCCAAGAGCAAGAGCAAGCTCCACAACAACAACATCAAGAGCAAGCTCCTCACCAAGGTCGCGAGAACCAAGTTCCACCGCATCAACAACAAGATCATCAACAAGGTCACCAAGCTCGTCGCAATGACCGCAACGATGAAGAAACTTTCAATGACCCCGAAGTTCAAGTTCAAGTTCACTATGCCAAAGTTCACTATGCCCAACTTTCAATGACCCCGAAGTTCACCAAGCTCAAGTTCACTATGCCCAAGTTTACCGGATCCAATGACCCCGAAGAATACCTCTCATGGGAACTTAAAGCCGACAAGATCTTCCGCATGCACAATTATAGCAACGAGAAGATGGTCACCATGGCTTCGCTAGAGTTTGATGATTACGCCAACCTTTGGTGGGAACAAGTTCAAGTTGCTCGTGATGCAAGACAAGAGCCGCCAATCACAACTTGGCATGACATGAAGGCTCACATGAAATCCCGGTTCGTCCCCGCGCACTACACGCATGACCTCTTCAACAACCTCCAATCGCTTCGTCAAGGGACAAAGACCGTGGAAGAGTACTTCAAGGAAATGGAACTCAACTTGATCCGCGCCAACATTGATGAGCGCATGGAGCAAACTATGGCACACTTCCTTATTGGCTTGAACCACCCAATCAAGCGCATCATCGAGTTCCAAACATACAACGACATGGTTGAGCTTGTGCACATCGCAACAAAGGCTGAACGTCAAGTGCAAGAGGACATCAAGTACAACAATCCCACGACGTATTTCACCTACAAGCAAGCTTCAACCGCTATGCCAACAACATTCAATGGAAGCTCCTCAAGTACCTCCAAGCCTTCCTTCAAGCTCACACTTCCTTAAGGAAAACTGCCCCCAAGAGGCAAACAAGCAAAGAGTGATACGCCTTTCAATGGTGAATGCTACAAGTGTGGAGGCAAAGGACACAAGTCGGCTGAATGTGGAAACAACAAGGTATTGTTCATTCATGACAATGGCGACGAAGAGTACTTGAGTGAAGATTAATTTGATGCCCGTGTCCAGGAAGCAATGGAAAGGCAACGAGTGGAAGATGATCAAGAACTCCTCATGTGTGAACAGGACGCAAGTCCATCGCTTGTCGTCACAAGGATCTTGACCACTCAAGCACAAGAGCATGAAGACCAACGCTCAAATATCTTCCAAATACGAGCTGCCATCAATGGCAAATCTATCAAAGTGATCATTGATGGAGGGAGTTGCCACAACCTTGCGAGCACCGAGTTGTGTGAGAAGCTCAACCTCACCCTCCATCCGCACAAGCACCCCTACCACGTGCAATGGCTAAGTGACCAAGGGTCCGTTAAGATCAAGCATACCATATCAGTCTCCTTAGCCATTGGTCTTTACAAAGACACGGTGGAGTGCGATGTGGTTCCTATGACAGTTTGCCACATGCTTCTTGGTCGACCATGGAAATTTGACAAGGCGTCTCTACATGATAGTCACACCAATGTATACACATTCAAATGGCTCAACAAAACATGTGTTTTGCAACCAATGACTCCTAGTCAAATGATTGCGGACAATGTAAAGGATTTAGCGAGGGCGCAAAGCACAACACCTCCTTGTCAGAAGAGCGGTGAGAGAGAGAACCACCTCATAGTGAGTGAGAGCCACAAGCCAAACTCGAGTAAAAAAATAAGAGTGTTCTCGTTGCCACCAAAAGTGAGATGAGAGATGTTTGGAACAACCCATCCATCTTGCACTATGTCCTCCTTTGCAAGGGACTAGCGCAAGGAACTAATGATTTAACCAATGTTCCTCCATCTTTGATGATTTTTTGCAGGAATTCAAGGATGTGTTTCCCGAAGAGCTCCCACATGGACTACCTCCTCTTCGTGGTATTGAACATCGCATTGACCTCATCCCGGGCGCACCACTTCCCAACCGCGCCGCTTACCGCACGAACCTGGAGGAGACAAAGGAGATTGAACGTCAAATCAACCAACTCGTCTCCAAAGGTTTGATCCAAGTTAGCACTAGTCCAAGTGCCGTACCCGTAATTCTTGTTCCAAAAATGGATGATACGTTATGGTTATGCATGGACTGCCATCCAATAATTGCTATCACTGTGTGTTATCGACATCTCATACCACATCTCGATGACATGCTTGATGAGTTGTGTGGAGCCACTATTTTTTTGAAAATTATCTTCATAGTGGTTACCATCAAATACGCATGGCTGAAGGTGATGAGTGGAAAACCGCCTTCAATACCAAACTTGGTCTCTATGAATGGTTGTATATGCCCTTTGACTTATCTAATGCCCCATCCACCTTCATGCGCCTTATTAATCACATCTTGCGTTCTCTCATTGGAAAAAGTGTTGTTGTCTATTTCGATGATATTGTTGTTTATAGCAAATCACTTGAGGACCATACAACACATGTCAAGGAAGTTTTGCAAATCCTTCGACATGAAAAGCTTTTTGCTAATCTTCCCAAGTGCAGTTTTGCTAGACAAGTTGATTTTTCTTGGATTTGTCATTTCTTCGAAGGGAATTGAAGTTTATGTTTCCAAGGTAAAGGACATATGAGATTGGCCCATCCCAACAAATGTGAGTGAACTCCGAAGTTTTCATGGGTTGGCCGGTTTCTATCTTCGCTTTGTGAAAGACTTTTCGACCATTGCTTGTCCCCTCAATGAATTGACCAAAAAGAATGTCACCTTTGTGTGGGGCAAGGCACAAACAAAAAGCTTTTGATGAACTTAAAAAGAGGCTCACCGAAGCACCTCTTCTTGCGTTACCAGATTTTACTAAAACTTTTGAGATAGAGTGTGATGCTAGTGGTATTGGCATTGGAGGAGTCCTTATGCAAAACGGACGTCCTATAGCCTACCATAGCGAGAAACTTGATGGTGCTCGACTTAACTATCCAATTTATGACAAAGAGCTTTTTGCCTTAGTTCATGTCCTTCAAGTTTGGCAACACTACCTATGGCCCAAAGAATTTATCATACATTCCGACCATGAGTCATTGAAATATCTCAAAGGCCAAGCCAACTTGAGTAAGAGACACGCTAAGTGGGTTGAGTTTATGGAGTCTTTTCCGTACATTGTCAAGTATAAGAAGGGCAAAGATAATGTAGTTGTGGACGCTTTGTCTCGCAAGCACACAAGCCTTCTTACGCGACTTGAAATCAACATGTTGGGTCTTGAGGAAATAAAATCTTTGTATGCTTCCGACCCGTTCTTTGAACCAATTTTCACAAAGTGCTCCAATGACAAAGGAGCTGATGATTTCTATTTGCATAAGGGCTTTCTATTTAAACAAAACAAGATTTGCATTCCGAAGTCGTCTCTTCAACTTTTGCTTCTCCAAGAATCTCATGGTGGAGGCCTTATGGGTCACTTTGGCCGTGACAAGACATTGGACATGCTCTCCAATCACTACTTTTGGCCCAAGATGAAGCGCGACGTGGAGCGCTACGTTCAATGATGCATGACATGTGTTCAAGCTAAGTCGCAAGCTAACCCCTATGGTCTTTACGCCATTGCCTATTCCTCATACACCTTGGTCCGACATTAGCATGGATTTTGTGTTGGGATTTCCTAGATCTAAGCATGGTCATGATTCTATATTTGTTGTTGTGGATCGATTTTCTAAAATGGCACACTTCATACCGTGCGATAAGACGGACGATGCTTCAGATGTTGCAAATCTGTTTTTCAAGGAAATTGTCCATTTCACGGTGTGCCAAGAACAATCGTCTCCGACCGCGACGTCAAATTCATGAGCTACTTATGGAAGACACTCATGGCCAAGCTCGGCGTCAAGCTACTCTTTTCATCCGCATCGCATCCCCAAACCGATGGCCAAACCGAAGTTGTCAACCAAAGCCTCGGGACTCTCCTTCGTGTGTTGATCAAGAAAAACCTCAAGGAATGGGAGGAATGCATTCCACACGCTGAGTTCGCCTACAACCGTGCCAAGCACTCAACAACCAAGATGAGTCCCTTCATGATCGTCTATGGTTTCGAGCCCCTCACCGCGCTCGACATACTACCACTTCCTCTCCATGAGCGCACAAACATGGACGTTGAGAAGAACGCGCAAGCCATGAAGAAGCTTCATGAAGAAACAAGAGCTACTATCGAGCAACAAGTCCTTCGCCAAGCTTCAAGGTTAAACAAGGACAAGAAGTAGATGATCTTTCAAGAAGGTGATCTTGTGTGGATACACCTAAGCAAAGACCGATTCCCCAAGGAATGCGACTCCAAGCTAAAGCCAAGAGGAGATGGTCCCTTCAAGGTCCTCAAAATAATCAACAACAATGCCTACATCATCGACATATTGACCTCCAAGTACCTTGCAAGCAATACATTCAATGTCAAGGACCTTTCACCCTACCATGGAGATGTTCAAGATGATATCCATGAAGAGTCGAGGACGACTCTTTCCCAAGGGAGGGGGGGAGTTGATGCAGCTCGTCCTACGGACGCTCCTACATCTACACCAACACATCCCCCAAGTGAACCCATGACTCGTGCCCGAGCCAAACTCCTACAAGCTAAGGTGAACTCGCTCCTCTCCTCGTGCCAATTTGATACATCCTTGGATGGTGTGCTATTTCATGCAACTACTCTATGCATCATCAGGTATGAAGCCCCAACACATCACCAAGCACCCAAGGATGGAGAACAAGGAGCAGATCGTGAAGCAGAAGCCACTGGAGCTGCTCAGACCGGAGTCTTCGGTCTGCGCACACCAGAGTCCCCGGTCCACCAAAGTCTCCGGCCTGAAGACACCGAAGTCTCCGGCCCCACCTATGGTTCGACCCTAGAATCAAGCTCGAGGACAAACTGTGTGCCCCTCCGGAGGCTGGACCGGACACTGACCGGAATCTCCAGCCCAGATCGGAGTCTCCGGACCGACCGTCGCCAGGCATGTAAAAGGCCTTTGGGCCTTCGGCCCATGTACCCCTTAGTTCGGCCAGAACTTGTCTTTTATTCCTAAAGTACCCCTGGCTATGTGGCTGGTCTATATATAGTCCCCCACCTCTATTGTAAACCTGAGGCATGATATTGGAATTAGTGGAAACCCCTTGTGGATCTATCTAATTCTTGCCCCATGCTCCTTGACCAAGGAGCACCAATATCCCCAAACCTCATTGGAGTTTGCATCGTGCCTCCGCATTGTACAAGGCCTAGGCATCAGAGCCCCTTTGCCTAGACGTCAAGATCTCACCGAGTCTCCCATCTCGCTGTGCCGATTTGAGAGAGAGTCCTCCACCCGACGCCGATCCTAGGGATTACGCCGAACCGGTCACCACCGGCGTGAGCTATTGGTGTGTATCATGGTTTTACGTGTGTGTGTTCATCTCGTTCTTCGTGCGTGCGTTCGTCGTGTTCATCCTCCCCTCCTCTCCCCGCACTCCATACTCGATTTGAAAGGGAATCGTGAAAGATCGGGCCACCCTAGAGGTTTACCCTCAACAAGTAGCAAGCAAATTCCAAGCACATCTTCATGGACAAACATGGTATTGAATTATACGAAGATGACAAAGATGGACCTGGTATGGCTTCTCCACACTTCCTACGCTTCCTTCGAGGCTTTTTTCCTTGCCATCTATTCTCTCCGTCTACAACCCCACAATGGCACTGCGCAGTATTGCATTCACTGCTCTCTGAGCCCTGAGTTGCGCTTAAAGGAGAGTCTTGGCTGGTCTTGAAGAATGGATGCTGATGTCCTGCGACAGCACATAGTGCACCATGTTGGTGAAAGGAGGTTGTTTAGCCTCAGTGATATCTTCTGTACCATTAGGTGCCGTCTTGCTTTCCTTGGTTGCCTATTGCGTTTTAGGAATAGAATCAAACATTAGAAAAATAGCTAGCAAATTACAAATGATCATACTCATTTCAGAGACAAATATGGCATTGAAATTTTGGAAGATGAGAAAGATGAAAAGTATTCTGGAGGGCTTACTGTTGCTTTTTTCATACTGTGATTGGAGAAGCCCCGTCTGTCACAGAAAAACAAGTCACTATGATAAGGTTGTCTATTTCTTGTTTGCCTGTTTATTAGACAACATGCCTACACAAAGAGAGATCATAGAGTATAAGAGGCAGTCCTGGTTAAACACAAACACGGGGAAGTTGAGTAGACAAGACTTGACCTGGTTCCTCGGGTCAGTCCAAGAATCAACAAGCTTGCACCACTCTGCATTGTTCATGTGTTCAATGGGAGAAATCCTTGTTACTTCATTTAGTGGGAGGGGGTCATAAAACTGCTTCTTCAGGAGATGCCTTTGAATTCTTGCGTGCCTCATTAACTGCTGGTTGCAAGCAACCTGCACATCTAAATGTGATGCATCCATGCCAAACTTTTGCTGAAATAAAACATCATGCATCAGCCTCTGCTTGAACAGTAATGAGAATAAAAGGGCAGTTGAGTCACAGAACATACGGAAACTCTGTCGTAGAACTCTGCTCTAACATTCGGCCTCTCCTTGTACTCTTTCTAGTGGGGGAAGATAGGCATACCAGTCCTGACTATTTTTGCACACTCAGTGGCAAACTTGGAAGCAATAGTTCTTCCTAGAGGAATGGCAAATGGAAGCTTTCCTCCTTTGGACATGTTCTCACGTTGCTTCCCCATGTTTGTTTCCCTCAAGACAATTTGAGGATCATCATGTTTAATAGTATCTTCAGAAGGATGATGGCCAAAATCATCTACAAACATATAATGTGGAGTTAGTGTTCTACCATATAATAAGTGCCATTCAAACAATATAATGTGCTTTCCTTGGGGAGTTGGTTGCTTACCTGGGGCACCTGTCTGCTCGTCTTGGACTGCTATCTTCCTGCCATGGAGGGCTGCCATCTCGATTTGGGATGCTACCTTCTCTCCTCAAGCATCAAGATCTGCAGGACTCTGAGTTTCTTGTGAAGAGGTAGCAACACTTGGCGGTCTTGGTGGGCGCCGTGGAGAACTTGGAGGTGGAAGTACTTCTAGCGGATTCCCCTTGGACCTGGTATGTCTCGTACTTTCTGTCGAGGCAGCCATGCTAAACGAGACGCGCTTCCGAGAAGCTGATCCACCACCAGCATCCATCCTTGTCATGACGACAGATTTCTTCTTATATTTCCTATTCTCAGTCTACAAATTCAAAGGTAGTCAATTCGGGATAATAAAAAAGCACAACATATATGGAAAATTAAGTAACCAAATAATTACACAAAAGATGAGTAGGCAAGTAAGGGGACTACCTCTAGCTCATCCTCCCCCTCCTCTTCAGGATAATAGTCAGATCCAGAGCCTTCATCCTTCCTCTTTTTAGGGGAGAATTCAGTGGGAGATGGATAAACAAGGGGCCTAAGACCCATTTTTTTTGCATCCACGCATTGTTTCTCGTGATGTTTTCCAGCCGTGTTTCTTCCATGGGATGCCATTGTGGTTCTATCATGAATAAACAACTCTCTAGTAAGCTACAAAAATATAACCTATGTCCTATGGTATTGATTGTTCTATACTAATCATAATGTCCAACAGTCCACTATGAGGAACTTCTACTCTGAATCTCATATCACAGGACTAACGATGAAGCAACCAAAGCAAAGCAAGAGACACGATGTTGAGGGAAAACCTCTAGGGTGGCCCGATCTTTCACGATTCCCTTCCAAATCGAGGATGGAGTGTGGGGGAGAGGCGGGGAGGATGAACACGACGAACGCACGCACGAAGAACGCGATGAACACACACACATAAAACCACGATACACACCAATAGATCATACCGGCGGTGACCGGTCTGGCGCAATCCCTAGGATCGGTGTCAGGCGGAGGACTCTCTCTCGAACCGGCACGGCAAGATGGGAGACTAGGTGAGATCTTGACGTCTAGGCAAAGGGACTCCGATGCCTAGGCCTTGTACAACGCGGAGGCACGATGCAAACTCCAACGAGGTTTGGGGATATTGGTGCTCCTTGGTCAAGGAGCATGAGGCAAGACTTAGATAGATCCACAAGGGGTTTCCACTAATTCCAATATCATGCCGAGGGTTTACAATAGAGGTGGGGGTCTATATATAGGCCATCCACATAGTCATTGGTACTTTAGGAATAAAAGATAAGTTTTGGACGGACTAAGGGGTACATGGGCCAAAGGCCTGATGTCTACGCACTTCTATTCTTGTAGACAGTTGTTGGGCCTCCAAGTGCAGAGGTTTGTAGAACAGCAGCAAGTTTTTCCTTAAGTGGATCACCCAAGGTTTATCGAACTCAGGAAGGAAGTGGTCAAAGGTATTCCCTCTAAAGCAACCCTGCAATCAAGATACAAGAAGTCTCTTGTGTCCCCAACACACCCAATACACTTGTCAGGTGTATAGGTGCACTAGTTCGGCGAAGAGATAGTAAAATACAAGTGGTATGGATATACGATAACAGTGATAGAAGATAGCTTGATGGCGTGGAAAAGACTAAAGTAAAACTGAAATAAAGATAGAAGCAAGCAAACATGTAATAGATCTAATAGAAAACGGTGTTTCAATGCTTAGAAACAAGGCCTAGGGATCATACTTTCACTAGTGAACACTCTCATATAAATATATTCTTCTTTATGATACTACTATTAACTACTCTCTGGTTGGACACTCTAATCGATGGTAGGGCTATAACAGCACACCTCAAAGTAAGCCTTTCCCATCTAGAAAACCCCACAGTGTCACCTTGAGTACTAGATAAGTCCAACAAACACCACAATTTCATAGAGACATCCAACTCCAAATATAACTCATAACAAGTATTTGTAATCTCTAGCCTAAGTGCCACCATGGTGAGCACGCTGTCACTTTCACACACATGGGGAGAGCAGAGATCTATTAAAGCACTTGAGTAGCAAGGTAGATCTATAGATTACAAGCTCATGATCTCAATAAGATCATGCATAGAGAGAGAGATGAACACATATCTACCGGTAGAACCCTTAGCCTCGAGAGAGAACTACTCCCTCCTCATCATGGGAATCAGTAATGGTGATGGAGATGGCGGTGGAGATCGATGGAGACGGCTCCGAGGGCACTTCCCCGTCCCGACAGGGTGATTGAACAGAGACTTTCTGTCCCCCGAATCTCCCCTTCGGTGGCGGCGGCACTGCGGAACTTTTCGTGGCTGGAGGCTTGACGATTTAGGGTTTATGCCTCGGGAGGCTTCTTATAGGCCTGAGGGCAATGTCGGTGGGCGGCCAGGGGGCCCACACCATGCCCTGGCGCAGCCTAGGGGACCCACGCCATGGGGTGGTGTGGCCACCCTGTGGCCCCTCTCCGACTCTCCTTCTGGCTCCGTGAGTCTTTCGGGAAAATATCAACTTTGGCTTTTGTCCGGTCCAATTCCGAGAATATTGATTTTCTGACTTTCCTGGAACCAAAAACAGCAGAAAATAGGCAACTGGCACTATGGCACTTGTTAATTGGTTAGTCCAAGAAATCATATGAAAAGTACTCCAAAGTGTGGACAAAACACAAGAAAGTAGATAAAACCAAGCATGGAACATCAAAAATTATAGATACATTTGCAATGTATCAACATCCCCAAGCTTAACTCCTACTCGTCCTCGAGTAGGTAAGTGATAAAAAGAAAGAATAATTTTTGAGGTGACATGTACCATCATAAACTTGATCAAAGTATTTGTAAAACATTCAATGCTGGGATCATAGTACTTCAATCATAACATGAAAGACAAAGTTCTAGCAATAAGACAAAGAAACTATGTTGCAACATGAAAAGGTACAAACAAAAGATTCATGAATAACAATGCTTTGCAAGACGTTTGTTTGTTTCACATAAAGAAGACATAGCATAGTAGCATTCAGCTTGTCCCTCATAGAGTAGCAAACATAAATTCATAGGACACCTTCAAAGTTCATAAGAGTGACTAGATACAAATAGTTTAAAACAAGCAATATCAAGTTATGGATCAATCAACTAGTCTTGGGACAATGCACATAGAACTAAGAATGGCCACTATGCTCTCAAAGTAAGTGCATAAAGATAGAAGGTGGAGACTCAATATATATAAGTGGAAGAAATGCCTTCATAGAAGGAAGAAGAGATTCAAGTTTCATAAAGAGCTTCCAAAAATTATGGTACTTAATAGCTTTCAGCTCTCATTGCCCCTATCATAAGCATCTTGAAGGTGATTAAGGTTAAAGTGACACAACTAAGAGGATATGCTTGACAAGTTATAAGCTGAAATCTCATGCCCCTTACTTACGAAGACCGAACCTCATGCTACTCAACTTTAGTCACAAGTAAGCTCTTGTCATCGTAAGTACATATGTATCATAGAGAACCGCCAACGGGGTACCCCTTGCCCGATGATACGGAAGATTCCCCATATCAAAATGACAAGGCAAGCAGACAACGAGCATCTCAACAATCTTCTTATTTACCATGGGAATATGGTTTTTTTTCTCTCTTTCCTCTTTTCATAATCACTTTTTTTCTCTTTTCCTCTTTTTTCTCAATATAGGACTCTTTTTTTATAAGAAGAATGCTTCATAGACAGCTCATTATGGTTACGCTGCAGGTTTCCACCATGTCAGCATGGATTAGACCAGCGGCCCAGGCGTTTCTCTAACACACATACAAACTCCATGATCTTACAAGTTCCACTTTTAGTTCACACCATCGGGATCCATAAGCAAAAGAACATGATATCAACGGGGTACAATGTACAAGTGCAATGTTGAAAGCGTTCCCCATGATACATGGTTCTGCTAACTTCAACTTATAAAGCGCAAGCATATACGCAACAAAGAAGGACCCAATGGTTCAAGGTTATTAAATGCAAAAAATTAAAGTGTGCCATCAAGTTCGTGAGAGCTTTAATCACTAGTTTTCTCATAACAAGTTTAATTTGGAAGATAAACAAAAGCATGAATATACTTGGAATAGCATAAGCTAGTAGGTAGGTATGGTGGACTCTTTGGAATAACTTGGTTTAGGGAGTTGGATGCATGAGTGGAACTCATACTTGGTTGTGGAGGCTAGCAAAAGACTGGGAGCGACAAACTATGAGAGCAATAATGGCCATAATCATGCAGAGCGACAAAACATCATTGATCAAAGCATAACGTGATACTACAAGTTGAAAACTAAAGGATCATCAAGGCTAATGGTGACTTGAGATAGTCATAACATGGTGTGAGCATGCGCCAAGTCAACCCAAATAAAACATCAAAGGAGAATACAACTATACTATGCTTTAATATGCTAAAACAACGCATGATTCATCCAAAGCACATTAAGCAATCTCAATTGTTTATAACAAGTCATGCTACAGCAAAGAATACTAAGCATAAAGCCAAAACAATATCAAGCATGGCATGACAAAGCATAGGCCACAGTAAAAAAACAAGCTCTTTTTACCACTTAAGCATGAGCTTCCCTACTCTTTTCCAAACCAAACCAAACTATTTGAAAACCAATGTATGAAAGAGGGGGTCCAACCAATTTATTCAGCAAACTAAGCAAACTAAAGCAAACGAAAAACCAAATGAAAACAAAAAAAAGTCGCTCCAAGAACAGCACAACTGTGCATGAAACAATAAAAATGATGCGTTTGGAAGAAACCTGGGATTTTTATTAATGAAGAAGGGGATGCCTTTGGCATCCCCAAGCTTTGACGCTTGTACTTCTTGGATATTTCTTGGGGTGACACTCGTGGCATCCCCAAGCTTGAGCTTTAGTCCATCCTTCATCTCATTACTCATTCCTTCCATACACCTGAATTTTTTTCCTTCATACAAAACTTCACACAATCTTTATTAGCAACATTAGTGTACTCAAGATAAAAGATCTTAAGGTTCAGTTCCAACACCAAATAAACTTCCATTAGAACACTAGATACTATAGCACTTTCCTCAAAAAGCTCAGTTCCCCAAAAGAACTCAAGAAGGAACCAACAAGAAGCAAATGCAGAAAATGGCAAAAATATGTCAAAAAAAACCAGCAGGTAAAGACGAATTGTTTCGAAGACCTTATGTTGCTCAAATCAAAAAGTGTTGAACTAAAGAAAGTTAGATAAAAACCTGGGGCAGAAGCACAAAAATTCACACCTCAAAAGGACATACAGAGATTTTACGCGAATTTTTACGGTGAAGCGCAGAAATCTGTTTCGGGACAGCAATTTTCCCAATCATTACTTCTCTCTCATTAGAGGTTACTCTTGGCACAAAAAGCAAATAAAAAGGATAAGGAGCGGTTATTACTGAAGTAATAACTTCCAAGACTCATCTAAAACTTTTGGGTTATCTCCCAATAAGTACTTCTCTTTAACGCCTTTAAGTTAGGCTTGATAGTTTGAGAAGATGCTCACATAAGAAATATGAATTGAAGTAAAAGAGAGCATCAAGTAGCAAATTCAAAGCACATTTAAGTCTAACCCACTTCCTATGCATAGGAATCTTGTAAAGAAACAACTCATGAAAGCAGAAAGCAACAAGCATACTAAAGCAAAACAAGTGCAACTTCAAGACTTTCAACATAAAGAGGGAAAACTTAATATTGTTGAGATACATAAAACCATGTTTCCCTCTCTCATAATAACTTTCAGTAGCATCATGAATAAAATTAACAATATAACTATCACATAAAACATTCTTATCATGAGCCACATGCATAAAAGAATTAATACTCCCCACATAAAACATAGTCATTCTTATTAATTATAGTGGAAGAAAATTCAACAAAATAGCTATCATTATTATTTTCATCACCATAATCATCAAATATAGAAGGCATATTGTAATGATAATTACTTTCCTCCTCAATAGTAGGTGGACTGAAAATATCATATTCATCATTGAAATCATCATATATTGGAGGTTTTGTATCATCATAAGCAATACAATAGCTATTTTCCGAAGTTGGGGAGCTAAAAAGATCATTTTCATAAAAACTAGCTTCCCCAAGCTTAGACTTTTCCATAGCATTAGCAATAATGGTGTCCAAAGAATTCATACTAACAACATTGCTATTAGCATGCAAATAAAGTTCCATAGATTTTTTAATTTTCTCTTCAAACATTTCATGTCCTAACTCAAGATAAATACTATAAAGCTCTCTAATTTTGTTTTTGTTTTCCATTAAGCCTAACTAGTGAAAACAAGAAAAAAAAGAAAAAATTGCAGAATCTAAAGGAAATAACTTCAAGCACTCACACCGGAGGATGTGAGTACCTTTTACCTTATCTCCCCGGCAACGGCGCCAGAAAATAGGCGTTTGCCGTGGGAGGTTCTTCTTCTTTAATCCTCTGGTGTGAATACATTTTACCTTTCCTCCCTTGCAATGGCGCTAGAAAATAGCTTGATGTCTACGCACTTCTATTCTTGTAGACAGTTGTTGGGCATCCAAGTGCAGAGGTTTGTAGAACAGCAGCAAGTTTTCCCTTAAGTGGATCACCCAAGGTTTATCGAACTCAGTGAGGAAGTGGTCAAAGGTATTCCCTATGAAGCAACCCTGCAATCAAGATAGAAGAAGTCTCTTGTGTCCCCAACACACCCAATACACTCGTCAGGTGTATAGGTGCACTACTTCGGCGAAGAGATAGTAAAATACAAGTGGTATGGATATAAGATAATGGTGATAGAAGATAGCTTGATGGCATGGAAAAGACTAAAGTAAAACTGAAATAAAGATAGAAGCAAGCTGTAGCATCCCATCTGTCTAACATCTGTAATGCTACATGGTCTAATAATAAAATGCTACCTTCCTGCATATAATTGTTGCATCATTATTATATCATGCTCATGTCATCATGCCACATTGCATTTGAGCATCATATAAAACAATTTTTCTTTTGGTTCTTAGCCCATATGCATTTATATCAATGGTATTTGTTTCTTGATGAATGGTAGTTGGTTCTTGATATATTGCTAAATGCCTAAATTGAGTTGAGGGCATATCTCTTTAATTCCTTCCAACCTACTAATTTTGCATGCCAACTTCCTTTGGGTATCATTCTTTTTCCAGCATCTAAATATGTATGGGGGCATTGCCATCATCCCATGGTATTTAAATCTAGCCCACATCAATATTGGTATGGACCCTTCTTCTATTCATCTACACATGGGATCATACCCAAATCCTTCCTTTTTGCCATGTGTACATGGTCACACTTAAGATCTTGTTTTGTTTTGCCATCTTTTAAATTTGAACATTATCTAGGCACCCATACATGAGATATATTTTTGTTTTCACAAAATATTTCACATGCATGCAACATTCTAGTCACCCGCAATAATAACCCTCATGTGATAATGCCTTTGGTTTGTTTTGGTTTTATTTTCGTTTTTGTTCAGCTCCTCAAGTTTTTGTCCCTAGCTAGTGCCTAAGCTAGCTATCTATACCCTCATCTTGTGTATTGTTGCATGCACCTGGTTGCACATACAACAGCAGCAGCCTCACCTGGAGGCCCTCCCAGCCTGAACCCATCGCCAGCTGCGCGCCTCCTCTCTTTTTCTTCCCAGCTGCTCTCCGTCTCGCGTTGTTCGAGCCGAACTACCCCCGCCACGCGAGCGGTATCTGCAAACAAGCGCGCCGCGCGCGACCTTCCTACTTTTCCGTGCCCATCTACACCTGCTTGACCCCTCCCTGGTCTCCTTCTTTTCTCTCACGTCGAAGACCAACAAAGAAAGAGAGGAGAGTACCTAGTGTACCGATCCCTCTCTTCCGGAATCCTCTCTATTCCTCGCTCCGTGCGACTCCTTTCCTTCTCTGTTCCAACCGAACCAGCTGGAGGTGGTCTGGCCCGTGTCCTGTTTCTCTTCCCAGCTGGCTCACGTGCTTGCCACTCTCCCTCTTGCTGCATAAAGCCACCCAACAGATGGTCATCCTTATCCTCGCCACCTACCAGATCGGAATCGAGGAGAAGGCCTAGGTTCCATCTCCTTCTTTCCTCCTTACCCAAGCTCAATCCATGGCTAAGCCTTGCCTTGCCTAACCCTAAACCTGCCTAAATACAACGGAGGCGGTTGGGGCCGTGTCAGGAGTGATCTAGGCATCGAGAAGCGCAGAGTTACTTCTTCTCCATCTACCAGCACCTGTAGCCAACACCAAGACCTCGCCGGAGGAGCACCTTGCCGTTGTACCTCAAACACCAGGAGCTGCGCAAGAACCACTGCCTCCCCGTCGATCTACGCATCTCCGAGCCTACTCGCTCAACCTTTAGGTTGCTGGTGAGGTCCTCCTTCCTGCTGACATGGTCGTCTTCCCTCCCTCGCCTTGCATCGCTGCCGCCGCGCATGCCGGTGTGTTTTACAAAGCCTCTGTTCCGGTCAATCGTGTCGTCGTCTCGGTCAACCATGTGAAAAACCGAGACTGTCTATGCATAGCCTCAGTCTCCCTCTTCAAATCAAGTGGCTACACGCCCCTTTTGGCGATCTGCGCTTGTCGTAGTCATCTCCGGAAGTCAGCACAGTTCTTGTCAAGTTCTGTCGCCGGTCGACAGTTAACGCGCGCATGTGTTCGTTGCAAGCTCACAACCTCCACAGTCCACCTCCGGTCATGTTCTTTGCGTCCAGCTGATGTCCTTTGTGCCCTCTTTGAGTCAAGGTTTCACTTGGTCAGTTTGATGCAGTATAGTGGCCATGATCTTCCTCGAAAGGTCGCACCGACACGCAACTCTGCTGTCTTTTTCAGACTCGCGCGTGCCTAGTTTTCTTCAGAGTTAGCAGCGCAGTCCCGAGGTATTTTTGACGTGCGAGGCAGTTTTTGACAACAACCCAGCTCCACCACAGTGGTTCCGTCCTCTCTATCGAGTTGGGTGTGACCGATGAGGTCTTGGGTTCGAAACCCTGGATCGCCTTTTTCTTTTGTTGTTCCCACGTGCTGACACTACGGCCCCACCAGTGAGTGTATCTGGGTTCCCTCCGGTAACAAAAGTTTTCCCACTTTTTCGCAATTAACAGATAATTCTAGAAATTGCATAAATGTTTTTAAATCAAGAAATTAATATCTTTTACTTGGTATTTCCAAATCATACAAATAGTATATGTTTTTGAATCAGAAAAATGTGAGGATTTTAAATATGCCATCCAAAATAATGTTTGACTAATTTAATTTTTTCGAGATGATTAAATTTGCAATAAATGCCTTTTCTCAATTAATTAATAACTTAATTCTATAACTCCAAATTTGACAAATAATATGTCTAAAACGATCAGCTCGACGAGCCCGTTCTGTTTATGCATTCTATGACATGAATTGAAGCATGCATCATGAAAATATTAATTATGCAGCAATGTTTATGGGAGCAAAACATGACTAAAAGCCTAATAAAATGCTTTATTCTTGTACCCTACACCTCACCCATGCCATGCTATGTTATGCCATGTAAATTGTGCATCGTTCATCATGGCATGCTTGGTTTCTTGTCGCATTTTATTCATATGCTTGCGCACTTTATTTATATTGGCCCTTGTTTGTTTGGTTCTTTTCGAATAGACGCCGAGCAGAGGAATTCTCAGGAATCCGAGGAGTACTACCCAGATCCATCTCTCGCTTCAACTGAGCTTCCAGGCAAGCACTACCACATGGTTGCATACATATAGTACCTATTTCTTCTATCTTATTCTTGCATCATGGAGTCGCGAATGCATTAAATTGAATCCCAAGTACTGCATAGCCTTTACTTTTAAACCCCACCGAGCTTGTTCCTCCATCCCATGAGCCACTACTACAGGAGTTGTTTGAGCCATGCGAGTCGTAGAACATCATGTGTAGGGTATGTGAGTGTCCGATGGTTAACGAGGGACCTAAACAACTAACCTGAGTAGTAATGGCATAACTAATGAAAGAGGCACCGGTGGGCAATATCTGTTATTTGGTTTTTCATGCTCACTTATGTCCTGTAGGACCCCGAGTACTTGATACCTGTTCCTTGACTATCGCACTATCCGCATATGGGACCATGAATCCCCTTAGCCAGAGCTTGATTCATTTCTTATTTCTTGGGGCAACAAACTAGTTTGGGGTTTTATTACTATCCTATACTTATGCCATGCTTTACTGCTTTATTTAAGATTGTGCATGGAGCACCTGTACTGTTTTGGATCGTGCCACGTTTTCGCGGTATCGACCTGCCCAGTCACATTTTCGGGTTCCCAGACTTTTACAGCCGTCGTCACAAACCCTGGGTCCATTCCGGAGCCGGCCAACTTCATTGCGGGTAGCTTAGTGGGGTGGCCTCCTGAAATATTTTATGAATCATGTGATTGCTTTGTCGTGAAAGCCTCGTTGGGTTTTGATTTGGTTTTTCCGAGGTTGATCGTGTGTGTGTTGCTATTTGTGCACCCCTGCAGGGTAAATCTTTCTAAAAGCCGTGTCCGCGGTTATGAATGACTTGGAGCACAATTTCTCGATCATAGACAAGTATAACTAAAGTACCGTCTTTAATTTGACTAAATATCTTACTAGTAATTAGTGCAATATTCATGGAATGATTGATAAAACTACCAACGGATGGGTTGTTTGTCCGCTTTCTCGTTGGTAAGCGAGAAGGAGGGTGGATCTGTTACTTTATACTATTATAACTGTTGGTTCTAATTAACGGACATCCGTCTATCATTTGGTTAGGAGGATGGTTAGCGAGTACCTATAGACTTGTTAGTTATTATCTTTTGCTGCAATTGCGTCACCCCAGGTATATGTCCCCTTTAGAGGCATAAAGACTTGCTGACTACCCCTAGGGTCTCACACGATAAACTGTTTGATTCAGATGAACATGTGTACTTGCAAGGTGGATACTGGGTGGAGGAAACTGACGATGTTGGCAACGATCACACGGTGTAGAGATTCCGGGGATGGGGATCCGTGAGATCTGTGGGCAGGATGTGCTTATTTATGTGGCATCTTATGCCGATTTGCTTCTTATCCGTACTCGGATCTTGTGTCCCATTTCCGCTTGATACTCTATTGATTGATGTATGAGGAGCTATCCTCAACTATTATCTCTATCTAGGATATTTGGATCTTGCCGTATGGCGTTGCAATATTTCTATTTCTTTTAGATGATATGGCTCTGAGAACTGGTAAAGGTAGCTTGCATACATACTCACTTGTGTATGTATTTGATCTCTTCGCCTGTCGACTACGCCGCTCGCTCTTGTCCCGATGTTCTTGGAAGTGGTTAGGGTGGTCGACGGGCCTACAAGTGGGTGGCCCTGGTGAAGGAAATATGCCCTGAGAGGAAATGATAAAGTTGTGATTATATATTCCTTGTATATGATAGATGTTTATTTTGCATGCTATACATGTATTGAGAGGAAACATCAATACATGTGTGTTTAATAAACAAAAAGGGTTCCTAGTTATGCCTCTCTTATAAACTAGCTTGTTGATTAACAAGATGATCAAGGTTTCCTGATCATGGACATTGGATGTTGTTAATAACAAGGTCACATCATTTGTGAAATGATGTGATGAACATTCATCCGAAGTATAGCATTACGATCAAGTCATTATGTTTATATTGCTATAACATTATACAAAGTAGTCTTAGTCCTTAGACCATGAGATCATGTGAATTGCTAACACTGGAAGAGTATCTTGATAACATCAAACGTCACACCGTAACAGGGTGACCATAAAGGTGGGTTCAGTGCTATGAAGGTGTTATGTTGAGGCTCATGGATCAAGAGTGGAATTTGTCAATCCCGATAACGGATAGATATACTCTGGGCCCTCTCGGTGATATCACATTAAGATAGCTTGCAAGCAAGTGATGTGATCACTAGAATGTTATATCACGGGAACGAGAAAAGAGTGCATGTCGGTAACGAGATCAAACTAGGTATTTGGATACCGATGATCGAATCTCGGACATGTATTATATCATGAGACAAATGGATTAAATTGCTGACGTTAAAGGTTCTCACGATCACAGAAGTCATCGTTGAATATGGAGGAGTCAGTATGGATCTCCAGGTCCCGCTTCTGATTATTGATCTGAGAGGAGTCTCAATCATGTCTGCATTATTCACGAACCATAGGGTGACACACTTAAGGGTTGCCGGACACCATTTAGGAGCACATATGTTCCAGACAAAAGGTTTGCAAAGCGCAGGAAATGTTTCGATAGAAACAGGAATTGTTTCGATAGAAACCGAAATTGTTTCGGGTGAAATTGCAGAAAGTGGTTCTGCATGTGATATTGAAATGTTGCAAGGGGTTTTATGTGAATGTTTGTTAATTAAAGTAATTAACAAAATTCTGAATAAAATAAATAAAAGAGTTTTATTAATTGAGAGTTGCATTTAATTTGGTGGAAATTAAATACATGTGAGTGGGATTTTGGGTGGAGGCCATGTTTATGTGAGTGGGATTTTGGGTGGAGGCCATGTTTATGTGAGTGGAGGTTCACCACATGAATGAAGGAGGGGAGGAGTCCCCCCCTCATGTGCCGGCTATGGGAGGGGAGGGGTCTCCCTCGCTCCTATATAAAGCCCCCTTCTCCCCTCTCACAAACAACACCTCCTCGTGAAGGATCTCTCTCCCCCTCTAGATATTCCCCCATGGTCTCGGATTAGCGAGATACATGTTCCCGGTGGCCTTGCGTCTGGAAGGAGTTGCTGCTTCCGCTGATTCGCTGGAGCGAGGAGGTGGAGGTTGTCCGGTGGCTTGAACGTGTGTGCGAGGACGGATGCGCTGCTGATTTGCGGCGCTCGGACTTCCACACGATCTTGAGATCGGCAAGCGTACGACTACATCAACCACGAGTTCCTACTCGTTAACAAAACTTGTTGTCTTCGAGGGTAAGTTCTCCATGGATGTATGTCCACCTGTTGCTCTATATCTAGTAGATAGATCTTGGCGTATAGTTCTCATCGTAGGATTTTTTTTTGTTTTCTATGCTACAGACCCAACAGTGGTATCAGAGCCTGATCTATGCGTAGGTTCTTTGCACGGGTAGTACACATATGTTTATATGTGGGCGATGATGATCATGTTATTGCATCTTCTATGTACTTTGGATATTGGTGGCATAGTGGGATGAAGCGGCCCGGACCAACCTTACATGTCATCGTACATGAGACCGGTTCCACGACTGACATGCAACTAGTTTTGCATAAGTGGCTAGCGGGTGTCTGTCTCTCCTACTATAGTCAATATCTAATTTACAACGAGTTGCTAATAACTTGGTTATCCTCGTTGTGGTTCATGTTCCTAGGTAAGACCGGTTCTATCTTCGAAAGCCCTAAGCCACGTAAAACTTGCAATTGATAAATTAGAGGCGTCTAGTTTAGATCGTTGCTGGGCTAGTGTCTTGATATGGTATTGTTGTAAGTAGATGTATGATAGATACTCTTACAAATCACTTAACGTGTAAGTTCCATAGACCTTGGCCTTACACACAAAGGAATGATAGAGATCATACCACGATGCAAATGATAGAGATCAAATGCATGGACCATATTACCTCACTTCACACATTAGATGTTAGCATCTTATATTGCTAATTTGGCGCTTTTGGTAGCATTATAAGATGATCCCTCATTTAGATATCAAGATAAAATGTGTTCTTCCTTAAGTATGCACCGTTTTGTGGATCATGTTTTGAGGCATCACGTGATGATCGGGTGTTCTCAACTCTACGCTTTCATACCACGGGTGTAAGACAGTTTTACACACACGAATACTAAGGTTCTTACTTGACGAGCCTAGCATGTACAGACATGGCCTCGGAACACAGACCGAAAGGTTAAGCATGAGTCATATAGTTGATATGATGCCCATATAGATGCTCGCCTTTGAAGCTACACCGACTCACGTGATGATCGGACTTGGTGTAGTGGATTTGGTTCATGTAATCACCAAAAAGACACGAGGGATGTTGTTTTTGAGTGGGAGTTCATTAGTAATTTGGATTAGTTGAACTCAATCTATCATAAAACATAGTCTAAATATATTTTACAAATTCTGTTGTAGATGGCACCACCTGCTTTTAATTTCAATGTGTTCATGGAGAAAGAGAAGCTTGCTGCGAATGGTAGCAACTTCACCAATTGGGCTATGAATTTGAGGATTCTCCTCACTGCTGCACAAAAGCAATATGTGCTAGAGGCGCCGCTAGGCCCCCCACCAGCTCCTGATGCCCTTGACAAGGAAAAGAACGTCTATATAACTCGTCAGGAGGACCACAACTAAGTTCATTGCGGCATACTGTATGGGCTTGAGCCAGAACTTCGAAAACGTTTCGAAAATGGCAATGCCTTTGATACCATGGGAGAATTGAAAATGATTTTCGATACCCATGCTTCCGTAGAGAGTTATAATGCTTCTGAAAAGTTCTTTAGCTACATGATGGAAGAGAACAGCTCCGTTAGCGAGCATGTACTCAAAATGTCTGGGTACGCCGATAAGCTTGTGTCCTTGGGAATAACGATTCCCAATGACTTAGGCATACATCGTGTTCTCCAATATCTACCACCTAGCTACAAGAGCTTCATGATGAACTATAATATGAAGGGCATGAAGAAGTCTCTTCCCGAGCTTCTGTCAATGCTTAAGACTGCAGAAGTGGAGATTAGGAAAGAACATCAAGTGTGGATGATCAATAAGATCACCGGTTTCAAGAAGGACAAGAAAGGCAAGCAGAAGGGAAAGAAGGGCGGCAAATCTGTTGCCGCGCCTGAAAAGAAACCCCGAGCTGGCCCTAAGGCTGACACCGAGTGCTACTATTGCAAGGGGACTGGCCATTGGAAGTGCAACTGCCCCAAGTATTTGGCAAACAAGAAGGCCGGCAAGGGAAACAAAGGTATATGTGATATACATGTTATTGATGTGTACTTGACTAGTACTCGCAGTAGCACCTGGGTATTTGATACGGGATCGGTTGCTAATATATGTAACTCGGTTCAGGGGCTGCGGAACAAGCGACAACTAGCAAGGGATGAGGTCACGATGCAGGTCGGCAATGGATCAAGAGTTGATGTGATCGCCGTCAGAACGCTGCCTCTCCATATGCCGTCGAGATTAGTTATAAACCTAAATAATTGTTATTTGGTGCCTGCACTAAGCATGAACATTGTATCTGGATCATGTTTGATGCAAAGTGGTTATTCCTTTAAATCTGAAAACAATGGTTATTCGATTTATATGAATGATATATTTTATGGTCATGCACCTGTGTTGAATGGTTTATTTCTGTTGGATCTCGATAGTAGTATTACGCATATTCATAATGTTGATGCTAAAAGGATTAAACTTGATAATGATATATATGCATATATGTGGCACTACCGTCTAGGTCATATTGGCTTTAAACGCATGAAGAAACTCCATTCTAATGGACTTTTGGAATCACTTGATTTTGAATCATTTGATACATGTAAGCCATGCCTTATGGGCAAGATGACTAGAACGCCGTTTTCCGGTTCAATGGAACGGGCGACAGATTTATTGGAAATCATACATACTGATGTGTGTGGACCAATGAGCGTGTCGGCGCGAGGTGGATATCGTTATTTTGTTACTTTCACGGTTGATTTGAGTAGATACGGGTATATCTATTTGATGAAACATAAGTCTGAAACCTTTGAAAAGTTCAAAGAATTTCAGAATGAAGTGGAAAATCATTGTAACAGAAAGATCAAATTTCTGTGGTCCGACCGTGGAGGAGAGTATCTTAGTTACGAGTTTAGCACACATATGAAAGACTGTGGAATAGTTTCACTACTCACGCCTGCCGGAACAGCACAACGTAATGGTGTGTCAGAACGTCGTAATCGTACTTTATTGGATATGGTTCGATCTATGATGTCTCTGACTGACTTGCCACTGTCATTTTGGGGTTATGCACTGGAAACCGCTGCATTCACTTTAAATAGGGCACCATCTAAATCCGTTGAAAAGACACCGTATGAATTATGGTTTGGAAACAAACCTAAGCTGTCATTTCTTAAAGTTTGGGGATGCGATGTTTATGTGAAGAAACTTCAACCGGATAAACTCGAACCCAAAGCGGAAAAATGCGTCTTCATAGGATACCCTAAGGAAACGATTGGGTATACCTTCTATCATAGATCCGAGGGCAAGGTCTTTGTTGCCAAGAATGGATCCTTTCTTGAGAAGGAGTTTCTCGCGAAAGGTGTGAGTAGTCGGAAGGTAGAACTCGAAGAGGTTATTGAACCTTCTCTTCATGAAATGGCGAGCAGCGCAACACTAGAAGTTGTTTCAGAGTTGACTTCACCTAATGAAGAGAGAGCTAATGATATTGATCATGAAACTCCGAAAGAGGACACTACCGAACCTCGCAGGTCAAGCAGGACACGTGCAGCTCCTGAACTGTACGGCAATCCTGTTATGAATTTCATGATTGATGAAATATATGACCCTGCGACGTATGAAGAAGCGATGATGAGCCCTGATTCCAACAAGTGGCTAGAAGCCATGAAATCCGAGATGGAATCCATGTACGAAAACTAGGTTTGGACCTTGGTGGACTTACCTCACGATCGAAAGGCCGTTGAGAATAAATGGATTTTCAAAAGAAAAACTGATGCTGATGGTAATGTAACCATCTATAAGGCTCGACTTGTCGCAAAGGGATTTGGACAAATTCAAGGAGTTGACTACGATGAGACATTCTCTCCCGTAGCGATGCTTAAGTCGGTTAGGATTATGTTAGCAATTGCTGCATGTTTCGATTATGAAATATGGCAGATGGATGTCAAAACTGCGTTCCTCAATGGTAATATTGAAGACGAGTTTTATATGATACAACCTAAGGGTTTTGTCGATCCTAAGGATGCTGATAAGGTGTGCAAACTTCAGCGATCCATCTATCGACTGAAGCAAGCATCCCGGAGTTAGAATCTCCGCTTTGATGAGGTGATCAAAGAGTTCGGATTTGTCCAAAGTTATGGAGAGGCTTGTATTTACAAGAAAGTGAGTGGGAGTAATGTGGAATTTCTGATATTATATGTGGATGACATATTATTGATTGGAAATGATATAGATCTTTTAAACAGTGTTAAAATTTATCTAAACAGCAAATTTTCGATGAAGGACCTTGGTGAAGCTTCATATATATTAGGCATTAAAATCTATAGAGATAGATCAAGACGCCTAATTGGGCTATCGCAGAGTACATACCTTGATAAGATATTAAAGAAGTTTAATATGGGCGGAAGTAAGAAGGAGTTCTTACCTATGCTGCAAGGTAAGACATTGAGTAAGACTCAAAGTCCGGCTACATCGGAAGAAAGAGAGATAATGGATAAGATCCCCTATGCCTCAGCCATAGGCTCTATAATGTATGCCATGCTATGTACAAGACCGGATGTGGCACATGCTATTAGTTTGACTAGTAGGTACCAATCTGATCCAGGTTCGGAACACTGGATAGCGGTCAAGAATATCCTTAAGTACTTGAGAAGAACTAAGGATATGTTTCTTGTATACGGAGTTGAAGAAGAGCTAGTCGCTAAGTGTTATGTCGATGCTAGCTTTGACATTGATCCGGATGACTCTAAGTCTCAATCCGGATACGTATTTCTCTTGAACGGAGCAGCAGTTGGTTGGAGGAGCTCCAAACAACCTGTGGTGGCTGGATCAACGACGGAGGCAGAATATGTTGCTGCTTCAGAAGCGGCACAGGAAGCGGTTTGGATGAAGGAGTTCATAACTGAACTAGGTGTGGTTCCTAGCGCGTTGGACCCAATGGTGATCTATTGTGACAACAATGGAGCCATAGCCAATGTCAAGGAACCAAGGTCTCACAAGAATTCCAATCATATTAAGCACCGGTTTCACTCCATCCGCGAGCATGTCAAGGATGGAGATATAAAGATTTGTAAAGTGCACACGGACCTGAATATAGCAGATCCGTTGACTAAAGTACTCCCTAGGGCAAAACATGATCAACACCAGAACTCCATGGGTGTTAGATTTATCACTATGTGAACTAGATTATTGTCTCTAGTGCAAGTGGGAGACTGAAGGAAATATGCCCTGAGAGGCAATAATAAAGTTGTTATTATATATTCCTTGTATATGATAGATGTTTATTTTGCACGCTATAATTGTATTGAGAGGAAACATCAATACATGTGTTTTAATAAACAAAAAGGGTTCCTAGTTATGCCTCTCTTATAAACTAGCTTGTTGATTAACAAGATGATCAAGGTTTCCTAATCATGGACATTGGATGTTGTTAATAACAAGGTCACAGCATTTGTGAAATGATGTGATGAACATTCATCCGAAGTATAGCATTACGATCAAGTCATTATGTTTATATTGCTATAACATTATACAAAGTAGTCTTAGTCCTTAGACCATAAGATCATGTTAATTGCTAACACCGGAAGAGTATCTTGATAACATCAAACGTCACACCGTAACAGGGTGACCATAAAGGTGGGTTCAGTGCTATGAAGGTGTTATGTTGAGGCTCATGGATCAAGAGTGGAATTTTTCAATCCCGATAACGGATAGATATACTCTGGGCCCTCTCGGTGATATCACATTAAGATAGCTTGCAAGCAAGTGATGTGATCACTAGAATGTTATATCACGGGAACGAGAAAAGAGTGCATGTCGGTAACGAGATCAAACTAGGTATTTGGATACCGATGATTGAATCTCGGACATGTATTATATCATGAGACAAAGGGATTAAATTGCTGACGTTAAAGGTTCTCACGATCACAGAAGTCATCGTTGAATATGGAGGAGCCAGTATGGATCTCCAGGTCCCGCTTCTGATTATTGATCTGAGAGGAGTCTCAATCATGTCTGCATTATTCGCGAACCATAGGGTGACACACTTAAGGGTTTCTGGACACCATTTAGGAGCACATATGTTCCAGACAAAAGGTTTGCAAAGCGCAGGAAATGTTTCGATAGAAACATGAATTGTTTCGATAGAAACCGGAATTGTTTCGGGTGAAATTGCAGAAAGTGGTTCTGCATGTGATATTGAAATGTTGCAAGGGGTTTTATGTGAATGTTTGTTAATTAAAGTAATTAACAAAATTCTGAATAAAATAAATAAAAGAGTTTTATTAATTGAGAGTTGCATTTAATTTGGTGGAAATTAAATACATGTGAGTGGGATTTTGGGTGGAGGCCATGTTTATGTGAGTGGAGGTTCACCACATGAATGAAGGAGGGGAGGAGTCCCCCCCTCATGCGCCGGCTATGGGAGGGGAGGGGTCTCCCTCCCTCCTATATAAAGCCCCCTTCTCCCCTCTCACAAACCACACCTCCTCGTGAAGGATCTCTCTCCCCCTCTAGATATTCCCCCATGGTCTCGGATTAGCGAGATACATGTTCCCGGTGGCCTTGCGTCTGGAAGGAGTTACTGCTTCCGCTGATTCGCTGGAGCGAGGAGGTGGAGGTTGTCTGGTGGCTTGAACGTGTGTGCGAGGACGGATGCGCTGCTGATTTGCGGCGCTCAGACTTCCACACGATCTTGAGATCAGCAAGCGTACGACTACATCAACCACGAGTTCCTACTCGTTAACAAAACTCGTTGTCTTCGAGGGTAAGTTCTCCATGGATGTATATCCACCTGTTGCTCTGTATCTAGTAGATAGATCTTGGCGTATAGTTCTCATCGTAGGAATTTTTTTTCTTTTCTATGCTGCAGACCCAACACCTGGGCCCCCGCTGTAAAATCCCTTATCCATTTTGGTTCATCCAGGCTTGAACTTAGAGCATAGGGTCCGAGGTAGTTACAATTGGTATCAGAGCCATTCCGCCCTTCAGGGTCTCAGCCAAAATGGTCGTTGTCAGTCTAGCAAATATTTTGGTAGCTATGTATACTAGGAAAATAAATGCGAGAGTAGGACTGCTTCCATTTTTCTTCTTACCCACCCACCCACCCTTTTCTGGTAAGGAAGTGTAACATTTTCAATCCTCGTCTAAAAATTCAAACTAGGATTCACGTGTTCTGGGTTCCGTAGTACCATAGGTTGTGTGAATGTGTGTGTGTGTGTGGGTAATTCTTTGTCTATCTCTTGCATCCAACTTGTTGTCGCTATCAAGTTTTTGGTTATCAACTGTTGGTACTTTCCATACCGACATGCGTTTCTAAACCAACGCGATCTATCTGATTTGTTGTAAATTGACGCGATCTGTCTTACTCTTTGTTATCCAACGCTATCTTGTTAGGGGTGTTTGTTTTCCGTAGTTGCTAATCTTTAGGTTCATCTTAAGAAGGAAGAGAGTTGGGATATGTGTTTTACTTATTCATGTGCGGAGTAATGCTTTGAGTGCGGGATGGAGTCGCGACCAAACCACTACTTTTATCATTCGCTCTAGTATATTGAATTGGTAGAGTTACTAATCTTGATTCGTTAAGTGGTTTTGCGCATATAGTGGTATTTTAATGCCGAAATTTGCAGAAATTTTTTCTTTGATAGCTTTGTGTACCACACTCCTTGTTCAGTCATGTGCGATATGCTTACTATCTTCTAGGTGCTTTGTACTTTCTTGATATTTTAATATCACCTCAGTAAATTGTATCCTTTAATCTTGGTTAATTCCATTTTGGTACTATATTGGATTATTATTATTCTCCATTATGGTACTGACTTGAGTTTTATATCAATCACAAGATGGCACCACCACGCCGTACTGAGGATGACATACCACCTGAACTAGGAGCTGCGTTGGCAAGTATTGCTAATGCCTTGGGCACAATGCAACAGAACCAGCAACGCTTTGAAGAAAGTGTTAGGAGGAATGAGTTTGCCCCGCTACCTCCACCTCCCAAGCGAGGAGACATCAAGGACTTTCTGAAGTTTAACCCGCGCCACTTTGAGGTGCCTGATCAGCCACTAGATGCTGATGATTGGCTTCGTGAGATGTCAAGGATGCTGGTAACTGCTGATGTTCCTGAACAAGAATGGGTAAAATGCGCCACTCACCTTCTGAAAGGAGACACAACTCTATGGTGGGAGAATTACCTAAAGGCAAACCACTCTGGTTTTTAGCCTACTTGGGAGTAGTTCGTTGGGGCTTTTAAAGAGTAATACCTATCAGAAATTGTCATGGAGAGAATGAAGGAGGTGTTTCTCAACCTCAAGCAGGGCAATGATAATGTCGACACCTATATCAGAAACTTCACGAATCTTTCTCGGTATGGTGGTGATGAGATCTCTGATGACAAGAAGAAACAAAAGAGGTTCAAGCAAGGGCTCAATGCATCTATCAAATATGCAATCACTCATGCAAGGTCGGGGTCTTTTCTAGAACTCCAACATACAGCTCTACAGGAAGAAGCCAGTAGGCAAGTGTTCGAGGAGTCCAAGAAACACAGTCATGACGCAGCAAGCTCTTCAGCTATGACAACTCCTTCTAAGCGCCGTGTGTGGGTTCTTAATACCGCACCGTCGCTCCCGGCTCCACCAAGACCTCCAAGCTACGCGGCAAGGCCACCAAACTCCTTCAACGCTGCTCCTAGGGGCTACAACCACAACTACCCTAGAGTGCCTAGTGGAGTCCCTGGCTACTCTGCTCCGCGTTCGTTTGGTGCTTGCTACACTTGCGGGAACACTGGTCATCAGCAATGGAATTGTCCTATGAACAACAAAGCTCTTCCTCCTCCACCTCCAAGACCTAATTCGGCTACTGCGGCTCGCGCACCTGCACCACGGGCTCTCAACATCAACACCAAGCCCGGGTCCACTATTGCTCGTGCCAACTGTGTCAACGTCGCTCGAGCCAAGCATGCACCAAGCCCGGGTCCACAGTTGCTCGAGCCAACTGTGATGGGTATGCTTCCTATTAACTCAGTTCCTGCACGAGTTTTATTTGATTCTGGTGCATCACATTCCTTTGTGTCATAGAAGTTTGCGGAGAATAATGGGTTACCTTCGGATGATTTACCAACTCGCCGCATGGTGCAATCCCCTGGATCAAACATGAGGGCTTCTAAAATCAGCCACGACAATCAAATTGAGATTGGTGGCTCTTCATTCCCGGCTTCCTTAATCATTCTGGGCAATTCCGACATCGATGTTATCTTGGGCATGGATTGGTTAACAGCAAATGCAGCTGTGATTGATTGTGCTGAACGCTCGGTTTCTCTGAAGATTCCTGAAGGCCATATAGTCTATTCTCCAAGTCTGACTCCTGCAATTCAGCTCTTCTCTTTGACTGCTCTGAATGATGATGCTATGGATGCTATTCAGAATGTTCCAGTGGCCCGTGAGTTCCCAGATGTTTTTCCTAAAGAGTTACCAGGTATGCCTCCAGGCCGAGAGGTCGAGTGTGTGATTGAGCTTGAACCTGGTACCGCTCCTATCTCCAAGCGGCCTTATAAAATGGGTCCTGCTGAGTTAGCTGAGTGAGCTTGAACCTGGTACCGCTCCTATCTCCAAGCGGCCTTATAAAATGGGTCCTGCTGAGTTAACAAAAGAGGTTCAGGCAAGGGCTCAATGCATCTATCAAATATGCAATCACTCATGTAAGGCCGGGGTCTTTTCTGGAACTCCAACATACAACTCTATAGGAAGAAGCCAGTAGGCAAGTGTTCGAGGAGTCCAAGAAACACAGTCGTGACGCAGCAAGCTCTTCAGCTATGACAGCTCCTTCTAAGCGCCGTGTGTGGGTTCCTAATACCGCACCGCCGCTCCCGGCTCCACCAAGACCTCCAAGCTACGTGGCAAGGCCACCAAACTCCTTCAACACTGCTCCTAGGGGCTACAACCACAACTACCCTAGAGCGCCTGGTGGAGTCCCTAGCTACTCTGCTCCGTGTCCGTTTGGTGCTTGCTACACTTGCGGGAACACTGGTCATCAGCAATGGAATTGTCCTATGAACAACAAAGCTCTTCCTCCTCCACCTCCAAGACCTACTTTGACTACTGCGGCTCGCGCACCTGCACCACGGGCTCTCAACATCAACACCAAGCCCGGGTCCACTGTTGCTCATGCCAACTATGTCAACGTCGCTCAAGCTGAGCATGCACCTAGAGTTGTGATGGGTATGCTTCCTGTTAACTCAGTTCCTGCACGAGTTTTATTTGATTCTGGTGCATCACATTCCTTCGTGTCATACAAGTTTGCGGAGAATAATGGGTTACCTTCGGATGCTTTACCAACTCGCCTCATGGTGCAATCTCCTGGATCAAACATGAGGGCTTCTAAAATCAGCCACGGCAATCAAATTGAGATTGGTGACTCTTCATTCCCGGCTTCCTTAATCATTCTGGGCAATTCCGACATTGATGCTATCTTGGGCATGGATTGGTTAACAACGAATGCAGCTGTGATTGATTGTGCTGAACGCTCGGTTTCTCTGAAAATTCCTGAACGCCATATAGTCTATTCTCCAAGTCTGACTCCCGCAATTCAGCTCTTCTCTTTGACTGCTCTAAATGATGATGCTATGGATGCTATTCAGAGTGTTCCGGTGGTCCGTGAGTTCCCAGATGTTTTTCCTGAAGAGTTACCAGGTATGCCTCCGGACCGAGAGGTCAAGTTTGTGATTGAGCTTGAACCTGGTACCGCTCCTATCTCCAAGCGGCCTTATAAAATGGGTCCTGCTGAGTTGGCTGAACTCAAACGTCAGCTTGATGAACAAGAGAAGTTGGGTTTTATTCAGCACAGTACTTCTTCTTGGGGTATCCCAACCATCTTTGTGAAGAAGCGAGACCGCACTGATAGACTTTGTGTTGACTATCGGGCTCTCAGTGCTAAAACCATCAAGAACAAATATCCCCTGCCGTGGATTAATGATCTCTTCGATCAGCTAGCTGGATCTGTGGTATTCTCTAAGCTTTACTTGAGAAGTGGATATCATCAAATCATGATTCGCAAGGAAGATGTTCCCAAAACAGCTTTCACCACCCACTATGGCCTGTACGAGTACACGGTCATGTCCTTCGGTCTCACCAACGCACCTGCCACCTTCTCGAGACTTATGAACTCGGTTTTCATGGAGTATCTTGATAAGTTCATCGTGGTCTATATGGATGACATTCTAGTCTATTCTAAGTCAAAGGAAGAACATGAAGAACACCTTCGGTGTGTCCTAAACAAGCTTCGTGAGAACCGCCTGTATGCAAAGTTCTCCAAGTGTGAGTTCTGGTTGCCTCAAGTCACTTATCTTGGTCACGTCATCTCTGCTAAGGGCATTGCTGTTAACCCAGAAACCGTTTGGACAATTGTTGAGTGGCTTCCACCCAAAAATGTCAAAGAAGTTCGCAGTTTCCTTGGTTTGGCTAGTTATTGCCGTCACTTCGTTCAGAACTTCTCGAAGATTGCGAAACCACTTACCGATCTCCTCAAGAAAGGCAAGAAATACCTTTGGTCTCCTACATGTCAAGCTAGCTTTGAGATACTCAAAGAGAAGCTCACTTCCACACCAATCTTGATTCCTCCAGATACATCAAAGCCTTTCCAGATCTTTTGTGACACCTCATTGCAAGGATTGGGTGCGGTCCTCATGCAAGAAAAACAAGTGGTTGCTTATGCCTCTCGTCAGTTGAAGACGCATGAGATCAACTATCCTACACATGACCTTGAACTCGCAGCAGTGTTCTTTGCTTTGAAAGTATGGAGGCATTATTTGCTTGGGAACCGTTGCTAGATCTTTTCTGACCACAAGAGTCTGAAGTACATATTCACACAACCTGATCTCAACCTTCATCAGAGGAGGTGGATTGAAGCAATTAATGACTTCGATCTCACCATTAACTACACTCCTGGCAAAGCTAATGTCATGGTCGATGCTCTGAGCCAAAAATCTTATGTCAATAACCTCATGGTGGAAGAACAACAACCTCTCTTGTGCGAGGAATTCCGCCAGCTCAACCTTGAGATTGTGCATCAAGGGTATCTTCGGAATCTTCTGGCAACCCCTCTCTTGGAAGAAAAGATTCGTGCTAGTCAGCGAGGTGATGCTTACACCAAAAACATCATCTCCAATATTCAGCTGCCGAGGTATGAGTCCTTCCACGTCGATGATCAAGGAACTCTATTATTTGAACACCGGATGTTCGTTCCGAACGACCCGGGTTTGAGAGAGCAAGTTCTTAAGGAGGCGCATGATTCTGTTCTTTCTATCCATCCTGCCAGCACAAAGATGTACATGGACTTGAAAACACAATATTGGTGGCCTGGGTTGAAACAATGTTGTGCCAAGTATGTCTCCGAGTGCGATGTCTGCCGTAGAGTTAAAGCTGTCCATCAAAAACCTTCTGGTCTTCTTCAACCATTGAAACCTCCGGAATGGAAATGGGAAAAAGTAGAGATGGACTTCATAACTGGTTTTCCAAGGTTGTAGAAGGGCAATAATGCAATCTTTGTGGTCATTGACAGGCTCTCAAAAGTGGCTCACTTCTTTCCCGTCAAGGAAACAATTTCTGCAATTCAGTAGGTTGAGCTCTATATCAACAGAATTGTCTCTCTGTATGGGGTTCCTCTTGAGATCAGTTCAGACCGTGGAAGCATCTTCACTTCCAAGTTCTGGGGAAATTTCCAAAATGCTTTGGGAAAAAAGTTGAACTTCAATACAGCTTACCACCCTCAGTAACAAGGGCAAGTGGAAAGGATCAATCAGATTCTGGAAGGTATGCTCCATGCTTGCATCATCTCTTTCGGCATGAAGTGGGAAGAATGCCTTCCTTATGCTGAGTTCTATTACAACAATAGCTTCCAGAAGAGTCTAAAGATGGCACCATTTGAGGTTCTCTATGGCCGCAAATGCAGAACTCCGATTGGTTGGTCGGGCGCAGGTGAAAGAACATTGTTTGGCCCCGACATTGTAACTCAAGCGGAGGAGAAGGTTCACGTCATTCTCGAAAACCTGAAGGTTGCTCAAAGTTGCCAGAAGAGCAACTATGACAGAAAGCACATGAACATGGAGTATGTCCCTGGTGATCTCGTTTACCTTCGTGTCACTCCCATGAGAGGCACGCACCGGTTTGGTATCAAAGGGAAGCTGGCTCCTAGATACATCGGTCCTTTCAAAGTTCGTGGAAGAAGAGAAGAAGTCGCTTATGCTCTTGAGCTCCCTGAAAAACTCAAGGTCCATGATGTTTTCCATATCTCTCAACTCAAGAAGTGCTTCAAGGATCCCGGCAGGACCGTGGACCATGAGCTCATCAATCTCCAAGAAGATCTGTCTTATCAAGAACACCCCACAAAAATTCTCGAAGTCGCAGAAAGAAAGACTCGCAACAAGTCTATCATTTTCTGCAAGGTGCAGTGGTCGCACCATTCCGTTGATGAAGCCACTTGGGAACGCAAGGATGAGCTCCGTGCCAAGTATCCTACCCTCTTCGTGTCTTCTTCTTCCCAGAATCTCGGGGCGAGATTCCTGTCTAGTGGGGGAGAGTTGTAGCATCCCATCTGTCTAACATCTGTAATGCTACATGGTCTAATAATAAAATGCTACCTTCCTACATATAATTGTTGCATCATCATTATATCATGCTCATGTCATCATGCCACATTGCATTTGAGCATCATATAAAACCCTTTTTCTTTTGGTTCTTAGCCCATATGCATTTATATCAATTGTATTTGTTTCTTGATGAATGGTAGTTGGTTCTTGATATATTGCTAAATGCCTAAATTGAGTTGAGGGCATATCTCTTTAATTCCTTCCAACCTACTAATTTTGCATGCCAACTTCCTTTGGGTATCATTCTTTTTCCACCATCTAAATATGTATGGGGGCATTGCCATCACCCCTTGGTATTTAAATCTAGCCCACATCAATATTGGTATGGACCCTTCTTCTATTCATCTACACATGGGATCATACCCAAATCCTTCCTTTTTGCCATGTGTACATGGTCACACTTAAGATCATGTTTTGTTTTGCCATCTTTTAAATTTGAACATTATCTAGGCACCTATACATGAGATATATTTTTGTTTTCACAAAATATTTCACATGGATGCAACATTCTAGTCACCTGCAATAATAACCCTCATGTGATAATGCCTTTGGTTTGTTTTGGTTTTATTTTCGTTTTTGTTCAACTCCTCAAGTTTTTGTCCCTAGCTAGTGCTTAAGCTAGCTATATATACCCTCATCTTGTGCGCTGTTGCATGCACCTGGTTGCACATACAAGTGCACCGAGGCAGCCTGGGGGAAAAAGCTTTTCCCTGACCCGAGCAACGGCAGCAGCCTCACCTGGAGGCCCTCCCAGCTTGAACCCATCGCCAGCTGCGCGCCTCCTGTCTTTTTCTTCCCAGTTGCTCTCCCTCTTGCGTTGTTCCAGCCGAACTACCCCAGCCACGCGAGCGGTATCTGCAAACAAGCACGCCGCGCGCGACCTTCCTACTTTTCCGTGCCCAGCTGCACCTGCTTGACCCCTCCCTGGTCTCCTTCTTTTCTCTCATGTTGAAGACCAGCAAAGAAAGAGAGGAGAGTACCTAGTCTACCAATCCCTCTCTTCCGGAATCCTCTCTGTTCCCAGCTCCGTGCGACTCCTTTCCTTCTCTGTTCCAACCGAACCAGCTGGAGGTGGTCTGGCCCGTGTCCTGTTTCTCTTCCCAGCTGGCTCACGTGCTTGCCGCTCTCCCTCTTGCTGCATAAAGCCACCCAGCAGATGGTCATCCTTATCCTCACCACCTACCAGATCAGAATCGAGGAGAAGGCCTAGGTTCCATCTCCTTCATCCCTCCTTACCCAAGCTTAATCCATGGCTAAGACTTGCCTTGCCTAACTCTAAACCTGCCTAAATACAACGGAGGCGGTTGGGGCCGTGTCAGGAGTGCTCTAGGCGTCGGGAAGCGCAGAGTTACTTCTTCTCCATCTACCAGCACCTGTAGCCAACGCCAGTACCTCGCTGGAGGAGCACCTCGCCGCCGTACCTCAAACACCAGGAGCTGCGCAAGAAGCACTGCCTCCCCGTCGATCTACGTATCTCCGATCCTACTCTCTGCACCTTTAGGTCGCTGGTGAGGTCCTCCTTCCTACTGACATGGTCGTCTTCCCTCCCTCGCCTTGCATCGCCGCCGCCGCGCACGCCGGTGTCTTTTACAAAGCCTCTGTTCCGGTCAATCGTGTCGTCGTCTCAGTCGACCATGTGAAAAACCGAGACCGTCTACGCATAGCCCCAGTCTCCCTCTTCAAATCAAGTGGCTACACACCCCTTTTGGTGATCTGCGCTTGTCGTAGTCGTCTCCGGAAGTCGGCATAGTTCTTGTCGAGTTCTGTCGTCGGTCGACAGTTAACGCGCGCCTGTGTTCGTCGCAAGCTCACCACCTCCACAGTCCACCTCCGGTCATGTTCTTTGCGTCCAGCTGATGTCCTTTGTGCCCTCTTTGAGTCAAGGTTTCACTTGGCCAGTTTGATGCAGTATAGTGGCCATGATCTTCCTCGAAAGGTCGCACCAACACGCAACACTGCTGTCTTTTTCAGACTCGCGCGTGCCCAGTTTTGTTCAGAGTTAGCAGCGCAGTCCCTAGGTATTTTTGACGTGCGAGGCAGTTTTTGACAACAACCCAACTCCACCACAGTGGTTCCGTCTTCTCTATCGAGTTGGGTGTGACCGATGAGGTCTTGGGTTCGAAACCCCGGATCGCCTTTTTCTTTTGTTGTTCCCACGCGCTGACGCTACGGCCCCACCAGTGAGTGTATCTGGGTTCCCTCTGTTAACAAAAGTTTTCCCACTTTTTCGCAATTAACAGACAATTCTAGAAATTGCATAAATGTTTTTAAATCAAGAAATTAATATCTTTTACTTGGTATTTCCAAATCATACAAATAATATACGTTTTTGAATCAGAAAAATGTGAGGATTTCAAATATGCCATCCAAAATAATGTTTGACTAATTTAAATTTTTCGAGATGATTAAATTTGCAATAAATCCCTTTTCTCAATTAATTAATAACTTAATTCTATAACTCCAAATTTGACAAATAATATGTCTAAAACGATCAGCTCGACGAGCCCGTTCTGTTTATGCATTCTATGACATGAATTGAAGCATGCATCATGAAAATATTAATTATACAACAATGTTTATGGGAGCAAAACATGACTAAAAGCCTAATAAAATGCTTTATTCTTGTACCCCACACCTCACCCATGCCATGCTATGTTATGCCATATAAATTGTGCATCATTCATCATGGCATGCTTGGTTGCTTGTCGCATTTTATTCATATGCTTGCGCACTTTATTTATATTGGCCCTTGTTTGTTTGGTTCTTTTCGAATAGACGCCGAGCAGGGGAATTATCAGGAATCCCAGGAGTACTACCCAGATCCATCTCTCGCTTCAACTGAGCTACCAGGAAAGCACTACCACATGCTTGCATACATATAGTACCTATTGGTTCTATCTTATTCTTGCATCATGGAGTCGCGAATGCCTTAAATTGAATCCCAAGTACTGCATAGCCTTTACTTTTAAACCCCACCGAGCTTGTTCCTCCATCCCATGAGCCACTACTACAGGACTTGTTGGAGCCATGCGAGTCGTAGAACAGCATGTGTAGGGTATGTGAGTGTCTGATGGTTAACGAGGTACCTAAAAAACTAACCTGAGTAGTAATGGGATAACTAATGAAAGAGGCACCGGTGGGCAATATCTGTTATTTGGTTTTTCATGCTCACTTGTGTCCCGTAGGACCCCGAGTACTTGATACCTATTCCTTGACTATCGCACTAACCGCATATGGGACCATGAATCCCCTTAGCCAGAGCTTGATTCATTTCTTATTTCTTGGGGCCACAAACTAGTTTGGGGTTTTATTACTATCCTGTACTTATGCCATGCTTTACTGCTTTATTTACGATTGTGCATGGAGAACCTATACTATTTTGGATCGTGCCACGTTTTCGCGGTATCGACAAGCCCAGTCACACTTTCGGGTTCCCAGTCCTTTACAGCCATCGTCACAAACCCTGGGTCCGTTCCGAAGCCGGCCAACTTCGTTGCGGGTAGCTTAGTGGGGTGGCCCCCTGAAATATTTTATGAATCCTGTGATTGCTTTGTCGTGAAAGCCTCGTTGGGTTTTGATTTGGTTTTTCCGAGGTTGATTGTGTGTGTGTTTCTATTTGTGCACCCCTGCATGGTAAATCTTTCTGAAAGCCGTGTCCACGGTTCTGGACGACTTGGAGCACAGTTTCTCGATCATAGACAAGTATAACTAAAGTACCGTATTTAATTTGACTAAATATCTGACTAGTAATTAGTGCAATATTCATGGAATGATTGATAAAACTACCAACGGATGGGTTGTTCGTCCGTTTTCTCGTTGGTAAGCGAGAAGGAGGATGGATCTGTTACTTTATACTGTTATAACTGTTGGTTCTAATTAACGGACATCCGTCTATCATTTGGTTAGGCGGATGGTTAGCGAGTACCTATAGACTTGTTAGTTATTATCTTTTGCTGCAATTATGTCACCCCAGGTATATGTCCCCTTTAGAGGCATAAAGACTTGCTGAGTACCCCTAGGGTCTCACACAATAAATTGTTGATTCAGATGAACAGGTGTACTCGCAAGGTGGATACTGGGTGGAGGAAACAGACGATGTTGGCAACGATCACACGGTGTAGAGATTCCAGGGATGGGGATCCGTGAGATCTGTGGGCGGGATGTGCTTATTTATGTGGCATCTTATGCCGATTTTCTTCTTATCCGTACTCGGATCTTGTGTCCCGTTTCCGCTTGATACTCTGTTGATTGATGTATGAGGAGCTATCCTCAACTATTATCTCTATCTAGGATATTCGGATCTTGCCGTATGGCGTTGCAATATTTCTATTTCTTTTAGATGGTATGGCTCTGAGAACTGTTGTAAGGTAGCTTGCATACATACTCACTTGTGTATGTATTTGATCTCTTCGCGTGTCGACTACGCCACTCACTCTTGTCCCGCTGTTCTTGGAAGTGGTTAGGGCGGTCGACGGGCCTACACGTGGGTGGCCCTGGGCCCCCGCTGTAAAATCCCTTATCCAATTTTGGTTCATCTAGGCTTGAACTTAGAGCGTAGGGTCCGAGGTAGTTACAATTGGTATCAGAGCCATTCCGCCCTCCAGGGTCTCATCTAAAATGGTCGTTGTCAGTCTAGCAAATATTTTGGTAGCTATGTATACTAGGAAAAAAAAATGCGAGAGTAGGACTGCTTCCATTTTTCTTCTTACCCACCCACCCACCCTTTTCTGGTAAGGAAGTGTAACGTGTTCAATCCTCTTCTAAAAATTCAAACTAGGATTCACGTGGTCTGGTTTCCGTAGTACCATAGGTTGTGTGAGTGTGTGTGTGTGTGGGTAATTCTTTGTCTATCTGTTGCATCCAACTTGTTGTCGCTATCAACCTTTTGGTTATCAACTGTTGGTACTTTCCATACCGACAGGCTTTTCTAAACCGACGCGATCTATCTGATTCGTTGTAAACCGACGCGATCTGTCTTACTCTTTGTTATTCGACGCTATCTTGTTAGGGGTGTTTGTTTTCCGTAGTTGCGAATCTTTAGGTTCATCTTAAGAAGGAAGAGAGTTGGGATATGTGTTTTACTTATTCATGTGCGGAGTAATGCTTTGAGTGCGGGATGGAGTCGCGACCATACCACTACTTTTATCATTCGCTCTAGTATATTGAATTGGTAGAGTTACTAATCTTGATTCGTTAAGTTGTTTTGCGCATATAGTGGTATTTTAATGCCGAAATTTGCGGAATTTTTTCTTTGATAGCTTTGTGTACCACACTCCTTGTTCAGTCGTGTGCGATATGCTTACTATCTTCTAGGTGCTTTGTACTTTGTTGATATTTTAATATCACCTCAATAAATTGTATCCTTTAATCTTGGTTAATTCCATTTTGGTACTACTTTGGATTATTATTATTCTCCATTATGGTACTGACTTGAGTTTTATATCAATCACAGGATGGCACCACCACACCGTACTGAGGATGACATACCACCTGAACTGGGAGCTGCGTTGGCAAGTATTGCTAATGCCTTGGGCACAATGCAACAGAACCAACAACGCTTTGAAGAAAGTGTCAGGAGGAATGAGTTTGCCCCGCTACCTCCACCTCCCAAGCAAGGAGACATCAAGGACTTTCTGAAGTTTAACCCGCGCCACTTTGAGGTGTCTGATCAGCTACTGGATGCTGATGATTGGCTTCGTGAGATGTCAAGGCTACTGGTAACTGTTGATGTTCCTGAACAAGAATGGGTACAATGCGCCACTCACCTTCTGAAAGGAGACGCAGCTCTATGGTGGGAGAATTATCTGAAGGCAAACCACTATGGTTTTCAGCCTACTTGGGAGCAGTTCGCTGGGGCTTTTAAAGAGCAATACCTGTCAGAAATTGTCATGGAGAGAATGAAGGAGGTGTTTCTCAACCTCAAGTAGGGCAATGACAATGTCGATACCTATATCAGAAACTTCATGAATCTTTCTCGGTATGGTGGTGATGAGATCTCTGATGACAAGAAGGAACAAAAGAGGTTCAGGCAAGGGCTCAATGCATCTATCAAATATGCAATCACTCATGTAAGGCCGGGGTCTTTTCTGGAACTCCAACATACAACTCTATAGGAAGAAGCCAGTAGGCAAGTGTTCGAGGAGTCCAAGAAACACAGTCGTGACGCAGCAAGCTCTTCAGCTATGACAGCTCCTTCTAAGCGCCGTGTGTGGGTTCCTAATACCGCACCGCCGCTCCCGGCTCCACCAAGACCTCCAAGCTACGTGGCAAGGCCACCAAACTCCTTCAACACTGCTCCTAGGGGCTACAACCACAACTACCCTAGAGCGCCTGGTGGAGTCCCTAGCTACTCTGCTCCGTGTCCGTTTGGTGCTTGCTACACTTGCGGGAACACTGGTCATCAGCAATGGAATTGTCCTATGAACAACAAAGCTCTTCCTCCTCCACCTCCAAGACCTACTTTGACTACTGCGGCTCGCGCACCTGCACCACGGGCTCTCAACATCAACAGCAAGCCCGGGTCCACTGTTGCTCATGCCAACTATGTCAACGTCGCTCAAGCTGAGCATGCACCTAGAGTTGTGATGGGTATGCTTCCTGTTAACTCAGTTCCTGCACGAGTTTTATTTGATTCTGGTGCATCACATTCCTTCGTGTCATACAAGTTTGCGGAGAATAATGGGTTACCTTCGGATGCTTTACCAACTCGCCTCATGGTGCAATCTCCTGGATCAAACATGAGGGCTTCTAAAATCAGCCACGGCAATCAAATTGAGATTGGTGACTCTTCATTCCCAGCTTCCTTAATCATTCTGGGCAATTCCGACATTGATGCTATCTTGGGCATGGATTGGTTAACAACGAATGCAGCTGTGATTGATTGTGCTGAACGCTCGGTTTCTCTGAAAATTCCTGAACGCCATATAGTCTATTCTCCAAGTCTGACTCCCGCAATTCAGCTCTTCTCTTTGACTGCTCTAAATGATGATGCTATGGATGCTATTCAGAGTGTTCCGGTGGTCCGTGAGTTCCCAGATGTTTTTCCTGAAGAGTTACCAGGTATGCCTCCGGACCGAGAGGTCAAGTTTGTGATTGAGCTTGAACCTGGTACCGCTCCTATCTCCAAGCGGCCTTATAAAATGGGTCCTGCTGAGTTGGCTGAACTCAAACGTCAGCTTGATGAACAAGAGAAGTTGGGTTTTATTCAGCACAGTACTTCTTCTTGGGGTATCCCAACCATCTTTGTGAAGAAGCGAGACCGCACTGATAGACTTTGTGTTGACTATCGGGCTCTCAGTGCTAAAACCATCAAGAACAAATATCCCCTGCCGCGGATTAATGATCTCTTCGATCAGCTAGCTGGATCTGTGGTATTCTCTAAGCTTTACTTGAGAAGTGGATATCATCAAATCATGATTCGCAAGGAAGATGTTCCCAAAACAGCTTTCACCACCCACTATGGCCTGTACGAGTACACGGTCATGTCCTTCGGTCTCACCAACGCACCTGCCACCTTCTCGAGACTTATGAACTCGGTTTTCATGGAGTATCTTGATAAGTTCATCGTGGTCTATATGGATGACATTCTAGTCTATTCTAAGTCAAAGGAAGAACATGAAGAACACCTTCGGTGTGTCCTAAACAAGCTTCGTGAGAACCGCCTGTATGCAAAGTTCTCCAAGTGTGAGTTCTGGTTGCCTCAAGTCACTTATCTTGGTCACGTCATCTCTGCTAAGGGCATTGCCGTTAACCCAGAAACCGTTCGGACAATTGTTGAGTGGCTTCCACCCAAAAATGTCAAAGAAGTCCGGAGTTTCCTTGGTTTGGCTAGTTATTGCTGTCGCTTCGTTCAGAACTTCTCGAAGATTGTGAAACCACTTACTGATCTTGTCAAGAAAGGCAAGAAATACCTTTGGTCTCCTGCATGTCAAGCTAGCTTTGAGATACTCAAAGAGCAGCTCACTTCCACACCAGTCTTGATTCCTCCAGATACATCAAAGCCTTTCCAGATCTTTTGTGACGCCTCATTGCAAGGATTGGGTGCGGTCCTCATGCAAGAAAAACAAGTGGTTGCTTATGCCTCTCGTCAGTTGAAGATGCATGAGATCAACTATCCTACACATGACCTTGAACTCGCAGCAGTGTTCTTTGCTTTGAAAGTATGGAGGCATTACTTGCTTGGGAACCGTTGTGAGATCTTTTCTGACCACAAGAGTCTGAAGTACATATTCACACAACCTGATCTCAACCTTCGTCAGAGGAGGTGGATTGAAGCAATTAATGACTTCGATCTCACCATTAACTACACTCCTGACAAAGCTAATGTCATAGCCGATGCTCTCAGCCGAAAATATTATGTCAATAACCTCATGGTGGAAGAACAACAACCACTCTTGTGCGAGGAATTCCGCCAGCTCAACCTTGAGATTGTGCATCAAGGGTATCTTCTGAATCTTCTGGCAACCCCTCTCTTGGAAGAAAAGATTCGTGCTAGTCAGCGAGGTGATGCTTACACCAAAAACATCATCTCCAATATTCAGCTACCAAGGTATGAGTCCTTCCACGTCGATGATCAAGGAACTCTATTCTTTGAACACCAGATGTTCGTTCCGAACGACCCGGGTTTGAGAGAGCAAGTTCTTAAGGAGGCGCATGATTCTGTTCTTTCTATCCATCCTGCCAGCACAAAGATGTACATGGACTTGAAAACACAATATTGGTGGCCTGGGTTGAAACAATGTTGTGCCAAGTATGTCTCTGAGTGCGATGTCTGCCGCAGAGTTAAAGCTATCCATCAAAAACCTTCTAGTCTTCTTCAACCATTGAGCCTCCGGAATGGAAATGGGAGAAAGTAGATATGGACTTCATAACTGGTTTTCCAAGGTCGCAGAAGGGCAACAATGCAATCTTTGTTGTCATTGATAGGCTCTCAAAAGTGGCTCACTTCTTTCCCGTCAAGGAAACAATTTCTGCAATTCAGTTGGCTGAGCTCTATATCAACAGAATTGTCTCTCTGTATGGGGTTCCTCTCGAGATCAGTTCAGACCGTGGAAGCATCTTCATTTCCAAGTTCTGGGGAAGTTTCCAAAATGCTTTGGGAACAAAGTTGAACTTTAGCACAGCTTACCACCCTCAGTCACAAGGGCAAGTTGAAAGGATCAATCAGATTCTGGAAGATATGCTCCATGCTTGCATCATCTCTTTCGGCATGAAGTGGGAAGAATGCCTTCCTTATGCTGAGTTCTCTTACAACAATAGCTTCCAGAAGAGTCTAAAGATGGCACCATTTGAGGTTCTCTATGGCCGCAAATGCAGAACTCCGATTGGTTGGTCGGGCGCAGGTGAAAGAACATTATTTGGCCCCGACATTGTAACTCAAGCGGAGGAGAAGGTTCACGTCATTCTCGAAAACTTGAAGGTTGCTCAAAGTCGCTAGAAGAGCAACTACGACAAAAAGCACACGGATATGGAGTATGTCCCTGGTGATCTCCAACACACCCAATTCACTTGTCAGGTGTATAGGTGCACTAGTTCGGCGAAGAGATAGTAAAATACAAGTGGTATGGATATAAGATAACGGTGATATAAGATAGCTTTATGGCATGGAAAAGACTAAAGTAAAACTGAAATAAAGATAGAAGCAAGCAAACATGTAATAGATCTAATAGCAAAAGGTGTTTCAATGCTTAGAAACAAGGCCTAGGGATCATACTTTCACTAGTGAACACTCTCATATAAATATATTCTTCTTTATGATACTACTCTTAACTACTCTCCGGTTGGACACTCTAATCGATGGTAGGGCTATAACAACACACCTCAAAGTAAGCCTTTCCCATCTAGATAACCCCACACTGCCACCTTGAGTACTAGATGAGTCCAACAAACACCACAATTTCATAGAGACATCCAACTCCAAATATATCTGATAACAAGTATTTGTAATCTCTAGCCTAAGTGCCACCATGGTGAGCACACTGTCACTTTCACACACATGGGGAGAGTAGAGATCTATTAAAGCACTTGAGTAGCAAGGTAGATCTATAGATTACAAGCTCGTGATCTCAATAAGATCATGCATAGAGAGAGATGAACACATAGCTACCGGTAGAACCCTTAGCCTCGAGAGAGAACTACTCCCTCCTCATCATGGGAATCAGTAATGGTGATGGAGATGGTGGTGGAGATCGATGGAGACGGCTCCGGGGGCACTTCCCCGTCCCGACAGGGTGCCGGAACAGAGACTTTCTGTCCCCCGAATCTCCCCTTCGGTGGCGGCGGCGCTGCGGAACTTTTCATGGCTGGAGGCTTGACGATTTTGGGTTTATCCCTCCGGAGGATTCTTATAGGCCAGAGGGCAATGTTGGTGGGCGGCCAGGGGCCCACACCATGCCCTGGCGTGGCCTGTGGGGACCCGCGCCATGGGGTGGTGTGGCCACCCTGTGGCCCCTCTCCGACTCTCCTTCTGGCTCCGTGAGTCTTCCGGGAAAATATCAACTTTGGCTTGTCCGGTCCAATTCCATGAATATTGATTTTCTGACTTTCCTGGAACCAAAAATAGCAGAAAATAGGCAACTGGCACTGTGGCACTTGTTAATAGGTTAGTCCAAGAAATCATATGAAAAGTACTCCAAAGTGTGGACAAAACACAAGAAAGTAGATAAAACCAAGCATGGAACATCAAAAATTATAGATACATTTGCAATGTATCAACATCCCCAAGCTTAACTCATGCTCGTCCTCGAGTAGGTAAGTGATAAAAACAAAAAGAATAATTGTTGAGGTGACATGCACCATCATAAACTTGATCAAAGTATTTGTAAAACATTCAATGCTGGGATCATAGTACTTCAATCATAACATGAAAGACAAAGTTCTAGCAATAAGACAAAGAAACTATGTTGCAACATGAAAAGGCACAAACAAAAGATTCATGAATAACAATGCTTTGCAAGACGTTTGTTTGTTTCACATAAAGAAGACATAGCATAGTAGCATTCAGCTTGTCCCTCATAGAGTAGCAAACATAAATGCATAGGACACCTTCAAAGTTCATAAGAGTGACTAGATACAAATAGTTTAAAACAAGCAATATCAAGTTATGCATCAATCAACTAGTCTTGGGACAATGCACATAGAACTAAGAATGGCCACTATGCTCTCAAAGTAAGTGCATAAAGATAGAAGGTGGAGACTCAATATATATAACTGGAAGAAAGGCCTTCATAGAAGGAAGCAGAGATTCAAGTTTCATAAAGAGCTTCCAAAAATTATGGTACTTAATAGCTTTTAGCTCTCATTGCCCCTATCATAAGCATCTTGAAGGTGATTAAGGTTAAAGTGACACAACTAAGAGGATATGCTTGACAAGTTATACGCTGAAATCTCATGCCCCTTACTTACGAAGACCGAACCTCATGCTACTCAACTTTAGTCACAAGTAAGCTCTTGTTATCGTAAGTACATATGTATCATAGAGCACTGCCAACGGGGTACCCCTTGCCCGATGATACGGAAGAATCCCCATATCAAAATGACAAGGCAAGCAGACAACGAGCATCTCAGCAATCTTCTTATTTACCATGGGAATATGGTACTTTTTTCTCTCTTTCCTGTTTTCATAGTATCTCTTTTTTTCTCCTTTTCTCTTTTTTCTCAATAAAGGACTCTTTTTTTATAAGAAGAATGCTTCATAGACAGCTCATTATGGTTACGCTGCAGGTTTCCACCATGTCAGCATGGATTAGACCAGCGGCCCAGGCGTTTCTCTAACACACATACAAACTCCATGATCTTACAAGTTCCACTTTTATTTCACACTGTCGGGATCCATAAGCAAAAGAACATGATATCAACGGGGTACAATGTACAAGTGCAATGTTGAAAGCGTTCCCCATGATACATGGTTCTGCTAACTTCAACTTATAAAGCGCAAGCATATACACAACAAAGAAGGACCCAATGGTTCAAGTTTATTAAATGCAAGTTCGTGAGAGCTTTAATCACTAGTTTTCTCATAACAAGTTTAATTTGGAAGATAAACAAAAGCATGAATATACTTGGAATAGCATAAGCTAGTAGGTAGGTATGGTGGACTTTTTGGAATAACTTGGTTTAGGGAGTTTGATGCATGAGTGGAACTCATACTTGGTTGTGGAGGCTAGCAAAATAATGGGAGCGACAAACTATGAGAGCAATAATGGCCATAATCATGCAGAGCGACAAAACATCATTGATCAAATAGTGATACTAAAAGTTGAAAACTAAAGGATCATCAAGGCTAATGGTGACTTGATATAGTCATAACATGGTGTGAGCATGCGCTGAGTCAACCCAAATAAAACATCAAAGGAGAATACAACTATACTATGCTTTAATATGCTAAAACAACGCATGATTCATCCAAGGCACATTAAGCAATCTCAGTTGTTTATAACAAGTCATGCTACAACAAAGAATACTAAGCATAAAGCCAAAACAATATCAAGCATGGCATGACAAAGCATAGGCCACAGTCAAAAACAAGCTCTTTTTACCACTTAAGCATGAGCTTCCCTACTCTTTTCCAAACCAAACCAAACTATTTGAAAACCAATGTATGAAAGAGGGGGTCCAACCAATTTATTCAGCAAACTAAGCAAACTAAAGCAAACGGAAAACCAAACGAAAACAAAAAAGAAGACGCTCCAAGAACAACACAATTGTGCATGAAACAATAAAAATGAAGCGTTTGGAAGAAACTTGGGATTTTTATTGATGAAGAAGGGGATGCCTTTGGCATCCCCAAGCTTTGACGCTTGTACTTCTTGGATATTTCTTGGGGTGACACGCGTGGCATCCCCAAGCTTGAGCTTTAGTCCATCCTTCATCTCATTACTCATTCCTTCCATACACCTGAATTTTTTCCTTCATACAAAACTTCACACAATCTTTATTAGCAACATTAGTGTACTCAAGATAAATGATCTTAAGGTTCAGTTCCAACACCAAATAAACTTCCATTAGAACACTAGCTACTATAGGACTTTCCTCAAAAAGCTCAGTTCCCCAAAAGAACTCAAGAAGGAACAACAAGAAGCAAATGCAGAAAATGGCAGAAATATGTCAAAAAAAACCAGCAGGTAAAGACGAATTGTTTAGAAGACCTTCTGTTGCTCAAATCAAAAAGTGTTGAACTAACGAAAGTGAGATAAAAACCTGGGGCAGAAGCACAAAAATTCACACCTCAAAAGGACGTACAGAGATTTTACACGAATTTTTACGGTGAAACGCATAAATCTGTTTCGGGACAGCAACTTTCCCAATCATTACTTCTCTCTCATTAGAGGTTACTTTTGGCACAAAAAGCAAATAAAAAGGATAAGGAGCGGTTATTACTGAAGTAATAACTTCCAAGACTCATCTAAAACTTTTGGGTTATCTCCCAATAAGTACTTCTCTTTAACGCCTTTAAGTTAGGCTTGATAGTTTGAGAAGATGCTCACATAAGAAATATGAATTGAAGTAAAAGAGAGCATCAAGTAGCAAATTCAAAGCACATTTAAGTCTAACCCACTTCCTATGCATAGGAATCTTGTAAGGAAACAACTCATGAAAGCAGAAAGCAACAAGCATACTAAAGCAAAACAAGTGCAACTTCAAGACTTTCAACATAAAGAGGGAAAACTTAATATTGTTGAGATACATAAAACCATGTTTCCCTCTCTCATAATAACTTTTAGTAGCATCATGAATAAAATTAACAATATAACTATCACATGAAACATTCTTATCATGAGCCACATGCATAAAAGAATTAATACTCCCCACATAAACATAATCATTCTTATTAATTGTAGTGGAAGAAAATTCAACAAAATAGCTATCATTATTATTTTCATCACCATAATCATCAAATATAGGAGGCATATTGTAATTATAATTACTTTCCTCCTCAATAGTAGGTGGACTGAAAATATCATATTCATCATTGCAATCATCATATATTGGAGGTTTTGTATCATCATAAGCAATACAATAGCTATCTTCCGAAGTTGGGGAACTAAAAAGATCATTTTCATAAAAACTAGCTTCCTGATACATTGCAAATGTATCTATAATTTTTGATGTTCCATGCTTGGTTTTATCTACTTTCTTATGTTTTGTCCACACTTTGGAGTACTTTTCATATGATTTCTTAGACTAACCTATTAACAAGATGCCACAGTGCCAGTTGCCTGTTTTCTACTGTTTTTGGTTCCAGAAAGTTAGAAAATGAATATTCTCGGAATTGGACGGGACAAAAGCCAAAGTCAATATTTTACCGAGGGGAAATCGAAGCCAGAAGACGAGACGGATAGGGGCTAGGGGCCAGCCACACCATAGGGTGGCGCGGGACCCCCTTGGCCGCGCCACCAAGTGGTGTGGGCCCCTCTGGCATCCACCGACTCTGCCTCTTCGCCTATAAGAAGCCTCTCGATGCATAAACCCTAAAGAGTCAAGCCTCCAGCCACGAAAAGTTCCGCAGCGCCGCCGCTACTGATGGGGAGATTCGGGGGACAAAAAGTCTCTGTTCCGGCACCCTGCCGGGATGGGGAAGTGCCCCCGGAGCCATCTCCATCGATCTCCACCACCATCTCCATCACCATTGCTGATTCCCATGATGAGGAGGGAGTAGTTCTCTCTCGAGGATAAAGGTTCTACCGGTAGCTATGTGTTCATCTCTCTCTCTATGCATGATCATATTGTGATCATGAGCTTTGTAATCAAGTATATCTACCTTGCTACTCAAGTGCTTAATAGATCTCTGCTCTCCCCATGTGTGTGAAAGTGACAGCGTGCTCACCATGGTGGCACTTAGGCTAGAGATTACAAATACATGTTATGAGTTATATTTGGAGTTGGATGTCTTTATGAAATTGTGGTGTTTGTTGGAACCATCTAGTGCTCAAGGTGACAGTGTGGGGTTTTGTAGATGGGAAAGGCTTACTTTGAGGTGTGCTGTTATAGCTCTACCATCGATTAGAGTGTCCAACCGGAGAGTAGTTCAGCGCAGTATCATAAGGAGGAATATATTTATATGAGAGTGTTCACTAGTGAAAGTATGATCCCTAGGCCTTGTTCCTAAACATTGAAACACCATTTGCAACTAGATCTGTTACATGTTTGCTTGCTTCCATCTTTATTTTAGTTTGCATTTAGTCTCTTGCATGCCATCAAGCTATTTTCTATCACCATTACCACTTATAATTATTCATACCACTTGTATTTCACTATCTCTTCGCCGAACTAGTGCACATATACACCTGACAAGTGTATTGGGTGTGTTGGGGACACAAGAGACTTCTTGTATCTTGATTGCAGGGTTGCTTGAGAGGGAATACCTTTGACCACTTCCTCCCCGAGTTCGATAAACCTTGGGTGATCCACTTAAGGGAAAACTTGCTGTTGTTCTAAAAACCTCTGCACTTGGAGGCCCAACAACTGTCTACAAGAATAGAAGTGCATAGACATCACTTCCCCAAGCTTAGAATTTTCCATAGCATTAGCAATAATGGTGTCCAAAGAATTCATACTAACAACATTGCTATTAGCATGCAAATAAAGTTCCATAGGTTTTTTAATTTTCTCTTCAAACACTTCATGTCCTAACTCAAGATAAATACTGTAAAGCTCTCTAATTTTGTTGTTGTTTTCCCTTAAGCCTAACTAGTGAAAACAAGAAACAAAAAGACAAAATTGCAGAATCTAAAGGAAATAACTTCGAGCACTCACACCGGAGGATGTGAGTACCTTTTACCTTACCTCCCCGGCAACGGTGCCAGAAAATAGGCGGTTGCCGTGGGAGGTTCTTCTCTTTAATCCTCCGGTGTGAATACCTTTTACCTTTCCTCCCCGGCAACGGCGCCAGAAAATAGCTTGATGTCTACGCACTTCTGTTCTTGTAGACAGTTGTTGGGCCTCCAAGTGCAGAGGTTTGTAGAACAGCAGCAAGTTTTCCCTTAAGTGGATCACCCAAGGTTTATCGAACTCAGGGAGGAAGTAGTCAAAGGTATTCCCTCTGAAGCAACCCTGCAATCAAGATACAAAAAGTCTCTTGTGTCCCCAACACACCCAATACACTTGTCATGTGTATAGGTGCACTAGTTCGGCGTAGAGATAGTAAAATATAAGTGGTATGTATATAAGATAACGGTGATAGAAGATAGCTTGATGGAGTGGAAAAGACTAAAGTAAAACTGAAATAAAGATAGAATCAAGCAAACATGTAATAGATCTAATAGCAAACGGTGTTTCAATGCTTAGAAACAAGGCCTAGGGATCATACTTTCACTAGTGAACACTCTCATATAAATATATTCTTCTTTATGATATACTCTTAACTACTCTCCGGTTGGACACTCTAATCGATGGTAGGCCTATAACAGCACACCTCAAATTAAGCCTTTCCCATCTAGAAAACCCCACACTGTCACCTTGAGTACTAGATGAGTCCAACAAACACCACAATTTCATAGAGACATCCAACTCCAAATATAACTCATAACAAATATTTGTAATCTCTAGCCTAAGTGCCACCATGGTGAGCACGCTGTCACTTTCACACACATGGGGAGAGAAAAGATCTATTAAAGCACTTGAGTAGCAAGGTAGATCTATAGATTACAAGCTCATGATCTCAATAAGATCATGCATACAGAGAGAGATGAACACATACCTACCGGTAGAACCCTTAGCCTCGAGAGAGAACTACTCCCTCCTCATCATGGGAATCAGCAATGGTGATGGAGATGGTGGTGGAGATCAATGGAGACAGCTCCGGGGGCACTTCCCTATCCCGGCAGGGTGCCGGAATAGAGACTTTCTGTCCCCCGAATCTCCCCTTCGGTGGCGGTGGCGCTGCGGAACTTTTCGTGGCTGGAGGCTTGACAATTTAGGGTTTATGCCTCGGGAGGCTTCTTATAGGCCAGACGACAATGTCGGTGGGCGGCCAGGGGGCCTACACCATGCCCTGGCGCGGCCTGGGGGGACCCGCGCTATGGGGTGGTGTGGCCACCCTGTGGCCCCTCTCCGACTCTCCTTCTAGCTCCGTGAGTCTTCCGGGAAAATATCAACTTTGGCTTTTGTCTGGTCCAATTCCGAGAATATTGATTTTCTGACTTTCCTAGAACCAAAAACAGCAGAAAATAGGCAACTGGCACTGTGGAACTTGTTAATAGGTTAGTCCAAGAAATCATATGAAAAGTACTCCAAAGTGTGGACAAAACACAAGAAAGTAGATAAAACCAAGCATGGAACATAAAAAATTATAGATACATTTGCAATATATCAAGGCCCAAAGGCCTTTTACATGCCTATCGATGGTCGGTCCGGAGACTTTGGTGTGGTGAACTGGAGACTCCGGTCTAGGCCGGAGATTCCGGTCGGTCTCCGGTCCAGCTTCCGGAGGGGCACACAGTATGTCCTCGAGCTCGATTCTGGGGTCGGACCGGAGGTGGGGCCGGAGACTATGGTGTCTTCAGGCCGGAGACTTTGGTGGACCGAAGACTCCAGTGTGCGTAGACCGAAGACTCTGGTCTGAATAGCTCCAACGGCTTCTGCTTCATGCCTTGCTCCTTGTTCTCCATCCTTGGGTGCTTGGTGACGTGTTGAAGCTTTGTACCTGATGTTGCATAGGGTAGTTGCATGAAGTAGCACACCATCCAAGCAGTGGCGGAGCCAGCGATCAAGCAATGGGTGTACAGAGTTCCTAAAAGCACAATTTTACTCATTTTTTCTAATCTATTTAGTACATATTTCTAGGTATCAAAGTGGTGTGGAAAAGATAATGGGTGTACATTTGTACACCCATGTCCCCATGTAGCTCCGCCTATGCATCCAAGGATGTATCAAATTGGCACGAGGAGAGAAGCGAGTTCACCTTAGCTTGTAGGAGTTTGGCTCGGGCACGAGTCATGGGTCCACTTGGGGGACTTGTTGGTGTAGATGTAGGAGTGTCCGTAGGACGGGCTGCATCACAAGACGATGAACAAGCTGGACAATTCACCAATTGGTTGCAGTAATAAGCAGAGTGGGTCAATAAAACATAAGCAGGATAAGTATCAATAGTGCAATTAAACAGGAAACGTAACCTACTGTACTAATTGTTCTATAAAACTCATTGTGTGACAGCTCACTATGATCAATTTATACTATGATCATAAGTCATATGATGAAGCAGCCAAACTAATGCAAAAAGGCAAGATGATGCAATCTTTATCACACGCAAATACATCATAAGCCGAAATTATATACACACAGTTAAAGAGGATAATCACAATAAAACATAAGAAGGATAAGCAATTATCCTGCAAATAAACAAAATATAACTTATGGTGCTGACTGTTCTATAGTAATCATCATGTAATAGAGTCCACTATGAGCAATTTATAATTTGATCAAAAGACATAGGATGAAGCAGCCAAACAACGGAACAACCAAGATAATGCAAACTTTGTCTATATGTAAACTGATCATAAGTCGAATACTCTAAATCTCACTTGTCAATTGGTTGGCTGGTTGCACTAATAAGTGAAGGGAATATGCCCGAGAGGCAATAATAAAGTGGTTATTATCTTATTCCTTGTTTATGATAAATGTTTTTTTTGCATGCTATAATTGTATTGATTGGAAACGTCAATACATGTGTGTTTAATAAACAAAATACAAAGTTCCTAGTAATGCCTCTCATATAAACTAGCTCGTTGATTAACAAGATGATCAAGGTTTCCTGATCATGGACATTGGATGTTGTTAATAACGAGGTCACAACATTGGTGGAATGATGTGATGAACATTCATCCGAAGTATAGCATTACGATCAAGAGTCATTATGTTTATATTGCTATAATATCATATGAATTAATCTTAGTCCTTAGACCATGAGATCATGTTAATTGCTAACACCGGAAGAGTATCTTGATAACATCAAACGTCACACCGTAACATGGTGACTATAAAGGTGGGTTCAGTGCTACAAAGGTGTTATGTTAAGGCTCATGGATCAAGAGTGGGATTTGTCCATCCCGATGCAGGATAGATATACTCTGGGAACTCTCGGTGATATCACATTGAAATAGCTTGCAAGCAAGTGAGGTGATCACTAGAATGTTATATCACGGGAACGAGAAAAGAGTGCATGTCGGTAACGAGATCAAACTAGGTATTTGGATGCCAATGATCGAATCTCAGACATGTAATATATCGTGAGACAAAGGGATTTAGTTACAACGTTAAAGGTTCACACGATCACAAGAGTCATCGTTGAATATGTGGGAGTCGGTACGGATCTCCAGGTCTCGCTGCTGATTATGGATCGGAGAGGGGTCTCGATCATGTCTGCATTATTCGCGAACCGTAGGGTGACACACTTAAGGTATACCGACACCATTTAGGAGCAAATATGTTTCAGATAAAGATTTAAGAAAGCGCTAGAATCATTTCGATGGAAACTGGAATTGTTACGGGTGAAATTGCTGAAACTGGTTCTGCATGTGATATTGAAATGTTGCAGGGGGTTTTATGTGAATGTTTGTTAATTAATGGAATTAACAAAATTCTGAATAAAATAAGTAAAATAGTTTTATTTAATGAGAGGTTGCATTAAATTTGGTGGAAATTTAATGCATGTGTGAGTGGAATTTTGAGTGGAGGCTTTTTATGGGAGTGGGAGCTCCACCCACATGAATGTGGAAGAGGTGGGGGCACCACCATGGCTGCCACACCATGGCCCTTGGCTGCCTCCCCTCTTCCCTATAAAAGGCCCCCCTCTCCTCCTCACAAAACACACCTCCTCGTGAAGGATCTCTCCCCCTCTAGGTATTCCCCATGGTCTCGGATTAGCGAGATACATGTTCCCGGTGGCTTTATCTGGAAAGGAGTTGTTGCTTCTGCTGCATCGCTGGAGCGAGGAGGCGGAGGTTGTTCGGTGGACCGAACGTGTGTGCAATCACGGATGCACCGCTACTTTGCGGTGCTGGACTTGATGGTGCTGGACCTGATGGTGCTGGAGCTGCTGGACCTGAAGGACTTCATCACGATCTTGAGATCGGCAAGAGTACGACTACATCATCCACGAGTTCCAACTCGTTAACAAAGCTTTGTTGTCTTCGAGGGTAAGTTCTCTATGGATGTAATCCACCCGTTTCTTGTATCTAGTAGATAGATCTTGGCGTATAGTTCCCATCGTAGGAATTTTTTTGTTTTCTATGTTGCGAACCCAACAGTGGTATCAGAGCCTGATCTATGCGTAGGTGCTTTGCACGGGTAGTACACATATGTTTATATGTGGTAGATGATGATCATGCTATTGCTTCTTTCATGTATCTTGATATTGGTGGCATAGTGGGATGAAGCGGCCCGGACCAACCTTACATGTCATCGTACATGAGACCGGTTCCACGACTGACATGCAACTAGTTTTGCATCAGTGGCTGGCGGGTGTCTGTCTCTTCTACTATAGTCAATATCTGATTTACAACGAGTTGCTAATAACTTGGTTATCCTCGTTGTGGTTCCATGTTCGTAGGTAAGACCGGTTCTATCTCAGAAAGCCCTAAGCCACGTAAAACTTGCAATGGATAAATTAGAGGCGTCTAGTTTAGATTGTTGCTGGGCCAGTGTCATGATATGGTAATGTTGTAAGTAGATGTATGATAGATACTCTTACAACACACCTAACGTGTAAGTTCCATAGACCTTGGACTTACACACAAAGGAATGATAGAGATCATACCACGATGCAAATGATATAGATCAAATGCATGGACCATATCATCTCACTTTACACATTAGATGTTTTGCATCTTATACTGCTAGTTTGGCGCTTTTGGTATTATTGTAAGATGGTCCCTCATTTAGATATCAAGATAAAATGTGTTCTTCCTTCAGTATGCGTCGTTCTATGGATCGTGTTTCGAGACATCACATGATGATCGACTGTACTCGAGTCCGCGCTTTCATACAACGGTTGTAAGACAATTTTACACATGCGGAATACTAAGGTTCTTACTTGATGAGCCTAGCATGTACAGACATGGCCTCGGAACACGGACCGAAAGGTTAAGCATGAGTCATATAGTTGATATGATGCCCATATAGATGCTCGCCTTTGAAGCTACACCGACTCACGTGATGATCGAACTTGGTGTAGTGGATTTGATTGATGTAATCACCAAAAAGGCACGAGGGATGTCGTTTTTGAGTGGAAGTTCATTTCTAATTTGGATTAGTGGAACTCAATTTGTCATAAACTAAATCAAAGTGAATTTGCATAATTTGTTGTAGTCATTGGCATCTGTTCACTACCTTATGCTCAGTATTAATTGAGATAATAGAACTATAGAATTCTAGATATTTACTTTACGAACTGGTATCGTATTGTTTTGAATGTCAATTTAAAGTTTAGAAGTACTATTACAAACTTTTAGCAAACTCTATTTACTCCATGAAGTTTAATAAGTAGTATTAAATCAAGAGTAAGAATTCCAATGTTAGTATCTGATACATTGCAAATGTATCTATAATTTTTTATGTTCCATGCTTGGTTTTATCTACTTTCTTATGTTTTGTTCCAACTTTGGAGTACTTTTCATAGACTTTCTTGGAATAACCTATTAACAAGATGCCATAGTGCCAGTTGCCTATTTTCTGTTGTTTTTGGTTCCAGGAAAGTCAGAAAATGAATATTCTCGGAATTGGACCGGACAAAAGCCAAAGTTGATATTTTACCGGAAGACTCACGGAGCCAGAAGATGAGACGAGGAGGGGCCACAGGGCGGCCACACCATGTGGTGGCGCGGGCTAGCCCTGGCCGTGCCACCAGGTGGTGTGGGCCCCCTGGCCGCCCACCGACCTTGCCCTCTGGCCTATAAGAAGCCTCCTGATACCAAAACCCTAAATCATCAAGCCTCTAGCCACGAAAAGTTCCGCATCGTCGCCACCACCGAAGGGGAGATTCGGGGGACAGAAAGTCTCTGTTCCGGCACCCTGCCGGGACGGGGAAGTGCCTCCGGAGCCATCTCCATCGATCTCCACCACCATCTCCATCACCGTTGCTGATTCCCATGATGAGGAGGGAGTAGTTCTCTCTCGAGGCTAAGGGTTCTACCGGTAGCTATGTGTTCATATCTCTCTATGCATGATCATATTGTGATCATGAGCTTGTAATCTATATATCTACCTTGCTACTCAAGTGCTTTAATGAATCTCTGCTCTCCCCATGTGTGTGAAAGTGACAGTGTGCTCACCTTGGTGGCACATAGGCTAGAGATTACAAATACTTGTTTTGAGTTATGTTTGGAGTTGGATGTTTCTATGAAATTGTGGTGTTTGTTGGACTCATCTAGTGCTCAAGGTGACAGTGTGGGGTTTTCTAGATGGGAAAGGCTTACTTTGAGGTGTGTTGTTATAGCCCTACCATGGATTAGAGTGTCCAACCGGAGAGTAGTTAAGAGTAGTATCATGAAGATAATATATTTATATGAGAGTGTTCACTAGTGAAAGTATGATCCCTAGGACTTGTTTCTAAGCATTGATACTTCATTTGCTACTAGATCTGTTACATGTTTGCTTGCTTCTATCTTTGTTTCAGTTTGTCTTTAGTCTTTTCCACGCTATCGAGCTATTTTATATTACCGTTACCACTTATAATTATCCATACCACTTGTATTTCACTATCTCTTCGCCGAACTAGTGCACCTATACACCTGAAAAGTGTATTGGGTGTGTTGGGGACACAAGAGACTTCTTGTATCTTGATTGCAGGGTTGCTTGGGAGGGGATAACTTTGGCCACTTCCTCCCTGAGTTCGATAAACCTTCGGTGATCCACTTACGGGAAAACTTGCTGCTATTCTACAAACCTTTGCACTTGGAGGCCCAACAACTGTCTACAAGAATAGAAGTGCATAGACATCAAGCTATTTTCTAGCGCCATTGCCGGGGAGGAAAGGTAAAAGGTATTCACACCGGAGGATTAAAGAGAAGAACTTTCCACGACAAATGCCTATTTTCTGGTGTGAGTGCTCGAAGTTATTTCCTTTAGATTCTGCAATTTTGTCTTTTTGTTTCTTGTTTTCACTAGTTAGGCTTAATGGAAAACAACAACAAAATTAGAGATCTTTATAGTATTTATCTTGAGTTAGGACATGAAGTGTTTGAAGAGAAAATTAAAAAACCTAGGGAACTTTATTTGCATGCTAATAGCAATGTTGTTAGTATGAATTCTTTGGACACCATTATTGCTAATGCTATGGAGAATTCTAAGCTTGGGGAAGCTAGTTTTTATGAAAATGATCTTTTTAGTTCCCCAGCTTTGGAAGATAACTATTCTATTCCTTATGATGATACAAAACCTCCAATATATGATGATTACAATGATGAGTATGATATTTTCAGTCCACTACTATTGAGGAGAAAATTAATTACAATATGCCTCCCATATTTGATTATTATGGTGATGAGAATAATAATGATAGCTATTTTGTTGAATTTTCTCCCACCATAATTAATAAGAATAACTATGCTTATGTGGAGAGTAATAATGATTATATGCATGTGGCTCATGATAAGAATGTTTTATGTTATAGTTATATTGTTAATTTTATTCATGATGCTACTGAAAGTTATTATGAGAGAGGGAAACATGGTTTTATGCATCTCAATAATATTAAGTTTCCCTCTTTATGTTGAAAATTTTGAAGTTGCACTTGCTTTGCTTTCCTATGCTTGTTGCTTTGTGCTTTCATGACTTGTTTTTTTACAAGATTCCTATGCATAGGAAGTGAGTTAGACTTAAATATGCTTTGAATTTTCTTCTTGATGCTCTCTTTTACTTCAATTCATATTTCTTATGTGAGCATCTTCTCAAACTATCATGCCTAACTTAAAGGCGTTAAAGAAAAGTACTTATTGGGAGATAACCCAAAAGTTTTAGATGAGTCTTGAAAGTTATTACCTCTGTAATAACCGAACCTTATCCTTTTTATTTGCTTTTTGTGCCAAGAGTAACCTCTAATGAGAGAGAAGTAATGATTGGGAAAGTTGCTGCCCCGAAACAGATTTTTGTGCTTCACCGTAAAAATTCGTGAGAGAGTTCTATATGTCGGATTGAGCTGTAATACTTTGTGCTTCTGCCCCAGGTTGTTATCTAACTTTACTTAGTTCAACACTTTTCGATTTAAGCAACAGAAGGTCTTCGAAAAAATTCGTCTTTACCTGCTGGTCTGTTTTGACAGATTTCTGCCATTTTCTGCATTTGCTTCTTGTGGGTTCCTTTCTGAGTTCTTTTGGGGAATCGAGCTTTTTGAGGGAAGTGCTATAGTATCTAGTGTTCTAATGGAATTTTATTTGGTGTTAGAACTGAAGCTTAAGACTTATTTATCTTAAGTGCACTAATGTTGCTAATAAAGATTGTGTGAAGTTTTGTATGAAGGAAAAATTTTAGGTGTGTGTGGAAGGAATGAGTAATGAGATGAAGGATGGACTAAAGCTCAAGATTGAGGATGCCACGCATGTCACCCAAAGAAATATCCAAGAAGTACAAGCGTCAAAGCTTGGGGATGCCCAAGGAATCCCCCTCTTCATCAATAAAAATCCTAGGTTTCTTCCAAACACTTCAAATTTATTGTTTCATGCACAGTTGTGTTGTTCTTGGAGCGTCTTCTTTTTTTGTTTTCGTTTTAGTTTTTGTTTGCTTGGTTTGCTTAGTTTGCTGTATAAATTGGTTGGACCCCCTCTTTCATACATTGGTTTTCAAATAGTTTGGTTTGGATTGGAAAAGAGTAGGAAAGTTCATGCTTATGTGGTAAAAAGAGCTTGTTTTTGACTATGGCCTATGCTCTATCATGCCATGCTTGATATTGTTTTGGCTTATGCTTAGTATTCTTTGCTTTAGCATGACTTGTTATAAACAATTGATATTGCTTAATGTGCCTTGGATGAATCATGCGTTGTTTTAGCATATTAAAGCATAGTATAGTGGTATTCTCCTTTGATGCTTTATTTGGGTTGACTTGGCGCATGCTCACACCATGTTATGACTATCTCAAGTCACCATAGCCTTTATGATCCTTTAGTTTTCAACTTGTAGTATCACTTTATGGTTTGATCAATAATGTTTTGTCGCGCTACATGATTATGGCCATTATTGCTCTCTTAGTTTGTCGCTCCCAGTCTTTTGCTAGCCTCCACAACAAAGTATGAGTTCCACTCATGCATCCAACTCCCTAAATCAAGTTATTCCAAAGAGTCCACCATACCTACCTATTAGCTTATGCTATTCCAAGTATATTCATGCTTTTGTTTACCCTCCAAATTAAACTTGTTATGAGAAAACTAGTGATTAAAGCTCTCACGAACTTGATGGCACACTTTACGTTACTTGCCCTTAATAAACTTGAACCATTGTGTCTTCTATGTTGTATATGCCTTCACTTATTTGTTGGGAATTAGCAGAACCATGCTTTCATGGGGAACGCTTTCAACATTGCACTTGGTACTTGTACCTAGTTGATATCATGCTCTTTTGTATATGGATGTCGTCGGCGTGAAATGAAAGGGGAGCTTGTAAGTCCATGGAGTTATGTATATGTGTTAGAGAAACGCCTGGGCCGCTGGTCTAATCCATGTTGACATGGTGGAAACCTGCAGCATAACCATAATGAGTTGTCTATGAAGCATTCTTCTTACAAAAAAAGAGTCAAATATTGAGAAAAAATATTATGAAAAGAGGAAAGAGAGAAAAATCACCATATTCCCATGGTAAATAAGAAGATTGCTGAGATGCTTTTTGTCTGCTTGCCTTGTCATTTTGATATGTGGATTCTTTCATATCATCGGGCAAGGGGTACCCCGTTGGCGGTTCTCTATGATACACATGTACTTACGATGACAAGAACTTACCGGTGACTAAACTTGAGTAGCATGGGAGCAGCCCTCGTATACAAGGGACATGAGATTTCTAACTTATACTTCGTCAAGCATGTACACCATAGTTTGTTCACTTTAACCTTAATCACTTCAAGATGCTTATGATAGGGGCAATGAGAGCTGAAAGCTATAAGTACCATAATTTTTGGAAGCTCTTTATGAGACTTGGATCCCTACTTCCTTTTAGAAAGGCCTTTCTTCCACCTTTATATTGAGTCTCACCCTTCTATCTTTATGCACTTACTTTGAGAGCAAAGTGGCCATTCTTAGTTCTATGTGCATTGTCCCAAGACTAGTTGATTAATGCATAGTTTGATATTGCTTGTTTTAAACTATTGTATCTAGTCACTCTTATGAACTTTGAAGGTGTCCTATGCATTTATGTTTGCTACTCTATGAGGGACAAGCGGAATGCCACTATGCTATGTTTTCTTTATGTGAAACAAACAAACGTCTTGCAAAGCATTGTTACTCATGAATCTTTTGTTTGTGCCTTTTCATGTTGCAACATAGTTTCTTCGTCTTATTGCTAGAACCTTGTCTTTCATGTTATGATTTAAGTACTATGATCCTAGCTTTGAATGTTTTCCAAATACTTTGATCAAGTTTATGATGGTGCATGTCACCTCAAAAATTATTCTTTCTTTTTATCACTTACCTACTCGAGGACGAGCAGGAGTTAAGCTTGGGGATGTTGATACATTGCAAATGTATCTATAATTTTTGATGTTCCATGCTTGGTTTTATCTACTTTCTTATGTTTTGTTCCAACTTTGGAGTACTTTTCATAGACTTTCTTGGACTAACCTATTAACAAGATGCCATAGTGCCAGTTGCCTGTTTTCTGCTGTTTTTGGTTCCAGGAAAGTCAAAAAATGAATATTCTCGGAATTGGACCGGACAAAAGCCAAAGTTGATATTTTACTGGAAGACTCACGGAGCCAGGAGATGAGACGGAGAGGGGCAACAGGGCGGCCACACCATGTGGTGGTGCGGGCTAGCCCTGGCCGCGCCACCAGGTGGTGTGGGCCCCCTGGCCACCCACCGACATTGCCCTCAAGCCTATAAGAAGCCTCCCAATACCAAAACCCTAAATCATCAAGCCTCCAGCCATGAAAAGTTCCGCAGCGCCGTCGCCACCGAAGCGGAGATTCGGGGGACAGAAAGTCTCTGTTCCGGCACCCTGCCAGGACGGGGGAGTGCCCCTAGAGCCATCTCCATCGATCTCCACCACCATCTCCATCACCGTTGCTGATTCCCATGATGAGGAGGGAGTAGTTCTCTCTCGAGGCTAAGGGTTCTACCGGTAGCTATGTGTTCATCTCTCTCTATGCATGATCATATTGTGATCATGAGCTTGTAATTTATAGATCTACCTTGCTACTCAAGTGCTTTAATGAATCTCTACTCTCCCCATGTGTGTGAAAGTGACAGCGTGCTCACCTTGGTGGCACTTAGGCTAGAGATTACAAATACTTGTTATGAGTTATATTTGGAGTTGGATGTTTCTATGAAATTGTGGTGTTTGTTGGACTCATCTAGTGCTCAAGGTGACATTGTGGGGTTTTCTAGATGGGAAAGGCTTACTTTGAGGTGTGCTGTTATTGCCCTACTATGGATTAGAGTGTCCAACCGGAGAGTAGTTAAGAGTAGTATCATGAAGATAATATATTTATATGAGAGTGTTCACTAGTGAAAGTATGATCCCTAGGCCTTGTCTCTAAGCATTGATACTTCGTTTGCTACTAGATCTGTTACATGTTTGCTTGCTTCTATCTTTATTTCAGTTTGCCTTTAGTCTTTTCCATGCCATCGAGCTATTTTATATCACCGTTACCACTTATAATTATCCATACCACTTGTATTTCACTATCTCTTCGCCGAACTAGTGCACCTATACACCTGAAAAGTGTATTGGGTGTGTTGGGGACACAAGAGACTTCTTGTATCTTGATTGCAGGGTTTCTTGAGAGGGGATACCTTTGACCACTTCCTCCCTGAGTTCGATAAACCTTGGGTGATCCACTTAAGGGAAAACATGCTGCTGTTCTACAAACCTCTGCACTTGGAGGCCCAACAACTGTTTACAAGAATAGAAGTGCGTAGACATCAGTATCTAATGTATCATGTTTTCCTCCATGATTATTGATATTCAAAAGTTGTTTTAGTATCAAGATTATCTAGGAGCTGAAAAATTGTTTTAGAAACCATCATGTGTGAAAGATATTGTGATATCTGAAACAATCGTTTTGGTTGCATTATGATAGAGTATAATTTAGCAAAATACATGTTCTCATATTGTATGAGAATTTGTGAAGGTTGGAGACGCTAGGCGTCCTAATCTACCTAAAAGGTTCTGGGAACTAACATTGTACTCGCGATTCTTCCTTATAGGCTATAGTAGCTTGATCATGAAAGTTGTCATGATAAGGATGAATAGAAGATGTAGGTAAAATGTTTACTACACTAATAGATTACTAAAGAATGGATTTTTGAAAGAACACCAAACATTTGATGATGGTGATCCACTTCAAAGTGCAAGTCCAAAGGTATTAGTATTTGACTATATATACTTTGTACTATGTGTCATATGAATGACACCACTATTGATGTTGATAGATTCTTTCAAAAGAAAAGGAATTGTTGAAAGAGAATCTATAAAATATTTGGCAAAAAAGAAAAGGTTGGAGATGTCCAACTTAGGTATATAGAAGATATACATGTTATGGTTGTATTCCTTGCTTGTTAAACAATGTGGTTCTGAGGTATTGGATACCGGTATTGGATACCGAATTGGTTGGTGTGAAGTGTCATACAGCACAACACAATTCATGAACTGCAACGTCCTAAGTAACTGGCAAAAGAATAAGTGATGATGTTCATCGAAACGAATAAAGTGTTATTGTGTTTTTCATTGTCATCAAACCTAGCCTTCAAGATTTTTTTTAATAATTGTTATTTTGTACCGATATTACGAGAACAATGGTTGTTCAAATAATTACCGCATTCCATAAAGGATGGATGAACTTTTACAAGTCTAGTTGGTGAAATCACATCCATAAACAATATTGCTAAAATGTCGTAAGACAAATGATTGGAAGATCACTTATGAAGTGACATCGCTGTTTGAATTATATTGGAAAGTAAACATGAAGAAACTCCATGTTGATGGATTTTTGGAGTCTTTTGATGTTGGGGATATACTCTCTGGGTATCCTCACAGTTCCTCACTGACCAGGGTGGCCCACTTCGGGTTAGATCTTTGCTTCACGGACGGCCCAGTCAGGGAGAAAGACGGAGTCCAATCCGGCTACAGGAAGTCCCAAAAGACTTACCGACTTAGGCCCATAATGTTACTTGTAGTTCAAGATGTACTCTGTAACCGACTCTTAGTCGTAGCCAGATAGATCTCTCCTGTAAACCCTAGGCCGGATATCTATATAAGCCGTCCTAGGGAGAGCCTTTAGGGCACCCAATACTTTAGACCCTCAACTCGCACAGGCGAAACACTTGTAACCCATATTCCGGCTCTGCCGTATTACTGGATTGCTAGTAGGAGTAGGATCCGTCCAAAGCCGGCGGATTCGAACCTGGGTAAACTTGTGTGCTCACCGTCCCGGAACACCGTACGTCTCACACCCCTCTCTTCCGCACGCCTCGAGGACCCCCTCATGGCGTACTTGTCCTCAATCCGACGACAGTTGGCGCCCACCCTGGGGCAAGTGAGCTTCAGATCTGCGTTCCGAGCGGAATCTGCAAGAATCGGAATCGGCGAGAATATCACCGTCGGTCGCATCCTCTACGCCAGCGACGTCCCTCTCATCGTTCTCAACGAGATCTGGATTCCGGCTAAGGAGGCTGTGACTGCCTACACAATCATGTCTTTTGGCGAGATCGATGTTTACATCGGTTTCGCTGATCCTGCCCAACCCACCCCAGCGGTGATGATAGAGGCAGAAGAATCTTCTGGGTCCCCTTTGTCTGCGGAGGCGGCAGAGTTCCAGATCTCAGAAAACCCTAATCCCACCCAACTCGCACCAGTTGCGGAGATAGTGGAGAAATCCGAGCCTGAAGAAGACCTAGCGGTCCAAGTCGAATCTGGAGTGGATCTCCCTAGAGAAGCCAAATCCCAGATCGACCCACCCGTGGAAGTCGAAATTCAGGAGGAACATATCAATGACACTGATTCCGGCTCTAACGACGCCGGGACAGACAGGCCTTTCCTGAAGTACACACTAAGACGTATGATACTGCAAGGCGAAAGCGCAGATGCAATCCTCGAGACCATCAAAAGTTTCGACATGGCCAATCGCGAAGGCCGCAGGTACCTCAGGAAGCACGCGTCGCACTTCGTCGGATACGTGGGATCCGGATCCGGCTCTGCCGATGCTGGAGAAAACACCGACTCTGTGCTGGAGGCAATTGGAACAAACGCCGACGTTCCCACATCCTCGGATGAATCTATGATGTCAGCAGATTTCCAAAAGTTCTCCACGGAATATGAAGAGGAGTATAACTCCAAAGCTGCAGAAGAAGGAGAAGCCATGGATGAAGGATCCGGGGAACACTCTCCCAAAGTGCAGGATGACATGGACGTCGGAGATAATCTCGAGGTCCAGATGTTCGAAAGTACCGATCAGAGCTTGACTCCGGGAAACGGACCCAAAGCCGTCTTTGCTACCGGTGCTGCAGGGAAGGCAAATAAGAAGAACAAGAAGAACGAAACCCTGGCAAAAGACCCTCTGATAGAGGAGGTGATTGCCGAGGAATACGAGGAAGACTCGGATGGAGCACTTATCCCAGAAGAGCCGAAAAAAGAAGAGTCGGTGCACGGACACGTGATCACCGAAGGTGCGCGTAAACTCATCGATGCTGCATTAACCACACCTATCCCTACAGCTGCAAAACTTACTGCTGAAGAGCTGGACGAAAGGGCCCAAGCCCTAGAAGCGCGTCATCAACAACTCCTCGATGAAGACAAAAACATCGAGGTGGAGAAGACACATGGCAACTAAGGACTACATGTCTCGGTTGCATCAGAAGACACGGAAGCATCACACCAATGACGACCAATTCCCACATGTTCGTGCCATCCTTTTCGGAGATGAGATGGGGAAGACACGGAAAGGTAGCAAAGGATATTGGGTATACCGAACCCAGTACAGAATACCGTGGCAGCCCGAGAAATTCTATCGGCTAATCCAAGACCGGAGGAGATTCGGTTGGGTATCAAACTACTCAACAAGGGACTGGAGCAGCAAAAGGTCGCCCTGTCCGGAAGCCAAAAACTGGTCTCGGATTCCGACCAATGTGGCACAGATCCGGCATGGGCTGACGTAAGATCCCATTACGTCTGGGCGCAGTATCATCGCCCCGACCGCCGGGAAGACAATTATTCAAGAATCGGATCGTCAGGACAGCATCACAGAACTACGCGTAACTGGAGCAACATCGCTCTAGTGGCAGAGAAAGATGCCATTTCTGCACTGAATCCGAGGAACCCTCCCTGACGAGAGTCTAACGATCGAAGGGGAGAAGATAAAGAGAAACGTCGGGAGGAGGACCGTCAAAAAATTCCACCTCCTAAACATGCAAGCCGTCCGGCTGAGCCTCACTGTGGTGGGAACAACGGATGAACGAACGATGGGAACCATGCTGGGACAAGCCGACAGGGGGCTCATCGTAGTCAAGATCCTTCCCGGAACCGGAATAATGACGCTCCGGATGGAGACCGGCGATCAGCCGGAAACAATTCAGCTGCCCCACCATGTCCACCAAGCAGTCATCACAACGGCTCCCAAGGAGGGCAAGGAGGACGATGAGGTGGAAGAGGTGGTGGCAGAAGCCGAAGTCCGGCTCCAAGGCACCGCAGCCACAGCCGATATTCGGGACGATCTCTATCCCCGAATGACGCAAGGCATAGGATCAATTCCAACATAGAGGCGCGACGCTACGAAAACGATGACATCTACATGGGCCCAAAGTGCTTCGGACCATGCATCAGAGCTACAAGATTCCTGGAAGGATTTGCTATCTCAAGGCACATCCAAGCCTACAATGACATTGCTAGGCTAGATACTTGGCTACAAGATTTTTTCCAAGCTTGCTGCATCACCAAAGGCGGAAATAGCTTGGTCGCAACCCGATATCTCCCACTTATGTTGCGGAAGACGGCACGATCATGGCTCAATGAACTTCCGAAGAACACCATCCATAACTGGTATGACATGCAAAGTGCATTCTTTCGGAATTTCGAAGGCACATATCGGAGGCCCTGTTCGGTCGGAGACCTACAACGTTACACCCAGAAAGCTGGAGAAACTTGCCGGGATTACCTCGGACGATGGATCGACACCAAGAACTCCTGTGAAGGAGTAAACGATCAAACCGCAATTGAAGATTTCATCGCAGGACTCCCAATTGGTCTACTACGTCACCGCTTGAAGTGTGACAAGGTCACTGATTTGGGACAGATGATAGAAACAGCGAGCAAGTATGCAGATGCTGACGATGATGCAGAGGGATTACTCAACATCCTAGCTGTGCCTCAGTCGGCAAGACAACCAAAGCAACAAGCTCAGAAGCGCAAAAATACCTCGAAAGAAAAACCCAACGCGGAAACAACGGTGGTTACTACTGTTTCTGGGTCTGGAGGACGAGGAGGACGCGGCGGAGGCCGCGGGCGTGGCCGTGGGACTTCAAGGGTCCAAGGTAGAGGAGAATAGCAACCAGGCAAAACCTACTCTTGGGCCGACATTGCCAAGAACCCATGTGTGCATCACCTAGACGCCAATGGGGCTCATCCCACACCAACGCCGAATGTCGTTTCAACGACGACATCAAAAGAGATGACACCGCAGGTTACAAAGCTAAGCGGAAGAAGGGAAAGAAGAATCCCGAAAAAGACAAAGAGACCAATAAAGATTTCGACATGGAGGAAGCTGATGCTTCAAATACCAAGTCGGAAGGGAAGAAAACTTTTCCCACCAAGAAAGACACTTACGTCACCTTCCTCGGATCTCAACCAACAAAGGTCAAGAAAGCAGTTCTCCACGAGCTCAATGCAACAGTTCCGGCTGTCCCCCAATATCTGGACTGGTCGGAAGTGGCAATCACATTTGACCGTGCTGATCATCCGCCTAAGCTACACATGCGAGGAAAATACGCCTTAGTGTCAACCCACTTATTGACGGTTATGGTTTCTCCAAGACCCTCATGGACGGTGGTAGCAGCATCAATATTCTCTATGTCGAAACGCTACGCCGGATGAAGATCTCGGAAACCCAGCTGAACTATAGCTCTGTGATCTTTCATGAAGTTGTCCCAGGAAGACAAGCTAATTCCCTGGGAGAGATTACTTTGGATGTTACCTTTGGAACTCCAAAGAATTATCGGACGGAGGCACTTTCCTTCGAAGTGGTACCGTTCAAGGGCGCATACCACGCTATATTCGGACGTCCGGCTTACTGGGCTTTTATGGCTCGTCCGTGTTACATTTACAATATGATGAAAATTCCAGGTCCCAACAGCGTGATCACCATCAGGGGAGACCCAAAGAAAGCGCGAGAGTGCGAGGATGGAAATGCCGCCTTTGCCAAAGCCGTGCTGCACGCCCAGGAGTACCAGGAGATCAAGAAGAGCATAGATCCGTCTGAGATGCCCGCAACAAAGAAGGAGATGACAAAGCCAAATCCGGAGTTCAAGGCATCAGAAGAGACGAGGAAAGCACCGTTGAAGGATGATGACCCCTCCAAGGTGACCCAGATAGGCATAGGCCTAAGTAGCACATAGGAAAGCGTGCTCGTCAAGTTCCTCCAAGAAAATCAAGATATCTTCGCATGGCAGCCATCTGACATGACCGGAGTACCTAGGAAACTTGCCGAGCACTCTCTAAATTTAAACCCGAACGCTAAACCCGTCAAACAGTCCCTACGACGGTTTGGCGACGAAAAGCGTAAGGCAATAACTAAGGAACTAGCACGGCTCGAGTTAGCCAGATTCATAGAAGAGGTCATCCACACTGAGTGGTTGGCCAATCCTGTAATGGTCCCTAAAAAGGACACCACTGTTTTAAGGATGTGTGTTGATTATACTGCCTTGAACAAGGCTTGTGCAAAAGATCTGTTCGCTCTGCCTAGAATTTATCAAGTTATCGATTCTACGGCAAGCTCGAAACTCCTCTGTTTTCTCGACGCATATTCCGATTATCACCAAATCCGGATGAAGGAATCTGACAAAGTCAAAACTTCATTCATAACCCCCTTCAGAACCTTCTGTTTTGTTACGATGCCCTTCGGGCTGAAGAACGCAGGAGCTACGTACCAGCGCACGATGGAGCGTTGCCTCCATGACCAACTCGGATGCAATGTACATGCATACGTGGATGACATCGCGGTAAAGTCCAAAAAGAAGGAAACGTTGATTTCTGACTTGGAGGAAACATTTGCCAATCTACGAAAATACAACATCATGCTTAACCCGAAGAAATGCTTCTTTGGAATACCAGCCGGAAAATTGTTAGGTTTCATCGTGTCTCAATGAGGCATAGAGGTGAACCGAGACAAAATCAAGGCTATACTCAACATTTCCAGGCCAACTTGCCTGAAGGACGTACAAAGGTTAACTGGTTGCATCGCTGTGGTCAGTCGATTTGTAAGCCAGCTTGGTGAAAGAGCCGCACCATTATACAAACTCCTGAAAAAGACCAAGGATTTTGTTTGGACCGACGAAGCTGAAGCTGCACTACAAGATCTAAAGAGAGTACTCTCATCTGCTCCTATCCTTGCAGCGCTGGAACCTAAGGAACCGATGCTGCTCTACCTTGCTGCGGCAAATAAGGTCGTTAGTATCGTCATGGTAGTGGAGAGACCAGAGGAAAATCAGGAACACCTGGTGCAGCGTCCGACATACTTTGTCAACGAGGTCCTGACGGAATCAAAACAGCGGTATTCGCACTATCAAAAGTTGGCTTACGGTGTTTTTCTAGCATCTCGTAACTTACGACACTACTTTGAGGAGCATCCAATTATCGTGGTGAGCACAGCTCCCATGAGAGATATAATCAACAACAGTGACGCCACAAGACGCGTCACCAAATGGGGCATAGAGCTTTCAGCTTTCGATATTGAGTATAAACCTCGGACAACAATCAAATCCCAGATCCTTGCTGACTTTGTCGCTGATTGGACAGAGACGAAGGAGAACATGATCCTCCCTGAGTTGGAATATTGGACCCTCTTTTTCGATGGGTCTAAGGCTCGAGGGGGCTCGGGGGCTGGCGTGGTGCTCAAATCACCCCAAGGAGATAAACTTTTATACGTGTTGCAGATCCAATTCATAGCGACAAACAGTATTGTCGAGTATGAAGCACTGCTGCATGGAATCTGGATTGCTAAGGATATTGGCATCCGACGTTTGATGTGTTACGGAGATTCGGATCTTGTTGCTCAGCAAGTGTCGGATATTTGTAATGCAAATAAACACATGGCAGCATATAAAGCTGTCGTGGATGATCTATCTAAATCGTTCGAAGGGTTTGAAGTTCAACACATCCCTCGAGCAGAAAACAAGGAAGCAGACGCACTATCTCGGATAGGTTCTGCACGGAAAGAGGTCCCAGATGGCGCTTTTTTAGAGCACCTCAAAGTTCCCTGAATAAAGGGAGTAGATGAGGAATATCCAACCAAATCCGACTCACCTTTGATAGCAGTTCTGGCTGTAATTCCTAGCTGGACTCAACCCTACCTCGATTATTTGGTAGATGGCAAATTACCCAAAGACGAGGTGTTGAGCCAGCAGATTATCCGACGAGCAAAATCCTATACTTTTGTAAAAGGTGAGCTCCATAAACGGAGTGTTTCTGGGGTCTTTCAGCGTTGTGTATCTCCGGAAGAAGGAGTGGAAATCTTAAGAGAAATCCACCAAGGCGAGTGTGGTCACCACGTTGCAGCCAAATCTTTAGTGGCAAAATCTTTTAGACACAGATTTTTCTGGCTTACAGCTCGGGCAGATGCCGAACGATTAGTCAAGACGTGCAAAGGCTGCCAAAAGTACGCCAAGCAAGCTCATATTCCGGCTGATCAGCTGCGAACAATACCTATAACATGGCCCTTTACGGTCTGGGGGCTTGATATGGTAGGACCATTTAAACGAGCTCCAAGTGGATTTACTCACCTCTTAGTGATGGTGGATAAATTCACCAAATGGATTGAGGCTAAACCTGTCACTAGTTGTGATGGAGCAACAGCCAAAAGATTTGTCGAGGATGTTATAATCCGGTATGGTTATCCGCATAGCATTATCATGGACAACGGGAGTAACTTTTCTATGGGAGAATTGGCTGAATTCTGCAACGAGCAAAATATCCGGCTTGACATTGCGTCAGTCCCACATCCACAGGCTAACGGACAAGTCGAAAGAGCAAATGGTTTAATCCTACAAGGCCTAAAACCGAGACTCGAAGCACCACTACGACGTGCTACGGGGCCTTGGGCAGAGGAATTACCCTCTGTAATTTGGAGTTTACGAACAACTCCAAACAGGTCAACAGGATACACACCTTTCTTCTTGGTCTATGGCGCAGAAGTAGTTCTTCCTAGTGATTTGGTTCATACTTCTCCTAGAGTGGCCATGTATATCGAAGAGGATGCCGAAATTTCTCGACAAAATGATCTCGACTTAGTTGAAGAAGTTCGCGTCGTTGCTGAAATGAGATCTACAGCCTATCAGCAGAAGTTACGCAAGTATCATAGCCAGAGAGTCCGAAATAGATCTTTCAATAAAGGTGATTTGGTTCTCCGGCTTGTGCAACAAAGAAAGCACAAACTTTCCCTAGTATGGGAAGGGCCCTTTTTAGTTAGTCGAGTATTACACAATGGTTCGTATTACTTAACTGACATGAGGCCAGTCAAAGAAAGACCTGCTACTAAGAAGAGAAAGAGAGCTAGAGGCAGTACAAATCCGGATGAGTTAGACAGACCTTGGAATATTGCTCAGCTACGTCACTTTTATTCTTAGTTTATCCTTCTTTGTAATCATATATATGTACATGTTCTGTGAGAAATAAAAGTTTTGGTTGCCTCAAGATTTTTCTGAGAAGTTTTTACCATCTTATTTCCGAATGATCATGTCATAGTCAAAAATCCCAGAATGCTTGAAAGTACTTTATGCTCATGTTCGTTCTGGTTTAGATTTCCGATTCTAAAATTGCTACCTTCGGGTATAACTCTAAAATTTCTAGTCTTTACTTTGGTTATTTGTCTGATTGCTGGATGCGGGCATTTTCCGAGTAGTGAATTGTTGGTACTGGAAGCCGACTTTGTTGCTGAGTTTAAACTAGTTTAGCAATTGAGCTCCGTTGCTCGACAAAGTTTCCGGCGGAAGGTTTAGCCGGCTCGCGAAATGGACGAGGCAGAAAGCCAGATGAACGATAAGTAGAGACGAAAAAATACAAGTGCTTATGTAAACATTTCTGGCACACAAAAAAACTCAAAGCCAAAAAAGTGCTTAATAGATCAAAAGCTTAGCACTAGCAAAGTTAAAATACTGCATATTTACAGACGCATCATGTTTTTCCGGAATAATGCAAAAATTTCTGATCTATGATGCAGGAGGAGATGCAGGAGCTGCCGGCTCGCTGGATATGTCGCCTTGATATCTTTCCGAGATGTCCGCATCTGAGGTGGTGCGTTCATCGTCGGAAATTTCTGTTGTTTCTTCTGGAGGCGGAGGTGGAGTGTCCACGCGGTTGAAGAATGGAGTATCGTAGTGGTCAAGTCAGCTACATGACACCCATATCCGGCACATGAGTCCATAATGGCCTTGATGTCCTGCTCCTAGCCATCTTCATCCACTGTAGAGTACCCTCTGGTCACTTGCCATATCTCCATGTTTCCGTGGTGCCTCATGACCATGGTGAGAGCTTTCTGCGCTACTGATCACGCATAGGACATGTTCCAATCCTCGACGAGCTGCGGCATCTCCTTTGCCTTGTCCCGCACCTGAAAATCCGACATGCTGTGCATGTCCGGAATCTTGCGAGCTTCGCCGATGTCCTCAAGGGATTGGCGGAAGACATGAAGCAGGTCACCGACTTGGGTAAGCCGGTGGGTGCGGGGTGCCGTGGAAGAAGAGTCCGTCAAGTTCAGAGGACCTATATACAAAACAAGTTAAGAAATATCCGACATTGAAGAAAGTCGAAGAAAAAAGATAAGTCAGATGTAACACCCCGTCCACTCCTGGGCCCGGGGGGTGTCACTCTTGGCAGCTTAATAGGATATCTAGACTGGCCCAATAGACCAACACTAGTTATTTCTGCGCACTTTGTCCTCACTCATGTGCACCCGGTTACCCACTTCCCGGTCGGTCACCCATTCTAGAATTGCTCTAGGCCAAGCACGCTTAACCTTAGAGTTCTTTTCAAATGAGCTTCCGGAAAAGAAGTTGCAACTTGTTGATATGGGTATCCTATCAATCCTATTAAGCCACGTGCCTGGATCTCACATACAGCCACCCTTTAGAAGATCGATGCCCTCATCGATCAAGCACACCCCAGGAACGTTCCCTCTTGGGACGCGTCTGTGTGTCCAGTGCCGGCACATGTGCCATGCCGTGTCCACTCTAGGCCACACGCGCCATGCTCCACATGTCCCGCCACTGACCCGCACACACCCGTGTAATCGCAAGGGTCGGCTCTGATACCACTTGTAACACCCCGTCCACTCCTGGGCCCGGGGGTGTCACTCTTGGCAGCTTAATAGGATATCTAGACTGGTCCCACAGACCAACACTAGTCTTTTCTGCGCACTTTATCCTCACTCGTGTGCACCCGGTTACCCACTTCCCGGTCGGTCACCCATCCTAGAATTGCTCTAGGCCAAGCACGCTTTACCTTAGAGTTCTTTTCGAATGAGCTTCTGGAAAAGAAGTTGCAACTTGTTGATATGGGTATCCTATCAATCCTATTAAGCCACGTCCCCAGATCTCACATCAGACAGATGGAACGTACCAAAAATGACGTCATCAATTTTGGTCTTCTCCTCCCGGAGACTCTGGAGTTCATCCCGGAGCGCCTGGGAAAGGTCCCTCTCTCTGCTAAGCTCATTCTTGAGGTCCGAGATTGTTTTATCTTGAGCAGCGATCTTGCGATCACGCTCATCAGTGGCCATGGAGGAAGATTCAAGGATTGGAGCAATGCTCTTTTCATGATTTCCCTTGAGCTGGTCCAGCTCTTGGCGAAGCTCCTTGTTCTCCACCACCAAGGTCTTGACGTTCTCGGCCTCTTCGATCATGGCGCGGGATTATTTCACTAGCGCTGTAAGTCAAAAAGAACAACAATTCAGAAAAATCGACATTGAAAATAACAAAGACAAGGTTTGAGTCTCGGAATGTTTACCTTCGGCCTCATCCTTGGCAACTTTAAGTTCAGCATTTTTAAGCCGAAGAGCTTTGATCTCTCTCCGTTTATCGTAGACATTCTTCAGTAAATCCTGGTTATAGGAACATACTTTCTGTAAGTCAGAATACCCAAAGTCAGAAAGCTACTTACGACTCGGGCTAATATTTTTGCTAATATCAGCATGAGCCTTGGGGGATACACTAGTTCGTTCTTTGGCATCCTAATGAAGCATAAACCCGGATTATATATCCTACTTCATGCTTGGGGGCTAGAGGATATGATATAAAATAAACATAAAACAGGAGTTGGAATTCCGACTTAAATATAGTTCGTGGGTGACTTTATCCAAACCCGCATTCACTTCAGCGGCCACCTTTTCGACGAGAGTCAGAGGAATCACTAGGGCTGTTGGAAGCTCACCAATCCTAATCCTCTCATCGCGAAGGCGCACCTGGGCGAGAAGGTCAGAGAACTTGACGTCATCTGCTTCTTGTGCTTCTTCTTGGGCAGATAAAGTACTTTTCTCTAGGCATTGCCAGGCGAGCCGCTGGTTTTCTTTAGCAGATTTCCGAGACAAGCCAAACTTGGCAAGTCCCGGATTGCTGATAAGGTTTTCGGTAAAGGTTTCTGCCGAGGGATCATTACCCAAAGAGGGTTCACCCTTATCTATATCTGACTCACCCATGGCGACATCAGTGTGCGATTCAAGGATCACGGGCTCTATTGAAGGAGCCGGATCTTCTGCGACGACCGGGGAAGAAATGGTCGCCGGTGTTGCAGAAGGTTGAGGGGAAGGAGTCGGAGGAATTGGATTCATCTTAATCGGAGTTATAGATCTTTTTCTAGGATTTATTTAGTGTTTAATGGAGTTTAATAAATCTGAACAGATCGTACTGATAACAAACAAAACTAAGTACAGATCTGAAAACTACGCAAGATTATGAACTCAGGGACATGTTACTCATATTTTTCGGATATGTAGATTATTTACTATGAATTTAATGATTTAAAAGGCCAATAATACTAATTAATTATTCGCCAGTAATCTATACAGTAAACTTGTAATTTTATTCCAGAATCATGTTCTATACAATTTTGTGAATCCAGGGGTATATCATTTGTATTTTTCTGAGTTGTATTTTATTTTCTGTGAATTAATTGCTCCAAAAAGTGTATTAAACCATTTAAATAATCATGAAAAATACTTACAGTAAATGTCTGATACAATTATATATTAATACTCTACACGATTTTGTGATTCCAACGATATATCATTTGCAATCTTTCGACTTAGTATGAATTTTCTATGGATTTTACAAGTTAGATCTATAATCTGCAATTTTAAATTCGAACGGAATATTCCAGAGAATATTCCGCTGACTGGACAGGTTGACTGTGCAGGCTGACTGGGACTAGATGCTGACCTGACGACGATGTGGCGGTGACGAGGCAACTGATCAGAACGATTGAATCTCGACCGTCGGGATGAGATCCGGTGGCTAGAAGAGAAGTTGGCTCAAAATAGACCCGATTTTGCCTAACAAAGGACTAGAAGTAGATCTGTGTTAGAGAGATAAATCCGTAGGTCAAATCGAAAAACTTTGAACATGAAAGTTGTGGAGGATGATTAGATCTACCTTTTCACCAAAGGAATTTGGATTTCAAGAAACGAGCGCGAGGAGATCTTGGAATTACGTCATTAGATCTGAAATATTGCGTTGCGAAATTCTCCGACTGTGGTGGATGAAAAGAGGTGAGGTTTTTCGGAGTTGAAAGATTTCGACGAAATCTACATCTTTCGTGTTGAAGCCGAAGGCAGCCGACGAAGTTTAGATGGGTTTAGAAGCGAAATACGATTCGGTAGGGTGTAGATTCGGGATTTCGGGAAGGAAAAGTGTTATAGCTGTGACTCCGATGGATTATTTAGGCTTTTAGGATGATGGGAAAATAGATCTCTAAGTAGAGAACAAGTAGAAACAAATGAAAGTCAATTCGGAGTTATAGATAAAAATTTATAAGTGTTTGAACAGAGATAGGTTTAGAAATCATATTTTCGCACGCTTTCTAAAGCGGAGGTGGGATTGATCCTTCTCCCGTGCGCGTGGCTGGTTCGGTCGGCTGAGTGGGCCGGCCGGGTGGCCCATTTCGTTTTTTTTTTCAATTTTTTGGTATTTTCTTTATATCTTTTGCATACGAACTCCAAATGACATGATTCTTGTTTCTAATTTTTTCTAAAATTCCGTAGACCATTATAAGATCATATTTGTAACATTTTCACTTGTTTGGAGATGATTTATTTATAAATGTCTATATATTCCTTATAGGAACATTTGGGCAAATCAACTATCAGATCTAGATATTAGGATTTGGATTCAATTTTTGGGAACTTTGCATGGATGCAAAGAAATGCTTATGAATGCTTCATGATTTTCATTTTTGCAAACATTCACACAAATCGTAAAACTAAAACTCAATTCACGCCTTTTTGCCTATATGGCTACTTAGGTATTATCAAAAGGATATAGGATTTTATGCATTTGTCTTTATATGGCTACTATGCAATATTTCTAAATAGCTTCTTAGGGTTTTATTTTAACCACTCAACCAAAACACACAAATGCCAGAAATGCCCAAAACAACAAGTTCAATCATGTAACATGAAGGAACACATTCTTAACATCCAATGAAAATGAAGATGTCATGTTATCTTCTCTCTTTTCAAGCAAGTGGTGAAAAGCATCTAGAATGGTTTCATAAATCGAAGTAGAGACTTTAAGGGTCAAATAGGGAAATTAGAATATCACTCCACCATAATTGGGAAAGTCATTTTATTCCCTCTCTTTAATCATCTAAGCATGGTTGGATATTTAAAGAATCAAATAGTTGAAAAGAAAATGAAAACAAGTTGGATAGTCATGTTAATCCAATCTCATACAAGTTTCTGAATTCAAGGAAGGCAAATCATAACAGAAAGTTTCTTTTCTTTGAGAAATTTCAAAAAAGTCAAACAATTCAACCAAGTTATTTTATTAACTTTACATTCCAAAATTAGGAGAATTTTGGGATGTGACAAACTACCACCCTTAAAAGAAATCTCGTCCCGAGATTCGGGAAGGCTAGAAAGAAATAGGTTCAGGATAGAGTAGAGTGCTACCACCCTTAAAAATTACATTTATTGGTTTTTTTTATATCCGAGTGACGTGACGAGATTATGGTAGAACCACTTTAAATTCTTCCCAGGATATCATCCCTTGATGATCATCAATGGTGTGTTCCATCTCCCACCAAGTTGCAACGTCCTCCTTTAGGAATTGGGTGGCATAATGAACCATTTTATTAACTTCAGTATTGGCATCCTTCATTCTGTATTCAACCTTGTGCATCAATTGCTTTGCATCGGCGTTGCTCATACGTTTGGAGAAATTGAGTTCCTTGTCTTCCTTGACGGTACGGCCCATCTATCGAGTTGGCCAAGGTTTAGAGTAGGAACGAGTGGATTATAGAAGAGGAAGAAGAAGATTACCCCATACAAGCAAACAAACCAAACGAAATATCAAATTAAGCCAATTTCACTCAAACTATTTTTTTTACCGCAAGAAATTGCTATGAGAGGGAACTACATTGGAGATAAGAATTTATCCTTGTGTTTCCTAACCCTGGAGGCACTTGTGTGTTGTTTATCTTCAAGGACTTGTAGCATCCTCCACCATGTGAGTGTTCTTCTTTTGATGGCGCCCTCATTCAAGTTCTTCGGTTTGTCTCCCTTCTTCCGTCTTCAAGATTTAAGGTAGGGAGAGTAAAATCTATCAAGAAGGACATGAACAACCTAGACAAACAAATTTTGTATTGAAAATAAGTATTATTTGCTGCTGTCAAGAAAACCACACAAATGGCAGCTCACAAATCACCGAATCTAATCGAAGTCTATCCAACTTTGGTTTCTAATGGGTCACTTGAAATCTTCATGATCTTCATAATCTTCATTGTCTTTGAGGTCTTCGGTCAATAACTTTAACTTAAGGCCTTCGATGTTTTTGGTACTTTCTTTGAAGTCTTCAATTCTCGTTGCTTCAGTCTTGGAACATCTTCTACAGAGGTTCTCAAGTCCTAACTTCAGCAAGATGGTCTTCTCTGGAAAGGTAGTCTTGAGAGAAGTTTCTTCTTGAAGTTCATAGCGGTCATTTCTAATGTTGAAAAGAAGAGACTTAAGAAATTTTAAACTCCAAAGATAGATGATGAGAAGTATGAGAGTTTTTTTTTCTGAAATAACTTAGAAAATATTAATCCTAAGGCTTTTCCGATGCAAGGTCCACGATCTACAGTCAACTTATGCTCTGATACCATCTGTAGTGACCTCAGATCGAGTAAGGATCCTAAGTCCCTGTGATTAACATGCTAGTCCCTGGATCATTAGCTAGCACTCACAGTCGATGAAATATCATGTAAAACACAAGTCTTTATTACATGAATTGAATAATCCAGAGTTTACATTATTACAACAGAAGCAAAATATATACAACTTGGAGTCCCATCAATGCCACAGCCAGGTTGAGTGAAGACTCGTGATCCTAGCGCACCTTTTAACGTTCTCCAAATTCTGCACATAAAACGTGCAGCCAAACGAGTTGGTCAATACTTTGAATGTATTGGCAAATTACACCAACGAAAGAACAAGACTAACTCTACATGCAAGGCTAGAGTAGGCTTTGGGGTTCATTTGCGTAAAGCCAATTTTATCAATGTAATAAGAAAAGAGGAAGAAAGTTTTCCCTACTTTGTAAACTTTGATAAATAGTATAGGGTCGAATGGAACACGTGGATATTACTCACCAAGTGCCCAATCAACCTAGCACTTGGATATTACGCACCAAGTTCCCAAAATCCCACCCAATGGCGATATTACTCACGCCCTGGGGTTTATAAAACGTAAGTTTGGAAAAGAGAGAGAGGAAGATCTTTCAGAGGCTCCATCCTTCAAATGCTCAATTTTGTTCTGTTTCCGTGAACACGGCTGATCGATCAGATTGCAATACTCTCGAGAGGTTGTACACTTTCCCCACAATCCACGATCAAATCCTTTTACAGACAAGACCATGGTGAAGCCTTCCCTTAGTAGCCCCTCTACCAGCTGGATCCAACCGTGCCAAGAACCTCCAAATGTTGGTACCCCGGTGAGGTTTCCTACTAAGTACTAAGCCAAGACAGAGCCCATATGTATTGTGGTTGCACGGGAAGCTTCTGAATTCTGAAACATGGCAGACTTCTTTGATTCCTAGGCGGCCGTCCTCCACCAAAATCTCACTCGTTGTCCCGACAACCATTCCGCCCAGAAGAAAACTTAGTTTTATTTTGAAGGGGTTTTGGAGAAGAAAAGTTCGCTCGAGAGAGCTATCATACTTAGAAAATTTTGAGTCTTTCGAACCCTCCCAATGGCGCTTGATATAGATAAGTATATAGCATACCATGCATAACTTAGAAAAACAGGATAACCTATTGGGATAGAAAATCCTAAGTATGGAACTACTCATGGCATACTACAAAACCGTACTTGCAAAATAGTACTAAGAAATCCTACCAAACCCTACACATGCATACTACAGAATTTTGAAGAGTAAAACATGCATAGTCAAAACTGGGACACAACCATGAACAAGTGGTGTAACTTGCCTTATGTTTGTGTTATGGGTGATGATTGAATTCTTCTGCAGCAATCGCACTCTCCGAACAATCTAACGCGAGGACAAAACAATTCCAATCAACACAATTACAAACATAACAACCACAACAATGATGAACACAAGCATGCATGATGATTTAATATTAGTTCTTTGAATGGTATTAGATCATATGATGCATGTAGGAGATCATTTAATGCAATAGGGTATTTGTTATTAAATCTTGATGACCAAAAAAAAGGCTTTAGTAGAGACTTTAAGGGTCAAATAGGGAAATTAGAATATGATTCGGTAGGGTGTAGATTCGGGATTTCGGGAAGGAAAAGTGTTATAGCTGTGGCTCCGATGGATTATTTAGGCTTTTAGAATGATGGGAAGATACATCTCTAAGTAGAGAACAAGTAGAAACAAACGAAAGTCAATTCGGAGTTATAGATAAAAAGTTATAAGTGTTTGAATAGAGATAGGTTTAGAAATCAGATTTTCGCACGCTTTTTAAAGCGGAGGTGGGATCGATCCTTATCCCGTGCGCGTGGCTGGTTCGGTCGGTTGAGTGGGCCGGCCGGGTGGCCCATTTCGTTTTTTTCTATTTTGGTATTTTCTTTATATCTTTTGCATACGAACTCCAAATGACATGATTCTTGTTTCTAATTTTTTCTAAAATTCCGTAGACCATTATAAGATCATATTTGTAACATTTTCACTAGTTTGGAGATGATTTATTTATAAATGTCTATATATTCCTTATAGGAACATTTGGGCAAATCAACTATCGGATTTAGATATTAGGATTTGGATTCAATTTTTGGGAACTTTGCATGGATGCAAAGAAATGCTTATGAATGCTTCATGATTTTCATTTTTGCAAACATTCACACAAATCCTAAAAGGAAAAGTCAATTCACGCCTTTTTGCCTATATGGCTACTTAGGTATTATCAAAAGGATATAGGGTTTTATGCATTTGGCCTTATATGGCTACTATGCAATATTTCTAAATAGCTTCTTAGGGTTTTATTTTAACCACTCAACCAAAACACACAATGCCACAAATGCCCCAAACAACAAGTTCAATCATGTAACATGAAGGAACACATTCTTAACATCCAATGAAAATGAAGATGTCATGTTATCTTCTCTCTTTTCAAGCAAGTGGTGAAAAGCATCTAGAATGGTTTCATAAATCGAAGTAGAGACTTTAAGGGTCAAATAGGGAAATTAGAATATCACTCCATCATAATTGGGAAAGTCATTTTATTCCCTCTCTTTAATCATCTAAGCATGGTTGGATATTTAAAGAATCAAATAGTTGAAAAGAAAATGAAAACAAGTTGGATAGTCATGTTAATCCAATCTCATACAAGTTTCTGAATTCAAGGAAGGGAAATCATAACAGAAAGTTTCTTTTCTTTGAGAAATTTCAACAAAGTAAAACAATTCAACCAAGTTATTTTATTAACTTTACATTCCAAAATTAGGAGAATTTTGGGATGTGACATGATCATGCATATGAAATTGAAGAAGGTTTGTGTGTAAGGAACATGCATAATTAAGAAACTAGTCATGTGTGTAAGGGAAAAACCATTTCAATGCAAGGAAGTCAATACATACGCTGGTCTTGATCAACCCCAGGTTTGACAACATTATCAGCATTTGACACTTCAACAATAAAGCACATGTCTACTCTATTGTATGCAAATGTCAGAATATCATTCTGTTCAATGTTATAAGTTGCACAGAACCCCCTCCAATATGGCCCACAGAATGCTACAGACCTCCCAAAATTCCCACCTTACAGCACATAGAAGTAGTATTCATCAATTGTTCTGTTTTGATCATGGCGGTCACTCCGAGCAAGGATCCAGGTTAGATGTGGATCAAGAGAAAATTGTCGCATACGCTCAGCGAAACAACAAGGAGTACCCTGCATAAATTTATGAAACAGAGAAAACCCATAAGATCATGAACATAAAGCAATTTATATGGAAATTTAAAATAAGATATGTATATGAAAATCGAGAATACTTACAAATCCCTCTGCAAAAAAGGGTGATCTCACCCTCATTCTAAAATACATCACATGGTCTGTGTTTCCACTCCCACACCAGGCAGGTTGCTTAACGTGTCACACATTTGTTTTGAGCCATATTCCTTTTTTTCTGAACACAAAAATTACAAAAGATCAGGAAAATAAATGATATGATGTTACTAATATTATCATTGATTACATTGTACTTTATAACGACAACTAGTACTATATATGTGCAGAAATACAACTAGTCTGCAGTTCTACGTAGATAATCCTGCAAAAATATAACTAATGATGTGCATACTGTACTAATCTGCAGTTGTGCATACACATACTGAAGATTGTTATTAACAAAATATCAGCATAAATTGTACTAACAAAAAGATCTGTAGAAATTCAACCCAATAAAATCTGCACATCCTAGATATACTCTAGAGATTCGATGAAGTAATCTTAGAGAAAACTCTATGGATTCGATGAAGCAATTGTACAGAAAACGCTACAGATTCGATGAAGAACAAGTACTATTTACGCAGCTCTGAAAACCCTACAGATTCATTGAGCTGCTTCTGTTGAAGATCTCTGCCGCCGGTTATACTTCGGTGAAGGGGATTCTTACCGCTGCTGTAGAGCCTCGCTGCCGGTTATTCCACGGCAGATTGCGTCCCTCACTCTGCCATCGCCGTGCCCGTGGATGTTGCAGCTCCCCTAACTTTGCCCAGAAAACGCGTGAGATCGGGTGGTGCGCCGCGCACCTGTATATACGTGAAGGAAGCTCGTCAGAGATTGGAGAATATATAAGTTGTGCACCTGCTTTAGGTGAAAGCTCGTCGGAGAGCAGCTCGCCGGAGGCAGCGATGGGGCACGCTCTATCTCTCTCTTTGTCTAGCTGCACCTGTCCTGTCCACTCTCTCTCTATGTGCCGCTTCGGTTCCGACAAAATGGAGCAAAAATAAAGTCCGAAGAAATTCAATAAAATGGAAACCTCTAGGTCTCGAACACGCAACCAAGAGGACCCTGACCAGGGGACCCACCTACGATGAACCCCACGTGTCAGCTGGACAAGTGAAAATTCTTTCACTGACTTGTGGGGCCCACCTCTTTGCCGCCCACACAATCACCTGAACACCACCCGGGAGGTTTCGAAATCAGATCTGAAATCCGGTACACCACACGCGGCGGCGGCTAGGGCACCGTTGCCTTTGCCAGTCCACCACACGTGGCGAAGGCGTCTCCCCATCCATTTCGGCGTCCGCACTCCAAGGTTGTCCCCTTCCGGCCAACGTCTTCGCGCACCTCGGTAGCTCCCCTTTCGGGCGCCATCTCCATGCTCAACTCGCTCGTCTCCGTGTCTGCCAAGGTAAAAAAATAGTTTGTTTAATTGTTCAACGCATGGATATCACTTGGATTCCTCATCTACATAAAAATCTTCTCAAAAAGGATTATTCTTCTAAAAAATGTGATTAGTTTGTTTAATTGTCCAACAAATTGATAGGAGTTGGATTTGTTGCATGGTAAAGTAAATAGTTCTGATAAATGACTAGCCTGTTCTAAAATTGAGATTTGTTGTTTTAATTGTTAAACACATGGATATGAGTTGGCTTGTTCATTATAAAGAAAACTGTTCTAAAAAATCACTAGCATGTTCTGAAAGTTTGATTTGTTTATTTAATTCTTAATAGATGGATAGGAGTTGGATTGTTCATGGCAGACAGTTTACTAAACCCTACAAAGTTGGCCTGAAACAGTTTGTCATATAGTGAGAATGTTGAGGTTCCATGCCCCTGTCGTAAGTGCCTCAACCGGAGAACAATACATGTAGGACTTCTTTATCACCACTTACTCATCAGTGGCATGTCGCACACGTATGCTCGGTGGATACAACATGGAGAGCCACTTAATCTTGCTATTATTGAAGATCCACCCAATGGTGGTAACAATGGTGGTCATGCCGGTGATGACAATGACAATATGTATACAGATGATGAAGGCGATGATGATGGAGGTCATAGTGTTCCGGATATGTTGCAAGACCTTAAGCACGCAGGCGATGCATTAACCGTAGACCAGATTGCTGGTAATGTCCCAACTGACGGTAAACATGAGAAATTGTTTGCAAAGTTGATGGAAGAGGCAAAGCGCAAGCTTTACCCGGAAGTAAACACTCCAGGCTTGCATTTGTTGTGAAGATCCATCATCACAAGTCATATCACCGGATCACCAACACTACTTTCGATGATTGGATGAAGCTATTTGCTGATGCACTGCCGGATCCCAATACCCTGCCGAGATCATACCGTGAAGCAAAAACTTATCTTAAGGAGCTTGGACTTTCCTATGACAGCATACACGTGTGCAAAAACAACTGAATGCTCTTCTGGAAGGACAATGACAAGCTGGACAACTGCATTATGTGTGGCGCCTCAAGGTGGAAATATCCAGAAAGAAGGTTGTCGGCTGCCAAAGTGCTGCGTCATTTTCCTTTGGCGCCATGGCTGAAGAGATTGTTCTCTTCGAGGAAAACAACGGAGAACATGTAGTGGCACAAGTTAAGGAGAATGCCCAGAGATGGTATACTCAGTCATCCGGCTGATGGTGAAGCATGGAAGGATTTTTACAAAACATGGGAGGACTTTTCAGCTGACCCTAGAAACATAAGGCTCGGCTTGCCACCAATGGCTTCAATCCTTATGGAACCATGAGCATGAGCTACAGTATGTGGCATGTATTTGCCCTTCCATACAACCTTCCACCATGGGATTGTATGGATGCATCAAACTAAATGCTTTGCCTTCTAATCCCTGGCAAATCAAGTCCTTAAAAGGACTTTGATCTCTTTATTGAGACTCTAATGGATGATTTGCCATAGCTTTGGAAGGGTGTGCGCTCTTACGATGCATTTCAAAATGAAATGTTTGATCTTCGAGCAGCAGTTCTTTGGTGTACCCATGACTACCCAGCTTGCAGCACTATGTCTGGGCATACAATAAAAGGATATTATGCATGCCTGCATTGTGACAAAAATCCTCTGTCCAAATCCATAAAGAGCAAAATATGCTACATTGGGAACCATCGTTTCCTCCCGAAGCGCCACCGCTTGCGGTGAGACACGGAGTTTGCCGGCATTCATGATGACCACTCGAAGCCTGGAAAATTTACTGCAGTTGAGTTACAAGCTGAGATGGAGAAGGTTAGGCATCTTAAACCAGGAGATAGATGTGATCCTTGGAGAAAAAAGAGGAAGCGGATAGATCCTTCACCGATCTAGAACTGGTGGCATGGTTTCTGGGACTTGCCTTACTGGGCATCGTTGAAACTTCAGCACAATCTCAACGTGATGCACATCGAGAAAAACATATGCGACAACTTGATTGGCACACTACTTGAACTTGACGGGAAGAATAAGGACACCTTGAAGGCTAGGTATGATTGTGAAGCCCTAGGCATTATGCGAGATCTACATGTGCAATCCACAGACATAGAGAAGGACCTTCTCTATCCATATGCACCGTATTACCTAAATAAGGAGCAGAAGATGGGTTTCTGTCAATATCTGTGGGACTGCACTTTTCCTGATGGGTATTGTTCAAACATGGCCAAATGTGTCAGCGTTCCTTCACGCAAGATCACAAGACTTAAAACCCATGACTGCCACATCTAGTTGTAGGGAATATTGGCTACTGGCATGTGAGGGTATTTGCATCCCGATATCTACACGACGCTTAGAAAGTTGGGAAGATTTTTCAGGCAATTGTGCAGTAAAAACTTGAAACTGTCGGTGTTGGAAAGGCTCAAAGATGAAATCCCAGTAATTATGTGCAAACTTGGACACATCTTTCCGCCGGCATGTTTTGATGTGATGGTACACCTGGCTGTGCATTTACCTGATGAGGCAATGCTCCGAGGCCCTGTGAACTATGGGTGGATCTATCCAATAGAGAGGTTGTTGTGTACTCTGAAAAGATACGTCAGGAACATGTCACATCCAGAAGGTTTAGTGGCAGAGGCCTACATGGCTGCCGAGTGCGTGACTTATTTCACTAGATACCTTCATGATATTGTGACAAGATTCAATCGACCAGCGAGAAATGTAGGTGACCAACATGAATCAACTTGTGATGCGTTTGGCCACAGTGTGAATTTGATTAGAGGAAGCCATGTCACCTTCTATGGAGGAAGCGCTGATACTGATTTGACCCTCCAAAGGGAGCTACACAAGATGACTTGGTATGTCCTAAACAACTGTGAGGAGGTTAAGCCATATATCATGTATGTTCTGATCTCCCATACTTATGAATCCAATATTGCCATACACCTAAAGATTTTAATTCTGAGTTACTCTCTGGATTGCAGTCTTCACCGAGAACAACTAGCGAATGATGGGATGTCCAATGTGGAAAGAAGGCTTGAGCAAGGATTTCAAAGATGGTTCAAGGACCATGTTAGTTTCCTTTTGCATTTATCTCTGTCCTTTATATATGGCATTTCAATGCATGATTTCACCATATTGTATTTCTGCTGCGGTACATACAGATCATGAAAAATTGACAGGAGAATCCAGAAGTTATGGATGAAGAGCTTTTTGCATTGGCGTGTGACCCAGACTTCCGAGTAAGAACATATTGAACTTGTATTGTGGATGGTGTTCAGTTCCTCACCGCTGATCGTGAGAAGGGCAAGAAAACACAAAACAGTGGAGTAATGACTGAAGGTTGTCACTTGGAGAAGGATATCCATTTTTATGGTGTCCTCAAGGATATCAAGGTGCTGTATTTTAACTCTGATTTGGAACACCAACGATCAGTTGTGTTATTCCACTGCGATTGGTATCAGCTTGAGGGCCATCAGGATACTACGATGGTGTATGATAAACTCTTTCAGAGTGTCAACATTACCAATTTTTGGTACAAAGATGACAGTTACATCTTGGCAACCTAGGCTACAAAAGTGTTCTACGTGCCAGACACAGCCAAGGGCAAAAACTGGCGGGTGGTTCAACAAATAGTTCAAAGACATAAGTTTGATGTTGCCAAAGGAGAGGAGGAGGAGGAGGCGGTGCATATTGATGTAGCATACCAACAGTTTGTAGGCTCTAACAATGAGACTGTATCTGAGGCTCTACCTTTCAGGAAATGTCGACCCTCTGTCAATGGAGGCTGCATCATAGATGCTTCAGTGTTTGATCGTATCAGAGGCAAAAGGAAAGCTGTTGAAGAGGAGGAAGTTGACAGTGAGCCTGAAGTAGACGACACCATTGAGGGGTATTGCAGTGACAAAGAAGATGAAGTACAAGATGATACAAACGAAGATTAGTTCTAGCTTATGGTGGTGGAGTGTTGGATGATTTGTGTTGCATGCTTGAACTGATGGATGTGTGCATGCGTGTGTTGAACTGATGATTGTGTGTGCATGCTTTGTGATGCATGCTTGAACTAATGGTTATGTGCATGCCCGTGTTGCATGTTTTGTGTTGAACTAATAGTTGTGTGCATGCCTTTAAATATGATTGTCCTTTAGTTCATGGAATTAATAGTTATTCATTTGGAAAATTAGCCACAACATTGTGTTGTTATTCTGTCTGGCAAACTTGGCTGCACAAAAGCTCTTTTTCTGGTAGAAAAATTGTGCTGTTATTCAGTCCGTGTGGGACCCATTTTTCAGCCTACCAGACGATGCCACTGTGAACCAAAATGGCTCACGCATGGGACCCACCTGTCATAGCAGGTAGAAAAAAACCCTGTCCCCTCCATGCCACTCCCAAATCCCACACCACTTCCCCCAAATCCGCGCTAGAGAAAACCCTCTCCCCTCCCCACGGACAACCAAATCCCGGCGACGATGGTGTAAGTGCTCCTCAACCTAGCACCCTTTCACCGTGTCAACTCTTTGTTAACCGGCCGGTGATGTGGGCGCCTCCTCTTTCTAGTTCGACGCATCGCCTCCTTGTTCTAGGACATCGCGTCGATGTTGCTATTTAATTAGTTCTAGTTCGATGCATCGCCTCCTTGTTCTATGGCAGCACATATGTACTCATAATCTAGTGCTCCACGCATCAACGTTGCTGCTTACACCAAGGCTCAATCTAGTTCACTCGAAGCGCCCATTAGTTTACTCACTGAATTTGATTCTCGTAATAATTGACTAATTAGAATTGTATTCTAACTTAATTCTTGTATTTACTCATTGGGGCATGTACGATGAAGGCCAAGGAGATACATGAGAAGGTTCTAAAATTGATGCTACTGGCACTACTACTGTATATGGCATAAAAACTAAACATTCTAATTAGTGCAATGTCTAATTTAGGCTACAAAGGATGCTATCGTCATCGATGTCTCATCTGATGATGATGTGAAGAAACCTGCTGCTGTAGTTTTTCACAAGATGAAAGCAAAGATAGCAAGGCGAAGAGGTAAAGCTTATATGAAAAGATTTAGAGTAGTCGAGAAACCGAGGATCCTTATTCCTAGAGGTGTGGCATTATATACATGTTTTTATACATTTATATATATGCAGATATAGATTATTACTTTCTAACATTTTCTTTCTAGGTCCAAGTATGATGGGGGTTGAGGAATTCGATGAGCACTGCGTGTTTGGAAATAATTTGGAATTGACTTCTGACCAAGTTGCTTCCCTCAAAGTGTTAGTTAAACGACACAAGCCATCTATACCATACTATGTGTGCAAGATGAAAAAGTCAAATGCCATCCGTGGGAAGGCCAAAATGGTTCAAATTTTACATTTCAATAGTTAAATTTTATTATGCACAGTGAACTGTAGCCAACAACTAATATTATGCTTCTCCTATAGTACTTTTCAGTTAGCTACATCCGTGCACACCTCAACCGCTATCTCCCAAAGGTGTTACCACTCGCATGCTCCTACAAGAGAACTTTTGAGCATGTTAACCTCTTCCAAGGCATGAATGATGCTTCCCAGATGACAAGAGGCTAGTCTAATGTTCTCGAACTCGCTAGAATAAGGGAGGGGAATGTGTGCATCTTCACCTTTTTAAATGAGGGGCTACATGGCTTTATGGGTTGTGTTAATGTTCTGTAGTGAGGCCAAAAAGTATCTACTTGTTTATGCTATGGTGTTGGATGAACCATTAACGTAATATGTTGTCAGTGAACTTGTAGTGGTAAGGAACTTGTTGTCAGCCTGGTGCTCTACATGCTAAGTAATATTATCTCCATATGCTATGTTTATATTTTGGTTCATTGTGTTCATGTTGTTGCTTTCCTATGATTGAGAGCTGGTATGTAATATACAGAATAAAGTTGTAGATCAACACAAAACCAATGGACAGATGCATCAGTTGCAAGTTAGTTCTGTAAAAGATAGGTTGACAGTTCAATTCCGTCTACCTGCACGGAATGTTTTTCTGTTATTTAATTTCTATCAAACGCACTAACAGCTGGGGCCGACAGAAAACGTCACGAAGCCGCGTCGAACCTAGCACTACCGTGAGATACACTACGTACGTAACCTCGACACCGAGCTGACAAGTGGGGTTGAAGCACGGAGGAGACGGTCGATGCAAAAAAAAGTGTCGAATATGTGCCGTGACGAAATCCACGATGAATTTTGCACCAGACGAAATGGCAAACTGGGCTTCAGGGCCTGTGACAAAATCTGCGACCAATTTGCCACGATGAAAACAAGGAACGTCATGGATAACCGGGCTGGAGGGGCTTGGAGCTCGTTACGACAAAACGTTCTAGAACGTCAGGAATCCGCGATGTTTTTAGGTCGCGTTATAAAAAAATATCACGGATCATCCAGATTCTTGTAGTGAAAGCTCATGTGCTGGGACGCAGAAAGAAAGGAGGCAGTGTTGAATGATCTAGAGCAGATGGAAAACCCAATGCTTACACACCCTTCAGATACAAGCCAGTGGAAAGCATTAGACGTTGAATACCCAGATTTTAGGAAAAAACCAAGGAACATCAGGTTGGGTGCAAGAACCGACAAACTAAATCTGTTTGGCAACCAGAGTAGCACACATAGCACCTGGCCTGTGTTTGTATGGATGTACAATTGCCCCCTTGGTTGTGCATGAAGAGGAAGTACATACACATGAGTATGCTAATTAAAGGGCCAACACATCCAGGGAGCAATATCAACATGTATCTCGAGCTATTGAAGGAGGAGCTAGACATGTTGTGGGCAGACGAAGGGGTAGATACATGGGATGCCTTCGGAGAAGAATATTTCCCTATGAGAGCCATGTTGGTCATGACTGTGCATGACTATTCGGATAAGAATATTGCATGCCAGGTGTGCCATGGACACAAGGCGTGTGTTAGGTGCATGGAAAAGACGTCGTTTCTACATCTTGGTATGGATCTCAGATCTTCAAAAGCCGTCTAATGAGACATAGAATGAGGCTAGACAAGAATGACCCATGGAGAAAGTATGGAGATCTATTCAATGGTAAGGAGGAGACCGAAGGACCTCGACGTAAGAGGAGTGAGGTAGAGATCGATGATTTATTGAAAAAATGGAAATAGTGCCCTATGTTGAGAAAACCTGAAAAGGAAAAAAGTGAAAGTGTGGGGAGAAGAAGCCACCAGGACCGCTCCTGGGGGATGGAAAAGGAGGTCCGTGTTTTGGGACTTGCTGTACTAGAAAATCCTCGGTATGCCTCATAGCCTTGATGTCATGCACATCACAAAGAATGTGTGCTAGAGCTTGCTGGGCACCCTGTTCAACATGCCGGATAGGACTAAAGATGGACCGAAAGCAAGAACTGACATGATGACCCAAAATATTAGGAAAGACCTTCACATAGAGCCGGATAGGACCAATGATAACCAACTGGAGGAGGATACGGGTGGTCGCAGGTGTAAAAAGGTTAAGCAGGATGTCTGGTACTACACACCGTCCTGCTTCACTCTACGTCCCAATGAGCTCGATCAAATTTTCAAGTGCCTACTAGGAGTCAGAGTGCCCTTCGGTTACTAGGGGCTGATAAGCAGATACCTGGACCTAGATAAAAAATCTTCAGCGGGATGAAGTCTCATAACTGTCACGTGATGATGCCACACATACTTCTGGTTGCAATCCGAGGGACAATGGAACTGCACGTCCATGAAACGTTGACTGACCTATGTAACTTTTTTGACATCATCACTCGAAAGTCGATCACCGTGAAGAAACTCAGAAGGCTGCTGGAAGAGATTGTTACGATCCTATGCGATCTTGAGATGTAATTCCTGCCCGCATTCTTTGACATTATGGTCCATCTTTTGGTCCATATCATGGACGATATGATCAACCTCGGACCGCCAATCCTTCACAGCATGATGCCATTCAAAAGAATGAATGCGGTCATCAAAAGGTACATTTGTAACATGTAAAATCTAGATGGAAGCATCATCCAGGGCTTTCTCATTGAAGAGTGTATCTCTTTCTACGAGAATTACCTCGACGACAAAGAGCCGATTGGTGTGCCAGCAAACAAGCACGTTGGCAGGTGGGAAATACACATGAGCCACGAGGAGCGGACAACCAACTTTCAAAGGGCCAACTTAGTAGCACTACAACACATTGACAATGTCGACCCTTGGTTGGAAGAGGAAAAAACCATGATTGTGACTAGTGTTGGCAAGTTGATGACATATGCGAAAATATTAAGAGCCCACAACTCTTTTGTGCACTAGTTCAAAGCCCGGCTTAATGATAATCCTCCGCCATTTACCAGTGAGGATGATAAACTATTGTTGAACTTGTCATATGCCCTCGTCCTCAACCTCATGACTTATCAAGCATATGATATCAATGGGTATACATTCTGCACGAAGGAAAAAGACAAAAGTATCAACTATCAGAACTCAGGGGTAACGATGGAATCCTACATGGGTCTAGTCAAGAAAAGATACTGTGGAAGGATCGATGAGATTTGGGAGCTTGACTATGCTAGGGTGAAGGTGTCGATGTTCTGTGTCAAATGGGCTAAGGCCATCAAAAGAGAAAACAAATATTTTACCACAATGTGTATACCCGAAGCCAATAAATCCACGTACGCCACCATGCAAAATGAGCCATGGGTTCTGGCTAAGCACGTGGAGCAATGCTTCTTCATAACCGAACTGTCCAAGCCTAGCTGTGTTGTCGTAAGGAGAGGCAACACAATCATTGTTGGAATGGATTGAGTCACCAACGAGAAACACTTCGACAACCTCGTCAGAGACCCAATGATGGAACAACCCGATGAAGATGATGCAAGATATACCAAAAGAAGAAGCATGACCACACTACCTAGGTCAGGTGATCCGTTCACAAGAAGAAGTCACGATAGGAGGGTAAAGTACAACGACGACCAAGGAAAAAAAGATTGTGATGTAACACTAAAGATATGTGTTTTAGCAACGGAACTATCATTATTATGCTATATGCATGTATGTCTCTAATTTTAAACAACTACACACACTCGATCTTATCGATGACAATGATGTAATAATATTTAGTCACATTGACATTTTACTCTTTTTATTATTATCCTTTTTTAGTCACATTGATTATTATCCTATTTTTTAGTCACGATGACGGTGACAATGATGAAACACTTTATTATTATCCTCTTTACTTAGTTACATTGATATTTTACTCTCTTGTCCTTTTAGTCACAACAATAAATAAAGAAAAAAGGGGAAAGTAGAAGAAAAAAGTTAAAAAGGGCCCCACTTATCCCTGACGCGTCGCACCAGCCATGCGCCGGCGCTAACTTTTCCCTGGGCCCCACCCCACTTAGCCCCGGCGCATCGCACATACTGCACGACAACGGTAATTCCAGCCCCACCACTTGGCCCTGGGGCCCACCACACTCATCCATCCTGGCCCAATTCCCCCACGCCGATCGATTCGCCGCCACGCTCACGCAAGCTCAGACAACCGCCCTCAATCTATGCGCGCCGCAACACTCACGCAACCACCGCGCTCTCCTCGCTCTACCGCTGTTGCAGCACTCACGCAACCGCCACGCTCTCCTCGCTCTGGCATCGCCGCTGCACTCTCCTTGCTCTGCCGCCGAAGGAGCCTCTCTGTAAGACGGAGGAGGAGCCGAAGCTTGTCCCTGACCACCGTCCTCTGCTCCGCCACCGCGACCTCCGTCTTCTACTCCACCACCGGTCGCGTGGTGAGCTTCTGACAATGTTTTGATACCCTAGGTAAATTATTGGAGGGGATTTGAAGTGTTCGATTCTTGCCATGGATTTCCTTTAGCGCAACAATTGATTTAGCTTCAACCTCTTAATCTCCTCATTTAGCGCAGCAATAGCGTCTAGATTTTGCTTCTTCTAATGCCTTGTTCTGCTTAGACATAGCCTCCAAGTTCTTCTTTAGCCCTCAAGCATGGACAAAAATAAATGAAAAAATCTAAGCAAACCTTCCCAAGTGTTTCTTTGCTAAAAACAAATTGGTTTTTCTTGGATTTGTTGTATCTTAGAATGGCATTGAAGTGGATGATTCTAAAGTGAGAGACATATAGATTAGCCTATTCCCAAAATCGGGAGTAAACTTCAAAGTTTTCACGGATTAGCCAGTTTCTATTGTTGTTTTGTGAAAGATTTATGTACCAATGCTTGTCCTCTCAATGAATTGACCAAAAAGACTGACACATTCCTTTGGGAAAGTACAACAAATGTCCTTTCTTGAGCTTAAAAAGAGACTCACCGAAGCACCTATCCTTCCTTTACCGGATTTCATGAAAACATTTTAAATAGAGTGTTACGCTAGTTGTATTGGAATTGGCAGAGTCCTTATGCAAAGCAGACATCCAATCACATACCATATCAAGAAATTTGATGGAGGATGCCTCAATTATCCAATTTACAACAAAGAGCTATTTGCTTTGGTTCGTGTCTTGCAAGTGTGGCAGCATTAACTTTGGCCCAAGGAGTTTATGATACACTCCGACCATGAGTTGTTGAAGTACTTAAAGGGTCAATCCAACTTGAGAAAAAGGCGTGCGAAGTGGGTTAGTTTTATGGAATCCTTTCTGAAAGGGCATGTATGCCCCATGTTTGGTTTTGTTAATTAATGACAATCTCTATGAACTAATGTGTAAATTGAGTTTTACTTGTAGGTTTGTCCATTGGCATCGCTTGGACCATGTGTTGGTTTCATGGTTGAAAAAGAAGAAGCAATTTCCAAGGGCTTTGTGCCTATTGGAATCTTGTAGAATAAGAAGAAGAAGAATAAGAATAAGATCAAGTATGTCTTGAAGAAGAAGAAGATGGAGTTCCTTATGACCATCTTCATGACATCATCAAGAAATGAAGTGCAAAGTCAAGATGCACCATCTCTAGAAGATCTCATGCTTGAAGCTTGCCATCCTCGGTGATCAAGGGGTGATGAAGACACATTCAAAGAAGAGGTTTCCCCATGGGTATGGAGGAGCATTTCACAAGTCTTCATCAAGCAAGAGCAATCAAGAAAGGTGATCCATCTTGAGAAGAACAAGATGGTCTACATGACTCTCAAGTGGAATGCTCAAGGCAAAGGTATGACCTTGATAGGTTTTCTATTTTACCGGTCTCTTGTAGTGTTGGGAGACCGGGTTTAGGATAGATAGCTGTACTATCAAGAGGGGCTCTCGAGTGGGTGACTCGATTGTATCTTTCGAAGAGAGCTCAAACCTTTGCATATATAGCATCATTTTTTCTTGGTTGTTGTTTGTATCTTGTCCATGATAGGATCTAGAGCTTGTGGTTATCATCATAATAAGCTCTAGTTCACTAAAAAGGATTTCCCTTGCATATCTTATTGCATTCTTGATTGTGCGGGTTTTTTCGGCTCCACACCTTGGAAGACATCTCACATATATATATATACTTGATATTTTATCTCTTGGTGGCATCAAATATTTCACCTTTTGTTGGATTCTACTTGGTTTTACCTTTCCAACAAAATTGGTTTCATCCCAATCAGAGTTTCCAAGCTCATCTTCTTGTGTATTGGGTTTTTGAGGTTTTACCGGTTCATTGTTTCTAGAGAGGTCTTACCTTTCTCCATTTGGTTTTATCCTTCCATGTTGGACTCTGATGTTTCTTTGCATAATATTGTATATCTTGTCATTCTCTTCAAAGCGATCCCAAGGTCATCAAAAACAGAGTCTGAAATTAAAAGTCATTAAGGTTTTCGTGCAATGGTGTCTAGCGTTTTTCCTTGAGTGAAAGTTCTAGCCCATATTATGATCCAAGTTCCGGTCAGGTTCAATAACTTGTGTTTCTATTTATTGGTAGTACCGGTGGAGCACAGGAAGTTCCGGTGACACGCGTAACTGACCCAACCCACTCTTCCCCAATGTTTCACCAACTTTTGAGGCCATTTTTGCTAGCTCGTCCACTCTCTCTCCTCCATTGTTGACCTTCAAAAGTTTTTTCTCTCGCCTTCCGCCTCCCATAATTCTTGCATCTTTTTGAGGGGTTTGAGAGAGGAGATCTAGATCTACAACCCTACCAAACCAAATCCCTTCTTTGTGAAGAAATCTTTGGGATCTAGATCTTGGAGAGTTTTATGTTCTCCTCTTATGTTCTCCCCCTCTTATCCCCCCAATAGCTTTTGTAGCATTGGTGGAATTTGAGAGTGAAGGACTTGCCTCTTGCATTTGGTGCATAGGTTTGAGTTCTCCTCGGAGATTCGGCGAGTTCAAGCTCTTGAGCTTGTTTCTCTTGGGTTCCTAGAACCCTGGACAGCCGTGTGGAGTTGTGGTGTGTTATTGAGGCCTCTGGTTGATTGTGGAGATTCCTCAATCTTGTGGCTTGTTGTGACATTGTTCTTGGGGGCTCCAATTGTTGTGGAGTTTCCTCAAGCTTGTAGCCTTTGTAGAGTTTCTTGGAAGCCCTCCAATTGAGTTGTGGAGATTGCCCCAAGCCTTGTACGGGTTCGGTGACTACCCTCAAGTGTCCCATAGTGGATCATGAGTAGGCTTTTGTGGCGAACTCACGGGAGAATAGGGTGAGCCTTTTGTGGCGTCAGTGGTTTGCGTGCCTTCGCATCTTGGGGTGAGGCCTTGTGTGGAATTGGGTGAGAATCGAGCCACCACACCTCAAGGTGAGCCATTTGTGGCGTTCAAATTACATTATGCTACCGCACCTCTCCATCAGAGACATAGCTTCTTTGGAAGTGAACTTCAGGATAAAAATCATCATCTCCACGTCCATCGGTTATCTCTCAACTCAGCCCTTTACTTATGCAATTTACTTTTTGATAGCCATCATGCTTGAAGTATTTTATCTTGTTATCACCTTGTTGCTTGTCTTGCTTAGCATAGGTTGTTGGTGCACTTACTTGAACCTAGTGGATATAGGTTTTGGCTTGATAAATTAAATGTTAGTTTTATTCCTCATTTATTAGAGCCTAAACCTTAATAATTTTAAAACGCCTATTCACCCCCCTCTAGGCAACGTCCATTTACCTTTCACTTTCCCTATATTGTGAAATACAGAAGGGTAAAGATAATGTGGTTGCTAATGCTCTTTCCCGCAAAACACAAGCCTACTCACGCGTCTTGAAGTTAATGTTTTGGATCTTGATGATATCAAAAGTTTGTAATCTGCCGACCTGTTCTTTGTACCTATCTTTGCTAAGTGTTCCATTCACAAAGGATTTGATGACTTCTATTTGCACAATGGTTTTCTCTTCAAACAAAACAAGCTTTGCATTCCAAAGTCATATCTCCAATTTTTTACTCCAAGAGTCTCACGGTGGAGGCTTAATGGGTAACTTTGGTCATGACAAGACATACGACATGCTCTGCATACACTACTTTTGTTCGAAGATGAAGAGATCCGTAGAACACCTCGTTAAACGATGCACACCGTGCTTACAAGCTAAGTCTAAGTCTAACCCTTTTGGTCTTTATATGTCATTGCCTATTCCATATGCACCATGGTCATACATTAGCATGGATTTTGTGTAAGGACTACCTAGATTAAAGCATGTACATGATTCAATATTTTTTGTTGTTGCTCGCTTTTCTAACATGGCACATTTCATTCCTTGCCATAATACTGACAATGTTTCCATCTGTATCTTGGAAGAAGCTTACAGAACCACCAGGACCAGGAGTATCAAATTTCTCAAGATTCAATGGAGCAACCATACCAAAGAGGAAGCCACTTGGGAGCGAGAAGATTACATTAGGACGGAGTTCCCAGATCTGATTAGTTCCTAGTTTTCTTTCGTAAATACGGGACGAGATTTTGTTTAAGGGGTGAAGGTTTCTAACATCCCAAAACTTAATCCAAGGTTAATCAAGATCAAATCTACCCAATTTAGGGTTAACAAAAACTTTTCCATTTAAAATCATTAAGCATTCATATGTGTGTGCATTTAAATTAGGAGTTGTTTTGAATTGCCATGTTTGAGTGATCCATTGGTTGTAAAATGATTCTAAGGTGAATTAAACATCATCTAGATCATCCCCAAGCAAATCCCAAAGAAAAACAAATCAAAAAGAATAAAATAAGCAAATGGTCACTTTTGCCATTTTAATCACCTAGCCTACTTTGGCTATTCCTAGAACTCAAATCTTAACAGAAACTCTTGTGGTTCTTTGCACCCCTTGCTAGTACAAGTAGTGATGTGCCAAGGCCCACTTTGTTTCATCCCAAAAACTTTCAAACACTAAATTTAAATGACACTTGAAAATTTAATCTAGTGTATGTATAGAGATCCAATTAATTCAAAAACCACTCAAATGAACTCTATTTTTAAAGCCCAAGCAAACCTAGATTCTTAAGCATAAGTTACATCACTCCACCAAAAATCAGCTCAAAATTCAAATATTTTGTTCATGCGGCCATTTGATCGAACACCTTGTTAGCACGACCTAACTATTACTGTTGTGGAACTAATCTTGTCGAGCCATTTGGGTTGCATTGATCATCCTTGTCTCCCTAGGCCCAACCAGACCAAACCCACCTCTATCCCTAGCCTCTGGCGCTAGTGCCATGCCGCCCCGACGCCATGCTCGCCGCCCAAGTGTGCACAAGGTGCAGGAGACCGCCAGCCCCTCTCCGCCACTCCAGGAAGTTAGGCACCACCCTACCGCCGCCCACGGTCCATTCTTCGATCAACCCCAGCCCCTGGACCACTCCCCAGCCTCGCCGCCCTCTCTCTCTGCACGCAGCCAAAGCGCGCCAGAGCGCGATCGCCGCTAGAGCACGATCGCCGCTAGAGCACGATCGCCGCCAGCACGCAGCAGACCGCGCCTCGGCACCAAATCCCACACGCCGCTCCACCTCGACCCCAGCAACCCACCAGACACGGCCGTGCATCGCTGCGCGACCCACAGTCGCCGTGATCGTCGTCGAGCACCGCCTATGTCTCCCAGAGTGCGCGACGCTCCCGACCAAATGCCACCGCCCCTAGCTGCGCCATAAAGCCGTAGAGCACCGCCAGGAGGCAATCCACCGTCCGTCTACGCCGCCCATGCTGATAGCGCCCTGTATCGTCGTCATCAATGAGCTCGCCGTCGCCCCCTCGGTCCCCTCCTCGAGCCTAAATAAGGAGGCCTTCCCCAGCCTCAATCGCCACACCATTTGACTCCCCTTTCACTCCCAGTCCTTCCCTACCTCTCGCCGGAGCAGCTCGAGCAGCAGGCCGCAGGAATTTCACCGGAGGCAGCCGCGGTAGAGGAGGAGACGCTGCCGTCGATTCCGTCCGCCTCAGCCCCTGCCGCTACCTCGCCCGAGTCTGCTATCGCCGTCTAGTTCGATCGCCCGCCTCACCGCACTAGCAGGAGCCCTGGTACGTCCCCAGTAGACCCCCACCATCCGTTTAGGGTTCGGTCTCGCCGATGACAAGTCCGTCGTTGACGACGACTGTGAGCCGTTGATCCACGTTCTAATCGTGTGGCCCACATCGCTTGATACCGTTTCGGGTTTTAAGTCTTGCTGACAAGCGGGACCAACCTGTCAGCCGCCCTCTGCGCCGCTGAGCATCACTAGGCTGGCCCGTTCGCTTTCCCGCGCGACCCAGTTAATTCAAATATAGGTTTTTCTATTTAAGTTTAAATTCAATTCTGTCCCTGAGTTCAAAAATCAATTTAGTTGTGCAAGTCCAAATTGAGTGATTCCAATTTTTTTGGAAAGCTACTGAAATTATCTATCCAAGCCCGTTGGATTTAATTCATTTAGAGTTAGAGATCTCGCCTAGTAAAAATAACAAGATAGAAGCATTTGCACATTCAAACATTTTTATAAAATCAACCATAATAGCTTTTGAGTTGATTCCAACTCTCAAAAATCACATTTAACCATACCTATATGAATATGTAATAATATTAAGGTTTACATGCAGTGACTTTGGACTAGTACCAAAATAATGCTATATAGGCATTTCTAGTCACTTTAAATCATTAAATTTTAAACTTAAACTTATTAAAATGAGACCCAAACTTTAAATCACATTCCCATATGTTAGAATATGTGGTGATGACATGTGTCCACATGATCCCATATTTTAATTGGAGAATACTGAATCTTAGTTAATTTCAATGAGTAGAAATTACTTTTCTTAAATAAAAAGAATGAAACTAGTTAATTAAACCTTGTGATACTTGTGATGATAGTAGATCATCAAATGTATGCCTTAGTGTGCTAAGTAGACTAGTTAAGTATTGTTTGGTGATTGTTATCCCCTATGTATTTATGGACGATAGTACCGACCAAGCTTTCGAGGAGGAGGAGTTCTACCAAGAGGAGGAGGAAGAAAACTTCAACCACTGCACCAACCAAGGCAAGCCACCATTAACGATGCAAGCTAACCCTTGCGAGCTAGATAACTTAAGCAAAGGCATTAGGCATGCTTTGGTTATACCATTTTGAACTTATACCTACTCCAAGTTTTGTTTTCAAGCTTTTACTTTCTTTACTTTACCAAAGTCCCTTGTTTGAACGTAGCATAAAAAGTGTAAAACTCGACCTATCTAGATAACCTTAGATGGCATTCTATGGCATGAGATTGAGATTAGCATCCCACCTTGGTGAACACTCTTAACTTAGTAGCTTAGAGATAAATCAAAACTTGAGTCACTTTAGATGGGGACACTTGGAGAAAATGAATTGTGAAAACCTTAGAATGATGAGTCATTCTATTGAGATGTTTTGACATGTGTTGAGAAACACAAATGGTTTATGCTGATGAAAATGTTGAGGCATGAGCCTTAGCCCTTTTACAAAACTGATGGTTGGATTCAGATGCGATACCATTCCAATGTTTACTGTACAACCACAATACCTGAATTGGGTAAGGCTTGGCTAGAAGTTTATATGCATTAGTATTAGTTACCTCGTGGGAGAGGTTTGAACTGAGGCTACCTCTCGATGTTGTCCACCTCTGCAGTGCCCAAGATGACAGATGGTCATGGTTGGGAGGCCATGCTCATAGGAGAGGTGCTTATACTAGGGTGTGTAAAGGAAAGGTTATGTTTGATTATCTTCATACTAAGTATGATGATTTAGGGTTATCCCTGACAGATGTATCGAATCTTGGTGAAAGTGTACCACCTCTGCAGAGTGTCAAACTATTCAAATAGCCACATCCACGGTTATGGACAGTTAGAGTGGCCATACTGTTTCCTTGTCAGATGTTCTCAAAATGACTTATAAAATGAATGATGAATCTTGACTTGACCACAACACGGTTGTGACTATGAAACTAGCTTCCCAATTTAAGTGACTCTAGAACTTTATTTTATCTTTCTTTGTTTCTGAACTCAGCTTAGGTTTCAAACTTAACTTTACAAATAAACTTAGAGTTAGCATTTCCCACTAGTACTATCTTACTTGTTAGTTATAGTTTGCGAATACTTAAAGAGTACTCATGGCTTTTGTCCCTGGCTATTCCTATGGCCAGTCTATGAAGGAGACTACCAAGATGAAGGACAATAGGACGACCATGATAACTAGGACTATCTTCCATCGTCAGCATTGCCTGTGCCACTAAAGATGGACCCCACTGCTACGCTTATTATTTATTCCGCTGCTTGTTGTATTAAGACTGGATCATGAGTTCCTTTATTCATGTAAGACCTTATTACGATTTGTAATGGATGAGGTACTGTGATATCCAATCTGTTATGTCTCGCAAAAATGGTAATCCTAGGATTGCGATGTATGACATAACAGGCATCTGGGATTAAAAATCCGGGTGTTGACAAGTTGGTATCAGAGCCATCCTGACCATAGGAGACCCTAGTTAGAATGGACGTCCAAACAAAAACTTAATTTCAAAACCAAAGTGAGTATTTATGAAAAACTATTTCCTCTCTTACCCTTGGGAATTCATTCTTTCATGTTCCCCCAATTCTTACATTACTACATAAAAACTGACACACTTGATCAGTTCACTAACTTCCTCATCCTTAATTCTTGTAGATGGAGACTCAGTTCAGCAAGTTCTACTAGTTGGGCAATGGAGGCCAGCTGATCTTTGAGAGGGATCTAGATTCACTGTCTGAGCTCTTGGGACGCCCACATCCAGAGTTTCTTGGAGCTCAACTTCCTGGACCCCCAGGAGGAGATTTACAATGGCTAGTCACCACTGATCTTCGAGGAAGTATAGAAGCCCAATGTCTGGGAGAAACTAGTTCTTCGTGAGAGAGAACAACTGGCTAGATGGGTTAGCCAGGGCAATGCATGAAGCTCTCGCACGTCTATGTGCCCTCAGTGTCAACCAAATCCAAGGAACCCGCTTTGTTCACTATGCAAGGTGTGACTTCTTGGGAATGCCAATGGAGATGCCAAGTCACCCGGAGTTGAAGCGTCAAGTGGAGAACCTTGACTTCCTGCTATATGACTGCCAGAAGGAATTGGACAATGCTAGGGAGTTTGCCAACCACAACCTTGCCATTGCCGCCCAAAAGGCCTAGACTTTCTCACTGCTTGTCAAGGACCGTCAGTCTCTTTGCCGCCAGCATGAAAAGAAGGATCGCACCATTGACCGTGTTCGCAAAAGGTGGCTGACCTCGAGAAGACCATCAAGGAGCAAGAAGCTCAACTTGTAGCAAAGTAGGAAGAAGAGGAAGGTGAAGACATCCAGGGACATCTGGACTCTTACCTCAGCAATGATGATGACTTTCTGGAGGAGGATGCCGTGGACTTCCACACCGACGATGATGACTCTGACTTCATCGATGATGAGTAGATGCACTAGAGCACTGTCGTAGCATGAGATGTATCGGTCCCATTGTATCGTATCTTACATAATGGTTCTTAAAACCATCTGTTTTCCCTTGTTGTTGTGGTGTGTGTGTGTTTGTATCGTGTGCTTGTTTGAATGAATGAAAATAAGTTAGTTGCAAAACCTGAGTCAAACTCAAAGTTTTAGCTTTGAAACCAAAACCATGAACCTTAGAACTTTCCCTCTTACCCCTTTATCTACCTCAATCTTCAGATGGCTCGTGGAAATCAAGGAGGGAGCAGCTCATCGCAAGACCCAATGGTGCAGATTATGCAGATGTTAGTTGCAGACCATGAAGCAAGCAGGGTAGAGCGCCAGGCCAACTTAGCAACACTGCAGCAGATCGCCCAGATAGCCCAAAACAACCAAGGGCATGGAAATCAGGATCATCAAGGATCCAAGCTAAAAAATTCCAGAATACCAATCCCCCAATATTTAGCACTTTGGAGAACCCATTAGATGTTGATGACTGGTTACAGACAATGGAGAACAATTTGGAAGTAGCCAGAGTTGATGACAACGAGAAAGTTCTCTTTGCCACCCACTACTTGGTAGGAGATGCAAGAGCCTGGTGGAACAACATCCGCCTAATGAACCATGGTCAAGTGATGACATGGGAAAGCCTTCAAAATCAAGTTCAGCCGCACCCACATGCTGTAGGGCCTAGTCACCAGAATGAGAGATGAAGTTAGAGAACTAAAGCAAGGCAGAATGACTGTAGTGGAGTACCGTGACATATTCCTGTCGCTTGCCAGGTATGCACCTGATGAGATCAACACAGAGGCCAAGAAGAAGGAGAGATTCCTGAACGGACTGCATGATGAGATGCAGACTGTCCTCGTCTAGATCCGCTTCGAGGATCTCAAAGAGCTAGTCGACTCTGCCATTCAGATGAAAGGGAAGATTAACCAGGCAAACGACAACCGCAAACGTCGTATGATGCACCAAGCTGGATCCAACAGTCACCAGAAGTACCGTCCCAACCCGTCTGCAGGGTATGCACCAAGAAACAACCGACCCCCAATGTCTTGCCCAAGGTAACCCAACCGTAGCGGAGGCAATGTGAAGTCCGGAGGAAACAACAATCACCCCGACAACACCAGCAATTTCAACCGTGCACCTCTCAAGAGCAACAACAACAACAACAATAATAACAATATTGCACTCATAACTGGAAGAAATGATGTGTCCGTCGCGGCTAAAGACAAGTCTCAGATCACTTGTTTCGAGTGTGGAGTGAAGGGTCACTATTCCCATGAGTGCCCCAAGAAGACTACCGCCACTGCCAATGTGAATGCCCTAGCTCAACAGCAGCGTCGTGTTCAAGCAGGAAGAAGATTTGCCCCAGGGAACCCTCACAACCGCAACGGCCGTCTCTTCCACATGAACGCCGAAGAAGCCCAAGAAGCGCCAGATGTAGTGCTGGGTATGTTTTTTGTCAACTCAGTTTTAGCAAGAGTGTTGTTTGATTCTAGAGCATCACACTCATTTATCACCGAAGAATTTGCATGCACTAGTAAGATCCACCCAACCAATTTGAAGCATTTCATGATAGTTCAAATTCCCGGTTCAACTACAAAAGCTAGAAATTTTTGCAAAGCTATGCCTATCAGAATACATGGGATAGATTTTTATGCTAATCTAATAGTACTCGGAACCAAATGATTGGAAGTAGTACTAGGTATGGATTGGATGTCAAGGCATAAAGGCCTGATAGACTGTGCGAAGAAAGCCATCACCATGACCTGTAGCTCTGGAGTAACAGTAGAGCACATATCTGAAACCTTACCTCGCCAATTCAAGTGCAACAAGAGTCTAGCCCTACCTACCAGAGACCAAGTCAAAGTAGTATGTGAATACCCTAACGTATTCCCAGATGAATTTCCTGGTATGCCCCCAGATAGGGATATTGAGTTCATTATCGAACTAATCCCCGGAACCGGACCCATAGCCTAGAGACCCTATAGCATGAACCCCTCAGAGTTAGTAGAGTTTAAGAAGCAGTTGGATGCTATGTTAGCAACAGGCTTGATTCAACCAAGCGCATCGCCATGGAGATCACCAGTGCTATTCGTCGACAAGAAAGATGGAGGCAACCGTTTGTGCACAGATTACAGGAAGCTAAATGACATCACCATCAAAAACAAGTACCCTTTGCCAAAGATAGAGGATCTATTTCATCATTTGACTGGTGCCCAGGTATTTCAAAGATTGATCTTAGGATTGGTTATCACCAACTTAAGATTCGTGCAACGGATATTCCAAAGACCGCCTTTACTACTCGCTACTGATTATACGAGTATACGGTCATGTCTTTTGGATCAACCAATGCCCCTACTTATTTCATGAATAAGATATTTATGTATTTCCTAGATAAGTTTGTCATTGTGTTTATCGACGATATCCTTATCTACTCCAAGTCAGAAAAAGAGCATGAGCAACATCTGAAAATCATCCTAGAAACCCTGGGAGAGCATCGGTTGTATGCCAAGTTCAGCAAATGTGAGTTTTGGCTGAAAGAAGTAGGATTCCTAGGACATAATTTGTCTGCAAGGGGAGTCTCTGTTGAGCTCACCAAAATTAAAGATGTCGAAGAATGGGAAGCCCCAACCACTCAAACCCAAGTCTGTGCATTTCTCGGATTAGCGGGATATTACTGCAAGTTCGTAGAAGGATTTTCGAGCATCGCCAGACCCATGACCCAATTGTTGAAGAAGGACAAGAAGTTTGAATGGACCGAGAAATGTGAAGCCAGTTTCCAAGAACTAAAGACGAGATTGATTTCAACCCCAATATTGATCATGCTAGATATCAAGAAGCCATTTGATGTATATTGTGATGCATCCAAGATTGGTCTCGGATGTGTATTGATGCAAGAAGGCAAAGTTATCACATATTTGTCTCGACAACTAAAGCAGCATGAGCAGAACTATCCTACCCATGATCTTGAATTAGCAGCCGTAGTTTTGGCATTAAAGACATGGCATCATTATCTTATGGGAAATCGCTGTGAGATTTACTCAGATCACAAGAGCTTGAAGTATATTTTCACTCAGAAGGAGCTGAATATGAGGCAAATGAGATGGATAGAGTTAATCAAGGATTATGAGCTTGACATTCACTATCACCCCGGCAAAGCCAATGTGGTAGTGGATGCTCTTAGCAGATTGCCTTGTAGGCTAAACACCATGATTAAGGAGAGGCAACCCAGTTTGTATGAGGAGTTGGAGCAGTTTAGGACTGAGCTAGTTAGCCAAGGATTTCTAGCTAGCATTGAACTTCAACCCACTTTGATTAGCCAAATCAAGGAAGCCCAGAAGGGAAATGAAAGTATCGACAGAATCAAACGTCATATTGGTACATGAAAGGTACCTAGATTCACCGAAGACAAAGAAGGAGTTATGTGGTACAAAGGACATATCTGTGTGCCAGCAGATTCAGAGCTGAAGAAAGTTATTATGCAGGAAGCTCATGATACTCTTTATTCTATCCACCCTGGAGGAACGAAGATGTATCAAGATTTGAAAGAGCAATTTTGGTGGCACAATATGAAGAGAGAAATCGGAAGCTACATCACCAAGTGTGACATCTATCAAAGAGTCAAAGCAGATCATCAGAGACCCGCATGACTGCTGCAACCATTGCAAATTCCGGAATGGAAATGGGATTCTGTCGGAATGGACTTTATCACCGGTTTGCCTACTTCTAGTAGAGGAAATGACTCAATCTGGGTCATCGTTGATAGACTGTCTAAGGTAGCTCACTTTATACCTGTCAACACAACCTACCAGAGTTCAAAGCTAGCAGAGCTGTATATTGCTAGAATTGTTAGTCTGCATGGAACCCCCCAAGACCATAGTATCAGATCGAGGAACCCAATTTACCTCGAGATTTTGGCAGAAAGTCCAAGAAGGATTAGGAACCAAGTTGAATTTCAGCACCGCTTATCACCCGCAAACCGATGGGCAGACTGAAAGAGTCAACCAGATCTTAGAAGATATGTTGAGAGCTTGTGTGTTAGAGTACGGATCAAAATGGGAAGATTGCCTACCTTCTGCAGAATTCTCATATAAGAACAGCTTTATCAAGCCAGTTTGCAAATGGCACCATTTAAGTTCCTATACGGGAGAAAGTGTCGTACCCCTTTGAATTGGTCGCAAGTAGGAGAGAGTCAGATATTTGGACCTGACATTCTCCGAGAAGCCAAAGGGAAGGTTCACAAAGTTCCTGAGCACCTCAAGACCGCCCAATCTAGACAAAAGAGTTATGCTGACAAGAGAAGGAGAGACCTGACTTTCAATGTCGGAGATTTTGTGTATCTCAAGGTTTCACCACTGAAGGGAATGCAACGCTTTAGTCTGAAAGGAAAGTTAGCCCCCAGATATATCGGACCCTTCAAGATTCTGAATCATCGAGGAGAAGTATCGTATCAATTGGAACTTCCTGAAGAGATGTCAGCCATCCACAATGTGTTCCATATCTCGTTACTTCGCAAATGCTTAGAAGTGCCGGAGATGACCGAAGTTTTCAAGAACATCGATCACCGAGCCGTTGATATAAACAAGGATCTGACGTATTGTGAAGTGCCCATCTGTATCTTGGAAGAAGCTTACAGAACCACCAGGACTAGGAGTATCAAATTTCTCAAGATTCAATGGAGCAACCATACCAAAGAGGAAGCCACTTGGGAGCGAGAAGATTACATTAGGACGGAGTTCCCAGATCTGATTAGTTCCTAGTTTTCTTTCGTAAATCCGGGACGAGATTTTGTTTAAGGGGTGAAGGTTTCTAACATCCCAAAACTTAATCCAAGGTTAATCAAGATCAAATCTACCCAATTTAGGGTTAACAAAAACTTTTCCATTTAAAATCATTAAGCATTCATATGTGTGTGCATTTAAATTAGGAGTTGTTTTGAATTGCCATGTTTGAGTGATCCATTGGTTGTAAAATGATTCTAAGGTGAATTAAACATCATCTAGATCATCCCCAAGCAAATCCCAAAGAAAAATAAATCAAAAAGAATAAAATAAGCAAATGGTCACCTTTGCCATTTTAATCACCTAGCCTACTTTGGCTATTCCTAGAACTCAAAGCTTAAAAGAAACACTTGTGGTTCTTTGGACCCCTTGCTAGTACAAGTAGTGATGTGCCAAGGCCCACTTTGTATCATCCAAAAACTTTCAAACATGAAATTTGACATTTGAAAATTGAATCTAGTGTATGTATCAAGATCACATTAATTCAAAAACCACTCAAATAAACTCCATTTTTAAAGCCCAAGCAAACCTAGATGCTTAAGCATAAGTTACATCACTCCACCGAAAATCAGCTCAAAATTCAAATATTTTGTTCATGGGGCCATTTGATCGAACACCTTGTTAGCAGAATCATTATAGCCTAACTATTACTGTTTTGAAACTAATCTTGTCGAGCCATTTGGGTTGCATTGATCATCCTTGTCTCCCCCAGGCCCAACCAGACCAAACCCACCTCTATCCCTAGCCTCTGGCGCCAGTGCCATGCCGCCCTGACGCCATGCTCGCCGGCCAAGTGTGCACAAGGAGCAGGAGACCGCCAACCCCTCTCCGCCGCTCCAGGAAGTTAGGCGCCACCCTACCACCGCCCACGGTCCATTCTTCGATCAACCCCAGCCCCTGGACCACTCCCCAGCCTCGCCGCCCTTTCTCTCTATGCGCAGCCAGAGCACGATCGCCACCAGCACGCAGCAGACCGCGCCTCGGCACCAAATCCTGCACACCGCTCCGCCTCGACCCTGGCAACCCACCAGACACAGCCGTGCATCGCCGCGCGACCCACAGTCGCCGTGATCGCCGTCGAGCACCGCCTTTGTCTCCCAGAGCGTGCGACGCTCCAGACCAAATGCCACCACCCCTAGCTGCGCCATAAAGCCATAGAGCACCACCATCCACCTATGCCACCCATGCTGATAGCGCCCTGTATCATCATCACCGACGAGCTCGCCGTCGCCCCCTCGGTCCCCTCCTCGAGCCTACATAAGGACTCCTTCCCCAACCTCAATCGCCACACCATTCGACTCCCCTTTCACTCCCAGTCCTTCCCCACCTCTCGCTGGAGCAACTCGAGCAGTAGGCCGCCAGAATTTCACCGGAGGCAGCCGCAGCAGAGGAGGAGACGCTGCCGTCGATTCCGTCCACCTCAGCCCCTACCGCTACCTCGCCTGAGTCCACCATGGCCGTCGAGTTCGGTCGCCCACCTCAGCGCACTAGCTGGAGCCATGGTATGTCCCTAGTAGACCCCCATCGTCCGTTTAGGGTTCGGTCTCGCCGACGACGAGTCCGTCGCCGACGACGACTTTGAGTCGTTGATCCGCGTTCTAGTCATGTGGCCCAGATCGCTTGATACCGTTTTGGTTTTTTAGTCTCGCTGACAAGCGGGACCAACCTGTCAGCTGCCCTCTGCACCGCTGAGCGTCACTGGACCGGCCCGTTAGCTTTCCCGTGCGACCCAGTTAATTCCAATATAGGTTTTTCTATTTAAGTTTAAATTCAGTTCTGTCCCTTAGTTCAAAAATCAATTTAGAGAGTTGTGCTAGTCCAAATTGAGTGATTCCAATTTTGTTGGAAAGCTACTGAAATTATCTATCAAAGACCGTTGGATTTAATTCATTTATAGTTAGAGATCTCTCCTAGTAAAAATAATAAGACAGAAACATTTGCACATTCAAACATTTTTATAAAATCAACCATAATAGCTTTTGAGTTGATTCCAACTCTCAAAAATCACATTTAACCATACCTATCTGAATATGTAATAATATTAAATTTACATGCAGTGACTTTTGACTAGTACCAAAATAATGCTATATAGGCATTTCTAGTCACTTTAAATCATTAAATTTTAAACTTAAACTTATTAAAATGAGACCCAAACTTTAAATCACATTCCCATATGTTAGAATATGTGGTGACGACTTGTTTCCACATGATCCCATATTTTAATTGGAGAATATTAAATCTTAGTTAATTTCAATGAGTAGAAATTACTTTTCTTAAATAAAAAGAATGAAGCTAGTTAATTAAACCTTGTGATGCTTGTGATGATAGCAGATCATCAAATGTGTGCCTTAGTGTGCTAAGTAGACTAGTTAAGTATTGTTTGGTGATTGTGCATCCTGTATGTATTTATAGACGATAGTATCGACCAAGCTTTCCAGGAGAAGGAGTTCTATCAAGAAGAGGAGGAAGAAAACTTCAACCACTGCACCAACCAAGGCAAGCCACCATTAACAATGCAAGCTAACCCTTGCGAGCTAGATAACCTAAGCAAAGGCATTATGCATGCTTTGGTTATACCATTTTGAACTTATACCTACTCCAAGTTTTATTTTCAAGCTTTTACTTTCTTTACTTTACCAAAGTCCCTTACTTGTTTGAAGGTAGCATAAAAAGTATAAAACTTGACCTATCTAGATAACATTAGATGTCATTCTATGGCATGAGATTGAGATTAGCATCCCACCTTAGTGAACACTCTTAACTTAGTAGCTTAGAGCTAAATCAAAACTTGAGTCACTTTAGATGGGAACACTTGGTGAAAATGAATTGTGAAAACCTTGGAATGATGAGTCATTCTATTGAGATGTTTTGACATGTGTTGAGAAACATAAATTCTTTATACTGATGAAAATGTTGAGGCATGAGCCTTAGCCCTTTTACAAAACTGATGGTTGGATTCGGATGCGATACCATTCCAATGTTTACCGTACAACCTCAATACCTGAATTGGGTAAGGCTTAGCCAGAAATTTATATGCATTTGTATTAGTTCCCTCGCGTGAGAGGTTTGAGCTAAGCCTACCTATCGATGTTGTCCACCTATGCAGTGCCCAAGATGACAGATGGTCATGGTTGGGAGGCCATGCTCATAGGAGAGGTGCTTATACTAGGGTGTGTAAAGGAAAGGTTATGTTTGATTATCTGCATACTAAGTATGATGATTCAGGGTTATCCCTGATAAATGTATCGATCTTGTGGTGAAAGTGTACCACCTCTGCAGAGTGTCAAACTATTCGAATAGCCGTGCCCGTGGTTATGGACAGTTGGAGTGGCCATACTATTTCTTTGTCAGATGTTTTCAAAATGACTTATGAAATGAATGATGAATCTTGACTTGACCACAACAGGGTTGTGACTATGACACTAGCTTCCCAATTTAAGTGATTCTAGAACTTTATTTTATATTTCTTTGTTTCTGAACTCAGCTTAGGTTTCAAACTTAACTTTACAAATAAACTTAGAGTTAGCATTTCCCACTAGTACTATCTTACTTGTTAGTGATAGTTTGCGAGTACTTAAAGAGTACTCATGGCTTTTGTCCCTGGCTATTCCTATGGCCATACTATGAAGGAGACAACCAAGATGAAGGACAGCAAGACGGCTATGATAACTAGGACTATCTTCCATCGCTAGCATTGCCTATGCCACTAAAGATGGACCCTACCGCTACACTTATTATTTATTTCGCTGCTTGTTGTATTAAGAATGGATCATGAGATCCTTTATTCGTATAAGACCTTATTATGGTTCGTAATGGATGAGGTACTGTGATATCCAATATGTTATGTCTCGCAAAAATGGTAATCCTGGGATTGCGATATATGACATAACAGGCATCTGGGATTAAAAATCCGGGTGTTCACAACCGTGATGTCAAATTCATCACTTATATGTGGAAGAAGCTCATGGTGAAGCTCAGTTTCAAGCTACTATTCTCCTCCACCTCGCACACTCAAGTCGATCACACAACCGAGGTTGTCAACCAAAGCCTTGGAACTCTCCTTCGAGTCTTAATAAATAAGAATCTCAAGGATTGGGAGGAATGCATTCCTGATGCCAAGTTCACCTACAACCGAGCCAAGCAATCCACAACAATGAAGAGTCCATTCATGATCATCTACAGATTCGAGCCCATGACCGCACTTGATGAAGGATAGTTTTCATAATCCCCTCGTAGCACTTCCAAAGGATGGAATAGAGTTTATTTGTTTGACAATCAGCTCGGGCCAACAAGTCTGGATCTCTCAAAGACAAAGACGAAGGTATATGTGTAATGCGGAGGATTCCCTTAGACTTTATTCATAGGGTTATCAAGAGATCGTATAGGGTGTTTACAAGAGGTATCGGTAGGTTTATAATGATACCCGACGAGAGATGAATCTAGAGCTATGACTAAGGCAAAAGGTAAAGACTCAGGCGTCTATGGCGTGTCCTTCTTCAGGTGAATGTTCTTCAGTACTTATAGGTGTTGATGGTGGTAGAGTGTTCCTTAGTCACGTTAGGTCTTCATCTTGCCTTGCAAGTAATCTTGATCTCCGATCTCTCCTAGATGGCCATCTGGTCTTTGAGATCTTCAGAGTCATCTTACAGCCCCACCAGTCAGGTCGGTTGAGAGCTTAGGTGGAAGTCTTCAGGTCCATGATCGTAGAGGTAAGCGTGAGTAGGAATCGTGGGTTTAGGCACATGTAAGGTACATGCCTAAGTCCAGCCATCATCGACAAGCCCCAGATCAGTACCTTTAATAAGATGGCCTTCCTTTAGCAGAGTTACTTTTATATCGTGTCCAACCTCTGCCTGGTGGGCTCGATGACTTCTTATTTGTCTTGAGGCGCGAGGTCTTGGTAAATGCGTGAGGTCTTGGAGCAAGGTCTCCTTCATGTGTTGATGTTTCGATCGTGTAGACCTTTTCATGCGCCCGTTCTTAGAGCAGGTCTGATGAGCCTTCCCATCTCAGATGTCCCAGAGTAATGGGATTACAATAAGGTCCTGCAAAAGGGTTAATAAAAAAAGAGAAGAAAACAATCCTTTTGTGTAGAGGTGTGTGTACATTAATGACCAGAGGAGGTCTGGGGGAGAGTTCTCGTATATGACGTGCAGTACAGAACCGAGAGGTTGAGAAGGTATCCATAAGTTTAGCTCCTTTCATGTTGGTACCTTGCCTGTGGACCCATCTAACATAGTGAGGTCATAGCGGGGTTTAGGTCTGGTCCAGGATGACGCAATCAGTGGAACTGACAACTGTTCCAACTTCTCCGGTGACCTGAGAAGGTTTGCTGAGAGGATCTTTTCCATGGACATGAGGACCTGAATCTGAACCGGTTGAGGAGGTCTTTCCGGTAACAATTGCTTCTCAGAGCTCTTTCTGCCGCGGGAATCTATTCTGTCCGGTGAAATTGAATGTGGTGATCATAATGAGATTTCTGCCCACGATGTAGACCATGGGACATGATATTGTGCGAGTGCCGAGAAGTTTCTTCGTTTTCCATGTCTTGGCTACCTATTGGGCTTCTATCCTTTCCCTTTTAAATACTTCAGTACGGTGTTGCTGCCCTCAGGAAATACCTCCCTCCTTTTTCCTTGAAATCAATCTCTCCTTATTCCTCCATGGCCGGCAATAAGTATTACTCCCGTCGCTGCAAGGCCCCACATCTCCACTAGAATTAGGCGGGGGATCCTAGGCCTCAGGCCGGAGCTCGTACAACCCAGGAACCCATGGTGGAGCTCAAAAACCTCGAGGGAACAGACATAAAACAACCCGAGGCCTAGGATCCGGTGAATCTCTAGTCACTGGTTCATTGGTCAACAGATGATCAAGGTTTCCTGATCATGTGGCATTTATGCTAGTTGACAATGGAGTCACCTCATTGAGAGAATGAGATGATGAGAAATACCAAATCTAAGCATCATGACATGATCATGTCACGAAGTTCAAGTTACGATGATTAGGAAACATAGTGTCTTATTTCTTATACCGTGAAGCCATATCTATCACTGTCACTGAAGAATACTTTGATAGCATCAAATATCACTCGGTTAAACCATTGAGAAGTATCCAACTTAATGATATATTCATTCTGGATGAAACCATTGTTTAAAATTCAAAGTTATATTGATAATATGTGAAAGTCATTTGATCTCTTGTCACATATAAATCATGTCCAAGTTTGGTAAGATAACTAAAACACCGCGTATTGTATGTGACGAGGGTTAAACTCATCAATGCCCATTGTTATGGACTTGGGTTTTGGAGAAGGAGGGAGCACTGGAGGAATCAATCGGCTAGCAAACAAGCACACAGGAACGCAAGGTTTACCCAGGTTCAGGCCTCGTAGAGGACCCTACTCCTGCTTGTCTACTCTTGGAATTATTGGGGGAGTCAAAAGTTACACGGGGTGCGCAGATGCAATCTGGCGATGGTGTGGAAACTAGGGTTGTGATTGTCCTCCTCGCCGCCCCTCCTAACCTTTATATAGATAGGCTAGGTCTCGGGTAGCAGGTCGAGTCGATTACAGGTTAGGGTTTGTCCCTTTAAACTTTCTATCTTGAACTTTGCCTTGTGCCGCAAGCAATTGGAGTCTCTGTGGGTCACCCGAATCCTGGATTGGGCTCTGGTACTGCCGTGAGCTTTTGCCAGACTGGACTGTATATACCCAGCTCGAGTACCTATAAGGTATGCCCACGTTAGTGGCCCCCGAGTGTCCGGTTGAATCGCAGATTCAAGCGGAGACTTATGAAGTCTTTCGAGTGCACAGCTGAGCATATTTTTGAGTGCTTTGATTGATATCATAGGGATTGTTGATATACATGCCTGATTCATCCGATGCATCAGGATCAGTTAACTTCCTTAGGGCAAAACAACACAATCTACCCTAACTTGAGTCCCCAGACTCGAATTCAGAAAAGTGCTGATGTAATTCGATTCAGGCCACGGAGGTCTTATAGAGTTCGAATCCCAGTGTACAAGTGTGAGCACTCGACGCGTCCGCAAGGCATATTTCATCGTACTTGCAGGCACAGATAGTTTCTGGTAGAGCACAACAGATGCGTTGATAGGCCTTATTCAGGTCTTATCTTCACGCTGTAAATGCGGCATCCGAATTTTATCATCGCGGAGATGATTCAGGTGAACTAGGAGACGCAGTCTCTTTGCAGGGAAAATATGAGGCGGGTTCGCTGATGCTTTTGAGTGTGGATGTAGTCAACACGAAGTTATGTGTAAGAAAAATCATAGGGTCAGTGGCCAGCGCTCCCTATGGGAGTAGCCCCCGAGTGACTATTCTAGTCATAGACACGAGTGAGGACTATAAGTACTTTGCGACTGCTATCGTCTTTTGCTTGTTTCAGTCGAATGTGCTTTCAGCGCTCCCTATGGGAGTAACCCGAAGTCCACAATCGAATCATTGATTCGAGTGAAGGGTTCTTGAAAAGAAAAATATGTTGCCATAATGCTTGAATGTCTTAGAAAAATTCCTCTGGTGCATGGCCAGTGCTCCTGTTAGGAGTAGCCCCCGTGTGCTTGGTCGAGTTAAAGACTCGAGTAGTCAAAAGGTGCTCCTGATGGAGTTAATGACATCAGTGCTGACAATGATATGACCTCAGTTACCCGCGTGAGCGGCTTTTACGGGACATGTGGGTCCCACTTTCTGACTTGGATTTGACCAGGCGTGCGTAATCTTCTGGTTTAATTGTGTCTCCTTGATTCTCGCGCGTAATGGGCGGAGTGGGGCGACGGTTCGTGGGTTACCCTTGCCACGCGTCGACATCGATTTCTGCCATGCGTTAGGTTGGTTTTCTCCTGGCCGTTGGATGGCATCTGCTGTGAGGTTAAGTAGAGGTTCATCATGCGGTAATTTCCCCACATCTTCTCCTCGTTCACGCATCTCCGCCATTGCTGCTCTTGCTATTCCATTGCTTGCATCTCCTTTGTTGCACTGGTCGAACTCCGTACCTTCCCCAACTACTTCCTGGCGCGAGATGGGCAAGAAGAAGGGATCCTCCGCCGCTGGATCTGCAGCTGCCATTGTAGTGGCCAAGAAGAAGGGCGCCACCACCACGGGTACCAGCACTGCTGCCGCGGCGGGGAAGAAGAAGGGCACGGGGACTCGCGTCACCAATGGGTCATGGCGCCCATCCATTATCAAGCCATCAGAGCTGTTCACCCAGCGCCAGGATGGAGCGCTCCCTACCGCGGAGGATGACTCTTGCGTTCCTGGCGATGAGGTAATCCCCATCTCCCTGAGGGTTTTCGAGTGATGTTCCTAACATTCGTCATTCGTGGGCTTTCTCTTCCCCTTCATCCATTTGTTAGGGGTCTTCTTTGCTTCTACGGGCTCCAGCTGCACCAGCTGTCCCCAAACTCTATCCTCCACATCGCCTACTTCATCACTCTTTGCGAGTGCTGGCTTAGAATTGAGCCACACTTCGGCCTCTTCCAAAAACTCTTTAAGCTCAAACGTCAGTCGGGGTCAGGTTCAGTAGTCTACGATGTAGGAGGCTGCAGGATCCACGTCGATTCCAATGTGAACTATTTCGCCATCAAGCTCACCGCATTTGTCCAAGGGTGGAGGGATCAGTGGTTCTACATCCGTGACCAGAAGGCCGATGGAGAGCACTACGGACTCGCACCCTTTGATCTGGTGGCGGTCTACAAGAGGAGGAGGTCTTGGAAGAACATCGTGATGCCCGACAAAGTCGAGGAAATAGAGATGCTGTATCAGCGCGTCTGCGACCTGAAACGCCATAGAGGCAAGGAAGACGGTAGCGCTGAACTCATTCGCATGTGGATGCGCTGCCGCGTACAGCCTCTGCAGGCCAGGGTGCATCCGATGTATCGTTGGATTGGTACTGGTGATGTCACTCGCATATCTGTGGAGGGATTTCTTCTGGTGAAATGGATAGGAGGTTGTGGCTGGTGACCAAGTACACCACCAAGGAGGATCTCCCAGGCAACTCAGTCGTGCTTCCGTTCTGGGCCAGCAATCCTCCAGCTGAGGTGGATTTGTCTATGAAATTTTATTGATTTTCGATTGCCTGTTAGGTGGCTTGTATACCGATGCTTCTTCTGATTGTAGGAATGGAAAGTGGCTGCCAATTTGCCTCCTCAGCCTGAAGGGATAATTCCGCGCAAAGCGGAAGAAGAGGACAAGTCGGTCTCCACCGTCCCTATTGGAGAGGAGCAGGAAGACCCCAAGTCTAGTGATCACGAGACTCGCAAGTGTTCCCGTAGCAAGGGTTCGGATGCTTCCTCACCGTCGACACTAGAGGATCCTCCTACTTCTGTGGAGGAGCCAATCCCCGCCGTGCCTGTGCGCGCCATGGCTCCTCCCTCGCGGGAGAAGTTGAGGTTGCCGAAGGAGTCGTGTGGTGATTCCTTTGACCTCGAGAATTTTGACGGGTAAGTTTTCACATTTGCGAGTTCATCTTGTCTTTCTCAAAGTCTTTCCTTTCTAAAGTGGTGCTTGGTATTTTGTAATCAAACAGTGTCATCGTCCTCCGATGACTGCCAATTTGTTAAGGAGTCCGGAGTCACAGACTCCAAGAACAAGGAGGTGGTTGTGTGGTCTTCTTCTCATCCGGTGGCCGCCCACTCCGGTGCCAATTCCTCGAGCTCCCCACCACGCTGGGGAGCATCAAGTTGTTGCTCGAACGTCGATTCTGGAAGAAACTTCGGAGCCCCTAGAGGAGCACGTGAGTTTTCTTCGTGTCGTTGGCACTCAAATTTTGCGTTAATGCTTACACTACTTCTCTTTTCTTGTAGCCTATCGTGAAGGATTCCACTCGCCTCGCTGATCAAATCCTTTCCTTGGGTCGAGATCATGCCTTTCTGGGTAACCGCCATCGCGCCTTTGAAGGTTAGTTTTAAACTTTTCTCTCCATTCTGTTGTGTAGAGATTGGTGAGTGATCTTGCCATGTTTATACCCTTTGCAGGTGAGCATAATGAGCTTTTTCGTCGCGTCGCGTCGCTTCCCTTGAGAAGGGGCTTGCCGCGACGGAGAAAAATGCGACGAGGCAGTGGAGGCTCTTAAGGAGTCGCAGAAGCGCAAGGAAGATTTGCGTTTGTCCACTGTTGAGAGGGAAAAGTTGTTCGTAGAACAACTCTTCTCAGTCGCAAAAGTGCTCTCAGGTATGACACTGTCTTGCTTGTATTTTTCATGTACTTTGCCTTCATATTATTGTGCTCATATGTGTATCCTTGCAGATGCCGCCGGCATAGACTTTGACGCCCAAGCTTTGACTCACGCGGACGCCTTGACCAGTGTCGTGACTGCAGTCGAAGACCGTAGTGTCTCTATGTAGGATACACTAGAAAAGGACAAGGGCATGCTGGGTCGTCTTCGAGAGGAGATGCTTCCCAAGGCCTAGATGATCAAATTTTTTGATTGCTTGGTGGAATCCTTCACAGAAGACGTGCCAATGGAGTTCAAGAACTCACAGTGGGTAGTTGGAGAGACCATGGGACTCGCAATGGTGCAAGCCCACGGCATGGACCTGGACTCCAGCGAGATCTCCTCGGCGATGTCGGTCACTGCGGATGGCTAGCAGGTAGTCTTTCAGCCTTTCGCCACTAGTTGCAGTAAGTATGGGCCTCGGCTCATTGATATAGTCACTGCTTATTCGGCTGAGCTGCGGTGATTGAAGAGTGCAAAGGCTGCGGCATCTGGGTCTACAACTGGGAAGTATGTGGCGTCAAAGACTGCCAGTGATTTGAAGGTAGCCCCCGAAGTCAAAGTCGAAAAAACAGAACATTCCTTAGCTGCCTTCTGTAATAGCTTAGCATTCCTTCTGATGAACCTTATTTTGTGGGGTACCCCTTTTGGTACTTTGTTGAACTTGAGTGCATTCCTTGTTAGTGTATAGTTGGTCTTAGTTGCCTCTTGTTTGGCTGTAATAGGGTCCCTCGAGTGGTCCTCCTGATTCTCCTCCCACCAATGAAACCTTGGCGCAACCACGTTCAAAAGTGGAGGAGATGTCGCTGCTTGCGCGGCTGCATGATCGCGTGAAGCAGTTGGAGCGAGAATTGCCTGTGATCCACGGTAGTGCGGATGTATGGAAGTCGAAGGCTGAGAAGGCCAGCGCACGCGAGAAGTATCTCCTGGACGAAGTTGCGCAGCTGAACGAGCAATTTAAGTGTTAGCTCTCTATCTTCTTATCCTTTTCTTTGGCCATTCGCAGCGATGGTCTCTCTTATGCTCTGCTCTTGCTTCTTGTAGTTGTTAGCGCTCGTCATCCGCAGGATGAGAGGGATCGGGTTGCCATTTGAATGAATGACGACCCAGGAGCAGCTACAGGCTCGCGAGTCCTTTGGCTCGTTGGGTGGCGTAGCCCCCGAGTCCTTTGGCGTGCTTGTTTTATGCTCTGGAGCTTTTGGCTTGATGGAGCGCTCGCAGATGTGCTCTAGAAATACTCCAGGTGGTACTGCGACACAGGTGGAGCCGATGTTGGCGAGTGTGTCCACCTCCTCATTGTTCTCGCAGCCAACATGATGCAGTTCACAGCCATCAAAGTCTCCCTTGAGTGTGTCGTAGAGGTCGCGGTAGGCGATCATGTTGTCGCTTAGAGCATCGCACTTATTCATTGTTTGGTTGACCACCAGTTTGGAGTCGCCGTAGATGACGAGTGGCTTGGCGCCGTAGGCTTTCGCCATCCGCATCTCGTGGAGCAAGGCTTCGTATTCAGCTTCGTTGTTGGAGGCAGTGAACTGCATTCGCAAAACATACCTCATCCTGTCACCTTGCGACGACGTTAGGATGACGCTCGCACCAGCTCCCTCCTTGCACTTGGACCCATCGAAGTGTGTTGTCCATAGGTAGGACGTATCTGGCTTGTTGGGGAGCTGGTTTTCCATCCAGTGCACGAGGAAGTCCGGGAGAACTTGGGACTTGATCGCATCGTGCTTCTCGTATGTGATGTCTTGTGGAGACAGCTCTATCCCCAGAGCATGACTCGTCCAGTGGCGTCGGGATTGTTGAGGATGTGCCCGAGTGGGGCGTCGTTAACTACTACGATTGGGTGCTCCTAGAAGTAGTGGTGCAGTCGCATGGCTGTCATGAAGGCGCCGTACGCTAGCTTCTAATAATGCGGGTATCACTGTTTTGTTGGCGTGAGCACCTCGCTAAGGTAGTAGACTAGACGTTGCACCCTGTGGACTTTATTTTGTTTGGATCGTTCCACCACGAGCACAATGCTTACCACCTGGTTAGTGGCGGAGATATATAGAAGTAGCGACTCTTTTTCGCGAGGTGCCACCAACACCGGTGAGGTGGACAGTAGATGCTTGAGGTATTCGAATGCTTCTTGTGCTTTGTTTGTCCAGTAGAATTTGTCAGCCTTGCGGAGAAGTTGGTAGAAAGGTAGTGCCTTTTCGCCCATCCGATTGATGAATCGACTGAGAGACGCGATTCGCCCAGCCAACTGTTGGATGCCTTTTACGTTCTTCGGCTTCTCCATGGCCAGTATGGCCTTTATTTTCTTCAGGTTTGACTCGATCCCCCTCGCGGAGATGAGAAACCCGAGTTGTTGCCCAGATGGTACGCCGAAGGCGCATTTGTCCGGATTCAGTTTGATTCGGTAGCGGTCGAGGTTATCGAAGGTCTCGCGGAGATCGTTGAGTAACGAGGCTAACTCCTTGGTTTTGACGATGATGTCGTTGACGTAGACTTGGATGTTGCGACCAAGTTGGCTCTTGAGGCAGGCCTGCATGCACCACTGGTAGGTGGCTCCTGCATTTTCAGCCCGAAATGCATCGTTGTGTAGCAGAAGACACCAAAAGGCATGACAAACGCTGTTTTCTCCTGGTCCTCCTCCTTCATTCAAATTTGATGATAGCCTGAGTAGGCGTTGAGGAAGCAGAGACGCTCACATCCCTCGGTGGAGTCAATTATTTGATCGATCCATGGCAACATGAAGTGGTCCTTCGGGCAATGCTTGTTCAAGGAGGTGAAGTCCACGCACATCCATAGGATATCTGTGTCTTTTTTAGGAACGGGCACAAGGAGTCTGTTGACTTCCATTCCGACCGCTTTTTCCCTTGGCTCCGACAGTCGCCGGATTGTTTGTTTGACTAGCCTTGCTTCAGAATTCACGTTGAGTGCATGCTCGGTGAATTCCCTGGGAACTCCTGGCATGTCTGCTAGACACCAGGCAAAGATTTCCCAGCGCTCACAGAGGAATTCGACGAGCGCGAGTTCCTATGCGGGAATCAAGTTGTTGGCGATGAGGGCCGTCTTGGTTGGGTCCGTTGGATGGACCTAGACTTTCCTGGTGTGCACCGACGTGTCGAAGGATTGGTCGGGTGAGCTTGGCTTGCTCGGGGGAGGCAGACTATTTTTTGTCGACTCCTTGAACCTTGCTAGTTCCTCTTGCAATGCCAAAAGACTGGGAGATTCTGTTGAATTCCCTATCGCAGCTGTCGAATCTCTCGAAGCTTCGGTTGACTGTGATAATGCCATTTGGGCCCAGCATCTTCATCTGTAGGTAGGCATAGTGTGGCACTGCCATGAACCTTGCGAACGTGACACGTCCGAGGATGCAGTGGTATTGTCAAGGCCATTCGACAACTTCAAAGTCGATGCGCTCTCGCCAAAAGTTTTGCAGCGTGTCAAAGATGATGTCGAGGATGATGTTGCCTAGGGGGTACACACCCTTCCCTGGGATGATGCCACAGAACATTGTGTTTGAAACTTCCAGACATGTTAGAGGGATCCTCATTGCGCGCAAGGTACTTGCAAACATGAGGTTAATGCCGCTTCCACCGTCCATGAAGATGCGACTCATCTCGAAGCCTCCGATCCGTGCCTCGAGTACCAAGGGACAATGGCCTGGGCGAGGTACTTGGCACAGCTGGTCGCGCTTGCCGAAGGTGATGCATGACTCGCTTCAACTGAGGTACTCAGTGGTGGAGGGCGGAGAGTTCATCGCCAAATTGATTTGCGAGTGATTGCTTTTTGCACTCGATTTGAGGGGCGTCCTTTTTGGATCATCCCCATGTTCCCTAGTGCTCAAGGGTATGGTTCACCTCCATGGTTCTGGACTGGCGCAGCCGTAGGTGGTGGTGACACGGGTGGTGGTGGAGGTGCTCCATGAGCCACAGCGCCTGGGGCAGCTCCGTAGCCTTGGTTGATCATGCCGCGATTCATCTGGGCCAGGCCTTCGTAGAGCTTGAGGAACTCACGGCAGTCCTTGAGAAGGTGGCTGGACTTTTTCTTGCCGTCGTGCTTGTCGATGTAGAAGTGTACGTTGCACGGTCCAAACAATTTGTCCTGGATGGATGTTCTAGGTGTCTCATCGCGAGTGCAGCGCTACCACACTTGCATGGGTTTTCCACTATCGCGGTATCCACCGCTGTGGTATCCGTTGTTGCGGTTGTCGTCGCGTTTGTCGGCGTAGGCAACCATGACCATGTCACCTGTTCGCTGTCCTCGTAGATGCGCATTCGACGTTTTCCTCGATGGTCACGCCTACGGCCGAGGTCGTCATCATCATCAGAATGGACATGGTTTTTTACCGAGTCCTCTCCATCGGCCCACCGATTCGCGATCTCCATCAGGTGGTCGATTGTCTTGGGCTTCAAGCGGCCCAGGTCTCCTGAGCTCTCTGTGGCGCACGCCGCCATTGAACGTGTCGATTACGCGATCCTTAGAGATGTCTTCTGCGGAATTCTTGATGATTGACCATATGGATATATGAGTGTTGTGACTTGCTAGTCTTCTGATAGCAGCCTCGTAGTTCTTCGATTGATGCGGGCCTTTGTAAGTGCCCTTGAAGTTTCGCATGAAGCTGTAGACCAGATCTTCCCAGCTGCGAATGGATCTGCGTGGTAGGTTGTTAAGCCATGCACGAGTGGCACCTTGCAGCTGTAGTTGTAGGCATTGCATCGCCGTACTCGTGGTTCCGCCATGGAGCCTGACGGAGGAGATGTGATCCTCTATCCAGATCTTTGGGTCCTGCAGGCTGTCGAATTTCGGGTTCTCCGATGGGAGTTTGAACCCCTTAGGCATTCACTTCTGCCTGATGGCTCTGCTGAAGCAGCTGGCGCCGCAAAGCTCGATCCCGTCATCCTCTGAGTCAGTCGAACAGGCACGCCTCATGCGCATCTTGTCGACCTTGCGCTGCGTGATGTCATCACGCGTGTCGTAGTTGCAGTCGTGCCGCCATGAGTGGTGCCGCTATGACAAGTCGAGGCTATCATCGCTAGAGGAGGGCGATGAATAGCGCCTTACCGGAGCTTTGTTTTTCTTCGACTCTGGTGTTAGATCCTTGGTAAAGGTAGCCTCGACTAGCCCCAAGCCCGCTATCATAGATCGGTGCATGGCAGCTCACGGATCCCCAGCCGGTGGTTGGTTGTTAAGGATGTACATGGTGGCCGCTATCACGGCTTCTTGCGGTGTCTTTGGGAACACGTTGCCCCGCATATCCACCATCATGGACGAGAAGTTGAGGACTCGTGCGGCCTCTTCTTGCTCCTTGTCGGTGAGGTGGGCCAGTCGAGAGCACCTTTTGGCGGTTACATGGTCATTGTCCTTGGAGGAGGATCCTCCCATGGAAGAAAGTTGAGCCTGCTGAAGGCTCGACTCATCCGCCGCCTTTCTGCGTGCATCAAGCTGCGTGATTACTTGTTGTTGGCACTTGAACTTCTCCTTGAGAAGCCAATGGTAACCCATCAGCGTGTCTTGCGATGAGTTTGGGGGTAGAGGATTGCCCCGCAGAGCTTCTCAACAACGGGCCCACTCGTTGTCATTGAGCTTGATCAGCACGCGCTCTTTAGTGCGCTTATTCGCCATGGCGGGGCCATTGGCGGGGCCACCGTTCTCGACTAGGATGCCGACGTTGGACGGACCAGTACCGGTGTTGTCGCGATTGCCGCTGGTGTCTCCTGCGTTGATGACGGCGCACATGAAGTGATTGGGGAAGTTGTTGCTTCCACAGCTTTCAGATCTGGAGCCGTAGGCTCCATCTTCTATGGCCAGATCACCCATATCGGATTCGCGACTGATATCACTATCCATGCTCCCAACTATTGTCGGGGCATTGAGCTTGCCTAGGGTGTCAATCGGTTGTGGAAACCACGATGCTGGAGCAATCGCGGGGACCGTCGGCTGATCAGGGAGGTGAAGTGTGCCCAGCTGACCAACTTGGAAGCGTAAGCTCCCGATTTCTAGGCCGATCCCATTGCCCACGGACTCGAAAGCCAGGCGAGTGGCCATCGTGTGGAAGGTGAAGTCGAAAGCGCCCTGTAACTACCTCGGTGAATTACCCTCTTAGTTACATGCCTGCATGAACGAAAGTGGTTAAAATAGTACGGTGGGGCCCAGGGCCACTCACGGTAGACCTCTCGGCCGTCCTAACCACTTTCAGACATCGGGACAAGAACGAGCGGCGTAATCGGCAGGCGAAGGGATCAACTACATACACAAACGAGTATGTATGCAAGCCACATACAACAGTCCTCAGAGCCATTCCATCTAAAAGAAATAGAAATATTGCAACGCCATACGGCAAGATTCAAATGTCCTAGATAGAGATAATAATTTAGGATAGCTCCTCATACATCACACATCAGAGTATTAGGCGGAAGCGGAAAACAAGATCCGAGTACGGATAAGAAGCAAATCGGCATAAGATGCCCCATAAATAAACACGTCCCGCCCACAGATCTCACGGATCCCTGTTCCCGGAATCTCTACACCGAACGATCGTTGCTAACATCATTTGTCTCTTCCACCCAGTATCCATCCTGCGGGTACACCTGTTCATTTGAATCAAACAATTTATCGTGTGAGACCCTAGGGGTACTCAGCAAGTCTTTATGCTGCTAAAGGGGACACAACCTGGGGTGACGCAATTGCAGCAAAGGATAATACCTAACAATTCTACAGATACTCGCTAACCATCCGCCTAACCAATGATAGACGGATGTCCGTGGATTAAGAACAACAGTTATAACAGTATAATTAACAGATCCATCCTCCTCCTCGCTTACCAACGAGGAAGCGGACGAACAACCCCCATCATCCGTTGGCAGTTTTATTAACCATTCCATGAGTATTGCACTATTTACTAGTCAAGTACTTAGTCAAATTAAAAGCGGTACTTTAGTTATACTTGTCTATGATCGAGAATCTGTGCTCCAAGTCGTCCATAACCGCGGACACGGCTTTCAGAAAGATTTACCCTGCAGGGGTGCACGAATAGCAACACACACTCGATCAATCTCGGAAAAACCAAATCAAAACCCAACGAGGCATTCACGACAAAGCAATCACAGGATTCAGAAAGATTTCAGGGGGGCACCCCATTAAGCTACCCGCGACGAAGTTGGCCGGCTCCGAGACAGACCCAAGGTTTGTGTCAATGGCTGTAAACGACTAGGAACCCGAAAGTGTGACTGGTCTTGTCGATACCGCGAAAACATTCCACGATCCAAAATAGTACAGGTGCTCCACGCACAATCTTAATAAAGCAGTAACATGGCATAAGTACAGGATAGTAATAAAGCCCCAAACTACTTTGTGGCCCCAAGAAATAAGAATGAATCAAGCTCTGGCTTAGGGGGGTCCATAAGGCCTCCCAGATGTGGATAGTGCGAATAAAAAAGAAACAAGAATCAAGTACTCGGGGTCCTACGGGACACAAGTGAGCATGACAAACCAAATAGGAGATATTGCTCACCGGTGCCTCTTTCATTAGTTATCCCATTACTACTCCGGTTAAGTTGTTTAGGTACCTCGTTATTCATCCGATACTCACATACCCTACACATGCTTTTCTACGACTTGCATGGCTCAAACAACTCCTGTTGGAATGGCTCATGGGATGGAGGAACAAGATTTGGTGGGGTTTAAAAATAAAGGCTATGCAGTACTTGGTATTCAATTTAATGCAATCATGACTCAATGATGCAAGAATAAGATAGAGGCAATAGGTACTGTATGTATGCAAGCATGTGGTAGTGCTTGCCTGGCAGCTCAGTTGAAGCGAGAGATGGATCTGGGTAGTACTCCTGTGATTCCTGGTAATTCTCCTGCTGGGCGTCTATTCGAAGAAGAACCAAACAAACAAGGGCCAACATAAATAAAGTGCACAAGCATATGAATTAAAATGCGACAAGCAAACAAGCATTCCATGAAGAATGGTGCATAGTTTACATGGCATTAAAGTAGCATGGCAAGGGTGAGGTGTGGATACAAGAAATAAAGCATTTTGTTATTTATTTGGCCCCATTTTATTGTCATAAACAGTTCAGATTTGTAATAATGATACGATGCATGCTTCAATTCAGAACAAGGACTGCATAAATAGAACGGGCTCGTCGCGCTGATCGATTTAGACATATTATTTGTCACATTTGGAGTTGTAGAATTAAAGTTATTAATTAATTAAGGAAAAGGGCATTTTATTGTAATTTTAACCATCTCGAAAATTTAAAGTGTGCAAATAATATTTTGAAGGGCATATTTGAATTCCTCACATTTTTCTGATTCCAAAACATATATCATTTGTATTATTTGGATTTTTAAATTAAAAGTTATTTGAAAACTGATTTGAATTTGAATTTTAAATCAATTTTGAATTTGTTTTCTTTAAATAGCCAGATAGGAAAACTTTTGTTACCCAGGCAAATCTAGCCTAAGCCGCTGACGGGTGGGCCAGCGGCTGGCGGGGCACGCGCGCGCACGAAAATCCTTTTCTACCGCGGCTTAGCCAGCCAATGAGGCTGACAAGCGGGGCCAGCAGCTAGAGGCCCACGTGACAGCGGTAGGAACTGCAGGGGCTCACAAGTGGGGACTAGCTGGACCGCGGGTTACGGCCCGAGGAACCTGGGGGGGTTTTCGGCAAGATTGCCAGGGCGGCTGACTAGTGGGCCACGAGGTACCGCGGGTTGAGAGCGAAAATAAAAAGAGGGGGCTTTTGTAAAACAACCACGGCCCAGTACTAATCTTCGTTCTCTTCGGTCTGATGGGAAATCAGCGCGCAGCGCAGAGCGAGGGATCGAACCCGGGTCGCGGGCGGCCGCGCTGAGGGGGCTAGCCAGTGCGGTAGGCTAGGAGAGCTGTTAGGAGGGGGTTTGGGGCCTAGCTAAGGCTCTGTGCGGCACAGGGAGGTTGCAGACGCCGGCGACCTCTGTCGCACGGAGGACGTTCGGCGTAACGAGAGGCAGCGCTAGACAGCGACAGCGAGGCGGAGCATGTCAGGGGGCAAGAGGGGCTCACCGCGGGCTCGACGGAGGGCTCGGATCGGGCGGGGAGGCACCGGAGCGGCGAGGACACAGGCGCTCCCCGGCGTTAGGGTTTCAGACGGCGAGGCGCAGGATCCGGCGGTGCTGGGGCTTTTCGTCCACGTCGGCGCGTACAGGGAGCAGCAGGGCGGTCTTCTCGGTCGCCTAGGCCAACTCCATGACGTGCACGCCGACTGGAACGAAGAGGAGCAGAGGTAGACGGCGGCGACTGGCGGCGGAAGCTGGCGTCGGCGAGGAAGAAGGGGAAGGCGAGGTAGGCTTTGGAGTGGATTTGGGAGCTGCTAGGAGGCGTGCGAGGGAGGGTAAAGCGAGAGGGAGAGAGAGGAGAGGGAGCCGTGGGGAATCAGGGTGGTTAAAGGTGGCTCGGGTGCCACCTTTTCTCTCCTCTTCACGTGGTCGAGCTGGGGCTCGACCTGGGTGGCTGCAGGTGGGGTTTTGGCTGGGAGAGAGGGACAGGCAGGGGGAGGCTCGGATGGAGGGGCCCTCATGGCAGGAAGAGAGAAGAGAGAGAGGAGAGGGGTAGCTCGGGCTAGGTAGATGGTAGCCTCAGGTTAGGGTTTTGTTTAGGTTAGAGAGAGGGGTGGGGTTAGCTGAGGTGTGGGCCAGGGAGAGAGAGGGGGTCAGGTGGCCCTTAGGGTAGAGAGAGATAGAGAGAGAGGTGAGGTTAATGTTAGGGTTGAGTAGAATTAGGTTAGGAGAAGAATAGAGAGAGGAGCTAGGTTTAGATTTTATTAGGTATTTAGATTTTAAAATTTGTTTATGAGACCATACCAAAAGGAACATGGAGCTTGATCTAGCTTAAGCTAAGGTGGAAGAGAAACAAGAAAGAAAGAGAGAGAAAAGAGATGTGTGGAAAGAGTCTCATATGATCATGCATGGAGAAAAATAAAATAAAATAAAGAGATGTGGGTGAGGATATGGGAATGGTGGAATGGAAGGAGATGGTTCACAAAGAAATAACCACTAAAGTCAAAGGCAAAAACCCATGGGATAAAAGGTGGTGGTACTTTTGCATGGCCCATGCAAAAATAATAATGCCATGATTCATTTTTGATAACAATAATAATATGATGGCATTATTCTTATGCATTTCCTAGAAGTGGAATAAAAGCCAAGCAAAAGATAAGTAGGATTAGATCCACCCCACCACATGAGCTAGGATAAAATCAAAAGAAAAAGAATTGCAAGCTCATGGACTAGTAGGATGGTGGAATTATAAAGTGGTGAAAAGAAAAGATAAAGGAGGTGAATAAAAGATATGCCCCCAACTCAACTTGGGCATTTAGACAATATATCAATAACCAAATACAATATCAAGAGGCAAATACAATTAATAATGCATGTGAGAGAAGAACCAAAAGAAAAAGAGTTTTATAAGATGCCCAAATGCAAGGTGGCATGATGACATGAGCATGATATAATTATGATGCCACAATTATATATAGGAAGTAGCCATATCTTACTAGAACAAGTAGCATTACAATTGTTAGACAATTGGGATGCTACAACTCTCCCCCACTAAACAGGAATCTCGCCCCGAGATTCTAGGAAGAAGAAGACTCAAAGAGGGTAGGATACTTGGCACGGAGCTCATCTTCACGTTCCCAAGTGGCTTCATCAACGGAATGGCGCGACCACTGCACCTTGCAGAACTTGATGGACTTGTTGCGAGTCCTTCTTTCTGCGACTTCAAGAATTTTTGTGGGGTGTTCTTGATAAGACAGATCTTCTTGGAGATTGATGAGTTCATGGTCCACGGTCCTGCCGAGATCCTTGAAGCACTTCTTGAGTTGAGAGATGTGGAAAACAGCATGGACTTTGAGTTGTTCAGGGAGCTCAAGAGCATAAGCAACTTCTCCTCTTCTTCCACGAATTTTGAAAGGACCGATGTATCTAGGAGCCAGCTTTCCTTTGATACCAAAGCGGTGCATGCCTCTCATGGGAGTGACACGAAGGTAAACGAGATCACCAGGGACATACTCCATGTCCGTGTGCTTTCTGTCATAATTGCTCTTCTGGCGACTTTGAGCAATCTTCAGATTTTCAAGAATGATGTGAACTTTCTCCTCCGCTTGAGTTTCAATGTCGGGGCCAAACAATATTCTTTCACCTGCGCCCGACCAACCAATCGGAGTTCTGCATTTGCGACCATAGAGAGCCTCAAATGGTGCCATCTTTAGACTTTTCTGGAAGCTGTTGTTGTAAGAGAATTCACCATAAGGAAGACATTCTTCCCACTTCATGCCGAAAGAGATAACGCAAGCACGGAGCATATCTTCCAGAATCTGATTGATCCTTTCAACTTGTCCTTGCGACTGAGGGTGGTAAGTTGTGCTAAAGTTTAGTTTTGTTCCCAAAGCATTTTGGAAACTTCCCCAGAACTTGGAAGTGAAGATGCTTCCACGGTCTGAACTGATCTCAAGAGGAACTCCATACAGAGAGACAATTCTGTTGATATAGAGCTCAACCAACTGAATTGCAGAAATTGCTTCCTTGACTGGAAAGAAGTGAGCTACTTTGGAAAGCCTGTCAATGACAACAAAGATTGTATTGTTGCCCTTCTGCGACCTTGGAAAACCAGTGATGAAATCCATCTCTACTTTCTCCCATTTCCATTCCGGAGGCTTCAATGGCTGTAGAAGACCGGAAGGTTTCTGATGGACAGCTTTAACTCTGCGACAGACATCACACTCCGAGACATACTTGGCACAATATCGTTTCAAACCAGGCCACCAATATTGTGTTTTCAAGTCCATGTACATCTTAGTGTTGCCAGGGTGAATAGAAAGAACAGAATCATGCGCCTCCTTGAGAACTTGCTCTCTTAAACCCGGGTAGTTCGGAACAAACATCCGGTGTTCAAAGAAAAGAGTGCCTTGGTCATCTACGTGGAAAGACTCTTACTTCGGAAGCTGAATGTTGGAAATGATCTTTTTAGTTTAAGGATCCCCAAGATGAATGGAACGGACCTTTTCTTCCAAGAGAGGTGTTGCTAGAAGGTTCAGAAGATACCCTTGATCCACAATTTAAGGTTGAGCTTGCGGAATTCCTCGCACAAGAGAGGCTGTTGTTCTTCCACCATGAGGTTGTTGACATACGCTTTTCGGCTGAGAGCATCGGCCATGACATTGGCTTTGTCCGGAGTGTAGTTGATGGTCAGATCGAAATCATTGATTGTTTCAATCCACCTCCTCTGACGAAGGTTGAGATCAGGCTGTGTGAAGATATACTTCAGACTCTTGTGATCAGAAAAGATCTCACAACGGTTGCCAAGCAAGTAATGCCTACATACTTTCAAAGCAAAGATAACTGCTGCGAGTTCGAGGTCATGTGTAGGATAGTTGATCTCATGCGTCTTCAACTGTCGAGAGGCATAAGCAACAACTTGTTTTTCTTGCAAAAGGACCGCACCCAATCCTTGCAATGAAGCATCACAGAATATCTGGAAAGGCTTTGATGTATCTGGGGGAACCAAGACTGGTGTGGAAGTGAGCTTCTCTTTGAGTGTTTCAAAGCTTGCTTGACATGCAGGAGTCCAAAGGTATTTCTTGCCTTTCTTGAGGAGATCGGTAAGAGGCTTCGCAATCTTTGAGAAGTTTTGAACGAATCGCCGACAGTAACTGGCCAAACCAAGGAAACTCCGGACTTCTTTGACATTTATGGGTGGAAGCCAGTCCATAATTGTCTTAATAGTTTCTGGGTTGACGGCGATGCCCTTGGCAGAGATGACGTGACCAAGGTATGTGACTTGAGGCAGCCATAATTCACACTTGGAGAACTTTGCATACAGGCGGTTCTCACAAAGTTTGTTTAGGACACACCGAAGGTGTTCTTCATGTTCTTCCTTTGACTTAGAATAGACTAGAATGTCATCCAGATAGACCACAACGAACTTATCAAGATACTCCATGAAAACTGAGTTCATAAGCCTCGAGAAGGTGGCAGGTGCGTTGGTGAGACCGGAAGACATGACCGTGTACTCATGCAGGCCATAGCGGGTGGTGAAAGCTGTTTTAGGAACACCTTCCTTGCGAATCTTGATTTGATGGTAACCACTTCTCAAATCAAGCTTAGAGAATACCACAGCTCCAGCTAGCTGATCGAAGAGATCATTAATCCGCGGAAGGGGATATTTATTCTTGATTGTTTTAGCATTGAGTGCCCGATAGTCAACACAAAGTCTATCAGTCTTGTCTCGCTTCTTCACAAAGATGGTTGGACTACCCCAAGAAGAAGTTCTGTGCTGAATGAAACCCAACTTCTCTTGTTCATCCAGCTGACGTTTGAGTTCAGCCAACTCAGCAGGACCCATTTTATAAGGCCGCTTGGAGATAGGAGCGGTACCAGGTTCAAGTTCAATGACAAACTCAACCTCACGATCCGGAGGCATACCTGGAAAATCTTCAGGAAAAACATCTGGGAACTCACAAACTACATGAACACTCTGAATACCTTCCATAGCATCATCATTCAAAGCCGCCAAAGAATAAAGCTGAATTGCAGGAGTTAGACTTGGAGAATAGACTATATGGCCTTCAGGATTTTTCAGAGAAACCGAACGTTCAGCACAATCAATCACAGCTGCATTTGCTATTAACCAATCCATGCCCAAGATAACATCAATATCAGAATTGCCCCGAATAATTAAGGAAGCCAGAAACGAAGAACCACCAATCTCAATTTGATTGCCATGGCTGATCTTAGTAGATAACAATCTTGCCCCGGGAGAAAGAACCATTAACTTTTTATCCAGCTGGTCTATAACAAGCTCATGCTCATTTGCAAATTTGTGAGAAACGAAAGAATGTGAAGCACCAGAATCAAACAAAACTCGTGCAGGAACTGAGTTAACAGGAAGCATACCCATGACAACTCCAGGTGCATGCTCAGCTTGAGCGACGTTGACACAGTTGGCACGAGCAACCGTAGACCCCGACTTAGTGTTGATGTTGAGAGCCTGAGGTGGAGGTGCACGAATCATAGGAGCACTTGCCGCAGGTCTTGGAGGTGGTGGTGGAAGAGCTTTGTTGTTCATTGGACAATTCCAGTGCTGATGCCCAGTGTTTCCATAAGTGTAACAAGCACCAGGTGGACGTGGAGCAACGTAGCCAGGGACTCTGCCAGGCGCTCCACGGTAGTTGTGGTTGTAGCCCCTGGGAGCCGTAGTGAAGGAGTTTGGTGGCCTTGGTGCGTAGCTTGAAGGTCTTGGTGGAGCAGGGAGCGATGGTGGGGTGTTAGGAACCCAGACACGACGCTTAGAAGGAGCTGTCATAGCAGAAGAGCTTGATGTATCACGACTGTGTTTCTTTGACTCCTCAAACACTTGCCTACTTGCTTCTTCCTGCAGAGTTGTGTGTTGGAGTTCCAGAAAAGATGCCGGCCTTGCATGAGTGATTGCATATTTGATGGAAGCATTGAGGCCTTGCCGAAACCTCTTTTGCTTCTTCTTGTCATCAGAGATCTCATCGCCACCATAACGAGAAAGGTTCATGAAGTTTCTGATGTAGGTGTTGACATTGTCAGTGCCCTGCTTGAGGTTGAGAAACACTTCCTTCATCCTTTCCATGACAATTTCTGACAGATATTGCTCTTTGAAAGCAGCAGTGAACCGCTCCCAAGTAGGCTGAAAACCAGAAAGATCTACCTTGATGTAATTTTCCCACCACAGAGCTGCATCTCCCTTTAGAAGGTGAGTGGCACATTTGACCCATTCTTGCTCGGGAACATCCGCAGTCATCGGCAACCTTGACACTTAACGAAGCCAATCATCCGCATCAAGTGGCTGATCAGACACCTCAAATTGGTGTGGGTTGAACTTGAGAAAACTCTTGATGTCTCCTCGCTTGGGAGGTGGAGGTAGCGGAACAAACTCATTCCACCTGACTCTTTCCTCGAAGCGCTGCTGGTTCTGCTGCATAGTGCCCAAAGCATTTGCAATACTTGCCAAAGCAGCCCCAAGTTCAGGTGGTATGTCCTCCTCAGAACAGTGTGGTGGTGCCATCCTGTGATTGATATAAAACACAAGTCAGTACTATAATGGAGAATGATAATAATCCAAAATAGTACCAAAATGGAATTAACCAAGATTAAAGGATGCAATTCACTGAGATGATATTAAAATATCAACAAAGTTCAAGGCAACTAGAATATATTAAGCATAACGCACACGACTGAACAAGGAGTGTGGTACACAACTAACAAAGAAAAAAAAATTCCGCAAATTTCGGCATTAAAATACCACTATATGCGCAAAACCACTTAACGAATCAAGATTAGTAACTCTACTAGTTCAATATACAAAAGCAAATGATAAAAGTAGTGGTATGGTCGCGACTCCATCCCGCACTCCAATAATTACTCCGCACATGAAGAAGTAAAACACATATCCCAACACCTTCTTCTTAAGATGAACCTAAAGATTGGTAACTACGGAAAAGAACACCCCAACAAGATAACGTCGGATAACAAAGAGTAAGATAGATCGCATCATTATACAACGAATCAAAATAGATCGTGTCGGTTTACAAAGGCCAGTCGGTATGGAATGTACCAATAGTTGATAACCAAAGGCAGATAGTGATAACATTTGGATGCAACAGATAGACAAGGGATTCACACACACGCACACACACACACAAACACAAGCATAACCTATGGTACTACGGAACCCAGAACACGTGTATCCTAGTTTGAATTTTAGAAGAGGATTGAAAACGTTACACTTCCTTACCAGAAAAGGGTGGGTGGGTGGGTAAGAAGAAAAATGGAAGCAGTCCCGCTCTCACGTTTTGTTTTTCCCTAGTATACATAACTACCAAAATATTTGCTAGACTGACAACGACCATTTTGGCTGAGACCCTGAAGGGCGGGATGGCTCTGATACCAATTGTAACTACCTCGGTGAATTACGCTCTTAGTTACATGCCTGGATGAACGAAAGTGGTTAAAATAGTACGGTGGGGCCCAGGGCCACTCACGGTAGACCTTTCGGCCGTCCTAACTACTTTCAGACATCGGGACAAGAACGAGCGGCATAATCGGCAGGCGAAGGGATCAACTACATACACAAATGAGTATGTATGCAAGCCACATACAACAGTCCTCAGAGCCATTCCATCTAAAAGAAATAGAAATATTGCAACGCCATACGGCAAGATTCAAATGTCCTAGATAGAGATAATAATTTAGGATAGCTCCTCATACATCACACATCAGAGTATCAGGCGGAAGCGGAAAACAAGATCCGAGTACGGATAAGAAGCAAATCGGCATAAGATGCCCCATAAATAAACACATCCCGCCCACAGATCTCACGGATTCCCGTTCCCGGAATCTCTACACCGAACGATCGTTGCCAACATCATTTGTCTCTTCCACCCAGTATCCATCCTGCGGGTACACCTGTTCATCTGAATCAAACAATTTATCATGTGAGACCCTAGGGGTACTCAGCAAGTCTTTATGCCACTAAAGGGGACACAACCTGGGGTGACGCAATTGCAGCAAAGGATAATACCTAACAATTCTACAGATACTCACTAATCATCCGCCTAACCAATAATAGACGGATGTCCGTGGATTAAGAACAACAGTTATAACGGTATAATTAACAGATCCATCCTCCTCCTCGCTTACCAACGAGGAAGCGGACGAACAACCCCCATCATCCGTTGGCAGGTTTATTAACCATTCCATGAGTATTGCACTATTTACTAGTCAAGTACTTAGTCAAATTAAAAGCGGTACTTTAGTTATACTTGTCTATGATCGAGAATCTGTGCTCCAAGTCGTCCATAACCGCGGACACGGCTTTCAGAAATATTTACCCTGCAGGGGTGCACGAATAGCAATACACACTCGATCAACCTCGGAAAAACCAAATCAGAACCCAACGAGGCATTCATGACAAAGCAATCACAGGATTCAGAAAGATTTCAGGGGGCCACCCCATTAAGCTACCCGCGACGAAGTTGGCCGGCTCCGAGACGGACCCAAGGTTTGTGTCAATGGCTATAAACTACTAGGAACCCGAAAGTGTGACTGGGCTTGTCGATACCGTGAAAACATTCCACGATCCGAAACAGTACAGGTGCTCCACGCACAATCTTAATAAAGCAGTAACATGGCATAAGTACATGATAGTAATAAAGCCCCAAACTACTTTGTGGCCCCAAGAAATAAGAATGAATCAAACTCTGGCTCAGGGGGGTCCATAAGGCCTCCCGGATGTAGATAGTGCGAATAAACAAGGAACAAGAATCAAGTACTCGGGGTCCTACGGGACACAAGTGAGCATGACAAACCAAATAGCAGATATTGCTCACCGGTGCCTCTTTCATTAGTTATCCAATTACTACTCCGGTTAAGTTGTTTAGGTACCTCGTTATTCATCCGACACTCACATACCCTACACATGCTTTTCTACGACTCACATGGCTCAAACAACTCCTGTAGTAATGGCTCATGGGATGGAGGAACAAGCTTCGCTGGGGTTTAAAAATAAAGGCTATGTAGTACTTGGGATTCAATTTAATGCAATCGTGACTCAATGATGCAAGAATAAGATAGAGGCAATAGGTACTATATGTATGCAAGCATGTGGTAGTGCTTTCCTGGCAGCTCAGTTGAAGCGAGGGAAGGATCTAGGTAGTACTCCTGTGATTCCTGGTAATTCTCCTGTTGGGCGTCTATTCGAACAAGAACCAAACAAACAAGAGCCAACATAAATAAAGTGCACAAGCATATGAATTAAAATGCGACAAGCAAACAAGCATGTCGTGATGAATGGTGCACAGGTTACATGGCATTAAAGTAGCATGGCAAGGGTGAGGTGTGGATACAAGAAATAAAGCATTTTGTTATTTATTTGGCCCCATTTTATTGTCATAAACAGTTCAGATTTGTAATAATGATATGATGCATGCTTCAATTCATAACAAGGACTACATAAATAGAACGGGCTCGTCGCGCTGATCGATTTAGACATATTATTTGTCACATTTGGAGTTGTAGAATTAAAGTGATTAATTAATTAAGGAAAAGGGCCTTTTATTGTAATTTTAACCATCTCGAAAATTTAAAGTGAGCAAATAATATTTTGAAGGGCATATTTGAATTCCTCACATTTTTCTGATTCCAAAACATATATCATTTGTATTATTTGGATTTGTAAATTAAAAGTTATTTGAAAACTGATTTGAATTTGAATTTTAAATCAATTTTGAATTTGTTTTCTTTAAATAGCCAGACAGGAAAACTTTTGTTACCCAGGCAAATCTAGCCTCAGCCGCTGACGGGTGGGCCAGTGGCTGGCGGGGCACGCGCGCGCAGGAAAATCCTTTTCTACCGCGGCTTAGCCAGCCAATGAGGCTGACAAGTGGGGCCAGCGGCTAGAGGCCCACGTGACAGCGGTAGGAACTGCAGGGGCTGACAAGTGGGGACGAGCTGGACCGCGGGTTACGGCCCGAGGAACCTAGGGGGGTTTCGGCAAGATTGCCAGGGCGGCTGACTAGTGGGCCACGAGGTACCGCGGGTTGAGAGCGAAAATAAAAAGAGGGGGCTTTTGTAAAACAACCACGGCCCAGTACTGTTCTTCGTTCTCTTCGGTTTGATGGGAAATCAGCGCGCAGCGCAGAGCGAGGGATCGAACCCGGGTCACGGGCGGCCGCGCTGAGGGGGCTAGCCAGTGCGGTAGGCTAGGAGAGCTGTTAGGAGGGGGTTTGGGGCCTAGCTAAGGCTCTGTGCGGCACAGGGAGGTTGCAGACGCCGGCGACCTTTGGCGCACGGAGGACGTTCGGCGAAACGAGCGGCAGCGCTAGACGGCGACAGCGAGGCGGAGCATGTCAGGGGGGAAGAGGGGCTCACCGCGGGCTCGACGGAGGGCTCGGATCGGGCGGGGAGGCACCGGAGCGGCGAGGACGCAGGCGTTCCCCGGTGTTACGGTTTCGGACGGCGAGGCGCAGGATCCGGCGGTGCTGGGGCTTTTCGTCCATGTCAGCGTGTACAGGGAGCAGCAGGGTGGTCTTCTCGGTCGCCCAGGCCAACTCCACGACGTGCACGCCGGCTGGAACGAAGAGGAGCAGAGGTAGACGGCGGCGACTGGCGGCGGAAGCTAGCGTCAGCGAGGAAGAAGGGGAAGGCGAGGTAGGCTTTGGAGTGGATCTGGGAGCTTCCAGGAGGCGTGCGAGGGAGGGTAAAATGAGAGGGAGAGAGAGGAGAGGGAGCCGTGGGGAATCAGGGTGGTGAAAGGTGGCTCCGGTGCCACCTTTTCTCTCCTCTTCACATGGTCGAGCTGGGGCTCGACCTGGGTGGCTGCAGGTGGGGTTTTGGCCGGGAGAGAGGGACAGGCAGGGGGATGCTCGGATGGAGGGGCCCTCATGGCAGGAAGAGAGAAGAGAGAGAGGAGAGGGGTAGCTCGGGCTAGGTAGATGGTAGCCTCGGGTTAGGGTTTTGTTTAGGTTAGAGAGAGGGGTGGGGTTAGCTGAGGTGTGGGCCAGGGAGAGAGAGGGGGTTAGGTGGCCCTCATGGTAGAGAGAGAGATAGAGAGAGAGAGGTGAGGTTAATGTTAGGGTTTAGTAGAATTAGGTTAGGAGAAGAATAGAGAGAGGAGCTAGGTTTAGATTTTATTAGGTATTTAGATTTTAAAATTTGTTTATGAGACCATACCAAAAGGAACATGGAGCTTGATCTAGCTTGAGCTAAGGTGGAAGAGAAACAAGAAAGAAAGAGAGAGAAAAGAGATGTGTGGAAAGAGTCTCATATGATCATGCATGGAGAAAAATAAAATAAAAGAAAGAGATGTGGGTGAGGATATGGGAATGGTGGAATGGAAGGAGATGGTTCACAAAGAAATAACCACTAAAGTCAAAGGCAAAAACCCATGGGATAAAAGGTGGTGGTACTTTTGCATGGCCCATGCAAAAATAATAATGCCATGATTCATTTTGTGAAAACAATAATAATATGATGGCATTATTCTTATGCATTTCCCAGAAGTGGAATAAAAGCCAAGCAAGAGATAAGTAGGATTGGATCCACCCCACCACATGAGCTAGGATAAAATCAAAAGAAAAAGAATTGCAAGCTCATGGACTAGTAGGATGGTGGAATTATAAAGTGGTGAAAAGAAAAGATAAAGGAGGTGAATAAAAGATATGCCCCCAACTCAACTTGGGCATTTAGACAATATATCAATAACCAAATACAATATCAAGAGGCAAATACAATTAATAATGCATGTGAGAGAAGAACCAAAAGAAAAAGAGTTTTATAAGATGCTCAAATGCAAGGTGGCATGATGACATGAGCATGATATAATTATGATGCCACAATTATATATAGGAAGTAGCCATATCTTACTAGAACAAGTAGCATTACAATTGTTACACAATTGGGATGCTACACGCCCAAGAGGAGGCGAATCTCCGCTGTTGCAGAGTTGTGGATCCCAGTTGACGGGGCCGAAGAAACCGTGACATTAGCAATCCCAGTTCCCATAGACGGCGCCAATTGACAAGGGTTAAACTCATCAATGCCCATTATTATGGACTTGGGTTGTGGAGAAGGAGGGAGCGCTAGAGGCATCAATTGGCTACCAAACAAGCACACAGGGACGCAAGGTTTACCCAGGTTCATGCCTCATACAGGATCCTACTCCTGCTTGTCTGCTCTTGGAATTATCGAGGGAGTCAAAAGTTACAGGTGGTGCGTAGATGCAATCTGGCAATGGTGTGGAAACTAGGGTTGTGATTGTCCTCCTCGCCGCCCCTCCTAGCCTTTATATAGATATGCCAGGTCTTAGGTAGCAGGTCAAGTCGGTTACAGGTTAGGCTTTGTCCCTTTAAACTTTCTATCTTAAACTTCGCCTTGTGCCAGAAGCAATCGGAGTCTCCGTGGGTCACCCGTATCCTAGATTGGGCCCTGGTAACGCCGTGGGATTCTGTCAGACTAGACTGTATATGCCAAGCTCAAGTACCTATAAGGTATTCCCACGTCAGTATGAATACAATGTATTTGATGAATTGTTGAAAGAAAATACATATTCGACTTACCGTATTTCCATGAAGTGGTGACTATCATTTTCTAATTGTTGAGTTTAGTAAAAGAGTTTACCAAATAAAACATGAGCATGAAACTATTTGAGATGATCAAAGAATTTCAGCATCAAAGGGTATTGAAGATAAAAGAGAATCTAATTACTACGATTTGATCAATAGTAATGAAATTCGACATTATAAGATTGGCATAGACTTATCAAATGCGATGCATTTTGATACGTTGAAGTGCAAAGCATCACAATGTGATATTTGATTTTGAGTGGGTGAATAAGTGGCACCAAATAAAGCATTTTAGTATTAGTGTTAAGATAATTAGTTGGAAATAGAAAAAACTCATTTAGATTATAAAGTGAACCATCTGAAATTCATGAGATAGGCACTATATATTGTATGCATTGTTGTCGAATCTTTGGAGTTTTTTGATATCACCGAAGCAATAGTGAACAAGTCCTTGTAGAGTATTCATTAGAATTTTGAATACGAAATCCATGGCTAAAACCAAAAGATAGGAGAAACTAGTATTGCTGAAATTTTGGTGCATTCTTGAGAAAGTTTGTGTTCTCGACAATGAAGCTAATGGAAGATAGTGAAAGCACAATGAGGGTTCATAACCCTACATCAAAGTGTTGAGAAGCGCAACAGAACTTGTTCCAGAACATGTCTTTTCACATAAAGGAAAGGATCAATGATAATGATCATTGTGTTTTCCCCACTAGTGCCTTTACTAAATAAAGTATGATTTGAAAAATGTACCCTACATCTTGTGTGGAGACATTTATGAATCACTTGTCATGTTATCAGAATATGACATACCTATAAACTACAAAGGAAGTGATGGTAAACTAAAGTTATGAGGAATCCTAGAAGTGGATTTCACTTAAGATTAGAAAGTAAAGTGACGAGGGGTAACCTCGGCAATGCCCATGGTGATGGACTTAGGGTTTCATGGAAAAGGAGAGCGCTGGGAATTTCATTGTCTTAATAGGCAAACAAGGGAGGTGATTTACCCAGGTTCAGGCCCTCGTATAGGAAACCCTACTTCCTGCTTGTCTGCTCGTATTATCATTGGAGAGTAAACTCGTTGAGTTGACTAGATGCGATCTCGCCGAGAGAGGGAGGCGTGATGTCTATTGTCTAGATCTATTGTCGGGTGTCTATTGTATCGTGCCGTGTCCTCCTCGTTGGACCCTCCTACCCTTTATATATGGGGAGGCTAGGTCTCAGGTACTGATATGAGTTGGTTTACAAGTTAGAGTTCGTATCTAGTCTAGTCTTGTACTTCCTTGTCTTGTTCCACTAGGAGTCTGTGTCCTTGTAGGCTTCATGTATGTTGAATCGCCATGGGCTTCATGGATCTTGTCATATCTTCAGGTGACCCTTCCGTTGGGCCGGACCATATATGCCAATAGTGGGAACCTGAAGGGTTATGCCCATGTCATAAAGCATTACTAAATCTTGTCAAGTAAAGGGGTTACTTGATTTTTCCAAAGGACCACAAGTTCATAACAAAAAATGTGAAAGACAAAGCACGATTCACCGCGAATAATGTCTTGGAGGAATTCAAAAGAATTTGATTCAGAACTGCTGAAGTCTAGTGGATTTGATACTGATAAAGTACTAGTGTCTCCTAAAAGGAAATCTAAATTTGATAATTAATCAAGGTATTTTGAAATTATTCAAAATATTGAGAAGATATAAAATTTGCATGAAATTGAGTGGGAGCTATAAAGACTTCCTAAAATAATATGTGAATGACATATTTTTGAGTGGGGTCAATGTAAGTTTCAGACTCGAATATGTAGGGAACATATTTTGAGTGGGAGCTTAATTCTTGTATGTATACGACACATTAAGAATAAAACAAAAGTACTGATAAATACTGATTTATAAGGGTTAAAAGTTGAAAGAAAGTATAGTACAATACTATGTTGTAATATATTCCTAAAAGATATTCTGAAATAGTTTTGAAATAGGAATTGATGAACGAATGGTCCTTAATCATTCGAATTGGTAATTGCATGTGAGTGCTACATCGAAGGTCAAAAGAAAGAATAGGATGATCATTATCTACTATATTTTGACATAGGTTCTATCTGATAAACCATGATGATAACTCAACATAACATGATCCAAGAAGAAACGTTTGGAGGTGATTAAGTATAAATCACTGAACATTGAGCTAAGTTTGGCCATAGTGTCTAATGAGAACTGTAGACATGTTTTCCAGATCCATGAAGGATGACATACCTTAAAGCATAAAAGGTTATGATATAAGGGCATATGTTAACCTTAAAATATCGGAAAGCTCTGCATTGAAAATACCGATTTAAATCAAAGAGGAAGCATGGTGGTAAACATCAAAAAATGCACATGGTGCACTAGTGTTTCGATAACTACATTTCAAATAAAAGTATAAGGATACTACCTAAAGTGATGTATAATATTGTGGCAAGACAAGTTCGTATTTGCATAGAGTTTGTGTCCCAGGGCACAGTTCCCATGAGAAAGTTCACATTGACTGATCTAACATCACTACTGGCTCCTGGAAACCAACCTCACTCTATTGCCATAACTAATATACATACACAAGATATTATCATAAGATGATAAAGTATTAATGTCAATTAAGGTGATATTGGTAAGTTGCAAAGGATATGAGGGGCCGTAAAGTCCGGACCCTAGACTCAACCTCTTCCATGAGCAAGCATGATCAGAGGTGCTAGATTGTATGGTGCTGATGATTGGTAAACAAGTACAACTAGTTTATTTGTACTCTAGTGCAAGTGGGAGACAGTTGGAAATATGCCCTAGAGAAATAATAGTATAGATTATTATCATATTTCACAAAGTTTATGATAAAGTTTTATATCATGCTATAATCGTATTGAAACGAAACATCAATACACGTGTGATATATAAACAACCAGGAGTTCCAGGTGAATCTCTAGTCACTAGTTCATTGGTCAAAAGATGATCAAGGTTTCCTGATCATGTGGCATTTATGCCAGTTGACAATGGAGTCACCTCATTGAGAGAATGAGATGATTAGCAATACCCAATCTAAGCATCATGACATGATCATGTCACGAAGTTCAAGTTACGATGATGAGGAAACATATTGTCTTGTTTCTTAGACCGTGAGACCATATCAATCACTATCACCCGAGAATACTTTGATAGCATCAAACATCACTCGGTTAAACGTGATCATAAAGGTGTGTTAAAGTATTCAGAGGGGCATGTAGAGGCATTATGTGTCAAGAGAGGGATTTGTCCATCCGCATGATAGAAAGATACTCGAGGGCCCACTCGGAGAAGTCATATCCAATAGCTGCACAACATGTGACTAGGTCACAAGGATATCACTTGTCGGAATGAGTTAAGTAGAATTTGTCGGTGACAAGATTGAACACGGCATAGTGATGTCATTGATCAGATCTCGGACAATGCAAGTATTACAAGAACATGACATGATGTTCATGGTTCAACAACACAAATTCGTGGAATGCACAGGGATCATCATGGGCATCCAGGTCCCGCTGATGATCATTGGTATGAGAGGGGTCTCGACCATGTCTGGAGTGTTCCCGAACCATGGGGTATCACGCTTAAGGGCTGGATGATGCTCGAAGATCATTTTGGTATCAGTGAAATCATCGAGGAATAAAAAGAGAGAAACCGGAAGGGTTTCGGAAAGTCTGGAGGATGTACGAAGTGGGGTGGAAGTAGTTCCATAGCCACGGGGATTGAATAATATGTAAGTAAATGTTAAATATTGATTTAATCATTTATTTATATTTATTTAATAAAAGAAAAGGAATTAAAATGGTCAAATTCACTATTGGGCCAAAATCCCTAGGGCAAAAGGCCCATGAGGGAAAATACTAAAAGGGAGAAAGGGAGGAGGGCCCGCATGTGCCCCATGCACCCGCCGGCAGGGCCCATGGGGGCCTTGTCCGGCTGGCCACCCCTCCCTCTCTCCTCTCCCTTGTTTAGTCTGACATGGCTAGGCTGATTAGCTATGGGGTGCCTTTCCCCTATATATTGAGAGGTATCTTGAGAAAATAAATACATCAATAATCATTAAAGGTTCCCTCTCTTTTGGGGAGACCTCCAGTTGATACTCTCTTTCTCTCTCTCTCCTGTGACCGTAGTCCCAAGTCTAGACTGCACGAACAGGAGAGTTCTTCACCGTGGAGCGCCGTCGTGCTGCGGGATTCGGATCCAGAAGGTCTACTTCCATAACTGCTGCTGGATCGGAGGATCAGGAGTCATCATCAGGCACCGGATGTGTGTAACTCCCTCGGAGGTGCACCACTTGGGGAACTAGAAGTTGTCGGAGCTGCAGAAGCCGTCGGACTTCAGCACGACCCTGAGGTCGGCATCGTATGACTACATCAACCATGCTCTCCTGAGCATTGACAACACCTTTCAGTGTTCAAGGGTAAGTTCGTGAAAATCCACTCCTGTCACTACATTACTAATAGATAGGTACTAGCATTAGGGTTCTTGGCATAGGAAAAAATATTGTTTTTAGGCCCAGAACCCCTACAATTCCTTAACCCCTTCTCCCCTTATGTTGTAGGTCATTTCAATCCGTTGCTCTTGCGTGTCTGTCCCCTAGAGGTGGCACCCTGATAAACTCCCTGAATAGTGCATATCAATTATCATCGAAAACCAACCGGGTAAGTGCCAAATTATCAATTCCTCATGCTCATTTTCCTGCCTACGAGGTGTGGGAATAACAACTGGCGTTCACCTCACTCACACCCTAGCACTCCATGTTGATTTTATCAGGATTATAGCAAGAGGATCTCATCCTGCGTGATGTGAGTTGTCAACAAGTTCTACACCGGCTCTGCTAATGAAGAATCCCTCGGCAGGAGATCCATAGGCTCCGTGTCGAACTGATAAGGGATAAGGAAGGTCTAGCCCTCCTAAAGGACTCTAGATGAGATGAATGAGACGCGTTAGTGGGTGGAGACCTGGGAGGAGATCTGTACCCTAGACTGGGAGGGCATGTTTGTTTGGGAGATCAGCGGGACCAGGCGCATGCTGACATTGCCGAGGAGAACCTCATTGTGTCCCTTCTGTTAGAAGAGAAATCCAAGCTTGAAGAAGAGGCCCGTCAACTAGGGTAGCAGCTGCGAACAACACCCCCTCGTTGACGGTCGGTGCCATGGGGCCTCTAGTGGGTTGTCAGAGCGGACTATCGGTGTCTGGACCACTGAAGAACTTCTTCTGTTGTGCCTTTTCCTTTTATTATTTTTCCATCTTAGATCCACCGGGCGTCTTATTCCTTAGGCCTCCTTTCCCTCTCTCTGCACCTGGGAGGTTGAAACATATGGATCTATGATTCCTTGTTCTTCACGTCCCTTCACATGTCCACAATGTCCAGCTATGGTCTTAGCTATGATAAGCGAGGTCAAGGGATGCATTGACCCATGTCTGGGCGAGCGCCATTGTCCAAGAAGTCCCGAGCTCAATCCTTCGGAGGCAGGTTCCCTTTTTGGATCGCCTTTTTCCAAAGTCCCCCACTCTGTCTGGTTTGAGTCTGGCATGCAGCACGTGCTTTACGTCCTAGAGCCCCGAGTACCAGGTCTGGTCAAGTTTGGTATCCTAGACCGTGCGCGTATGCGCTACTTATGGGCCGAGGTTAGTAGCTTGGGTTTTGGGCGGGTTTATCGCTTATGTGACGAGGTTAGTAGTTTGGGCTTCATATGGGTGTATCGCTTATGTGCCGAGGTTAGTAGCACGGGCTTTATGCGGGTGTATGACTTATGTGGGTCACCGTACAATTGTCACCATGTTTAAGATGGGTGTGAGTTCTAGCTAGACCGAGTCATAGTGCTTGTGTGGAAGCCATCTGCCTTTGTCTCGCTGGCAACATTCCTTGGGCCATTACCTCTGTCCCATTACATCGGGGTTCATCACTTCCCTACACCATGCCCTGTAGTGGCGTTTTGTCATGGGTTCGCCTGAGTAATCCCTGCTGAAGTTCTCTGCATTCCAGTCACCTGTGCTAGATGTTTTTGAGGTATCCAACACAATTTCAAGCTATCGAAGTGAGCATCAATCCTTTGACGGCCTTGTGGCCACTCATGGTATCCACGTACCCGTTCTCTCTAGTCGAATATAACTAAGAGCGGCCAAGCCCAACCTAGGTGAAGAAAGGATCCTGAGTGATTGAAGCGGGTTTTTAGCTTGAATAGACCAGAGAGAGCACGGAAGTTTTAGTTTAGGGGATCAGGTCATGTGGGTCCGTGTGACCAATCATGTAGGGGGGATTTCGCTCAGTGCCGACTGCTCTATGGTAAGAGTGGGCTTTGCGGTTTCTCCCGAATATTCCTACTATTATGACTAAGAGCACCTAGGGTGGATCATAACACGAAGGAACAAAATGCCCCGAGCCCTCATTGTTGTCACGTGCTTGAGGTAGGTTTGGATTGTTAGGAAGAGCTGACTCAGGGTGTTCTTCTCTAGGCAGCTGGGAGCGCATTCATTTTCTATCCTTGCACGAGAGCCTAAGATGTCATACGAACTGGTGCTGCTACCGGAGCATGAGCTGTCCTCGTTGTTGGAGCGATCATCCCTAGGGTTGGTGAAGAAGGTTTTCCTCTCTTAGAGATTTTTTATCACCAGCTTCTCCGCAACTATGATCCGTTGAACTAGTGTGCCAGAGGGATGTCCTCATTGCTGATCCGGTAGAGTCCCTCATGATTTGTGGGTCATACATGACAAGGTCCTTCCCAACTCGGTCGGTAGCGTAGCTGGGCACATGGGTGCTATTCCATGTAGCCCACCATCGTCCCAACTGGGTATAGCGTGTGCCACAACTTATTCTCTTGACCTACCGGTTTCCCCTAGGACACATCGTCTCCCTCGAAGGCCTACGACTGGTGAGCCTCTACTGTGCGCTGATCCCCTGGGTGGATGCTGGTTTCGCGGGCCTCTCAAAATCGGGATCTTATCCTCTTGCTTGGTCTAGGCTCCATAGGATCTCCTAGCACCGTTGTGTATGCCCTGACCCGTTTCCCGTAGGATGCTATATTTCTCTGCGTCTATCAGAATCCTAGGCTCTCATTGGAGGGTCTGCATGTGTCTCACTATCGTACAGCGACCACTAGCTTTGGCAGGACATACCCTACGAGCGTTCAGGCTGCCGTGTAGGCCCTGGCGAGGAGTGAGCTTCTGGGTCATAGAGTGGTTTCTTCTAGATCCCTAGCCTTACTTCTTGAGTGAGGTAGGTCTTCCGTTATTGTGATACGGCCTCTCGAGCCAGCGAGGTCTATTGCGCCTTTGCTGGGTCCAGGCGTGCTCCAAACTGGACCAGCTGTCTGAGCCCCGGTATGACCAGCTGCTGTGTTGCTCGGTCCATGACCTCCAACATACAAAACTAGGTCATGAAATTTTCTCTTACCAAGGGTAACCTCCTCAGTGTCTTTGTTCGGGTCACTGGTCCCGCACCATAGTCTGAACCGATCCATCGGGATTTGCCGATAAAGCCTGGAGGAGATAGTACCCATGACCATGGCTAGGTACACGATGCTTCCCCGATTCCGTATGTTTGTGATGTATGGGATACAAGGATTGAGGAGTCGGTATTGATGCCTGAGGACCCTAGCAGAAAGGGTGTGGGTTCCTGGTGCGCCTCCTACCCTAGGCGTGGTGGATTGTACTGTTCCCCTAGTGACTTGGAAGGCGGCCGACCCGGTCTAGAAATAGTTCATCTCGTAGGGAGGAGGGTTATGAGGGTCAAACTAAGAGGACGGGTCCACTCCGTCGTTCTTCTTGTCTACCTGATCGATGCACGGTAGCATATGTAAGGCCGTCGCCTCTCTTCCGCCTCGAATTCCACCTAACGCTATACCGTGTGGCACTAGTTGTACCCATCAGAGCTAGTCTTGTGGTATCCGCACCATTTGTCCCTTGTCTGTCGGGACATTGACATCCTTCTAGTGTAGGGTGCTCCCGCTGCTGATCGCCGTCTGGTGAGATCAGGTCGGCTTCCAGTGCATCTAGACCTGACATCAGTGGAGTAGGGCCCTTCATAGTCTGTTCTTGTAGTCGTCTAGGTCTTCATCGTGCATGGTGTCCACATCCATCGAGGTGCATCGAACCCCAAGCTTGGTACAGTGGCATGTGTTCTTTTCCCGTGTATCTCAACAGGTTGACATGATCCATCCTTCTCCCGTAGACACACTCCATGGTGGGCGACCAAGACTACCTATGGTTTGTGTGGCCGTCCACATGGTGTAGGTGGCCTGATCTGTACTCCTCCCACTAGGTGTCGGGGGGGAAGAAGCTTGCCTTTTTTCTACCAAAGTTGAAAGTGGCCTTTGGCCGAGATCCATGAGCCCCTAAGTTTTCCTGACCGTGCCCAAAGCGGTTCGGGTTTTTAGAGGTCGTGTAGACCTAGCGGTCCACACTACTAGGTGTTTTCGTGGTAGATCTGATCTGCATGATGTGGGCTCCCCTTCCTGGCATGCCAACTGACGAAGGATAGTTTTTACGATCCCCTCGCAGGATAGGTTTATAATGATAGCCAACTATAACATCCCAACATTAGAGCTTAGAAATAAGATAAGATTAAGTGTGTGCATTGCAATCATGCATAGAAACTCTAGATAATTTTCGCGTGTTTCAATAAAACTTGTCAAAGTGATTGAAGCTTCTCTTAACTTGGTGGAACTAAATTAGAGCATCAAGTTGATTGCGATAACTTTCAATATAACCTTTTCTAAAACCTTATCTTTGGGTAATATAATTTGATCTATGGGTAGATCAAATGGAATCATGCTAAACCCATAATACATTATTTAATGAATAATAAAGGATCTTATAGAGATCATATGATGGTATTCATTACAATCACTCTGGAAAACTCAATCAAGAATATAACTCCAAGAAAAGAAATTCAATAACTAAACCTTGATACAATTGTTTGCTATAGATGTTTCTACCATGAGCATCATGGTAGTTCTTAAATATTAAGTCTTATCACAAAGAGAGTAGAAATTAAGTTGAGCCAAGACCATTCATCTCATATCCTTAATATCATGTTAATAGAGGACATTCCTATTTAACCAAGTCCTAGTGTCAATTGATCATCAATATTGAGTGATAAATTCTTGACCTAGAACTTACTGATCTATTATATTGACCTTCGAGGGGCCTTAAATAAATTAATAAGAAGAAGGAACTAGTTATGGTAGAGTGTGCAATCATCAATGGAATGCGATCCTTAGTGGAGATCAAACCATCAGATGTTGGAGGAGATAACTCACTCATGAGTTAGCTAGAAGAAATATCTAAACCTAAGAGTTAAGATGGAAATTATGAATCTACGAGGAAGCTAGTAGTACTAGAGTATCAAATGATAATCTTGTTAAGCCAAGTAGGTATAAACTCAAAGTAATCTTCCTTAACAAGATAAGCCTATAAGGAGACTAGAACAAGTCTATTGCTTAGTTGATAATAGATCTTGATCAGACAGTTAGAAGCTTAAGATTAGTGTGATCATAGGATGGTGGTCATTATTCCCAAGTCACTTGAGAATAAATGACTAAGTGTTGAAGAAGAGTGGTGAGTATACCAGATTAGGCTAAAACCTAGTAATCTTAATCTCCTAGCTTGGTCATGAGAAGTCAAGCTAGAGTATGATGAAGCATATAATATGAGTTGTATGGAGTAGTTGGAGGCATAGTAGTTTAACTAAGCTAATACAAGAACAAACTTGTATTTTGGGAGTAACACCCTACCCATTCAGAGGATTGATATCACCTGTGATATAGTGAGAATTGTAATCTTGCAAGTCTTGGAAGTAGATGAAAGGTGAATATAAAAGGAGTTAGTGGATTGAGTTAGAAATAGCTGCATGGATAGATTCATTAGTAGTAGCTAAGAATTGGAAGTTTTATACTAGAGAAGAATGAAGGAGGAACTTTGTTCAAGTGGCATGACCATGTCATCATATGATGATAGATATGGTGGAGTCAGATGATTGACTGATTCAGGAAGATATGATCTTAGTGAATGAGATGAGGGATTTAAATCAAGTATCTTTAGGAAAGGAATCCCTTTATTATGACCCAAGCCTAGTGAAGTGTGAGAATAGGAATTCTTGTGAAAACCTTAAACAAGATCATATCAAGCCATGCAAGTCTCATGTCTACCTCTCCAAAACCGTAAAATTAAGTTAGCAATGGAACCAATTCCCATTTTTAGGCAGCCAAAGAATAGTAGCTCTTAGTCAAATTAAGTTTCTAAGGGATAACTAGAATACCAGATGAGTGTGTTGATGAAAGCCTTACTTACCTTATTTATCTTAAACCCTAATACAAATAGAGCCATCAAGATCACCTTAAGAGGCAATATAAATATCTCACTCTGAGTTGAGACATCAACCATAATTACCAAGTTGGCAATAAACCCTTAACCTTTGAACTTTACAAATTATTATGAATTGGGTGAATAATTTGAATTCATGCTTAAAATTTGAATAAATTGAAAATTAGAAGTCATTAATGTTTATTTGAATTCCCAAAAGATTTAGTTATTATTGTTTGAATATTTCACAATTATAAAATAATACAGGTGTATAACTCAAATAGTACTTCTTAATTCTTTCCTTTATTCCACAAGTATTAAATAAATACAAATCTATATGAAAGAAGAACATTACAGAGACAAATCTCAAGGAAATACAAGCTTTATTAATAATGAACACATATTACATGGTTCTTACAAAAGAGGAAAAGAAAAGATTATAAATAAAAAACTAACAGAATAGTCGTAATTTAATCCTAGTCTAATATCTCTATTCTTCACTTGTCTTGTACCTGCAAATAAGACAAAATTTGAAAAAGGCAAAGAGGGGGTTAGAGTTAGATTGCTCTCAGATTCTAACAGTGTAATGCACTGTTTTATTAACATCACTGAGCCAAATCATTAAAAGAAGGGATAAAACCATCAAGTGCTGAATATGTTCTTTTCACAATTTAAGTCTCAGACAACCTCACAGACAAAAACGGGCAAGTTTCACCAGGACAAGAAATAGTAAAAGGATGGGGAAGTTTAAACTAAATTCACTTGATCTTATCCATAGGCAGAGCAAACAGTGAGTGGAGAAGTCCATGGAAAGCAAGCACATAGTAGGGAGTGGAGCGCATAGAGAAGAGTAGGGAACTTAGAATTGGTCCTCGCTAGTGTACAGAAGAGGAAGCAGAGAGGTGACCGGTGACAGAGAGGAGTAGCAGCACAAGGAGCACCCTAGAGGGACGCTGCGACCCGCACCAGCACGTGTCAAAGGTGGCCGAAGTAGAAGAACCCCATCACAAGCACCACAACATCATCGAGGGAGCGCCGGAGCGCGGCCGACCAAAACCCTAGCCATGGGGTTAGGTCAGCGCGGCCAGCAGAGGGCACCATTGCTAAATCGGGTTGGACAACGGCATGCAGCGGCATCGACCACGTCGTCCTGCACCGCAGCGGCAGCCACGACGTCCGGAGGCGGCTGGTATCGTGTGCAGCACTAGTGGCGGCGTCGAGCGGGCCAGAGAGGAGTCGCGTGAGAGAGATAAGGGAGAGAGCGTGTGGGGGTACTAGGACGGTGGGCAATCCAGTAATGCCCAGGGGCTTTTGACCAGCCCAAGTAGGCCAGGTTGGGTCGGGCCAGCTTAGTGGGCCAGGCCCGGGATTTTACACAGGGGCTTGTTTTAAAATAAATATTTACAAATATACCCCTAAAATAAAATAAGCTCTAAATAAATAAATAAAACATTTAAAAATATAAATTATATATATGAACTCAAAAAAAATATCCTCTACCCAATAAAATAGAGATTAATATTTTCGTACCATCGGTTAGTTAGTTGTACTCAGTTTTCCCTAGCCCCTTAGTTTTGCTCACTTTTTTCCCATCTCCTTATACGAAACTCTCACATGGTCTGAAACTCGCCGTCCGTCAGCCTTGGCGTTATGTGCTGACAAGTGGGGCTGCTTTTAGTCGGGTCTCATAGTGGACCCTAGGCGTTACGTGCTGACGTGTAGGGTTGCGTTCTGTCGGCTCCCGTAGTGTACCCTTGCCGTTACATGCTGACAAGTGGGGCCGCGTTCAGTCGATTCCCGTAGTGGAGACCTCTCTCAACCTATCCAGATCAGCATCGGACCCACAGCTTATCCACGCGAGCGCCGGACCCACAACATATCTACGTGAGCATCGGACCCACAGCTTACCCAGGTTGGCATTGAAAGATGGGACCCTGAGCCAGCCCCGCGCCCGCACCCTTTATCTAGCTTCATTTTCATATAGTGAAATATAATGCATATACGAAAATTATACACCTTTGAACTCTTTTAAATCGCACTTAGGACATGATAATGTTGTTCTAATAAAATCCTAATCATTTATCATTTCCACGGAGTGAAATATAATGCATAAACTTGCGTATACAAAAATTATACACCTTTGAACTCTTTGAAATCACACTTAATACGTGATAATGTCGTGCTAAGAAAATCTTGAGAGATTATCATTTTCATAGAGTGGAATGTAATGCAAAAACTTGTATATGAAAAATTATAAACCTTTGAGCACTTTTAAATCGCACTTAATACGTGATAATGATGTGCTAACATAATTTTGAGAGATTATTATTTTCTCCCCCATTTTCATAGAGTGGAATGTAATGCATAAACTTACATATACGAAGTTTACACACCTTTGAACTCTTTGAATCGCACTTAATACATGATAATGTTGTGCTAAGAAAATCTTGAGAGATTATTATTTTCATAGAGTGGAATGTAATGCATAAATTTGCATATACAAAAATTATACACCTTTGAACTCTTTGAAATCGCACTTAATACATGATAATGTTGTGCTAAGAAAATCTTGAGAGATTATCATTTTCATATAGTGAATGTAATGCATAAACTGGGATATACGAAAAATATACACCTTTGGACTCTTTGAAATCACACTTAGGTCATGATAATGTTGTGCTAATAAAATCCTGATCATTTATCATTTCCATGGAGTGAAATATAATGCATAAACTTGCGTATACGAAAATTTTAAACCTTTGAACACTGTGAAATCACAATTAATAATGAGATAATGATGTGCTAGCAAAATTTTGAGAGATTATTATTTTCTCCTCCCATTTTCATAGAGTGGAATGTAATGCATAAACTTGCATATACGAAAATTATACACATTTGAATTCTTTGAAATCACACTTAATACATGATAATATTGTGCTAAGAAAATCTTGAGAGATTATCATTTTCATAGAGTGGAATGTAATGCACAAATTATACACCTTCGAACACGTTCCCTTCAAATTATAGTCAAGTTCATTTGTTTATGGAGTTAAAGTACCGGTGGTAAACTCGTTATTTTGCAAGGATAGAGGGGTGCCCTGACAGATATAGGGGTTATCCTATCCGCTAGATCAGAGAGGATCAATGATTGGTGGGCACGATCCGCGTGACAACTGTCTCAACCAATCAGAGCGTAGCAGCGAAGATGAGCACAGGTGCAAGAGATTGATACTAAGAGACGGGAAAACTAAGTAGCACTTAAGAACCAAGGGAAAAACTGAGTTGAACTTAAAAACCAAGGACAATACTGACAAAGGGATTCAAATAGAAAATAGAAAAAGATTTAAAAAATGGAAAATGCGTCTTTTATACAATAAAATACATCTTGGCATACGTCAAACTATTTGCAATTCAAATATACACTAGTTTGACAATTATTTCCTCATTCAGACAAACTATGTTTTGGGGAGGGATGTTTTGGGAATAGGCTTGAGTTGAAAGCCATGAACCTTCATAGATAGTAGGTGATTTGAGAAGTGGTGATTTAGGTTAAAACTTGGTTTATATACATTTCTTATGGTGACAAGTCACATAATAAGACTCCCTGGGTAGGTGCCACTATGTTTTTGCTCTTTTTGAATTTGTTGTGCATAAAATGACTCAATTAGCTAGCTAAAACATATTCGTTGACTCTCTGTTGACCAGCCACCGAAGGGTAAAACTGAGTATATTGCACACGATAGTGTTAGTACTAGAGGGAAAAACTGGGGGCTACCGGGCTGCGGTACCAAAGTTCAAGGGCGAGTGCACCGCGGTACCTAAGTTGCCTGAAATTGCCACGTTTCGAAATGTTGGGCCGCCAACTACCGAGAGGGGCCATTTCGATGCAACTCATCTCCCCCTACCAAATCCAAACATGCCGTGAAACTGCCCCGTGAAGTAGACGGTCAGGACCCTCATGTCAGTAATATTTCCATGATGGGAGCGCCAACGCGGCAACCACATAGGCAAAACGAGAGACTAAAGGAGCATGGTGCGTTGACCAAATTCACAAATCCACTCCCTCCCTCCTTTCGCATGAACCCTAGCACCAGCAGCGTCGAAATCCCCTCTCCAACCAGAATGATCTCTTCCAGAATTTGACTTCTGGCGCCAAGTTGCTGCGTCTACTCGCTGTTACCGAGCTCTAATGCCGAATGCGGTGCCAACCGTTGCGACGATCTAGCCAGCCTCTACCGCCGATGAGCTGAGCAGCCCAAAGGATGGCAGCTCCATTTGTCGAGGAAGTACTTCTGGCTAATTGTGGGTGAGCTACTCTTCTCTTTGCTATTCGCACTATCTATAGCTTCTAGCTGGCTATTGGCATTACACAGATATATCGAACATAGAATTGTTTGCTAGGACGACGCTGACAAACAATTCTTATCTTATGTCTCCAATTTTCTATCAACTAGGATCTCCGCTGAACCCAAATACATGGTCTGGTGGCCATCTGCGGCTACCTCATTAAATTAGCACATGGGAAGAGCACGTGGAAACAAGCTTAGAATCTAAAGATGGAAGTAGCGCCTCCCTGGTTTGGTTGCTGCTGTGCATGAACTTGCTGAAATGAGGCCAGAGCAGACTGCACGGTTTAGCATCGTTGATGAACGAGGCTTCAAGGTTCCTATAGCATGTGACAGTCAGCTAATTGGGTTGATGATACAACATGTTAGGCTTCGCGTGGTTATGCTGGTGTGTAACATACTTGATGAGGGAGCTCCTACTACTGGGAGTCGCCCAGCTATTATTGGACAGGGAGGTCTAACTCGAACCCCTGCTGTTGTTGAGAAAAATGTGGTTCCTCGTCCGCGACATGCTTCTGTCAGGCAACCTCCTCGTAGGAGTCCCCATATTGTCGTTGTGGAAAACTCTGCTCTAGAATCTGCTGGTACTGGTCGTCCCCGTCCCCGTGCGCATGTTGCTGCGGCTGCTGCTCACCCAATCCATGCTGCTGTCTGCCCCGCTATTGTTGCCAAGACCGCCACCTTGTGTGCTGCTCCTCCTCGAAACCTTCCTCAAGTTGTGCGAATCCATGCTCTAGAATCTGCTGGTACTGGTCGTCCTCGTGTTGTTGTTGATCTGGACATTGTTGACCCAATCCCTGCCGCTGTTGAGCAAACAAAGGCTTCCGGAGGCTGCCCCACTATTGTTGCAAAGACTGATGCCTTGTCTCCTCCTCGAACCCGTGCTCGGGTTTAGAGAGCTGCTGGTCTAGAGCCAGCTCATGGTCCGGACTCTGCTAGCACTCGAAACACTGCTGTTGTGGGAACTCCTCCTGATCGTCGATGTGGTATGGCAACAGCTGATCCAATTGTGGTTGTCGCTAGAAGGGGCCCTGCCTGTCCACCATGTAATGTAGCTCCCGGTGCTAAGGGCCCTCTCCTTGCTCCTGGTCCTGGTACTTCCACCGAGGTTGATCCAGCTAACGATGACGCTGGTGATGGCGGCGGTGGCATTGGGGCTAGGTCTGATGGTGCCGCTCCATCTCTCGAACCTCTCGGAGGTTTCTATCTTGACGAACATGATAATGGCAAAGTAATCTTTCGTATTAGTGTCACGGATTATACTGCAAAATTAGATGATGACAGAAAAATTCTATGACGAGTTTGATGTAATCCTTGGTAGATACGACCCTAAAGTGGTAGAGTTATCTGACCTGATGGCATCATTACGTGTGAAAGTGATGTGGGGGTCCTCCCAGGAAGCACGTTTGTTATATTATGGTTATAGGAGCAAAAAGGCTATCAAAGTGAAAGATACCAGGGATTTAGTCGTACCATTTACAAGGAAACATTATAGAGGTGAAGTTTACTTCCACTTGGCAGTGCTCACGGTTGGAGAGGAACTGGAACTCAACAATAGAGATGATGGACTTTTGGAAGGCATGCGTGACCTAATCCATGGCATCACTGGGGCTGGTGCGACTGAGGGTAGCTTCGAACAGAGGAGAGTCTTATAGAGGAGCGTCATAAAGAGGAGCAGGAAGAGCATCCCCAAAAAGGGCACCCCGAAGAAGAACATCACCAAGGAGACCACGCGAGAGAAGAGGACGCCCAAGAGTCGTACGACAAAAGGCACCACACCGCAGAGTACACCCTTGAGATCCAGTCAAAATGCCACACCAAATGGTAGCAGCAAAAAAGCTAAGAGGGCTAGCACGGTGGCGAACACTCCCAGAAGTGGTAGCAAAGAGGGAAGATGGCCAGCACGGAGGCTACCACACCTAGTGGGAGCAGAAAAATACTAATTTTGAGTGGAACATGCCACTGTCAGGGAATTATGACAGCACGAAGGAGAACACGCCCAATAGTAGCAGCAAAAGGGCTAATTTGGAGCGGAACACGCCGTTGAGGTCAGGCAATAATGCCAGCACGAAGGAGAAGATGCCCAATAGTAGCAGCAAAAGGGCTAATTTGGAGCGGAACACGCCACTGGGGTCAGGCAATAATGCCAACATGAAGGAGATTTGGGTGTTGAAGTAGAAGAAATGAAACATGACCACGAGTATCCTATAATTTCGGTCGGCACCGAGTTCAGGAGCATGCATGAGTTCAGGATGTCGTTCCGGCATTTTTGTATCAAGGGGGAGTTCGACGTTTATCGACTGAAGAACACTGCCTAGAGGTATGAGGCCGTTTGCAAGTTAACGTGGATGAATGGACGGGCCGAGGTACATTGTCCATGGAGGAGCACAGCAAGAGCCTTACCTGCGTCGAATGCAATTAGGGTACTAGGGCAATGAATGTAGCAAACCATTAGAACTCTCTCTCTCTCTCTCTCTCTCTCTCTCTTCACTCTATAACTACAATTGATGTGCGATATCTTTCTGGCAACTAGTCGACTCCGCTTATATTTTAAATGAATATGTGTTGCAAGTGAACAAAATGGGCCCTCCACACATGTGTCCGACAGGTAGCAAACTGAAATCCTCAATGGCTGATACGGAGTGGGTGGCTATGCAATCTATGTCCATACTAAAGGATAACCCTAAGGAGACCGCAAAGAATATTCAGACTAGCCTCGGTTCTAAATACAACATTGTCCTTCTGTATTACACGGTTTGGAAAGGTAAAGAGAAAGCTCTAGGGGTCTTGCACGTGGATTGGACCAATAGCTTCACGATGCTGTACAACTTCAAGGCGGAGGTACAAGCTAGGTGCCAGGGGAGTGTTGTGGAGATTGACACCGAATTAGAAGGTGGTAAAATATATTTCAAAAGATTTTTCATGGCGCTTAAACCTTGCATCCAGGGATTCAAGGACGGTTGTAGGCCGTATCTGAGTGTAGACAGCACTGTCCTCACTGGCAAATGGAAAGGCTGCCTGCCATCTGCCACAACACTTGATGGTCACAACTGGATGTTCCCAGTGGCATTCGGGCTGTTTGAAACAGAAACGGAGGAAAACTGGGTCTGGTTTATGAGGTAGCTCAGGAGATCAATAGGCCACATGGATCCATTGGCTATATCCAAGGATGCATGCAAAGGGCTGACGAATGCAGTGAAGGAGGCGTTCCGCGAGCTGAAGGTAGAGAATGCCATGCCCATATAATGCTCAACTTGTACTCACACTACGCAGGCAGCGTATTTCGTTACATGTTTCCTGCTGCTAGAGTTTACAAACCTAGTAGCAGCGAATATTTCATGAGCAAGATTTTTGCTGAGGCCCCAGTTCCAGAGTACTTAGCCTTCCATTATTCGCAGCTATGGAAGAGGAGTCGATTCAACCCTGGCATCAAAGTTGATTACATAAACAACAACCTTGCAGAATGCCTGAATAACTGGGTGAAGGACATAAAAGTGCGTCCTGTTCATATCTTGATGGACAGTATACGTGGTATGATCATGAAGCTGTTAAATATAAGGAGAGAGATCGGTAGAAGACTTAGAGGACATATGCTACCGCCAGTTGTATAGCAACTGCACAAGAGAAGCCGAGGACTTGCTCATCTTAAGGTTCTCCCGTCAACCAGCAGAAGCTGTGAGGTGGTCGATGATACATTGCAAATGTATCTATAATTTTTGATGTTCCATGCTTGGTTTTATCCACTTTCTTGTGTTTTGTCCACACTTTGGAGTACTTTTCATATGATTTCTTGGACTAACCTATTAACAAGAGCCACAGTGCCAGCTGCCTATTTTCTACTGTTTTTGGTTCCAGGAAAGTCAGAAAATGAATATTCTCGGAATTGGACGGGACAAAAGCCAAAGTGCCTATTTTTCCGGAAGTCATCAGATACCACAATACGAGACGGAGAAGGGATGGGGGCTGGCCAAACCACCTGGCCGTGCGGCCAGGCCTGGCCCGCGCCAAGGGGTGGTCTGGCCGGCCCCAGCACCCCCTCGGCCTCTCCTTCCGCCTATAAGATGCCCTCGGGACGAAAACCCTAAGTGCCTGATCAAAAATCCACGAAAGAGTCTGTAGCCGCCGTCATCTCCATCCCTAGATCGGGAGGGATCTGAAGCTCTTCCCGACACCGTGCCGGAGAGGGGAATTCACCCTGGAGGCCTTCTTCATCACCATGCAAGCCTTCGGTGTGATGCGTGAGTAGTTCATCCTTGGACTATAGATCCATGTAGTAGCTAGATGGCTGGTTCTCCTCCTTTGTGCTTTCATGGCTAGATCTTGTGAGCTCCATTCATGATCAAGATCATCTATTTGTAATTCTGCATGTTGTGTTTGCGGGGATCCGATGGATATTGAGATGCTATTTTAGATTGATTATTGATTCTACCATGTCTTTGTTATTTGTGATCTTGCATCTTTCCGTTGTTAGTAGCTATCTTGGCCAAGTAGATGCTAGCAACTCCAAGAGTTAGTATTTATGCTCGATAGTGGGTTCATGCCTCTGGTAATCTGGGGGAGTGACAGAAATCTCCAAGGTACTAGATGTGATGTTGCTACTAGGGAGAAAACAACAATCCTTTGTTCATAGAACAATCGTATTGTTTACTTTACACACAGTTCGTAAAGCAATAATCTGTTGCTTGCAACTTAATACTGGAGGGGGTTCGGATGATAACCTGAAGGTGGATTATTAGTCATAGATGTAGTTGGATGGCGGTCTATGTATAATGTTGTAATGCCCAATCAAGTCTCAAAGGAGTCAAGATGATTAGTATATGTATGTATTGCTTTCTCGGTGTTTGTCAATTGCCCCGATGTAATTTGTTCACCCAGCATGTTATCTATCTAAGGAGAGCCACCTCTAGTGAACTATGGATCCAGGTCCTTTTCTTTACATACAATCTATAAACTGTTTACTGCTTTGAGTTTACTTTCTGCAAACAATTACTTCTTTCCATTCGATACGTTTAATCCTTTGTTTTCCAACAAACACGGTGAGATTGACAACCTCATTGCAAGTTGGGGACAAAGTTCTGTGGTTGTGTTGTGCAGGTCTCCACGTTGCTACTAGCACCGGTAGTGCGCCCTGCCTAAGCTCAGCTAGTAACACCTTTGAGGTGTTTCCTTGCTGCTATTGGTTCGATTAAACCTTGGTTTCATAACTGAGGGAACTTGCTTCTGTGCTCATCATACCTTCCTCTTGGGGTTCCCAACGAGCTCTACATCAACACCGCACTAGCATTTTTCTGGCGCCGACACTGAGCCACCAAGCATTTTTCTGGCGCCATTGCCGGGGAGTCAAGGACATCTTCACAAGGGGAGTCCCTCATAAGCAATCTGTTTACTTTGTTGTTTTTGTTTTGCTTAGTTTCTTTTTGCTTTGTTTGCTTGTTTCTTTATCAAAAACACACAAAAAAATTAGTTTTACTAGTTTGCTTTCTTATTTCAAAAACACAAAAAAATCAAGTCTCCATTAGTTGTTACCTCTTCCTTAGCTCACCATGTTGATCCCTAAATTCACCTTGAAATACCTTTCAATTGGTAGTGGTTCTATAATTGGGAAAGATAATATTGAAGAATGATTTAATCATGTTAGTAAGCATGAAGATACTGAGGATAAATCCCTTGCAGAACTTGCTCCAAACTATGAGATTGTTGCAGGTTCTTTAATTCACATGTTAGAAGCTAGGTTTGTTAACCTCAACCCCTTAATGCAAGTAATGTTTCTTAAGCTTAAAGAAATTGAGGACCCTGAAAAGAGGGATTTTATTCTAGAAACTTTGTTTAAGGAGTTCTATGATGTTGCCAAGGAAGCTAGGAAAGTCTTTGAATGTTTCAATATGCTAGGCTCATGTGTAGATGTTGTTGGTACAAGAGAAAAGATGAACCAAAACGAACCTAATGGGGAGGAACCTAAGATACCAATACCCTTTAAACTAGTAGCAATACATGATGCCATAGAAAAGAATCTTGATTGGATTGTTCCTGCAAACCCTTTTGATGAGAATAGTGAACCTAAGAGCATTGAGAGAGGAACCTCTAGAACTTATTTGGATGATATACCTTTCCTTGTTGAAAATATTTCTGGTATTAATCTTAATGCTTCTTCATTTGAGAACACTTGATTCTTTTTCTTGCTTCTTATGCCTAACTTAAAGGCGTTAAAGAAAATTACTTATTGGGGGATAACCCAAAAGTTTTAGATGAGTCTTGGAAGTTATTACTTCAGTAATAACTGCTCCTTATCCTTTTTATTTGCTTTTTGTGCCAAGAGTAACCTCTAATGAGAGAGAAGTAATGATTGGGAAAGTTGCTGTCCCGAAACAGATTTCTGTGCTTCACCATAAAAATTCGTGTACAATCTCTGAACGTCTTTTTGAGGCGTGAATGTTTGTGCTTCTGCCCCAAGTTGTTATCCAACTTTCGTTAGTTCAACACTTTTTGATTTGAGCAACAGAAGGTCTTCGAAAAAATTCGTCTTTACCTGCTGGTCTGTTTTGACAGATTTCTGCCATTTTCTGCATTTGCTTCTTGTTGGTTCCTTTTTGAGTTCTTTTGGGGAATTGAGCTTTTTGAGGGAAGTGCTAAATTAGCTAGTGTTCTAATGGAAGTTTATTTGGTGTTAGAACTGAACCTTAAGACTTATTTATCTTGAGTGCACTAATGTTGCTAATAAAGATTGTGTGAAGTTTTGTATGAATGAAAAATTTCAGGTGTATGGAAGGAATGAGTAATGAGATGAAGAATGGACTAAAGCTTAAGCTTGGGGATGACCCACGTGTCACCCCAAGAAATATCAAAGAAGTAAAAGCATCAAATCTTGGGGATGCCCAAGGTATCCCCTTCTTCATCAATAAAAATCCCAGGTTTCTTCCAAACGCTTCATTTTTATTGTTTCATGCACATTTGTCTTGTTCTTGGAGCGTCTTCTTTTTTATCGTTTTGGTTTTTCATTTTCTTTGGTTTTCTTAGTTTTATGAATAAATTGGTTGTACCCCCTCTTTCATACATTGGTTTGCAAATAGTTTGGTTTGGTTTGGAAAAGAGTGGGAAAGTTCATACTTATGTGGTAAAAAGAGCTCGTTTTTGGTTGTGGCCTATGCTCTATCATGCCATGCTTGATATTGTTTTGGATTTATGCTTAGTATTATTTGTTGTAGCATGACTTGTTATAAACAATTGAGATTGCTTAATGTTCCTTGGATGAATCATGCGTTGTTTTAGCATATTAAAGCATAGTATAGTGGTATTCTCCTTTGATGCTTTATTTGGGTTGACTTGGTGCATGCTCACACCATGTTATGACTATCTCAAGTCACCATAGCCTTTATGATCCTTTAGTTTTCAACTTGTAGTATCACTTTATTCTTTGATCAATGATGTTTTGTCGCTCTGCATGATTATGGCCATAATTGCTCTCTTAGTTTGTAGCTCCTAGTCTTTTGCTAGCCTCCACAACCAAGTATGAGTTCCACTCATGCATCCAACTCCCTAAACCAAGTTATTCCAAAGAGTCCACCATACCTACCTACTATCTTATGCTATTCCAAGTATATTCATGTTTTTGTTTATCTTCCAAATTAAACTTGTTATGAGAAAACTAGTGATTAAAGCTCTCATGAACTTGATGGCACACTTTACTTTTTTGCATCTAATAAACTTGAACCATTGGGTCCTTCTTTGTTGCGTATATGCTTGCGCTTTATAAGTTGAAATTAGCAGAACCATGTATCATGGGGAATGCTTTCAACATTGCACTTGTATTTTGTACCCTGTTGATATCATGTTCTTTTGCTTACGGATCCCGGCGGTGTGAAATAAAAGTGGAACTTGTAAGATCATGGAGTTTGTATGTGTGTTAGAGAAACGCCTGGGCCGCTAGCCTAAGCCATGCCTAATCATGGTGGAAACTTGCAGCATCACCATAATGAGCACTCTATGAAGCATCCTCAATAAAAACCTATGCAAATAGCAAATAAAAATATCGCTGAGATGCTCATTGTCTGCTTGCCTTGTCATTTTGATTATGGGATAGCTCCTGTATCATGTGCAAGGGGTACCCCGTTGGCGGTTCTTTATGATACATATGTACTTACAATGACAAGAGCTTACTTGTGACTAAAGTTGAGTAGCATGAGGATTGGTCTTCGTAAGTAAGGGGCATGATATTTCGGTTTATAGCTTGTCAAGCATATCCTTGTGTAACTTTAACCTTAATCACCTTAAAGATGCTCATGATAGGGGCAATGAGAGCTGAAAGCTATAAGTACCATAATTTTTGGAAGCTCTTTATGAGACTTGAATCCCTACTTCCTTTTATGAAGGCCTTTCTTCCACCATTATATTGAGTCTCCACCTTCTATCTTTATGCACCTACTTTGAGAGCATAGTGGCCATTCTTAGTTCTATGTGCATTGTCCCAAGACTAGTTGATTGATGAATAACTTGATATTGCTTGTTTTAAACTATTTGTATCTAGTCACTCTTATGAACTTTGAAGGTGTCCTATGCATTTATATTTTGCTACTCTATGAGGGACAAGATGAATACTATTATGCTATGTTTTCTTTATGTGAAACCAACAAACGTCTTGCAAAGCATTGTTATTCATGAATCTTTTGTTTGTGCCTTTTCGTGTTGCATCATAGTTTCTTTGTCTCATTGCTACAACTTTTTCTTTCATGTTATGATTGAAGTACTATGATCCCAGCTTTGAATGTTTTACAAATACTTTGATCAAGTCTTTGATGGAGCATGTCACCTCAAAAATTATTCTTTCTTTTTATGACTTACCTACTCGAGGACGAGCAGGAGTTAAGCTTGGGGATGTTGATACATTGCAAATGTATCTATAATTTTTGATGTTCCATGCTTGGTTTTATCCACTTTCTTGTGTTTTGTCCACACTTTGGAGTACTTTTCATATGATTTCTTGGACTAACCTATTAACAAGAGCCACAGTGCCAGCTGCCTGTTTTCTGCTGTTTTTGGTTCCAGGGAAGTCAGAAAATAAATATTCTCGAAATTGGACGGGACAAAAGCCAAAGTGCCTATTTTTTCGGAAGTCATTAGATGCCAGAATACGAGACGGAGAAGGGCTGGGGGCCGGCCACACCACCTGGCCGCACGGCCAGGCTTGGCCCACGCTAGGGGGTGGTCTGGCCAACCCCAGTACCCCCTCGGCCTCTCCTTCCGCCCATAAGATTTTGTCGGGACGAAAACCCTAAGTGCCCGATCAAAAATCCACGAAAGAGTCTATAGCTGGCATCATCTCCATACCTAGATCGGGAGGGATCTGAAGCTCTTCCCGGCACCCTGCCGGAGAGGGGAATTCACCCTGGAGGCCTTCTTCATCACCATGCAAGCCTCTGGTGTGATGCATGAGTAGTTCATCCTTGGCCTACGGATCCATGTAGTAGCTAGATGGCTGGTTCTCCTCCTTTGTGCTTTCATGTCTAGATCTTGTGAGCTCCGTTCATGATCAAGATCATCTATTTGTAATTCTGCATGTTGTGTTTACGGGGATCCAATGGATATGTCAGATTGATTATTGATTCTATCATGTCTTTGTTATTTGTGATCTTGCATGCTTTCCGTTGTTAGTAGCTATCTTGGCCAAGTAGATGCTAGCAACTCCAAGAGTTAGTATTTATGCTCGATAGTGGGTTCATGCCTCTGGTAATCTGGGGAAGTGACAGAAATCTCTAAGGTACTAGATGTGCTGTTGCTACTAGGGAGAAAACAACAATCCTTTGTTCATAGAACAATCGTATTGTTTACTTTACACGTAGTTCGTAAACCAATAATCTGTTGCTTGCAACTTAATACTGCAGGGGGATCGGATGATAACCTGAAGGTGGATTATTTGTCATAGATGCAGTTGGATGGCGGTCTATGTATAATGTTGTAATGCCCAATCAAGTCTAAAAGGGGTCAAGATGATTAGTATATGCATGTATTTCTTTCTTGATGTTTGTCAATTGCCCCGCTGTAATTTGTTCACCCAGAATGTTATCTATCTTAAGGAGAGCCACCTCTAGTGAACTATGGATCCCGGTCCTCTTTCTTTACATACAATCTACAAACTGTTTACTGATTTGTGTTTACTTTCTGCAAAATTTTACTTCTTTCCATTCGATACATTTAATCCTTTGTTTTCAGCAAAACATGGTGAGATTGACAACCTCATCGCAAGTTGGGGACAAAGTTCTGTGGTTGTCTTGTGCAGGTCTCCACGTTGCTACTAGCACCGGTAGTGCGCCCTGCCAAGGCTTAGCTAGTAACACCTTTGGGGTGTTTCCTTGCTCCTACTGGTTCGATTAAACCTTGGTTTCATAACTGAGGGAAACTTGTTGTTGTGCTCATCATACCTTCCTCTTGGGGTTCCCAACGAGCTCTACATCAACACCGCACCAGCATTTTTCTGGCGCCGACACTGAGCCATCAGTCGATATGTCCAAGAGTGGCAAAAGGGATGTTGTGAACATCCAGCTACGAGAATGCACCTGCTTAGAGTGGCAGCATACCGGGAAACCTTGCGACCACGCCTTGACCTTCTTCGTGAAGAAAAGAACTCTACCACATTTGGATCGGTATTTGTCAGACTACTATTCTATGGAAAAGTTTAGAGCTGCGTACGCTGGATCCGTCGAGCCATGTACAGACCCATCTCAGTGGCCTCAAGTCCAACTGTCTTTCGAGCTTTGCCAGCCAATTACAAAAGGGGGCAGAGGAAGACCCCAGGTGAATAGGTTTAAGAATTTTCTCGAGAAGAAGGGTTCGGCTTTCTGAGCTACAAAGAAGGGCAAAAACAAATGCAAGACCTGCCATCTTATAGGCCATAGATCAGCTGGATGTCCCCTTAATGCTCACAAACCTAGGTATGAGATGGTACATTCACACACAAAATTGTTTATAGTCTGTAGATATAAGGTAGTAATCCATGTACTATTTTTTTTACAGGAAGCGCAAGGTAAGAAACAAGACATCCAACTCAGTGATTTTGCTGAGTGGAGTGATGATGCCGGATTCTGGTGCTGATTGGTCTGACTTCCCTCGGCCCGGAGATGCAGGGTACGTGAAGGTAAGAAAATTGGCACCCAAGAAGAGGAAGAAGGCAGGAGATGAAGAAGCCAGTGGACGTGAAGGAAAGAGGAAGAAAGTTGGCACCCAAGCAGAGAAAGAGGACTAGCAGTGTAGGAACCTAATTATGTATTGAACTTGAACCTATATATGTAGTTCGGTTAAACTATGGAGCTGTGTGCGTGGAACTTGTCAGGCGAAACAATCTGCCTCCCGTACTCAGAGTAAAATGTATCGCGACTTTAGGATTGGATACTGCCGAGGCCACTAGTTGAATCCAAAATTGTGACTGTGTCACTACTATCTGAACAATCACGATAGCTGAGCGGTTAAATCCTCTCCAAAATCGATGGGTGTTAGTGGCACGGACATGAATTATTTATAGGCGCTTAATAAATCCCTGCTATTGGCATTACACTTAAGATAAGTTTCTGGGCTGAAAAACAATTTCTTAAGCTGGCTGCTACACTCCACGAAGCAGCAACTTATTTCAGCTGCTGGACAACAACATGGCAACATAAACTAGAAATGCAACAGATAATGCCCAGATAATAAGGAAATAGTTTCCACTATCTGGCCTAATCTTGAGCCTGTCTGTCTCACCACCTCCCTGCCCCTGCCTCCCCTGCACCTGGCAAAGCTCCCGGGTCTCTCGCTCCATCGCACGAATCTCCTCTTTCTTGTCCCACACAGCATCACGCAGATCTTGAACAAGCTCTCTATGAAAACCTGTCAGTGGCTTTTCGATCGACACAAACTTGTCACAGCCAGTCCCCCTCCTTTCCTGCGTAGTAGATCGAAGGAAAAAAATTACATTACGCTTTCCGGATCCGGGTTACCATTGTACCTACAGTAGGAACTTACCGCTCTGATGCTGTAGTTGTTGAATTTCCCTACAGTATTTTCGTCGGTCCACGAAATCCATCTCGGCATCTTCTCACCGCACAAACACAGCATATCGGGGTAGTAATCGTAGGGCGCCCTCCAGTACCTGATGGGGCACCCGCCTGATGGCGTTGAGCTGACCCTGATTTCGGCCGAGATGAACTGCACGAGCTGCGAGTCATGAGCGAGGGGAGCGAGGGCAGAGGAAAGAGGAGCCTTTGGATGTCAGGGTAGTGGTGAAGCGTGATTTATCCCTACTTAATAACTCAGGCAGAATCCTACCGTCCACATTCGGCTGACAAGTGGGGGACCTAGCGTGTGGACTTGTCAACCAAACCTCGTGCCTTCATGGTTCAAAAGCCCTCTCGCGCACATTGGACGAAAATTGTTGGCACCTTGCATGCGTACATATATCACTGGGAGGCCTTGCTCAGGAACCAGACACACCTGGCCCACAATCCTACTCCCTCCTAGGAACTTGTCATGGCTCGCGCCGGCAGATCCTCCGCTCCATCGCTTCCGGTAGGGTTCGCCGCGGCGGATCCACCCCAAGATCCTACCGTCGCAGTATCAAATGGCCATGGTTTCTTGAGAGGAGCGACGACGCTACGTATGCGAGCTCGGCCCCTCCTACCTGTAGAAGGACTGATGCAGCGTCGAGCTCGAGCAGGAGCCGCCAGGCGCGATGGTGCTCGGTCCACGCCAACCCCGTCACCTTTGTCATTGTTGATTCCGATGTGGAGGACGACGGGGACGAAGCTGTGCAGAATGCCATTGTTGCCTCCTTGGCGAAGGGCAAGCCACGGGAGGGAGTGGATGTCGCTGGGAAGGGCACGGCAGTGTCACCAATCGAGATGGACTCCGACGACAGCGTTGTGATGTGGGTTTAGATGTTGTTTAGGATGGTTGCAATTTTGGTTGTGTTTAATGCGAGTACAATTATTGCAATGGGTTTGTCGAGCTATATTGAGAAATATGTGTAATAGCAGCGTGTGAGTGCTTCCACTTTAGAAATTGTGTCTGTGCCATTTGCATGTTGCATTATCAACGTAGATTACTTGTAAACAATCCAAAGAAAATCAGATTACAACCATCGGACGGGAGTGGCAGGATGGAAGAGAAGTTGGGACCGTGGCTTCGAGGGGAAGGAAGAGGAGGGGGCGTGACACTGGCAGGTGGGCCCTCGGAACACGTGACATTGACATGCGGGAGCAGGAGCACACGGTATTGCCGGTCTGTCCAGAGCAAGCAGACTTTGCAACGTGACAATAGCAAGCTGATTGGACCAATATAATAACTCGTCGAATTATTAAGGAGTACTGAAAACTACAACGGGGGTACATTCGCACAACACGTATTCTCTAAGCACCTGAGAAGCATCGTTTAAGTCTAACAGTAACGACAGCATAAGTACTACATTTCCCTGTCGGTCTTCTCGATACAAATGTAGAAATGCATCTGCCTGTTCGGCCCAGCACCGACAAGGTACTGAGATGGCACACATAGGATCGACCTTAGGTCCACATACTCCACCTCCCGCGGCATCGGGCAGCTTGGTGCCTCAGCTAGCACAATAATGCTATCCGACGATGGCGGCTGGGCATTCGCCCACATGCGCACCGTGTATACGGGCCAGGCGCACGAGACCGACCTGACGCATACGACACACACGACGGTGGACCCGGCTCTGGTTCCCGGAACACCGGCGGTGATGGTCAGGACGAAAACAGAGCCGTCCCCCCTGGAAAATTAGTCGGCGGCATGCTGATTCAGTGAACGACACCTGCTCTTGGAGAAGTTGGGCTTGCCCATATGAGATCCTAATCACTTCGATCAAGTGCCCCTCTGCAAGGTGGACGACAAGCTCTGCCGGCGGGCCGGTGTAGTTGTAGCCCGACTCCGTGCAGGAGCACGCTCCGTGCGGGCACGCGAGCTCGTGGAGCGGGAGCTCATGGTAGGAGTATCGGCGAAAGCATCCTGGGTGGGAGCACACGAGCGGGAACGTCGCTACGAAGTTGCACGCGAGGATCTCCAGATTCTTGGGTTGCAGCATCTGCCACATCTGAAGTTTGTCGAGAAATCGGAAAAAAGATCAGCAGTTAGATTGGCGAATAGCAGGAATATGTAGGATACGTTCAAAAGCTTGTAAAATGATTTCTTAGCATGAAGGTAGCGACCCGATAATTGGCGTATGTCTTCGGCTTGCGGCTACGGTAGGATGGAAGTGAAGTGGAGAAAGTGGCTTCGAGGGGAAGAAAGAGAAGTATGAGGAGGAAGAGAAGTAACGGGTACGTGACACTAGGATATGGCCCAGTGAACTCATGAGTCGTGACAATCGCAACATGCTAGTTTGTAGAGAGCAAGCGTGGCCAATCATGTCGTAGAATAGCCTACTCGAGGATCGCTCTCACGAAGACCATCCCAATCGTCCACGCGCCCCAATCGAACGGTATGTAACAATCATCAAGCAAAACAACTGTGTTATGGTGTGCCTTACAGAAGACTCGGTCTAACGGTGGATCCATTAGGGGGCTAAGGTTAGGGCTCTCCTAAGTTTAGGGCTCTCAAAAGAACACACATGCAATCTACACTAGTGGATCCATAAGTGGTTTGTGGAAAAAACACACATACAAAGACATTGGTTGATCCATGTGTGGTTTCTGGAAAGAACACACATGCAATGACACTTGTTGATCCATATGTGGTTTGTGGAAAGAACACAAGTGCAATGACACTGGTTGATCCATATGTGTTTTGTGGAAAAGAACACACATGCAATCTACGCTGGTGGATCCATAAGTGGTTTGTGGAAAGAACACACATGCAAAGACACTGGTTGATCCATGTGTGGTTTGTGGAAAGAACACACGTGCAATGACACCGGTTGATCCATGTGTGGTTTGTGGATAGAACACACATGCAATGACTCTAGTGGGTCCATATGTGGTTCATGTTGGGAACACACATGCAATGCCATTGGTGCATCCATGTGTGGTTTGTGGAAAGAACACACATGCAATGACTCTAGTGGTTCCACATGTGGTTTGTGAAAAGAACACACATGCAATTACCACTGGTTGATCCATAAGTGGTTTGTGGAAAAGAACACACATGCAATGAACACTGGTGGATCCACAAGTGGATTGTGGAAAGAACACAAATACGGTAAACACTGGTGGATCCATATGTGGTTTGTGAAAAGAACACACATGCAATGACTCTAGTGGGTCCATATGTGCTTCATATCAGGAACACACATGCAGTTAACACTGGTAGATCCATATGTGGTTTCTGAAAAGAACACACATGCAATGACTCTAGTGGGTCCATATGTGGTTCATGTCAGTAACACACATGCAGTGAACACTGGTTGACATGGGTATACCCTACAGGTACTCGAGCTTGGTATATATGGTCCAAATATGTACAGGCCCACAGTGTCGCCAAGGCCCAGATGAAAGGACTCGAGTAACATGCAGACTCTCGATTCCTTGAAGGACAAGAAGAAGCTAAAGATAGAAAGTTTGAAGGGGAAAACCCTAACTTGTAACTGACTTGACCTGCTAGCCGAGACCTAGCCTATCTATATAAAGGCTAGGAGGGGGTGGCGAGGAGGACACACGCAACCCTAGTTTCCACAACCCCCGCTAGATTGCATCTATGCAGCATTGTAACTTTCGACTCCTTCGATAATTCCACGAGCAGACAAGCAAGAGTAGGGACCTCTACGAGGCCTGAACCTGGGTAAATCCTTTGTCCCCTGTGTGCTTATTTGCTAGCCGATAGATGTCTCCAGCGCTCCCTCCTTCTCCAAAACCCAAGTCCATAACAATGGGCATTGATGAGTTAAACCCTCGTCAATTGGCGCCGTCTGTGGGAATTTGGAGTGCTGATGTTGCGGCTTCTTCGGCCCCATCAACTGCGATCTACAACTCCGCAACAGAAGAGATTCGCCAGCTCTTCGGCGCCTTCAACTTCACCGTCCACACGCCGGCCACCCGCCCGGCCTTCGAGTCCTGGGCGACGGAATCAGCCTGGCGATTGGGAGCTTCCACTTCCAAGTTGGTCAGATGGGTACGCTTCGCATGCCTGATCAACCGATAGCACCGGCGATTGCCCCGGCATCATGGTTCCCTCCATCGATCGGCACCCTCAGCGAGCTCGATGCTCCGGTGGCAGTCGGGAACACGATCAGCGACAACATTCGCGACTCCGATCTGAGCGATCTGGCCACAGAAGATGGAACCTATGGTTCCGAATCTAAAAGTTGTGGAAGCAATAGCTTCCCCAGTCACTTCATGTGCGCCGTCATTAACGCAGGCGACACCTCCGCCAATCGTGGCAATGGCGGTAACACCGGCAATTGCACCGATCCACCCAATGGTGGCAATGGTGGCAACGGCGGTAACGGCGCCAACGGGGGAGCAGTCGAACCTCCCAGCATAATCCATGAGCAAACCGACGAACGCGTCGTAATCAGGCTCAACGAGCAAGAGTGGGAGCGCTGCCGCGAAGCCCTACGAGGTGCACCTCTACCCCTTGGGTCCCCGCAGGAACTGCTGATGGGCTACCACTGGCTCCTAAAAGAAGAATTCAAGCGCCAAAACAAGTAATCGCGCAACTTGAGGCGCGTAAAAAGGCAGCGGACGAGTCAAGCCTTCGTCGCGCTAGGCTCTCCTCCTATGGAGGATTCTCCTCAAGAGGCAACGAGTACCTCGCCAAGAAGAGGCAGTCGCGGATGGCTCACCTCACCGATCAAGAGCGCATAGAGGCCGCGAAAGTCCTCGACTTCGGCTCTATGACAGTCGACACGAGAGGCAACATGGTTCCCAGGACGCCGCAGGCTGCGGTGACAGCGGCCACCATGTACCTCCTCAATAACCAGCCGCCAGCTGGAGATCCCTGAACTGCCATGCACTGATCTATGATCGCGGGTTTGGAGCTAATCGAGGCCGCCCTCGAAAAGGAGCCGGTACCAGACCCAAAAAAGGGCAAAGCGCTACTCCTCGCCCTCATCTAGCGATGATAGTCATGACCTGTCTCGACGTCGTCGCTCACGGCGACACGATCGCGACTACGATGTGCGCAACGACCTCACGCAGCGCAAGATCGACAAGTCAAGGGCACGACGTGCTCGGTCGACTGACTTGGAAGAGGAAGATGGGGAGCTCTGCGGCGCCAGATGCTTTAGCAGATCCATTAGGCAGAAGCGAATGCCTAAAGGGTTTAAACTCCCGTCGGAGAATCCGAAATTCGACGGTCTACAGGACCCTAAAATCTGGCTGGAGGATCACATCTCCTCCGTCAGGCTCCACGGAGGGAGTCGAAGTACTACCATGCAATGTTTGTAGCTACAGCTGCAAGGTGCCGCCCGAGCATGGCTCAGTAACCTCCCACGCGGATCCATTCGCAGTTGGGATGAGCTGGTTTACAGCTTCGTGCGCAACTTTAAGGGCACGTACAAACGGCCCGCATCAATTGAAGAACTGAGATGTTGCCAGCAAAGATCTGGCGAACGCTGCGCTCATACATCCAAAGGTGGTCCATCATCAAGAACTCCATGGAAAACATCTCAGAAGACCGTGCGATTGATGCATTCAATGGTGGCGTCCGCCGCCTAGAGCTCAGGGAGGAGCTGGGCCGCTCAAAGCCCCAGACCATCGACCACCTGATGGAGATCACGAATCGGTGAGCCGATGGAGAAGATTTGGTGAAAAATCGCGCTCACTCCGACGAGGAGGCGGAACTCGAACGAAGACGCGACCGCCGGGGCAAGCGTCGCATGCGCATCTACGACGATCGCGACGATGTCAACATGGTCGCAGCCGGCTACGCCGATAGACGCGACGACAACCGCAATAACGGATACCGCTGCGTCGGATACCGCAACTCCGGGAAAACCACGCAAGTGTGGCAGCGCCGCGCTTGCGATGAGGCACCCGCGACCTCCATCGAGGACAAACTGTCCGGGCCATGCACGGTACACTTCTACATCGACAAGCATGATGGCAAAAGAAAGTCCAGCCACCTCCTCAAGGACTGCCGCGAGTTCGTCAAACTACACGAGAGATTGGTTCGGATGAACCGCAATGCAGTCGAAAGAGGCTACGGATCCGCTCCAGGCACATGGCGCACCACCACCACCACCTGGGCCACCCCCGAACGGAGACGCACCGGACCAGCACAATGGGGGCGAACCGTACCCACGGGCCATGGGTACCATCATGATACAAAAGGGGCGCCCCTCCAACAGGGTGCATAAGGCCATCACTCGCCAAGTCAACCTGGCCATGCACTCGCCACCATTCACCACTGAGTACCTTAGTGGCAGTGAGTCGTGCATCACCTTTGACAAACGCGACCACCCACCTTAGGTACCTCGCCTAGGTCATTGCCCTCTCGTACTCGAGGCGCAAATTGGAGGCTTCGACATGAGTCGCGTCTTCATGGATGGCGGAAGCGGCATCAACCTCATATTTGTGAGTACCTTGCGAGCAATGAGGATCCCTCTAACCTGCTTGGAGGCCTCGGACACAACGTTCCACGGCATTGTCCCAGGGAAAGGCGTCTACCCCCTGGGAAAAATCAACCTCGACGTCATCTTTTGCACGCCGAAGAACTTCCGGCGCGCGCGCATCGACTTTGAAGTCGTCGACTGGCCCTCACAATACCATTGCATCCTCGGGTGCGTCGCATTCGCTAGGTTCATGGCGGTGCCCCACTACGCCTACCTGCAGATGAAAATGCCAGGACCCAACGGCGTCATAACGATCAACAGGAACTTTGAGTGATCTGGCGCTTGCGACAGGGAATTCAACAGAATCTCCTAGTCCTTCGGCATGCAGGAGGAACTCGCAAGACTGAAAGAGACGACAGACAATAGTTTGCCTCCCTTGAGTAGGCCAAGCTCACCTGATCTCTCCTTCGACTCATCCGTGCACACAAAGAAGGTACAGTTCCATCCATCGGATCCCGCCAAGACGGCCCTCATCGCCAATAACTTGAGTCCCGCATAGGAACTCGCGCTCGTCGAATTCCTCCATGAGCACTCAGAATTTTTTTCCTGGTGTCCTGCGAACATGCCAGGAGTTCCTAGGGAATTCGCCGAGCACGCACTCAACGTCAACCCCAACACAAGGCCAGTCAAGCAAACAATCGGGCGACTGTCCGAGCCACAAGCGTAGGCAGTTGGAATGGAGATCAACAGACTCCTCGAGGCCAAGTTCATACGCGAGATCAAGGAAAAGCACTTGGCTCGCCAATACGGTGTTGGTACCAAAAATGGACATGGATATCCTACGGATGTGCGTGGACTTCACTTCTTTAAACAAGCACTGCCCAAAGGATCACTTCCCGCTGCCATGGATCGACCAGATCATCGACTCCACCGCGGGATGTGAGCATCTTTGCTTCCTCGACGCCTACTCAGGCTATAATCAAATTCGAATGAAGGATGAAGATCAAGAGAAAACAATGTTTACAATGCCCTTTGGTGTGTTCTGCTACAACACAATGCCCTTCGGGCTTAAAAACGCGGGAGCCACCTACCAACGGTGCATGCAGGCTTGCCTCAAGGAGCAACTAGGTCGCAACATCCAAGTCTATGTCGACGACATAGTAATCAAGACCAAGGAGGAAGCCTCTCTAATCGATGATTTGCGCGAAACCTTCGCCAACGTCGATCGCTACTGGATTAAGCTAAATCCGGACAAATGCGCCTTCGGCGTACCATCTGGGCAGCTACTCGGGTATCTCATCTCCGCAAGAGGAATCGAGGCAAACCCGAAAAAGATAAAAGTCATACTTGCCATCGAGAAGCCAAAGAACATAAGAGGTGTTCAGCAACTAGCCGGACGAATCGCGGCACTCAGTCGATTCATTAGCCGGATGGGTGAAAAGGCGCTGCCCTTCTACCAGCTCCTCCGCAAAGCTGAAAAATTCGAGTGGACCAATGAAGCATAAGAGGCATTCGAAGATCTCAAGCGCCTGCTATCCACTTCACCAGTGCTGGTGACTGCACGAGAAAGAGAACCACTATTGTTGTACATCTCCGCCACCAACCAAGTGGTCAGCACAATGCTCGTCGTCGAGCGGGCTGAGGAAAACAAGGTCCATGGCGTACAACGCCCGGTATACTACCTCAGCGAGGTCCTCACGCCAACAAAACAGCGGTACCTGCACTACCAGAAGCTGGCGTACGGCGTCTTCATGACCGCTCGGCGACTGTGCCGCTACTTCCAGGAACACCCAATCGTGGTACTCAGCGACGCCCCGTTGGGACATATCCTCAATAAGCCCGATGCCATGGGGCGAGTCGCACTTTGGGGAATAGAACTGTCTCCACGAGACATCACGTATGAAAAGCGCGACGCAATCAAGTCGCAAGTTCTCCCTGACTTCCTCGTGCACTGGATGGAAAACCAACTCCCAGATAAGCCAGATATGTCCTACCTCTGGACAATGCACTTCGATGGGTCCAAGCGGAAAGACGGAGCGGGCGCAGGTGTCATACTGACATCACCTCAAGGGGACAAGCTGAAATATATACTGCGAATGCAGTTCACAGCCTCAAACAACGAGGCTGAATACGAGGCCCTGTTACACGGGATGAGGATGGCAAAAGCTTGCGGCGCCAAGAGGCTCATCATATATGGCGACTCCAAGCCGGTCGTCAACCAAACAATGCACGAGTGCGACGCACTGAACGATAAAATGATCGCGTACCGCAACCTCTACGATACACTCGAGGGAGACTTCGATGGTTGCGAGTTGCGACACGTAGGTCGCGAAAGCAATGAGGAGGCGGACGCACTCGCCAACATAGGCTCTACCTGCGCCCCCATACCACCTGGGGTATTTCTCGAGCGCATCTGCGAATGCTCCATCAAGCCAAAGGCCACAGAGAAGAAAACAAGCGCAACAACGGACTCGGGGGCTACGCTAACCAATGAGCCCATGGCACTCGATGACTTGGAGCTGGACACCGGACTCGAAGGACCAATGAGCATCATGTTGATTGAGCAATCATGGACGCAGCCGTACATCACGTACCTCCTCAGCAAGAGGCTACCGGATGATCCGACAGATGCACGGCACATCACGCGGCGCTCCAAGGCATTCACCGTCATCAACGACGAACTGTATAAACGCAGCATCACAGGAGTGCTACAGCAATGCGTCTCCATGGCCGATGGAAGAGCAGTTCTCCTCGACATCCACGAAGGGACCTGCGGGCACCACGCTGGCAGTCGCGCCCTCATTGCCAAAGCTCTACGAGCTGGATTCTACTGGCCTACGGCCATGCGCGACGCCAAGGACATCGTCCAAAAATGCAACGCTTGCCAACGATTCACGGACAAGCCACACGCACCGGGCGCAGAGCTACGGCCAATCCCATTGGCCTGGCCCTTCGCACAATGGGGGCTCGACATGGTCGGCAAGCTTCCAAGGTCCTCATGAGGAGGTTACGTCTACCTCTTGGTCGCAATCGACAAATTCACCAAGTAGATTGAGGCCATGCCAGTAACCAACCAATTTGCACACAGCGCAGTCAAATTCTTTGAGTCCATCGTCTACCGCTTCGGGGTGCCACATAGCATCATTACTGACAACGAGACGAACTTCACATCCAAGGTGTTCCAAGAATTCTACGAGAACCTAGGGATCAACATCAGCTACGCCTCAGTAGCGCATCCACAGACCAACGGTCATGTGGAAAAGGCAAACGGCCTCGTCTGCAGCGGAATCAAGAAGCGACTCCTCCGACCACTCGAACAAGATGCGGGCTACTGGCCGGATGAACTGCAATCCGTACTCTGGAGCCTTCGTACAACTCCAAACAGCGCCATGGGCTACACGCCATTCTTTATAGTACATGGAGCAGAGGCAGTGCTACCCGCCGAAGTACGGTACAAAGCGCCACACGTGGTCGCCTACAGCGGACAGGAATCATCCCTCGCACTCGAAGACTCCGTCGACCTCCTTGACGAAGCAAGAGAAATCGCCGTAGAAAGATCCATGATCTACCAGCAGAACCTGTGCAACTACCACAGTAGGAGGCTTCGCCCCAGATCCTTCGTCGAAGGTGACCTGGTCTTGCGACTAAAGCAGCAGGGGCATCTCAAGCTCGAGTCCCCCTGGGAAGGACCGTACGTGATTACAGAAGTAATCCCAGGTGGCGCCTATCGCCTTAAAGATTTAGAGACAGGAGTCGCATACTCCAACCCTTGGAACATCGCACAGCTGCGACGCTTCTACCTTTAGTCGTTTTACTTTTTACTTCGCAAATAAGGCTACTCAGCCAAGGCTACTTAGCCACACATTGTACCTCGCACTGTTTCTTCGAATAAATTAAAGCTAAGTTCCCCAAAACTCTGTGTTCTCCTTTACTTTTTCAATTTATATACTCGAGGGCTACGCCACCCTATACACATCTATTCTTCGAACCAAAACGCGATATCCTGAGTAGCTGGCACATCAATCGAAACCCTTAAAACACGACCTCAACTCAGCTGCAACGCACCTGACAGGTTGACAAGGGACCGAGATAAAAGATGGCCAGGCTAACGAAAAGGACTCGGGTAGTGCAACACACCTCACGCTCACAGAGCTCTTTATACACATTCGACAATTAATTATCTATAACATCTATACGAACTTTACAACACAAGTACACTTATGTGCAGGATACAAATTTGGCTACTCTTGAAACAGATGAACATTGGTTTGTTCCTCAAAGAAGTCGACGATCTCCTCTGCTGGACGGTCCACTACCTGATAGTGCGGTACCATATTCCAGGCAGATCCTGCTAGTGGTGCTGGCGGCCCAGAGGCAATGGCAACAATATCCACTTCAGGCCTGTGCAATCGCACCATCGAGAGGGCAGCCTTGGCACCAGCCACCAACTGTTGCCTCACGCATTCGCGAACCATGGACAGATCTTGAAATTTGGCAAGAAGGGCCAACAGGCTTGATGGAGTATCATCCAGCGGGAACATCGCCCGACAAATGTTCTTCAAGCATGACTGTGATTTCTTCAGGAAGAGCAGTACTCACGACGCGCGATCCTGCAGGATCGCCAACATAGTCGCACGATCATGATCTACCCAGAAGTATCCACTCTCTTGAAGTTGCTCCTGGATGAGATCATGAAAGCGAATGGCAATCATATCCTTCTCCTCCTGCGGATGCCATGCGCTAAAAACTACACAAAGCAGCATCAACAGCATGAGTACAACATACCGTTGCGACTAATTACAAAGGAAAAGATGAGAATAAGCAAACTAACACTTAAACTGGTCGCCCAGCTGCATCACCTCGCCAAGCAGATATTCCTCGCGGGCAGCGGCCTTTTCCGCCTTCGACTTCCACACGTCTGCGTTATGGCGGATCAGGGGTAACTCACGCTCTAGCTGCTTCATGCGGTCATGAAGTCGCGACAGCAAGGACAGCTCCTCTACCCTGGAGCACGGTGGTGCCACTGTCTCACCAAGAGATGGCGAGTCCTGGGTTTCCCCCACAGGATCACTTGACGTACCATACCACAAGTCAAGACAGAGGCAAATAAGGCGACCAAATTAACACAAAGGCAAGGTGAACACTGGTGAATCCATAAGTGGTTTGTGGAAAGAACACACATGCAGTGAACACTCGTGGGTCCATATGTGTTTCATGTCAGGAACACACATGCAGTGAACACTGGTGGATCCATATGTGGTTCATGTCAGGAACACACATGAAGTGAACACTTGTGGATCCATAAGTGGATAGTGGAAAGAACACACATGCAGTGAACACTGGTGGATCCATATGTGGTTTGTGGAAAGAACACACATGCAATGACTCTAGTGGGTCCATATGTGGTTTGTGAAAAGAACACACATGCAGTGACCACTGGTTGATCCATATGTGGTTTGTGGAAAGAACACACATGCAATGACACTGGTTGATCCATGTGTGGTTTCTGGAAAGAACACACATGCAATGACTCTAGTGCTAGTTTTAGTATAAGAACACACATGCAACGACACTAGTTGATCCATATGTTGTTTGTGGAAAGAACACAAGTGCAATGAAACCGGTTGATCCATGTGTGGTTTGTGGATAGAAAACACATGCAATGACTCTAGTGGGTCCATATGTGGTTCATGTCAGGAACACACATGCAATGCCATTGGTGGATCCATGTGTGGTTTGTGGAAAGAACACACATGCAACTACTCTAGTGGGTCCATATGTGGTTTGTGAAAAGAACACACATGCAATGACCACTGGTTGATCCGTATGTGGTTTGTGGAAAGAACACACAATGAATGACACTTCTTGATCCATGTGTGGTTTGTGGAAAGAACAAACATGCAATGACCCTAGTGCTAGTTTTAGTATAAGAACACACATGCAATGACTCTAATGGATCCATATGTGGTTTGTGGAAAAGAACACACATGCTTTGACCACTGGTTCATCCATGTGTGGTTTGTGGAAAGAACACACATGCAATGACACTGGTGGATCCATGTGTGGTTTATGAAAAGAACACACATGCAATGAGTCTAGTGCTTGTATTAGTATAAGAACACACATCCAATGACTCTAGTGGGCCCACATGTGGTTTGTGAAAAGAACACACATGCAATGACCACTGGTTAATCCATATGTGGTCTGTGGAAAACAACACACATGCAATGAACACTGGTGGATCCATAAGTGGTTTGTGGAAAGAACACACATTCAATGACTTTAATACTGGATTTAGTATAAGAACACATATGGATCCATATGTGGTTTGTGGAAAAGAACACACATGCAATGACCACTGGTTGATCCATGTGTGGTTTGTGGAAAGAACCCACATGCAATGACTCTAGTGGGTCCACATGTAGTTTGTGAAAAAAACACACGCAATGACCACTGGTTGATCCATAAGTAGTTTGTGGAAAAGAACAGACATGCAATGATCACTGGTGGATCCATAAGTGGTTTGTGGAAAGAACACACATGCAGCGAACACTGGTGGATCCATCTGTTGTTTGTGAAAAGAACACACATGTAATGACTCTAGTACTGGTTTTAGTATAAGAACACACAAGCAATGACTCTTGTGAGTCCATATGTGATATGTGGAAAGAACACACATGCAATGACACTGGTTGATCCATGTGTGGTTTGTGAAAAGAACACACATGCAATGAGTCTACTGCTGGTTTTAGTATAAGAACACACATGTAATGACTCTAGTGGGTCCACATGTGGTTTGCGAAAAGAACACACATCCAATGACCACTTGTTGATCCATAAGTGGTTTGTGGAAAAGAACACACATGCAATGAACACTGGTGGATCCACAAGTGGATTGTGGAAAGAACACAAATACGGTAAACACTGGTGGATCCATATGTGGTTTGTGGAAAGAACACACATGTAATGACTCTAGTGTTGGTTTTAGTATAACAACACACAAGCAATGACTCTAGTGGGTCCATATGTGATTTCTGAAAAGAACACACATGCAATGCCACTGGTGGGTCCATATGTGGTTCTTGTCAGGAATACACATGCCGTGAACATTGGTGGATCCATATGTGGTTCATGTCAGGAACACACAATCAGTGAACACTGGTGGATCCATAAGTGGTTTGTGGAAAGAACATACATGCAGTAAACACTGGTGGATCCATATGTGGTTTGTGGAAAGAACACACATGTAATGACTCTAGTGTTGGTTTTAGTATAACAACACACAAGCAATGACTCTAGTGGGTCCATATGTGATTTCTGAAAAGAACACACATGCAATGCCACTGGTAGATCCATATGTGGTTTGTGAAAAGAACACACATGCAATGACTAGTGGGTCCATATGTGGTTCTTGTCAGGAATACACATGCCGTGAACATTGGTGGATCCATATGTGGTTCATGTCAGGAACACACAATCAGTGAACACTGGTGGATCCATAAGTGGTTTGTGGAAAGAACATACATGCAGTAAACACTGGTGGATCCATATGTGGTTTGTGGAAAGAACACACATGTAATGACTCTAGTGTTGGTTTTAGTATAACAACACACAAGCAATGACTCTAGTGGGTCCATATGTGATTTCTGAAAAGAACACACATGCAATGCCACTGGTAGATCCATATGTGGTTTGTGAAAAGAACACACATGCAATGACTAGTGGGTCCATATGTGGTTCATGTCAGGAATACACATGCCGTGAACATTGGTGGATCCATATGTGGTTCATGTCAGGAACACACATGCAGTGAACACTGGTGGATCCATAAGTGGTTTGTGGAAAGAACATACATGCAGTAAACACCGGTGGATCCATATGTGGTTTGTGGAAAGAACACACATGTAATGACTCTAGTGTTGGTTTTAGTATAACAACACACAAGCAATGACTCTACTGGGTCCATATGTGATTTGTGAAAAGAACACACATGCAATGCCACTGGTTGATCCATATGTGGTTTGTGGAAAGAACACACATGCAATGCCATTGGTCAATCCGTGTGTGGTTTGTGGAAATAACACACATTCAATGACTCTAATGGATCCATATGTGGTTTATGCAAAAGAACACACATGCAATGAACACTAGTGGATCCATTAGTGGTTTGTGGAAAGAACA